>OZ024826.1:53287977-54676727 GCA_964016985.1 Anodontia alba | reverse complement strand
GCTGTCGGTGTCGATCCTCAGGTACAACACATGAATCTGATACAATTGTTACATTTGGCTTTATGTATATAAGAACGGATTTATAATAACGAACAAATAAAATGATAAATAAGATTATAATGTTTCCGTTTTATCATATATGTATGTGTCTGCGCAATCTTATCAGTCGTGGTTTCTTGTTCCCTTACACATATCTGGCGTATTGAAAGAAACAACAACAACTGGAGTAGAACAAATACATTGCTTAGTCTGCAAAACGTAGAATCTCATTGTATCAACATTAAGTACTATTTTGCCATATGCGAACACCAGAAGCCATATAAGCCTTCGCATCTATGCAACCAGTACAGGGCCTTCGCTATTTGTCAACTTTATAGATATATGGAAATGGATATACCTATTGTACGATGGTTATTTACTGCTGACCGTTCAAAGGCCATGGTTCTTGAGTTGTTCTTTATTTTAGGCTTTGAGCACTGTAACTATAAAATGTGGTTTTTCAAAGCATAGTGCACTGCGAGCTCGCCTATAGATATTGCCTATGTTCATATTATGTTATGTTTTGCGTTTCTGGCTCTTTCCGCACATCTTTGTATGGTTTCTATAAAGAAAGTCTCCTGTTGTTCTACAGCAAATCTTATTACGTAGCGGTACCCATCAGAGTTCTGCGTACTTTGACTGATTAAACTCACTGACCTTCCAAATGCACGGTTTCCGTGATAAGGTCATGTCACAACAATTTAACTATATGCTACTCCTCACAATGGACTTATCCTCCGATTTTCGTGATTTTTTGTTTTCTTTGTTTCCAAAGGCAATCCTTTTTTACCGTAGCTGGTGTTATGCCGTGTGGCGGCCGTAGAAAGTCTCCCCGTACATCATTATAGTGCAGGTTATATTTTATTTCCTTTGGGATTATTGAGCGCATCCTGTTTATTTTGAAAATCGAATACCGCTTAAGCCGGCGCAAGGGGGGGGGGGGGGGGGCGGCGTATGTAGCCTCGCAAACTAAGTGTTGCATTTGAAGAGACTCAATCAAAAAAGGGGCAAGAGAAAAGTCCAGGGAGTGCCACACCAAGAGGAAGAGGAAACAGACAAAATCTTAATGCTTTTCGTGCGTTTGTTTGATCTGCGCTTGTTTGGATTTGTCTGTTTCCTCTTCCTCTTTAGGGAGGGCTGCGGCTTGTGATTTTGGCACTCCCTCTAAACTTTGTCTTACCTTTTTGTATACGAAACATGTAAAACATAATCGTTACGTTTTTTTTTTTTTTTTTTTTTTTTTTCTTGTATTCTGTTTGTAGGTATGATCTATTTATATTCAAGTTCACATTTGAAGGAAAGAGCAACGCTGGTGAGAGTGTGTCTGAAGTGAAAGATCTAAAAAAGCATTTTGGTGACAATTTGATCAAATTCGACAAAACTTATAATGTTACTGAGGCTAATAGTTTCAACTCTGTTGTCAAGGCACATACATTTTGAAAACTTGATGAGGATCTAATCATTTCAAAATAGTTAACACTATAACTCTTCTCCCTAACAGTGCAGGTTTGAGAACAACCAATATATACATATACGTATGTATATATAAGAGGCAGCATTGCGGACTTGCGCTTTTGCCTGTCCCTTCAGAAAAAGGAGACAGTTCAATCAATACCCATTATATGTATACTCGTTGACGGTAGCTGTAATGTTGCATATTCTGGGTGGTATTTTCTTCTTGTCCTAGTCCATTTGTCAAACTACTGTTTCACGCATACAAAAGATCTGCTTTACTGGTCCCTTGACTGAATCCTAATATCGGAACATTCATTCACTATTTGTATTCAGCTGACATTAGATCTTGTTTTTGATAAATCTGTCTGTTGACCCTGAAAAGCAAAACTATTCATCAAGTCATAGTGTATGGATTTCGTTCTCTCCGAGTTAGATGCTCGGATGTATTGCCGATCGATTGCGATTCTTTTTGTTTTCTTGTTATATAAGCCACACAATATACGTCATTGTTATATCACTGTAAAAGTGCACTTGTCAAAATATAAGCAAAGCTATTTAGATAATGCCACAATAACGAATCACAGCCTTCCTAAGGCACCAAAAGAAGGACAGATAAGGAACAATCGATGAAGAAAAAACAAACCACATGAAACCACCATGCACGAACAAAGACGAACTGCAACAAAGTGACCGCCTCGGAACGGTCAGTAGACAACTACTGGGGTTAGGGTGGTTTAAAACACTTTAATTCGCGTGATTAAAGCTTATTTTCATGACGAAAACTAGAGATATTAAGACTGGGTCCTGGCTCCAGTCTTTTCTGCACTTTATCATTTCCTGAGGCTATATTTGTCTCTTTTATCCCATTTATTTTACTAGAAAAATGATTCTACCTTTATAACTAAGGGACATAACTGATTAAATCAATATAAGCTGTACTAGATTGAAAAGAAAAAAAAGAAACGATCGAAAAGATAGAGTCTTGAGACTATCTTATTCCAACTGCATATCAACTGATTTTAATTACAACTATATGTAGGCCCATTCCAACAGCATGTGGCTGCAAAATGTCTATTTTTATATCTATCAGGACATAGATCATAACAAAGTGAGTTATGAGAAAATATTTTTGATTTTTTTTAACTAAAACATCACTTGTGGTACTCATTAAATTGCGTCGTTCAGGCAATTCCAATGATAACTCACAAGATATGGTTTGCTAAAAAATACAAAACAACACAACAACAACAACAACAACAACAACAACAACAATATCATCAACAACAAAAAAAAAACAACAAAAAAAAAAAAACGGGAACTTTCCTAAATTGTCACCTCATTTGTCACTTTATCTGGACATATTTGCATTGAAAGAAAAGTGATCAAATGAACAAGAAAAAAAAAAAAAAAAAAAAAAAAAGACTGATATAATGCCCGGTGACAGCATGAATTTAATATCAGTTCCCGCCCTACATTCCCATGTACTATGTTTCCATTAAAATTACAATTGTTGTATGCCTAGTAATGCTGTTGTCTTAAGGTGGTGATTTTTTTGACGTTTATTATTCTGAACAAGCATTTGCATGAATCTGTTCTCTAGCAGAGCTAAGTTATTGTGCTTTCATCCTGTTTGGTGCCTTTTGTTTTTTCTGTCTTATCTAGATTATCAGCTCACATGGGGAGGAAGAGGGAGTGGATAGCTTGGGTAGTCGTTAGTAATATGTTCTAGCTTTGAATTATTAGTATTCTCTGTATTGAAGGTAGGCTATGATGTGTGATTGTCGGACATACTGAGCTACCATTGTAGAACCAGGTCAAACCCGCATTCTGGTGTCTACCTTGTTTGTCACTCATCCAGCGGTTCGTCCTGATCATGGTCTAGAATATTTGCTCCTGATCCAGTCCTTTTACACGCATCCAAAGGAAGTCAAATGGGTTCGTTCAAAGATTAGGACAAATGTCACTAGGAACATGTAGAGAAGTCTTGATAGATTAAAACTGATAGAAGAAACAATTCGATAAGCTGTTTGTTCGTACTGTTTTCGACGAGTGTTGTCGTTACATGTTATTTAACCCTTATCCAGTGCCGTGTTACGATTCTGTGCATCTCCACAGTTGTGGTCCGCAGACCATGTAAAATACAACAGGAATCTCGGAAGGAACAGCAATATTCTCCTCACAGGGAACAAAATATGAAGCTTTCGATTAAAGATCGAAATACTGATACAAACGATCAAACTTTTGATACGTAATTCGTGTAGAATTTTAAACGCTAGTCGTGAGTGTAGGTGGTTGTGATGCCTTTGATACTAACAACGCTACATTCATTCATCAACATCAATCAAATTGCGTCCGTTTTAGAGCAATTGCATCAAATGATTGCATTTATCTGCACAACAGTAATATGGAGATAACACTTCTCTGATGAGAGTGAAATCTAAAACAATAGTTGCTAAGGCGTTGTACGCTGATTTTAAAGGTATTCCATATCTGTATTAAGAAAAAGAATCGCCGTTACAAGTGCTCTCTACGGAGAAATCAGTTCATCTGAAAGCCGCTCATCACCGACTTTTGATGAATATTCTCCACGATAACAGTTCAGTTACAGAGCACGTTACCAAACATTTTCATCACGGGACCTATCCTCAGCAACGTCCAGCGGTCAGGTATAGCTTCTTGCTGTGTTTCAAAGCGACAGTACTACAAAGTAGACGTGTTTTTACGGAGAAAATTGAAAATATTGCAGTCAGTGTCGTCTGCTGTTGTTGTAATTTGCGCTTTAAGAATTAAAAATGAGGTGTGGTGCTTACTTCTGATGTGAGTCTCTAAAAGTGTTATATGGTGAAATACCCGAGTTTGCTGATTCAGAAACGTCTTTGCTTTGCAAGGGAAATATGACTCCAAAAGATTATGAACCACATAATCCAGCGGTCAGATATACCCAGTCAGCATTCTACGTAAATCTATATCGGGCCATCATCGGCCCGTCAGGGTAGCTGACGGGCCGATGACGGCCCGATGTAGATTTACGTAGAATGCTAGCTGGGTAGCTTCTAACTCTGTTTCAAAGCTACCGTGCTACAAAGCTGACGTGTTTCTAACATTGTTTAAATTAAAAATTGCAGCCACAGTGTCGTTTGCTTTAGATGTAATTTGCGCTTTAAGAATTAAAAAGGAGGTGTGGTGCTCACTTCTGAGGTGAGTCTCTAAAATGTAACATAATGAAATACCCGAGTTTGCATATTCAGAAACGCCTTGCCTTGAAAGGGAAATATTACTCAAAAAAAAATTTGAGCCACATACTTATACTTTTGCATAAAAAGCAATGCACACGTTATTAACAGCCGTGCATTAATCGGCGAAAAGACGTGTATTAACAAGGCAATTCACACGCTGTTATAATGCAGAGCTACGCAACTTTCAATATGGTCGTACGGGGGCCAAAGATTTGCTGCCGTTACACGATGTGTACTGCCCGGCCCTAGAACGAGCATAGTCCGTGGAAATTACGTTCTCGAGACATCGGTGAAAAGGCGAAACAAAATAATGCAAGAAATAACGCGAAATGTAGCAAATGTTTTCAGTTTTTATGCAATAATAGCGATCGAACCTGGTTTTGCAATGCATTAACATTCGCCAGTTCCCGTGGGAGGTGTTGAAAACCGCGGCCTTCGGCCTCGGTTTTCAACACCTCCCACGGAAACTGGCGAATGTTAATGCATGAAAAACCATGTTTAATCCCTATATTGATATATTACAGTGAGACTCCTTTCCAATTTCTTTTCAACAACAAGATTGATATTTTATGGAGACTTGATGCATCTATTGGATTGTCCACCCTTTTCACAAAGAGACAATTTTTATAACTTCCTGCTTACCTAGCTTTCTGCTTACCTAACTTTCTGCTTACCTAGCGCCTTCTTCAAAGGGGTATATTCTAACATGGAAGAATATGGCTTTGGTAGTCAGACCTTCCCTATCTAAATAGACCCCTTTTCAGAAGGAACTCAAAAACATTAATGACAGAATTGCCTCCCCTGAAAACATACCCACTCACCTAAAGTGAAGGTGCTTTTCTGGGCATGTAAGTTCTTGAGCGAGGCATTGTCGTTTTATAATTTCGGTTAAGTCAAACAACCAACTAATTAGAAAGTGTTGCAGTAATTGGTAAGACTTAATCTCGGTGTGCATTGGATATTTTCATGCGGTAAATGTTTTATGGGTCTTTCCCGAAATTTAACGACCGTAGTCACTTTTCAGTTGAGTAGTGACACCGGTCTGTGCACTAAGTAAGGGATGTCACACCTGTATGAATTTTAATAACTTGCACGTTCAAAATGCCTTTCCTGGATCAATAATGTATATGCATGCCTTAAGGTGCAATATTACAACAAGAAGTATCCTGTTAAATCATATGGATAGAAATTATTTTTGAAAGTATTATAGGGATCAAACATGGTTTTTATGATGCATTAACATTCGCCAGGTCCCGTGGGAGGTGTTGAAAACCGAGGCCGAAGGCCGCGGTTTTCAACACCTCCCAAGGGACTTGGCGAATGTTAATGCATTAAAAAACCGTGTTCGATCGCTATTATTGCATAAAAACTGAAAACATTTGCTACATTTCGCGTTATTTCTTGCACTATTTTGTTTCGCCTTTTCACCGATGTCTCGCGAATGTAATTTCCACTGACTATGCTCGTACTAGGGCCGGGCAGTACACATCTCGTAACGGCAGCAAATCTGTGGCCACGGTACGATCATATTGAAAGTTGCGTAGCCCTGTATTAACAGCGCGTTAATTGCCTTGTTAATACACGGCTTTTCGCCGGTTAATGCATGGCTGTTAATAACGTGCGGCACTGCTTTTTATGCAATTATGTTGAATAATTTAGAAATTTGATGTTTAAGTTTTGGTGTGTTGGCGTCTCTTCATCTGTATTTCAGTCTTTTCGGAACAATGATAAGATGCAATAAATAAGCTACTATAACCTCGGTGGCTCAGTTGGATGCGCCGTCCGACTGTTCAACCCCCGCCGAGGTCGGCAACATTCTTTCGTGGAGATTGATCATGAAATATTTTCTACGGTCATTCTCTCCCTTCCGCTGATTCAAGAAGGGCAGTTGTCAGTTTCTGGCGAAAGAATGTGCACAATACTGGTTAACCGCTTAGAGGACTAAGCCTGCCCAGTAAACGTGTGGATAGGTAAACTGACCGCGCTCGACATGACCCCATTGGGTTGACTGGGCCGTAAAACCTCAACACAAACAAAATCTCAACTTTTAAGTCATGAAGTCATTGAGGCGGGATTTATATAGGCACGAGATATCTTCCCAGCATGTGAGTATTGCATAAGTGGTATGGGAGATGTTATTACATGGGTAAATGAGCGACCAGCTTAACAAAGATTTTTCAAGATAATGCAATATGCATTCTACCTTAGCAATAGAGAAATACTCCGGTCAAGCATCAAACCTATACGTTCTTTTTATGTATTCATCAAGTGACTATCAATAAGTAGCTGATGCTAACTCTGACAGACGTTCCTGCAGGAAACACGAAAAATGTAATAGACCTGATGCTCGTTTCGTTGTATTATTCATTTCCTTTGGAATCATTGGGCCTATTGCGGTATATTTGAAATTAGAGTTCTGCTTATGTATACGCTAGAGGGCGTAAGCAGTGTTGAAACTTCATTACAGCTTATGAAGAGTCTCAATAAAACCGAGACTTCCATTTTCTTATCCGTAGTGTGTCGATCCTTTGTTTCCAAAGGCAATCTTTTTGACGTTTGTTTCATACAAAGTAAAGCTGGTAACATTGCCTTCTTTGAAGGGAAGTTTTGATAAAAGTGCGTATGCGATTCCGTGTTTTATGTTTCAACATGTGAATTGCTTTTGGCTAATATTACAGAAAAGATTGGTATAAAGGAAATGAATTCACGGACGTATTATATGGTAATTTCCTATTAACTGGTGTCCCGAATTCATTCGCATGACTACATTTTTTAGCTAAGTGCTTACGATTACGTATTTCACGTAAACGCTTAGAATGCTGAATAAAAAACTTCAGCCGATGACATTTTGAAATATTTTTCCCCTTTTTATTCCAGAAACTAGACTTTGGCGTTTCATGTAAGTTGTCTCTACAATTTGCATGAAATATCAAAACATACTTTCTGAGTAAAATAAGAAAATATCCTCACTTTGTCGTTTGCTGAATTTGCCCCTAGAGTGGTGAAGGTTATTTTTTGCTATTTATCTCATAGTGCTTGTAATTAATATATAGGTCATTGCAACTTGCCAGGCAATCAGATTATGTATTAACGCGTGCAAATGGAAATCTGTATTTGGCCTTGGTAAGGAATCTACAAGCATTTATCATTAGTCCTGGTTAAGCAGTAAAGTTTTGACAGCGTGTCTCAGACACTTAAATGTTCTGACTATCGATTTGTTTCCTTTTCTGTCAAAATCAGGTGAAGGCCACAAGTTCACATGACGCTTGATTTTAAAAAAAGTATGTTAAGTGGCAGAAAGTAAAGTAAGGTGTAATTATTATTACATGAAACAAATAGACCCAGTAAGCATTCTACATAAATCTATAGAGGGCCGTTATCGGCCCGTCAGGGTAGCTGACAGGCCGATAACGACCCGCTATAGATTTATGTAGACTGCTAGCTGGGAGACATTCGTCGTAGTATTATCCTACTTAGTATAGACCGACCAAAGGATTTCTGACGGTATTATAGGCAATCTGCCTAATTTTTAGCGGGTTGTTTCAGCTCTAATGATTTCTCCATACCATTACATTTGGTATTTTTTTGAAAGATACTTGTTCTATAAAGAAGCAGAAGTAGCAATATTGTAAATATGTGTCTTACAGAAGCCATATTTTATTTATTTTGGAGGGAGGGGAAACATTTTAAGAAAAATAAAAATGGTTCAGATTTGGGTTTTTTGTTTTCATGCATGTAAAGGTTTATGCATATCTTTACAAAATATGCAGTTATATTTGGCTTTATAGCCAATGGTTTGGCTATAATTATGGTATAAATTTACACCTTCCACAGAAAAAAATTAACTTGCACCAAACATTTAACTTCCCCTATAGTAGTGCTATCATTCTGGTGTGTAACCAGGTTCTCCAGGTAAGTTTGTTAACAGAGGAATAAATATCAGTATCTTCTGCCATTTTTACACACATTGATAAGTTTTGGAATTCTTATTAGATATACAAGACAATATTGATAATTAAACACCCAGGTCATTTTTGTTACAGTGAAAAAAGAAATAAATACAACTGACTACTTAACTGAAACCTTACAGTGTATTCCACATCCACCTGTGCGTTCCGCTTCATTCGCTGTATATACAATATAATATATGGCACAGGTATTTTGTGCTGTACAGTCGCCTTTCAAATGTACATTAATGAATTACATCTGCAACAAACTGAGGGAGGCTGCATTCCTACAATAAAATGGAAGCAGATGGCCAAATATATGGGCGGATTAAATATAGAGAATATTAAAATAAATATGCCATGACATAACAGTCCTGATAGATCAATTTAAAACAGCTACATTTCTTTTCGTCCTAAAAACTGCTGCTCTGAGAATGAAGAAAATAGGATTGTTTTGTCTCTAGGATATCCTACCCTCACCCCCTTGCCTCAGGTAGCCACTTACATTTATTGTGTAAAATATGCATATACAAATGCTTGCAAAAGGATTAGTTCTGAGGCACGGGGGTGGGGAAAACTACTTTGTAAAAACTTTTCCATTTTCCGTGCATTAAAATAGCAAAAATGAAAAGTTTTACCAAAATTTTTGGTCAGGAAATTTAGAAAAGGTGTTTTCATGAGAGTAATGATGGGTCATTAGAGGTCCACTGCAATAAAAATTATGATTTTTTTAGTGACAATTACGTCAATTACGGGAAAGTTCAGTGCTAATCATGGCAATTCCATGCTCGGCATGGTCAGTAAACATTGATAGTATACTTGGATGTACTTCTGCTGTAGCCTGCAAAATACAGGATTCGTAACAAACTTAGCGTTTTATTAGTAAAATTGCCGAAAGGTTTTGGAACAAATTTTTCATCAGTTAGTAAAGTGGTGTCACATATCCATATAATTCTAGCTGACGAAAATTATATTTTCTTTGAAATACGTAAGTGCCGGCCTAGGTGGCTCTCAGGAGGTCGCGGAATCGATCACAACCGGGTCCAGCAACATGTTTTCGTGGAGATTGATCATGAAATATTTTATACAATTATTCTCTTATGTGAATTCAGAAAGGGCAGCTGTCAGTTTCTGGCGAAATTTTGAGTGTGCACAAGTACTGGTTAGCCGCTTAGAGGACTAAGCCTGCCCAGGAAAAGTGTGGCTAGGTAAACTGAACGGCTTGACATGACTTGAGTAGTATTTATTGGACAACCTCTGAGCCGACCAAGGCTTGAAATACGTAAGTCTAGATGAAAATCTTCAGAGCATGTACGAGGGTCATGCAAAAAGTTCTGTCACTAATAGGCTTCCTTGGTTTTATCCCAGGTATATTTTAAAATGCTTCACTATACTTAAATGGTGTGTTTAATAGCTAACGATACCCGTTTATTTCGTTCAAATTGCTTTCCAACTGACCGAGTTATTTCAAATTGAAATAGATACAGTCATTTACACTGACCAATTTACTTATTACAATAAGAAACGACCAAGCAAAGGATAGTCAGGAGTCCACCTTTTACATGACAACGCCTCCTCTCATAAGTGTGAGGTTGTGAAGTCTTTTTTGGCTTCTGAAAAGGTGAAAGTTTTAAACCATTCACTTTATTCACCTTACCTGAGTTCCTGTGACTTCTTTTTATTCCCAAGGCTTAAGAAAATGCTTTCTGGAAATAAATATACGTCTAGAAGTTCTCTTGGCAGCGCTATTTATCAGTGTCTCATACAGATACCAAAAGAAGACTATTTATCTGCTTTTCGCGACTAGGTAAAAAGGTTACAAAAATGTATTTCAATAAAGGGGGACTACTTTAAAGGTTTGTAATAAAAATGTTTGATAAAACGTAGCACTGAAGTAATTCGAACCCAGTGACAAAACATTTTGCAGGACCCTCGTAAAAAACACGAACATCAACAAAAAAAAAAAAAAAAAAAAAAAAAAAAAAAAGTTTCGTTCAAAACCCGTAATCATGAACCTACAGTATAGCTTCTGTCTCTCTCAATGTACTATGATTCTGTTTAGGCTGATAAATGATAAAATTCAAGCGTAAAAAGAATCCAATGAAAATACTCAAGCCACATGCACGAATTTAAACCATGCCCAATCAGCTGAAAACCCTTTCAACACTGTAGAACAAAACAGATACCGGTGCAAACATTGTAGATCCAGATGAGACGGCTCTTCACTGTTTGCCATTCTTATATTGATTATAGACTGAGACCCCTATCTGCATCAGTGGACATGTCCAAATTCAATGGTGGAAAAATCCTCTTAAGAAACTCAGAGATAAAAAGATAAAGTTTCAATTAACATTACGAAAACACGCTGCATATTCAAATATATTAAAAATTTCAAAACCCGAACTGAAACTTTTCATATTTCTGCTCAAAACATAGATTGTGGGTACTCGTTAGAATCTATTTTTATGCAGCAATAAGAAAAATAATGTATACCCCTGTTAACCCCAGTTTTTACTATATAAAAGTGGGGTTTAAGGTGGCCAAAATTATATAGGATGTTTCCGTGATGAATCCCATTAAAGCTGTAGCATTAGTTAGGCACACAAGTAATGCTTAAAAAAAAACAACAAAAAACGAAAAACAAAATAAAAAAAAAAAAAAAAAAAAAAAAAAACAGGAACCCTGTACCGCGCACCTGAGTTCCAGACAAGTTTTGAGTCAGGAGAAGATAAAATATATTTTCTAGACAACGGCTGTGGAGGCCAACTTGGATTTGGATTTCAGATCGGAACGATTTTCGCTATTTTTGATTTCCAAGTCACCCCGATACTTCTTTCCAAGTTTTCCAGGCAGTTGGTCTTTTGGTTCAGCAGAGTAAATTCAAAATAAATTTTCAAGACAGTGGCCGTGGCCGGCATTTTTTTTATTTTAAATAGGAATTAGCTATTTTGATCTACAAGTCGTCCTGATACTTCCTATAATATTTTGAGTCAAAATGGCCTGTTGGTTCAGGTGGCCATGGCGGCCAGCTTGGATTTCCGAGCGGAACGATTTTAGTTTTTTTCGTCTACATGTAACCCCAATACTTCCTATCAAGTTTCGTGTCAGTTTGGCCTCTTGGTTCTGGAGAAGAAGTTCAAAATACATTTTCAAGATGGCGACCATTGTGGTCATCTTGGATTTCCAATCAGAATTATTTTAGCCATGTTTGATCTTGAAGTCATCTCCATACTTATCTTCAAGTTTTGAGTCAGTTGGCCTTTCCGTTCAGGAGAATAAGTTTAAAATATATTCTTGAGATGGCGGCCATCTTGGATAACTAATCGAAACGATTTTTTTTTTAAAATTTACTAGTCGCCCTGGTACTGCCTACCAAGTTTTGAGTCATTTGACCTTTCCATTCGGGAGAATAAGTTCAAAATAGATTTTCAAGATGGTGACCGTGGCGGCCATTTAGATTTCCGATAAAAACGATTTTGTGTAATTTTTTATCTACATGTCACTCAAATACTTTCGAGTCATTTGGCCTTCCGGTTAGAGAGAAGACATTCATAACAGGTTTTAAAGATGGTCGCCATGGCGGGTTCCTTGGATTTCCGTGCGGAACGGTTTGAATTATTTTTGATCTACGAATAACACCCATCAATTATAGTAAGTTTCGAGTCAGTTGGCCTCTCTGTTCAGGAGAAGAAGTTCAAAATAGATTTTCAAGATGGCAATCGTAGTGGCCATCTTGAGTTTTCGGTCGGAACGGTTTTAGCGATTTTTTTTTCTACAAGGCGACCCAATACTTCCTACCAAGTTTCGAGTAGGAGAGAGAGAGAGAGAAAAAAAAGATTTTCAGGATTTCTGATTGAAACGATTTTAGCTTTTTTATCTACAAGTATTCTATTTATAGCTACCTCGCTACCATGAAAATTTTATCGCGATAATTTTATCTAGAAACTAATGTCAGTTCCGAGCAGTATCACGAAATTTTGAGTAAAAATATTTTCTGGAAATTAAAAATTATATCTAGATAATTCAAATTATTGCGATAATGTTTTCAGGAAAACTTTTTATTTTCTGGAAAATTAAGAATATTATCGCGATAGCTATCTAGCTATCTCGTGGCAGAAATATGCCACCATACAAAATAGATTTTTAAGATGGCTTTCGTGAAATAGTACACGTGAATATCATTGACCAATGTAATCAAACCGCACGTAAGACGAAATTCAGTTAACGTTTATTTATAGCCGCGCCAGTCTTGTCGCTGTAACGTCAGAATGCTGTTGATAGTGGGTTATCCGGGACATTTGGGACATTGGCAAACAGTGCAGACCCTAATCAGACGCCACAGAACGCGGCGTCTGATCAGGATCTGCACTGTTTGCTTAAAAACAGGAAGTTAAGGGTCAAAAACAGGTCTTAAGTCCCCGTTCAGGACCATTTTCCCAGCATACACTCAGAGACAGTGGACCCACCAGTGCTGTTAGTACTTTGATTAAAGCAAGTAACAGTAACACCACATATTGACTTCTTTTGTCTAACTTGTTAATAGAAGAAGCAGCTGCTGCAACGTGTCTTCAAATAGTAGAATGTAATTTTAATGACTGTTCAATGCGATTTACATACCGACTTTTATTCTTCGGCAAAAATAGATCATCTTTCCATCTGTAAGAATTCTAAATCAAAATACAGTGCCGCTGTGCAGATATTGGAAATTAATCATTCCATGCGTTCTTTAGTTCAAAGACATGCAAATTTACTTTGTTACACAGTTTTGAACATTGTACTAATATTTAATCCTAAGAGAAAACATTGCTTGCATACTGAAAGACGTGCTTGCGAACAGCCCTAGAGAAACACCAGATGGGCTACATTTGACCACAGAAATGTTGATTTTAAGGGGGACTGAAACATGTTCAGGGTGGGGAGTGGGGGTGGGGAGGATGGGGGTAGAGGCGGGGGATGGGGTTAGAGGCGGGGGTTGGATATTTGCAAAACAATTTCGACTTCCTTCTAAAAAGGGATGCACTTTAAAAACTAAGAATTGGTTCTTCTCGGAAGGGAGCCAATTTCTTTTTTAAAGAATAGATTCCTTTTTAGAAGGGACTTGGTGTTCAGAAATGCAAACAGAAAATCATAAAAGATGTCTCCCTTGTTAAAAAAAGGAGGAAAATCTGCTTGGTGTATCCAGTCACGTTAAGGCAAATCTTGACAGGAAAGCCCCTAATCATACGCATATAAAGAGTGCTTATCGTTGTTGTTGTTTTATTTTATTTTTTATTTTTTTAAACTGTAAATAACGGCTCTGAATCAGACTATAGTCTGATTCAGAGCCGGTATTTACAGTTTTTTTTTTTTTTTTTTTTGTTTTGATTGTTTTTATTTATAGTCTGATTCGGAGCCGCTATTTACATTAAAAAAAACAACAACAACAACAAAAAAAAAAAAAAAAAAAAAAAAAAAAGTTACGCATATATGACTTCATTCAAACAATGATGCCGTCCAATTATAGTATAACATTGGAAATGCCATTGAAATAGTTTAGCTGCTTTCTGACCAGGCAGGTTTGAAGAAAAGAGGTCAGTCAACTTTTTCGTCTGTTTACAAGTAGTAAATGTGTTACTCCGAACCGCATGCTTTTGTATAAGAAGCTGAAATGTATGTTCACAATCAAAGCACTGACAACACTTGTGTGTCGATTGTCTCTAAATGTAGGCTCGGAAAATGGTCCTGAACGGTGACTTGAGACTGTTTCATCTAGCCCTTGTCTTTCTGTAATTTTAGCAAACAGTGCAGACCCTGATCATCCACCGCGTTCTGCGGCGTCAGATCTGGGTCTACGTTGTTTGACAATATTCCAAATGTCCCAGTCCAAATTTTACAGATAGCACTTTAACGTCACAGCGACAAGAATAGCACGTCTTTAAATAACCTTTACATGAGCACTATGACGTCACAGCCACAAGGATAGCACGTCTATAAATGAGCATTACATTTACCTGGATGTCGTCTTACGCGCGGTTTGATTACATTGGTCAATGATAATCACGTGGACAACTACCTTAAAGAGATTTTGGCGCTCGATTGTAAACGATCGATCCTAAAACGGTAAATTAGACTATAGCGGACCAACAGATAGGATTGATTCTAGTCATCAGCTGTATAGAGAGTCGGTTACTTGGGCTTTACCCATCGCATATTCCTAGAAGGACCATTACTTTTTAATAGTGCATAAGTTGTGTGTATTTGCAATGGAACGAGCTGAACGTCGGGTCAAACCTGCAGAAAGTAATTGCGCCAGCCGTTTGTGTCCAGGGATGATTCAGATCAGCTTGCGTATTCGCGCAGTCTGATCAGAATCCTAACCGGGCGCATTTTGTATAGCCAATGATGCAAAGTGTCTTCATGCGGATAGCGAAGATCTGATCAGACTGCGCGGATGCGCAGGCTGATCAGAGTCTTTGTTGGAAGCATATGTGACAAGGTACGTTTTCATACGTTGCGGTTACATTAGTAAAGATTCGGACTGTGTAAAGTTGTTTACTTTTCATTTGCTTGATGTATCCTCTGAGAAAAATCATCTGCATTCCATCAATTTCTAAGCTCTGTGCCAACTATTTGATGTAACATATATTAGTAAGTAAATCATGAGTTTCATAAGATTTTGTTGCAAATAAAAGTTGTTACTTGTTACCCTTAAGTGAAGTGCTTTTTCTCGTTTGAACTTCACCAGTGTCTATGTTGTAGCAAAAAAGAAGTTTCATTTAGTTATTGCACGTAAAAGATACAGGAGAGCAAAGCTAGTTGACGGAAATAAGACAGGTCGACCATTCTGTTTCGGAATTGCCTCCCTTTTGAAAAGGTGTCTACTCGACAAGGAAATAATATTCCTCCTCCTCCTCTCCCTCCTCATCTTCCTCCTCCTCAACCATATCCTCCTCCCCATCGTCATCATCTGTCTCATTATTTCTCATCGGCCTGATATGACCGAGATATTGTCGAAAAGGTCATAAACCCACAAATATCTGAATATCCATTCCAAGCAGAAAAAAGGACTGCTGCCTGATGTATTAGTTGCTGACAGAAATATATGAATACGAGATCTCTTTGAGAGGCGGTAATAGGTCCAGACTGTCATTTTAATAAGATCCGTTTTGACTTGCGTCAGCTCATATAACGATTGGAAATGTCTAGTTCGTGCATTTTAGTTTTGCCCACACTTGTAACGAATGGCCGCGCGTAACATCACAAAGCATAAGTATTTCTTACTGTCCAACTAATGGGTGGTTTTGATAACTACGAGAAGTAATATTACGCCCTGCATGATGGGTAAAACTGGCAGCAGACGCCATTTTTGAAAAAGTTTTCTTACTTTTTCCAGATTTTTAGTTGAAATTTCTGACCCGTTTCTGGAAATAATAAGACATCTATTATCAATTTGTCGTCTGCTAAAGTGGTTGTCGGCTTGATATCGTTTTAATCCTATGATAAACAAATAAATGAATGAATAAATAAATAAATAAATCGTGATTCTCCTCTTATATGTGTGCTCATTTTTATTCATCTTTTCTTCAACTCATTCAGAGGTTATTGCATACCAAATTCGACATAAATTGATTAAAAATGTGATTATATGCTCTTTTTGGGGGACTTTCTGGTTAGGAGGAGGCAAGTGAGCAATACAGTCGACGGAACTGTTTACGAGTTTCAGGAATCAGGGAAGCGGATAATGAAAATACGGATAATCTCATTCTCGATGTGGCCCACTCTATCGCCGTTGACCTAGATATCCATGAAATCGATCGCAGTCATCGTGTGGGTAGAGCAAGAAACAATAGACCACGAGATATTATAGTGAAGTTCTTCACTTTTAGGGCACGTCAGAAGTTATATAAGGACCGTACGAAATTGAGAGACAGTCGATATGCCGGAGTATTTGTTAATGAGGACCTTACAAAGCACAGAAGTAGCATTCTGTATAGTGCCAGAAAGCTGGTGAAAGAAAGACGTCTTCTCGGTGCATGGTCTTCCAACGGGACAATTTTGATCAGAGACAATGACGATAATGTGCATAAAATTTCGGTGGAAAGCAGCCTTGATCAATATAAAAATGCTACTCCAAGACCGCTTCCAAACACTACCGAGCCTAATAGAACAAGATCTGCTTAATTCAAACTTTTGATATTACCGGTATGACTCTGTGAGGTTTTGTGAGGTTTCTTTTTTTCTGCGGTTTACGACAGCTAGTACTATTTTTTGTATGAATGAACATGTTTAGCCTGTTGCTTTCTAACATAAGCCGGGTCATGTTAAGACTTGCCTTTCGTTTCAGACGTGCATTGTACTTGAAGGGAAGAGTCACACCAGCTTTAGTACTGTAGTGTGGCGTGGCTCTTCGCTTCTATTTCCATTGTTGATCATGACTATATGTACATGTATCAACCACGTTGATTATGTAATACAGTCTCCACCTAAGCTTCCTCTGTGCTTTGGGGATTTATTCCGTGATAGGGCTAATTTACCGTGGCTTGTAGATAATAATAAGAGTATAATTCGATGAGTGTTAGCTGACCATGACGTAGGTGGATTTTCCCATGATTTACATTAAAATTTCAGTATTCCCCGTGCTACGTAATGTTCAGTGGGCAGTCATCGACCTATACCTAAGGGATTGCATTATGTTGATGGATCAGTCATCGTGTTGTGCAGCCTGATCAAAGTCATCGCTGTTCATATGAGCTTTCTATGGATTGGACAATCCGTAAAATAACGACTGTGTTCTCTGATCAAGTCAATGCGCAGGCTGATCCGGGTTCCACCTCTACTAATGAGTCTTTGCAAGTTTTTTTACTTTGTAGAAGAACTCTTTCGACTTGAGATGTTGCGTAACGATATTCAGTCTATTTATTTATTTTTGCCTACATTGGTCAGCAAAACGCTGATTTTACTGCAGTCTAATATGCGCTAATGCGCGACGTTACCTTTTTCCGTCATCTGAATGACGTTGTCATAGACTTAACACCATTACGGTCATTATTGCAACGTTACTAATATCTTAAAGGAAAAGTACTAAACTTCGAGAAGAAAACTCTTAGTCTGCTTACAGTTTAAACATAAGCTACTTTTTCATTGAAAAAATAAATGACTTATTGTAGATTGCTGGCATTTTGATCATGGTTTGATTAACACGTTGTGGCGTGGAATATAACAAGTAAACACGATGGTGTCACTTAAACATGCTGAAATAAAGTCAAACGTTTCAGTGTAATTATGTTTCAAAATTGAATTTGTAAGAAAAGGTATATAATAAACAAATTATCCGCACTGTAGCTTGATCTGACGCATGGTGTCGCGTCTCATGGATATCCCTAGATCTTATGCTTTGATCTGGGGGTGTCCATTCGGCGTGATGCAGTGCTAAAATGTATATATTCTATACTTGTGCTTGTCGAGATACTGATTCATCGTCAAGGACGTCTTAAATATAATTACAGGGTGGATGTGATTGAATCTGCGTGCGTCCATAACTACGTGTGTGTGTGCTTTTTTTTTTCTGAGACAAATGATATTGTTGCTTATTGAATCCTATCGACACTTCCGTTTCCTTTTCTTATTCTCACTTTACCTAATTAGATTGTTCCCTTGCAATGTCTGTTCATTGATATGATTTCTTTGTATCTCATATTATGTTTCCAACTTTTTTTCTTGTCTTGTGCTAATACCCTTTTACCTTCTGATTGTGTTCTTGAAGCGATACTCGATGATAATGACAGTCTCTTGCTATTGAATCCTGTGGTATGTAGTTTCTCGATCAGGTATGCCCTTTTGACGGTAATATCGCTATACTTGTTTCTGCTACTTAGAATTTCCTGAATAATACATTTGGTGGTGCTGTCATGGGGGCATACCGGGCAAGATTCAAATTTTGTATGCTGGTACACTGCATTTTGTTTCTCTCGATTATCAGAAATGTTATATATAGTGTATCATTAAAAGAGCATATTATGAACTCACTGAGTGCAAATGATAAACTCAAACCCTTGAACTACTGTTATCTAAAAACTAATATTAATGAAATTGAAAACCGTATTTTTACCAAGCACTTGATTCTTTACCTTGGAGTAGTAGTAATTGCAACGTTGTTATCAATTTTGCTATTGGCGGCGGGGGATATACATCCCAACCCTGGCCCCTCTTCCTCGTTGTCAAGCAGTTCTAACGATTCTCATGCCAGCTCTCTTACAAGTATTTTAAGTAACTCTCACCACTTGTCTTTCATTCACTACAACGTACAGAGTGTTCGGAGTAAAATTGATATTTTGTCCGCGGAGCTGTCAGATTTTGATATTTTATCGTTTACAGAGACTTGGTTGCATCCAAATATAAAAACTGATGATCTTCATATTCAATCCTTTCAAAACCCTGAGAGAAAGGACCGCATTGAAGACCCTCATGGTGGCGTAATGGTTTATGTCAAAGATAATTTAAACTACATGCGAAGACTAGACATTGAACTTCCAGGCATCGAGTGTTTATGGATTGAGATTATTTTAAAACATAAACGTATACTATTTGGTGTTTTCTATCGTCCTCCAAATTCTGACTCGATTTATCATTCTTTAATTGAAGACTCTATTCATCTTGCTATTGACACGGGAATTAGAGATATTGTAGTAACAGGTGATTTTAATTATAACATGTTTAATGATACAGCTAAGTTAAAAATTTTAAATCTTTGCCAAGAGTTTTCGATGTATCAATGCATTACAGAACCGACTCATTATACCGAAAATTCTGTTTCACTTCTTGATATTGTTTTGGTCACTAACAGTGATAGTGTTATTTTTAGTGGTACGGGAGATCCCTTCTTAAACCAAGAAAATCGGTATCATTGTCCTGTCTATGGAGTTCTTAATTTCACTAAACCAAAAACGAAAGTTATTGAGCGTAACATTTGGCTATACGAGCAGGGAAACTATGAATTGCTGCGTGAGAAAGCGGCGAGAACGAATTGGATTGACTTGAGACACTATGATGTTAATGTACACGCAAGCAACATTACTGAGCATATTTTAGAAATCTCAAAGCAATGCATACCTAATAGAATTATCAAAATAAAACCATCTGATCCGCCTTGGATTACAACTGCAATTAAACGACTGATTCGCAAACGGAAACGCCTATTTCGGAAAGCTAAAACTACTGATGACCTGGTTATATGGCGAAAATTTCGTCGATGTAGAAATGACGTCATTAATCAAATTCGTGTTTCGAAACAATCCTATATTGATAAAATGACAGAAAAATTAAAATCTGACAAGTTAACATCGAAAGACTGGTGGAGGACACTCAAGTATTTCATCAGTCCTAACAAAGCTTCGGGCATTCCGTCAATTCAAGTTAACAACAGTATTATAACAGATGAAATAGAAAAGGCTAATTTATTAAATAATTATTTCAGAGATCAAACGTTAATAAATGACAATAATGTAGAAATACCTCTCATTAATTATTATAATGTGGCAAGCAATCTCGATTCTATAACGTTTACACCAGAAGACTTGAGGCCGGTTCTTCAAGCACTTCCGTTAGGCAAAGCTGCGGGTCCAGATGGTATTAGCAACAGAATATTGAAAGAACTCGCCGATCAGCTAGCTCATCCTTTATGTTCGCTTTTAAACCAATCATTTAGAGATGGACGTGTACCTAATTGTTGGAAAGAGGCGTATGTAAGTCCGATTCCAAAAAATAATGAACGTTCTATAGTCTCAAATTATCGACCGGTGTCACTGCTTAGTAGTATTGATAAATGTTGTGAAAAAGTAGTATTTAAATATTTGCATAATCATCTTTTAGATAATAATATTTTGACTCCGTTTCAATCGGGCTTTGTACCGGGTGATTCTACCATTAACCAACTTACATTCTTATATGATGCATTTTGTCAGGCTCTTGATGAAGGGAAAGAAGTTAGGGTGGTGTTCTGTGATATCAGCAAGGCTTTCGATAGGGTATGGCACAAAGGACTTTTATGTAAATTGGAAGCTGCTGGTATCACAGGCGCCACCCTTAGATGGTTTACTGACTATTTAAATGGCAGAAGGCAACGAGTTGTAATTCCCGGGGCAATGTCTGATTGGGTCTATATTAAAGCTGGAGTCCCGCAAGGCTCCATTTTGGGACCCTTACTCTTTTTAGTATATATCAACGACATAGTTACTGATATTGGTGCCAATATAAGATTATTTGCTGACGACACCAGCCTATACATAATAGTTGAAAATCCAGTGGATGCTTCACTTTGTTTAAATCGTGATTTACAGAAAATTTCAAACTGGGCTCAACAGTGGCTTGTAACGTTCAACGCTTCTAAGAACGAATCCATGGTTATTTCTCGTAAAAGTCCAAAACCCTACCATCCACCAATATTTATGGATGGCGTTCAGGTCGATGAAGTTAATAATCACAAACATCTCGGAATTTTTTTATCAAATGACAGTTCTTGGCATTGTCATATCAACTATGTTAAAGAAAAGGCTTGGCAAAGAATTAATATTATGCGTCGATTGAAATTTATTTTAGACAGAAAGTCGTTAGAAACTATATACCTTTCTTTTATTAGGCCAGTCTTAGAATATGGGGATGTGATATGGGATAATTGTACCCTGTATCAAAAGAGAGAATTAGATAAGATCCAAAACGAGGCTGCTAGAATCGTTGTTGGTGCAACAGCCTTAGTATCAATACAAGTTTTGTGCACTGAAGTTGGTTGGGAGTCTCTTCAGGAAAGACGAACAAAGCATAAACTGAACCTGTTTTTTAAGATGCAACATGATCTTGTACCGAATTATTTGTCGTTTCTCGTTCCTTTATCTGTGAGTGAACTCTCGCGGTATAATTTGCGAAATGCAAATGATTACTCTACAATACATTGTAGGACACTGCAATATTACAAAACTTTTTTACCCTCGGTGGTAAGAGATTGGAATGGTTTACCAGAAGAAGCTAAACAGTTAAACTCTCTTTTGTCTTTTAAAACCTATCTTAATCGTGAAAGGAAAAAAGTCCCTAAACATTTCTATTATGGCAGAAGAAAATATCAGATATTGCATACAAGGTTAAGAACAGGATGTAGTGCTTTAAATAACGATCTTTATTTGAAAAATATTACTGATTCTCCTTTATGTACATGTGGTGTAGTTGAAAACACTTTTCACTTCCTTTTTGTTTGTGAGCGCTTCAGTATTATTAGACGGGAGTTAATGAATGACTTATCGTTCATACCTAATATAAGTTTGGCAAAGTTATTGTATGGGGACGATTCTCTGAATCAAGCATCAAATATTGTGATATTTAGTAGTGTACAAAAGTTTATTGAAAAGAGTAAAAGATTTTAAAATTATAAAATAATAATTTTATGAAATTGAATGGCATTTAATAATGGTACATATACATGTAACAATTAAAACAAAATACGCGAGTTTGTTGTGGGAGTGCTGTTTATTGACAATTTAAAGTTAAAAGTATAAGTTCTAAAAATAAATAAATAAATAAATAAATAAATAAACAAATAAATAAATAGTATTATGGTTGCGATTAAAACAGTTATAATAATGAAAATCTATATACATTAAAGATCCCTAGACTATTGATTATAAAAATGGATAATGTGTTATTACTTGCTGACTACTTATAATTGCTACTATTATTAAACTGTTCTCATTTGTTAATATATGGTATATTTCGAGGGAAACAGGTTCACATACATATAATTTTAGCATCTTTTGAGGTTTCAGGATCGTCATGGGCTGTGTTTCATCGAATATCGCTTCATGTTCTGTTCTTTTCTTTCTATTTTGAGTTGTTTAACAGTAACATTTATTATAATATACAACTATTCATATTTTTCTATACTATATTGTTCAGTTGAAACTTAGAAATTGAAAGTATCTTTTTGTATCTGTCTTTCGAGCATTCTTAACTAAATTAATAGTGTTTCCCTTTTCTGTCATTACTATTTCTTAACTAAATTAATAGTGTTTCCCTTTTCTGTCATTACTATTTCTTATTTGTCTAATTATGTCCACATATGATCGTTCAATCTGTTTATGTGATCTCCACTAAGTTTGTAAATCATGTGTTGAGGGAGATGAACACTATAAGCTCTTAGCTTTCGTTCAAATCCTATGTATTATTTATGTAATTTGTGGATTATGTATTTGACTTGAAACTTGAATAAAATATGTTTAAACTAAATTCGAAAACATGATAATGATTGTAAAATAGACTAAAATACATTTTGAGACCAGCCGGTCGTGTAAACACTTAATTTGAAGAAAAACAGACGGTATATCAATAGCGTCCGATTAAAAGCGGATCGACAACGGATGCCGAGATCTGTATGTGCTAATGTGCAGTATGTTCAGTCCCCTCGCTGACTGTTCACAGAATTGTTTCTCAGTATAGAATGTACGATAAGTCTTGGCATTGATCTGACTGCGTGGATATGCAGGCTAATCTGAGCGTTAACATTCTTATTTGAACCTATGACACCTTTTCCCTTGGTGCGTTTCATATCAGCATCTCGATTAGCCTTTACATGTACCACTCCCCGGACTTATTCAGCAGACCACAGACTGATGATATATATTTTTTATTGTATTTTCACAGAAAACAGGCTTTGATATTTCATGCAAATTGTCTTCTAAGGAGAAATTTGCATAAAATGTCAATGTCTGTTTTTCTGGGAAAAATAAAAAAAAAAAAAAAAAAGAAGAAGAAAAAATAAATTGTCGTCTGCTGATTCTTTTCCTCAGAATTCCGCGAGTTAAGTAATAATCTGTGTTGTATCGATCAGAAGACATATTTGCTAACATAAATCTGATACTTGAGATTTAATGATCCCTTAAATAAATAATAGTAATTGGACGATGATGTATTTAATTAAAATTGCGGTTCCGAATGCTGATAGACACGTTCTTACGTTTCTCCATCGAGAAATCAATTCAACCGCATCACCAGAAAACATACTATCGGACTTGCGCGCCCAGCGAAGATTCAGATCAGACTGCGCATTCGCGCAGTCTGATCAGAATCTTCACGGGGCGCATTTTTGATAGCAAAGGATCCAACGTGTCTTCATGCGGAGAACGAAGATTCTGATCAGACTATGCGCATGCACAGGCTGAGTTTAGCCTTCATCGGGCGGACATGTCAGGAGGTACATTTTTTCAAGTTGCGGCACAGTTATCAAATAAAATAGATCAAACGATAATATATCTCCTATTACTGAATGCCGTATTTACCTTTAGTATTCGGCCCGGCCATAGTAAGCAGTCTAGACAATATGTGATCAAGGTCTACTTTTTCCGCAGTTAATCCAGCTGAATTTAGACAATCTACAGATAGACTTGCTCAAATAGATTCTATAAGGAATGACCCTTGAAAACAATGAACACACACACACAAAAACCGAAGTCAGTTGTAATGTCAAGTGTTCTCGTCAAGACAAGCCAGTTTCGACCAACTAAACCTCATCAGTGACCCTTTTGTATATTTTATTTTCTAAAATCCCGGAGTAGACTAAAAGATCACAGAGTACCAAATATAAACTTGATTTGCTTTGGAACGCGGCTAGGCCTAACTGACTTGACAGGAGTTGTCGCCCTCTGTCTAAAGTGCTCAAGTTGTGTACATACTTTTCAAAGCAATAAAACGTTATAGCATTACTTACTATTATTTGAAGATGGGCATATTACACAGCTGCTCTTGTTAAACCTCAAGTTCCTTATTATCCAAAATATTTGAATACACTACATGTAATTACTGAACTTTTTTAGCAAGAAATTCCTTCTACAAGACATTTGCACAATATATTTTTGGTAAACATTGTACTGCGCCTGAAAAAAACTGTCCCGAAGGTGTCCCACAGGAAATCCAAGGTTGTTCCTCTTCGTAATAAAATAGATACGTTACAATATTTGGGCAAGTATGGAAAGAAGTTAAGGTGTCGAATATTTAGGGTAACATTACGAAAACACGCCTATTCAAATATATAGAACATTTCACCTAGAAAAAAAAAATGAAAATTTTCAGATAAAAAACTCAGATTTTTTTTAATATTTCTGCTCAAAACAGATTGTGGGTACTCATTAGAACCGCCTCGGCGAGGCGGTTCTAACGAGTACCAACAATCTATGTTTTGAGCAGAAATAAGAAAAATAATGTATACCCCTGTAAACCCCAGTTTTACTACATAAAAGTGGGTTTCAAGGGGGTCAAAATTATATAGGCATGTTTTCGTGATGAACACTTTATTCCCGAAGCTCCCGCGGGATTTATTGAACCACATGAGAGGAACTGTTACTATAGTGGAACCTCAATGGCTCAAACATCTCTGGAACCATGGAAATTTATTCTAGATATGGGTAGATCGAGCCACTGAAGGTCAATCATAGCGCAAGGTCAGGAGACAAATAAAATAATATATGGATGTTTTTTGATCTTCTATAAAATAATAATATGTTGAGTGTACTCAATTAGAATCGCCCCGATGAGGTGATTCTAATGAATACACACAACATACATTTTCATGATGAAATAGGAAAAAATCCTAAAATATCTCTAAATATTTGTTTTCTTGAGTTATCTGAAGAATTTCTTAGGGACTAAAAATGAGTTCGAATCATCCAAGGTAAACGAGCATCTGTGTTCGAGTCATCGAGGTTTTACTGTATATGTACGCCAAGCGGCCACTCACAACACCCTACGCTTCTGTGCAGTCTAATCGGTGTCCGCGCTGCCCGCGCCTAAATAAGCTTGGATGTGGTATTTTAATATTCTGAAAATATCAATCCTAAATATTCATCGCCTCAAATTTGACGGTCAATTTTGGTTCTGAAATACTTGATAAGTAGCAAATAGTGTAAACCTTGATCAGACGCCGCGTTCTGCAACGTCTGATATGGGTCTACATTATTTGCTCAGGTTAGTCTGTCCGAATACGTAGGGTAAATACGGCATTTGACTGTCTTCAGCGCAACCAAGAAGGCTCTGACCAAACTTCGCAGACGCACACATATCTGAAAGTACAAAGTGCAATGTTATGCACGCACGTTTTTGCGCTGATGCAAATTGCACGGTTTTAGCTTTTTTCGGTGCTTCATCGCAGAGCTTTTAATGAAGTTGTCAGTAGTTAGATCCAATTACAATCTCTGGGATCCATGTTCTTTGTGAATTATTCAATTTTGCAAGTCGAACTCAATTTACAATGTAGTCGTGTCAAGCTAGCAGTCACTCAAGTGAACGTTAAAGACTTGGTTCATCCATTTATTTCAAGGCAAACAACCTAAATGACTTCCTGTTGCTATTTCTGGTCACCAAGCAGGGATACTCTAAAATAAAAGTATGTAGAAACACATTCTTACCTTTATGCGTAGACCCATTTTCAGAAGGGAAACAAAACAATTTTGATAGAGTTGCGTCCCATGAAGGTGTATCCATTCCCCTTAATGCCTAAGGCATGCGAATAATATAATCCAGGTTAGCAAGACATTCTTGTTCGTCTGTCATTACTGACAATGACCAATCCTAATCAACTATGTCATGTGTTATTATCTGTGTGTTCTAAGATGGCTGATGAGCCCAATCTTAGCTCTAAACTGCCCTTTGCAGATAGAACAAGAGAGGTCTGAGAAAGAAAGCTCTGTTGGTGATGCCTTAGCTCTGGCTTTTCGCTGTGCACGTTTCTGCTCGGCTTCGCTGATTCTTTTTGCTTCGTATTCATCAAATCCCCTTTTTATGAGGCCTCGCCACTTTGTACGATCTTGTGCAAACTGTTCCCATGACTCTGTTGGTATGTTGAAGTTTTAAGGGCGGCTTTGAGGGTGTCCTTGTATCGCTTCTTCTGACCACCATGGGAGCGTTTTCCTACTTGAAGTTCTCCATAGAGGATTTTCTTTGGCAAACGTTCATCAGGCATTCTGGTAACATGGCCTGTCCATCTTAACTATGCCAATTTTAGAAGAGTATGTATACTCTGCATCCCTGCCCTTTTCAGGACTTCTGTGTCTGGAATCCTGTCTTGCCACTTGATCTTCAGAAGTTTTCTAAGACAGCTTGTATGGAAGTGGTTCAGTCTTTTGGCATGCCGTTGGTAACCTGTCCAAGTTTCGCATGCGTATAATAATGTTGGCAGCACTACCGATTTATATACTTTCAGCTTTGTGTCAAATCTGATTCCACTTCGGTCCCAAATACTTCCACGTAGCCGGCCAAATGCTGCACTAGCCTTGGCAATTCTAGCATTGACTTCATCATCAATGTGCACAACTCTAGACAATGTGCTTCCAAGGTTGGTGAACTTGTCTACCACTTGCAGTCGTTGACCTTTCACTGTGATGGTAGGCTCCTTGTAAGGCTTTCCAGGTGCTGGCTGATATACTACCTCAGTCTGTTTGATGCTGATTGTGAGACCATAGCTGTCACATGAATCAAATACTTGATGTACACCTTTTTGCATTTTCTCTTCTGTTGGAACACCCTTTGCCATGTCATCAGCAAAGAGGAACTCGTCTAGCATCTCTGTCTGCACCTTAGATTTAGCTTGCAACCTTCTTAGGTTGAAAAGTTTCCCATCAAAGCGATACCTAATAGGTATACCATTGTCAACATCCTGGAAAGCATCTGTAAGCATGGCAGAAAACATCATGCTGAACAGTGTTGAAGCTAGTACACAGCCTTGCTTAACTCCATTTGTCACAGTAAATGGATCAGAAAATGTGATAGCAAGACATAGTCCTTCTAAATACTACAATATCAATTACAACAGATATTGTACTGTTATAACATCTGATGATATTAAGACACGGGCACATTTATGCTCAGGTGATGTTTACAGGACTTGTTACCCTACATTTACACTAATCTTATATTTTACAAGGTAGAAATTATTTGTGGCTTCTTGTTTTCCGTCCTTCGCACCAAGCTCATTCTGGATAAAACATGAATACATCCTTTCCTTTAAGAGTACATCCATTTGTAGAAGGGAGACTAAATAATTTTGCAAAGTTGCCAACTCTAAAAAGTGCATGCAATCCGTTTATTATAACAACAGACAAGGTTCCATTAACATTGCCGATTTAAAATAATCCCAAACAATCTGACATTAGTGGTCATACGTTAAGAGAAGAACACGAAACTGAGATAGCCGGTCGGATCATAATGAGATTCATTACGAAAACACGCCTATTCAAATATACTGAAAATTTTACCACCAAAAACTGAAAGTTTTCAGATAAAAAATCTATTTTTTTTTTCCATATTTCTGCTCAAAACATAGATTGTGGGTACTCGTTAGAATCGCCTCGGCGAGGCGGTTCTAACGAGTACCCACAATCTATGTTTTTGAGCAGAAATAAGAAAAATAATGTATACCCCTGTAAACCCCAGTTTTACTATATAAAAGTGGGGTTTAACGGGGTCAAAATTATATAGGTATGTCTTCGTGATGAAACGCTTAGCCTTTAGCAGACTTTCATTTCAAATATTATTCTTAACTTTTCTCCCAGAAAAGAAAATGGGGCTTAGCATTTTATGCAAATTATATAAGGGGACAATTTGCATGAAGTATCAATATCGACTGTCTAAGGGCTCAGTTTAGACAAATTGTAAAGCTCTGTTATCTGCAAAGAACAGAAACATCATCACTTTTCTTTCGCCAAGAGCGGTAGAGATTGATGACAGGTTAGAAAAACTGTCACTTTGATATTACAGTGGTCCAAACAATGAGAATCTGACAAAAACCAGTAAACTGTGAATTACAGCTGAATGTCACAGCTGTTCTGATGGTGACTTTCACTTCTCTACACAGACTGAGTAAATGAGTATTAAGATGACCTTGGCCCTTTATAATGTTAACGGTGGAAAATTAATAAAATACGACAGACTCTCTACCTCGACATATCAGATTTGTAGAATTGAGGAAAAGTAAATAGAACAACCGCATTTCACAAATGAATAATTATGTAATTTGACTTCTGAAGTTAGAGATATATTAACAATATTGTAGAAAAGTTGAGAAATTGCTCAATAGGAGCGCAATTTCTCCTCTTTACCGCAATATTTTTGTTACCTTTTATGAGATTTCCATGTTCCAATAGGGACCATATTTTCACTTCGAGATAAGCGGTAATTCAAGATAAGCGAAGTCGGGATAACGAGTGTCGTCTGTATGTAAACTATTGATGTTGAGTTTTTGTTCCTCCTCTTTAAGCATTTAATCCTCTTCTTTGAACTCATCCATTGCTGCCAAAAGGCTGCATTACGAAAACACTCCTATTCAAATATATTGAAAATTTTACCACCAAAAAATGAAAATTTTAAGATAAAAATTCTGATATTTTTCATATTTCTGCTCAAAACATAGATTGTGGGTACTCGTTAGAACCGCCTTGCCGAGGCGGTTTTAACGATTACCCACAATCTATGTTTCTGAGCAGAAATAAGAAAATTACTGTATACCCCTGTAAACCCCAGTTTTACTGTATAAAAGTGGGGTTTAAGGGTCAAAACTATATAGGCGTGTTTTCGTGAGGGACAGTTGTAAATCAAGAACAGAGTAGCAAATAATGTAGATCCTGATGTGATGGCTCACCGTGAGTTCTCATCTGGATCTACACTGTTTGCAAAAGTATCTGTCTTGGTCTACATGAATGAACGAGTTAATACAACTGTGATGGAAGTATCAATATTCCCACCCTGAGAATTGATTAACTATAAAATAAAAAAAAAGTAATTAATTCATGAAAGTGAGACCTGGTTCAATATTAATATGAGAAGCAACACGAAAAAAACACTACCTTCGAATATGAGCCCCGAAATACCATTCTCCATAAGAAATTAATTAAAGCCCCAAACGGGCCCCCGTAGCCTAGTGGATAAGAGAGTTGACTTAATCCATTAGGTTTCTCACCGCTGTGGTTCGAGCCTCGCTCGGGTCATATGTTGGAAAGCCAAGTTCTGCTTACGGATGGTCAGGTGGTTTTTCCCCGGGTTCTCCGGTTTTCGCCCACCTTCGATGAACGATCGGCTCGATATAAGTGAAATATTCTTGAAAGGGCCGTAAAACCCAAATCAAAAAACAAAGCCCCAACTGTCGGAAAACGTACCTTTTGATATGTATGCCCAAGGACCACTCTCCACCAAGAAATCCATTAAGCCCCAACCGTCAGGAAACGCACATTCCATCGTTAACATTATAGGAACATGTTCGCCCAGCGAAGATTCAGATCAGCCTGTGCATTCGCACAGTCTGATCAGAATCTTCACTGGGCGCACTTTGGACAGTCAAGGATGCAAAATTTCTATATGTGGACAACAAAGCCTCTGATCAGACTGCGCGGATGAAATACCGTCTTGAAACGGTGAACAGCACATGTTTATATACAGTCGACTCTCGTTATCTCAAATTCCAAGGGACTCACTGAAACACTCCGAGATATCCGTACCTCGACATATCAGAGTTGAGAGAGTGAGGAAAAACAATAGATTGAACAACCATATTTAACAAATGGGTATGTAATTTGACTCCTGAAGTTAGAAATATACTATATAAAATAATGTGGAAAAGAGGAGAAATTGCTCCTTAGGAGCAATTTCTCCTCTTTTCCACATTATTTTGTTACCTGTTGTCATAGTTTCATGTTAAAACAGGGACCAGATTTTCACTTCGAGATAAGCGGTAATTCGAAATAAGCGAGTTCGAGATAACGAGGTTCGACTGTATAAACAGAGTTAACGCCGCCTACTAAACAAAATATTGCAAAGATTCTTCATGGGGATGACGAAGTTTTTTATCAGACTGTGTGGATGCGCAGCTGATTTGAGTCATCGCTGTGCGCACATATCAGAAAGTAGTACGTTTTCTCACGTTACGACTTATATGGTTTCAACAGCAAGAGGTAACTGTGGACGTATTCGTCACAAGACGTATTTCGCAGGACACCATTTATGCCTAGTGGACCTTCTACCTCAACGTTTTCGGATAAACCCATTTGCAGTAGAATGGGTGTCTGGTTAGTTTTAATATATATATATTTATTATTATCATTATTATTTTGATTTCCTGTATTTAATGCAAACAGTGTAGTTTCTGATCAGACACTTGTACAACGCCTCGTTACTCAATCTCGATGCTGTATAGACGAAACACATTATCCGCTGTGGAAACTTGAAAGATGTCGTTTTCACCGCAGCGGCTTTGGTGACATTTACACGTAAATCAATTTAGATCAAAGAGCTTGCTGCATCATATGCGACATATGGTTTTAACTGTCTCCTTCTGTTAAATTCAACATATCCAAAAATATATAGTCAGATGGTTGGTTAAGCGTTTGCATCCAACTGTGGAAGCAGCGAGGCACAGATGATTATTGCGGAGCAATCCCTAATGACAGCATAACTTTGTCCGTGCCAGAAAAAAAGCGCTTAAGAGCCGCAACGTGAGAAACCATAAGCAGGAAAAAAACCCAAAACTTTTAAACGAGCCGCAACGCAAGGAAACATATCTTCTAGCATGTGAACCCAACGAAGACACAAATCAGCCTGCGCATCCGCGCAGGCTGATTTGTGTCTTCGCTGTCTGCATGAAGAAGGTTTGCATCTTTGCTATCCAAAATGCGCCCAGATCAAACTGTACAAGCTGATCTAAATCTTCGCTTTGCACACATATCCCAAGTTACGTTTTCTGACGTTGCTACTCCAATGATTACCGAACCGCAAAGGAGGAGACAGATTAACTGTGCGAGGCATAGCTGTCAGTATTTGTATAACATGGTAGAACATGAGAGTATATATCACATGTACGTGTTGACTTGTTGACGTAATGCTCCTCACTGGGAAAGACTGAAGTGAGGTCTAGTGGTGTTGGAATCAATTTTGAAAATGAAATGTGTAGACTCATCTAACACGCCGTTATAAAATTGATACATTGTGTCGCAAACACCTTCGATCTACCAGGACTGAAACGGAATTGCAGACCAGTTGGAGACTTCTGGTCACAAATACTCGAAAACCTACTCTTATTTGGTGTGACCCATCCGGTCTAATGTGCAATAGCAACCGTAAAGAACTTGATACCATATTTACCCTAAGTATTCGGACATCTTACCTCCTTACCATACTTGTTCTAAAATTTGAACAAGTACAATTTACTACTAGATGATTGCTGGATGAGTGGCAAACACTGTAGACGCTGATGAGACGCCGTGTTAACACCAGCGTTTCATCTGTGTCTACACAGTTTGCTCAGGCCTGTCTTTCTGACTACATACGGTAAATACGGTACATTTGGTATTTTCTTTCCACCGTTATGTCCAAGAGAGTCAGTTTAATGAATTTATCTTTGTTTTCCTGCAAACCTAATCCCTTCCGTAAAGGGGTCTACCCTTAAAGGCAATCGATTCCTCCCTTTCAAAGCAAATTCTTTCTTTTCAGAGTAGACTCCTTTTCGATAGGAGGCGAAGCATTTCTACAGAAATGCCTCCCCCAATTCCATATCTTAACTTCTTACGGATTCGTCCTAAACTTGTAAATTTATTTGCGTAGTGATTGGTCTGAATTGCTGCGGAATAACATGAAGTGTAAACCTCGAGCAACAGCTTATTATTTTATCATAACAGTTTGCTTTGAATCTGCGCCGATTTGTCAGAATGCATCACGAAAACACGCTTATTCGAATATATAGAAAATTCACCTCCAAAAACTGAAAATTTTCAGATGAAAAACTCTGATTTTTTTCATATTTCTGCTCAAAACATAGATTGTGGGTACTCGTTAGAACCGCCTCCATGAGGCGGTTCTAACGAGTTCCCACAATCTATGTTTTTGAGCAGAAATAAGAAAATAATTTATACCCCTGTAAATCCCAGTTTTACTATATAAAAGTGGGGTTTAAGGTAGTCAAAATTATATAGGCAGGTTTTCGTGATAGCCTTTTCAAATACAAGGGTAAATACAATGCCTATTCAGTGGTTCCATATAAATCACTAAAATGGTTGCGTTTACAAAATGAATAACGATCATGACATGGAAACAATATATATTACGGAAATACTAGTTATAGAATTTGACTCTTGGGTGTTTTTTTATTTCTAAAAAATTCAAGCATCGATAGATTAACGATGCCTGTCAGATAAGACGATAAATATTTAATTCAGTTTTAAATTGACTTTTGGTTTATGCCTATTTGGTTGTAATGCCTTTGTCAGCAATTACGCACTACCATATTAAGCCTAAATGTTCGAACAGACATACCTAAGCACGGAACTTAAGTGTATACATTTTCTGGTTCTTTGTGATAATTGATCTCATTCCGGGAATTTTTAAAATTGAAACGAGGGTCACTGATGAGGCCTAATTGGCCGAAACTAGCTAGCATTACGAAAACATGCCTATATAATTTTGACCCCCTTAAACCCCATTTTTATAAGTAAAGCTGGGGTTTACAGGGGTATACATTATTTTTCTTATTTTTGCTCAAAAACATAGATTGTGGGTACTCGTTAGAACCGCCTCGTCGAGGCGGTTCTAACGAGTACCACAATCTATATTTTGAGCAGAAATATGAAAAGTATCAGAGTTTTTCATCTGAAAATTTTCAGTTTTTAGAGGTGAAATTTTCTATATATTTGAATAGGCGTGTTTACGTAATGTCTGGCCCAGAAAACTTGACACTCCAATTATTTTCAGTTTTGCGCGTATGTTTATTGCTCTCAAAAGTCATCCCTTTTAGAATCTATTGTAAAAGTGAAGTATTTGATAATAAATCTGGATTATTTCTCCATAAAATCATATGTTGCAGGTACTCAGAAGCGCTTCGGTGAGGCGCTTCTAATGAGTTACCACACCAGATGTTTCTGTGGAGAACTGGAGAAAATTATCCAAGAAATATCACCAAATAATAGCTCCTTAACAACTCATCTGCCTTAGCGAACGATGCAGACTTAGGTCAAAGTGCTCTAAAAGAAAAGTGTTATCAGTCTGATATTCCGTCGGTACTATTTAGGCATATCAGTAGGACGCTTAATGAATTTCTTCAAACTTAAGAATAAGTACGGTAAAATATTGAGGTGCCCGACTATTTGGGTTCAATACAGCACCATCAATATTTCATTGCTCTTCGTATTGTCTACGCAATAAAATAGGGCTATTTCCATACTGCCATTGACTTTATTGTTTTCAATTCTTTAGTCTAAGCTATATGTCATTTTTATGACAAGCCTACGCCATGGTACTGTTTTTAATGACTAGGTTTGAAACATTTTACTCTCGGGGCCTACATGTATCTGATATTTATGGTCAGCTTCAGCCAACCTTCGAATTGATATATTTTACTTTGTATTGATGAACTCTTCAACAACTACTACAGACAAGTCATTGTTGGCATAGTTCCATCTTGAATTTAAGGGATGTCTGTTTTAGTGTGATCTTATTACTTCTTTTGCAGAATTTCTTATGTTTAAAGGAAACAGTGTAAATGCTGATCAGACCTCTGGTGGGGGATGGAGGTAACTTGTGGGTAATTTTGGTACGGTTGTGCGAGCCAGTATTTCCAAACCTATCTCACTTTGAAATAAAACTGACCTATTCATATACTCAATCCTCTGAAATGTTGACCTATTATTATACTGCCCCTTGAAGTTTTATACTCATTCATTTTCTTTTCATTGTTTGCATACATGTTTTCAAATGAAATAATACAATTGTATTCCACAAATAAAACAATATTTATCTCATCTTGTCACTTGCACGTATTTACACTGTATAACCCAGTTATTCCTTGTGGACTCATCTGTCCATATCATTTGGACGAGTCTAATCTTTGTTCGAAAAATATTTGCATATATCGGGATGTCAGTAAAAGTGGGGCCTTTCATATACTTATCAAGAAAAAACAGTCATATACTTTTTGTAAGAAAAGAGGGCTAGTCAAATACCTGACAGACTGAGAAGGGGAAGGTGGTGGGGGGGGGGGGGTGGGAGGGGGAGAACGCATTCGGGACGCACATCCTTACTATGCCATACAAAGGAAGTTATCTCAAGTTAATGGGCATAATGCTGTACTACGTCTGATTTCCGCCTTTTTTTTTTTTTTTTTTCATCAAGAAAACATGCCTTTATAAAAACCCCACTTTTATATAGTAAAACCAGGGTTTCAGGAGAGTAGTATAGGATGGCACTATGCACCCATAGTGCCATCCTATACTACTCAGGGGTATACATTATTTTTCTTAATTTTGTTAAAAAAATAAATAAATTGTGGGTACTCGTTAGAACCACCTCGCCGAGGCGGTTCTAACGAGTACCCACCATCTATGTTTTGAGCAGAAATGTGAAAAATGTCAGGTTTTTTTATCTGAAAATTTTCAGTTTTCTAATTTTCTTTTATTTAAATAGGCGTGTTTTCGTAATGTGTTGTTTTTCAGGCATTTGTCTGAGAGTGTTCAACCAATTACTATTGAAAAACAAATATATATTAAGTGTAAGCCGCAACCTCAGAGAATGTACCTTCTGACAGTGTGCCCAGCGAAGAATCAGTACAGTCTGCGCATACGCGCAGTCTGATCAGAATCTTCACTGAGCGTATTTGGTCAGCAAAGGACGCAAAGTTTCTTCATGCAAACACGAAGACTGATCAGACTGCGAGGATGCGAAGGCTGATTTGAGTCACCGTTGAACGCATACATCAAAGGTACGTTTTCTCACGTTTCAGCTCATATGCTTATCCTGTATGTAGACGCTCTGTTTTAGAATGAATATCCTCCAGCTGATCGTATAAGAATTTAGTACACATAATAACATAATAAAAAACAAAGCATTGATAGCACTGGTGCATCGATTGTCTTTGAGTGTAGACTAGGACATTGGTCCTGAAGGGGGGCTAGAAACTGCTTCAATTAACCCTTCACTTCCTGTAGTTTATGCAAACAGTGTAGACCCTGATGGGACGCCGCGTTCTGCGGCGTCTGGTATGAGTCTGCACTGTTTAACAATGTTCCAAATGTCCCAGTACAGGTTTTACAATAACCCTCTACAACAGCACTATGACGTTACAGCAACAAGAATAGCGATGATATATGATTTATAAACGTTACCTGGATTTCGTCTAATGCGCGGTCGATTATATTGGTCAATGATTATCACGAGGACAACTACCATGAAATCGTCATCCATAATCTTGCGATTTCCTTTCGCCCTGGCTTTATAGATTGCCACTGACATTTGAGTCCTCTTCTTTGTTTCATTGCAGTTTGTGGTTATTTTTTTCATCACGAAGACATACCTATATAATTTTGACCCTTTAAACCACTCTTTTATATAGTAAAACTGGGGTTTACAGGGGTATACATTAGTTTTCTTATTTCTGCTCAAAAACATAGAGGCGGTTCTAACGAGTACCCACAATCTATATTTTGAGCAGAAATATTATCTGAAAAATTTCATTTCTTGGTGGTATGTTTGAATAGGCTTGTTTTCACATACTCAGATCAAACTATTACGTTAACAAGTCATTCTAATGTGTACCCCGTGTTACCGACATAATATATACTGCAAACAGGGATCTGTATTATTTAGAGAGTATGTTTTGAGCAGAAGTGTGAAAAATACCAGAGTTTTTTTATCTGAAAATTTTCAGTTTTGGGAGGTGAAATTTTCTATATATTTGAAGAGGCGTGTTTTCGTAATGACTGTGATGTTTCACTGAAGTAAAAGCCCCTTCGGGGACTGAGCATGCATAAGAAATTTTGAACTGTATCAGGAGGTTTTGATCAAGTGATACTAATTTAAGGTCTTCAATAGTTGTTCCTGCTTACTATTCCAAAACGGTTCCTCTGTAGTTGTAGTGTTTCTTAGGTTGTATGTGGATTATTGCAACTGTGCCATTGAGTCTTGTCAATCACGAAAACATACCTATATAAATTTGACCCCCATAAACCTCACTTTTATATAGTAAAACTGGGGTTTAGAGGGTATACATTACTTTTCTTGTTTCTGCTCAAAAACATAGATTGTTGGTACTCGTTAGAACGGCCTCGGCGAGGCGGTTCTAACGAGTACTCACAATCTATGGTTTGAGCAGAAATATGAAAAATATAGGAATTTTTTTATCTGAAACTTACAGTTTTTGGTGGTGAAATTTTCAATATATTTGAATAGGCGTGTTTTCGTAATGTCATTGTTCCTCATCTCTTCTTCTTTTGGTGCTTGGGAAGGCTGTGCTTCGTATTTGCTGCATTTCAGAGCAAATTCTTACACATTTCTTTATACACCTCTGTATAATTTATGGTCACTCTCGGTGATTAAAGGGGAACACATCCTCAGAGTATTGTGCTTTGAACTAAAGAACTTTACAAACAATGAATTTAGATACAAAGTTGATCAAACTCGATGGGGGATTAAGAAAGTTATGGACAATTGAATATTTCAATACTGGTGGAATGGGTGCCGCCATTTTGAACAATTAATGAGGTTCCAAAAAAAAAAAAAAAAAAAATAAAATAAAAAAAAAATAAATAAAAAAAAAAATAAATAAATAAATAAAAATAAAAATAAATAAATAAATAAATGAAAATTAAAAATAAAATTTATTTTATTAAAGTTTTTTTTATTCTTGATAACCCTTTATAATTTGGTTTTGCATATTTAATTTGAGCTGTGTGACGTCACAAAACCTCAAATATGTCGGCATCCATGACAACCATTTTGAATATATTCAAGTCACCATAACTTCCTTAGTCCTAGGACCGACTTTTCAATAATCTTGCTCAAAATAAATGGCTTGCTAAGCACTTTACTCCAAGACATACTTACAGCTTATATTGCGTTCCCCTTTAAATTAGCAATGCTCAGTATGGCAAAATGCAATGGGGAGACAGCAAATGACAAGATGAGCCTGCACATCCTCACCATCTGACCAGAGCATTTTCTGTTTTTCAATACGTAATCTCTACTTAACCTTTATCATTGTATGGCAAATTCAACATACTACAGATTAATGATAATTTTTATCCCCTTCTCACCGCCCGCACACCCCTTCATCTTGTATATGCGTACAATAAACACCCTACTCAGATTGTGATAATGCGCAATGTGATGTCGGTCATTGTTCTACGCGTTAGACAAATTGGTTCATTTCTTGTGTTTCTCGCATCAGTTAGTATATAGCAAGAGATAGCTATTGTAGAAAAAAAAAAAAAGATGCTCACGAAGCGTAAGATTTATATGTTAGACTAAAGAGAACAAGTCATTATATCATCATTTGAACTTTTGTCTTGAAATATGCAGAACTAATGCACTATTTAGCCGCAGCCTTAGAAAATATACATTTTGGACATTCACGCACAGTGAAAACTGAGATCCTTTAGCAATTTAGTCTGATCGGAGTCTTCCCTGTTTGTACGTAACGCCTTGTATTCTTGGGCAGCGTATACCGTGATTATACTGCACGAGCACGCAGGCTGATTTGAATCTGCTTAGCACATACGGCTAAAAGGTACATTTATTTTTCAAGTTACACTATATGCAATGTCTTGTGCATTGCACAGTGCAAACATTAAGGTTGATCTGTTTGTATGAATGAAAGAGGTCGTACAGTAAAAACCTGTGTAAGAGAGCCACCTTCGAGACTAACTTTAAATAGTGGTTGATGTGGAAAAAGTTTTCTGTCTTATAAAGGTACATGTCATGTAATTTTGCTAGCAAAATTACATGACATGTACCTTTATAAGACAACCACCTTTCCACATCAACCACTAAGGTCAATTTCAAAGGTGGCTGTCTTACACAGGTTTTACTGTACATACATCCCAGCGGGCAAATAACGTTTATGCAATGCCGCATTAATGTTTATACAATGTAGTGTCGTGAAGATATATAACTGTTAAAGGAAATACTCTTGAGTGTAATGTATACACATATTAGAAAATAGCTGACTTGTCGAAGTTATACGTAAGTTTCTCAATGAACCAAAAGGAATTTTATTTCCTCTGCCATAGTACACCACCAATTTCACATACAAAGAAGACAATCAAATGAAATTTGTATTTTAATATAGATGAAACAAAATAGAATACTGTAACGTTTTTACGCAGCTGAGATCAATTTCACACTTGATGTGCTGGGAAGTAAATTCAGCCGACGACATTTTGAAATATTTATTTTTTCCAGAAAGTAGGCTTAGACATTTCATGCAAATTGTCTCTATTGAAGACAATTTGCATGAAATATCAAAGCCTGTTTTCTTGGAAAAAAATGATGAAAATATTATCCATCTATAGTCTACTGAATCTATTCAGAGAATGGTAAAAGTTAACTGCTTAAACACCATTTGTAAGTGGTATGTGACGAGACAGTACTTATTAACTTAAGCAGTCGTTCCTATAAGCTCTCCTGCAATATCATTACGCCATACCTTAAGAGTAAAACAGTGTAACAGCCACAACTCTAAAAATACAATTTTCAATATTGACATTTTCTCATCTTTTCCGATCTGGTGTGGGGATTACGCAGTCCGCGCACGCCTAGAAGGCACATTTTCGCATGACAAGGCTCAAGAGAACTGTCACCAGCCTCATCGAAGAGCGGAAGGATGTCATGTTTGCTAGACTTATCTTCGATTGATTTCAGTGAAGCGTTATGTGAATGCACAAATGCAGAAATTTAATGTCTGGAATAACAGAAGATAGATGTATTCTTTTAACATCCACTGACAAGACAAACGGTCAAAGATCGTGCATAAAGGAATGATTCAATGAGAACGTTTTGTCTAATGGTGGTAGGTCACAGATGTGGATCGATGACATATTGCAGATTTATAATAGTTAACTCTCGAGGCGCCAAGCAAAATTTGTAGCAGACGACATTTCTATTTTGTTTTGATTTTCATAGAAAATAAGTCTTGACGTTTCATGTGAATCGTCTGCCTGGCAGACGATTCACATGAAATGTGAAGACTTAATTTTTTATGAAAAAAAAAAAAAAAAAAAAAAAAAAAAAAAATGTCGTACGCTGCAGTTTAGATTGGCGCTTTAATGGTTAGTATGGGAACCTGCGTGAGGTAGTCAGAAGTCGTAGCTGAGATGCCTATTCATGCATTTCTTGAAATATCACGTGATAATGAATATGGTGTACCAGATAGGAGTTGCTAAAGAACTATAAAGACTTCATGAAAATGTCGGACCTAGCTGGACAATAATGGATCGGACAGGCTCTAACCATGTTAATCTCCAACCATGTTAATCTCAACTATGTTGTTTTGTTTTGTTTTCAACCTTAAAGATGAAGTATTAATGATGCGTTTAGTGTACAAGACATCAGCAATTAATTAATATTCAGTACTCTCTGGACACATTTATCAGACGACAAGTTGATGATGACATTTTTCTCACTATTCCCAGAAAACAATGTCTGACATTTTATTGCAAATTGTCTCCAATAATAATTAATTGGGGATGCATGATATACGAAACCTTAATTGTTTGGGGAAATAAACATTTCAACTTGTCGTCTGCTGAGTTTTTGGCTACTAAGCAGGCAATAAATACCGACAACCTATTTGAAGCCAAATCTTTTTTTTTTTAACTTGTTAAGATGTTCTGTGGTAATCTTCTTCAATGGCTGCCCCCTTTGCTTTCTGTTTTCTTCTGTTTATATATTTGCCCTGCTTGTTATTCTTACTCTTTGTTGCTTTGTGGTTTATTCTACGAGGCGATTTGTTATATGTCTTACCTTGTGTCATTTTGTTCTTGTGTTTTTCAGTCCTTTTAGCATTGCGATTACCTCGCTTGGGGAAGAGAGAGCTAATCATAGTGCTTTTCGTACGTTTGTTCGGTTTGTGCTAGTTTTGATTTGTCGGTTTCCTCTTCCTCTTAGTATCTGGGAAGGGCTTCGGTTTGTGATTGTGGCACTCCCAGGACTTTTCTCTTACCTTTTTTTTGCAACTGCATCATGAGATAAGCATGAGATTTCGCGCGAGTATAACTGGTTTAAGCCCCCCACCCCCACAAACACGCCTCCACACACGTACCCCCACCCAACACAAACACACAATAGTTTTCCTACTGACCGTTCCAAGGCGGTTATTCTGTTGTAGTTTTTCTTTCTTTGTAAATCAATGGTTTCATATTTGTTTTGTCATTATTTGTTCCTCACCTTTCCTTCTTTTGTTGCCTCGGAAAGGCTGTGATTCGTGATTGTAGCGCCTCTTATATTTTTGTGTTTAGGCAGTTTCCAGTTTCTAGCGAAAGAATATGTACCAGTACTGGTTAACCGCTTAGAGGACTAAGCCTACCCGGGAAAAAGTGTGTTTTGGTAAACTGGCCGCGCTAAACGTGACCCCAGTGTGTTGACTGAGCCGTAAAACACAAACAAACATAATATTTTTGTGTTTGTCATTGTGATATTGCTGTAGGGTTGGAACCAACAGTGAGAATACTTCCCAGAAATCATAATTGTGCCTCTGTCTCCGCTTTACCCTGTTGACTAAATCAAGGTGGTGAGCCTGATATATTTTATTTAAAGATGCACACGTCAGATAAACCTAGTGCCGTTTTCGAAATGTGTATGTCATTATGATATTGTTGTATGGCGTATTCAATAGGGTCAGTACTTCCTAAAATCACACTTGTTCCTGTACTTCCGCTTGATCACTTTGACTAAACATGGAAGCAAATTCATCACGAAAACATGCCTATATAATTTTGACCCCCTTAAACCTCACTTTTATATAGTAAAACAGGGGTTTACAGGGGTATGCATTATTTTTCCTTATTTCTGCTCAAAAACAGATTGTGGTACTCGTTAGAACCGCCTCGCCGAGGCGGTTCTAACGGGTACCCACAATCTATGTTTTGAGCATAAATATGAAAAAATATCAGAGTTTTTTATCTGAATTTTTTCTGGTTTTGGAGGTGAAATTAGCTAAAATCATTCTGATTGGAAAGCCAAGATATATACATTTGAATAGACGTGTTTTCGTAATGCTTACCGTTTAGAGAAAACCCTTTTTGGAAGGGGCTTGATGTAAAGGAAGGCGAAAAGGAAGTAAAAGATGTTATCTCCGTTGTACAAAATAGCGGAAAGTCCGCTAAGTGAATCCAGTCCCCTTAAGAATACAAGGAAGTCATTATTTTCCCCTTAGACCTCTATTATACCCTCACTTCAATGCATGGCTGACCTACATTACATTACGAAAACACGCCTATTCAAATATATAGAAAATTGTACCTCCAAAAACAGAAAGTTTTTTAGATAAAAAAAAACTCAGATATTTTTCATATTTCTGCTCAAAACATAGATTGTGGGTATTCGTTAGAACCGCCTCGGCGAGGCGGTTCTAACGAGTACCCACAATATATGTTTTTGAGCAGAAGTAAGAAAAATAATGTATACCCCTGTAAACCCCAGTTTTACTATATAAAAGTGGGGTTTAAGGGGGTCAAAATTATATAGGTATGTTTTCGTGATGGTAGGTTTTAGGTAAAAGCTTAGTCGTAGCTGAACAATCAGAAATACTACAATACCATTGTCACCAATACTTTCTGGAATGTTTTGAAAGTTGGCTGAGGCAACTCTTAGGTCGGCAGAAAAGTACTCTTGGAATTCTGCATTCTACTTATTCCGCTTTTGGCTCTCATAAACACCAACAGAAACAAATATTTGCCTGAAAGATGTATGAAATTACAAAACATACTTGTTCTCTTAAACAGAGAGAGAAAGAGAGAGAGAGAGAAAAAAAAACAACAACAAAAACACTTATCACAAGTTCCTTTCCATTATTTTCAAACCAGAGGTATCCTTACATAAAATAACTACAAAGAGCTTCCCTACCCTTTTTGTTGTCCTTAATATTTATGAAAAAAATTGGTTTCCTGTGCTCTTAAGGCTTTTGGAGTGGAAGTATTTGGAGGGGTTTCCAAAATTTAAGGCAGGGTTGTGGAAATATCATGCCCGACTTGTCAAACATGTTCCAATTCACTAAGGAAAAATAAAACATTTCAATTTACTTGTCCTGGGATAAGAACTTCATAGCTCTAGCTTAGAAAAGTAACCAGATTATGAGATATATATTTTTCTTATATCTCGAAGAAATATATGTTGTGAGTACTCATTAGAAGCGCCTCAAGAATTAAGGAAGACGTCACTATTCGGTCAAGAAAACCTAGGTTGGACAAGTGGGTTAAAATTTGGTAATTCCACAACCCTGCTAAAGGTATATAAGTAAGTGATACATGATACGGACGCCATTGGTATGAAGTAGTCGATATTGCTAATTCCGTGATCGAGTTGAATGACATGATCAATATTAAGAACCATGTAAAATAAATAAGTAGCTATTCCTGGATTTTATCTGCATTCTCGATCGAATGTATATCTATGGGTCATTAAACAGATGTGTGGAATATAAACGGTTCACCTAAAGTACTATACAATCCTTCTGGCTCTGCGTAGATTTCATTAAAATATTAACAATTTAGCATATTTTATAAACACCTAGTCATGAACTGTGTGAAACGCTATGTGTGGAAAAAGCATTTACTCATATGCAAATAAAAACCAAGCCAAACGGAACAGACTAGAATAAGTTTTATTTTCAATCATGAACCAAAGGGTAGCCTAAAAACGATATTAAATTCAGTCTGTCTAAACAGATCAGGTCATTTGTATCCACATACTTACATAAAATTACAAAAGTTAGAGTTTAGGTTATGGGTAAAACTCATGGCCCGGTTGTTCAAAGCGTCGTTAGCTTAACGAGCTCGTTAAGGGTCATTTCGTTAACTGTTTTAGCGGATTCAATATACAATATTCTGATATTTTTTGCTGAAAAAATGTGAGTAGCTTTTGCACTGCAAAAGCTACTCACATTTTTTCAGCAAAAAATATCAGAATATTTGCGTGTCACTCGATGTAAATTTTAACGAATCGTTAACTAACGACATCGTTAGCTTTGAACAACTGGGCCCAGAACGCTAAGGACAACTACACACCATCTACCCATATATGTACTGAGACTTGTTTCAGTACATCCACTACAGGGTCGAGATTTGCCTACTTTTTTTGAGCGTGAGAGCTGAACCCATTTATGCCTAGCGTCCCCTTAATGAGACATTGGCAAACAGTTTAGACCCAGATCAGACGTGGCAGAACGCGGCGTCCGCTCAGGGTTTACACTGTTTGTATTAATTACAGCCATTTTGATAAAATGTGGTTATAATAAAAACTGACCAGACATCCCTTAAACTGGAAATTGACTGGTCCAAAGAGTTCAGGTAGAAGAATCCACTTGGCATAAATTGGTTAAGATAATATACCTTCTTAAATATGTTCCCAGCGAAGACGCAGACCTGTGAGAAAATATGCGCAATCATGTCTGACTGGTCTTCGCTGAGCACTCTGTTGATAGCTAAGGAATGCGGAGAGTAAAGTCTCTTCTTAGTCCAGACACCAAAATCATATTTAGTTAATGTTTCGGCATGCCATTGTTTATTTGTAAAGGAATCATTGATAAGAGATTATACCAGCTGTATAATTATTGACTAAATGATATTCTAATGGATTGCAGTGGTCAAACATTTTAAGTTAAACATGTTCGCTGCTTTTAACTCTATATACGCTAATTTAGCAAACCGTATTCGAAATAGTTTTATTTTCCCCAGAAAACAGGATTTGATTTTACATTTCATGCGAATCGTCTCCTAAGGAGATGACTCGCATGGAATGTCACATTATATTTTCTGGAAAACATCACGAAAACATGCCTATATAATTTTGACCCCCTTAAACCCCACTTTTATATAGTAAAACTGGGGTTTACAGGGGTTTACATTATTTTTCTTATTTCTGCTCAAAAACATAGATTGTGGTACTCGTTAGAACCGCCTCGGCGAGGCGGTTCTAACGAGTACCCACAATCTATGTTTTAAGCAGAAATATGAAAAGTATCGGAATTTTTATCTGAAAAATTTTCAGTTTTTGGTGGTGAAATTTTCAATATATTTGAATAGGCGTGTTTTCGTAATGAAAGAAACGTGTAAACCACTCGTTGATCGTCAGTTGCGTATAAATGTTTAGAATATTTTCTTTTTCTCTTAAGCTATTAGAAGCTGGCTTAATAATAAAATCTGAACTTTGAGCCAAGGAAGTTTTATTGAGCATGGGATTTCATATTTTTATATGTACTGTCAAAGGTGGGTTTTGGCAGGGGAGAGCTCAGCTTATTTGCATTTAAGCATGACATAATAGGGTGTTTACCTACAGTTCGTTTTTCTTCGCGTAATACCACGTTTGGCATAAACATTTTGACAGACAGGCATGAACAAACAGCGTACCCAGATCAGAATGCTCCTAGAAGCCAAGTTGATATGTCTAAGGATAAGTACGGTTAGGGAGTTATATTGTCCGGAAATTTAGGGTAAAGCGGTAAAAATTTTTGGAAACGCATTAGCAACTGATAAGATCATACAAAATTCGATCTATTCATGAATCTGAACGAAAACAAAGTGGTTTCCCAAAAACCATTAAGCTTCACGAAGACTTCAAAAAGAGTCTGTCAGATTTTGTATAAAGAAGCATATTAATAAAACACATCGCCGTTCGATTACCATTATTTATTAAACAGAAACCAAGAGCGCAAATACATGCAACTATTGGCACGAATTTGAAAGTCGATTGATAAAACACAGATTTACAGATCAAAGCAAGTTCGTTTAAGTCTAGCCTCCTTCACTACAAGGAGATATCGACTTAGGAAATGCATCACTTCTGCAATATTCATAACATCAGGGTTGTGGAAATACCATGTGGACACTTAAGAAATTTCAATTTACTTGTCCTGGGACAAGAACTTCAAAGATCTAGCCAAGAAGAGTATCCAGATATGAGCTATAATCTTTCTTATTTCTCGAATGAGTGAGGCGCTTCTAATGAGTACCCGCAACATATGTTTACTTCATGAAATAAGAAAAAAAATGTCAATTTTCGGGAAAGTAAATTTTGGTTGGACAAGTGGATTTTAACCATTTATTTGTCCGTGGACAAGTAATAAATTATAATTCCATAACCCTGCATAACATATCGCTGAAGCCCTTAATATTCGAACACAACAACGCCTAACTGGCATAACCATATTTATTCTAAAATTTCGGTGATCAACTCATGCATACGCAATCATTTTCACATAATAGTTTGTATTTGTTTCTTTTTTTATGTGTGCCTTTTTTATATATACAAAAGCAGTTAATGTTATTTGATTAAGGGCAAAGGATGTAAGGTTGGCTAATCGGAGATGAAAAGATAATCGATTATTAGTCCTGCCATTGTGATCGATAATCGATTAGTAATCACTGAAAATTTGGTCGTAATTTTACTTGTCTGAGCATGACTCTTACCATTTGTTATACTTTATTGTATGTATTTGGTCAGACAGGCCTGAGAAAACAGTGTAGACCCTGATGACACGCTGCATGTTTGTTAATTCAGTTACGGTTGATAACTTATTCATTCGATGAACCGGGCTTCGGATAGAATGACGACAGCTCTTTCCGAGGTCCGTTCAGAAGTTTGGCGCCTGACTACCGATGTCTGTTTTTGGGCTCACCGTGGTCCCCCTTGTGGTGTTCTTTTGCTCTGGCTTAAGTTCACCTCCGAGACTCTATTTTGTTTCATCATAATTTTGTGCTTATAATGGCATGAGCCAAAACGTCAGTGAATGTACGTTTGAACATTTGCGCCCGGCGAACGTACGTTTGGATATTTGAGCCCGGCGAACGTACATTTGGATATTTGCGCCCGGCGAACGTACGTTTGAACATTTGCGCCCGGCGAACGTACGTTTGGACATTTGCGCCCGGCGAACGTACGTTTGGACATTTGCGCCCGGCGAACGTACGTTTGAACATTTGCGCCCGGCGACGGTACGTTTGGATATTTGCGCCCGGCGAAGATTCAGAACAGCCTGCACATTCGCGCAGTGTGATCAGAATCTTCACTGGACACATTTTGGATAGCCAATGCTGCAAACAATCTTCATGTGGACAATAAAGACTCTGATGAGTCTTCGTTGGGCGCACACATGTCAGACGGTACGTTTTCCATTAAGAAAACACGCCTATTCAAATATTTAGAAAATTTCACCTCTGATATTTTTCATATTTCTGCTCAAAACATAGATTGTGGGTAGAGGCGGGTCTAACGAGTACCCACAATCTATGTTTCTGAGCAGAAATAAGACAAATAATGTATAATAATGTATACCCCTGTAAACCCAAATTTTACTATATAAAAGTGGGGTTTAAAGGGGTCAAAATTGTATAGGCATGTTTTCGTAATGCCACGTTGTGGCACATATATGACCTTTACTGTAATGTTACACCGATAAAGTAGATACAGGTCAGTAAATCAGTGTAAATCAGTGTTATCATATTATTAAATGAATATTTTCATATTGGCCCTGTTACAGGTCCGAGGGCAGTTGCAAAAGCTCCATATTCCTCAAAAATAGACATTTTGTTATCCAAGGAAATTGATATATGGTATTAATACAATCATAAAATGTGGCACCTGAGAGCCTATAAAATTTCAGTTAGTTTCTCGTTCTTGAACTGGATCAAAAATGAAATCGTATCTCTGCATTAATGTTGCCAATAAAGTCCTTGCATTTTTGACGAATATGGAGCCTTTAAAGAATAGTAAAGATGCCAAGAAGAGCAACAATGGCAGAACAAAAACCGAAAATGCTGGCCTCGGTGGCTCAATCGGATGCGCCTCTGACTGGTGATCAGGAGGTCGCGTGTTCGATCCCCGCCGTATCCGGCAGGATTTATTTGTGCAGATTGATTCAAGAAGGGCAGTTGTCCGTTTCTGGCGGACGAATGTGCACGAGTTCTGATTAATCGCTTTGAAGACTAAGCCTATCGGGGAAACCATCACGAAAACATGCCTATGCAATTTTGACCCCCTTAAACCCCACTTTTATATAGTAAAACTGGGGTTTCCAGGGGTATACATTATTTTTCTTATATCTGCTCAAAACATAGATTGTGGGTACTCATTAGAACCGCCTCATCGAGGCGGTTCTAACGAGTACCCACAATCTATGTTTTGAGCAGAAATATGAAAAACATCAGAATTTTTTTATCTGAAACTTTTCATTTTTTGGTGGTAAAATTTTCAATATATTTGAATAGGCGTGTTTTCTTAATGCACGGTTAGGTAACCGACCGGCTCCACATGACTTTAAAAGTGTTGACTGGGCTGTTAAATTCCAAACCAAACTAAGACTGGCGCTCCAACAAAGCCTGCCTTCATGCTGAGCTAACACTCTGCAGTTGCGTGGGTTGGGTTGGATGGCGATCACATTATTAGAAGAAGCTTAAACTACTTTTGCCCTTAACGCTATTCTCAGATAGATGTTTTATGAGTAAAGGCTAAGCTAGAACTGTGTAAAAGGGAGTTTTGAATGAAGTAAAACAGACTATGCATGTAATGTATTTGTTAACTGGAACCTTTGCTTCTTATGTTTATAGTGGCGTTAATTCAGACAAGGTTTACATTATTTTGCCCTTATCGCTGTTCTTAAATAGCTATAGAAATATAATGGATTAAGACTACGCTAGGGTTGTAAAAGAGAGTTTTAAATGAAATGGAACGAACAATATATATGATGGATCAGTGAACTGGAATCCACACCCCTTATGTAAACAGTGACGTTAACTTAGAATTTGTGATTACGTTTACACAAATGAGAAAATTAGATATTCCTACATAGGACCTTTCTTCTGCGGTTCGTCTATTTTCGTTGGCATCTGTCTGTATGTTGAATGTTTCTTGAGTTCCTTGGGAATGATATGCCTTGTGATTGTTAGCTTTAATGGATAATTTTACTTCTTTTGTGACTAAAACTCGCGAACAATAAGAGGGCCGGACACACCTGGTGAGGGAGACAATTTTTGTCGCTTCCTTTGTTTACTTTCCTGAACACCAGTCACCTTCTGGAAACGGTTTTTCTCTAAAATGAAAGAATTTGCTCCCAATGGAAGTAAATTCTTTTCTTTTAAATAAAAACCGCTTTTCAGAAGGAGGCAAAACTATTTTCATTTGATTGCCTGCCACGAAAGTGCATCCGTTCCCCTTAACCGTTGTTATTGTGTTGCACAATGATGTTTGACATGTAAATGAATTTCATGCATACAAGTGAAGTTAAATGCAAATATAACTGAGACAAACATTTTCTAATCAATTATAAACAAATCCCAATAGAGAACACGGTAACAAACGAAATGACACATGTGAAAAGCGATCTTCGAGCTATAAGCGGACAGCTTCGTAGCCGTATCACCTGTGGGGAAGAACATTCGACGCATTATGTGGTACCTATGCTTGAACAAAATGAAAGATGGAAGAAAATAAATAAATAAATAAATAAACAAATAAATAAACCCCATGGAAACGAGATTTTTATACAACACGGCGAGGCTCAACCTCGCCGTGTTGTAAAAATTCTCATTTTCAGCGTTTTTTATTTCTGTTTGTTTATCAGTTTTAAGGGATATGGATACGCTTTCAGGGGAGATAACTATCAAATATGTCGGACCCATCACAAAAAGGTTTAAATCTGCAAGGGATTAATTTGCTCCGGTTCGGGAGCATATTATTTCCTTTTAGAGTAGATTCTTTATCAGAAGGGGCTTGGTGTGCAGGAAGCCAAACAGAAAGCCATAAAAGTTGTCTTCCTTTTAAAAACGGCAGAAAATCTACGCAGTGTATCAAGTTTCCATTAGGGTAGGATGTATATTATGTACCATAGTTACGACAAATCTATAAATAAGACCTATAAATATAGTTCCGTCCACAAGTCACTGTCCTGTGACGCCATAAGAGCTTTAAAATTTATTCTGAAAAAAAAAAAAAAAAAAAAAAAAAAAATTATAATCGTACATATATTTGTTTTAGTAGCCTTATTAGCACAATTTGTTTACTGCAACTTAAGATCGCAGTCATGATAATGGTGATGATGCAGTGTTTCATGTCACTTTCAACATTATTTAAGTCATATCGAGACAACTGAAGTTTAATAATAAAAGGCTTTGTGCAATGAAGCACCGCACGGTCATGAGCTGAATTCTTCTCAAGCGGGACTGGAACTCGGGACCCTATGATCCGGTCGGAAGAGCTAACTACTCAGCCTGTGCATGCCAGTTTGTGTGATAATGGTATGTGTGGTTTGTAGGATTCGTACATTGCATGGGACCCCTCTGTACTAAGAACTAACTGAGTAACAACAATGGTATGCGTGGGCTAAAAGATCAAATAATATGAATGAATAAACCGAAATAGACGGAACAGTTTGAAATTTAAATTTATTCATTATTTCTTAATTTTAACTTGACAGCTTTCAAAGAAACAGTTCTATAAAGATATAGTGCAAGTTATATTTGTTTCTCTCATTCTTTGTAAAAGCAATAATCAATGAACAGTTACGCAAGATTTCACACTATATGTCATATACATGTACACCTCACTTTTCCCATAGTATATGAGGAAACTCACGTCTTAATTTGGTTATTTTGAAACGTAGTTGAGTTCGTTTGTCATTTCCACTACTGCTGCCACTGCACATGCAAGTCTATTTTCAAACTGGTAATTTTCCTCGCGATTTCCAGTTCTGCTGCGTGAAAAGGCAATGATCATCACGAAAACATGCCTATATTATTTTGACCCCCTTAAACCACACTTTTATATAGTAAAATTGGGGTTTACAGGGGTATACATTATTTGTCTTATTTTTGCTTGGAAACATAGATTGTGGGTACTCGTTAGAACCGCCTCGCCGAGGCGGTTCTAACGAGTACCCACAATCTATGTTTTGAGCAGAAATAAGAAAAAAATCCAAATTTTTATCTGAAAATTTCCAGTTTTTGGTGGTAAAATTTTCAGTATATTTGAATAGGCTTGTTTTCGTAATGTGTTGAATAGCTCACTAGCCTTGCTATCATGATTTAAAATTCGTATATTTCTGCCCATAAACGCATACATCAAACTCTGCCTGAATATAAATGAGGATTGTTGAATGTTTTAGCAATTGGTTCACGAAACGGGTTAAAACGGAAACTTTAAATTTAAATAACTTAAGTTTTGACTTGAGTATAACTTCTTGACCTGCGTTTAAACAGCATATGAAATTCTTTTCTTTTAGATATATTTTATTGCAGTTCTTATGACTTTCATATAAATAAAGTACGACACACACATAGAATCGCCTCTCTCTCTGTCTCCCTCTCTCTCTCTCTCTCTCTCTCTCTCTCTCTCTCTCTCTCGTTATATATGTCGTATTTTACAAATCATGTCAGCCGCAGTGACATGGCGTAGGTTTTCATTTGTCTCCTGTAGAAATGTGTCTGTTTAAGGAATGAAGTGCGAGGAAATAATCGAAAGCATAGCGTCAATGTTATTGAATAAATTTATATATAACTTGTCACAAACGGTGACAGAGTTCACAGTCAGTAGTCCATATATTGACTGAGCTGTCTCGAACAGAGTACACTATAAGCAGATTTACGACGTGACTTGACAAGTGAGCCGGGACCAAGCATTTCCTACAAGATTGCATGTGCACCCAGTTAGGACTCAGTTCAGCCTGTGCTTACGTGCAGTCTGATCAGAGTTTTCAAAGGGCACTGTAGGTAGTGAAGGATCCAAAGCGTCTTCAAACGTATAGCGAAGACTCAGATCAGTCTGCGTGGATGCGAAGACTGATCTGAGTCTTCGCTGGGCGCACAAGCAATATAGTAGGAAATGCTGTTAATAGTTGCTGTGCTGTCAAACACAGCATTCGTATACTCTAAGTTTTTGGAGACCATAATGCCCTGCCATTATTATCCTAAACTAAGAATAATTCCAGTTTATTACTTGCTGATGTGTCTGAAAAACTGCTGGTTTAGAAAAAAACAACAAAAAAAAAAAAAAAAAAAAAAATAGACACAGATCAGACGCCACAGAGTGGGGCGTCTGATCTGGGACTACATTATTCAGTCCTGTCTGTTTGAATACTTAGGTTAAACAAGAATTCGCTCACCTGAGTGTTATCGTCTCCAACAATCATTAGTTACTTCAACAATTTAATATAACATAGTATATTCTAAGTCTTTTAGAATATACTATCATTTCTTCATATGATTTTCTATGCTTAAATAGACTGTCATCCAAGAAACATTTCAGCCAACTTATTTCAAAATCTGGCAAGTAGTTTTAGAGAAAAAGCTTATTTGCCACTTATTTGTCTATATCTTAAACTACTGAACCCCAGGGTGGGCTATTTCTGACCCAAGGGATCTAATTCAAACACTTTTGGTAGAGGTTTACTAGATAAAGCTACAAACCAAATTCGGTAACCTTAGGCCTAATGGTTTCCGACAAGAGGATTTTTCAAGATATTTACTATATATTAAGTCTATGTAAAACTAGTGACCCACAAGTAGGAGCCATTTCTGACCCCAGGGCTAAAATTTGAACAATCTTGGTATAAGGCCACTAGATAAAGCTACACACCAAATTTTGAAGCTCTAGGTCTAACGGTTTCCGATATGAAGAAAATACACAGTAAAAATATCCAGTTATTTTGAAACATATTGAACATGCCTATTCATTTTAATAAAATGATATGAAAGTAGCTCTCGTTATAACACTTTCAAATTTATGCATGCCGATCATGTTTCTTTGGACAATGCATCTAAAATTAATACTCTCCAGTGTTTACTTGTATATCGCTAAAATCGTTGATACACTGCTCTACTGGATTGAAGAACACCAAGGATGCAAACTTTCTTTATGCCGACATCGGATTACAAAGACGCGAAGGCTGATTTGAATCTTCGTTTGGGACACATCGAGGGTTGAGCGCAAGACTAGCGTAAGTTAGATAGTTGTTTTTCCCCAAACCTAATCTCCGCACCAAGAAGGCGTTATGAAGATTACAACATTTCTTTCTGTAAACAATGAAAATTTAGGTGCCATTGCTCGTATGAGCAATGGCACCTAAATTTGCATTGTTTACAAAGGGGTCCAAGTTGCCCCTAAACAAGGGTTTCAAAAACATGTTTGAGTTACTATAGTCTTGCGCTCAACCCTCGACATGTCAGAAGGTACACTTTTCACGTTTCGGATCACATAAGGTTGTCCAGGACCTACTGGTCACATACTGCACTGGATTCTATTCAGTTAGCAAGTGCTAGAGGAATTGTCCTCTTGTAAAAAGACATTGTACGTTTTAGGACGTTTTACATATAAGAGTCTAAGTTTTCCGAACATGTAAGGCAACTACGGTGAACTAGAAGACTGACAAGCTGAAATGTGCGATTGTCTAACCTAGACCAATCAGTGCATTCGTACATTCGTGTCGGACTATTTCTACTTCAGCTATAGACAGTTTCGATATTTTTATTGTACCAACTTAAATTACAATATCAGACTGGCCAATGCTGAACTTCTAATCTGTGTTACATGTACAACTGTTTGTACTGAGTTTGACCGTCCATTTTTGGGTCGCTTGTTTTCAATCGAACTATAGTATACAAACGCCAAAATTTCGCGTTAGATGAAATTCAGGTAACAGTTATTTATAGCTGCGGTGTTATTGTCGCTGTGATGTCAATTATCTGTAAAACCTGGCCTGGGACATTGAAAAAAACCTGGACTTGGGACGTGGGCAAACAGTGCAGACCAGATCAGACGCCGCAGAACGCGGCGTCTGATCAAGGTCTGCACTTTTTGCTTAAATTACTGGAAGTTAAGGGTAAAATGAAGCAGTCTTTTATCCTCGTTCAGGACCAGTTTCCCTGCTTACACTTAGAGACAATCGACCCACTAGCACTGTCAGCGCTTTGATTCAGGACAGCATTTAATTGTAGGCAAGGATACGAAGCATAGTCGGGAATTGTTGTTAAGGAATATGATCACAATAAGAAAGAACTAAATGAATAATGTAGGTGTATCTGGTCTGGTATTTGAATTTAAATATAGACTCACTCTAATATTTCACGGTACGTATTTGACGAGTGGTAGAGTATTTATATATCTAGATTTTGTCTATGAAACTCTGCCAGATATTACATGTCAGCAATCATTCTTTTTTATCATTATCAACAGATCTGCTGAAATCAATATTTTGATGCGGATGAATAAATGAATTCTGTCCAAAACATCAAGAGATACCTTGTGGAATGATACGAGTCTCGTCGCGAGAAAAAATACTTCGGACTCCGTCGAATCAATCGTTCAGTGCTTATGCCCAGCCCCATAGCAATGTCACAAGGTTTGTGCGACCAGCGAAGACTCAGATCAGCCTGCGCATCCGCGCAGTCTGATCAGAGTCTTCGCTGATCGCATGTACCTTCTATAGCGTCCAAACTATCCAAAGAGAGATAAACGAGAACCCTTGCCGTACTTGATGGATGTACAGGCTGATATGAGTCTTTGCTGGTCATACAAGTCTTATTGTAAGATTTTATCGTGCGCTGGCTCAACATTTTTATCATGAAAACACTACACAATTTACTCTTTTGTGTCACTTTAATTCCTTAGTGTATTTGTCCTAGAATCTGACAAATAAAAATATAAAAGGTTGCCTTTGGATACAAAGAAAGCACAAAAGACCAAAAAGTCCTTTTTAATACCTGCTGATGTGTCTAAGAATGATAGATGTCTAGTTTCTTGGCTGTAGTTTCTCCTTGACCTACCACTAACGTGAGGAACAGTATAGGTTCTGGCGAGACTGTTTGAATGCGCGGGCTTGCCTTAACCTTAAAAAAGTTTGCTGTTTGCATCTGCTATAACGGCTCTTTTCCAATGACGCGGTTTATATGTTCCAATTGTAACTCCCCCGTGCTCCCCCCGTGGGGGGGGGGGGGGTGGGGGGAGTAGAAGGAGCTGCCTTCGGAACTGTGGCAGAGTGGTAAAACCCCACCAAAACAGTGTCCGTGACCATCCAGACCCTTGAAATAGGTGGCTGCCTTCCGTTGCTGTGGCAGTTGGATAAAACCCCCAACATAACAGAGCTACCGTCCGTTCAACTGGTATAATTTCTGATTAGAAAAAAAAATAAATTTATTGAAATGCATCTATAATCCTAAATCCGAAAGATTTTACAATAATAAGCCAACGGCTATTAAACCCCTTGGTCTGAGAATACAGCCGTTACTTGAAGAGGCCAATATTAATATTAAAAATGTTCAGCCCTTTTCCTTTCCATCAAAAGAGCCATGGACGTTGAACCCTCCAAAGATTATTTTAGCTCTTCATAAAAACAAAAAATCAGAAGTTGAATCACATATGTTTAAGAATGATTGTTTAGAAATCAAATTGAAATATAAACATCACCTTTCAATTCATACTAATCGTTCGAAACAAGATGAGAAAGTTGCTTGGCTTGTGCTGTTATTAGTCAAAATTTTACTGACAACATTAGATTACATGATAATAGCTCCATTTTTACCGCTGAAGCCAAAGCAATTGATATTGCACTTTATCATATCAGAGATCAATCTGAAAAACAATTCATCATTTATTCAGATTCTCATTCTGTATTAAAATATCTTAAAGATTTACACCATTGGAACCCATTAATTCAGCAAATTCTTAATAAATATTATTACCTTTCAGTTTCAAAAGAAATTATATTTTATTGGCTTCCCAGCCACAACAGTATTCGTGGAAATGAATTAGCTGATTTAGAAGCTAAATCTGCATTATCCTTAGTGATAACAAATTTTAAAATTCTTTGCTCCGATTTTAAATCCAACATCCGTCAATACATTACTAATGTCAATCTGTTTGGGAAAAACAAACTCAAAATAAACTGAACGAAATAAAACCAAATCTTAACAGCAAATGTGCATTCTCAAATTACTGCAGAAAAAAAAAAACAAAAAAAAAAAAACACAAAAATAACCAGATGTCGAATTGTACACACTGGAATTACTCATTCTTATATATTGAAAAATGAACAACCTCCCTTCTGTATTCCTTGTAACGAACCTTTTACAGTCAAACATTTCCTTATTACTTGTACAGAATTTAATCATGTCCACAATATTTCATATTATTAAATATTATAAAGGATCTTTTCAATGATATACCAACTGATAAAATAATCAATTTTCTTAAAGAAATCGGACTTTTTAACAGACTGTAATCATTAATATTTTTATCTTTTTAAAATTAACATATCAATCTTATATATTTTTAATTTCAAATTGAATCGATTCATCATATAACACGAAAGTTATTAGACGCAATATGCCCTCTTAGGATTGAGCGTCTTTAAACAAAATATCCATCCATCCATCCATTTGTAACAGCACTTTACTTTCGCATAACATGCGTAAACATTTTTTCGCGCTTTTTTTTTTTTTTTTGCATCGGCTGTTTACAATCGACCCGAAGAATACATACAATGTACGCCAAACTTTCCTTAAGATTGTTGTCCACGTGATTATCATTGACCAATGAAAGCAAACCGCGTGTTTTGCTCACGTTATAAAACGCGCAACCAATTTTCTCCGAAACGAACTTAATCCCCAAACTGGACTTTTTGGGCCGATTGTTTCTACCCAAAGTTATTAATGAACCTGAATTATGTTGCTATTGTCCGCGTGACTATCTCTGACCAATAAAGTTAATCCACACAAATAGCGTATTTATGAAATCTAGTTAACGATTATTCAAAGCCAAGCTATTCTTGTCGCTGTGCTGTGTCAAGCGGATTATCTGTAAAAGCTAGACTGAGCTTAGTGCTGGGTCATTGGTAAACAGTGCAGACCTAGGTCAGACGCCACAGAACGTGGCATCCGATCAGGGTCTTCACTGTTTACTTAAATTACGGGAAATGTAAGGTCTAAATAAAACAAATTTAAGGTCTAAATAAAACAATCTTAAGTCCCTGTTCGGGACCATTTTCCGAGCCTACACTCAGAGACAATCGACTCATCAGTGCTGTCAGTGCTTTGATTAATACTGCTGGCTGAGCTAACTGATGGTAGTTTATTATCACTCATTGCTTTATTATGTTTTCTTAGAGTTAAAGTTTCGAGAGGAGGAAGACAAAGATAAACAGCATCTCAGGTTTTTGTATCATACTTTCTGCAGCTTGCATGTAATAGCAAAACATGAAATCAAGCATTTGTGCTGATTACATTTTCTCGGAAAAAAGGGTCGACCTCGAATCTAGCGAAACTAATGCGCAGTCGTCCTACCTCTGACACAAACCCAGGACATAATCCGAATGCAAATTGTTTACGGTGTTTATTAATTGTTTCTCCAGCAGCTGCAATTACACGTACAGTAACTTCAATGAGTCGAATACCGATGGCTCGTTTACCATCTAGAACACAAATTCACATCTGTGGTCCCAAAGATGCTCGAGCCATTTGTTCGACTGTAGTTATATTGTAACAAATGTAAATTGCAACGGTACCGTACTTTAAATATTCATTCTAACACTGGTCGCCTATATACGCAATGAATAATCCCGGTGATATATCGATCGACTAATCAGTGGAGATCACGTCACATGATCGAGGAAGCGGGGCTATATTTGCTTTGTTTTGGCTCTTCCAATTTACACCCGCGTACAATATACGTTACTACGTAACGCGGAATACATTCATTCATTCATTGGTACCCGTTTCCAATGTCGTTTACTCTACCTCATACACTTTCGTCCGGTACTCAATGGTTACCCTCGAGTAAACAAAAATACTACGAGCCGGCAGCGTTATTTATCTCAGCAATTTATCTAAGAAGACAATGGCTAAAGAAATTCCTATAGGGGCTAATCTAGTATTGCGCAACAGCGATGAGGACTGGCGCCTAGTGGCCTACTGGGACAATGAAGTTCCACAATTCTGCAGGCAGTATGAAATTCAGAACCTGCACTCTGGAGCCACCAGAAGAGCATTTAAGCATGAACTGTTTGAGAAAAGCACAAGTACATATCAGGAACTATCTGACTTTTTCGAAGAACAGGTATCCCAAGAAATGCAAGATGATTTTCTAAACAACTCAGAGATGTCAGATGCTCATGAAACAGAGCCAGATATCAAAGCACTGCTTTCTCTGGAAGACACAATGCCTAAGTCCACAACCATGGAGTCAACAACTGCTGAGCCTCCAAGGAAACGATTCAAGGATGTGAGCAATGAAGATGTAGAAAACCTTGCTTCTAAAACAAAAGAGGCAACAACAAATAGACAAACCAAATGGGCAATAAAATTGTTGAAAGGTGAATAGGTCCTTCTTAAAATTCACTGAAACACCTTCCTGACCCCGTCCCCACCCCCACACACACCCTGTCCAAAGGAATGTCTGTCAACCACCACGCACAGGACCCCAGTACATTTTCACAAATGCTGCATGGCTCCCATTATCTCAAACTCCAAGGGACTGCAAATTTTGGTTGCAATTAACAGTAGTTTGAGATAAAAGGAGTTGAAACCTAAATGAACATGTAACTGAATTAAAACAATATTCATAATTTAGTTTGACTTAAGCATCAGTAAATCTGAGAAATCAGTGTTTGAAGTTGAGTAACTAATGTATATAATTTTTTACGCATATTGTAAAATTAGCATCGGCACTGCGGTGATCCGTATCGGTCTGGATAAGCCCACAGCCAACCTGTTTAGTCGGGCTACAAAAGAATGTGAAATTGTTACTGCCCCAAAGATGGGTTTTTGGGTACTGCACAGACAAGGCTGTTCTAACAAGTGTCAACCAAGCTGTCAGGAGCAGAAATGAAAATGTATACCCCTGTAAACCCCCGTTTTGTGTGTATAAAGTGGTGTTTACAGGGGTGATGGTATACAGTTTAACCTCAAAATCTTTAAAAGTGACGTCAACGCAGTAGCTCATTGCATCACACTGTTCCACAGTGATGTACTGCAGATAGATTATATAAAGTCAAACCTCAATAGCTTGAACACCGATGGCTTGTTTACCATGGCTAATATGAACGTCTTTTAGTCCCTATCAAATTCTTTTCATAGTTTAAGAAAACAAGCATGTAGGCAAATTTCTTATTTTATCATAAAATTGTATGTTGTGTGTTCACATTAGAATTGCCTCATAGAGGCAAGTCTAATGAGTACACTGAACATACCATTATTTTGTAGATCTAAAAGATTTCCCTCAATTATCGTCATTTGCATCCTGACCTGGCGACATGATTGACCCTTAGTGGCTCGAATTATCTATATCTCGAACAAATTCCCATGGTCCCAAAGATGTTCCAGCCACTGAGGTTCGACTAGTTCCTTTCCATGGTACATAAATGCACCAAATGACAGATTTAATTAACTGAATGAACAACAATAAACTTGTTACACATTATCACAGTAGAAATGTCTTTCTAGCCTAGTCAAATGGTGATTCTAATATATGAACCACACACTGAGTGAAATATCCATGTCTGTTGACAATTCCATTTTTGTGGCTATACAAATTTATTCTTTCCAAGTCTGAAATCCCATTTCCTGGGTGCATGTATCTGATGCATTTGCAACCATTCATATTCTCAAGTCAAATCTGAGCTGGTACAATTAAATTACAGACCTAGATATGACAAGCACACATGTAATGAGCTGCTTATATTCCTCCACATAATAACATTTTGTTTAGTTGTGGATCTTGATATCCTGTGCTGAAAGGTCTGCAAATAATCCTTATCAAGCTTTTTCTTGATAAACATCTTGGATTTCTTTTCCAAGAAGTAGAATCATTTCTTGATAATGTTTCAGGGATTTTTTCCCATTTAATTCACTAAGCCATCAAAAACATATATAATAATGATTATTGCTGAGAGTGATTTGTTGTTCAGTACATCACTGTTGGGAGGTTGAACTCTCAAGGGGATATATCATGATTATGGTGACATGAATGTTAAATGGGTGTTATACACAGAGTACATTTAACCAATATAATAAATGCAATATCCCTTTTATTATACTTGAGAAATAGATCACAGTCTTCGCGAAAACTTTTGAAGTGCTACAGGACGGCTGTCAGTCAGACAGAAATTTTCTATTGGACAGAGGGAAAATCTACAGGACAGACAAATTTTAGATCCAACTGATAACAACTTAGGATTAGAAAATACAATTTCACTGTGTAGATGATACTGTTTTAGTGCCTTTTTAATACCAGAAAACATAAGGCAAAAGCAAATGAATTAAAAAAAAAAAAAAATATCTTCTTAAAATTAAAATTTTGTGGTTGAAAAGTGTTGCAGGACAGCTGTCAGACAGACAGAAAATTTTTGCATGACAAAAAAATTTGCCTATTTTTTCAGACAGTCCTGCAGTTTTCGGGAAGACTGAGATCAGCTGTAGCAGTGATTTGTTGAGTAATAAATCACTGTTTTGAGGTCAGTTGTAAAGAAGATCAAATCAAGAGCGTGGAGCACGAGTGATATATCTTCTTACAACACTCCAAACAGTGATTTATTACTCAAAAAATCACTGCCAGAGCTGATCTATTTCAATTCGACCGCATGGAAAATGACGTAAAAGTAATTGTATCTATCAGATTCTTCCAACTTTCTTCCATCGAATAAAGAAATCCCGCCAACAGTTACACTGACGTTTACACGCATTTCTTATTTTTGACACAAGAAAAATGATGTTTCACCATCTAACATTGAAACGAAGACTGCCGTCAGCAAAAGGAATGGTGCCAGATAGCGTCACGAGCTTCAGGCCTGTGATTTGTTGCTGAATAAATCACTGAATTTAACCATTGACTATGTAGGCAAGGTGTGTTAGAATGATCTCTTATGAATGTTTTGTGCCTTTTTCGGTTGTTTTAACCCTTAAAGCGCCAATCACAACAATTGTCGTCTGCTTTGTCATCTGCTTGTGATTTTAAAAGTCATTTTTGTAAACAGTGTGGACCCAGATCAGACTGCTCCTCTAGGAGCAGTCTGATCTGGGTCCACACTGTTTGACGGTATACAAAAATAGGTTTGAAAAGTTTGCAAGAATATTCAGCAGACGACATAAACAGACGACATTTTCAGATGCAGTTTTTCTTGGCGCTTTAAGGGTTAAAGCCTACCTCACCTTCCACAAAACAGAAAAAACATTTAAATCAAAATTTTTATGGGTGCAAACCATTTTTTGTGTAACTTCACAGATTGCAAGACTTCAAAGAATGAATCAAAATATCAATAGCACTGGTGAGTCGAATGTCTCTGAGTATATGGACTAAGGTTGTTTCGTTTCATCCTAAAAAATGAGGTACTTTAAGCAAACAGTGTAAACCCTGATCAGACACCATGTTCTGGGAAGACTGAGTTTGGTACACTGTTTGACAATATCCCAGCACATAAGCCGAGTCAATATTTGACATCATGCTGGGCCAAGTCAATATTTTACATCATGCTTTTCGCACAGTGCTCTTATGTCACAAAGACAGTAGCAAAGCAATTTTCTACAAATAACCGTTACGTCCATTTCCTACAAATCAATGAAAGTTAGTGGGCATTCTAACACTCCTCGCCTATATAGCCAATGGTTAAATTCAGTGATTTATTCTGCAACAAATCACTGGGCAGCAACGTGTGATGCTATCTGGCGTCATTCTGATGCTATTCTGCTGATGTCAGTCTTCGTTTCCATTATATTAGACGGTGTAACTTTGTTTTTCTTGCTTCAACAACTTGAGAAATGCATGTAAACAACACCGTTACAATCAAAACTGTTCGAGGGGTTTCTTTATGTAAGGGAAAAAGTTGGAAGAATCGGAAGGATACAATTACTTTTTCGTCTTTTTCTGAGTTAGAACCAAAAAAGATCTGCTCTTGTGCATGATTTGTTGAGGAATAAATCACAGTTTGTCGGTCAGTTGTAAGTAGATAAATGACTCTCGCTCCGCACTCGTGATTTGATCTACTTTACAACTGACCTCCAAACAAGTGATTTATTACCCAACAAATCACTGCTATTTCTTAATCAACAAAGAAAAGGTATGATGCTAGTCCTTTTTTTGATCCAAACAATCATGTAAAAATAAAACAATGCAAAGCATTCAGTGAAGAGTACATCATGCTGGTGATACATCAATTTACGAATGACCTCCCACCAGCGATATATTGGAAAACAAATCACTGTTAGCAAGAATCTATTTCCTAATTATCTAACCTCTCACATCCTCAGCACTGTGCATCATATTTTTTTTTTTTTTTTGTTCCAGAATGGATGACTGAAAATGAACCCCTTCATGTTGAGCAGCTGAGTGAACTTAATCCTGAGGAATTGGACAACCTTCTGGCAAAATTCTATGCATCCCTGCAGACAAAGAAAGGAACCGAGTACTCAAAATCAGCTCTTACTGGCCTGAGGGCAGGAATAAACCGTTTCTTTACACAGCCACCTTACAACAGAGAGTTTAACATTATGAAGGACAGATCATTTCAAAAATCTAACAATGTGCTTAGTGGAATAATCAAAGAGATGAAACGGGCTGGCAAAGATACAACTGAGAACAAAGAGCCAATTTCACAGTCTAATCTCCAAAAGCTCAAAACCTCTGGCCTATTCTCCACTGAAACTCCCCAAACACTTCAGAATAAAGTTTTTTTTTTGATGTTATGAGCCACTTTGGAAGAAGAGGGAGAGAAGGCTTGCGCTCTCTTCACCTATCTTCTTTCAAGCGTGTTAATGATAGTGATGGGCATCGTTATGTTGCTATGGCATATAACGAATCAGACAAAACTCATCACGGAGTTGACAGTAAAGAAAAACCAAAAGCACCACGAATGTATGAAACAAAGGATGAATCATGTCCTGTAAAGGCTTTTGAAAAGTATCTTTCTAAATTAAATCCAGAAAATGATGCGTTTTTCCAAAAGCCCCTTGTGAAATTCCACAAAGATGCTCCGACATGGTACAGCAAAATACCAGTAGGAATTAATCAGCTCTACAACTTTATGCCTCGACTTTCTGCTGAAGCTGGTCTGAGCAAAAGATACACAAATCATTGTATTAGAGCTATGGTAGCATCTACCCTTTCTGATGCTGGGGTCAGCAACTTGGGTATAATGTCTGTAACTGGCCACAGGAATGTTCAGTCGCTTAATTCCTACATCAAGCCATCTGACAATGAGAGACGCGCCATCAGTGGCATTTTGTCTCGTTCATCTATTTCAGAAGTGTCAATTTCACGTCCCCAAAATCAATATTATTATTCCTGTCAACAATCCAGGTTCCTTGGGTACCCCACCCGGCCTGAAAACGAACACAATAATCTGAGTCAATTCAATTCTCAAAGCAACTCAAAGTCAAGCTCATTCAGCATCTTTTCGGGCAATATTACAGGTGGTAATGTAACTGTTAATATCTACAAAGCTTCGCGCTCGTGATATATCAATTTACGACTGACCTCCCACCAGTGATATATTGAACAACAAATCACTGTTACCAAGAATCTATTTCTTAATTTTAACACAATAAAGTCAGTCCATAGTCCAGCCAGATCGAGGTACTGGAACAGGGTATAAATATATAAAGAAATACATATACATTCGTACTTCAATGGCTCGAAACTTTGAGACCTTGGAAAATTGTTCTATACATAGGTGGTTCGAGCCACTGAGTGTTAATCCATTAAGGAAACACGCCTATTCAAATACATAGAAAATTTCAGCTCCAAAAAACTGAAAAATTTCAGATAAAAGAAGCTGATATTTTTCATATTTCTGCTCTTAACATTGATTGTGGGTACTCGTTAGAACCGCCTCGGCGAGGCGGTTCTAACGGGTACCCATAATCTATGTTAAGAGCAGAAATAAGAAAAATAATGTATACCCCTGTAAACCCCTGTTTTACTATATAAAAGTGGGCTTTAAGGGGGTCAAAATTATATAGGCATGTTTTCGTGATGATACCGCAAGGTCAGGAGGCAGGGATGTCTTTTCGAACTTATATGATAATGCTATGTTGATACAGTATTCATTATATAAATTAGTACACACAACTTACATTCTCATGATTAAATTAAGAAATAGGGTTTGTTCTAAGGCTTGCGCGTAAAAAACGAGTGAGCGAAGCGAATGAGTTTTTTTATAAGCAACCTTAGAACACGAGTGAATTATTTCTCCGTAATCAATCAAAACAACAAAATAAACTGTTTATTACAGTTTGTTCATGTTTTACCTTTGAATTTTCAAATTCAGCCGTTATGATTTCCTACCAAAATAGTTCCAGTCAGTGCATGGATTTCAGGAGGCGTGGCTTAGTTTGAAAACCAGTCGCTATCTTTTTTTCACTTCAATGCAAAAGTCATCCTTGTGCTTGAAATACAGACACAACAATGTCACGAAAGTTGAACTTGATTATTAAGAAAATCATACTTTATATTTGTGTTGCAGGTCTTTTCTCAAAAACACCAAGTGGACGTGAAAACTGCAATCTGATTTCCATGATTTTATGAAATTTTTCCGCAAAACGTCAACTATTTTTATTGTTGTTACTAACAACGTCAGCAACGTCGTCTTACAATTATGACGTCAAAACGTTCGAAGTAAAATAATTCACTGACAAATCTCAGTAAATCACTGCTGAAACTGTAATAAAATTTCATAAAATATCCCTAAATATTCGTGTTCTTTAGCTATCAGAGAATTTCCTAGGGACTCAAAAAACGAGTTTGAATCAACCACGGTAAACGAACCATCGATGTTCGAGTAAATAAAGTTTTACTATATATATGATTAATTAGCCCAGACCGTATACTACTGACACTTTTATTATATTGTCGAATAAGCACCATGGATGTACAGGATAATTGTATATATCAAATTCAGATGTATACCAAATATGTTTTTTTATTCATTTTATTTTATTAGTTGTACGCCTAAATGTATGATGGGACAGTACTTTTGTTGGTTGTTACATCAAACACTCGGTACATTTTCCTGTCTTAGTTGTCAATCGCTGTGTTTATCTGGCCTCTTTATTCGTCATTTTATATATTTTAGGACTTCAATCCATTTGAGACTCTCAGTTTGTAATTAAGTTAGATCAGCTTCTAAATACGACTACTTCTTTACTGTTAAATTGTTTCAGCTAACGTTATTTTTATACTGCTCTTACAGTCGAATTATGTTTGAGTTAGGGTCGAATGCACGTGGTAACAATCTAAATGTATGAGCGTTTACAAAAGCACTATTTTACAGTATCGGCTCATTCAGTGTTTTGATTGTAAAATCAGATAGGAGCTCTTCATGTTCGGCATTTTGTAAAATACGACAACCCTGTACATGGTTTTTCACGGTCATCATTTACGAAAACAAAATATCTAAATGCCCCGGCAAATTACCGTTCTCTTCGCTTTTATAGATAAAATGGATTTTTGTAGACTACAACGAAGGACATTAATCAATGTAATCACATTTACCATTCTTCCAGTCTCGACAATCACTTTCTTTTTTTCCACATTATTTCTTGAAGTAATGCAATTAAACCGGTGAATGGCTTCTTTGAAACAATTTAAACAGAAACATGTGTCTGTATCTATTTCTGTTTATTTTTCTAAGGTTGAAATTGTTTGAAGGCATTTCGCCGTGATTATTTGCTCCCTCCTTTGTGCAATAATTTTGAGAGAACTAGGGAAATGCCGTAATAAGAATCTTTACATGGACGCGTAAACATTTTACATATTGAGACTCCATAAAACTGCTATTTTTGCTGATTCCATGGTTTTCTTGTTTCAAAAAGCTCTCTCTTTTTCAAAATTTACATTTAGCTTTCAAGTTATTACAGCTAATATTAAAGGTGACCCGTCCCCTAAGTTTAGAATGTTTCCAGTTAAATTTTGAAGCTGTAGTAACTTGTCTTACTGTTTTTGTTTTGTTGAAAAAATATTCCACAATGAACTATTCTGTGCTGTCACTGACTCTTTTTAAGGTTTACTTTGAAATTTTAATTTTAGTTGAATCACCATAAGTTTATACCAGGCTGGTAGTATAGATCAAAATGAGAGGATTATTTTACTATTGAATAATTGCTAGCATTTGTTTGACTAAAATGGATATAATCAAATTTTAAGACATTATTTTTAAATACATGTATTAAAAATGTAAGACAAAGATCTCTGTGTTGGAATAGAGCTTTATAAGAACACATATAAAGTTGAAAATTGCCTTCTATTTGTCAATAAAATAACTCTAAAAAAGAGAGAGAGAGAAAAAAAAAATGAATTTCAATTAATTTTAAGATTATATTTAAATCCAATTGTTTAAGTTAAATTGGCATATAAAGATCAAATCCATTGTAAAAATATATCTACATCGCAGCATTACATGTGAATATGAAGACAATGTGTTTATCGGTGCATACATTTCCTGAATATGCTGAAAGTATTATTATTACTTTTTATTATTATTATTATTATTATTATTATTATTATTATTCAAAAAGAACCAATGATGTCACTGGTTCCTCGGGAATATTAATGATGTGCAAAAGAGCAAAATTACAAATCTCAATAACTCTGTAAGTATTTGGACTATTTCAAAGGGATGTTCAATACTCGACTCACCAGACATATGCCATTTTGTTTAGCAATGTGGGGATGCGTCTGCTTTAATTGTTGTATTAGAGTCGTAATGCGCCTTTTACTTTTTTTTGAGTTTAATGCTTGGTTCATGGTTCACTGGAATCATTAACTAAAGCTCATTCGGATATAGATGTAAAAGATTGCTCTACTCCGCTTAAACCTTTTTTAGTTCTGGCGGCAAACCACGTCCTCAATTCTAATACCGTTTCAGCTACTACACATACTTGTTCAGTCCACGTAATGGTTGCACAGCTGATAGGTTGGATAATTAATAAGTGCATCAAACATACTATTCCTGAGTTTCTGAAGTGGACCTTTCTGTCTAATCCTTGAATGAAGACATGTTCACTGATGTAAATAGGGTTTTCAGCCCTTCAGCCTAACGTCAAAAACAGAATTGCAAACAGTGTTGATCCTGATGAGAGAGCTCGTTATGAGTCTGTGAGATGGTTCTTTCGAGCCGTCTCATCTGAATCTACATTGTTTGCACAGGTATCTGTTTTGGTCAGCAGGGCTGAAAGGTTTAACTCAGAAAAACATATGTATGAGCAGTTCAGCACTATGATACACAAAGATAAGGGCTCGACTTCAATCTGGACGCCCAAGAAAAAAAACAACAAAAAACAACAACAACAAAAAAAAACCCCGTAAAATCACGACATTTAGGATTGAGTAAACACAACCCGTCTAGAAAATATTAGGATTAGGCACAAACCGTATAAAAAAAAAAGTTTGTATTAATTAAGCATAAACCATCTAGAATTTTGTAGGATTGATAAGTGGTTTAGTCTGTGAACCATCTATGTGCTGCATTTTGTTACTGTCCCTCTACGTTTGTTTGGTCCGTTTCTTGGGAATTGTTGTTTTATGTCACGGGAGGGTTGAGAAATTAGCTCTTTCTGGGTGAGCAATTTCTGTTTATACCATGATAACACACTGGTAAGCTTAAGAAGTCCCTGTGCAAATCGAACACCTATTGTAATTTGGAACTTTATCAGTAAAGGATGGATATCTATGCTTCTACCGCCAAGTTTCAGACAGTGACAACACTTCACTGAAAAGGTTCCAGTTCAGAATACCATATAAATCCAAATAATCGTTTTAATCATATCCAAAAAAGAATTTTTACTGACTGTTACAGATTATTAAAATGACGACTATTGCAGACCGGAAGTTGCCTCTCAAGTATGTGAAACATATCAAAGATGGAGACTACTTAAAAAAAAGAATGTACTTCCACGGGGATACTTTTTATCTGATGGTAACTCTCTACTAAACGGGAGGCATGTTTTGCTATGTAACAGCTATATTCCAAGGAGGAGGTGTATCCATTCCTTGTAAGCTCATTTACAGGCTAACTAAAGTGTTCCATGTCTGTTGCTTTTCTTGCCATTTCGTTTAATCGTTCCGATACTGTTGTTTCTCTCTCTGGGTTACTCTGTGTTCATTACGAAAACAAGCCTATACAAATATACTGAAAATTTTACCAGCAAAAATTATAAATTTTTAGATTAAAAATTTTGAGATTTTTCATATTTCTGTTCAAAAACATAGATTGTGGGTACTCGTTAGAACCGCCTCGACGAGGCGGTTCTAACGAGTACCCACAATCTATGCTTTGAGCAGAAATAAGAAAAATAATTTATACCCCTGTAAACCCCAGTTTTACTATATAAAAGTGGGGTTTAAGGGGGTCAAAATTATATAGATATGTTTTCTTGATGTTCATTTCTATTTTTTTGGTTACTATCCGGGTATTATTTGCGTATAGTACTTACCTGTCATTTTTTTCGATACCATGGGAAGTTTATCCTTTGTAACTGAGGCTTTAACTGATGATACGTAATAAACCCGATTTTCGTTCTTTTTGTGTTCTTTGTTTCCAAAGGCAACTTTTTAGCATTTCAATTCCCGAGCATTTTCGCTTTTAGTTCTGCAATAATAGCTGACGTTTAAGATACATCTGTTTATAGAGTAACTCGCAAGTGTGATGCTTCTGGATTCGCAGTTTGTCGCATTACATTACGTTAGTACCTGTATATGAAATAGACACTTCTTAACAATAGCTCTTGGCAAGCCGTTTCAGCCAAAATAGTTGTATTGCGCTTATTTCTCCGCAAAACATGTTGTTGGTACACATCCGGGAGGCGCTTCGTAAGAGTACAAACAACATATGCTTTTCTGGAGAAATATTAAAGGCTCCATATTCCTTAAAATAAGACATTCTTTCTCCAAGAAATGGTAAATAAAGTGATATATGGTATATAAACAATCGTAAAATGTGGCACCTGACAGCCTGAAAAATTTCAGTTAGTCTGTCGTTCTTGAAATGAAATGATTTGTTATCAAATTTTACAAGCTGTCAGGTGCCACAGTTTTTGATTGTATTAATGCCATATATCAATTTATTAAACCTTTCTTGGACAATAAAATGTTTATATTTGAGGGATATGGAGCCTTTAATATATACGTTGAAATATATTCGAAGAGAAGGAAACAGCTGGTGTCACGACCTTTTACATAGTATATATGTGACTTTGCTCCTTAACATTATTTGTTTTTGTACAGTTTCGTTAGACATAAGCTCAAGGTAAGATTAGTATCCATATAAATATTTTTGTTTATTGTCTATGCAATCTTTTAGTATTTTTCATTGCTCCGGAAGCACTTTAAGAAAAGTCATGTACTGGTCCATATCTATTTTCCATAGACTGCTTAACGTTATAACCAAGTATTAGCTTTCACAAACAAGCTTGGTCTACGCTTAGCTTATGTAATTTCGCCTCAATTCTGATAAATCTTACATCCTTTAGGCCGATTCCGCAAACGAAACATTAATGATCTTTTACTCATTTACCCTAAAAATACGCAATAGATGTGCCGTATATGTCTTATTATATTTTTTATCTTCTTGCATACATGGTACAATATGAATTTGCTGTCTGCGATACAGTTCGGTTTTAATATAATTCAATGTACGATTCATGAGATCCACTACATTTCATATCCCGATACAGCGAAACCAAAACAAAAACATTATAACTACTTAACCAGATTTGACGATTACAAAACAAAACTAATTAACTGTTTTTATATCTTACAAAAGGTGTTATGCAGATAATTGTTAATTTGAGAATGGAAAACATACTTGTACACGTTTTTTACTAGATTCAGATTAAATTATTCTGTTGGTGGCCAGCAAAGCATATACAACTGCAAGAAACTGGATAAATGTAAAGAAACCAACCTGTTCCCAGACGAAGTCACTGACCATTACTAATTTTATCTACCCAATCAGCTTTCTTAGGCTCGAAATTGAACTGTGTAGCGACTGACAAACAATTCAGCCTATGACAGAGACAACGTGAAAATAGAAAGGAATGCAGTAATCAGGAATCGACACAATAACTTAACACCTTCCGTCCAAAAAAGGTAAGAGAAAAGTCCAGGGAGTGCCACAATCACAAACCGCAGCCCCTCCCAGACACCAAGAGGAAGAGGAAACAGACAAAACCAAACAAGCGCAAACCGAACAAATGTACGAAAAGCACCAAGATTAGCTCTCTCTTCCCCGAGCGAAGTAATCGCAATGCTAAAAGGACTGAAAACACAAGAACAAAATAACACAAGGTATGACATAAAACAAATCGCCTCGTAGAATAAACCACAAAGCAGCAAAGCGTAAGACTAACACCGGGACCTTAGAATGGTCAGTAGAACAAACAGTCGGCGGATTTAAAGCACTTTTACAGCTAGCCAGCCTGGGTCCCGATGCTACTCTTAATACAGAAATACATAAAAATGCGGTTCGCATAAAGGCTCCCAACTCAGTCAATGCATCAAAGCGAAAACATAACAAGAGGCCCACGGGCCACGGGTCGCTCACCTGAGTGACATAACCACTACAGATATGCAGATGTTATGCAACTTTTTTCCAGTCCTGTCATCGCAGCTAATGAAAAGATCAAACTTTAAGCAGTTCTTAATTTTGAAGAAGAATATTATATATGGCATGACAGTCAATGGAGCATGATCATTTGAACAAACTCTCAATCACATTTCAACAGTAGGATCAATGTGAAATTTGGAGGCAATTGGCTAATTGGTTTCTGAAGATTCATGATTTTATACATGTAAACAGCACAGTGGCAGGGAAATATAATAAACATAAACAAGATGGCAGCCATCTTGGATTTCCAATCAGAATGATTTTAACTACTGTTGATCTACTGTTGATCTACAAGTCACCTCGATACTTTCAATGAACTTTGAGTCGGTTCAGGAGAAAAAGTTCAAAACAAGATTTTCAAGATAGCCACCATAGCCGCAATTTGGGATTTCTGATAGGGATGATTTTAGCTTTTTTTGATCTACAGGTCACTCTGATGCTTCCTACCTAGTTTAAAGTCAATAAGCCTTTTGGTTCAGGAGAAGAAATGAAAAACAGATTTTCAATATGGCTGCCATGGCGGTCATCTTGGATTTCCAATCTGAATGATTTTAGTCAATTTCAATCTATAAGTCACCCCGATGCTTCCTACCAAGTTTCAAGTCAACTGGCTTTTGGGTTCAGGAGAAGAAGCGAAAAAAATTTTTTCAAGATGGCTGCCATGGCGGCCATCTTGGATTTCCTATCGGCATGATTTTAGCTATTTTTGATCTACAAGTCACCCCAATGCTTCCTAGCAAGGTTGGAGTCAATTGTCCTTTCGGTTCAGGAAAAGAAGCCAAAAATAGATTTTCATGATGGCTGCCATGGCGGCCATCTTGGATTTCTAATCGGCACGATTTTAGCTATTTTTGATCTACAAGTCACCCCTATGCTTCCTAGCAAGTTTGGAGTCATTTGGCCTTTCAGTTCAGGAGAAGAAGCGAAAAATAGATTTTCAAGATGGCGGCCATGGTAGCCATCTTGGATTTCCGATCGGCACGATTTTAGCTAGTTTTGATCTACAAGTCACGCCAATGCTTCCTACCAGGTTTGGAGTCAATTGGCTTTTGGGTTCAGGAGAAGAAGCGAAAATGGATTTTCAGAATGGCTGCCATGGCGGCCATCTTGGATTTCCGATCGGCATGATTTTAGCTATTTTTGATCTACACGTCACCCTGATGCTTCCTATCAAGTTTGGAGTCAATTGGCCTTTCGGTTCAGGAAAAGAAGCAAAAAATAGATTTTCAAGATGGCTGCCATGGCGGCCATCTTGGATTTCCAATCGCCATGATTTTAGTATTTTTTATCTACAAGTCACCCCAATGCTTCCTAGCAAGTTTGGAGTCAATTGGCCTTTCGGTTCAGGAGAAGAAGCGAAAAATAGATTTTCAAGATGGCGGCCATCTTGGATTTCCGATCGGCATGATTTTAGCTATTTTTGATCTACAAGTCACCCCGATGCTTCCTAGCAAGTTTGGAGTCAATTGGCATTTCGGTTCAGGAGAAGAAGCGAAAGATAGATCTTCAAAATGGCGGCCATGGCGGCCATCTTGGATTTCCGATCGGCATGACTTTAGCTATTTTTGATCTACAAGTCACCCTGATGCTTCCTAGCAAGTTTGGAGTCAACTGGCCTTTCGGTTCAGGAGAAGAAGCGAAAGATAGATCTTCAAAATGGTGGCCATGGCGGCCATCTTGGATTTCCGATCGGCATGACTTTAGCTATTTTTGATCTACAAGTCACCCTGATGCTTCCTAGCAAGTTTGGAGTCAACTGGCCTTTCGGTTCAGGAGAAGAAGCGAAAAATAGATTTTCAAGATTGCGGCCATGGCGGCCATCTTGGATTTCCGATCGGTACGAGTTTAGCTATTTTTGATCTACAGGTCACCCTGATGTTTCCTACCAAGTATCGAGTCAATTGGCCCAGGGGTGTAGGAGGAGTGGGCTTTTAAAGCAATTGTTGACGCCGCACGACGCACGACGGACGACGCACGACGCACGACGGACGACGGACGACGGACATTGACTGACCACAACAGCTCACCATGAGCACTTTGTGCTCAGGTGAGCTAAAAATCAAATTAATCACAATGATAAACAAAAGGCGAATACTCATGGCTAATTCTTCTGTATGCCATAGTAAATGAAAACCAATAGTTGAACCACAGCGGGCCAAGCAAAATACATATCGTCAACCACTGTTTTAAGTTTTAGGAAAAGGCCGTCATTGTCTGAGGCCCCAACCGCCGTCGTGCAATTAAAGAGAGAAGTATAAGCATACAACGTAACAATGATTGGGTTGACAACTAGGCATGCAGTCTGCGGCATAATATCCAGGCTGTAGCCAATTCTTTTATAACGGTTAATTAGTTTTTCTGAATTGCTCCGAAAAGTTAGATTTTCCCATAGTTTTTCTTAATCTTTACACTGTCACCGTAAAATTCTAGTTCCGATATACCTTGTTGCAGAAGTGTTTTCAAACTGACGCTACATTTTTCTACCAAGGCACTGTGTCTGCGATAAAATTTCGAAAACGCCTTACGAAGTTTAAAATAACGATAGCCCTGCCTAAGAAGTTTGGCAGTAAGGACTTTAATACGGTAAGATTTGAAGAAGCTCTGGCGAATCTAATGTTGAGATATGTATACCCCATATGCAAGACACCAAAGGGAAAGAAGGACGCACTTCAAGCAACGGCACCACAATTATAACACTACAAGCAGAAAGCCAAAAGGACAGATTCTTTCCCTAAAAATGGTCAAACGGCTGTCCAAAATAAAAATTTCATCAGGACATAAATACAAAGACAAACAATGACAGAAAGAAATAGTAAACCAAGGCAGAAGCACCGCCTTGGAACGGTAAGTAAAAACCTTACTGGGGGTGGGGTGGGGGGCTTAAATTGATTTTACGTGGCCACAACCCTCGCCTTTTTTTTTCTGCATGGTATACACAAGACATTTGTTCTGCGTGAAGGTTTCTAACTCATCAGTGCAACATCTCCGAGAACATAAACAAATACAGAGATGAAACAACGATGAGGACTCGACAGCAAGAAATAACTGAAATACTGAAGCAAAAGAAAACCAACAGTTGGACTCCGGTGGGCCCGACCAGAGCCAGAGCATCAGGCACCAACCGACATTTCTAAAAGTCTTTAGGTCGGAGCCGTCATAGAATCTGATCAGTGCCTCTGCATGAAGGAACTTTGCGTCATTGGCTATCCAAAATGCGAATGCGCAGGCTGAATCTTCGGTGGACGCACATGTCCGAAGGGACGTTTTCTGACGTTACGGCTCGAATATTTTCAAAAATTAAGTAGCCAACAATATGACTTGCGAAATGTATTTCTGTTTTCTTTCTACAGTGCTTATTAGTCTTATAACTAACGAAATGTTGCTTTTCCTGGTTAAATAACCACCAAATACCAGTTACACTGCAATGTTACAGAAGGATATTGAAGCTGAAATCGCTGCGTCAGTGTTGTACTTAAACCGAATCTCCGATTTTCATTCTTTTATATGTTCTTTGTTTCCAAAGGCAACCTTTTTTATATTACAATACTCCGTACTTTATGCACAAACTGCTGTAATACTGAACAGTTCTTTGATTGGTTTTGTGCAGAATGCATTTGTTTGATTTGTGACATATAAATCACCTTGTATCGAATATTCTTGGGTAGTACCCCTAATGGTGTCTGTCATGTCTCTAATGTCCTTCAGTGCTACGTAGTATAGCTACCATCACGAAAACATGCCTATATAATTTTGACCCCCTTAAACCTCACTTTTATATAGTAAAACTGGGGTTTACAGGGGTATGTATTATTTTTCTTATTTCTGCTCAAAAAACATAGATTGTGAGTACTTCTTAGAACCGCCTTGTCGAGGCGGTTCTAACGAGTACCCACAATCAATGTTTCGCGCAGAAATGTGAAAAACATCAGCATTTTTATCTCAAATTTTGTTTTGGTCGTAAAATTTTCAGTATATTTGAATAGGCATGTTTTCATAATGCAAGCATTTGAAAACACCATCCAAAACCTACTTTCTTTATCTCACAGACAGACTATTCGTCAACAAATTCCAATGTCATCCAAAGGAAGAGGAAATAAATTTTAACAGACAGTACAAATGCCGCAAAAAGGCAAAGTAACCTGGTCCCTCTTCCCTAATGATATAATCAAAATACAAGAAAAGATGCACATACTATAAAAATAATAAGACAGCGAACAGACCAAAGCATGAGCACTGCATAAAAGTTGCAGGATTAGATAAAGTACATTGCACATAACATCAAACAAGTATTGCTGCCTTTGGTGAAATAATGTTATTTTGCACCTATAAAATACAGGTGTTAAAACTTGTCCTTTAAACCGAACTTTGTACCTTAATTTCCTTTACAGAACTACTCACCGTAATTCCAGTCATTGATGTGATTCTTTCTACAGCCCATGTAGGCGTCAACTTGAACGACTAAACTTAGCGTTCTAATATGAATGTCACGATTCATACCAATCTATTCCATAAGAAACAGCAAGGAATTTAATTTCCATACACTTAAGTTTCTATTTTCAGGACTGATATTCCCTCCCTCGCAAGCTTAGACGTGTATAGTTTAACATCTCGCACGTAGCTAGTACTATTTAGCCAAAAGCAACAAATAATTAGAGCACTGAAAAAGTCTGTTGGCTTTATAAAGATAGTATTTTCCTTACCACGGAGCAGTGTCAAAATTTCCAAATTGGTACTTTCTTTGTGGGTTCCACTGATGAAGTTGGCCGCGTCAAGCCAAAAAAGAATGTGCAAAGTATTGTCTGTGTCTTTGGTCTCCTTTTATATATTCTGTAGAATCCGATTATTCTATTAGCGGGTAGTAAAAGCCCTTATTCAGATTAGAATGTGCGGATGCGCAGGCAGATCTGGACCTTCGCTCACCGTTTATGCCTAAAGACACGTTTCGCATGGTGCATTCCCCCTGTAAGGGAGATCTGTATTTTCTGCAACATTTTGAACCTAGAGTGATGATTTGGTGCAAGTAAATAATACCATCTCCTGCCAGTAGTATTTTACGACTGTAAAAAAGGTTACAGAAAAGTCCAGGGAGTGCCACAATCACAAGCCGCAGCCCTTCCCAGACACCAAGGGGAAGAGGAAGCAGACAAAACCAAACGAGCGCAAAGCCAACAAACGTACGAAAAGCACTAAGATTAGCTCTCTCTTCCCCAAGCGGGGTAATCGCAATGCTAAAAGGACTGAAAACACAAGAACAAAAATAACGCAAGACAAGACTTAAAACAAATCGCCTAGTAAAATAAACCACAAAGCAACAAAGAGTAAGACTAACACCGGGACAACCGCGTTAGAACGGTCGTTAAAGCACTTTTACAGCCGACTAACTTCACCCTGGGACCCGATGCCACTCTTAATCACAACTAGTAAAACAGAAAGCAAAATTGGCAGCTACTGAAGGTGACCAAAATGCTAGCATCACAACACAACTAGTAAAACAGAAAGCAAAATGTGCAGCTATTGAAGACGGTGACCACAATGCTAGCATCACAGCACATACAGAAAAAAAACAAAACAATGCGGGAACCACAAATCTACAAAGAGCTACAAAGAGTAAGAACAACGCCAGGACCACTGCCTTAAAACGGTCAATAGAATAAACCACCGGGAGGAGGGGGGGGGGTGCAGAGTGGGGTGGAGGTCGGGGAGGGCGGGGGGGGGGGCGGTTAAAGCATGTTTACAGCCGGCCAGCTTCCCCCTAGACACACATAAAAATTCGGTTCGCATAAAGGCTCCCAACTCAGTCAATGCATCAAAGCAAAACATAAAATTCAAATTAATCTCTATGATAAACAAAGACGAGTACTCATGGCTAATTCTACTGTGTGCCAGAGTAAATGAAAACAAATAGTTGAACCACGGCGGGCAAAGCCAAAGACATATCGTCAAGCCCCTACCCACTGGTTAAAGTTCTAGGATGAGGCCGTCATTGAGTCTGAGGCCCGAACCGCCGTCGTGCATTTAAAGAGTGAAGCATAGCCATCAACAATGACTGGGTTGACAACTAGGCATGCAGTCTGCCGCAAAATAGCCTGGCTACAGCCAATTTTTTTTATAACGGTTAATTAGTTTTCTGAATTGCTCCGAAAAGATAGAGTATCCCACAATTTTTCTAAATTTGTACACTAAGTCACCGTAAAATTCTGGTTCAGATTTACCTTGTTGCAGAAGTGTTTCAGACAGACGTTATATTTTTCTACCAAGATACTATGTCTGCGATAAAATTTCGAAACGCCTTACGGTTTAAAATAACGATAGCCCCGCCTAAGTAGTTTGGCAGTAAGGGCTTTATTACGGCAGTTAAAGTCACTAAGATTTGGAGAAGCTTTAGCGAATCCAATAAGATGAGATATATATACCCATATTAAGTACGCCGGGGGACATCGCCATCCAGAAAAGGGAAATTGACTATATCAAAATCAAAATCGTCCCGTTTATCATAAATTTTGGTGGAAACTGTACCAATAGACATACATAGATTCTAATCCAAAAAAAGGTGCCTCGGTATCGGAGGAATAGCCTTTATTTAATTGGAGTTCAGCAGGGTATTTGTGGACCACCATTTGGTCAAAGTAAATATTGTCAATATTTAACAAATCATCACCGTATCTTGAAGTGGAATTGAAAGCCTCAATAATGTCAGCCTGAGTTTCCCGTGGGAGAGACTTCATGAAATCTCTTTCATAACAAAAACAAAAAACAAAAAACAAAAAAAAAAAAAAAAAAAAAAGACAAATCTGCAACAAGAGGATCACAATTAGTTCCAATCGGAATACCAATAGTTTGCCTATAAAGTTAAGTTCCAAATGTTGTCCAAAAGATATACAATGCATCACAGAATTTTTGACAAGACCATCAATTGTTATTCTTGCATACATCAGAAGTGAAAAAAAAGCACATTCTTCGTTGCAAGCCAAATATTGGGTGTTCTCCCGAATAAACGTTCGGTTTATTAAATCAATAACTTTATCTTTTACAAGATGATGAGGTAACGTAGTACACAGTGTAAAAAATCACATGAAGACAATTTAGAAGCCTTAAAGGTTTTAGATTTAAATTTATTAAGAACTTCATTGGAATTTATAATGGACCAAAAATAGTTAATTCCGTCCCTTACCCATGTAACTAATCCAATGTTTTCTGACAGCAGTAAGGCATGCAGTTAGCAGTTTTGAAAAATAGTAATCGTACATGAACTAGAAGTGGGTCTGGGTTGTTTGTTCTTTGTGTGGCCTTGTGACTACTTGCTGCGGGTCTATTTTATGTTCTGTTCTCCTGTTCGGTGTTCATGTTTTGTCCTGTTCGTCGTTGCGGTCACCTCCTTAGAGAAGCGGCAACTGGTTACTTTGCCTTTTGTTGGTTTGTGGAATCTATGCTGTCCGTCATGGTTTGTTTGCTATTCCTCTTGGTGATCATTGGTAGGTCATGTTCTGTTATTGTGGCTCTTCACTCTCTCACACACACACACACACACACACACACACACACACACACACACACACACACACACACACACACACACACACATACATTATTGGTAACGCTAATGATGCTGGGTAAAAATATCAGCAGACAAAATATTTTTCGTATTTTCCAAGCAAATAGGCGTATTTGCCTGAAATTTTAAAGCTTATTGTCTGAGAAAACAAATATCATATATGCTTATCTGCAAGAAATGTCAAAGTAAATAAGTAAACTCATGAACTGATACAATCAGATCCCACCAAGTTCTCAAAATCAAAATCTATTTTCTGGGGAAAACAAGAGAAATTTCATCAATTCGTCACCTGCAGAATTAGCCCTGAGAGTAATAATGTTTTATATATCTTAAATACTAAATGGATTAATCAAAAGTCTACGATAGAGAAACCCAAACTTTGCATAAAGCAGATTGTGGTAAAGGTTTGACATCTCTTTAATATCAAATGGATTAGTCTAAGGTAGGAAACTTTGCGTAAATGGAATAAAGTTCTTAAACTTTTAAGCACCGCATTCGTCTGTTTGTCCGATATATTGCAATTGATTCTGTCTGACCACTGACTCAAATTTAAGACCATAAATGTCGGTATTTATGCCGTTACTGTCCGTTCAACATTACGTTTTTGCTTGGTGTTTTATTTTGGCGATAAAATGTTTTTGCTGTGCGTTGTTTTCTGTTTGTTTGTTGTTGTTTTTTTTTTCGTTTAAAAAACAAAACAAACTATTTTGCTCTGATTGACCTGACCGTGTCTTATCACAGAATATTTGTCTTTTCTGAGAATTAAATTAACGGCCAAAATGGGTCTGATCTATGCATTTTCTTTCATAAAGAGATTTTATTTTTAAAATTTATGTCTAACAAAATATTATTTCTTTGCTGAGTTTTCAATATTGATATTTCGCAATAATATGAACTCGATGTAAACCTGCCTTTAATTTACCATACCGATTTCTGCATGATTTGTAGTCATTTTTACTACGGGGAAAATTTGAAATGTTTTTTTTTTTTTTTTTTTTTTTTCAAACCAAGGAATAGAATAAAAGTGTTTATGTATAGAAAGTTACGACAAAAGATCTTGCATAAAATCATGACAAAAGTTTGCAAATTTACTTCTTCCATATAAAGCGCCAGACAAAAAAAAAAAAAAAAAAAAAAAAAAAAAAAAGAAAAAACGGCTTACTGAAAGAAAGATGCTGAAAATAGAGTAGCGCTAATATCTAACACTACCAGACATCATTGTTATTAACGATTCACTCTAAGGACATTTTAATGCGTTTGAAAATCGATTAGGACCCTTAACTAGACACTTACGTACTTTGAATTTGTGGAACAGCATGTGCTAGACGTTTGTGTTGAAAAATAATTAAGCGAACCTTAATTTGCAAAGTGCATGTTAAAATTTAGTACGTGCCAGATATTTCTGGAGGTAATAAATCTTTTCAGCCTGGCAGTTCAAAAAAGATACTTGGCAAACAGTGTAGATTCACATAAGACGGCTCGTAATGATCCGGCTTATCAGGATCTACACTGTTTGCCATTCTGATTTTGATTCTAGACTGAAACCCATATTTGCATCAGTGGACATGTTCAAATACAGGGATGGAAGAGTCCATTTCAGAGACGCAGGGGTGAAAGGTTAAATTTTGCGACCCTAAGATATAAATGCAAGCCATACCATAAAATTTAGCTGTCGCCAAATATGTAAAGAGTAATGGATACACTTTTAAGGGCGGTAACTATTTGACGTTCTTTTGCCACCCTTCTATAAAGGCGTCTAGTTTAAAAAAGAAAGAATTTTCTCCCCTTGCAAGACATAAAACATATGTCATGACATTTAATCAAATTATCTTCGAAATTAAACTGTTGCCTCCTTCGAGACAATACGAACAAGATGGCAAGTCTTGCCGTCTGTGAAAGTAAGAAAAACAATCATTTTAAATGTTTTCGTTGTAACCCATTTAGCTTAAGAGTCCTAAACAATGGACATTGGCAAATGGTAAAGCCCTAGATCAAACGCCAAATAACGCGACGTCTGATCTCGGTCAACACTGTTTGCCTTAAACACATGAATTATATAAAATATGAGATTATTAAATACTATCCAGACATCCCTCATATTGGAAATGGATTTACCTAAAGAGTTGAAGCAGAAGAGTCCATTCGACATTAATAGGTTAAACCGGGGTGAGACTGCACGCCTCGTCTGAACGATTTGGTCACCGTTTTGTAAACGGAGACAAGTTTTGGAGATAGAGAATTGCTTTCCTAGTATCTAAAAGCATTCAAAACTGGGAGCTACTTTAAAAGAAAATAATATTTTCCTGAAGGAACCAAATGTTTTTTATTTGAGAGTATCCCCAGAGAGAAGGGAAACAAATAGTTCCTTTTACATCTTTTTCTTTTTCTTCTTCACTTCATAGTGCTTCTCTTGAATTACGAAAACACACCTATTCAAATATATTGAAAATTTTACAGCCCCCCCAAAAAAAAAAAAAAAAAATCAGATAAAATTTTGATATTTTTCATATTTCTGCTCTAAACATAGACTGTGGGTACTTGTTAGAACCGCCTCACCGAGGCGGTTCTAACGAGTACCCATAATGTATGTTTCTGAGCAGAAATTAGAAAAATAATGTATACCCCTGTAAACCCCAGCTTTACTAAATAAAAGTGGGGTTGAAGGGGTCAAAATTATATAGGCGTGTTTTCGTAATGGGTACTGAAACACTTGCTTACACTTGACATTACATATGCGTGAGTTAAGTGTAAGCAGGTGTTTAAGTACCATGTCTTAATTACAACCTTTTTAAGTTCCACCTTCCTTAGATCACTTGCGCGGTTCATTATAACGTCCTTATACGCGAACAGCAAAGGCCCGGATCAGCATGTGTATCTGCAAATTAAATAATCTGTCGATATATACAGTTGACTTTCGTTATCTCGAACTCGCTTATTTCGAATAACCGCGTATCTCGAAGTGAAAATCTGGTCCCTGCTGAAACATGAACATCTAACAACAGGCAAAAAATAAAATATTGTGGAAAAGAGGAGAAATTGCTCCTAAGGAGCAATGTCTCCTCTTTTCCACAATATTTTAGTATATCTCTAACTTCAAGATCCCAGTTACATATATATTTATTAAATGTGGTTGTTCGAATAATTTTTTCCTCAATTCTGCAAATCGTATATGTCGAGGTACGGATATCTCGAAGTATTTAATAGAGTCCCGTGGAATTCGAGATAACGAGAGTCGACTGTATGTATTATACAGTATTCCTAGACAATGAAAGAAGGCTGTGACCAAAAGGTACGAATGCGCTGGCCAACTATGGCCTTCCTTGTCTGCATATACGATACATTAAGAGGAATCGATACATTTTCAAGGGAGTCAACTCTATTAACATTGTTCAGCCTCCTTTCTGAAAAAGGGTCTAACCTAACTAAAAGGCAAGAATGTGTTCCCAATGTTGTATTTGAAAGGGAACAGAAAGTCACAAAAATTCTCTCTCCCTTGTCAAACATGGAGGAAAATCTATCAAGCGAGTCCATTCGCCTAAAACAGAGGCTTTCGATGGGTTGAACTCTTCTGTAAACCTTAGTGCCACGTGTACCGTGCATGATAATTTGATATTTGTTATTGTTTACATTTCTATAAAGAAGGACGGCTTTATAATAATAAGAGGGAAACGTGCACCTTGGTTACTTGTTATGACAAGTAGATATTTCATAGCTTTCTGGCTGTACCACCTACCTGGCAGTGTTTCTGAGTCACTTTATTTTAACGTAGCATGACTAAGTCAAAATAATATGATGCGGAGCACAGCGTTTTCTACAAGACTACATGTGCGAATAGTCACATGCGCAGGCTGATCAGAGTCTTCGCTACCCGCCTGAAAACGCTTTGGACTTTGGCTACCCGCACAGTGTCCTGCAAAGACTGATCAAACATGCCGATGCGCACGCTGATTAGAGTCTCCGCTGTCTGCCTTCAGGTGTCTGAAAATGCTTTGGACATTGGCTACCCGTAGAGTGCCCTGCAAAGACTCTGATTAGACTGCGCGCATGCACAGGCTGATCTGAGTCTTCGCTGGGAGCAAATACAACCTTGTAGAAAAGTACCCTGCGCATTTAATCAACAAATTTAACTTGTCATATTTTTATGCGTTGTTTGATTAGTTGTAATAGTTGAATCGATGTTTTAATAAACCCAATAAATATTTCATTTAGTTTTGATTGTCAGTTTGTTCTTGCCTTTAATTTATAATTCATCCTGACATGACTCTAACAATGCTATATTATTGATTTGCTTTTTACGAGCCCAGTTGTTGAAAACTTAACGAAGTTGTAAGCTAAAGTGACGTTAACATTTCTGTCTTGAAATATAGCAAATACATTGTCATTTTTGCAGAAAAAAATGTGAGCAGCTTTTGCAGCAAAAATATCAATGTATTGAAAATACCTTTGCTAAAACAGTTTACGAGTTTGTCATTAACGAGCTCGTTAAGCTAACGATGCTTTGAACAAATGGGCCCTATTTGTTAGTTTAAGTGGACGTGATACACTTTGTAGATTTCTCGCCATTTCAGCATCTTTTATAACTTTTAGTTTGCTTTCCTGCACACCAAGGCATTGCTAAAAAATGTTCAACTCTTAAAGAAAATAATTCGCCGACTAAATTTTCCTTTTAGAGTAGAACCCTGAGGTAAAATTATTTTACCTTCCTGAGGTAATAGCTTTGTAAAAATGTATTTTACTTCAGAAATAGGATCAACTCCAAAAGAAAACAAGAGGCCGATGGACCACTACGCTCACCTGAGCTCAAGTGTTGACAAGGATGACACCAACAAAGACGTACAATGGACCACTGACTATCCTATAGGCTCTCATGGAGCCTTTCAGCTCTTGTGAGTTAAATATTCACTGTTTGCCTATTTGTCACACAAAAGTCTAAGATACCTAAATTGACCTTGTTGTTAAATAGGCCAAAGTCCATCAAAGGACATCATTTGAATAAACCAGGTAGAAACAGTCCCCGATGCTGCATACAAGAGCATCGACAGTTCAGTTCCTGAATTACAAATCCTTTTTACCATATATGGGCATGACGACCATCTTGGTAATATGACTTTGATTTCACAGTTAATGCTTTATATGTAATGTGGTTTCAATCAGCCCGGCGGTTTTAGAGAAGATTTTGAAACTACTGAATCTGAGGGACCTAGGACCAAGACCAGTAAATGATCTTGTCCTTTGGTATTTATAAAACAATATTAAGCTGATTGCATAAACCAACATTGTTGTCATAAGCTACAATAGTTTCAGACAAAAATCCACTGTTTTGCTTTTTTCCTACACAAATGCCTAAGTAAACCATTTTGATCTTGGAAATAGGTTCATTTGGTAGGGCCTGAGTCCCCAATGCTGCAAACCATGTTTTAAGGTCATCGGCCTTTCAGTCCTAAGAAAATTAAAGCAAAGGTTTTTGCCTTATATGAGCATGGTGGCCGTCCTGGTAATGTAAACCAAATCCGATGCACACTCCCCATCCCATAAAGGCTACGCAATGTAATTTTGTTTCAATCTTCCCAGCAGTTTTAGAGTAGAAGAAGTTGAAAATACTAAATCTGAAGCATCCAGGACAAAGGTCAGTAAATGCCCTTGACTTTTTGTAAACATAAAAGTTTATTTATGCAATCAACTTTGATGTCACAGATAACAATAGAATAGGAAAAAAACATTGTTTTATCTGTTTCCCATACAAAAGCCTAGGTGACCGGATTCGACCCTTCCGTAAAAAAAGTCAGGGTCAATCAAGGGTCATTAATCACTGAACACATTTGATAGAGCCGGAGCCACAAGTTCTGTAGACCAAGTTTCATCGGTGATTCGTTTCCTGAGCAAAAATCTTTTCAAAGGTATTTAACATATATGGACGTGACGGCCACCTTGGTCATGTGACCCAGACCTTACAAACAAACGTTTGTTCCTCCACCCATGGAGATTCCACATGTTTTAATCAGCCCAGCGGTTTCAGAGGAGATTTCGTTTGAAAACGACTACGCAGTCGCAGATGCAGACGGACGACGGACCACTGTCTATCCTATAAGCTTTCCTGGTGCCTTCGGATCTGAAGCACTAAAAGGATTACTCCTTTAGATCAGACCCCTTATCAGAAGGAATGATAACAAAGTATCCGTTCGTCTTTAACTCAAAATAGTAAAGAAGATATCCTGGAAGTGATGTAATTGTAAACAAATTAGTAAAAATCTCAGTTTTATGTGATGCTTAAAATGAGTTTTACATGTACCTTAGCATATTAATACTTTATGTCCAATGAAAGTGACCTTGTCAAACAGTAATGACGAGTCCAGCTCCCATAGGGATAGAAATAGGTTGAATAAATAACTCTCATATAGTAGATAGATTTATCTGTAGTTTGTTTTCATTCTCCTTATTTCGTACGTTTTTTGTTTATTAAATATGTATCCCGAACCAAAGTATACATACCAAAGTCCCTTTAGGTTGTTGTCCACGTGATTATCATTGAGCAATGAAATCAAACCGCGCGTTTGTACGAAACCAGGTAATGGGTACTTATAGCCTCGCTATTTTTGGAGCTGTGTCGTCAGAGTGCTGAGTAAGGAGGGTTATCTGTAGAACCTGGACTGGGATATTGGCAAACAGAACGTGGCTTCTGATCAGGGTCCGCAGTGTTTGCTTTAATTACGGGAAACATTAATGGCTAAATGAACCAGTCTTTTGGCCCCGTTCAGGACCATTTTCCCAACCTACACGACAATCGACCCACTAGTGCTGTCACTGTTTTAATTTAAGTATCAAACACATCTTATTTGTAATCAAGAAGACTTCGGTTTCATTTTTACAGAACAACATTGATACATTCAACAAGACGTCAACATGTCTAAGATTCGAACTGCTAAAGATCTCTTGTGATTGTACGGCCTTTTGTTTCCTAAAAGGGCCCTTTGTTATTTGCATTTATTTGATTATAGGTCGTGATCTCTCTATAATTCGCGCAATCATTTCTTAAATGATCTCTATAATTCGCACAATAATTTCTTAAAATAAGTGAGTATTTTGCTTTACATTGTCGAAACACGATGTGCTATAAGTTTTCATTACTCTAAACGTTTAACGTGAAACTCTGCTACAAACTCTTTTAGCTTCGGGTTTGTTGTTTCTTAACCTTGTTCCACTTGCTTTTGCATTCAACATATTCCTCTCTTCTCAACGGGAAACTCATAAATATTTATGACTGGTTCATTTTATCGATAATTTACATTACGAAATGAATTGTATGTCAACAAAGCACAAAGATAAAACAACAGAAGAAACAAACAAACTTAAATCGAATGAGCCGGAACGTCCGAAAACGTACCTTCGGAAAGGTCAGACTGCGCAGATACTCAGGCCGATTTGAATCTTTAGGCGCATGTACGTACTATGCGTAATGAGCGCTACGTCTAAGCGCCAGGAAAATATTTGCAATAACGAGATATCACCTAAGATCGTTAAAAGTACTGCACTTAAAGGAAACAAAAAGCACATTCTGGGTAGTCCCCTTTTAGAAGTGATACAAGGGAGATTTATGTCTAAATTAAACGCGCGCGCGTGCGTGCGTGCGTGCGTGCGTGCGTGTGTGATTCCGTTGTTGCTACGCCACTTTACCAAATAGGTAAATGCAAACAGATACACCTAAAAATGTTTACAACCACTTTGCAAAGGATACAACTTTTGCAGACAGGAGGTTTCCTTATCAACATTTGAAACCGTTCATAAATGGACTTGTTATTCCTCAAAGAATGGGATTCCTCCATACTGCTATCATATGAAGAATCTGAATGAAACCAAGACTAGTACTGTCATTCATTTATGAGTTCTTTAATACCAAGGGCAATCTTTATAGATTTTAAAGGTAACCCCAAGTGCTACTTATAAAAATTAAATCTGCTCCCAGAAGGAGTATATGTTTCTTAATTACAGAAACTTTTAATAGAACATTTGCATGTCAGGGTTATTGTCATTGGCGGTTCCCTTAAAATATGATCAATCCAAAATAATATGAAGGAAATATATGACTGCTTTTTTTGCATAGATACTTAAACTTTTTATGCCTCGTGCTTTGGCAAGCAGTGTAGACCTGATCAGATGTAGCACTGCGTCGTCTGATCAGGTCTATATTGTTTGTTATAAATCTACTCGGAAACCACAATATTGTTGTGTATTCATAACATCCCTACTAATACAAAAGGGTCAGTGCAACGCCTAAGATGGAATAATCCACTGGCTACGAATCGATTTTTCCATCATCTTGCATATTGTGGCTCAGTAGGTTTACAGACACCATGCAGAAAAAAAGTGTCTCTTTGGAGAATACACGCTGAAAGGTCATACGATCAGTCATTAACCCTGAAAATTGCTTACGGCAGTAAGTTTACAATGTATTCCCCTGTGATTTCCTAATATGTAGAACAGTTTCTATCTCATTGTAAATCACGTTATAATACAGCTTGATCAAATGAGGCGTATAAGTCAGGTTTTCATCTCCTGTCATTTGCTGAGAGATAATCTTTTCATTTCTCCAAAGCCGTATCTATCTTAGAAAAGGCGATATGGAGCAAAACTGCGTTAATATACCCCTAGTATTTGGAAAGGCAGGCCTGAGCTAACAGTGAGTGTAGCAAAAAGTTACGTCTAATCAGGATTTACACTGCTGTTTGCTACTCATTCAGCAGTGTTTTAGATACCTCAGCCAATGTAAGTGTAACAAAATCCCATGAGCTTCACGCATTCAAAACTGATTTTCTCAGACAGTTGTTTTGATAATATATTCTACGTGAAATTAATTAGAATGCGTGTTCCGATACTCAAAGTTTTACGAACATAATGCATGGTCTAAATGAAGTTCTGAACAACCTGCCCACACATTGTGAAACTAATGATTGATTATCATCATATATACGAGAATACAGAAATACCACAAGGCTTTGAACGCCTTTAGATTATTAGCTCACCTGAGCACGAAGTGCTCATGGTGAAGCTTTTGTGGTCAGTCAATGTCTGTCGTCCATCGTCCGTCGTTTGTCTTGCGGCGTCAACAATTGGTTTAAAAGCCTACTCCTCCTACACCCCTTGGCCAATTGACTCGATACTTGGCAGGAAGCATCGGGGTAACTTGTAAATTAAAAATAGCTAAAATCGTTCTGATCGGAAATCCAAGCTGGCCGCCATGGCCGCCATCTTGAAAATCTACTTTTCGCTTCTTCTCCTGAACCGAAAGGCCAATTGACTCCAAACTTGCTAGGAAGTATTGAAGTGACTTGTAGATCAAAAGTTGTTAAAATCGTGCCGATCGGAAATCCAAGAAGGCCGCCATAGCCGCCATCTTGAAAACCTATTTTTCGCTTCTTCTACCGAACCGAAAGGTCAATTGACTCCAAACTTGCTAGGAAGCATCGGGGTGACTTGTAGATCAAAAATAGCTAAAATCGTGCCGATCGAAAATCCAAGACGGCTGCCATGGCAGCCATCTTGAAAATCTATTTTTCGCTTCCTCTCCTAAACCCAAAAGCCAATTGACTCCAAACTTGCTAAGAAGCATTGGGGTGACTTATAGATCAAAAATAGTTACAATCGTTCCGATCGGAAATCCAAGGTGGCCGCAATGGCTCCCATCTTGAAAATCTATTTTTCGCTTCTTTTCCTAAACCCAAAAGCCAATTAACCCCAAACTTAGTAGGAAGCATCGGGGTGACTTGTAGATCAAAAATAGCTAAAATCGTTTTGATCGGATATCCAAGATGGCCGCCATGGCAGCCATCTTGAAAATCTATTTTTCGCTTTTCTCCTGAACCCAAAAGGCCAGTTGACTCGAAACTTGGTAGGAAGCATTGGGGTGACTTGTAGATCAAAAATAGCTAAAATCGTGTGGATCGTAAATCCAATATGGCCGCCATGGCGACCTGCTTGAAAATCTATTTTTCGCTTCTTCTCCTAAACCCAAAAATCGAAACTTAGTAGGAAGCATCAGGGTGACGTAGATCAAAAATAGATAAAATCGTTCCGATCGGAAATCCAAGATGGCGCCATAGCAGCCATCTTAAAAATCTATTTTTCTCTTCTTCTAAACTGAAAGGCCAATTGACTCGGAACTTGGTAGGAAGCATTGGGGTGACTTGTAGATAAAAAGTAGCTAAATTAGTGCCGATTGTAAATCCAAAACGGCCGCATTGGCGGCCATCTTGAAACTCTATTTTTCGCTTCTACTCCTAAACCCAAATGCCAATTGACTCGAAAATTGGTAGGAAGCATCGGGGTGACTTTTAGATCGAAAATAGCTAAAATCGTTTCGATCGGAAATTCAAGATGGCCGCCATGGCTGCCATCTTGAAAATCTATTTTTCACCTCATCTCCTGAAGCATCAGGGTGACTTGTAGATCAAAAATAGCTAAAAGAGTGCTGATCGGAAATCCAATATGGCCGCCTTGGTGGCCATCTTGAAAATTTATTTTTCCCTTCTTCTCCTAAACCCAAAAGCCAGTCGACTTGAAACTTGATAGGAAGCATCAGGGTGACTTATGGATCAAAATGGCGAAAATCCTTCCGATTGGAATCCAAAATGGCTGCCATGGCGGCAATGTTAAAAATCTATTTTTCACTTCTTCTCCTGAACTGAGACTTTAAACTAGGTAGGAGGCATCAGGGTGACCTGTAGATCAAAAACAGCTAAAATCGTCCCTATCAGAAATCCAAGATGACCGCCATGACAGCCATCTTGAAAATCTATTTTTCGCTTCTTCTCATGAACTGAAAGGACATTTGACTTGGTAGGAAGCATTGGGGTAACTTGTAGAGCTAAAGTAGCTTAAATTGTTTGGATCGGAAATCCAAGTTAGCCGCCATGGCGGCCATCTTGGAACTCTTTTTTCCGCTTATTTACCTGAATTAAAGGGCCAGTTGATTTGAAAATTGGTAGGAAACATTAGGATGACTTGTAGATATAAAAATAGCTAAAATCGTTCACATCGGAAATCCAAGATGACGACCATCTTGAAAATCTATTTTTCCCTTCTTCTTCTGAACTGAAAAGCCAATTTACTCATCAGGGTGACTTGTAGATAAAAAATAGCTCAAATCATTGCGACAGGAAATCCCAAATTGCGGCCCTGGCAGCCATCTTCAAAACTTGTTTTGAACTTTTTCTCCAGAACCGAAAGGGCAACTGACTCAACGTTCATTGGAAGCATCGATGTGACTTGTAGATCAACAGTAGCTAAAATCATTATGATGAGGAATTCCAAGATGGCTGCCATCTTATTTATGTTTATTATATTTCCCTGCCACTGAGCTATTTACATGTATAAAATCGTAATTCTTCAGAAACCACTTAGCCATTTGCCACCAAATTTCACATTGCTCCTACTGTTGAAATGTGATTGAGAGTTTGTTCAAATGATCACGCTCCATTGACTGTCATGTCATATATATTCTTCTTCAAAATTAAGAACTGCTTAAATGATGATCGTTTCATTAGTTGTGACGACAGGATTGGAAAATTGTTGCATAACATCATCATACCTGAGCGACCCGTGGCCCGTTGACCTCTTGTAATCATTATTTAATTAATAGTATAATTATCTTGGGTGCTTTCCACTTAATATTTCCCATTGCCCTCAATTGAATCATTTTGCACGCTCTTTCTAAAACAACATACATATTTTCTTTTTGTAGTTGATAAAACAACTCTTCCTCATTATTTTTTTTTCAATGACGAAATCAACATGAAGCCCAACTAAATACGGAGCGAGATGTGGTTGAACTTGTTTACATACAGGTTCGCACTAAATTTAAAGATATATTTTATAAGGGTAGCCGAATGAAATTATACCGCAACACTGTTCGCTTCGCAGATGTAAATCTGAAACAAACATAATTTCGTTTTTACTGAAATGGCCTTTTCTTATACTGAAATAAGATAAATATATGTGACCAATAGAAATCACTCTAAGTATATTCTTCTTTATCAAACCTTCTCCCAAAAAGAGGCGGAGTCACGCCGCATAAATATCTAGTTAAATGCTACCTCTTCCTTGACCCAACTTGGCTAGCGGCCTAGTTAGCAAACTACCTATTTAAACAATATGTTCTCCCATAATACTTTATTATCCAGTCCTCAGTTATTTTGAAAACAAACTAGGAAGAACTTGATTTCAATTAGAAGTAGTATTTTCAGATGACAAAAAGTAGTTCCGGTATCAACCTTAAACCGGTAGTAAACTGTAGATTGTCAATATACGAAATGAAAAGTTGTCAAAATGCCCGAAACAAAAACACGCCTATTCAAATATATTGAAAATTTTACAATAAAAAAGGAAAATTTTTTGATAAAAAAATTCTGATGATTTTCATATTCCTCTTCAAAACATAGATTGTGGGTGCTCGTTAGAACCGCCTCGGCGAGGTGATTCTAACGAGAACCCACAATCGGTGTTTTATTTTTAGTAAAATAAGAAAACTAATGTATACTCCTGTAAAATAGAAGAGAAGGCAATGATCAGGAATCGATACAATTATCCCACACCTCCCATCAGAGACATAAAAGGGAAAGAAACACAAACACGAAATAACTAGACCCTAATGGCAACATCACTAGCAGAAAGCCAAACGAACAGTTACTTTCCCACAAAGTGGCCAACAAAAAGATGTAAGCGACACACACATTCAAAGACGAACTATAACAAAAATGAATCATGACAGAAGAACCGCCTTGGAACGGTCAGTGAAAAGTATTTCACTGGTTGGGTGGGGTTGGGGGGGGGGGGGGGTGAGGTTAAATCTACATAAAAGTGGGGTTTAAGGGGATCAAAATTATATAGGCGTGTTTTCGTGATGATCTAGAGTGATTAAGGGAAACTGCTACACGCTGAAAGAACTCTTTCTTAATTTTTTTTGCTCCTTCTGGAAAGAGGTCTCGGCTAAATGGACTTTAGATAGAAAAGAAATATTTTCCCTTTCCTTCCTTTTAAACTGGACCTCTTTTCAGAAGGTACTTGACGTTGAGGAAAGCAAACAAGAAGTCACAAAAGGTTTCTCCCTCGTACCAAGTTGTGGAAAATCTACGATGTGTTTCAAGTCCCCTTAAGATTATATCTACTGAATCTTAACGATGCGGAACACCGAAGGAGGGCCCTAATTGAATACGTATATGTGTGCCTGATCTTCTTAAACCATTTGTGGGGATGGTCTGGTGTGGCGAAGGTGTCGTGTATCTTACGTCACCGGGGCGTCCAACTGATATTGGCTTATTGTTGGGCAAGGCTTGCTATCCTTGTAGCAGGTAAGGATAGAGGGGAATACTTTTATTTCTTCTGTTTCTTCCCTTTCATTCCTGTTCCTCTTTCTTCCCTGTCCCTCTCTTTCATCTCTTCTTCTATCTCTTCTATCTCTTTCCTCCCTTTCTCTGGTAGACAACACATAATGGCCCACAAGGGTTGACATGTCGTTAAACCCCAAACACACTCAATAAACCATTTGTTGAATCACTAGATACTGTAGAGTATATCGAAACTGTGCAAATGTTACGTTTTAATTGGCCTTCACTGAAGGAGGGCCCTAATTGAATACGTATATGTGTGCCTGATCTTCTTAAACCGTTTGTGGGGGTGGTCTGGTGTGGCGAAGGTGTCGTGTATCTTACGTCACCGGGGCGTCCAACTGATATTGGCTTATTGTTGGGCAAGGCTTGCTATCCTTGTAGCAGGTAAGGATAGAGGGGAATATTTTTATTTCTTCTGTTTCTTGTTTCTTCCCTTTCATTCCTGTTCCTCTTTCTTCCCTGTTCCTCTCTTTCATCTTTTCTTCTATCTCTTCTATCTCTTTCCTCCCTTTCTCTGGTAGACAACACAAAATGACCCACAAGGGTTGACGTGTCGTTAAACCCCAAACACAATCAATAAACCATTTGTAGAATCACTAGATACTGTAGAGTATATCGAAACTGTGCAGATGTTACGGTTTAGTTTGGCCTTCACTGTTCACATAGAACAAGGTGAATCAATACAATGATCATATTCCTACGCTGCTCATGAAATTTATATGTTGAATTTATTTGAAAACAGAATCAAGAAGGCGTGAGTACTGCTGTACATTTTACATAACTGTTCATAAAGAGACTCAGTGATACAGATTCTGCTAGTTTCGTTTATTGTGGTGTTTATGTTGCCCACAGGGTTCCTTCTTTTCAAAATCTATTTAAAACGCTGTTCATGTTTAGTCTATTACAATGAAAGTTCATAAGTGATTTGTTTGCTTTTCTGTTACTTGTTTTCATTTTTGACTATGAGTACATGTACTTTGATCTTTAAGACTGGTGACTTCAATGCTATTGCTTTACGTGTGTTCTTTGATGACTGATTGTATTAACCTTAGCCCTAATCTGTCAGTTGCATAATTCAGTCATGTACAATCTCTTCCCGGGATTCTGTCGGTACGTTTAAGCCTTCAAGGATGTTTCTAGGGTACCACTGTAGCGTTTGTTTTTTTCTGGCCACCCTGGGAGCGGTTTCCCACCAAAAGTTCTCCATTGAAGCTTTTCTTTAGTAAGCGTTCATCAGATATTATAATGACGTTGTCAGCTCATCTTAGTCCCCTGTACGACTTCTGTATCAGGAATATTGTCTTTCCTCAGATCTTTGAGCCGGTGTACGGCAAAATCTACAATTAAACCTGTGTCACCAGCAACTCAGATCAGCTTTACATCTACCCAGTATGGTAAGGCTTCACGTTTATCCCTATATAGATAGCCCGGGGCTGTAGAAGGCACGTGCGATTAACGAAGACTGATCAGATTGCGTGAATGCGCAGGCAGATCTAAGACTTCGCTGGTCGCACGTCTTATTGCAAGTTTTGTCGTACGCTGGGCCCTTTAAGAGTCTTTTCAGACAGCTTGTGTGGAAGTAGTTAAACATGATAGTATGACGCTGGTAAACTCTATGTCGCGCATGCATATAAAAGTGTTTGCAGTACTGCAAACACTTTTATATGCATGCGCGACATAGAGTCTCTTTATGAACAGTTATGTAAAATGTACAGCAGTACTTACGCCTTCTAGATTCTGTTTCCAAATAAATTCAACATGTTAATTTCATGAGCAGCGTAGGAATATGATCATTGAATTCAGTTTTATAGCCAGCCTTATTCTACTTCGATCCAAAAGGTTTCCACATGAATTGCAAAACCACTGCACTGGAATTAGCAGTATTGTTGTTTACTCCACCGCATCTCTTGACAGGGTGCTTCCCAAATGTGTAAATTTGTCAGCAACTTGCAGTGTTTACCCTTTCACCATGATAACGGGCTCATTATGCGACTTTTCATAATATTTTCATTTGTATTTTTCCAAGTGACTGTTGGTGCACAACCGATGTCTTTTTGGTGATGATAGTGAAATTGTATTTGTCATACGCTTGCAAAACTCGACCCATACCTACTTGCATTTTTCACTCTACTTGCCATGTCCTCAGCATAGAGGTGCTCATCCAACATATCTAGCTGCATTTTGGTTTTGGCATGCAACTTTCTTAGGTTAAATAGCTTGCCACCAAAGCATTGTTTGGTTGAAATACTATCATCACAATCCTAACAAACATCTGTAAGCATGGCAGAAAGCATCATTCTAGACATTTTTTAGGACAGCTTACAGCCTAACTTTACTCCATTTGTCACATGAAACGGTTGAGAGCACTCTCCGTAATTTTGGACCTATGCAAGCATGCTATAATAGAGTTGTCTTACAATCACTATGCACTTTATTGGACAACCAAACTTTTCATAATCCAACACGACTGTCTTTGTCAAATGCTTTGCTGAGGTTGACAAAAAGATAGAGAGATACCCGTATATTTTTTTAATTTTCTGTAACCTTCCTGGACCCATACTAACTTTCTGGAATAAGTCAATTCTTACCAAGGTTAACAAAACTCTTAAACGTTTAATTCCAACAACTGACAGTAAAGAGATGCTCTTATGGTTATTTCATAACTGTTGCTTTCTTTCCGTTTGCAAAGGTGGATTATGAATGCATCCTTTAATTCCTGTAGTATTGCATTCTTTCTCCACATTAAGTGAAACAACTTTGTACGTTTGTCTGATCCAGGGGCCTAACATGATAACAACTGCTTAAATGTTTTCATTGTACTATTGATAGTTGATTGCCAGAAGTGTATTGTCATCTACACTCAAAGGTGGGATGGCTCCTGAGCAGCGTGGGTCATAAACTGTCTTCAAGGGATCATAGAACTTCCAAGGCGGTTCTGTTGCAATTCTTCTTTGTTTTTGCGTCTGTGATTTCATATGTGGCGTTTGTCTTATCCTTATTTGTTTCTCATCTCTCCTTCTTTTGATGTCTCGAGAGGGTCGTGCTTCGTAATTGTGGCATTTCCTGGGTAGCTTCACTTATATTCTTCATATTTTTCTTCTGTCTGCAAAGGACTGGATTTCATAAGCTTTGCTACTTAGCCAGAAATCATGCATATCTCCGAGTCATATAGCTCAGATGCTGTTTTGCTCTGCCTTCTTAGACACTGAGCTAGTTTCATCCTAAACGGTCTTATGTAAACGGTGTTTTCGTCAAGGAGCCTCAGAATTTTACCATCATTTTCATCAAACTAGTCTTAATGTTCGCGAAATGTTGGTCCGAGATTTCATTTCTCAAACATGCACCGCATTTCGAAAGACCGAAAGAGTACTTTCTGAATTTTCTAAACTGATTTTCTTAATTGAACTGAATTGCTCTACATCTAAACGGGTGCAGATGTCAATGATACATGCTTGTCTCTTATTGTTGTTTTGTTTCAGCTTAGAATACTCCAGATTCCTTGGTGCTTTCTTCCCTTGTGGACGCCTTGAGGTTGAATGCGCAGGTTGAGGTGACTGACAATCGGTCTGTGATCTGTCAAATAGTCTGTTCCACACATGGTCTATGTCACTCTGACCTGCTATCTGTCATTCTTCCGCACAATGGCATAAACAATGAGATGCCAGTGTTTGGAGCGTGGATGCATCTAGCATGTCGTATTGCGGTTTGGTAGATGGAGGACTGTGTCGATGACCAGCAGATCATGTTTAGCATATTTGCTGAGGAACAGCAGACCATTGCTATCATTGCTATTGTACTTCCCTCTACTTCTGTTCCAATTACTCTTTCCCAGGTCAGGTGGCACGTGCACCGAGAAGTCACCAAGAAGGACGCAAGTATGTAAATATAAATAGCAACTGAACTAAAACATGGCAAAAGTGTCTTCGCGCCCATTCAGAAACAAATGAGAATGCCTAATCAGCAGAGTGCACATCTGTCAAATCAAAGCCTTAGTTGTTCATTTTCCATATACCATAATGATTCTGTATACGGAGAGTCAACTCCCTGTTCACAACACGCGCATGCGTATGGCATTCCAGGCATTCGCTATTAGCTTATAACTGGAGACCCGTATTACCCTGGTGTGGCTTTATTTTGTAGTCTCCTTATTTAACGCTTCGCATGGTAGGTAAAAGAGACAGCAGATACTTTTCAGTTTCCCTGAAATCGGATTTGACACCTCATCAAATACCTCATCTAAGGAGACAAATTACTGGAGGATCAAATCATATTTTCTGATTTGACATTTCACGCTAATTGTCTCCTATAGAGATACTTTGTACGAAATGTCAAGACTTTTTCTGGAAACATAAGAAATGAGCCACAACGTCAGAAAACGTATCTTCGTACATGTGCGCCATGAGAAGATTCAGATAAGCTGCGCATTCGCACAGTCAGATCAGAAACTTCGAGCAATTTGGCATCACGAAAACAGGCCTATATCATTTTGATCCCCTTAAACCCCACTTTTATGTAGTAAAACTGGGGTTTACAGGGGTATACATTATTTTTCTTATTTCTGCTCAAAAACATAGATTGTGGGTACTCGTTAGGTCAAGGCGGTTCTAACGAGTACCCGTATGTTTTGAGCAAAAATATGAAAACTATCAGAATTTTTATCTGAAAATTTTCATTTTTTGGTGGTAAAGTTTTCAGTATATTTGAATAAGAATGTTTTCGTTATGGACAGTCGGGGAAGCAAAGTTCCTTCATGCGGACAGTAAATACTTTGATAAGACTGTGCGGAAGCGCGGTAGTTTGAGTCTTCGTCGCACACACACATGTCAGTTGGTACGTTTCCTCACGTTGCAGCTCAAATATATCACCATGTCACACTCTGCTGATTTTACCCGGAGAGTGTTAAAGTCATAATGACGTTTTTGTTTTCTTATTTTCCCAGAAAACAGAATTAGACATTTCTTTCAAATGTCTCCAATGGATACAATTTTCATGAAATATGAAAACCTGTTTTCTTGGAAAAATTTAAAAGAAAATATTTCAAAATGTCGTCAGTCAAAACCTTTACCAAGAGTGCTAAGCATGAAGTTAAAGCAGCTATTGCAGCAGTGCATGGCCCGATTTCTTAGATATGCATTTCTAAAAAACCACAGTACTTTGGTTATAGACAAAATAATACAAAAATAAAATAGTATAGTAGTAAAGAAGATGCTCGGGAAGAACCACAATCACAGAGCATAACCTACCTACCAATGACAGCCAGAGGAAGAGGAAACAAACCAAGACAGAACGTACGCAAGTAACAAATACCGGGGGATGGGGTGGGGTTAAATTGATTTTACTGTTACCAATTCAGAATCCCCCACCAACCACTTACCCTCACCCTTTTTAGACATTCGAATGAAGCATTACTGGTCTGAGGTCAAATTAGGATCATATTTATATCTGTTGTTTTAGTTCAAGATATATAGAGACTTAATGCTAACAGCGAATGCACTGATTGGACTACGTCTTAACTCTTCGATTAGCCTGAGTGCCATAGATACCTAACGCGAACAGCGAATGTCCTGATTAGACCGTGTGCGTACTCTTCGATTACTCTGAGCTTCATATGTACCTAATAAAAACAGCGCAGGCCCTGATGATATTGCATATGTGCAGACTGAGCGAACATATCATTGGTCATCACATATATTACAACTTCAACTTGAATATATGCCCAGTCGTCTGATAATTGAGCAATAACAAATGCTGTATTCCAACGTGATAACAGTATATATATATATATATATATATATATATATATATATATATATATATATATATATATATATATATATATATATATATATATATATATATATATATATCAATCTCTCTGCACAAATATAAACGAGAAAAGACAGGGAAAAAAGACCATCGGACTACCAAAATCTGTTTACACGAGAACACAACGAGAATTGGTAAGGAATAATACACTCGCCAAAACTGGTTGATTTGGCCAGCGGTGAGTGGCCGTGCAACTGAGGACTATCAGTTCTGTCTGCAGCAAGTATTCCACAATTCGGAGACTGTAACGTGTTTAGCCTAAAGATTTGTACACCTTTATACTTACTATACCTTGTTCAGACGCAGGTCTTACCTTTGTCTAAACTGTTTTCTCAGACCTGGCTTTTTGAGTATTAAGTGTAAATACGGTAATTCCTTACCGTACCTATCATTATTTAAACATTAAATAAGTCCACGTGTCTTCCTTGTTTCATATGTAAAAGTGCAGACTGGATGATATACAGTATATAGTCTTTTCCAGCCGCTAATTAAGAAGAAGTTTGATCAGGGTGTATACTTCCTGTCAGTGACATGTCTGTCCGAATAGGTATAATAATTACGCTGCATATTTATTTTCTTTTCTCCTAGAGTTAAAAAATTACCACCACAAAATATAACCGTAACAAATAATTAAATGGGATGCATAAAACTGTGTGCTCTAATAAGCAATCGTTCTTTGTTTGGACGTCATTATGCAAAGAACCACTGCTTATCTATTTAATTCTGATATCATCAAGCAGGGGCCACATCCGCTGGAATCGTGCAATGTCTAGAGGCTTAGAAACGGGTTCCTGCTTGGTAGACTAATAAGCTTTAAAGTTTCTTTGTATTTAACATTCATAACCTATGGCCAATGTCTAGACCATCAATCCTCATTCCATAGGGATGAGTTTTCAAGCCATTGTACAGTTTCTTTTGTGCCTCTGTAGAGAATATAATAATACAAAAATGGGCCACGTCAAGCGAAAACGTGCCTTCGAATATTTGCAAAAAGGGCCGATTGGTAGCATCCTGTACATACAGTAAAGCATCATCAAGGACTTTGCTCCACATTTATACATTCTGTGATATCCAACAATTCTGTTAGCGGATATCAATGGTCCAGATCAGACTGCGCGGATGCGCAAGCTGATCTGGACCATTGATGACCGCATATGTCTGAAAAAAAAAAACACTTTTCGCATGATGCGCGACCCAAATAAAAAAGTGCTAACAATAGAAAATAAAAGCGGCGTTTAGAGGATAATTAATACAAATATCAATACAACTTGTACCTCGTTACCATAAAAAAGTCGTGGACATTCCTACAGAGCTCCACAGGCAATTCATATCGTCAACATTGTTACGTTTTTTCCGCATTCCATCGAGATTAATCTGTAACCCGACAAAATAATTCTCACTTGGGCAAGAGGGGAGCTAGTCACTTGGGAAGTCATTTAGTGGATAACTGTATTGAAAATTTTGATTTGGGGAGGTATATCATCTGTTTTACGGTCTAAATTTTGTTTTACGACGACGCGTCGTCGCTGTAAAACGACATTTCCTACCGTAAAACAGACGATATACCTCCCCTAATGAAAATTATCATCACGGTTCTTCCATTTCTAATGGATAACCATTTCTGATGCACTACATCAGCTTTAGAACCCCTGAGGAACCTCTAATTTAATAAAAGCAGGCCAATGAAAAGCGACCTTACAATATGACGTCGGGTGTCCGACAATATATCGAAGATTATACCGTCGCAAATTTTTAATGTGAGGCATTCAGACTTTGCGTTTAATGGATAAGTAACACAAGTATCAATACAACTTGCACCTCGTTTGCATAAAAGATCGTGGAAGTTCCTACAGAGCTCCGCAGGTAATTGATAGCGACAACATTGTTACGTTTTTACGCATTACATCGAGATTAATCTGCAACCCGACAAAATTATTCTCACCTGGGCAAGAGGGAGCTCTTCGCTTGGGCAGTGATTGAGGGGATAACTGTATTGAAACTGTTTTTTTTTTTTTTTTTTTTTTTTTTTTTTAAGCATTGCTTGCATTTTCGCCCACTTCTTTCTATATGACGGAATATATAGTCTACTCTATTGAAAATCTATTCGTTTGTCCAGCTCAATGCGAAGTTTTGTTGTCATAGTGGTGTTTTGTGTCAAGCAGTCAAACTGCGCTTTAATATCGTGTGCAGTCATAGAATATAAACTAATTCATTTATATGGCAAATGTGTTCAATGTTCTCTGAGCAGTGAATGGGTTTTTAATTTGTCCTGTTTTGATCATCACTCATAAATAATGAAGTAAACCACTTCACATCCAAGATAAGTGATAAATTAAAGGATCATGTGAGATTTTAAAACATAGCCAAGCCAATCTGACATTCGTAGATTCAGATTATCTTGCGCAAGGCAGTAGCATTTCTAGTAGGTGAAGCTTCTTTTAATTGGGGTACCTCAGTGTAGACTGAAAATAAATATATGTAGCTGAAACTGTATCAAGAGAAAAAGCGATTGTTGGTTATCAATAAAAAATAGTTAAGGCACTACTGTAAGGTTGAGACCCCAACCTGCATATTGCTTTCTCGTCAGTGCTCCTGATAACGCAGACTTTTGAAGATTTTCTGTGTCTTCCGGAAGTCTGGCTGTCAGTGCTTGCATATCTACGACCCTGCCAATGTGTAGCTGCGCTGAGGCAACACCTGACTGAGTCTTAGATCGTGATTCCTGGCAGCAGCTGCACGAATCATTATTCTTCAAGAGCCTGTCTTATCTGGGGTCACAGTTTGACAAGAACTGCACTTTTACATGTGACTTGCAATGGAAATCCGTTTTCATCGTAAATACTTTCGTAAATCAACAGAAACCTGCTCAGTTTGCAAGAAAAAGCTCGACTTTACATCAGTACCTTGATAGCTAGTGGTGTCACCTTTATTTAATGCAGAATTTGTCATTTTCTTTCTCAGTTTTGTCCTGCTACTGAAGCCATTTTTGTTGATATCATGTAATCAGTTACTATCTGGGTAATTCTAAATATAGACTTTAAAGAGCTCAGTCTGCCAAAATCAATAATCAGCAAACTCCAATCAACTTTCGTCAGCCATTTTATCGAATCTAACAGTTTGTATTAAGATCCATTTTTAACTTCAGGTAGATCTAATATTTATCTTTGATTTGGTATAGATCTTTACTAGTTTTTAATTCAACTTTAGGGTTTATGTTTGGATCAAGTGCTATTTTTAGAGTTCTTTCCTCTCCTTCCAGCCTGTAGGGAGGCTGGGGGAACCTTCTTTTCTCTGGGTTGGGAAAGAATGGAACTGGTGGACATAGTCTCCTCCTGCAGTTGGATTGTGGGAGCCGCACAAAGAATTTATAGAGAGCAGACCCATTTTCGAGGTGCTCCTGAAATTTTCTTTAAACTTGTTTAATTTTAATTCAATTTGGAATTTAATTTAAGTAAATTGGAATTTATCTTCTGAAAGCTAATTTCTGGCTAATTTGAGAAATTTATTATGCTTTAATTCTTTCAAAAAGAAGCTATTTATTTAGGATATTTTTTTTTCTTTTCTTCCGCTCTTGATCCAAAGACAGCTGAAAGAAATGTATTAGCTAAAAGTCACGCCATTTAGTTCCATCTCTACCCTAAGCGTAGAACTTATATATTGTTTGAATAGTCTAGTCATAATTTGAAAGTTTAATATTTAAACATTAAAATGGTTGAAATTTAAAATCAATTCTTAGTAATTCTTCCTATCCCTCAGTAAGTAATAAAAGTTATAAGAGTCTTTAAAGGCTCCTTTGGTGAGGTCTTCCTGCAACAAGATGCTCGGTATTTCAGTGGTCGAATGTTACCTGGGAATTAGTCACCCTATGGTTTGACTGCTGATTGTTCTAACAGTCGATGTATTTTTTTTTTTTTTTTTTTTTTTTTTCAATTTCATTTCAATTCGTTTGTTAGTTCTGTGGTTGTTTGTTGGTTCTGTTGTCGTTTGTTAGCTCTGCTTTCGACGAAGTGATGTTTTGTGTTTGTATTTCTTGCAATTAAACCCGTATTCGGTACTTTGGAAGGGCTGTGTTCCGTGATTGTTTTCTTTCTCGGTATTTATTTCTTTCTCTTAAAGGCAACCCAGTGGGAGCAAATTGTTTTCTGTTCAGAATAGCCCACACTTCGAAGAGAGGAAATTACGTCGATACCAGTGTTATTACGAAAACATGCTTTTTCAAATATGTAGAAATTTTCACCTCCAAAAACTGAAAATTTTCAGCTAAAAAATCTCTGATATTTTTCATATTTCTGCTCAAAACATAGATTGTGGGTACTCGTTAGAATCGCCTCGGCGAGGCGGTTCTAACGAGTACCACAATCTATGTTTTTGAGCAGAAATAAGAAAAATAAAGTATACCCCTGTAAACCCCAGTTTTACTATATAAAAGTGGGGTTTGAGGGGGTCAAAATTATATAGGCATGTTTTCGTGATGGTTATTTCGCTTGGAAGTGTATCCTTTCTCCGAAAACATTTCTGCTTTGCAGACCAAAACGTATACCTGTGAAAACATTGTAGATCCAGATGAGACAAGATCTACACTGCTTGCCATTCTGTTTTTGATTTTAGACTGAAACGCCCATTTGGACATGTCCAAATTCAAGGATTGTAGACTCCATGTAAATAAAACTCAGGGGTATAAGGGTTAAACACACTTGCGCAGGCAGCAAAAACTTATTTTCATGTACAAATCAATCAATGGTCTTGTTCCTACATACGTATCTGACCTGATTCCTCCTTCGGTTGGAGAAATAAGTACCTATACGCTACGAAATCAACAAAATATTACTGTTCCCCTCTGCAGGTTTGAAATTTCACGTAAATCATGTATTCCATCATCTATTTCTGCATGGAATTCTCTTGATATAGAACTACGTAATTCACCATCCCTAGCAAGTTTTAAGTATCAGCTGAAAAAGCTTCAAATAATTCAAGGGTTCCAACATACTATCGAACTGGTAGCAGATATCTCTCAGTTTTACATGCTAGAATTAGAAAGAATTGTAATAATTTACTATCTGATTTATATATAAATCATTTGTCACCTATTCTTACTTGTAATTGTTCTGAAGAGGTCGAAGATGCAGATCATTATTTCTTTAATTGCCCAAATTACAATAATGAGAGAGATGCACTTTTGCGAGCTACTAGGGATTTCTATCCATTAAATATTTATACTCTTCTGTTTGGAGATGAAATTCTGACAGCTGAAGAAAATACTATTATTTTCACAGCCGTACACACGTTTATCAAGGATACCAGAAGATTCACCGACTAGCTTGCTGCTAACTTAAGTCCAGCATGACATTCCATCATTATCTTATTACATTTTTTGGTTAATGATTTACTTTACTTTTCTCATCACCTCATATTAGCTATCATTTTTTAAAAATTATGTATTGTATATTTGTTTTCGAATCCATAATTTGTTAAAAAATCACTCCATATCAAGCATTTAGATAATGTTTCTTAATTTGCCATTATCATTTGTCTGTTACATGTATTGTTGTAATAAAATTTTGTAGGGGGGGGGGTGGGGTGGGGGGGGGGGGGAGGGGGGTGGGTCGTAACTAAAGTTGGAAGAACTTGTGGCCCGACCCCATTGCCATGAAATGATGCAATAAAATATGTTTATACTAAACACACTTGCGTGATAGGTTATACACGCAGTTTACAGAATCTGATGTACTTTCAAGATTTACCCGATGTAGTTGCGCACTTTAAGATAGACGTCTATTTCTATCATTTGCATGCGGCGTTGATAGAAATACTCACTTAGATTGACATAATTAACAGCAGCCATCATTTAGCTAGACATTTATGACACTCATATCGACACAATAGCCTATTTTGAGACTGTAATGACAGACATTAATTAATTTAATCACATTGCCTTTTCCAGTTAACTTCGTCTTTTTCACGTCGACGATCAAATAGATTTTTTTCTATTCTTCCACTTATATAGCCTTTTCAAGGTAAATGCGAATGAACAAAAACAAAAATAAAACTTGAAATCATCCTGATCCAATAATACAATGCGCAGTGGAACGACGAAAACAAAAGCAACACAATTCCAAATGATGCCTAACGCACGAAAAGGGCCCTTGTGTAATTTGCGGACAACGCAGGCTCTGATCAACCTGGATCTTTATTGTCCGCTTACAGAATCAGTGGCTATTGTGGTATATGTCGACGAACAGAGAATGCTCAAATCAGACTGCACGGATGCGCACGTTAATATTGATCTACGTTGTCCATCAATTGCATACATTACAAAAACACGCCTATTCAAATATATAGAAAAATTCACCTCCAAAAACTGAAAACTTTCAGATAAAAAACACTGATATTTTTCATATTTCTGCTCAAAACATAGATTGTGGGTACTCGTTAGAACCGCCTCGGCAAGGCGAGGCGGTTCTAACGAGTACCAACAAACTATGTTTTTGAGCAGAAATAAGAAAAATAATGCATACCCCTGTAAACCCCAGTTTTACTATATAAAAGTGGGATTTAAGGGGGTCAAAATTATATAGGTATGTTTTCGTGATGAGATTATTTTTATGCGTTGCGCATCAAATTTAATACACAGAAATTAGCCGCAATGTCAGAAAACGTAACTGGTGACAGATGCACCCACTGAGGGCTCAAATCAGTCTGTGCATCCGCGTGAATAACTTTTGCCTCCTTACTATTAAAAAATGAACCCAGGGATGATCCAGATTGGTCTGCGCGGATGCGCAGGCTGATCTGAATCTTCGCTGAGCGCAGATCTCTAAAGGTTCGTTTTTTGAGGTTGTTACTCATGTAATTATCGACCTTGAATAATGTATCTAGCGTATGGAAGAAGCAGAGAGATGTTTAGGCATTAACGCAATTTTCATAGCAGGAATCTCCAAGGCAATATTTTTTTTCTGCATTTTTCCTCGTTTATTCATACAGTTTTAGATGGGATGCCGTTTTTCTTTGTTGTCGTTTTATACCACTCAACCTATACACTGTGTCTTGAGAGGGGGAGGGGGGGGGGGGAGGTTGGAGCTGGGGGGGGGGGGAGGTGGGGGGGGGGGGGGGGCGGGTGCCCTTGCTGAAAAGGGTTCTGCTCTGAAAGAAAACATTCTTTCCTTTTAGAGTAGGCCTTTTCAGAAGGGGACAAAATCATTTTAACAGAGTTAATTCACCTTCCCTTGAAATTGCACATCGTGTACCCATTCCCTTAAATTCAGTTAGCGCATGCGCGGGGAAAGCGCCGTCTATAAATATTCATCCATCCACTTCGTTCATCTGTTGCGCTGTGAGCTGACTGAATTGTTAAATTGTATCCATATACGTGTTCGGCGAAAATATATTTTAGTGTATAATTTTGTGAATATGTAAGACACTTTCCAGCCACAAAAAATGATGGCGAAAACAGTAAAGTGAAATAGGTAGAACTATTTCTGAAGGAACCGTAGGAAAGGAGAACTTATAAACATACAAATTGTAAAATGAATGAAATAGATTCGAAAACAGAATGACCATTCATTGAGAACTATGAACACACAAACACACAAAACTGATAATCGTTGAAAAGTCAAATTTTCTTGGCTAGAGTATCTAGTTTCTGCAATTAAGTCAGATCTCGACTAAGTGAGACCATTCAACGGTTAGGAATTGCGTTTTGTCCACTACAAACGATCACACTTTGAAGAGGTGAACATTGCTTACTTAGTCCTTGGCCATGTTACAGCTGAATTATTTAAAGCTCATGGTTTCTATCAAATATTTTATTTGTTATTAGTGGTAATTTGAAAGCATATCAGCACCTCGGACATGCTATAATATTAAAGTTGAGAATGTGCACGTCATCTTGTATCAAAACTTCAAACTTTAAGTTAATTTCTTCATACAGTCGACTCTTGTTATCGAAGTCCAGGGAACTCTCTAAAACACTTCGAGATATCCGTACCTCGACATATCAGATTTGGAAAATTGAGGAAAAATAAGTCGAACGACCACATTTCACAAATGAAGATATAATTTGACTCTTGAAACTAAAAATATATTGAAAATATTGTGGGAGAGATATGAACTTACACATGAGCAACTTCTCCTTTTTTCCACAATATATTGTTACCTGTTGTTAGATTTTCATGTTTAAACATGGCCCAGATTTTCACTTCGAGATAGGCGGAAATTTGAGATGAGCAAAGTCGATATAACGAGAGTCAACTGTATAACAGTAGCTATATTGTTTTACTCTTACTATTGTTTGGGGCTAAATCAGGAGATTAGGGTGAGGTTTTGCGCAAGTTTTGCTCCACCCCCCCCCCCCCACCCCCACACCCAAATTTTCTTCTGCTGACAATTTCATGCAGTTCTTCTGCTGCAGTTCTTCTTTTTTCGTGCGTCGGTGGTTTTACATAAATGACGTTTATTTTTCGTTTTTTCCTCATTTCGCCTTCTTTTGTTGCTTCGGGAAGGCTGTATTTCGTGATTGTGGTACTTCCAGGATATCCTTACTTTTGAAAGCACTCAACAAGTTTGTTGCAGTGTCGTTATTTAATTCAAATAAGCCTACTCGCAAAACTGATTTTACAGAAAAAATAAAACATCACGAAAACATGCCTATATATTTTTGACCCCCGTAAACCCCACTTTTATGTAGTAAAACTGGGGTTTACAGGGGTATACATTATTTTTCTTATTTCTGCTCAAAAACATAGATTGTGGGTACTCGTTAGAACCGCCTCGGCGAGGCGGTTCTAACGAGTACCCACAATCTATGTTTTGAGCAGAAATATGGAAAAATATCAGCGTTTTTCATCTGAAAATTTTCACTTTTTGGAGGCGAAATTTTCTATATATTTGAATAGGCGAGTTTTCGTAATGGATTATAAATTAAAAATCTAAAAGGTTGTCTTTGGAAACAAAGAACACACACACGCACACACAAAAATGGAGACTCGGTTTTATTAAATCTCTTCATATACAGCTAGGTAGTTTGCGAGGCTTTATACAATAAGATGGGTTGTTCACATGGAGTCTGTGTAACAGATTATATACATGACAGTCATTCACATCACAGCCAACAGCTGTGCTTCTAACATCAGCAGAGGGCCTGTCCTCATGGACTCAGACATGTATTCCTACTAAGTAAAGGCTCTGTGCTAGAGCTAATTCGATAGTGGATTTGGTTTTACTTTTGGATTCCATGATTCCATTTACTCTTAATTCAGACTATCTCTGAATGTTCGACTTTGTTTCTTTGAAAAGTTTTTTAACTTCATGTGTGGTTCGTGCGTGTCTAATGATTCCGTAATTAGTTAAAAGATGTCTTAAGCAAAACGAACAAATTGTAAACAATTAAAAATGTTCAATGGCCGTACGGGCGTAGGGGTGATGATAGTTAGAGCATACTGTGTGTTGGGTACGTTCGTCTCCATTACGAAAACATGCCTATTCAAATATACTGAAAATTTTACCACCAAAAAATGAAAATTTTCAGATAAAAATTCTGATATTTTTCAAATTTCTGCTCAAAACATAGATTGTGGGTACTCGTTAGAACCGCTTCGACGAGGCGATTCTAACGAATACACACAATCTATGTTTTTGAGCAGAAATTAGAAAAAATAATGTATACCCCTGCAAACCCCAGTTTTTAGTTGATTTTTTGTGTTCTCGGAGATGTAGCACTGATGAGTTAGGAAGCCTTCATGCGGACTGAATAAATCATGTGTCTAAACCACGGCAGAAGTAAGCTCGAGGATTGTGGCCACGTAAAATTGATTTAAGCCCCGCCTCCCCCCTCCCCCCACCCCGCACCTAGTGAAATACTTTTCACTGACCGTTCCAAGGCGGTTCTTCTGTCATGGTTTATTTCTATTATATATGACACGTTTTTCTCTTCGAAAAAAAGTGGCAAAAAAATTCATGGTCAACTGATAATTCAACCAGATGTTTTATGGCTACTGCCCTCAACTCTTCTACACTAATGAGTCTGTTCACAACAGGTGGTATTACCAGATTTACCTGGGGAACCACTTTTCTCTGATATCACTGGTTCCCTGCACTGCAAAATATAATCTTAAAATCTTTATCTTTTAACAAAGGAAACCATTTAAAATTTGTAATTTGATTAATTCTGATGCAGATGTAGATTTTGGTGTCAGTTTTGAGCTTCTTCATTGTGTTTTATATTTAAGAATTTTGTGTGAAGGTTTCTAGTTAACTGTCTTATCAGTATAAGAATAACTAATTGCATAACAGACAATCATTTTATTGGCAAGTGGGCAGAGTTTTATGGTCTCAGTCATCAGAAACATATGAGAAAGCAATACCTCACTTTGATATAGTAATAGTCGGGTTAGTGGGGGTCAAATTCTCTAAGAGAAAAACATGGCTCAAACACGGAGGGCTCGTTTACCGTGGATGATTCGAACTCTTTTTTTCAGTCCCTACAAAATTCTTCCAATAGCTCAAGAAAACAAATATTTAGGGATTTGTTTCTTATTTTATCATGGAATTGTATGTTGTATGTACACATTAGAATCGCCTCATCGATGCGATTCTAATGAGTACACTCAACATACAATCATTGTGTAGAAAACTGAAAAGATTTCCCTGTATTATCGCTATTTGCTTTCTGAACTGGTGCCATGATTAACCCTCAGTGGCCGAACTACCCATGTCTTGAACAAATTTCCATGGTCCCAAAGATGTTCGAGCCATAGAGGTTGCACTATATTCACCGTTAGGTGAATGGAGATGGTTCTTAAATCAGTTATTACTCTGACCTAATTAACGGCAACATCCCTTCGTGTCTGTTTCTATGTGTTTCTGTATCATAAATCAGTAGTGTTTCACTTTCCATTTACAACTGAGCTCTAACAAACCGTTTTAATGATTAACAGGCAAATATAGAAGGCGAAAAGTGATTAAGCTGGTACAAGCTTAATGCAGCATTGTCTACTTCAAACTTGTTGAAAACTAACATAACTCTTCAATTAATGTCAAACCAGTGCGGAAAGTGATCCAGATATAGCACAGTTTTCAATACATATACAAAAAGGTGCCACTTAAACACAGAGTTCATGTGTGGCCATCAAGTACTCAAAAAACCTTCACATCGTGAGTTTAAATGATTGCAAAGGATCACGTATTTGCGCATAAAAGAAGGCAAATTTATTGGGTTGTTCATTACGAAAACACGCCTATTCAAATATACTGAAAATTTTGCTCCCAAGAAAGGAACGTTTTCAGATAAAAAAAAATAACTGATATTTTTTCGTATTTCTGCTCAAAGCATAGATTGTGGGTACTCGTTAGAACCGCCTCGGCGAGGCGGTTCTAACGAGTACCCACAATCTATGTTTTTAAACAAAATAAGAAAAATAATTTACACCCCTGTAAATCCTAGTTTTACTATATAAAAGCGGGGTTTAAGGGGGGCAAAATTATATAGGCGTGCTTTCGTGATGGTGCATTATTGTATAGTAAGGAATAGATAGGTTATACGTACATCGATATAAGAGCCGTAACGTCAGAAAGCATACCTACGGACATGTGCGCCCAGTGAAGATACAGATCATCCTGCGTATTCACGCAGTGTAATCAGAATCTTCATTGGGCGCATTTCGGAAAGCCAAGGGTGCACTGTTTCTTGACATAGACAGCGAAGACTCTGATCAGACTGAGCGGAAGCTCAAGCTAATTTGGGTCTTCTTTGGTGTACATGTTAGAAAGTACTTTTTCTCACGTTGAGGTTTGTCTGTCTACACGTGTTTAAAGATTAACTTACTAATGTTTTGATATAGTCTTATTTTGCATCGTTTGTTATTGGCACAAAAAACGGTCTAACATGGTCTACATGTATTACAGAAATATAGGTTTTTGCATATGTTAACTACGATATTTAACTTTAAAGATATAGAACATTCTTTGTCTAGATGTAACCAGAGTTTTGATTTGTTATGTATATGCAGAAATGACTGAAAGTTATCAGGGGTTTACGCTTTATTAGTAACTCACCCACAGTGGAAGTCACACAAACTTGTTTTGAATTTAGATAAGATACTTGCATGTTCAACTGGTGCACGGAAATGATTCAAGGTACGGCATTTCTTACGATCACGAAAACATACCTGATAATTTTGACCCCCTAGGACTCCACTTTTATATAGTAAAACTGTGGGTACACATTATTTTTCTTATTTCTGCTCAAAACATAGATTGTGGGTACTCGTTAGAACCGCCTCGGCGAGGCGGTTCTAACGAGTACCCACAATCTGTTTTTGAGCAGAAATATGAAAATTATCAGATTTTTTTTTATCTGAAATTTTCCTTTTTTGGTTGTAAAATTTTTAATATATTTGAATATGCTTGTTTTCATAATGAATATAGCGAAGACGTCAGTCATCGCTGTCCACCTGAAGACGTTAAGGATCCTTAGCTATTCAGAGAGTGCATGTAAAGACTAAGATAAGACTGGAGGATGCGGAGGCTGATCTGAGTTTTCACTGGGCAGACATGCTTTGTAGAAATAGCTTATCTGGTATCTCCTCAAGATCGATTTTGGTTAACATTTAACTCAGTTGTAAATATTTACCCTTGAATATGTATGATGTATATCATAAAAGGAGGAGGTGTTGTGCATCTCACGTCACCGGGCGTCCAACTGATATTGGCTTTCATGTACAGCTGGACAAGGCCTGCTATCCTTTTAGAAGATAAGGGTAGAGGGTAATGTTTCTATTTCTTCTGTTTCTTCACTTTCACTCCTTTTCCTCTTTAATCCCTGAATCCCTCTTTAATCTCTTCTACTAGATCTATCTCTTCTATCTCTTTTCTCACTTTCTCTGATTGACGACACAAAATGACCCACAATGGTTGACGTGTCGTCAATCAAAAACATAAAAGAGGCCATACATAACTCTAAATAAGATTGTGACGGTTTTGCTGGCTGATTTGAATCTTTACTTTTGGCATATTCTACGAAAGCACCTGTCCTCATGGCAAGACACAATTAAATTATCGTTTACATAGGACCGTCATATAAGTGCACTATATAGCCGTGAACCTGTGCTATATTTGCACACTGGTAATGCAAAAAAAGGTAAGAGAAAAGTCCAGGGAGTGCCACAATCACAAACCGCAGCCCTTCCCAGACCCCAAGAGGAAGAGGAAACCGCCAAATCTAAACAAGCACAAACCGAACAAACGTACGAAAAGCACTAAGATTAGCTCTTTCTTCTCCAAGCGAGGTAATCGCAATACTAAAAGGACTGAAAAATACAAGAACAAAATGACACACGGAAAGACATACAACAAATCGCCTCGTAGAATAAACCACAAAGCAACAAAGAGTAAGACTAACACCGGGACCACCGCCTTAGAACGGTCGGTTGAACAAACCACCGGGGGGTTTAAAGCACTTTTACAGCTAGCTAACTTCACCCTGGGTCCCGATGCTACTCTTAATACAGAAATACATAAAATTAGGTTCGCTTAAAGGCTCCCATCTCAGTCAATGCATCAAAGCGAAAACATAAAAATCAAATTAATCACTATAATAAACAAAAACGAGTACTCATGGCTAATTCTACAGTATGCCAGAGTAAATGAAAACCAATAGTTGAACTACAATACACTGCAAGAAAGCGTTTGGTAAAACAGGAAAGCACGTTGGAATAGATTGTGTAACATAAAAGCCGGGATAAAAGAAACGAGTTTTCTATCGGAACCCGAATTATATGACAATATAGTCTACTTCTTTTTTTGGCCGGAGATTTTTCATTTATTTGTGGTTTACTGTGGTGTTTCACTGATGAGTCAGAAAAAACCCTACGTGGACTGGGCTCATACTGTAAATTTGAACAACATTATAATTAAGGGTGAGGTTATGATCGGGTATTTTCACTGATGAGTCAGTAGACCCTACACTGACTAAACGCATACTGCAATTTTAAGCTGTATTAGAATAAAAGTCGAGGTTTTGATCGAGTATTTTCACTGATGAGTCAGAAGACGCTACGCGGACTGAACGCATACTGTAATTCTGAGCAGCATTAGAATTAAGGGCGAGAGGTTGATCGAGTACTTTCACTAATGAGTCAGAAGCTCCTACGCGGATTGAACGCATACTGTAATTTTGAGCAGCATTAGAATTAAGGGCGAGAGGTTGATCGAGTACTTTCACTAATGAGTCAGAAGCTCCTACGCGGATTGAACGCATTCTGTAATTTTGAGCAGCATTAGAATTAAGGGCGAGGGGTTGATCGAGTACTTTCACTAATGAGTCAGAAGCTCCTACACGGATTGAACGCATACTGTAATTTTGAGCAGCATTAGAATTAAGGGCGAGAGGTTGATCGAGTACTTTCACTAATGAGTCAGAAGCTCCTACGCTGATTGAAAGCATACTGTAATTTTGAGCAGCATTAGAATTAAGGGCGAGAGGTTGATCGAGTACTTTCACTAATGAGTCAGAAGCTCCTACGCGGATTGAAAGCATACTGTAATTTTGAGCAGCATTAGAATTAAGGGCAAGAGGTTGATCGAGTACTTTCACTAATGAGTCAGAAGCTCCTACGCGGATTGAACGCATACTGTAATTTTGAGCAGCATTAGAATTAAGGGCGAGAGGTTGATCGAGTACTTTTACTAATGAGTCAGAAGCTCCTACGCGGATTGAACGCATACTGTAATTTTGAGCAGCATTAGAATTAAGGGCGAGAGGTTGATCGAGTACTTTCACTAATGAGTCAGAAGCTCCTACGCGGATTGAACGCATACTGTAATTCTGAGCAGCATTAGAATTAAGGGCGAGGGGTTGATCGAGTACTTTCACTAATGAGTCAGAAGTTCCTGCGCGGATTGAACGTATACTGTAATTTAGAGCAGCATTAGAATTAAGGGCGAGAGGTTGATCGAGTACTTTCACTAATGAGTCAGAAGATCCTACGCGGATTGAACGCATACTGTAATTTTGAGCAGCATTAGAATTAAGGGCGAGAGGTTGATCGAGTATTTTCACTAATGAGTCAGAAGAGTCTACGCGGATTGAACGCATACTGTAATTTTGAGCTGCATTATAATTAAGGGTAAGGTTTTGATCGAGTATAAGTCATTACGAAAACACGCCTATTCAAATATATAGATTTCACCTCCAAAAACTGAAAATTTTCAGATAAAAAAACTCGGACATTTTTCATATTTCTGCTCAAAACACAGACTGTGGGTACTCGTTAGAACCGCCTCGGCGAGGCGGATCTAACGAGTACCACAATCTATGTTTTTGAGCAGAAATAAGAAAAATAATGTATACCCCTGTAAACCCCGGTTTTACTATATAAAACTGGGGTTTACTGGGGTCATAATTATAAGGGCATGTTTTCGTGATGCTTTACCACCTTCCCCACCCCCACACCCCCAAACACACACACCTTCCTCGACCAAGTAGTTGCTTCTGCTGACGGTTCCAAGGCAGTTCTTCTGTTGCAGCTCTTCTTTCTTTGTCAGTAATTGCAATCGTGCCGTTGTGTCTTAACATTGCTTGTTCATCATCTCTACTTCTTTCGCTCCCTCGAGAAGCCTGTACTTTGTATTTGACCTTTCCTGGGTAACTTCATTTATTATTTTTGCTCACACTTTTATATTGCTCAAGCCATCTTGTTGGTATGAAGAGCAATATAGAATGCCCATAAGTACGCAGCGACCTACATCTTGTAGGTTAATTGACGAATAACCGTGGCTGATAATCGATAAGATTTAATATGTATGTGCTAGAATTACATATTCAACACTTCCGCGCTTAAGATAATAAATGTTAGGTGTCATAAATACTTCCCATGGGACATATTATTTGGAACAACATTTTCATTAAGCCATTTTATGTCAAAAATTAACAATATTGCTTTCCCTGACTTCACTACCGAGTTCAGCTTTGGCTAAAGATAAGGCTGGCTAATCAGAGCTGAAAAGATAATCGATTATTAGTTCTGCCATTGTAATTGATAATCGATTAGTAATCGCTGAAGATTTGATCATAATTTTACCTATTTGAGCATGACTCTATCATATGTTATACTTTATTGTATGTATTCTGTCAGACATGCCTGAGCAAACAGTATAGACCCAGATGAGACGCCGCAAACGCGGCGTCTCTTCAGGGTCTACACTGTTTGCCACTCACCCAGCTAATTTAGACACAACAGTAAATTGGACTTGTTCAAATTTTAGATAAAGTATGGTAAGGAGTTGAAGTGTCTGAATACGAAGGGTAAATACAGTAAAGTAACAAACACAGAAATTAAATGATTGATTATTAGCAGATCTGTAATGATGGTCATTTTGTGGAATTTATCGATCAATTAATCGATTATCCGATTAATCGTGTCATCCATATTAAAGAACACTTATGATCACAGAAGAAGCAAAGCACTGAAAGTGCAGATGAGGGCGGTTGTATGAAATTCTGTATGCCTCTAGAACTGAATGGATTTATGCTAAATTAAAAACAAACAAAAATAAACAAAAAAAAAACAAAAACAAAAAAACAAAAAAAACAAAAAAAAAAAACAACAACAACAACAAAACAGGAACAAAAACAAAAAAAAAAACAACAAAAAAAAAAAAACATAAACAAACAGTATACAAATGTGTTTGTAAAATGTACTCTAAGAATTGAAAAGCTAGGCATGCAACACTGGTCTTGCTTTTAGCATTTTGCAGATTTGGTGAATCAGAAAAGTAAGTCCTTTTCGGTGGAAAAGGCCCTGTTCTGAGTTTAGTAGGACCGCGACTAGAGTTACAGTTACACGTTTTACCCACTGCTGTAGATTTTGGTGCGTTTTACTGGCCAGAGGTATTCACATTCGTCAACCGATATTGTACTCAATATGATTAAAATCTTATTTCTTAAATAGTTTTAAGTTTGTTTTCTTTGGTTTTGTTTATTTATTGCTGTTTATAAGCATCAGAATGTATAAGGCTAATATGTCTGAATGCAGAATTTAGCAATATCAGTATTAGCAGGGATCTATTTGTTAGGTTGTTATCAGTTTGGTAGTAACAGGAAAATGGACTGTCGTAATGAATTATGTTAAATCTGGTGGCGGCATGCGCCCACAGTCTGATAACAATTTATATTTATTATTATATCCATAACAGTAACAAAGCTATGACATCACGAAACCATACCTATATAATTTTGACCCCCCTTAAACCTCACTTTTATATAGTAAAACTGGGGTTTACAGGGGTAAAAATTATTTTTCTTATTTCTGGTCAAAAACATAGATTGGATATTCGTTAGAACCGCCTCGGCGAGGCGATTCTAACGTCCACCCACAACCTATGTTTGGAGCAGAAATATGAAAAATATCAGAATTTTTATTCGAAAACTTTCACTTGTTGGTGGTGAAATTTTCAATATATTTGAAAAGGCTTGTTTTCGTAATGAAAAATATACACTTCTAAGCCATAGTTTTAGATAAACCAAAAGTTTAAAAAATATTTATATTTTTTTCCAAACAAAAAATAACAACATGTGTTTTGGGTACTCATAAGAAGCGCTTTGCAAAGGTGCTTTTGGTGAGTACTGACAACATGTGTTGTTTTCTTCCTGGAGAAAATATAAAACAAATGTCGATAACCCTCATATCTAGAGCTGTACGTTTTCGCCATATATCGTGGGAATGAAGAACATAGTGGCTATCAAACAAATAAAAACAGATTTATGCAGTAAAATAGTTCCTAGATGTGGCGGCCGTAAAAAGTCTCCCCGTACATCATCATAGTGCAGGTTGCATTTTGTTTCCTTTGGGATCATTGAGTCCATCCAGGGCCCAGTTGTTCAAAACTAACGATGTCGTTAGTTAACGATTCATTAAAATTTACATCGTGATACGCAAATATGCTGAATTTTTTTTGCTGAAAAAATATGAGTAGCTTTTGCAGTGCAAAAGCTACTCACATTTTTTTCAGCAAAAAATATCAGAATATTGTATATTAAATCCGCTAAAACGGTTAACGAAATGACCCTTAACGAGATCGTTAAGCTAACGACGCTTTGAACAACTGGGCTCTGGTTATTTTGAAAATCGAATACCGCTTAAGCCGGCGCTGGTGGGGGGGGGGGGGGGGGGGTATGCAGCCTCGCGAACTACAGTGTTGCATATGAAGAGACTGAATCAAGCCGATTTGGTGTGTTCTTTGTTTCCAAAGGCAATCCTTTTTTACTTTTATTTTACTCTGCTGTAGCTGGTTTTGTGCCGTGTGTCGGCCGTAAAAAGTCTCCCCGTACATCATCATAGTGCAGGTTATATTTTGTTTCCTATGGGATCATTGAGTCCATCCTTGTTATTATGAAAATCGAATACCACTTAAGCCGGCGCTAGGGGGCGTATGCAGCCTCGCAAACTACAGTGTTGCAGATGAAGAGACTCAATCAAACCGAATCTCCGATTTTTGTGATTTGGTGTGTTCTTTCCAAAGGCAATCCTTTTTGACTTTTATTTGAAAAAAAAAAATATGCAAACAGAAAAGTTGGTTTAAAAACTGCAGTAGTCTGAAAATCAGCATAATAATATAAACCCGGAATAGTTCCGTTTTCTCTGAATAATATTGTTAAACACGATATTACGTATCTTATTAACCCAAATTTATGTCTGGCGTCCAATAAAAGGGATATTGGCAAACAATGTAGACCCAGAGCAGAACACGGCGTCTTATCAGGGTCTACACTGTTTGCATTAAGTACAGGAATGTCTATAAAAATGGTAATAATAAAACTCCTCTTCTACGGAAAAATAATAAAACTAAATAGACACCTCTACTACAGGAAAATAATAAAACTAAATAGACACCTCTTCTACAGGAAATGGACCGTTCCAAAGAGTTACAGTAGAATAGTGTACTTGGCATAAACGGGTAAAAGAAAGAAAGTCTTTTTAACTGCTCTTTATGACAATTGTACATTTGTAAAATCATGATACAAGTTTAAATATGGAGCCAGTTTCAATCCTAATATAAAAGCAATATAAGTTAAAAAGCTTAAGTATTGTAATGAAGTTATTTCACAATCACAAGAGAATGTCTAGTATAATAAAACGGTTCCTAGCTAACAAGGAGCTTTGATGTCGTAAACTTGCCTCAGTAAATTAATTAATACGCAGTTTTGGATGACTTAATAGAGTTTAAAAGTCCATTTAGATGTCGCCGGCTTATTTTATCGCAGTTACGATCACTTGTGCGGGGAGTGAGACGCCGTTGTCTATTACTACTAATGGTTGATAATGCAATAAACGTAACATTTCGAAATGTCTGAAAAGCGAATCTAAAATTTAGAAAAGACATAGTCGTCTCTCACTCAGACAACTTCCGGTGTAGTCATATGCTCCTGCTTGATTGCTCATTGGAAACAAGTGTGCACTGAGGTGGCGGAATGGTTTAAGAGATAGGCTGTTTAAACGATTCGGTCTGTCAAGTCTTAAAGATACTGAATGTATGGTGATTGATTTTGTCTTAAGTGTGACTACAGTTTCTTCGTGATTTGTAAGTCGATAGCTGTACGGTATGTACCCATGTATACCAGCGATGAAAATCAGTTCAGTCGCCACAGAACGTGGCATCAGCGTAGGGTGTACCTTTTATTGACAATTTTCTAGCAATTTTCCAGCATTTGTAGATATGTCAACAGGTAGTAACACGGGTAGTAAGAGCTTAATGTGTACTAATACTTAAGGTAAGCATAGGTCTAGATAAGGGAGGGTATCCGGTAAATATTTTTTCTTATTTCTCCACGAAAACATGTTGTGGCGCTTCTAATGAGTACTCACAACATATGTTTTCGTGGAGAAATAAGAAAAGTATCAATACTTTTGGATTGAAAAAAGCGCCTTAACTAGTGCTGCCTACCTTTCGCAGGCTGTATATGTTATAAAACATTTTCAGCTGAAACGTGAGAAACTGTACCGTCAGACAAGTGCACCAGCGAAGACCCAAATCCGTCTGTACATCCGCGCGTTCTGGATAGAGCATTCATTGTCTTCCAGTAGACGCAAATGATGACTGACTATCTATCCGTAGAGCGTCAGCGAAGACTACGATACCCGGCCGAGTCTTCGCTGGGTGCATATGTCCTAAGGTTAATTTTCTCACTAAACGACTCGTTTCTCTTAAGAATAAACGTCAAAAAGATTGCCTTTGGAAACTAAGAACACACTACCGATTAGCAAAATAAGAGTCTCGGTTTTATTGAGACTTTGCATAAGCAGTAATGAGGGTTGCAACACTGCTTACGCCCTCTAGCGTATACATGAGCAGAACTCCATTTTCAAATGTACCACAATGAGCCCAGTGATCCCAAAGGAAACGAAATATAATCTGCACTATGGTAAAGTACGGGGAGACGTTCTACCGCCGCCACACGGCACTAATACCAGTTGCAGTGTAGTAAATTAACGTAAAAAAGATTGCCTTTGGAAACAAAGATAACATTACGGATTAGCAAAGTGGGAGTCTCGGTTTCATTGAGACTCGTCATAAGCAGTAATAAAGTTAGCAACACTGCTTATGCCCTGTAGCGTATACATGAGCAGAACTCCCTTTTCAAATATACCACAATGGGTCCAGTGATCCTAAAGGAAATGAAATATAATCTACACTATGGTGATGTACGGGGAGACATTCAACCGCCGCTATTTCTCTTAAGAAGACTGAATGCACTAGGTAGATGGTTCGTCATTTTTCTAAGGGAAGCAAATTTATTCTGCTTAAGCCGATTCTAGGGAACGCATACAGCCCTGCTGTCATATTACATTCGACTCTCGTTATCTCGACTTCGCTTATCTCGAATAACTGTTTATCTCGAAGTGAAAATCTGCTCCCTGTTTTAACATGGAAATCTAACAGCAGGTAATAACAAACAAAATATTGTGTAAAAAGAAGGAGCAATTTCTCCTCTTTTCCACAATATTTTCTATAAACTATGACAAGTATCTCTTATTGCTGGAAAATGCTACAAGACAGCTGACATATCCAGTTTGGTAAATCAGACAACACAGTCATCTATACTTGAAATATGAAGAACTTTATCTTAAGTCTGTCAGAAATAAGGCATTTTGTTTAGAAAGATCTATCAGTATATTACAGTGGCTCTTTCTACTAAAGGGAATTCAAGGTAACTGATACATTTACAGGGGAGACAACTCTGTTAAAATTGGTTTAGAGTCCCTACTGAAAAGAGTCTACCATAAAAGGAAAACACAAAAGTTCTCTTTGGTAGTAAATTCCTTCTTTTACCAAATAGGGGATTAGTGGGTAGGAAAGCAAAAAAAGAAGCCAGAAAAACTTTTTCCCGTGTAAACAATGACAGAAAATCCACCAAAGTCCCCTTAACCGATGACAAAAGAAAAGTATAGATAGCTAAAATCTAATAAGTAATAAAAGAATCAATAGCGGTGTCTGACTACTGCAATTAACCCATTGTTGACTGAATGAACTCCTCCACACTATGTATTGGAAGAGTCCAATTTCAATTTTAGGTAGTCCGGCTATGAAATTTAGATATTCCTAGATAAAAATGGTTTAACTATTTGCAAAATGTGGAGACCCTGATCAGACGCCGCGTTCTGCGGCGTCTGATCTGGGTCTGCACTGTTTGTCAATTACCCTTTTAGGGGTCTCCAAACTACAATGGGTTAATACCGTATAAACCTACAGCAGCCACACTCAAAGGGGCCGATATAAATTGAGCCTTTGCGAATCATTTCCTATAAAACTGTTTGTGCGCCCAGCGAAGACTCAGATCATCACTGATCAGACTCTTCGCTGCCAACCTGAAGGTGCTTTGCATCTTTGGCTACTAACAAAATGTCCTATGAAGAATCTGATCAAACTGTATGGATATGCAGGCTTTGCTTGGCGCATATGTAATCTTGTTAAAAAATCTGTACCCCGGCTCAATTATTTTCAAGATGTTTGATGTAGAAAGAATTACCAATTTTGGTTAAAACCTGAACGAATAAAATATGATAAATATACCTACTAAAGGCCACAATCACGAAGCATCACCTCCCTGATACAATAAAAGAAGTTGTAATGACCGAGATACGTACAATGACGAAAGACAACAGAGGAACTACATATAAATTAATACAGTGAACCCTCGTTACAATGACAACATTTGTTCCCAAAGACGTTGCCATTTAAATGAATTTTCTGTTGTACAGAATGCTTAATGAGCCGATTGATAAGGACGAAATGTCTTGCTTTGTTCTTATTTCCTCATAGAACATATGTTTTGGATATTTGTTAGAATCGCCTCAATGAGGCGATTCTAACAAATATCCAAAACATATGTTTCTTTAAAGTATTAAATACAATATTCTTGCATAATTTGACTGACTGTTACCACTTAAGCGACGGTTTCGTGATAGTCAAACTGTCACTATAACGAAATTTGTCGTTGTATCGAGTGTCGGTATAAAGAGGGTTAACTGTACTCAGATTCCATGTGCTTATTCATAAAGCTATGGCTTTTATAATCGGGCTTATCTTGATACAACTCTGAATTCAGATTGTCATTGAGTCCTTTACTTTGTTTGAATGCAGATTTTTGAGTACTTGTATTTTACAATGATGGACCCTACAGCGTTTTAATTTTGAGCTGCATTAGGATTAAAGGTGAGGTGTACATCGTGTAAAAATAATTTACGCCCCACAGTGGTTTCTACAGCTGCCCGATGCAATGATGATATTCTAACAACCACATTTTACAAATCAATATGTAATTTGACTCCTAAAGTTAGAGATATATTGAAAATATTGTGGAAAACGGGAGAAATTGCTTTCTCCTGTTTTCCTCAATATTTTGTTACCTATTGTTAGATTTCCATGTTAAAACAGGTACCAGATTTTCTCTTGTAGATAAGCGGTTTATCGAGATAAGCGAAGTCGGGATAACGAGAGTCAACTGTAGTAGATTTTGCTTAACGTTCCAATGTGGCTTTGTTTGTATGTCGATACTTGCACCTGCGACGTTGTGTTTTGTCATTGGAGGTTCCTCCTATAGCGGGCCATTATCGGCCCGTCAGGGTAGCTGACGGGCCGATGATGGCCCGCTATAGATTTATAAAGAATGCTAGCTGGGAGTGTTGCCTTTCTTGGGTAACCTCATTTATATGTTTGCTTCACTTTCGTAAAATGGTGCAATTACAAACAATTGGCTTTTGTCAATCCCGCCTCATTTCAGGTGCCTGTTGAAAATAGGAAATGATTATGCGTCTGAATGAAAGAATAATATGTCGAAGTAGTTTAACCTTTAAAAGACGGGCTCCAGTCTCCAGTGACTTAATATTTTTTGTCCTGTTTGATAATATACTAAAATAAAACCACAATAATATCACGACTATAAGGCTGGTTACTAGTGATTATAAGATAACACGGTTATAAGAAAAACATATTTAGTCACTGGAGACTCGAACAAGTCTAACCGATCCCCTGACAAAAGGAAAGATGTTGTTAAAACAAACAACAACACCTAACAATTAATCATAACGTACTGAACAACATCGATCTGTGCCACCCCTGTATGTGGACACTTTGAACTGACTGGTCGAGAAATGTAATATCTTACTGGCCTGTGCGGACAGTTAATCTTAGACCAGGCTATCAGTCTACTTAAATCTATATTGAACAGTTATCGGCCCGACAGGAATCCTGGAGAGTATCAGAATCGCCGTCTTTATATAAGACAATACATAAAGTCGGCGTTATATAATACAATAAATTTTGATTCGTCGCATATCCTCTAATCATTCGAGCGCACACTCTGTTATGCAAACATTCCGTGCCGGGTCGTCATATAATTCCATAAGCATTCAGAACATCTGAATTATATCGCATATCTGAAAAAAATGTAGCTTCATAGAATAGGAAGATAATGAATGGCCAGATCAGTGCTTGCATCTGCACAACCTGATCATGTCTTCCGCTGTTCTCTAAAGGAATCGATGGGTACAACAAAGTACATCGAATAACATCAAATCCGATCAAACGGCACAAAAAGGCAAGATAATGTGGGCGTTTCATGTTAGCATGTGCACAACGAACCCTTTGCTCATGGTGCAACTGAGGTATGAATTGAACCGCAACGTGCGAAATGTACCTTCTGACATGGCACACAACGAAGACTCAAATTAGCCTACGCATCCACGCAGTCTGATTAGAGCCTTCGTTGTACCCTTGACCATCTAAAATGCGGCTAGTGAAGATTCTGATCAGACTGTGCGAATGCGCAGGCTGATCTGAATCTTCGCTGGAAGCACATGTCCAAAGGTACGTTTCCTACCATTGCGGCTTATTTATCAATAATGCCTACGTATTAAAGTAGTAACTCTGTCAAACATTTTTATGAGCGCCTTCCGACAAATCCATTAAAATCTTACTTTGATAGGTTATTTGTATCTTAAACGCAATAATTGCGTAATAAAACAGAAGTAGTTTCCAGGCCCTATTCCGTGTCATAATGCTGTGAAATATCACTATGCACAGACGTCCCTATTGATTCTTTGTAATTTGGAAGCCGCAATAATTTTGCCGAATTTACTGAGACATGGCATGACTTATCTTCATCGAAAAATAAAGAAAATATAATGGTTAGCCTTTTTGATACTGTCATTCAAATATCTTCATTGTATAAATGTCGTCATTTAAATTTCTTTCTACGTGTATTTTTCTCTGAATATATTTTCTTTTGCTACAATAGGTATTTAATGTCGTTTGGCATCCCGATCTTCGTTATGTGTGCAGTTTATTCTTTTTGCACTACCCCCCTCCCCCACCCCGACCCCCCCCCCCCCCCACACACACACACTACATCAATGCACGTTCAGAAGCATGGGAGGCTTGAGACTGCTTTAACATGATTTTATACAAAACCCAACCATAAGGATTTTTTGTTAATTTATTAAAAAATAAACATAATATCTACTGTTGACACCATAGTACAAGTAAGACGCCATACTTGCCAGGCTCCATGGATGAAACATATATTGAAGGAATTGCAGTACAAAGGTAACTAAGCTCAACAGTTGGATGAAGCTGACTGTCCATTAACATTGGCTAGCAAGCAAATCACACCTATAATACTGGTACCACTTCCATACATTTCAATAACGAAATAAAGTATTGGCACTTTCTTTCGCCTTAACAAAAAATGCGGAGGCGCTGGGGATGGGATAGGCTCTCAAATATTGTTAGTTTTCGCTTCAGCTGCAAAAGAAGATTGTGTGAGTTATGCTGCAGGTGGCTAATCCTCTGAACTTTGTATTAGATTTTTTTTTTTCGGTAGCCTGCAGTGCAAATACACAAACTGCACCCGTGCTGTGGACAGGTGTGTAGTGCAAATACATAAACTGCACCTGTGCTGTGGACATGTGTGTAATACATTGTAACAATAAGTAGACTATCTTTAAAGAGCACAGTCTTGGATTCATGATTAAATTTTTGTATAAACTGCAACTAACTAAAATTCATCATCATTCTATGAGCGTTTTAACCCTCGCACTAGTTCCAGTTATATAATTATGTGTTTCGTCTGCGTAGTGTGACCCCAACACATCGGTGGATCAACACAGAAAACATATTTAATTTATCAATCCTGTGATGTTACAAAGATGAAAGTTCGACTACTAGGTGTAGTAAAGTTAAATATGTTTTTTTTGAAGATAGAAAACATTAATGAGTAAGTCGTTTTCGTGCGCTTTCATCAAAAACATTTCCATGACACTGAGTTATACCAAAACAAACTGTCCGGACATCCACCTGTAAAAATACGGAATCGTAGTAAGTTCTTTCGAGCCCTTGCAGAGTTGATGCAAAGAGTTTTACGGAGTTATTGCGAAAAGCTTGAATCCCCTGGTCAGAGGGAGATTCATGTGCAGGAAAGCAAGCTGTGGGTCACAAATTATGTTTCCCCGCCTTTGTACGAATAGCGGAAAACCTAACAAGTGTTTCCAGTACCCTTAACCCTTGTCCTGCTGAATAAATTAAGATGCCACGCCTACTTCTCATTTTCAGCCAATCAGATTACTTGATCAAGATTGTTGATATAAATTCACAAACTGAATGGCAAACAGTGCAGATCCAGATCAGTTGGCTTCTCAGAAGCCAACTGATCTGGATCTATACTGTTTGCAAATGCAGTGTATATCCGGGTTCAGCCTGACAAGGATTAAATCAACTTTGAAACAACATCATGTGATGACTGGGAACACAATTATAATCGTTATAAAACACTCAAGCGCCCATTCCTTTTAGATAACGTACAACATCAAAGTAAACATTATCATGGTTATGTCATTAAACTAATTTGTGTTTATTAGTTTTATTTTGTACTTTAACTGCATCTTCTTGATTGATATCGCTGCAAGTGTTGACATTGTACTTTTATGAGTACTGGATACACCTGGTAAATTCTGCAATTTTGGGTCGATTGTTTATAATTGAGCCATTGTATACAAACGCCAACATTTCCTTAAGAAAGTTGTCTACGTGATTATCATTTACCAATGTAATTAATTCGCGCGTAACACGAAATCCAGGTAACGGTTATTTATAGCCGCGCTATTCTTGTGGCTGAGACGTCAGAATTAAGTGTAAAGAGGTTATCTGTAAAATCTGGACTGGCGCATCTTCAAACAGTGTGCAGACCCAGATTAGACGCCGCAGAATGCAGTGTCTGGTCAGGGTCTGCCCTGTTAATTTAAATTACAGGAAGTTAAGGGTTAAATGAAAAAATCTTAAGTACCGTTCACGACTATTTTCCCAGCCTACACCTAGAGACAATCGACCCACCAGTCCTGTCAGTGCTTTGATTTACAAGGGGGTCGTAGGGGAGTTGGGGCAACATTACTGATTTATGACATTCCATTGCTCTATGGGAAATCAAGTCTCGTCTGAAAAGGCTGAAATACGACAGACTGCATGCATGGTAGTTCACCATATCACGGTTAATAATTTTGCTTCCCTCTTCGGTTGCACGCCGGCGGGTCGGGCCTCAGTCTCTATTATGGCTCCGGCCTAAAGACTTTTAAGTCGGATGGTGCCTGGTGCTCTGGCTATGGTCAGGTCCACCGGAGTCCTACTGTTGGTTTTCTTTTGCTTCAGCATTTAAGTTATTTCTTGCTGTCGAGTCTTCATCGTTGTCTCATCTATGCATTCGTTTGACTTTTATGTTCTCGGAGATGTCGCATTGATGAGTTAGGAACCCTTCACGCGGACTGAACAAATGGCTTGTGTATACCACGGCAGAACTATGGGTGAGGGTTGTTGCCACGTAAAATCGATTAAAGCCACCAAGTAATATTTTTACTGACCGTTCCTAGGCAGTGCTTCTGCTGTGGTTTACTATAGCTGCCATTGTATGTCTTTGCATATTTTGTCTCGGTGCAATTTTTATTTTGGATAGCGATTTGGACATTTTTTGGAAGAAACTGCCCTTTTGGCTTTCTGCTTGTAATGTTTTGATTGTCGTGCCGTTACTTTAAGTGTGTTCTTCTTTCCCTTTGGTGTCTTGGAACGAAAGGTGTTAGGTAATTTTATCGATTCGTGACTATTGCCTTCCTTCCTATTTACTCTCAAAAGGAATAAATTTGCTACCAGAGGGAGCAAATCCATCCCTTTTAAAGGTAAACCCTTTCCTTGTCCTTGTAAGAATTACTTTTCCCGGCTCCTTTTTCACTGAAAAAAAAAAAAAAAAAAAAAAAAAAAACGTCTCGCATTATTTGTATTTGACCTGACCCCAAGGTTATAAAACTTTTTTCATGCTCAACTCAGCTGAGCATAAAATTTGTCCTCTTAATAAATCTCAAATTACTGACGATTCTAAATTCTTAATTCGTTCTTGCTAAATATAGCTGAGCATGAAAATTTCTCTGCTAATAAATATGAAAATGCCAACTTTATTTGGCATTTTCATATTTATAAGCAAAGAAATTTTCATACTCAGCTGAGCATGAGAAAAGTTTTATAACCCCGGGGCCAGTTTCGTTAAATAACGCTCTCAGCAATGACTTTGTTATGCAAGTACGTAAGTGGTTATAACGGTATATGTGTGTAGGGTTGGGGTTCCAAGTCCAATCTTAAATTATCTTTTCGAACGTAAATGACACGTCCTAGACATTATACTTTCTGGCAATGCCAAGCCAATGGCGTTAAACAGAGGCTTACAATTCTCTTATAAGCTTCTTGGTAAAATACATAGAAAACCAATGTATTCCTGGTTATATTGCTTCTGGCTTGTCCGTTTGTTCGTTCGTCACGCTTTCTTGTGCACAGCATAACTTTAGAACCATGTACGCTAATGTTTTGAAATTTCATATATGGACTCCTCATGAAAAAATCGGTGACTTTTATTTTTTTGTCATCCAAATTATCTTCCCATTTTAGAGTTATTGCCCTTTTAATAAAATAACATTGAAATCTCGTTAGCAAGATATCCCACAAAGTATTTGAGCTAGAGTCTTGATATTTAGTATACTGATTGGGACTGAGGAGATCACCTGATTAAATTTTCAACTAATTTAATAAAAATTTGTTGGCATTATGGCCCTTTGCAATTTTTGGCCATTTAATGTTGTTGCTTTCTTGTGCACAGCATAACTTTAGAATCATATATGCTAATGTTTTGAAATTTCATATATGGATTCCTCATGAAACAATAGGTGATCCGTATTTTTTTCTTATCTGAATTATCTCCCATTTTAGAGTTATTTCCCTTTGAAAAAAATAAAGATATCTCAAAAAGTATTTGAGCTAGAGCCTTGATATTTTATACACTAATTAAGACTTAGAAGGACATCACTTGATTAAATTAAATGAAACGTTATTGGAGTTATGGCCCTTTGCAATTTAAGGGGTAATCTTGTTGCTTTATTGTGCGTAGCATAAGTTTAGAACCATGTATGCTGATGTTTTGAAACTCAAATATGGATTCCTCATAACAAAATAGGTGACCTGTTTATTTTTCTTATCCGAATTATCTCCCAGTTTAAGGTTATATCCCATTTAATAAAATAACACTGAAATATCTTTAGCAAGATATCTCAAAACGTATTTGCGATAGAGCCTTTATATATGGTGTACTGATTAGGACTGAGGAGGAGATCTCCTGATTAAATTTTCAACCAACTGAAGTTGGAGTTATGGCCCTTTACAATTTGAGGCTATTTAATCTTGTTGCTTTCATGTGCATAGCATAAGTTTAGAACCATGTATCTAATGTTTTAAAATTTCATATTTGGATTTCTCATGAAAAAATAGGTGACCCGTATTTTTATCTTATCCGAATTATCTCCCGTTTAAGAGTTATTTCCCTTTTAATAAAATACATTGAAATCTCGTTAGCAAGATCTCAAAAAGATATTGCGCTAGAGCCTTGATATTTGGTTTACTGATTGGGACTGAGGAGTAGATCACATGATTGTATTTTCAACCAATTAAATGAAATGTTGTTGGAGTATGGCCCTTTGCAATTTAAGGCTATTTATATTTAATCTTGTTGCTTTCATGTGCATAGCATAAGTTTAGAACCATGTATGCTAATGTTTTGAAATTTCATATATGGATTCCTCATGAAAACAATAGGTGACCCGTATTCTTTTTCTTATCCGAATTATCTCCCAATTTAGAGTTATTTACTTTTTAATACATTACATTGAAATTTCGTTAGCAAGATATCTTAAAAGGTATTTAAGCTAGAGCCTTGCTAGTTGGTTTACTGACTGGGACTGAGATGGAGACCACCTGATTAAATTGTCAACCAATTAGATGAAATGTTTTGGAGTTATGGCCTTTTTGCAATTTTTGGCCATTTAATGTTGTTGCTTTCTTGTGCATAGCATAACTTTAAAACCATGTATGCTAATGTTCATATATTGATTCCTCATAAAAAAAAATAGGTGACCCGTATTTTTTCTTAACCAAATTATCTCCCATTTTAGAGTTATTTCCCTTTTAATAAATAACATGGAAATGTTAGCAAGATACCTCAAAAGGTATTCGAGCTAGATCCTTGATATTTGGTATACTAATTAGGACTGAGAAGGAACTTGAAGTTCAGAATTAATCTAAGCACTCAGTATTGTTGATATCAAATAATTCAATGAGGACCTTACGGCTGAAGATATTGTTGCTTCAGTAGGAAATTTAGCAAATTAGCAAGCCTGATTTTATTGATTCAGTCATATGTGTCGACTCTTGAATACAGCTCAGTGTCACCTGTTCAATTGACTGATATTCCATGATAATGCCATCACTTACAATCCACTTTTTCTGTTTTAGCATTTCTTCTCATTCGCACCAAAGCATACTTCATAACTATAGTCGGATTCAAGGTCATAACTTAAATAAACTTCAGGGTCCAAGATATAATTTCGCCATTTTCTGCTCAGTTTAGAGACATAATGCATAGAAATAGATACATACAAAATATTATTTCTTACTTTCGTCTTTAAGTGTTACATTAGTTCTTGACTAGATTCTAAATGAATGAGTCTTGAGAGCAATGGACACACCCGCAAAACGGAAAACAAATAAAGCGTTAAGATTTTTTGGGTTAGATCAGCTGGCTAGGGCCAGTTTGGCTTCAAAAATGACATTCATATAAATTAAAAAATGCTAGAACTGCACTGCGGCTTGAAGTATCGTTTTCTGGGTCTGACTAGCAAGCTTCGGCCTACTAGGCCTCATCAGTGACCCTCATATTAATTAAAAAGAAATGCCTGAGCTGCACCGCTTTTGTGCAACTCTGAAATGCATGTGCACAAAATATGTGAATAAGACTATAGTAAAGGTGTTGGTTTATATATGTATGCTCTTTTTTCAAGACTTTTATGGACTGTAAAAGTGCTTTAGACCCTACAGTGGTTTATTCTACTGACCGTTCTAAGGCGGTGGTCCAAGTGTTACTTTTACTCTTTGTTGCTTTGTGATTTATTCTACGAGGCGATTTGTTTTATGTCTAACCTTGTGTTATTTCGTTCTTGTGTTTTTTTCAGTCCTTTTAGCATTGCGATTACCTCGCTTGGGAAAGAGAGAGCTTATCTAAATGCGTTTCGTACGTTTGTTCGATTTGCGCTTGTTTGGTTTTGCCGGTTTCCTGTTCCTCTTGGTGTCTGGTAAGAGCTGCGGTTTGTGATTGTGGCACTCCCTGGACTTTTCACTTACCTTTTTCTGGAAAAGAAATAAACAAGACTTGACAAGTACAGGCATTTCGTGAGCATAAGGGTTTGATATCACGTTAAGGGGTGATTTGGTATGCTAAATCCAAAAATAAAAAAAAAATAAATAAAAAATAAATAAAACAAATAAATAAATAAAAAAATGAATAAATAAATAAAAAATAAATATGGAAAGCGAAAAATTATGTCTTTATGACCTAATTTGCACATTTTCAAGATGACCGATACAGATTATGGATTTGATGCAGTTACAAATAAACGTCAAAAAGATTGCCTTTTGAAACAAAGAAGACACTACAGATTAGAAAATGGGAGTCTCGGTTTTATTGAGAACCTTCATAAGCAGTAATGAAGTTTGCAAAACTGTTTACGTCATCTAGCGTATACATGAGCAGAACTCAATTTTCAAATATGCCACAATGGGCCCAATGATCCCAAAGGTAATGAAATATAATCTGCACTATGGTGATGTATGGGAAGACGTTCTACTAAACCATTTACTTTGCCATTTGCTAGCATATTTTTCCTTGCAGACACAATGATATTCAGAGAAGGAGTTTTTCTTGCAGACACACGCAGTGAAATTCAGAGAAAGAAGGAAGAGATTATCTAGCTAATTAACCATTGCTTTTTCCAGCCTTGATCAGTGGGGTTTTGGCCCAAGTACCATTATTAAGTTGATCTTGGACATGAGAAAGAGTGAGTGAGTGCAGGTGTGATTCTGTGTTTTGAAATGACCGATAGGAAAGCAGAATCATGTAGGTATTTTAATTTGTGACCTGATATAGGATGGATGCTGATTGGATAAGAAAGAAAGAAGGATTGCATGAAGAATAGTGTTTAGAAAATATTTTGAAGATCTAAGAGAGTTTTTAAGTTTGGCAGTAGCTAGGAATACGGGTCCATTCTAAAGTCCTATGGGCTAGTTACAGGTCCATATTCCTAGCCTGTAAAGGCTAGAGATACAAATCCATACCGCTAGCCAAACTTAGGTGGTTTGGCTAGGAATACGGCATTTTCAGATATACGGAAATGTAAAGTATAAAATACAGTAGATATAAATACCAGTTTAGGTCTTGGCTATCAACGTGTTTTAGGATTTGACAGATTTTAAATGAAAACAAATATAACCAGCAAACAATGTTGCCTTAGAACCTCAATCTGACTACGTAATTTCGTCCATTAATTACCTTCAATTGATAATTGAGCTTGTTTTTCTTTATCTGTTTCTGCCTCGGTTGATTGCTCGACTTTTGATGCCTTTAATGTTCTAGCAACGTTAATTCAGATATGAAAAAACTAATGTTCTGACAACGTTAATTCAGTTAATTCAGATATGAAAAACTATCTTCAGGCGAGTAGCCGTACTGAGCTATAAGAACAAAATAAATCAATTAACTGCGCAGACAAATAGATTATGATCGAACAAGAGTTCATTTGATAGGCCAATGTGAAGACTACTTATATGATGACTAAAAATTTAAGTTTATGATCTTCGTATATCCTAGAGTAATCATCTACTTCTTTAAAGGGGGACGCATTCACGCAACTATTGAAATGCCCTTTCCCTTGCCATAACTGGTTATCGGTATTGACTCGTATCTCTAGCCTATACGGCTAGGAATAGGGGTCCATATTCCTAGCTAAACCACCAGGCTTTGGCTAGCAGCACGGACCCATATCTGTAACCTATACAGGCTAGGAATACGGACCCACATCTCTAGCACATAAGAATATAGGAATTGGTTGACAGCCTACAGTTAGTGAAGACGCATAATAATAGCTTGGATGTCATTAGGAGACTCGAGTATATGTTGATCGAACTAGTACTGACAAAATACTAAAGATACAGACTTAAAGTTTACTTTGTATTTATGATAAATATTGTATGATACAAAGGCAGTTAACAAATAAATTGCAATAATTAAAGGTATGATTTTATAGTGCATACCTTTGTATAATGTAACATATGTAACATCAAAAGAGGTCAAAATGATATGAAAAACCTGACTATGCAGCATAATATGCAACGAAGGTTTAGAAAACAACATTTCTGCTATAAATAGTATGATATAAAATCGATTCACTTCAAATTCATTATTATAAAATTCAGCAGCTGTAAACTACGGTAAGCCACCACAGACTGGGTGAAAGCATCTTACATCCCATACAGCAAATATAAAGGGTATGTCTGCAATAGTACCAGGCGGGAATTTCAGGAAGTTCGTGATCGGTTCAATAATAATTTAGGTAAACCTGGTCCTTGGTAAAGTCTTTGTGTTGGAAAGTAATATTTTGCTTCAGTTGTTTTACCTGAATAAATGTTGATGCAGTTTTTTGTTTGGTTTTACTGAGATATAACTGTGCATTAACTTGTTGTAGTAAATGTATGAGTTTTAACATGATATTTGCCCGTTTTGGAATGCTAAAATCAATTCATTTACATATATTGCATTTTTTCTTAAATTTGGGGATAATCTTGGAAATATGCTAATTGGACAGTGAAAACACCATTTTGCAGCATGCCAAAATTGATTTTCGATTCCAACATACCAAAATACACCTAATACTTATATCAAACCCTTTTAATCACAAAATGCTTGTACTTTCATAACTTAGCGACTTTTTTCCGGATTTTTTTGTCAGATCATCAGCAACAATACAACCAGAATATAAAGTAGCATCAGTTATATTCAAATCGCCTATAACTGTAGTTTCATGTACATGTAAGATTCTTTAGATCAAATAAATACACAACAGCAAGATCAGCACTTCCTAAGCAAGACCGTATTTACTCTAAGTTTTTTGACAGACACGCCTGGGCAAACAATATAGACCTAGATCAGACGCCGTAGAACGCGGCGTCGGATCAGGATCTACAGTGTTTGCCGCTCAACAAGCAGCTGGACATCACCTGGTGATCAAAATGACATTCAAATTTTAGGACAAATATGGTAAGCAGTTTAGATATCTGAACACTTAGGGTAAATACGGTATTTCAAAAAGCACTTTCTGAATGCAATCAAAATTAACAATCTACTTAGACATAAGCTGTGCCCTATACCGATAAGCTTATTTTAAGGCACAATCAATTCAGCTTATTTCCAGCAGTTACTGTTTTGAACAGCCCCACAAAACTCCCAGGGTTCAAGGATCTGATCTTTGTTTATTGTTTCTTCTTAAATAAGCTTCTACACTGTGGATTATCTACACCGGCATTTTTTTTTATATTTCTTCGAATCAACGGGTGTTGAGGTAAAAGGCCTCATAATGACAGGTAGATAAGAATTTTTCTGATTGGTTTTGTTCCTAATATGGCTACACGTAGCTTTATACTCTTCTACCCATGTTTTCAGAGTCAGGCAAAACATTGCTAATTCAGGTTTTATCATGGATTGTCCTTTCTTTTAGATGATACGAAAACTTTTCGATAAAATATAAAAATATACAGTCGACTCTCGTTATCTCGAACTTCAAGGGACTCTATGAAACACTTCGAGATGTCCGTACTTCGACATACCAGATTTTCGGAACTGAGAAAAACAATTAATCGAACAACCACCTTTTACAGAATGAATATGTAATTTGACTCCTAAGTTAAATAGAGATATTTTGAAAATATTGTGAAAAAGAGGAGAAGTTGCTCCTGAGGAGCAATTTCTCCTCTTTTCCACAATGTTTTGTTGCCTGTTGGTAGTTCTCTGTTAAAACAGGGACCAGATTTTCACTTTGAGATAAGCGGTTATTCGAGATAAGCGAGTTCGAGATAACGAGAGTCGACTGTATTACTGAATAAAAAATTATTACAAAAATGATATGAATTCAAAACGAACACGATTAAGTCAATAGAAAAAATCAGTCACTCGCATGTTCCCGAAGTCATTTATGTACCATACATGTAACATCGGTTGATGCGACGAATCAGACGTTGTCATTGTAGATAAATAACAGTTTTCTAACAGCATAAGAATGACAGAAAATAAAAATCAAAAAGGATTATTCTTAGTACGCTGATGAAAAAATTTGTAGGCAACAATATTATTAATATTCTGTTATCATTCCAAGAAAATAGGGCTTGGCATTTCCAACTAATCATCCTCTTTGACCAAACGAAGGTAGTGCCCAGCACATTTAATACGAAATTTTGTGTTATCAGTCATACAGAATAGTAACTGTCTGGGCTGTAGAAAGACTGGCTCGGGTCCCTAGTGTCTAAAGTCTAAAAGTCTTAATGTTTATACTTCTCTTTGATGTAGACACTAACATAAAACAAAGGCAATATTAATATGCTAAGATTATGAAGCACTGGTCACTAGTGATTCATTATCTTAGCATGTTATTTTTGTCTTGGTTTTGTTTTATGTGTCTGTATCAAAGAGAAGTAATAAAATCAACAAATTAAATCATAGGAACAGAAGTCAGTTTACTGTCCTTTCGGTATCACTTCGAAAGACATTTTTGCTTGGTTTTATTTCAAAATGCAAAACGGTATTTGTGATCTGCAGTGTTTAATCAGAAACCATTTGCTGTTTATATCCGTCTCTGTGCCTTGTGATCAAATATTTACCATAATATTATTTTTCGGCCCAAAATGGGTCTGGCTTAGTAAATTCCATAGTAACCTGGAGTTTTTTGTTGTTGTTTTTTTAAAAAGCTGATATACATACATTTTTTTCTTTCTGCTTTTCTTTACTAATTTTAAAATAATAATGATGCTCTATGGCAATATTGTGGAAATTTCAGAAATGTTGAACAAGTGGAAGCTGTTGAAATCTTGTATCCAAACTACCTACCCTATCGGTTTTCGCTTTGATTGTATCCATTTTTACTATGTGGGGGAAAAAAAGAAGAAAATTTTCGATTGCCTTATTAAACTATTGGATAGACTATACCTTTTGATAGACAAATAGTTTTGCATTAAATTATGGCAAAGTCTGCTAATTCTTTTGAGTAAAGCGGCACGCGAAAAATGACTTTCTTTAAGATGTCGAGAACAGATTCAACGTTGTTTCAACGTCAAGACTTAGAATAAACGTTGAATCCACGTTGTTGTTTTTTTACGTTGACTGCCCGCTGGGTAGACTACACACAACAGTGTCCGATCATTGAGATGCACTTATTCTAACAGAGAATTTCAAAATATCGATGTATCCTATATGGCTCCGCGGTTCAACTAGTGTTTGAGGCGTATGCTACGAGCCCAAGTCAGTCCCGTCTGGAATTGTATCGGAACGTTATCGGCAAGACAGGAATTCTGTCGGACCGAAACGGCCCGATATAGATTTAAGTAGAATGCTAACTTGATAGTTTCATCACAGTGATATAACTTGATTGACATGTTTTTTCTGTGATGCATCACTAATTGAAATAGAGAGCTTCTATGCAAGCCGAACAATCACTTTGTATTTTTACAATATTTGAACTTAAAGTTTAGATTTGGTGTCAGTAAAATCGATTTAATCTACCCTTTCCATTGCACGGTAGGTTTTACAGCTGATCATTCTAAGGCGATGATTGTAGTGTTGTTATGTGGCTGCTCGCTGCGGGGCTTTATTTCATATTTTGTCAGGTTTCTTGTCATTACGAAACACGCCTATTCAAATATACTGAACATCTTAACCAACAAACTATGAAAATTTTCAGATAAAAATTCGGATATTTCTCATACTTCTGGTCAAAACATAGATTGTGGGTACTCGTTAGAACCGCCTCGGCGAGGCGGTTCTAACGAGTACCCACAATCTATGTTTTTGGGCAGAAAAGAAAAATAATGTATACCCCTGTAAACCCCAGTTTACTATATAAAAGTGGGGTTTAAGGGGGTCAATATTATATAGGCAGGTTTTCGTGATGTTTTATTGTTGTGTTTGACGGGTCCTGTCTTGCATTGTGATTACCGCCTCGGCGAGGCGGTTCTAACGAGTACCCACAATCTATGTTTTGGGCAGAAATAAGAAAAATAATGTATACCCCTGTAAACCCCAGTTTACTATATAAAAGTGGGGTTTAAGAGGGTCAATATTATATAGGTATGTTTTCGTGATGTTTTATTGTTGTGTTTGACGGGTCCTGTCTTGCATTGTGATTACCGCATTGGGGAAAAGGGAATTGGTTGCTTTGTTTCTTTGGTTTTAAGCAAGTTTGATTATTGCCTTAGTTTGTTTATGCTTCCTCTTTGTACCATTGATAGGCTATGTTGTGTGAGCATGTCCCTTTCTTGACATCTTTCGTACTATGTTTGAGCAGAAACTAGACTAGTTTGATTAATGACAAAGTATTTCTTCGACCACGAAGTTTGTTTTTCAATATACAGTGTAATACAGTCGACTCTCGTTATCTCGATTTCGCTTATATCATTTGACCGCTTATCAAAGTAAAAATCAGGTCCCTGTTTAAACATGAAAATCTAACAACAGGTAACAAAATACTGTGTACTCTTTTACACAATTTTTTGAATGTATCTCTAATTTCAGGAATCAAATTACACATTCATTTGTGAAATGTGGTTGTTCGATTTATTATCTCCTAAATTCTGCAAATCTGATATGTAGAGGTACGGATATCTCGAAGTATTTCAGTGAGTCCCTTGGACTTCGAGGTAACGAGTCAACTGTAATAACATAAGACTACTAGAGTACAAAATTAACACAACAACATATTCATACAGTTAGTTTGGCCGAGGCATCTCTAGGCAGTCTAGATAAACAGCCATATGCTAGTCTTTGCTTGTCAAATATTGTCTTATGTCCTAATCAAGTAATATAAACAAAACAAAGAGACAATTTAAAGTGATTAATATCATAGACAAATAGAAATTTAGCTATATTAATGCTTAGCCTGCTAGGCAATGCTTTCAGCAGATACTTCTAAAGCTTTCGGAAAGTAGGGATTGACATTTCGTACTAAATGTCTCCTCAACGACAGAATGTCTTTTCTAATACTTATGCTAAATACACGTAAGTCAACATATATTCTACAAGGAATGTCATTTGAGAGAAGATGAAAACAACTGAAGGGTCAAGTTGTCTGGGCCAACTAGCCAGTTTCGGCGAAAAGGCCTCATCAATGGCCCGCGTATAAATTTTCCAAAAATCTAGGAATAAGTTCAATGGTGGTAAATATTCAAAGCACTGACAGCACTGGTGAGTCGATTGTCTCTGAGTGTAGGCTGGGAAAATTGTCCTGAACGGGGACTTAAGACTGTTTAATTCAACCCTAAACTTCCTGTAATTTAAGCAAAAGGTGCAGACCCGACTCTGATGGTGCGTTCTGCGGCGTCTGATATGGGTTTGCACTGTTTTGCCAATGTCCCAGTCCAGGTTTTACAGATGACCCTCTTTACACTGCACTCTGACGTCACAGCTACATGTACAAGAATAGGGCGGCTATAAATAACCGTTACCTGGATTTCGTCTGACGCGCGATTTGATTACATTAGTCAATGATAACCACGTGGAAAACTACCTTAAGGAAATTTGGCCTTTGTATACTATGGCTCGATTTTTACAATCGAGCCCTCCCAAAATGAAAAGCAAGAACACAAAAACAAAACAGAACATATAAACTATATTATAATTAAGTATGGAGGATGAGATTATTATTATTATTATTATTTTTTTTTTTTTTTGCTGCTGCGCATGTTGTTTGGACTTATAATTTTCCTTTATGCTCTGGGTACTTTTTTACATGACGCAGCCCAATTGATATTGTGGTACGTGTTTATTTAAGGCTGAGAGTAAATACGCATTCCAGAAACAACAATTAATTAATGAGGAAAGAATCACTGACCTCTTAGAACAAACATTTGAAGAGGACTATTCTTAGAATAACGCGTGCTTTGAAAACTAGTCAGTGACATGTTCTTTAACTGAGGAATTAATTGGGCTGCGTCAAGCGAAAAAGTGCCTTCGAACATGCGCAAAATATGCAGATTCAGACCATTATGCGCCTGCACAAAGTATCATTCGGGTGTTTGCTTTCCATTCATACATTTTGTAGTATACCATTTTCTGTCAGCGGACAACGAAGGCCCTGATCAGACTGCGCGGATGCGTAGACTGGTCTGGGCCTTCGCTGTCCGCATATTCCCGAAGATACGTTTTCACATAGCGCGGCCCATTTAATTAACAAGGAAAGAATCACTGACCTCTTGGAACAAGTATGTGAAGAGTACTATTTATAGAACAAGGTGTGCTTTAAAGCCCAACCAATTACATGCTCTTTTATTGAGAATTTAATACATTTCGTTTAGGACAATAAGTAGTGAGGGGTGGTTGGGTGTGGCGAAGGTGTCGTGTATCTTGCGTCACTGGGGTGTCCAACTGATATTGGCTTACAGTTGGGCAAGGCCTGCTATCCTTATAGCAGGTAAAGGTAGAGGGGGATGTTTTTATTTCTTCTGTTTCTTCACTTTTATTCCTGTTCCTCTTTCTTCCCTGTCCATCTCTTTCATCTCCTCTACTATCTCTTCTATCTCTTTTCTCCCTTTCTCTGGGAGACGACACAAAATGACCCACAAGGGTTGATGTGTCGTTAAACCCCAACTCAATCAAATGAGCCGCAACGTCTGATAACGTACTTTCTCACATGGGCGCAAAACAAGAATAAAAATCTAAAAGGTTGTCTTTGGAAAGAAAGACGAAAGTCGGAGAATCGGTTTTATCAAGTCGCTTCATATGCAGCAAGCTGGATATATATACTCAACAAAATAATTTAAAGGTCACATAGTGCAAATTTCCATACATTATGAAAACATGCCTATTCAAATATATTGAAAATTTCATCTCCAAAAACGGAAAATTTTCTGATAAAAAACTCCGATATTTTTCCTATTTCTGTTCAAAACATAGAATGTGGGTACTCGTTAGAACCGCTCGCCGAGGCGGTTCTAACGAGTACCCACAATCTATGTTTTGAATGGAAATAAGAAAAATAATGTATACCCCTGTAAACCCCAGTTTTACTATATAAAAGTGGGGTTTAAGGGGGTCAGAATTATATAGGTATGTTTTCGTGATGTATACAAACTTTGGCCTGGTGTATGGGCAAAACCTCAGAAGATTATCAAAATATCGTTGAATGTTTCTTTAAAAGGAAGCCCTAAAAGAGTGTTTCCAACAAAATATTTTGAAATCATAATTTTCATTTTAAAATTCGCAAGAAACACTACTTTTTACCCAAAAATTAAAAATTAACATTTTCAGGTCAAAAGTAATCTGGGCTCCCAAATGAGAGAAAGCCTTATGTGTTATCAAGAAATTCACATTTTGCTAGAGGTACCCTCTACAGATTATTTGTTATCTTTGGGGAACTTTCGAGGCATTTTAGCCTCACAAAGTGTTGGCCTCTTTCTGGCCATATCTGTGTGTCTTTTACAGTAAAGAAGGTTGAGTTTTTATGATTTTGTTGACCCAGAGTATTGTTTTCATTTAAAAAAAATCTGGTATTGTGGGAAACGTTCATTTTGGGGGTAAAAAATCGTTTGTTTTTTTTTGTTTTGTTTTTTTTTTTTTTGTTTTTTTTTTTTTGAAAATTCCCGTTTGTCTTAGAATCTTTTGGTCTAGCATTGTTGGTGCCATTGACACTTTTGTAGCTGGACATGTTGCGAACATGTTGAGCTGATTGAAATAGTGCTGAGACTTCCAGTTTTGCCCATGAAATAATTTCAAAACTTGAGGGTCGCATTTTAGTGATAATCAAAGGAAAAATAAAACTGGTGGCCCTTAAATTATTTTGTTGAGTATATATGCCCACTAGCACCGGTTAAGCGGTATTCGATTTTCAAAGTAACCTGAACAGGTTGAATGATCCCAAAGGAAATAAAAATATAACCTGCACTGGGTGAAGTGCGGGGAGACGTCACAATAGTTGCAGTAAAGTAAACTGAAAATCCGCGAAGTCTGATCAGAGCATGAAGAAATTTTGCATTCTTGGCTATCCAAAATAGGCCCACTGAAGAGTCAGATCAGACTGCGCTGATGCGCAGGCTGATCTGACTCTTCGCTGGACGCACATGTCCGAAGGTACGTTTTTGACGTTGTGGTTCATATTCAAAGTTTCAAGGAGGCTGTCGACAAAAAGACCCCACAAACCTGCTTAAAAGTAATACAGTCGAAACATGATAGCTCGAACACCGATGGCTCGTTTATCATTATCACCAAAAAGAAACAAACAATGACGATAATCAACAAAAAACAAAAAAGCAAAAACAAAAACAAAAAATAAATAAAATAAATAAATAAATAAAAAATAAACACGATACATATACTGATTAAGAGCGCCTCTGCTTTTGTGAAGAAATAAGTAATATATGGGCCACGTCAAGCAAAAAAGTGCCTTCAAACATACGCAAAATGTGCAGCTTCAGATAATCGTGCGCATGCGTAAAAATATCACCCAGGGCTTTGTTCTCCATTCATACATTCTGTATGTTAGCGGACAATGAAGGCCCTGATAATATTGCACCAATGCACAGCCTGATCTGGGCCTTTGCAGTCCGCAGATGTCCGAAAATTCTTATCAGCATGGTGGGTCCCAGTTATACCCATGTGATAACCCCCTTATTGCGTAAAAAGCAGTGTCACACGTTATTAACAGCCGTGAATTAACCGGCGAAAAGCCGTGTATTAACAAGGCAATTCACGCGCTGTTAATGCACGGCTACGCAACTTTCAATATGATCGTACCGGGGCCACAGATTTGCTGCCGTTACGAGATGTGTACTGCCCGGCCCTAGAACTCGCATATATATATGGACTCCTGACCATCCATTGCTTGGTCGTTTCTTATTGTAAAACTCTTTCACTTTCTTCAGTACAGAATTCTTGTAGAATCGGCCAGTGACTGTGTGACCAGATGGACAAGGCACTTGAACGACTGGCCCACTTGAATTAAAAAAGATTGCGTACAACATCTTTTTCGAACTTATGGTTCTCTTGGCAATATATGGGCGTTTTTTTTTTATCTTTTCGCTTCCATTGCTTAATATCAGCCCTTCTTTGTGGCTCAAACATGTGCACACAGGTTTCATTACCTGTTAGCAAGTTAGAAATAACCCGACTATTACAGCCTTTGTATGTTTTCAAAAGTTCCCGGGCACATTTAAGGCGTTGTGTCTTTTGCTCCTCAGTGAGCATAGTCCGTGGAATTTGCATTCGCGAGACATCGGTGAAAAGGCGAAACAAAATAATGCAAGAAATAACGCGAAATGTAGCAAATGTTTTCAGTTTTTATGCAATAATAGCGATCGAACATGTTTTTTTAATGCATTAACATTCGCCATGTCCCTAGGGAGGTATTGAAAACCGCGGCCTCTGGCCGCGGTTTTCAACACCTCCCTTGGGTCCTAGAGAATGTTAATGCATGAAAAGCCCTTTATTGATACCTTTCTGAGCAAGAGCTATGTAAGCCTTGTCAGCATATATAGAAGGTTAATTTCAAGGCGACAAACTTGGAGTACTTTACGATAACAAGTCGTGGCATTTCTTTAGAATCGTTATTCCATACAAAATTATAGCGTAGAAGTATGTGAAAAAATATAATTGAACTGAGAGGCGTTTTATGAGATTCAGACCAAGGTCGTGTAATTCTGCTCATATTAACCTTATTTTCAAGTTAGAAAATGCTTAGCTATGCATTCTATAAACCACACGTCAATAAACGTGCCTTTGGACATATGCGCCTTGCGAAGATTCAGATTAGCCTGCGCATTCGTGCAGTCACTTGACAAATTTTGGATACCCAAGGTTGCTAATGTTCTTCATGCAGACAACGAAGACTTGTATCAGACTGTGCGGATGTGCAGGTTGATTGGATTCTCTGTAGCACATGTCAGAAGGTATGTTTTCTCACCTTGCGCACATATGATTAGCTGATATGGTACGTTTTTAGCTCACCTGAGCCGAAGGCTCACAAGGTGAGCTTAAAATATAGCAAGGCTCCGTCGTCCATGCGTCCGTGCATCCGTGCGTTCACACTTTCAAACATGACTATCTTCTGAAACAGCTAGATAATCTAGATCAAATTTCATATGTAGTATTGTTTGGGTGGGGGCTTGATTGCATATATTTTTGGAACATGTTTGTTCAAAACTGTGGTTACCATGGCAACAAATAGGTCCCATAGACTTATAATGGGGAAAATGTTTTCCGGGTGGTAGCGCCTTCAGTTTTAATCGCAACTCCAAACTTGAAGGTATTTGGGCCAGGTCGGATCATTCGCTTTAGAGTTACTCGCCCTTCAGCGATGAAAAATTTTCCCATAGTTTTATAATGGGGGAAATGTTGTCCCAGGCACAGCAACTTTATTTTCTATTGAAATTTGATCAAACTTCCTGATAACTAGGACAAGCATAATATCTCTGATAAGTTCGAATTTCAGCCATATTGTACAACTCTTCTTAGAGTGACTTGCCCTTGAGTGATAAAACAAATCATATTTGACATTGTCCAGGGCATAGCGCCTTCAGTTTTGATCACAACTTCTTCAAACTTGCAGGTATCAAGGAGAGGCATAAAATATCGGACAACGTCGAATTTGGGCCAGGTCAGATCATTCTCTTTAGAGCAACTCGCCCTTCAGCGATGAAAACATTTTCCGATAGACTTACAATGTGGGTAATGCTGTCACAGGCACAACAAATTGAAATTTGATCAAACTTCCTGATAACAAGAACAGGCATAAAATCTCTGACAAGTTCGAAATTTCAGCCATTTTGTAAAACTCTTCTTAGAATTACTTGCCCTTGAGTTATAAAAAAACACAACATATTTAACATTGTCCGGGGCATAGCGCCTTAAGTTTTGATCACAACTTCTTCAAACTTGCAGGTATCCAGGAGAGGCATAAAATCTTGGACAAGTTGGAATTTGGGCCAGGTTAGATCATTCACTTCAGAGTTACTTGCCCTTGAGCGATTAAAAATTTTCCCATAGACTTATTATGTGGGAAATTGTGTCCCAGGTACAGCAACTTTATTTTCTATTGAAATTTGATCAAACGCTGATAACTAGGACAGGCATAAAATCTCAGACGAGTGTAAATTTGGGCCATATTGTACAATTGAGTTACTTGCCCTTGAGTGCTAAAAAGTCCAGATTTGACCTTGTCCGGGGCATAGCTTTTTTTTTTTTTTTTTTTTTTTTTTTGGTTTATTATTTAGGTTTTACTGTCTGTTTCTTTTGACACAAGGTATGAACACTTAGGAGAGCAACTCCCAACAAATCCAGCTGATTTTGTCTGTCTGACAGCCTCAGACACACATTGTCAACAAGTTTGAACCTTAAGGCATTGTGCTAATTCGCAGGTGAGCAATCGTTGCCCACTGGGCGACTTGTTTTCTTAACTCACGTGTGGCGTATTTGGAAATCGTTAAGCTTTGGCAACTGGAAGATTGCGTATCTTCGTTACGACAACTATACTTTTACGACAACCATAATCTATACTCTTCAGAGATCGAATTAAATAATTAAGATTTACAGCGAAGCACTAAGGAGGGGTGTTTAATGTGCAGCCTCTTGTAATTCACCTCCTTAAGTGCAGCTGTATGACGTGCGCATAGGTTTCATTTAACGCTTAGCACTCTGGGTAAAATGTTCAGCAGACGACATATTGAAATATTTTTCTTATTTCTAGCTGAAAACTGGTTTTGACATTTCATGCAAATTCTCTCCAGTGAAGACAATTTGCTTGAACTGTCAAATCATGTTACTGCGAAAAATAAGGAAAATATCATCAAATTGTCGTCTGCTGAATTTGCTCAGAGATAGGTTAAGGTTAACCGTTTCATGCCATGTATTGCCGAAAGGTATTATTGACTAGAGTGTAGGATCGGAACAGACCACATAATGTGGCGGATGATCAGGGTCTGCACTAATGTCTAGTTTTATTTACGACACCGTTAGCAATTAACAGTAAATTTAAAGGTTTTCCTTGCAACAAAATAACACATAAAAGAACGGATACGGGGTCTCGGTTTCTTATGGATTCTTCGGTTGACAGCATTGATTCGTCGAAAAATGATACCCCGACAAAAAAGATACCTGGTATTAATTTCCGTACATTACGTACGAAAAATGATACCGGATATCATTTTTCGGACATCACGTACGGGTTTTCAGAGTTGCAATTTTCGAATACCAGTAGCCACAAAACATGATACCAATAGGAAAATGTCTATGGATATGGTAAAACTTTTCTTCCTAATGTAACTACCGACTGTCTCGATAAATATATGGCGGATACATATTAATTAGACAAAGTAAGCACCTACGCCTAGGTGCGTGTATTCTCCTTTAGCTTGAGAATTACCTGCAACAAATTGGACGTTCCGCCCCTCGACAAAGACAGTTACCAGGGCAGCATCTTAAGACCCTCCCTAACCCGATAATTTCCCCGCATCTGGTTTCGTCTTCTTAGATAGGCAATGAAGCATCCCACGGTCACCATGCACTAATTCTGAAGTCATATGGACGTGGATGCACAGGCTAATCTGAATCTGTTCTGCTGACACCCAGTTTTAATGACACAAACTTCATTTCTGAGTATGAAGACACTTAATAAAGCCGAATCTACGGTTTTTGTTCTTTTGTGTGTTCTTTGTTTCCAAAAGCAACCTTTTAGATTTTTATTTTACTTCACTGCAGCTGGTGTTTAGTGCCGCCTAGCGATCGTCATACGTCTCCTCGTACCATAGTGCAGATTAGAGTTCCTTTCTGACCAGTGACCCCATTCTGGTTACCTTGAAAATCGAAAACTGCTTAAACCGGTGCTAGGGGACGTATACAGTCTTGTAAACTTCAGTCGTTATATGACATTACGAAAACACGCCTATTCAAATAAACTGAAATTTTTACCACCAAAAAATGAAAAAAAATCAGATAAAAATTCTAATATTTTTCATATTTCTGCTCAAAGCAACATAGATTGTGGGTACTCGTTAGAACCGCCTCGGAGAGTACCCACAATATATGTTTTTGAGCAGAAATTATAAAAAATAATGTATACCCGTATAAACCCCAGTTTTACTGTATAAAAGTGGGATTGAAGGGGGGGAGGTTAAAATTACATAGACATGTTTTCGTGATGATAGACGTAATAAAACCGAGTCCCAGGTGTTCGTTGTTTTGTGTTTTCCTTGTTTCCAAAGGCAACCTTTTAGATTTTTATTCTTTACTTATCAGCTCAAAGTACATAACATTCAATGATTTAAACATATATAGAACAATGAATATGAACAGATAATACGAGGGTGAGTCAATAAGTAACCAGCCTAACTTATTTCCGGTTGAGATCCACCTCTTCGTTTTCGATGTAATTGCCCTCTAGTGTGATGCACTTAGACCAACGGTGTTCAAGTGCCATCAGCCCAGAACTGAAAAAGTCAGGGTCCTTTCCATTGACCCACTCCTCAACTGCCGTCACGACTTCTTCATCAGACCGGAAATGAAGTCCCCGGATATCCTTTTACAGGTTTGGGAATAGGATGAAGTCGCTAGGACGCTAGGAGCTAGGTCAGGCGAATAGGCAGGATGTGGTATTAATTCATATCCGTTTCGCTCTACAGCATCCATTGCAACTTTGCAAGTGTGGACTCTCGCGTTGTCCTGTTGCAGCAAAACACCTTAAGAGAGTTTACCTCGGCGTTTTTCACGGATGTCGGTTCTCAGCTCGTCTAACAAGTTTGCAGAGTACACTCCAGTTATTGTACTTCTCTTGGGTAGAAAGGCCAACATAATAACGCCTTTTGCATCTCAAAATACTGTGGCCATCACCTTGTCAGCAGATGGTTGCGTCTTGAACTTCTTTGGCCTCGGGGACCCAGACCTTACCCACTGACGACTCTTGAGCTTTATTCTCTGGCTCATAATAATGAACCCAAGTCTCATCTACAGTCAACAGGCGCAAAAGAAAATCATCTTTTGACCTAAAACGTTTCAACAAAGCGCTGCATACATCGCAAAGGGATTTGAGGACCCAACCCGGGCTGTTAGCTTGCGCATACCTAAACGATCATGTAAGATTGTTGAAATGCTACCATGTGAAATGCCTAATGCCTGCGCTATTTCTTCCTCTGAATTCGCCTATCAGAGTATACCAGATCCCGAACTTTCTTACACATTTCTTCGTCGGTGGCATCCAGTGGGCGTTCAGACCTGGCTTCAACTTCTAAGACGTTCTACCGCGTTTGAACTCCCCTACCCAGAATTTAACCTAAACATAAGATGTTGCAGATGACTCATAAACATCGGCTAACTCGCCGTGTATTTCCTTGCCTGTTTTACCTTTTAAATATAAGTACCGAATTACAGCACGGTACTCAACTTTAGATGAAAAGCATGCCTTTGTATCACTAGTCACGTTTGACATTCAATATCTTATTAAAGAATGACTCGACACGTGTGCAATTTTGTACCCATGTATAAAACATATATTGAAACAAAGCATGAAAATCGTGACCGTCTCGATTCATCGGAAATGGGATAGGCTGGTTATTTATTGACACGCCCTCGTACTTATTTTTACCTAACATGGATCCTTCGAATAATGTACACGTCCACAAACCTTATTCTCCAGACTGTATTCACAATCAACTGATCACTCACTGCCTTTGTCGAGGTAAGGAATGTCCACTTAGATTTGTTACAAGAACGTCTAACAGTACACGGACCACGGGGAAGGTGCTTACTTTTGTCAAATCAATATAGCCTATATCCAACTTATATAAAAAGAAAACAAACTAGAAAGCCAGTATGTAACCTAAGAACAAATTACCATAAGCGGTTTTCCATGTATGCAGACGTTTTCCTACTGGTAATCGAAAATTGCAACCCTGAAAACCCGGTATCATTTTTCGTACGTGATATCTACGAAACTTGATACAAGGTATCATTTTTCGTCAGAGTATCATGTTTCGTCGTATCATAGCATTCTTGTTTGCAGGGCTTCATACGCCCCCTAGCATCGGCTTAAGCGGAACTCGATTTTCCAAGATACCAGAATGGGTGCAATGATCCCAAGGAAAAACTCTTGCAGCTATAATCCTAAAACAAGTATATAACCTTAGTACTTGTATGTTCAGTTCGCCGGCATCTGTACATAAGTAATTGTATAGGGCGTGTGCGTGCGTGCGCGCGTGTTGTATTTACTTATATTTCATTATATATTACTTTTTATTATTTGTGATCAGAAGGGTGCGTGTTCGACCCACGCCAGGTCGGCAACATTATTTCGCGGAGATTTATCATGAAGTATTTTCTACGGTCATTCTCTGCCTTCCACTGATTCAAGATGGGTAGTTGCAAGTATCTGGCAAACGAATGTGGTTAACCACTTAGAGAACTAAGCCTGCACAGAAAAAATGCGGTTAGGTAGATTGACCGCGCTCGACATGGCCCCATTGGGTTGACTGGGCTTATAACCTTAACACTAACAAACAATTACTTTCTGGGGTTCAGGAAGGCCGAGATTTATGTGTTCGGTCTTTCCTTGATTACTTTATTTTAATTTTTACACTCTCCCGCTGTTTTATTGTTCTATTTGTTCCGTTTTTTTTTTATTATTTTTTTGTTTGTGTAACTGCGTATATTAGTATGGAATAAGATGGCTCTTGGTCATAATGACAAACTTGTCAATTCATATGAAATTATAAATGAGTTCATTTCCCTTCTGTCATTTTACATAATACAACGCAATCAAAAATTACATTTTAAATTTTGAATTTAATTGTAAATAAATCTTACGATTTTCAATAGGTTTAGTATTACTGCCAGGACAACTTGTTGAAGATTCCATTAACACTAATGGATAGAATGAAATCAGACTAGCAACATAACTGCTTTAGGAATCTCGGTCACTTTGTTCTAAAATATAATGACTTTTAGATTTCATGAACTTTTGTCAACATAAAATGCTTCATATCAATAAGTGTTTCATTGTAAAGGAAATATTCTCAAATGACACAATTAACCCTTACAGCCCAGTAGACCAAGACAGACACTTTTTCAAACAGAGTAGACCCAGATGAGATAGCTCAAACGAACCGTCTCATCAGGATCTACAGTGTTTGCCATTCTGTTCTTGATTTACAACTGTCACCTTTTTGGCAGTAGTGGATGCGTCCAAATGCAGAGAGGGAATAGTCTATTTCAGAAACTAAGGGTTGAAAGGGTTAAACCGATGTTTGTATAGAACGAAGATCAATTGTAAATGTTTTAAATTAAGTTACCGAGAAAAACCCACAGTTACAAAGCACAGCTTTTCCGAACACCGAAAGAATAAAAAGATACAAACAATGATAAGACATAACGACCCGGTTGCAATATAAACAATCAAAGCGCTGACAGCACTGGTAGGTCGATTGTCTGTATATGTAGGTACGAAAAATGACTCTGAACGGGGACGTAAGACCCTTTTTTATATTCAATTCTTAATTTCCTGTAATTTAAGCAAACGTTGCAGACCATGATCAACAGACGCCACGTACTGTGGCGTCTGCTGATCTTGGTCTGCACCGTTTACCAATGCAACTAATGTCCAAGTCCATATTATGCATATTATGTAGGTGTGTTTACGTAATATTTAAAGACGACACTATTTATTTTGTTGTTTATTTTGCGAGTTATGCAATTTCCGAGTAATACAATTAAAAAAACTTGTATGCTTGGGGAATTTAATAGAGCCAATCATGACATAGCCTATAATCAGGTTTCTTCGACCAGCGAAGACTCAAATCAGCCTGTGCATCCGCACAAACTGGTCAGAGTCTTCGCTGATCGCATGTGATTCTACAGCCTCCAGGCTATCCAAAGAGGAATAAACGAAAATCCCTGTCATACTGGGTGGATGTACAGGCTATTCCGAGTCCATTACGAAAACAAGCCTATTCAAATATGTAGAAAATTTCATCTCCTAAAACTGAAAAATTTCAGATAAAAATAAAATTCTGATACTTTTCATATTTCTGCTCAAAACATGGATTGTGGGTACTCGTTAGAACTGCCTCGGCGAGGCGGTTCTAACGAGTACCCACAATCCATGTTTTGCCGAGGCGGTTCTAACGAGTACCCACAATCCATGTTTTGAGCAGAAATAAGAAAATTATGTATACACTTGTAAACCCTAGTTTTACTATATAAAAGTGGGTTTTAAGGGGGTCAAAATTATATAGATGTGTTTGCGTGATGTTTGCTGGTTACACAGGTGTTATTGTAGGTTTTGTTTTTTCGTGCGCTGTCTGAGATATTAAGGAGACTTGATACACTTGTGAAACACCTTTTGTGACTTCTTGCTTGTTTACATGCGCACCAAACCTATTCATAAAAGCGGTCTACTGTAAAAGGAAAGTCTACGTTACTTTAACAGGCCTTTGCGAAATATGTTATTCTAATCTATAGCTGTCCAGCTCTTTGAAATTAACAAAGTGAAAACAATATGGTTAATGACACCACAAAATAAAGCGGAATACAACATGTTTGGTGCGAAAACACAAAGAAACCTAACACAGACAGAATAGTTTTTTACGATGTATTATAGAGGAACATGGGGTGTTTGTCACATAGAAACGTCATTATAAGTTGCTCCCAGGGAAACTAAATAATTTTGTCAGACTTTCAAAATCTGGCCGGATTCATTTGGTCGATTTTCCGCCATATTGGACAGGGGAGACAACTTCTGTGATTTTTTTCCCTGCATGTCAACCCTATTTGTACAAGGTTCTACGTTCAAGAGAGCAAACTGTTTTCTTTTAGAGCAGATCCCTTTTCTGACGGGAACAAAAAATAAACAGGGTTGCCTCCACAGAATGTGTATCAGTTACCCTTAAGAAACCTTTAGACAAGCATTGAGAATTTCCGTCAGGAAAATAAGAAGCTATTATTGGTTTTCATTCCGACTAATGGATGGTGAATTAAAATGGACTGGTGGGCGCAAACGATTTAAAATTTCGATCATTCTACATGTACAAATATCATGATGACATTGGATTTCGAAAAAAAAAAATTATCGGGGATCTCTATTATATTCTGAACAAGTACACGAGAGAGAGAGAGAGAGAGAGAGAGAGAGAGAGAGAGAGAGAGAGAGAGAGAGAGTGTGTGTGTAGTAAAAAACCATATCACCAGGTTACATGGGTGATACGGCTTTTTATTGCACGGGCAAAAAACCCCATATCACCACATTCGGAACATTCGGCGGTCTTGCCTTGACTCCGCATATTATATCAAATAGACAAACTTGTCAGAAAGAAAAAATGTTTCATAAATAGATTATGATATGACAATTTTTCATATCATACCCCATATCTACCCGAGACACCCATATCAGCCCTCGGGCTGATATGGGTGTCTCGGGTTGATATTGGATATAATATGAAAATTGCCATATAATAATCTCTATGTATCAGTCGGCCAAAACAAAAGAAAGAAAACTGCAGCAGCATGTTTTATGTTTTATTTTACTGTTATGTTTCAATGATGAGACATCATATGCGCACTGAATATATATTTGCAATATTGAACAGCATCGGAATTAAGGGTGGGGTTGTGATCTTTTGAAATTGTTTAAGTGCCCCTACCCCCTCCCACCAAATCGCTTAAGCATGCATGGGGACTCTTGCTAATAATGTCTATAATGCTAATAATGTCTATTTTCTTGCAATAAGTCAGAGTGGTCGGTTGGATTTTCAGTCCATCACGAGAACACGCCTATATAATTTTGACCCATTTAAACCCCACTTTTATACAGTCAAATTTGGTTTGGTTTAAACATATTTTATTATAGTAAAACTATCATTACAACATGATGCAAGTCATTATACAAATTGGGACTAGAACGAGAGCACAAGTACTTATATAGTTCTTCTCCCAAAAACAACCGACATGTATACATAATGGCGAGTTATGAGCAAGATACATTGGAGCAAGTAACATTTATGTAGTGATAATTAACAATAAGTGTTGGTTTTACATGTTTGGGTGATAAAAATGATGAAAATCTGATGTAAAGTTTTACACCAAATAGTATTCATTTCATATAAAGCATTTTGAGGTTAGCAAAGGTTAAGAAAATGTAAATGGACAAAACCAAGGGGCGGTAGGGGTGGAGGGGGAGGGGGGAGATGGGAAGGGGTAGGTGGGAAATTGGGATTGAGGGGTCGGGGCACCCGGCATCCAATATGGAATATAATACCGTTTGCAACGGATAAATGTAGTAAAGCAATCGCATGACCATAGTAGTATTTAAAACATCTCATGGAAAACGTTTACAATTCAGTATAAACCGGTGAATATTTTCAAAAATTATCATATTTACATCATATGATAAAGAGGATTCCCCGTACAGAAGAAGATCAAGAGTAGGTCTATGATAGGTAGAAACCACATTTAGAAGCGCGTTTCTCTGCTGCTGATAGTAAGGACAGTGGAAAAAGACGTGTTGTGAGTTCTCAATACTACCACATCTACACATAGGCGAGTCAGTTATACCTTTTAAGAATAGGTCCAGATTCAATGAGCTACAGTTCGTTCGTAATCTAGTATGGAGAATTTGGGCTTTTCTGTTTTTAGAATAATAATATTTGGGGCCACGTGTTTTGTCTTTGTTAAAGTAGTATTTGAAAGAGTGTGTTGTTTGAGATTATTTCACTTCGGCGGGTAAACTTCGGCGGGTAAACTATTCCAAGCCCTCACAGTAGAGGGTAGAAAAGAATTATAGTAAAGATTTGTTCGTGAATAAATAGTCTGAAATTGGTCGGAGTTACGAAGATTATATCGTGACATGTCACTGACTGATGGTGGTATAAAGGAGGATAAGTACAGAGGAGTTAGATGGGAAAACATTTTGAGAAATAAAGTCAATTTGTGGGTTTGTCTTCTCTGTTCAAGTGACTCCCATCCAACTTCTTTGTACAAGGTGGTAATAGAAATAAGCTTGGTTGTCCCAGTAGCTATGCGCGCTGCTTCAAGTTGATTTTTTCTAGCTCTTGTTTTTCGTATTGAGAACAATTGTCCCATATTATTCAAGTAAAGGCCTGATAAATGCTGTATAGATTGTTTCCAAAGATTTGCGGTCTAATTTAAATTTGAGTTTTCTCAGTACATTAACTCTACCCCAAGCTTTCTCTGAAATATATTTTATATGGTGGTGCCATGTACAATCGTTAGATAAATAGATCCCGAGATGCTTGTGAAATTCTACTTCAGATATTTGAAGATTTTGCATTATGATTGGTGGATGATTAAGTTTGTTTAATTTGCGCGAAATAAGAAGACTTTCGGTTTTGGTCGGATTGAAAGCTACAAGCCAAGTTGCAGCCCATTTTGAAATTCTTCCGAGCTCAATATTGAGACAGTTAGCAGCAGTAATAGGGTTATCGACGATAATGTAAAGACTAGTGTCGTCCGCAAAGAGCCTTATATTTGATACGATATCAAGTACTATGTCATTTATAAATAGTAAAAACAACAGCGGTCCTAAAATTGACCCCTGAGGAACCCCAGCGCAAATATAAGCCCAGTCTGATGTAACCCCTGGAAGAATAACTCTTTGTTACCTATCGGAAAGGTAACTTTTAAACCATGCAAGAACTTTCCCAGTGACGCCAGCTGCCTAAGTTTAAGTAGCCATCCCTCATGCCAAACTCGGTCAAAGGCTTTGCTGACGTCACAAAAGACAGCACTAACTTCTTTACCTGAGTCAACGGCCTGACAGAAAGTATTGTAAAGATATGTTAATTGATTCACTGTTCAGTCTCCTGGTATAAAACCAGACTGAAAAGAAGATAGCAAATTGTTGTCGCGCAAATGATTGTATAAATATTTGAACACAAGTCTTTCGAAAAGTTTAAATTCTGAGTTAAGTAGTGATATAAGTCGGTAATTAGAAGGTATAGATCTATCACCTTTTTTATGTATTGGGCAGACATTAGCTTCTTTATAAGAAGATGGTACAAAACCCAAGTTGATAGACTGATTAAACAAGTTACAAAAAGGAGAAGACATTTCGTGAGCAAGTTCACGAAGAATACTATTACTCAGGTTGTTAGGACCAGAGGCTTTACAAATAGGGAGAGATTTGAGTATAGTCTCGACTTCGGTTCGGGAAAATTCAATATTATTTAGTTCGTTGGTGACAGCAGTAGGTAGTATTTGGGGGAGGATTGGATATTGATTATTTAGACTGCTCTGGCTTTGAAAGAAATTATTTAAGATATTAGCCTTTTCATTTTCGTCAGAACTTATGGAGCCGTCATTTTCGAGGGGTGGTATAGATGTTTTAGACTGTGGAGAAATGAAACTTTTAAGAACCGTCCACTAGTCTTTAGATGAAAGTTTTCCACTTGTTAACTTTGAAGCAATTTTGTCATGGAAAGCTTTTTTAGCATCTCGAATAAGTGAGACAGTTTTGTTCCTTAAAGTTTTAAATTGAGTCCAGTGTAACTCCGTATTTGTTCGCTTAGCTTTTCGATAGGCTCTTTTACGTTTACGTATATACTGTTTTATTTTTGCATTTATCCAAGAAAGCTCAGTAGGTTTAATTTTAATTATTTTATTTGGAATACATTCTGATTCCAAGTTTGTAATTGTAGAATGTAGATTCGCTGCGTATGAGTCAATATCATTATCTCTCAAAGCGTCCCAATCGATGGCAGCAGCTTTTTCTCGAAGACGATCATAGTTACCTTGGTCGTACCTCCAAATTCTTTCAGAAAAAGAATAGGTTTTGGTTTTAGAAAATTTAAAATTCCATATATTGGGCAATGATATCTAAGTTGTTGATTAAGAAAAGGATCACCTACTCCACTGAGTAGTAGGTGATTTTTGTTGTTAACTAATAATATATCTATTAGTGTAGCTGAGTGTTCGGTAAAATTGGTAGGTTGGCGTATGGCCTGGAAAAAAGTATACTGGGTGCATATTATTTCGATCTTCCTTGCAGTACGTTCATTTAATATATCTAAATTAAAATCACCAGAAATTATTATGTCTGATATACCTGTGTCGACTGCAAGTGCAAATGAATTTTCTATGCTAGTTAAATATTCTGCGTCAGAACTGGGAGGCCGATAAAAAAGACCAAATAATAACCTCCTGTTGCAGTTAGCCAATTCAAGCCAAATGCACTCGACATTTCGTGGTTCGAGATTTCACGGCGTTTGTAGTGAATTCCTTCTTTAATGTATATCATGATACCACCATGACTGTCCCCCGGTCGATCCTTTCGTTCAGGTTCACAGTATGAGTCAAGAAAAAGGTCAGTTGGGTCTACGGCCGGATTAATCCAAGTTTCAGTGAAGGCTAGAATACCAAACTCGTATAGTTCAGCATACAAAGTGTCGAGTTTAGAAAGAATGCTTTGTACGTTGTAATGAACAAACGATAAGTTGTGAGCTACATTCAGAGTGCTAAAGAGATTGATTGACATGCTTGTTGATGAACTTGAGACGCTACTTACGGAAGACGATGTTGATGGACCGGGATTGCGATGTATGTCGCCAGCAAGTAACAAGAGAAAGATGAGCCATGTACATGATACAAGATATAGTGTGCAGAATATCATCCAAAAAGTGAAAATTGTATTAGCTTTACCTGATTTGCCTTGGAGTAGCCTCTTACAGTTATTGCGTGTAGTAATACTAGAATATAAGTGCTCGTTTTGCTGGACGGATATGAGCACTGAGAAATTATAACTATCATTCTGAGATAAGGGCATAAATACCAAAAAGTGTATGAAATGATTAAACCTAAACATGCGATTGTAAGTCGGCATGATGGCTAGCTTATCTAAAATTTGATTAACAGGTGTATACATTAATTTTCTTATTTCTGCTCAAAAACATAGACTGTTGGTACTCGTTAGAATAGATCTGCATATATTTGCAATATTGAGCTGCATCGGAATTAAGGATGAAGTTGTGATCTTTTGAAACTGTTTAAGCGCCCCCACCCGCTCCCACCAAAACGCTTAAGCATGCATGGGAACTCTTGCTAATAATGTCTATATTCTTGCTATAAGTCAGAGTGGTCGGTTAGATTTTCAGTCCATCACGAGAACACGCCTATATAATTTTGACCCCCTTAAACCCCAATTTTATACAGTCAAATTTGGTTTACAGGTGTATAGATTAATCTTCTTATTTCTGCTCAAAAACATACAGTGTGGGTACTCGTTAGAACCACCTTGCTGAGGCGGCTCGAACAAGTACCCACAATCTATATTTTGAGCAGAAATATGAAATCTACAAGAATTTTTCAGCTGAATTTTTTTATTTTTTGGTGGTAAAATTCTCATTACATTTAAATAGGCGTGTTTTCGTAATGCTAAGGGACTGTTTCTCGGCTGTTGGCTCGCTCATGCAATAAAACCCTAACACTTTCTAAAATGTTTTTATAACATTTCCGGACGGAACTGTCCCAACTTGTGACGATAGGGCGCACAAATACATATTTATAGTAGTTCGATAGTGACAATTCGAGAAAATAACATTTGTGGACAAAACTGTCCAATTTTTTTACGATAGGGCTGTTAATCACAAGCACAACTGTCACTAGCTCGAGTACCTATTGTTTTTTTCTATCATGTTTCCTCTCGTCAGTTCTTTGGACTGTCTCGACTTGCTCCAGTGACGTTTTGCGGTCAAATCAGTGATCACAGTATACGTGATTTGTGATTTGTTTACTTATACTAGCCCCAAAACACTCGGCCTGTCCTCTAAAATGGTTATGATACCATTTTCCATCAATGTATTTGGCCCTCTACAATGGCTACAGCGCATTTTACTCTCTGCGTATTTAAACCAGCATGTCTCTGCCGTGCTTCTCTGTCTCCGACCTATCAACGTCTCACCAAGCGTTTTGAAAATGGAATCCCAATGTCCCCATTATCTCACAGGCCTACATGTACGTGCCGAAAACGCATTTCTGTCTCTAAAAACTCGTGTGACGACCTCGTCCGCGGCCATGACGAAACTACGTGCGACAATCGATACCTGGATCAGGCCATGCCAGATGTGCAATGGCTAGTCTCAATGATGGGATGTCGCAAAAATGACGGAGGCAACCAATTAACCAAGACACATTCGTATAAACAATCACTACTAGCATTAACATCAAATGCCCACAATACTACATAATTCTGACGCAAAAAAAAAAAAAAAAAAAAAAAAAAAAAAAAACTGATTCATACATAAATTCATGATCTGAACATTGGAAACTCGCAATTATTACTACCAACAATAATAAAACACATTGATAATTACAGCATTTAACATTCATAAGATTGCCGTGGAAACGGACCTCTATATTTGATAAGATACTTAGTACTTCTCATTCCTACATCAACTGACCAGCATGACGCACGCTTAATACGTTACTTGTGACGTCAAACGCTCTAGCGTTCGCCCGGATAAGGCTCACTGAATATTTCATAAAACTTTTTTTTTTTTTTTTTGTACAATGATTATTTTTATCAAAAGATTAGTGTTCTAAACATAAAAGCTGGACTTCATTTCAAAAACATCGCTTTCGAAGAATCATAAAGCAAAAAAAAAAAAAAAAAAAAAAAGATTGAATACCTCCATGACAGGAACTCAACACCCTTTTGGTATTCTGGCAATTCGTCGTTTAGATTGTTGTGATATTTCCCTTTACTTTCTAAAACTTACTGAATTTACTGATCGTAACCTGCTTATGACGTACATTTAGGTTGTCCCCTTACGGACTTATTGATTATCAAGATTTTATGTCGTATGGTTTCAAAATACAGGGGCCGCTCAGAATTGAATTATGTTACCCGTAATCAATCGCGTAAAACCAAGTTTTACTTGCGAAAATTCCTGGATATTACCTGGAAAAGGGCATGATAATGCTAAAATATGAAACTTGTTTTCGGCAATCACCAAAAAATCGGGTAAAATAGGCCGTTGGGACGTTACTGTACCGATATGGCGATGACTCGTACGATATAACGCCACCCTTTCAAAAGTACCTAATATTGAGGACTAGAAAGATGAAAATTTTAAAATAGATATGGCGTTTCGCCTGACCCAGCCTTTAAAATTTTGTTATCCGGGCTAGCTAAACGATACTTAAAAAAAAAAAAAAAAAAAAAAAAAAAGACACACATTTTAGATATGCCAAAGTATATAATATAAGTCGAGCAGGATTCATCACATAACACTTCTTTAAGTGGGAATGAACTTTTAACAGCTAAACTTTAACAGGCGTATCCGTATCAGAAACTGCGTAAAACATGTTCTTGCTTCATTCGAAAACATTACTTCTGCATGAAAGTCTGTCGGTCAGAACCCTAATTTTATAGTGACTTTGTCTATAAACTCTGTAAGATTATTGATTATACTTTCGGAACAATTCAAAACGATCGGCAGTCATTAACTGAGCCATTACGAAAACACGCCTATTCAAATATATAGAAAATTTCACCTTCAAAAACTGAAAAATATTCAGATAAAAAATTCTGATATTTATTCATATTTCTGCTCAAAACATAGATTGAGGGTAATCGTTCGAACCGCCTCGGCGAGGCGGTTCTAACGAGTACCCACAATCTATGTTTTTGAGTAGAAATAAGAGAAATAATGTATACCCCTGTAAACCCCAGTTTTACTATATAAAAGTGGGGTTTAAGGGGGTCAAAATTATATAGGCATGTTTTCCTGATGTTCGTGATTGATGCCAATCCTGTGTACTTTAATTTATTTTGTTGATGACCGTTTGTTTAATCACTATGCTTTTCGAGGAAGTTTTGCTTTTTGTTATCGTTTGCGCTTTTAAAATCCACTGCTCTTCTAAACATTTGGTGCATTTGAAGGGCTGTATAACATTACTGTGGCATTTCCCTGGTGCCACTATTTCTTTTCTTTGAAGCTGGTGCTTAAGGGCGTGCGACTTAATTATTGTTTAGTGTCATTGTTTTTTATCTATTTTTTTTTATTTTTATATTCGTTTTGTTTTCCAAGGAATTACAAGTAATCTTTACAGATTTCGTTTAAAAGAATGTCTTTGATGATGCATTATTACTTTGATTGATTTACAAGAAACTATTGAAGTGATTTGCTTTAATCTTACATATGGCGTTCTGATGTAATGTAGACCGATGTCATCTAAGGCATTGAATTACAGAAGATAGACAAACCGCAACGTCAGAAACAGGTGCGCCCAGAAAACATTCTAATTAGCCTGTGCATTCGTACAGTTTGATCAGAATCTTCACTATAGACAATTTTGATAGCTAGTGATACAAACTTTCTTCATGCGGACAACAAACACTCTGATCAGAATGCTTGGATTCGCAGGCTGATTTGACGTCACGAAAACATGCCTATATAATTTTGACCTCTTAAACCCCATTTGTATATAGTAAAACTAGGGTTTACAGGAGTATACATTATTTTTTTCTTATTTCTGCTCAGAAATATAGATTGTGAGTGTGCGTAAGAACCGCCTCGGTGAGGCGGTTCAAACTCATACCCACAATCAATGTTTTGAGCAGAAATATGAAGAATATCAGAATTTTTTATCTGAAAATTTTCATTTCTTTTTTTTTTCTTCTTCTTCTTCTTCTTCTTTTTTTTTTTTTTTTTTTTTTTTGGTGGTAAAATTTTCAGTACATTTGAATAGGCATGTTTTCGTAATGAATCATCGTTGGCCACACATATCAGAAGGTACGATTTCTCACGTTGCAGCTCAGTCATGTTCGGTAAAACAGGATCCCATTACGAAAACACCATGTTCGAATATGATATAGAAAATTTCACCTCCAAAAACTGAAAATTTTCAAATAAAATGTTCTGATAATTTTCATATTTCTGCTTAAAACAAAAATTGTGGGTACTCGTTAGAACCGCATCGGCGGTGCGGTTCTAACGAGTACCAACAATCTATGTTTTTGAGCAGAAATAAGAAAAATAATGTATACCCCTGTAAACCCTAGTTTTACTGTATAAAAGTGAGGTTTAAGGGGGTCGAAATTATATAGGTATGTTTTTGTGATGCTATGAACCACAAAGAGAAACTATTCCGTACAGTTTGACAGCTGTCTGAGGTCAACATACCAAAATCGTATTCCAGAAAATCATTAAGTCGATATACACAGTCAAAATTAGGAAGTTTCAGACAAACAGACATGGACCCAAAATAAATGGAGTGTAATCAGGCATCCATTGAAATACATTTAATAAAACTCGAAGACGTAACATTAATATTACACAAAAATATAACTTAAGATAATATTTAACGTATTTATCGAAATACCTGCCTTGTAATATCTGAGGACAAACATGACATAACATATTTTTTACAGAATGAACATTCTTTTATTTTTTCTCTAAATTTTAGGAACAAAATAAAATAATAATAATGATAATAATAATAATAATAATGATAATAATGATAATAATAATAATAAACATCCGACATCTTTTGCAGCATTTTTACTGTATGCTGCAGTTTGGCAAAACTATGACGCTATGTTCGCAAGGCTGTTAATGAAAGGGATTACGGTTGGCGCGCCATCAACATTATAATCTACTTTGAGTTCAACTAAATCCAGCCCACAATACACAGAGGAGGTATGTAAGTGAAAGCAGTAATTTGATAATGTAATTAACCTCTCTCTTGTGTGTCTGTTTGTCGTTGAACATCGAGACAGCTTCATAAAGCACGTTACAACATATACTCCACAAAGCTAGAAAAGTCTTCGATGGCGCGTCTACTGAGTACTACTATATACATGTATGTTTTTGCAGAGATTTAGAGAAAAGAACATCTTGTTATCCCTTTTATATGTAGCTGTGTTATCGATAAAATTCAGTAAATGTTACGCAAAATTAGGAATACTTTGGAACAGTCAACCTTCTTTTAATTCCGACACTTTTGACAACGACAAAATTCGTTATAATGACAATTTGAATGTCACAAAACCTTCGCTTTAGAGCTGGCATTTAATGAGAAATTATGCAAGAGTATTGCATTTAACTTATAGCAACACATGTTTTGGATATTTGTTAGAATCGCCTCACCGAGGCAATTCTAACAAATATCCAAAACATGTTCATATAAGAAAATAAGAATAAAACAAAGTCTTTCTTACATAGCATTCTGCCCATTAAGGATTATTTACAACTGCAAATTCAATTAAATGACAACATCTCTGGGAACAAATGCTGTTGTTGAAACGAGGGTTCACTGTATTAAGTGGATTAAAATAGATTTTGCAGTACACCCCACCTCCCTTCCACCTATAAATACATTGCAATTAAACGAACGTTTGAGTAAATGGAAGTAAGTCTGAATTGGTACAACGCGCAGTGTGATATATTTGGTTCTTGTACCATACAGGAACAGCATAACCCAGGTCCCCCTGATTTTCCGATCTATGTAGAGTATGCCTATGCGGCTGCTCCTTTTATTCTGCATTTTCTATTGGTTCTGTATGTGGAATCAGAAGGCGCGGAAACACAAGCAGATCTGGACTTTCCTTGCTTGTTAATGAACAATTCCGTTATCTGTCTCATATACGTTGTAAGCTTTAGCCCTCAGTAGGCTAAATACTCAGATAAAAAGTGAATAATTCTTTTCTTATCTTTCACAGAAAGTAAGACGACATTCCATTCAAATCGTCCCAATCAATATTTCAAATGCTGTCCGCGATTGTATGTATCCAATAGGTTAAAGCTTAAGCTTCAAGTTAGTAACCTCTGTAATGTGTATTTCGAAAAGTTAGGCTCTTTCAATTTTCAATGGGAAGTTAAGTCTGAAAAAGTGGTTCGTACAATCATTTTATTTTTGAGGCTTTAATCGCTTTTTTTCAGAAGTAAAGCATTGCCCCTATCCCATATTTACCACTTAAAATGTTAAAAGCCGAAGAACCCGACGTGTGAGAAATTATGAGGCAGTTAACTTAATGAGTTCTCATGTTTGTTTACCTGCAAGTGGGACAAAAGCCTTCTTCTGTTTGTGTTTCTCATCACGAAAACACGCCTATATAATTTTGAACCCCTTAAACCCCACTTTTATATAGTAAAACTGGAGTTTACAGGGGTATACATTATTTTTCTAATGTCTGGTCAAAACCATAGATTTAGGGTACTCGTTAGAACCGCATCGGCGAGGCGGTTCTAACGAGTACCAACAATATATGTTTTGAGCAGAAATATGAAAAATATCAGAGTTTTTAACTGAAAATTTTCAGTTTTTGGAGGTGAAATTTTCTATATATTTGAATAGGCGTGTTTTCGTAATGTTTTATTTTCACTGAATATTTAATATACACACCATAAACACCAAATACTGATTCCATATATGTATGTATCTGCAATAAATAATTTCTACTCTCTTTTAGACATCGTTTGGAAACACGTTTTCATGATGGATTTTGTTTATTAAAACATCCGTGTAAAATATACTATAGCCCTACATATTTGAAACCTTTTGTCTTCCTAAAAATGCATTTAGATGTCTGGTTTTGCTTGACACAACAGTTATTCTTATCAGTTATTCTTTTGCCCTGAGGTCAGAAGAAACTTATGTTTTCATCTCTGATTCAAGACAGCTTCCTTGCGGCGCAGCGTCATCCCCGGAATAGTCAAGTTTCCGAAAAAGATGGTACCAAATCTAAAGCATCGTCTCACAAGCAGAGGTGATTGTAGGAATTTGCAGTAGAAGGGGAGCTCCCCACGATGAGACACAGTGGGTGGGAAGGGTCGAAACCCACAAGGTACGAGGCTTTGCCTTTTAAATATTCTGCATGTCTTCTTTTCCTTCTGCTTATCTAGTGCCCCGGTAAACGTTTGGGGAAATTTGGAAAATATCATCAGTTGGTTGCCTGCTGAATTCACCTATACAGTGGTAAAGGTTGAAAAAGCACACACTGTAATGGAGTAAGAGTAAAAAGAACGTTGATACTCTCTACCATATTCATATCTTCAAAAAACGACCCTATGCTGGCGCCAGTAGAATTATGCAAGAAAATAATCTGATTATCTAATGGCATTATTTATCTCTGAGACAGGGTCAATTATCATTTGTCTGTCTTTGTCAAATATCATTTATAATTTGGACAGTGTCTACGCCAGCGTCTGGACGAATTAGACAGTTATGCCCTAATTGTGTTATTTAAGCGCTTGTGTCTGAAAACGATTCCCATGTACTTTCGATATTGTATTGAAATACTTCAATTAATATCCCTTAATTTTTACTAGCATTAAGTTCTATTCATTCTAGTATTTTTTCTAGAATATCATTTCAATTCGAAAACAATATATTTCCTTCATGTAGTCACAAAGTAAAGCGACTACATATTATTTGGTTGATCTTGTTCTGCCTTGTGTTGGAAATGATAACCCCTACAGCCTTCGTAATGCTAATAATTACCAGCAGGTTCATGTAACATCTAGACTGTATTTTGACTCATTTCTTCCTTCTACGATTCAAGAGTGGAACAACCTTCCCGCTGATGTAAAATCAACACAGACTCTGTCGTCTTTCAAATATAAATTTGAGAGAGATACCAATAAAATTCGTAAATATTACTTCTTTGGCGATAGGCTTAGTCAGATACTTCATACAAGACTTAAAACTGAATGCAGTACATTTCACTTGTATCATAGAAACTTGATCCCTGTACCATATTGTACCTGAGGAGCTGTGGAAAATACTTCTCTCTTCCCTCTTATATGTCTAAAATTTAATGTCATTTGTAGAGAATTGCTACACAGTAAGCAATTATATGTTGACCCATCGGAAGCTGTTCTTTTGTTCGGCGATAATTCATTAACAAATGAAAGTAATGAAGTCATTTTCAGGGCAGTTCATAAATATATATACAACTAACCAAACGATTTTCATCAAATGATTACATTTTTTTTTTTTTCATTATTTTAACCTGGAAACGCTATACAACAGTAATCAACAACTGCATCTGCTGATGCTCTAGGACACTGATCCCGATTGTTACCATTACAATTTATTATCGATGCGCAGCCTTCGTTTTTCTTTCTTTCTTCTCCTCTTTCTTTTTCTTTTTTTCATCCTTTCTTCCCTTTCTCTTTCTTTCTGTCTTACTGTATTTATTATTTAATCGAGCCATTATGAAAACACGCCTATTAAAATATACTGAAAATTTTATTATCAAAAAATGAAAATTTTCAAATAAATAATTCTGATATTTTTCATATGTCTGCTCGAACATAGATTGTGGGTACTCGTTAGAACCGACTTGACGAGGCGGTCCTAACGAGTACCCACAAGCTATGTTTTTGAGCAGAAATAAGGAAAATAATGTATACCCCTGTAAACCCCAGTTTTACTACATAAAAGTGGGGTTTAAGGGGGTCAAAACTATATAGGCATGTTTTCGTGATGATTGAATTATCCATGAAAAATGTTTGCGTGTGTAGTATAAGTTAGATACACTTCATTCAAAGTGTAGCTTGACCGCAGGAAATGATTCAAACATAAAGAAAACACGCTCATTCAAATATACTGAAAATTCAACCACCAAAAAATGATTTTTTTTTTTTTGATAAAAACTCTATACTTTTTTATATTTCTGCTCAAAACATAGATTTTGGGTACTCATTACGAAAACACGCCTGTTCAAATATACTGAAAATTTTACCACCAAAAAAGAAAACTTTCAGACAAAAAATTCTTATATTTTACATATTTCTTCTCAAAACATAGATTGTCCGTACTCGTTAGAGCCGCCTCGGCGAGGCGGTTCTAACGAGTACCAACAATCTATGTTTTGAGAAGAAATAAGAAAAATAATGTATACCCCTGTAAACCCCAGTTTTACCATATAAAAGTGGGGTTAAAGGGGGTCAAAATTATATAGGTATGTTTTCGTGATGTCGTTAGAGCCTTGGCAATGCGGTTCTAACGAGTACCCACAATCTATGTTTTTGAGGAGAAATACGAAAAATAATGTATACCTCTGTAAACCCCAGTTTAACTATATAAAAGTGGGGTTTAAGGGGGTCAAAATTATATAGGCGTGTTTGCGTGATAGAAGCATAGTTTGCTTGTTTTCAAATCCTCTATGATTGATTGTGTTATTGTATTCTGCCGATGGACTTAAATGTAAATGTTTGATACATTAAAATAAAATATTGTTTAAACCAAAGTAAAGCGTTTGAGAATTATAGACTGCTCTATAGGCAACTATTTATTTATTGTGAACAATGTGATAATATTTCATACCATAAATAAAGGTATTTTCTAAATTCATTTTAAGATTGAGGAGTTTTTTTTAAGTGTAAACAGTTTGCACTGCCGAAATGACTAACTCAGAATGCATTTATAATGGATTGTGTATAATGAACGGACAATTAATGGTAAATTCTGTCTCCTTTTTTTTTTTTTTTTTTTTTTGTTTTTTTTTTTGTTTCAAGGAACTGTATACACTTTCAGTGTGTGTGGGGGTGGGGGTGGGGGAGGGGGCGGTTGGGGGGAGGAAGGGATTGGAGTCTTAACGTCTGAAAGGGTTCTTCACTAAAAGTTAAGAATTCGCACCCTGCCCCCATTTCCGACGTACACATCATGATTATTTTCCCTTCTAGAACGGGCTTGCTATGCATGGAAGCAAACATGAAGTCACAAAAACTGTATCCCTTGCATAAATACAAATCTAAATAAGCTAGCACACGACAAAACCAACAAAATGACATGTGCGCCCACCGAAAACTCAGATCGGCCTGGGCATCCACCCAGTCCGATCAGAGACTTTGCCGTGCGCTGCCTCAAATCTAATGTGTGCCAAGTCTTCTTAATACATTATTGTGCATTGTTTAGAGCATTCTGACATAGCATATGGGGATTGTGTTACCATCCTACACATAGCAAATAATCATATGGTAACGTCACATAGAGTCTTAGCGTATGCATAGAATGTAGTTTCAATCAGGATTTTCTTTTGGGCCCTTAAATGTGTAAGTACAGTTGACTCTCGTTATCTCGAACTCGCTTATCTCGAATAACCGCTTATCTCGAAGTGAAAATATTGTCCCTGCCTGAACATGAAAATCTAACAACAAGTAAAACATATTGTGGAAAAGAGGAGAAATTGCTTCTAAGGAGCAATTTCTCCTCTTTTCCACAATATTTTCAATATATCTCTAACGTCAAGAGTCCAATTACATATAAATTTGTTAAATATGGTTGTTCGAATAATTTTTTTCTTAAAGTCTGAAAATCTGATATATGTCGAGGTACGGATATCTCGAAGTGTTGCAGAGAGTCCCTTGGAATTCGAGATAACGAGAGTCGACTGTAGTTAATAGTAACTGAGCAGTAAACTGGTATAAGTGGTAACTTAACACTACTAAATGTCAAGGGCTCTCTCCTCAAAGATAGGCTACTCCCATAGGAAATAATAATTTGATCAACCTGTGAGCACATTCTTATCTTTATAACTATCACCTTTTGAGAAACGCTCCTGTAGCCAGGGAGATGAATTCTTTCCTGTTACAATCGTCTTGCTTTAAAAGAGCATTTAGTCTCAATGGAAATAATTTGCACAAACCGGGGCGCATAAGCTTATATTATGGGTATCATCCTTTGAAAAATTCGCCGTAAACGATACATGATGGCATTGACCTTGTTTTCCTGAAATATTCCGACACCTGAATTAATTACCGTACTTAACCTGAAACTTAAAATAAAATAAAATCCATTTGGGTTCTTGGTAATATGTTTCAAACAAAACTGAATAAGTTCAAACAATGTAGTCCAAAATCTGAGGCGCTTTGTCTGGGTCTTCACTGTTATCTCAGACCGGTCTGTCCGAATAATTTGGGTAACCATGGTATTAGAAAATAGCTTCATGATTGTTCGATGCTTTGTTAGACTGAGAATGGAATTGCTATTATCATATTCTACACTCTACGCAATTTATCGGCATTGCAAAAATAGAGTCATTATGCTCTTTGCATTAAAGTCAAATATCAGTCTGTGCATTCGCACAGTCTGGTCATTGCCCGTCTATGCCATTACTGTATACTACAGAATATATCAACAGACAGCGAGCAAATGTCCAAATTTTACTTCTGGACGTACAAGGAGATCTGGGCAGTCACCCTCCGCCTATGGCATAATGGCCTATTAGCTACGCTGCGCACCCATATAGGCCAGGGCATCGATAATTACTGATTTTAAGGAAAAGGTTACAGAGTAAAAGGAGGGGCAACGCTGTCAACTTGTTTTAGATACCCTTCAGAATAAGAGTTTACACTAAAAGAAGATTTTGTCCCCCCTAAGGGAAGCAAATTCTTTCCTCTGAGAGTAGACCCCTTTTTCGTAGAGATTCGGTGTGCAGAAAAGCAAACAGGAAATCACAAGAATTGTAAGAATGGCGGATTATCTACCCATTGTGTCAAGTACCCTTAAGTGCGCTCGTTGTATAATCATGTGTGACTTCCGGGAAACATATTTCTTGTCCTATTCAAAACGTAAATTTCACAATAGACATAACAACCTTGTAATAAGCGTATATTCTGATTCCATCCTGTGGTTTAACTTTGGCATTGATCGATGAATCCTCTGTCCTTAAGATTGCTAGGATAAGATATTGACTTACCACTTCGCACAATAGATAACTTTTTATTTTGTAATGCTAACATTGATTTTTTATTCAGTTCTTTAAGAGATATATTTTATCAAATCTCACCAGTGTCGCCTCCGCGACGGCAGGAATGTGTTAACAGATTGTGCTTTTACGCAGAAGAATAATGGACATATATTCAAATGAATTCAATTTTATCTAGGTCACTGGATTCCTTGGAATGACCCACGCATTGAGACTATGAACAAAGCAATACTGGATGAGCCTTTGTGCATACTAACAGTATAAACAAATTTTCCAAGAAAGTTTGATCAGGACAATTGTTTAGGCATGTATGTACTAGCAAGAGAAACTGTAAGCAGAAAATGAATACCATTTTCAGAAAGCACTGAAGCACAAACTGATCTTTTTCTGTTTTCCCAATGAGTTATCTACGCAAGTCTCGGCTTAATCATTATGCGTCTGACCGGGGGAAATTAGGTCTCTTGTATCATGATACATGGAGCAAGACGGTATCTATGATCTGAATACTCCTCTTGCGATTTTTGTGAAGTAGTAAATATCACGAAAACACGCCTGTATAGGTTTGACCCCCTTAAACGCAACTTTTATACAGTAAAAGAAGGTAAGAGAAAAGTCTAGGGAGTGCCACAATCACAAACCGCAGCCCTTCCTAGACACCAAGAGGAAGAGGAAACCGACAAAACCAAACAAGCAGAAACCGAACAAACGTACGAGGTTTACAGGGTAAACATTAATTTTCTTATTTCTGTTCGAAAAAAACACAGATTGTGGGTACTCGTTAGAACCGCCTCGCCAAGGCGGTTCTAACAAGTACCCAAAATCTATGTTTTGAGCAGAAACATGAAAACTTCCAGAATTTATCATCTGAAAGTTTTCATTTTTTGGTGGTAAAATTCTCAATATATTTGAATAGGCGTGTTTTCGTAATGGAAGATGTCCAAAAAGAGCCACAATCGCAGAACGTACCAGACACTGACACCAAGAATCAGTCTTGGTTACGGTACTTACCGTACATAGTCTGACAAACAAGCCTGTGCAAAAAGTATAGACCTAAAAACCTCAAGACACATCAGTAGGGAGTGAAATATTGAATCGTTTAAGTTTTAGGCCAATTATTGTTAACAGTGTAGACCAAGATCAGACGCTGCAGAAGACGACGTCTAATTAAGGTCTACACTGTTTGCCACTCATTAGATATATCAACAGGTAGTGAAGTTGAGTTGTTCAAGTTTCAGGACAAATGTTGAAAATAGAAGAGGTGTCCGAATATTAGGTTAAATGTTGTATCTCGGATAGACATGCCTGAACAAATAGTGTAGACTTAGATCTACATTGGTTGCCATTAATTCAGCAGCTTTTAATATATAAGAGGTAGTTAAATGGATTTGCACAAAGCTTAGGACGTATGGTGATGAGCTATGGTGTGAAATATTTTAGGACAAATGCTAACACTATAAAAAATTTTTATCGCAGTCGTTGTTTGGAAACACATTTGATTCCAACTTTAGGTCTTAAATATATCAACAAAAACCAAAACCATTCGACAATGGAAGACATATGAAAAAAAGTTATTTATTTTCCCTTGCGATTGCAGTCAATATCAACGCAAAATGTAATAACTGGTTCCATTTATTTTCCATGGTCTAAGGCTTTGGTCTATATTGATGGACCTGTGACCTAGATTTGGAATTAAATGTGCTTCCAAGCAAAGATAGAGATCCAAAAGAGATATTGCATGATGCATTACGATAGCAAACAAGATCATCTCAAAATCTAATAACTTTTTCCATGTCTTCCATGGTCGAATGTTTTTGTCTGTGTTAGTGTAGTTGTGACCTAGAGTTAGATTCAAATGTTTCCAAACAAAGATAGTGATAGAAAAAATAATATATTTTGCGTTGCAATAGCAGTCGGCAACAAAGTAAAATGTAATAATATTTACATTTTGCGGTAGTTTTACATAATTACGAAAACACACCTATTCAAATATATAGAACATTTCACCTCCAAAACCTGAAAATTTTCAGATAAAAAAAACCTGATATATTTCATAGTTTTGCTCGAAAACATGGATTGTGGGTACTCGTTAGAACCGCCTCGGCGAGGCGGTTCTAACGAGTACCAGCAATCTATGTTTTCGAGCAAAAATAAGAAAAATAATGTATACGCCTATAAAACCAAATTTTACTATATAAAAGTGGAGTTTAAGGGGGTCAAAATTATATAGGCATGCCTTCGTGATATTTTGCATTGCAACATCCCCAACTGAATCAGTGAAACAGATAAAGCAAGTATATCACATTCAATCAAAATAAACAAGGATGAAGGCATGTGGGATCATTTCAGATACTGACAGCCAGAGCTAAAGAAAACCATTAGTTGACCAGGGAGGGACCGAACAAAGACATCATATCAGACATCAACATCGAGAATTACATGAGGACATTACATCAACTTTCCAATGCAAGATTTAGACGGGCACCTTCATAGAGTCTATGATCTGACCCACCATTTTGCATTTAAAGTGGAAAGCATAGCTATCAACCTTGATTGGGATGAACATTCGCTTAATAATGCATTCCCCTATATTATGGGGGTGGGGGTTAGGTTTGTTGGTCTACATTACATAAACTTCACAATGTATTGATAATAACGAATCTGTTAGAGTGAAGAGAAGGCTCTGACTAAATTTGCACATGCTCAGAAGACATACGTGTCCCAGAGTGGCCCATACACATGGTTAACGAATACAGGCAGCTGACACAAAAGCACCATTATTGCATTAGTATTATTGTATTATACGGCTTAGTGACGCTTTATCAGTTTAAAGGAGTCACCACAAAAGAGACCTAACAATTCTAAACATGCAAATAAGAAAGTACTACACCCACATATGCACTTGTTAAAGGGGAATAAATAATACAAGGCAACACTTTCAAATTGTTTTGTCTCACTTCTGAAAATGGGTCTACTCTAAAAGGAAAGAATTTGCTCCCGATGGGAGCAAATTCTTTCCTTTCAGAGTAGAACTGATCAGAAGGAAATTGATGTGTCTGAAAGCAAACAGAAAGCCATACGTTATCTCCCTTGTAGAAAATGGAAGAGCATCTACCGAATGTATCCAGTCCCTTAAATAGACTTGATAGCCAGCACAGCGGCGAACGAAGTGAGCTCTACGGTAGAGAATATGATCAAGGAAAAGTAATATACAACGATATATACTTTCAGCAGTAATCGCTCTGACCAATATTTTCTTCCGTTTTTTTCTTCCCGGAAGTTGTCACCGGAAGTTGGAGGATTGATTATGGGTCTCAATAATAAGCGTCACGAAGTGACCAAACAAGTGTCAATAAGTGTCACGAACATATTTTGCTGATTATTTTTATTATTTATTATTGATTTACATAATATTTTTATATACTGATATTCATTCTTTAATGATGCTGTGAAGGACTTTTGAAGAGTGCAGATATAGGTCTGTGCTGTGCTCGCATTTAGGCTAAGCCTATTTTCATATTGGCAGGGAAATTTCAATGCTCAACTATGTTGCGCAAGAAAGAATTTGCAGTTGTTAGTAATTTGAGATTTATAAGCAGGACAAATTTAATGCTCAACTGACTTGAGCGCGGAAAAAAGTTTTATAACTCGGGGCCTGGCTCGTACATTCCTGTTCACCCAAAAAGCCAGGAAGGAAAAAGGAAACTTATACACTTGGTAGAGTTTCAGAGAGTGCTTAGTTTAGAGGAACGCAAACAGGAAGTCACAAAATTTGCTCCCTAATGAAAACTGGTAGAAAATCAACTAAGTGTATCAAGTTGAGCATTAAATTTGTCCTGCTTATAAATCTCAAATTACTAATAACTGCAAATTCTTTCTTGCGAAAAATAGTTGAGCATGGACATTTCCCTGCTATTAAATATATATAAAAAATGCCAACTATTGTTGCCATTTTTTCAAATTAATTAGCAGAGAAAAATTCATGATCAGCTTTGAGCATGAAAAAGTTTTATAACCTCGGGGCCAGGACACAACATTCCTTACAAGACAGCATATTCGCTCAGCGAAAATTCACAATCTTCGCAGAGCACTCTGTTGGCAGACAAGTATCTAAAGCGTCTTCAAACGGACAGCAAACATTGTAATGGGCAGTCTAATATCAGTCTTCGCTAGGCGCACTTGCAACATTGCAGAAAATGTTGTGCCCCGACTCATATATCGTCGTCCGTCTTCCAGTGCCCTTCTTCTAATATTTTCTTCACAGTATCGTTCATTTGGTCCTTAACACACAAGGATCCAGTGCTTTTACTTTGAATAGTATTTGTCCGGTGAACATCCATCGTACTTTTATCTGTTCATTTTAATAGGCACGTGCCGTTTTAACTGTAAGCATTCTGGGCAAAAGACAAATCAGCAGACGAAATTTGGAAATATATTTTTCTTATTTTTCCCTACAAATAGACTTTGAAATTTCATTCGGATTATCTCCTGAGTCGATAATTCGCATGAAATTCAAAGTTTACTTTGACTTTCAAGGACATGTAAGACAAATATCATAAATTTATTGTCTGCTGAATTCGCTCAGAGAGTGGTAAAGGTTTAAAACTCATTTAATAACCTACTTATCTGTGGAGGAAACATATGGTTAGAAGGTTTATAAACAGCTGTCTCGTACGTTCATATCACTATCCAACATAATACCCGTAAGGATTATTGACACTCTTTCAGGAGCGGTAACAGTCAAAATAATTATGCTTTCCTTTTCAAATAGGGTTTGTTCTAAACGTCAAACGTTTAATCTCCTTGAGAGCAAATATTTTCCTTCTGTTGGCCCCATTTTCAGAAGGGATTTTGTTGTCTTGCATTACAAAAACACGCCTATTCAAAAATAATGAAAATTTTACCACCAAATGAATGAAAATTTTCAGATAAAAAATTCTGATATTTTTTTTATATTTCTGCTAAAACCATAGATTGTGGGTACTCATTAGAACCGCCTCGACGAGGCGGTTCTAAAGAGTACCCACAATCTATAGTTTTAAGCAAAAATAAGAAAAATGATGTATACCCCTGTAAACCCCAGTTTTACTATATAAAAGTGGGGTTTAAGGGGTCAAAAATATATAGATATGTTTTCGTGATATTGTGTTTAGTCGATACTGTCTAGCATTATGGTCACCTTGTTGGGAAAGAGGGAGCTGATTGCTTTGCTTTTCTTTGGTCTGTGGCTTGAGTACTGTCTGTCTTTGGTAGACAATGGTCTGTGATTGTGGGTATTCCTAAACATTTCCTATACTGTGTTTGGTATGCAGGAAAGCAGACATGAAAACATATATTGGAGGATATCCAGGAAATGCCACAATCACGAAGCACAGCCCTCCCGAGGCACCAAAAGAAGGAGTGATGAGGAACAAATAAAGACAGAACAAACGCCACATACAAAACCACAGACGCACAAAGAAGAACTGCAACAAAGGAACCTCCTTGGAATGGTCAGCAGCTTTATTTGCTGTGTTCTATGATTGTGGTATTTCAAGGACATTTTTATTGTTGGAAAGGGATTGCGGAAGCTTTTAACTCGATAGCCATGATTTAGATTTATGAAGGAGAAATTTGTTTCATTAGACTAGATCAATCACTTTGTAATCCCTTGATTCTCACAAAACACAACACTAACATCATCAAACACAATTTCTAATAATAAATGAATGAAATTAAACGAGCCACGCCATGGGACATATGTTTTAGGTAGTATATGCGGACGGCGAAAGCCCCAATAAGCCTGTGCAATGTGCAATCTGTTCAGTGACATACACTTACACGATTATTGGGTATCGACGTACACAGTTTCTTGTCAGATTGTACGAATACACAGGCTAATTTATGTCCTTGTTGTTCCCACCTAGAAGACATATTTTCGCATAGCGCGGCTCAAATATAAAATGAAAGTGAACAAATATAAAATGATCTGCTCTACAGCTGCAGTATGAGGTTAATGTTGATTGAGATATGAAAACACGCACGCTTCAGCTTTTCTCTGGTCTAAAACGGATATTTCCGTCAAATATTAAAATGATAATACTAATATCTTCTATCTTGTCCCATTCCACCGCGGTTCCTCTGTCGCAGTTCTTTGTTCGTCCTGTTCTCGTTGAAGTGCTGTTAAGTGTTGTCTTTTCGTGCCATTCATACATGATACTGTGCCTTTGAAGGGCTGTGCTCTGTGAGTGTGTGCTTTCCTTGGTATTGTACTATTTGAAACGATATTGGCTCAATGACCAAAAAGGACCAGTACACCACAAAAATATGCCTATTTTGACTCCCTTAAACGCCACTTTTATATAGTAAAACTGGGGTTTAAAGGGGTATACATTATTTTGCTTATTTCTGCCCAAAAACATAGATTGTGGGTACTCGTTAGAAACGCCCGACTGCTGTAATACTATTGTGCTACCATAGTTCACGGACTGATCTCTCATTTATATTATTAGTAAATACATCCATAAAGTGATGCTTCGAGTGTGTTTCATCGACTTTGGCCTAAAGCAGCTATTACCATTTAGAAAACCATGACATCTTCATAGTTCTTATTGGACACGTACTTTAACTAGAAAGTCATTTAGCATGCCTCTTGGCCAGCTTATCTGATTGTTTTCGTGCTAAAAGTTTCAAAGTAAGTTGATAATACAAAACCTACATAATGCTTCAGTAACACTTACAGTTACTTTGCATGCATTGCAACCTTTCTGTCTTCCGGGGCTTATGCCTGTTAGTCCGCTATGACCTCTACATGCCAAGATCAGCTCTGTCATGCAAGACATGAAACAATTTAACTCTTTCACTGCCATAGGCGATAACATAGGCTTTTGCAAACAGCATAGATCCAGATGAGACGGCTCATATTGAGCCGTCTCATCCGGATCTACGCTGTTTGACATCAAGTCTTTCAACTTTACATATAAACTTCATTCCAAGCCATAGTTTTTTTGGAACAAAAAGCAGACGACAAATGTCGTCTGAAATTTGGCACCGAAATAGTTAACTGGAGATATCTAGGAAATGCCATAATAATGAAGCACTGCCTTCACGAGGCACCAAAAGGAGGAGGATTAGGAATAAAAATTGACAAGTTACATGATACCACCAACGCACACAAAAGAACTACAACAGAGGAACCGCCTTGAAACGGTCAGTAGAAAAACTACTTGGGTATTAAACCAGTTTTACTAGCGCGAAACCGGACCCTTCTGATAAAGATTCTCGTCTGTGAAACATCAAAGTGAAACGCATATAATCACAAATACTCTGCCATTCAAACATTCCATAATATGTATAATGTATTAACCATATATTTTAAGATATGTAACTTATATGATACATACGAGTATACATTATTACTATAGCAAGGTGATTTGACACTCTGTATGACGCCGAGTGGATATTCCCAGGTCCAGGATAAGGATACTATAGCGATGTTGTGCTTATTATATATCTTGATACCTAAGGGGACTGGATATTGATACATTTGGTAGATTTTCTCAATTTCCGCCAAGGGAGACAACTTTTATGAAATCATATTTGCTTAACTACATGCCAATCCCCTTATAGAAAGGGATATACTCTATAAGGGATCAGCTCTTAAAGAGAAGAATTTGCTCCCAGTGGGGAGCAAATTCTTCCCTTAAAGAACAGACCCCTTTTCCGAAAGGGACAAAAACAAGTTCATAAAATTGTTACGCACACGCTGCTACATAAACGTGGAGACTTTCAATGAGCCAGACGTATCAGATTTTGATAAAACATTTACCTTTCGAACGCCGTGTCATAAAAAGTGTACAATAGATGTTAATATACACATTAAGGGCATATAAATTCAACATTATTAACTGCCAAAAAGAGGCTGCAAATAAGAAATTGTTGCTTTGAAAGTATCGTACTGAACTGCAGTCATCATCGTTAACATGCAGCTGGCTACGTAACACAACAGAAAATATCATTTCATTGAAACCGTGTGTCAAGCGGCAAATGATGATATATTCTGCAGATATCAAATAATTCCGTAGGAGGACAGATAAAGACTTGATCAGAATGGTCATATATTTCCCAGAAACGCAGTCTGTTTTCTTGTCTTCATACGACCTGAAATATAATTTTGTTTTATGTGGCGGATCTATATTATTGCGATATACGTCGACAAAGCGCGTCTTAAAGATTACTTTTCTGGTACCATTACGAAAACACGCCTATTCAAATATATAGAACATTTTGTCTCCAAAAGCTGAAAATTTTCAGATAAAAAACTCAGATATTTTTCAAATTTCTGCATAAAACATAGATTGTGGGTACTCGTTAGAACCGCCTCGCCGAGGCGGTTCTAACGAGCACCCACAGTCTGTGTTTTTGAACAGACATAAGAAAAAATAATGTATACCCCTGTAAACCCCAGTTTTACTATATAAAAGTGGGGTGTTTAAGGGGGTCAAAATTATATAGATATGTTTTCGTGATGTGAATTTTCTGTGGTCTTGTTAATTCCAATCTTAATAGATCAAGCAGAGAGAGAGAGAGAGAGAGAGAGAGACGTTTTACACATTAACAATTTGAACAGCTGTACTTTCAAGTGGATAAAATACATGTACCTATCAGACACACTACCCTACTGTATACAGTTAACTCTCATTATCTCAAACACCAAAAGTTTTGAATTGCTATAACAGCAGTTTGAGATAAAAGGAGTTGGTATGTAAAGAATATATGTCAGAATAAAATAATACTGTCCTTGATTTATTATGACAAGTAGTAGTTTGAATTATCAGTATTTGAAAATAATGAGATTCAACTGAAATTGTCATGCCTAAATATGGCATTGACCGAGAAAAGGCAAATTCCACTAGAAGTCATTCAGTATTGCCTTTGGATTTTGAAATAGAAATATTTTCCCCATATTTATCGATATAGCATGCATTGTCTTTCATTAACCTACAACAACATCTGATTACTTTTTAAGCTGATAACTTTAGCCTTTACCACTCGCTAGGCTTATACAGCAGGCGACAAAGTCATTATATTGTTTCTTATTTTTCCCAGAAAACAGGCTTTGACTTTCCATACAAAAGAAGACAATGTGCATTAAAGGTCAAACCCATTTTCTGGGAAAATTGAAAAACATATTTCAAAATATCGTTTGCTGAAATTATTACCCAGAATGCAAAGCGTCAAAAGCTTCTAGAGCATTGTATTTCTGAATTTTATCCAAAGGCCCATTTTAAAAGTAGCTGTCAAGTAAATGGATTACAATATCGATTCCAGTAAAACAAATATCATGAAGAACAAAATCAATAGACCTCTTATCTGCTTTTACGTACAGCTTTCTAAAAGAAAGTTTGCTCACAAGGTAATAGAGTTATTGCAAGTTAATATGGATAAGATACCACGGGTATGCAACAGTTATTGAGAAACAATGGTCACAAATTAAACGGCGTTGAATGAATAATACATGAATGCTCCTGTTTGTCACGTAACATTTGCGAACTCAACAAAATACAAACAATAAGTACGCCCATGTTGTAACATTATTCATTCTAATGAATGGTGCAACGAAATTGCTGGCACTGAATAAATAGTAAAGCAAATTATTTTCACCTAAAATTAAATAAACTACGTTTTAATATGATTCAACGCTCGTCGTTTATAATGTGATACCTTTTATTAGTGGTAGCAGTATTATTGTTATTAGTATTAGTAGTAGCAGTAGTAGAATTCCAGTATGCATGGGTTGGGTAGGGGAGAGGGCCTATGTTGTGATTACCTTTAGCACTAAGAGATACTTGCATATGTTATTTCAAACCATTATACATGATATGAAAAGATGGGACCTAGCTAAAACGTGTTCTGCTGACCTTCTGGTATAGTTATTAGGCATATATTCTAGCCCAATTTCACATTGCGAAAACACGCCTATTCAAATACACTGAAAATTTTACCACCAAAAATGACAAATTTTCAGATAAAATATTCTGATATTTTTCATATTTCTGCTCAAAACATAGATTGTGGGTACTCGTTAGAACCGCCTCGTCGAGGCGGTTCTAACGAGTACCCACAATTTATGCTTTTGAGCAGAAATAACAAAAATAATGTATACCCCTGTAAATCCCAGTTTTACTATGTAAAAGTGGGGTTTAAGGGGGTCAAAATTATATAGGCGTGTTTTCGTGATGCTACGGTTTACCTATTCGCTTAAATCTCCGTAAACAGTATTTAAATTTTCCTATTTCAAAATGTAGCAGTTAAAAAGTTTATATTTCTCGATGAATATATCACCACTATACTTCATTTGAGCTGGCGCACAGCATTTTCTACAAAATTACGAGTGCACAGTCGGATCAGAGTCTCCGCAAAGCACGCTGTGTGTAGCCAAGTATCTAAAGCGTCTTCAGGCAGACAGCTAAGATTCTGATCAGCCCATTACGAAAAAACGCCTATTCAAATATATTGAAAATTTTACCACCAAAAACTGAAAGTTTTCAGATAAAAAATTCTGATATTTTTCATATTTCTGCTTAAAACATAGATTGTGAGTACTAGTTAGAACCGCCTCGGCGAGGCGGTTCTAACGAGTACCCGCAATACATGTTTTGGAGCAGAAATAACAAACAATAATGTATACCCCTGTAAACCCCAGTTTTACTATATAGAAGTGGGGTTTAAGGGGGTCAATATTATATAAGTATGTTTTCGTGATGGAGCTGAGTCTTCGCTAGGTGGCTATGATTAGTATAGGGACAAGTCTTATGCAATATTGTAGGAAATGCTGTTCTCATTTGTATTAGCGCAACAGAAGTGCTAATTTACCAGGGCCCAATTAGTCAAAACTTACGATGTCGTTAGTTAACGTACCCTTAAAACTTTGATCATTAAATATGGCATTTTTTTCCAGCAAAAATACCTGTAAATTAGATATTGTTCTTACTAGAACAGACAATATTTTGACCACTAACGAGCTCGTTAAGCTAACGATGGTTTGTAATACTGGCAACAGTTTAATAGAAAATACATCAAAAATTTAAAATGTCCTTGTTGATTTTTTCTGCTATATACACTGACGGAGCAACAATTTTTTTTTCATTTATTTGTTGTTTATTTTTATTTATAATGGTGACTATTTGGATTTGCATGCTTACTTTCTGCATTTGTAAGTGGTAGAATTAACGTTGCATATGAGCATATATTATGATTATGATTTAAACTGTTTTGCAGTACCGTTTTAAATTTAAAATTTACAATATGGTAGATAGATGGTGTGCTCACTCTCTGGACATCTTTTTACTACTTTACTTTCAAACATGCTTGTTTTATAAGACTTGTCAAGAAAACAAAAATAATTGGTTAGAAATTTTGCCCAGTATAAAGCTTTTCCCGTACAGGCAATACAAAATTATCGTGCATTAATTAGGCAAGACCATCAAACGTGTTCACTCAGCGTGATTTGTCAGACTCACCGAAGGTGACATGCGCTGTTGGTTTCTGAGCTTTCGCTATTATCAAACGATAACATTTATTCAAAGAAACCCGAGCTGACAAGAGAATCACAAAAGGTGACCTCCGCCGTAGGTTTCTGAGCTTTCGATTATCAAAACAATATCATTCATTCAAAGAAACTTGAGCTGACAAGTTTCCGCAGAGCATGTTAATACTCGACACAGCTAAAAGGGACTTGATACACTTAGTAGATATTTTATAGAAGGGTGACAATTTTCATGACTTTGTGTTTGCTTTCCTGTACATCAAACTCTTCTGAAAATGGCTCCACTCTAGAAAGAAAGGAATTTCTTTCCTTTTGGAGTAGACCCTATTCCAGAAGGGAATAAAACAATTTCGACCGAGTTGTCTCCTTTGAAAGTATAACAATTTCCCTTAACATGAGTAAAACGAGTGAAATATTACACTTTAATGGCGAGTCTTTTCCTGTTAGCGACATAAGCTGCTGAAAACAGGAAATTCTATAACAACATAGTTTCTGCTTTGTCCTTAAGCCTTGTACGGTAGCGTGTCATATAGTGTTAGCGTGACTTTCTAAATCGATTCCATTCTTAATTAAAATAGAAACAAAGTTAAAATCAATTTCTTAAACTGGAGGTTAGTATCTTGCCATGGAGCTTAATGCGATAATCTCGTCATCTAAAAATGATCCTAAAATTGCTTTAAAGAGCAACACGGTCATGTCTCACTGAATAACTTTGGGTTTGCCATTTCCAACATGCATATTTTACCCTTTCATCCCTGCAGACCAGTTCAATTAAGTTGGCAAAAAGTGCAGAGCCAGATGAGACGGCTCGTGACGGATCTACACTGTTTGCTATTATGTTATTGATTTTTGAATGAAACCCAACTATGAATTTGTCCAAATTCACAAATGGAAGAGTCGTTTCAGAAACTCGGGGTGAAAGGTTAACAACATTTACTAAGTCAGTATAGTAGAGAAAATTCAAATACAAGTTAAGAAGCATTGAAGGAAACATTGCTCTGATTTTCCGTTTATAGTCGATTTTTTTATCCGTGGTTCACCATAACGTTGAACAGTTAATTAGACGTTTTCTGTGTCGATCCCCTAATGAATTAGGGAATCCTACGCTGACCAAACTATTATATGTAGCTGTAGCTGAAACTGTATCAGAATTAAGGGTAAGGGTTAAGCGCTCGTAAAACCATGTTTAACCAACCTCACTCCTTCACATGTACATACGCACCACCACCATCATATTGATTGTCTTACTGTTGCCCGTTCCAAGATGATATTTCTATTGCAGTTCCTCTTTGTTTTTTGTTCGGTTTTCGGTGGTGTATTTTTCTTTTACATCGTTTCGTGCCATAGTATCCTTATTCAGTACCTATAAAGGGCTGTGTTCCGTTATTGTGGTCTTTCAGGGTACCCCCATACTTATTTATTTGATCTAATGTTGTTAAAGATAATTGCCTACACCTTTATTCCATACTTATTCTACATTTACAGTTTACCCGGTCTTCGCTAAGACATTTTTAAATTTTAAGTTGGAATAGTTTATCAGCAGTCCCAATTCTAAATCTCTTAATGATTTAATATCTTAATTTTTACTGTATATATTGTATATATGTGTAGGTATGATGACTGTTTACTTTTTTTTACTTATTATTTGTACTTTTAGTTTCTGCAGAGGGCCACAAGGTAGACTAGCTAATATAGCTAATTGTGTTACCCTCTTTAAACATTGTATAAATAAATAAATAAATAAATATCATCTATCATTCTATCCGCCGATTTTGCCTCCTTTCTGAAAGCCGTTGATTTTAACGGAAAGAATTTGTAACGGTAGCCTAATTTGAGAAGGGATTTACATGCCAGGGACACTAACTCATTTCTGCTAGAGTGGTCTCCATTTTAAAAGAAAGACAAACATGTGCGGCTAAGAGTTAGGTTTTTCCTTGAAGTGTATCAAGCGAATTCCCTCTGTAATTTTAATGAATAAATAAAAACTGAAAGGTTGCCTTTGGAAACAAAACACACATAACAGATAGAAAATGAAGTCTCAGTTTTATTTGAGACTCTTAATAAGCAGATATGAAATCCTAGGATGCAAGTAAATGGCCGTTTAACTCTTTCAGCCCTGCAGACTAAACCAGATACCTCTGCAAACAGTGTAGATCAAGATGAGACGGTTCATAATGAGCTGGCTCAACTGGTTCTACACGGTTTGCCTTTCTGTTTTCATTTTACTGATGACCATATTTGCAGCAATGGACACATCCAAATTCAAGGATGGAAGCTTCCATTTCACAAATATAGTAGTGAACGAGTTAACTCTATCATCCTTACAGGCTATGAGAAGGCTTAGAAAACAGTGACGGTCTAGATAATACCGGACACTAGTGTTTGCAACAGATGATATTTCTAAAACCTGGGAAGGAAGACTCTAGGTTTGCTAGCGTCCCTAAAATACCTAAATCGTCGTGGTAATGTAAGCCTCCAAAAATTCTTAGTACTGTTCAAAAAGGGTCGAATTCCTGAAACAAACAATGTTTCAGTTCATATCCACATTTTGTGTTAATATCAACTGTCTGTTGTATTAAATTCAGGAAATGCGTTTTTCCAGCTAAACTGAGGAGAGATGGGCATTTGTTTTATTAAATTTAAGAAATGTTTTGATCTCTAAGGGACTGAGGGCTCAGACCCCCTGACCTCCCCCCACACACACCCTCCCCCCCCCTCCCCCCCCACACACACATACACACACACACTCACACATACACACTATCAACTACTGTTGCAGAATGTTCCATTTATTGTGTCGCACAACTTTACAAAAATCAAGGTGGATGATAAAATCAAATGTCTTTGGAAAGAAATGACACAAAACGGAAGGAAGTAAGTCTAATGGTTAAAACAGACACTGGCTACAAATATACCCGTTATTATTACAGATTTGCATTAAAAAGTAATAATTACAGCCATACATTTTTGTGAAAATAATCCAAGAGTTTTAACAAACTAGCCCTGTTTATTCCTATATTACTAGCCAGTGCTAGAAAGCCTGAAATTCATTAATGAAGGGATTACGAAAATCTACCTGTTAAAGGGTTATCAGTGGACAAGCTCCTCAGTTCATTTCAAACTCATAAACACTGTACTGTTGTATGGCTACAAGAAAACGTGCTGATCGTTAAAGTGACTGATGCGGTTTTATCAACGAAATATTGCTTTTTACTTTTCTGCAGAATAATACGCTGTGGGTGCTCATTAGAAGAGCCCTACAACAACGTTTCGTCGTGTGGTAACACAAGTATTATCAGAACAAAACGCTTGCTATACTAGTTGTAAATTTGTCTGTAAAAGTGGTCGCTAGCTGAAGGAAGCCCTAGGACTGTCTACAATCAGTGGCAGTGACCGGTCAACAACAATACTACCCAGACATTATAATGGTTTTATTTAACATTTCACTAGACGACATTTGCAATTATGTTCCTTATTTTTACTAGAATATAAGATTTGACATTTTCTGGAAAAGAAAAAAACAAACGAATTTCAAAGATATCCTTTCTTCCTTGTTTTCAGAATAAGTCTGGAGAGCTCTAGATGTGAAGCAGTAAACACAAATGAGGCGCCTCATGACAGAACCAACAAAATTGCATCTGCGCCCAGCGTAGCCTAAGATCAGCTTGGACATCCGCCCAGTCTGAACAGAGTCTTCGCAGTGGGTAGCTAAGGACCCAAGATTTCTTGATGCGGACAGCGAAGACTCTAATTAGAATGGGAGGATGCCCAGGTTGATCTGAGTCTTCGTTGGGCGCAGGTCAATTTGTTGGTTTTGTCATTAGGTGGCTTGAATTGCATTCACTTGTCTGCGCGTTTATTTTGAGAAATGCCATATCTACTCTTAATATTCCGACACCTTAACTCCTTATTATGCTAATGAGAAACAGTGAATACCCTGATCAGACTGCCTCTCTGAATATTAAGGGAAAATGTTGTAACGTTAAATGATCACACAGAAAATAAGTACACTTAGTCACATGTTAGCTCAATTATCGAATTCCAAGGTTGTCGAGTGTTAACCTCATTATCAAGATAAAAAAAGTTAATTATTTGAACCGCAGAGTGAGATAACGTACCTTCTGACGTGCGGCTAACGAAGATCCTGATCAGCCTGTGCATCCGAGCACTCTGATCAGAGTCCGCATACTGATACTTTGCATCAGTCTGATCTGACACTTCGCTGAGCGTACATGTTCTAAGTTACGTTTTCCGACGTTGCGGCTCATTTATTGCGATTCCAGACTGCCATTGAATCCCCAGCCTTGACTCATCATAATTCTTTGTATTGTTATTATATATTTTACTGGAATACCTTGCTGCATTAGGATGCCAAAGACTGACTGAACACTTGGTGTTAAATTTTGCATTAGAATTAAGGATACCGTCGTGACAACCTAAATTTGGTTTAGGAACTTGACCTTGTTTTCGATATCATGAGTGTGTTCATAGTTCCCAAGGGTCATTTCTTTTAGAATCCATTTAGGTACAATATTAGTCTAACTACTGACCCTTCTGTATGCTGATGTTATGTTTCTAAAAAGAACATTTTTCCCCAGTTTTATGCAGGGCCATTTTAAATGTCCATTAGGTCAGTTTAATTTAAAACTTTTAGACATAGTGTATTTGAAACACAAATAGTAATTATAAGCTCTTTAGCAGCATTATGATACCGAGGTGTTTAACGTTTGGCATTAAATTCATAGCGACAGTTTTCCTACAAATCATTGAGTCCATTCTTGTATCTTGGAAAATCAAGTTCCACTTAAGCCTTTGCTAGGGATGCGTATACAGCCGTGCAAACTTCGTTGCTGTTATATGAAGAGTCTCTACATACCGAGACTTGGGGATTCGCTGTGTTATGTGTTGTTTCCAATAGCAACATTAAAAATCGATTTACCCCTACCCTCGTCCCCCTCTTCCCTCTCCCACCTTCCGAGCGCCATGTATTGTTACTGCTGACCGTTCTAAGACGGTGGTTCTAGTGTTTGTTTTTGCTCTTTGTGTGGCATTGTGGCTACTCGCTGCAGGTAATTGTTTTCACATGTTTTCTCATGTTCGTTGTCTTATTATTGTATTAAGTGGATCCTGTCTAGCATTGTGGTTACCATGTTGGGGAAGTGGAAGTAGGTTGCTTTGCTTCTCTTTGGTTTTTTGGTTTGTGTACTGTATGTCTTGGTTTGTTTGCTCTTCCTCTTGGAGTTATTGGTAAGCTATATATTCTGTGATTGTGGCTCTTAAAAGACAGTTTTGCTATTTTTGAACACAAACATCATAGTGCTAGTTTTCCTTGGGATCTGGTTCCATTCTGGTATTTTGAAAAATCAGGTCTCGCTTGTGCTAGGTGATGTATGAAGCCATGCAAATTATACAGTTGTAATATGAAGAGTCTCTATAAAACCGAGAGTTTGGGTTTTCGATCTATAATGCATTCTTTATGTCCAAGGGCAATAATTATAGATTCTATATGATACAATTCAGATACGGTGCATGCACTGGCTAAATGTAAAGTGAATTTCTTTAACCGTTAGTATAAGACCTTGACCGACCATAACTTTATTTTAAAGGACAAGAAGCAGACGCATCATTCTTCACATAAGCAGCAATAAATCTCCTAAACGAGAATAACTTCCTGAATACAATTACGTATAGTAAATGTAATTTGCAAGCACTGCTCTCATGGCCACCATAACAATTAGACGATGCCAACTGGTCATGAAGAAAACGTTTTAAGCAAATGCAGAGTGTAAATGCCATGATCAGCCTGTGCATCCGCGCAGGCTGATCAGGGCATTCACTCTCCGCTTACGTAATCAGTGGCTACTGTCCATTATATCAATAGACAGCAAATTCATTCATGAGACTTTTCGGAAGCACAGGCCGATCTGAAGATGAACAGTTCGCTTATGATCTAAGACACATTTTCGCTTGAAGTGGACTATTCAATGAGGAATTGCTAGTGATGCACTGTCTTTGCAATTACAGATGCACAGCACTTAGAGATAGAGGGCCCTAGAGCGTTTGATAAACAGCGTAGAAGCGTAACAGCGTCTGTATAATTAAATTCTGTGGACTATAAGCGTGGTAGAGTCTGCGTGTACATTACGCAGACTTTGATCTTGTTTCGGAGACGCGGGTTGATTTGGAGTTGGATGTTTAATGTTTTAGTATGCGCAAAGCACCACTTTTTCTCGACCAGAAAACAATTACAGAATTCCAACTGATTTGTCCCACTGGGCATGAAATATTTAATTACAAGTAGACACCTAACAGTGAGACACCTGTGGGAATTAAATTACACTAACAAGTCTGCGAAATGTACACACCATATTCCCCTGTAATTTACGGAGGAATCCGGGTATACATTAATAATATTATTTTTGCAATTTGTAGGATTCGGTTGTATTCAAAATACTTAATATTTTTTTTCATTTGTATTTCGTTTTGTTTGTTTTGTGTTTTTATGATGTTATTTTCTGTTGTGTGTGTGTGTGTGTGTGTGTGTGTGTGTGTGTGTAGAGTAGGTAGATATGAACAAACAATGTAGACCCAGAACAGACGCCGGGGTCTACAGTTTGTCACTCATCCAACAGTTTGAAAACACATCAACAGGTAGACTTGTTCAAATTTAAGGTAAGAATGATAAGATGGTAAAGAGTCATTCCATTTTTACCCTTTATTTTATACAAAAAGAAAGGCCACGGATTACAATTGATGGTAAATTATTATTATTATTATTATTATTATTATTATTATTATTATTCGGTTTTAAGACTTAAACGAGGTTTAAGCCTCCAACCACAATAGTTCTGCTATTTACCGTTTGGAATGTTGGTTTGGTGTTGTCACTGTCCAGCTTCGTTAAACTTTATTCGTTCTGTTTTCGATGATTTGTCATTCTATGCTGTTGTTCAATATTTGAATTATTGCTGAATATTTTAGATATTTGCTTGTCAGATAAATTGATGATGTTTCTTGTCTTGTTTTGTTTTGTGTTTTTACGCCCAAGTATCAATATTATATCCATTTCGGGACAATGATAAGACCACAATATAACAAAGCGCTGTGCAAGGAAAGACCCTGCAACCATGATAAAGATTTTCTGCAGAATGGGATTCGACTGCCGAGCGCAGTATCAGCAGGCGATTGCTAAATGTGCCAAGCTACTAACGTTCCTCTGTCTAAACTAATCTTGATTTTAAGCTTTATGAAGTCGTTGATGCGGGATTCCTATGTAAATGTTTTAATTTTACGAGCTTAAAAATGTTATGGGAGAAATTATGTGGATCAATGGCCTTAAAACCGTTTTCAAGATGATGCTATGCCCATTCAGTCTTAATAAAAGTTGAATACCCTCATCACACCAGCCTTGCTGTCCTTTTAGCACTGCGATCACCTCGCTTGGGGAAGAGAGAGTTGGTCTGTGTGCTTTTCGTGCGTTGTTTTGTTTTGCGCGTGATGGTTTTTGTCTCTTTGGTGTCAGGGATTGGCTACAAACTTATAATTGTGGCATTCCCTGCACTTTTCATTTTACATTTTGTTTTCGAATTCGACTCCCCTGCCATATTTAGTTTGTTTACTTAGAACAGAAAATTCGGATGAGTTCAGTTGTATGATAAGCGTGTCTTCAGCTATCCTATTAATTAATTTTCGGATTTTAAAGTTGAAAATAGAATTCTGCTTAAATTATTTCTAGTAGTGGAACGAGAGTAAGAGTTTATGTATTTCATTATCTTTCACAAATCCAAGCGATGTTTTTTCTCTCCTGTCTACTTCTGCGTTTCCAAATTATTTTGAGATAATATCGGCAAGCGGTTAGTTTTTTTATCATCACGAAAATATACCTAAATAATTTTGACCCCCTTAAATCCCACTTTTATATAGTAAAACTAAGGTTTACAGGGGTATACATTATTTTTCTTATGTCGCCGAGGCGGTTCTAACGAGTACCCACAATCTATGTTTTTGAGCAGAAATATGAAAAGTATCAGCTTTTTTATCTGAAAATTTTCCATTTTTGGTTGTAAAATTTTCCAATATTTGAATAGGCGTGTTTTCGTAAGGGAGGCCGTAAAACGTTACCCAGTACTTGCAGAGCTGTATTAATTTGCTGGCCTTCTTCTTTTTAATATTTCCGAAGACCGTCATTAGTGCTTAATAAAATGTTAGGAGATGAAGCGTATTTGAAAGCTGTATTCCAGTGTCGAGCTTGAAAAGTTGATCTGGACATTCACAGTTTTTACCTGCATTTGCATCACTTCTTGTGTAAACCGGTTGACATAAATAGTCACATGTAATTTCAAATCAATATCACAGTAGCGTATGCTCAAAGGTAAAAAAATAGCACTATCTCTTTTCTTCAGCCATTAATCTACAAACGACGTGGGAATATTCATGAGCTTCAAAGGAATCTTAATAGGCCGCAACGTCAGATAACATACCTTTGGACATGGGCGCCTAGTGCGCAGCGAAGATTCAGATCAGCCTGCGCGATCACAGACTCTTCACTGGGCGCATTTTGCGTAATCAAAGCTGTAAGATTTCTAAATGCGGAGAACGAAGACTGATCAGACTGCGGAGGCCTGGTGATTTGCGTCTTCGTTGGGCGCAAATGTCAGAAGGTACGTTGCAGCTCTAATGTTCCTTCGTCAGCGTCAGATGTTTTCTTTTATCTATAAATACCATATATACCTTAAGGACAATGGGACACAATTTATGGGAAATGGTATATGCTTTCAGGAGGGAGCATCTGTGTCAGAACTCATTGCAAAAACACGCCTATTCAAATAAATAGAAAATTTCACATCCAAAAACTGAAATTTTCAGATAAAAAAAACTCTAACCCTGATACTTTTCATATTTCTGCTCAAAACATAGATTGTGGGTACTCGTTAGAGTTAGAACCTCTCGCCGAGGTGGTTCTAACGAGTACCCACAATTTATGTTTTTGAGCAGAAATAAAAAAAATAATGTATACCCCTATAAATCTCAGTTTACTATATAAAAGCGGGGTTTAAGGGGGTCAAAATTATATAGGTATGTTTTCATGATGTGTTTTTGTTCTCTCTCTCCATTTTGAAAAGGGATCTACTCTAAAAGGTAATAACTTGCTCCCACTGGGATGTACTCTAAAAGGTAAAAAAAATGCTTGCTCCGTAAGGGAACATTGAATCTATCAAGCGTTTTGACATTACGAAAACACGCCTATTCAAATATTTAGAAAATTTTACCTCCAAAAACTGAAAAATTTCAGATAAAAAAACACTAATATTTTTCATATTTCTACTCAAAACATAGATTGTAGGTACTCGTTAGAACCATCTCGCAGAGGCGGTTCTAACGAGTACCAACAATCTATGTTTTGAGCAGAAATAAGAAAAATAATGTATACCCCTGTAAACCCCAGTTTTACTATATAAAAGTGGGGTTTAAGGGGATCCAAACTATATAGGCATGTTTTCGTGATGTATAGTCTATGCTGCAAGCTAATGCAAGTCTATTTGATTATTTACTACAGTCAACTCTCGGTATCTCGAAGTCCAAGGCAGTCTCTGAAATACTTCGAGACATCCCTACTTCGACATAACAGATTTGCAAAATTGAGGAAAAAGTAAACCGAACAACCACATTTCACCAATGAATATGTAATTTGACTCGTGAAGATAGAGATATGTTAAAAATATTATGGAAAGGGAGCTATTTGCCCCTTAGGGGCAATTTCTCCTCTTAGCCACAATATTTTGGTACTGTTGTTAGATTTCCATGTTAAAACAGGGACCAGATTTTCACTTCAAGATAAGTGTTTATTCGAGATAAGCGAAGTCGAGATAACGAGAGTCACTGTATTTAGGGTATATATGTAGTTTTCTTTTCGATTACCAATTGCCCATGTCATCACGCTGATCTAAATGTATGATAACTCTTGAGGGAAATGAATACGCCAAATAGATGTTCCACCGATTTTTACAAGGGAGACAACTTTTGTGAGTTACGCACAGCGTCTGGTTTTGAAAAGGAGCTACTCTAAAATGAATGAATTTGCTCCCCTTCTGAAAAGAGTCTACTATTAAAAGAAAGAATTTCCTCTACAGGAGAAAGGGCTTTCTTATAAGAATAGACCCGATTCAGAAGATAGCTATTTGAGGTCAAAGTCGTTCCTTTCAGAGTAAACCCGTTTTTTAGAAGGTATCTAAAACAATTTTGGCAGAGTGTCCCTCTGAAAGTATATCAATTCCGATTAAAAGTAGGATAGACATGTCTAGCAAACTGCTCTAAAACAAGCAGTTTGATCAATTAATGAGTCTACGCCAGGTCAGCTTAAATGTGTAGGTTGGTTTAAACATATTTTATTTGTATTACTAATATGAACTAATACAAACATTGATAATTTATACAAATGAGATTCAGAAGAAAGTCAGAAGACTTGTGTTAATTTATATCCCAATGTGAAATCATCAAAGCTAACAATAACAATAGCAATACGTGATTTGAACAACTTACAGCTTAAGCAATTGTACTGTTTTACATTTTAAAAAGTCTTTCATCAATATATTCGTTATTAATCTAATTATTCTAAATAACCAGAAACCTTATCTCCTTACCATACTCACTTTAAAATTGTAACAACCCAGTGAACACAAAATGTCCAATCAACGTCGTTACAATGTCGCTGCGACGTTGTAACCCCGTTGTCCGTTTGCTGGGAAACCTATTTTGTAAGCTATTTAAATTATTGTGATGCAATCGAAAACAGTTTAGGTCCTAATCGAACTCATCCGAGTAGTTACATTCCATCCAGAATATGTTTTAAGCTGAGCGCTCTTTAGGTTAAGTTATCTGATATTTTTTTCTCATTTTTCGCAAGAACTTAGACTTGACGTTTCAAGATCTTCTCTATAATAATCTCCTTCAGGTACGATATAAATAAAAAGGCAACGTCTTTCTTTCCATCACGAAAATTTGACCACCTTAAACCCACCTTTGTATAGTAAAACTGGGGTTTACAGGGGTATACATTATTTTCTTCTTTCTGTTAGAAGCATAGATTGTGGGTACTCGTTAGAACCGCCTCACCGAGGCGGTTCTAACGAGTACTCACAATGTATTTTTTTTAGCAGAAATATGAAAAATATCAGAATTTTTTTATCTGAAAACTTTCTGTATTTGGTTGTAAAATTTCCAATATATATTTGAATAGACGTGTTTTCGTAATGCTGTCGAAATAATATGTTCTAAATGTTGTCTGTTTCTTGGAATACTTAGCAGGTTGAGGATTAAGCTTCAGAAACCTTCTAATATGCTTGCATTTTTTCAGTGGATGGTTAAACAAATAAAAGGTTTTCATAGTTTATTTCTGAAATTTTAAACACAAATAATAATAAGAAATGCTTCGTTTCTTTAGAAATCACACACCCCACCTGCCAATTCAGCATTGTATATAGTAAAAAAAGAAGGAAAAGGTAGGTATGAAACATTGAAAAAGTCAAGTGATCTGTATTTGGGTCTACACTGTTTGCTCAGACCTGCTTGTTCGAATACTGAGGGTATATACGACAATGTGCTGCAAAATGGATCCTAAACAAAAACACGAAACAATGCCTCAAAATCTCATTTTTGCGACCAGAAATTGCCTAACTGCGAATAATTTACAAAAACAACACACAAAATCCTAAATTTACAATTCAATTAAATTTCGGAAGAGATGTAAACATATCCCATATATGCGGGCAGGCGTTTTACTGACATTGAAGACAATCCGATACTGCCGGAAATGGGAGCGGGAGTACATTTAATCATATAGTTTACGTTATTTCACAGAAACGCCATAAATTTCATACATCTGTTCATCTGCCTATAAGAAGCAATTTTTCGACCACAGGCAACACGCACGACAAAACCTTCAATAAGACTTGTTCGACCTGCGAAGACTCAGATAAGCCTGCGCATCCGTGCAGTCTGACCAGAGTCTTCGCTGATCGTATGTGCCTTCTACAGCCTCCGGACGATCAAAATATGGATAAACGAGAACCCCTTTGCATTGCTGGGTAGTTGTACAAGCTGATCTATGTTTTTGCTGGTCACAAGGACCTTATTGTAGCGCTGGCTCAGTTGGTTAAAATACGTTCAGCCCTCGGGCGTAGTCCTAATACAATTTCAGCTACACATAAACAATCTCGGCCCAGTTGTTCAAAACTAACGATGTCGTTAGTTAACGTATCGTTAAACTTTGATCATTAATTATGGCATATTCGCTAATATTTTTGCTGAAAAAATGTGAGTAGCTACTCACATTTTTTTTCTGCAAAAGTACCCGTGAATTAGATATTGTACTTACTAGAACAGTTAACAATTTGACCACTAACGAGTCCGTTAAGCTAACGACGCTTTGAACAACTGGGCTCTGTCCGCGTAGGAGTCCCATAACGCATCAATAAATCAGCAAAGAAAGTTTATTTATTGAGTCCACGCACGACAAAACCTATAGTAAGGCCTTTTGACCAGCAAAGACTCAGATATTAAGCCTGTACTTCAACCCAGTATGGTAACGGCTTTCTTTTGACCCTCTTTAGATAGATCAGAGACTGTAGAAGGCACATGCGATCAGCGAAGACTCTGATCAGACTGCACGGAAGTGCATGCTGATCTGAGTCTTCGCTGGTCGCATCAAACTTCTATTAGGTTTTGTCGTACGCTGGCTCAATTCTCTTCTCAACACAATGAAGAAACATATTGAAATCCGTCGACTTTCAGTTCGCCATCCCTGAGGTTGTTTTCAAGTGTGGCAATTAAATTCCATGCAAAATGGAATAATCTGAAAGAAAAGTCCACACTAATAAAAACGAAAACAGCGGGTTTGGCTTTTGCCAAACTATTCATGAACAGCAATGTACTCTGCAACACTACTCACGCCTCCTAGTCCAGGTCTTAAGCGACATTCTTTTCCAAAAAGTTTAAACCACATTATTGCATAAAAAGCAGTGTCGCACGTTATTAACAGCCGTGCATTAACCGGCGAAAAGCCATGTATTAACAAGGCAATTCACGCGCTGTTAATGCACGGCTGCGCAACTTTCAATATGATCGTACCGGGGCCACAGATTTGCTGCCGTTACGAGATGTGTACTGCCCGGTCCTATAACGAGAACAGAACAGAACAGAACAGAATTTTATTCGAACTCCAGTAGGCTATAAAACCCATGCGGACATAATACATACATGTACAATGGCATTTGGACAGTGTTCCACCGAGAAATACAATCCATACAACTAAAATGTCTTCATTTTAACAGACTATGAATGAAGAAAACAAAAAAAAAAAAAAAAAAAAAAGGTAAAACAGATAACATATGATGAAATGCCACAAGTTTTGGAGAAGGTGCTTATTATTATTATTATTATTTCATTTATTTATTTTTTTTTCTCTCTCTCTCTCTTTTAGATTGATTCTTCATCATATAACATTATTATAAAACGGTATGTTTTATGGTCGCACTTTAGCAACACCAGGATTATCAACTAATGACAACAGCAAATAATATAGAGAACATCAGCTGATTGAAACGGACGTCGGTCTTACAAATTTGCAAGACCGCACGACCGCCTCAAACCTACTAAAGATATTTATATAAAATATTTATATACATGTATATGAATGCTGTGCACAGTACCTGTCTCTTAATTTTAATAAGCTTCATACATACACACATGCTCGCGTGTCCAAATCCAATATCCTACCGAAACGAAATATAGGACACTGGATTCCCTAGACACCCGGGTAAGCGTCTCTCTCTCTCTCTCTCTCTCTCTCTCTCTCTCTCCTACCAACCATCATCTATAAGCGAGAAATCTCATTTCTGAATTCCAATGCATTTCTAATGCATTTCTTTTCTATGTATATGTATGATGCAGAGAACATGCGCTGACTAGCAAGCGATACGGACTATCCACACCTGCATGCCATGCGTCAGCTCATGCACTCTGCACATAGTGATACATACATGAAATAGGTATTGACTGATCTCATAACTGTTAAATATTTAACTGTGTAATGTATTTTTATAATTTTGCTATTTACTACTTTTCTACACATATGCATACACATACTCACACACACATACACACGTGCACATGCATGTACATATACAAATCTATATATTTATACACATATGTACACATATATGCATACATATTCACGCATATATACATACATAACTATACACATACAAATACATATATAACTACACATACACATACATATACTTAGGCATGCTACGGAGAACATGCACTGACCGACAAGCGTTACAGACTATAAACACTTGATATCAATTGTTCAGGTTCCCTCCCCCATCGTACCGAAACGAAATGCAAGACTGGCGTATGGGAACAGTGACCAACCATCGTTTTTGAAATTACATATCATAAAATGCTTAATACATGTATGTAAACATATATTTAAAAGCCAGTGGTTTGCATATTGTTTCGACCCCTATATAACAAATTTGTGCGTTGACTGAATGCATAGAAAATATAGGAAGATAATTTTCGAATACCCCCTACATTTGAATTAAGTAATTCTAAAAACTTGAACATACTAGGCCTGACCCAATAGTATCTTGCAATATATTTTTTCCTTAAATCATCATACAAAGGGCATTCTAATACAAAATGGTATTCGTCTTCAAGTACTTTACAATTCAAACATTTTCGTTCATTTAGTGGAGTTGGATTCGGTTTTACCCATCTTCCAGATTCTACCTCGAGACGATGAAATGACAGCCGTAATCTGCTTAACGCATATCTAAATTTACTTACATTTACATTGTCTAGATAAGGTTGTAGTTTAAACGCAGCGAATGTCCTATTAAAATTTGCCCGCGTAGACTCCTCTAATCTTGCCGTCCAGTTTTGTATAAATGTGTCTGTCAATCTTTGTTGAACAGCGGCTATAAAATTATTATAATTTCCAACCCCCTGGTGTATCCAAACTTCATGAAATCCTAATGATGAGAGAAGATCGCGTAATAGAGATGCCCAGTTTACAGTATTTGGTCTTGCCTCAATATCGGTTTGCATTAATCCATATATTAACTTATCATATTTACGTTCATCTGCTGATAAAATTTTGAACCAGTACCTTATTATTAATAGATATCGCTTCGTGAGAAAATTAGTTCTACCTAATTCACCATATATGAAATCATTCTGTGTGGTTTTCTTCACTCCTAATAACCGTTTACAAAACTGTAAATGCACGCGTTCAATGGTATTACCTTGAATGAACCCCCAAATTTCACTACCATAGTTTAAGATAGGTGTAACCAATTTATCAAACAGTTCTAACATATGTCTTGGTGAAAGAAATGTGAACTTATATAAATATGTATTCATTTTAAAAATCGCTTTTTGTGCTTGTCCCGCGAGAGTATTTTGAGCTTCTGAAAAAGACCCCCCTGAAGTGAAAACAATTCCTAAGTATTTAAATTTAGAAACAATTTCAAGTAGTTCGCCATCATAGAATAAAGCTAAATTACGGCGTAACATACCACCTTTCCTAAAAATCATTACTTTAGTCTTGGACACATTGATTTTCAGTTTCCATCTCTTGCAATAGTCTGATAGCATATTTAAACCTTTTTGTAGTTCCTCTGCACTGTTTGCAAAAAGCACTATATCATCAGCATATAGTAGAAGGAAAATTTTAAACATGTTAATGTCTATCCCTTCTAAGCCAGATAATATAAAGTGTTCTTCAATATCATTTAAGAACATTGAAAATAACAGGGGTGGAAAGCACTCTCCCTGCCTGACACCTAACTTGCAGTAAAACTCATTGCCTAATTTGTTACAATATTTGACCCTTGATTTGACTGATGCATACATTGACTTAATAATATTAAATATTTTTCCTCTTAGTCCCAATTTAATAAGCTTATACCATAGATTTTCTCTAACTACGTAATCAAAGGCTTTCGTGAAATCTATAAATGCACAGTATAGCTTTTGGGCATGATTGAGAATATGCGAAATTAATCCATGAAGTACAAAAATATCATCAGTAGTGCTCATGTTAGCCCGGAAACCAGCCTGAGCTTCTATAAGTACAAAATACTTCTCTGACCATTCTGACAATCTATTATTAACCACCCTAGTGAATAGTTTTCCCAAAGCACTAAGCAAAGTAATGCCTCTATAATTTTCTACATCATTTAAATTTCCTTTCTTGTGTAGCGGAATTATATAACCTTCCGACCATTCTTCTGGAAAAATGCCACAATCAAATACCTTATTGAAAAGATTACAAAGAACCGGAGCTAAAATATGTATGCCATGTATAAAAAAAATTCATTGATCACTTTATCTGGTCCTCCTGCTTCGCTTGATTTGAGCTGTTTTATTGACCTAACAATTTCGGTTTGAGAGAAGTTTAAATTTAATTCTTCAAACATTATGGAAAACTCATTATTTACATATCTTTCATTAAAATAGATAACATCTTCGTCCGGAAGGTAAAAAGGGTCGTCCGGATTGTTTACTGCTTTAAAATATTCTTCAAAAGAGGATAAAGCTATATTTGCGGGCTTAACATATGCTAGTTCCTTTAACATATTCCAGTATTGTTTGGCATTCTTATTTTTTGAAGTAATAAACTTGTTTGTTTTTTCCCTGTCAAATTCATATTTGCAACGCCGTAACACCTTTTTATATTCAGACCTGGCCCTAACCATGTTCACTCTATTTACATCGGTCTTTGACGCTCTATATTTATCTAACATGTGCATAAAATAGTATTTTTTCTCTCTACATTCATCATTGTACCACGGATTATGCTTTTCTTGATTAAAAGGAATCTCTACATTGTCGTGTTTAATTGTTTTTTTAAACAACGGAGCTGCCACTTCATCCAACAAATTAACAAGATCCGTTACACAAGACTGAACCTCTGTTCCGTTTGAACAGTGTGAAAGTTTTGAATCTAATAGTTCGAACTGTACTTTTGTGGATTCTTGACTGAGACGATTTATGTATTCATCTTTTAACTCATTTTTCCATATGTATTTTTCAGATATATACTCGTATTTCTCATTAAATGATTCGTGCATTTCGGGCAATCCAAATTCAAAGGAAAAACTGACCAGGCAATGATCAGAAAAAATATTTGGTTCTTGTACATCGAAGGATGTGACAAGATTAAACATTTCATGCGACCCTAAAACGTAATCTACTAGACTGCTGCCTCTGTGACCTACAAAAGTGTGTCGCCCAATCCCGTTGTCATTACCCACCCTCCCATTCATTATTCTTAATCCCGTTTGTTTACACAGTTCTAATAATAGCATAGTCGGTGGAAATTACGTTCGCGAGACATCGGTGAAAAGGCGAAACAAAGTAGTGCAAGGAATAACGCGAAATGTAGCAAATGTATTCAGTTTTTATGCAATAATAGCGATCGAACATGGTTTTTCAATGCATTAACATTCGCCAGGTCCCTAGGGAGGTGTTGAAAACCGCGGCCTCCGGCCTCGGTTTTCAACACCTCCCTCGGGACCTCGCGAATGTTAATGCATGAAAACCCATGTTTGATCCCTATAATAAATACAATGAATAAATTGCCCTTCCGAAGCAAAGACAGAAGAAGAGATAAGACGACACAATGGCACAGTCGCAATAATCGGCATACAAACAAAAAAGCTTTGGAAAAGAGGAGTTGCCTTGGTACGGGCATTAAAAATGAGAAAAGTTTAACGACCGCCACATGGTTCTTTACGCTAGATGTATTGAAGCTCAATAAAATCTAAAAAAAAAAGGAATTATTTGAAAACAGAGAATACACCGTAAAAAATGAAAAGAGAGATACGATTTTCAACAAATCCCAAGCATCCTAGCGCCGTGTTAAGTGATACTATGTTTTCAAATTATTCCAAATGGCCACATTCAGCCCTAAGAGACCATATTCCCTCTTTATCTAGGAGATAGAAGGCCCTTTGCATGATCACTATATAAATGAAAAATATAATATATATACTTTTTTTAATTTTGAAAGAACGAATGTCGGAAAAGAGTACAGCTTAGAAAACTATCGTTTCATTAATGATGATGGCTAAGGGAAGCAACGAATAAAAAGCGAAACATAATTATTAATAAAAATCTAAAAAGACTGCCTGAAGACTTTAGAAATTAATTTAAAGCCTGCCATTCTTAAAAGCTACTAATAGCAATTTGAAGATTTCTATTTATTAAAGACTAAGAACGCAATGCGGAAGATTTGCAAGTGCTTCATCTCCATTACAAAGAATGGAAGTAATTAATTACGCATTTCAATTCAGTGTTAGAAAATAGCACCTTGTTAAGAGGAAGCACTTTGCATACCAATCTGTTATAACTAGATAAACGGAAGCCATATTACCTAATTATTGTTGCCACAAGATGGCTGGAGTATTACTGAAACATAGTGAAATGTGCGAGTTTGTCCCATGGTAATAATCATGATTTAAAATGTAAGCGAAAACCGAACTTTGACTGCGCAGTATGATTTTGTCGGTCATTAATTTCCTTTATAGACTTGCGAATCATAACTAACATTTATAGTGTTGTTTTATATTCATAATAAAAACATGCCTATTCAAATATATTAAAAAAATTACAACCCAAAAAGGAAAATTTTCGAATAAAAAATTCTCATATTTTTAATATTTCTGCTCAAAACATAGATTGTGGGTACTCGTTAGAACCGCCTCGGTGAGGCGGTTCTAACGAGTACCACAATCTATGTTTTTAGCAAAATAAGAAAAATAGTGTATACCCCTGTAAACCCCAATTTTACTATATAACAGTGGGGTTTAGTGTGTCAACATTATATAGGCATGTTTTTGTGATGGATGCCAAAACCAATAGACGCAGAACCAGTATTTAAAAGGACTAGGTACATTTTCAGGGTAGGGAACTTTTGTCAAAACAGTCTTGTCTCCCTTCTGTAAAGGTGTCTACTCTAGAAGGAAAGAATGTTTGCACCCAATGTTTATAGTTGACTCCTTTTCTGAAAGGGCTTCATATACAGGAAAGCAAACAGGAAGTCACAAAAGTTGTCTTCCTTGTAAAAATAGCAGAAAAGCCACAATGTGTTTTAAGTCCCTTAAATGGGAAACTTATCTACATCACTTGTTTACTTAAATATCTTTTGAAGAATTATCCAATTTCATTTATGTTTTGTTGTTGTTTTATTTTCACACTGCACTTCCTTAGGATAGGTTGTTGGCTCTTGTGTTTTGCACTTTCTCTACTGACCTAATATATCAGGGCCCAGTTGTTCAAAGCGTCGTAGCTTAACGAGCTCGTTAGTGGTCAAAAAGTTAACTATTCTAGTAAGTTCAATATCGAACTCACAGGTATTTTTGCTGAATAAATGTGAGTAGCTTTTGCAAATGCAGAAGCTACTTACATTTTTCTGCAAAAAATTGGGGTATACGCCATACTTAATGATCAAAGAGAACGACACGTTAACTGGCGACATCGTTAGTTTTTGAACAACTGGGCCCTGGTCTCATTTGAATAACATGGAACAGATTGCAGACGCATCCTTACAAACCCATCGTAGTGTAACCGGAAATGAAAAACGAAAATAAAATAAAATAAAAACAAAACAAAACAAAAAAATAATAAATAAATGAATAAAAAAAAACGACACCATAATTACATGTACATGTAGTTGCAGCAAGCAATCGATTACAGTGAATGTAAACAGCAGAAATATTGTGCCGTTACTTTACAAAGGATATAGCTTTTACAAATCAAACGTAATCTCTCTAATATCCGAAATAAATGAAGATACTTTTAATGGAAACAAAATTCTTTCCTTCATGAGAATATAGCCCCACCCATTTCCTATTTAACTGGCAAACATGCAGATATTGAAAAATCTTTTTTAGGCGCAGTTGGATAAGCATAAGCAATGAATTGACCTTGCAAACTTTTCAAAGCAAATGTCATATACACACTTGAATACAGGCGGATGCGTGGGCAAATGTAAATCTGCGCAGTTTATTTTGCCGATAAGGTACCTTTCTGCTTATTCATGTCTAATCGATTACGAAGAGTGACGTTCATTGCATAAGAGGTATTGTTTTAAGTTGTCTTTACCACTAACAGTTTCGTGTTATAGTGTATGCCGGAAAATCAAACATCCTTTCAAATTATCTATAGTGCGTGTTATTCAAGGACAAACTCATTCGCCGTGTTCTGTATTTTATGATGTATTCATTCATTTCAACCATAAAAGGTGCATTAAAGACAATTCCTGTAACAGCGAAACATTTTCTTGCTAGGGTGGCATTACTTCAACATCTACATACTTCAGGGGAATAGAGACATTTACAATATCAGGGGCGACAACTTTGGCAAATAGTATTGTCTCCCTTGTAAAAGGTGTTTCCTAAAAAGGGAATAATTTGCTTCAAGGGGAGCAGTGTTTTTTCTCCTTTTTTTTGTAGACTCCTTTCCAGGAGACATTTTATTTCTAGGCACGCAAACCGGAAATCACAAAAGTTGGCGGAAAATCTGCCAAGCGTATCAATACAAATCCCATAACGTTCTTTAACAGATAGATACCTGTAACCGATATACAAATGAGCCAGCGCACGACAAAACCTACAATAACACCTCTGCGACCAGCAAGGATAAGACTGTACATCAACCCAGTATGGCAAGGGTTCTGGTTCATCGCTCTTTGGATAGACCGGAGGATATAGAAAGCACATGCGATCAGGAAAGAGTGTGGTCAGATTGCGCGAATGTGAATTTTGTCATGCGCTGTAGTTGGGTTTCTCTATTCCTGTATCTTGCAAAAAAAAAAAAAAAAAAAAAAAAAAAAACAGCTGAGTTGTTGTATATATAAAGCTTAAATATTGGTTCATACAAAACCGCTGTTTTGCAATCGAAAATTAGTGCATTTTGGAGAAATGCATGCATTTTGTATGATACTGGTTTAGAGGTTTGCATCTACATCTATGTTGTTACACTAAGCTGTCATACTTGACAATTCTTAAGTAGTGAAAAGAGAGAAGTCTGTGTGTAGGTCTTCTTGTTCGTCTGTAATTACTGACAATGACCAATCCTAATCAACTGTGTGATGTGTTATTATTTGTGTGTTCTAAGATGGCTGATGAGACCAATCTTAGCTCTAAACTGCCTGTTGCAGATAGAACAAGAGAGGTCTGAGGAAGAAAGTTCTGTTGGTGATGCCTTAGCTCTGGCTTTCCGCTGTGCACGTTTCTGCTCGGCTTCGCTGATTCTTTTTGCTTCGTATTCACCAGCTCCCCTTTTTATGAGGCCTCGCCACTTTGTACGAACTTGTGCAATCTGTTCCCATGACTCAGTTGGTATGTTGAAGTCTTTCAGGGAGGCTTTGAGGGTGTCCTTGTATCGCTTCTTCTGACCACCATGGGAGCGTTTTCCTACTTGAAGTTCTCCATAGAGGATTTTCTTTGGCAAACGTTCATCAGGCATTCTGATAACATGGCCTGTCCATCTTAACTGTGCCAATTTCAGAAGAGTATGTATACTTTGCATCCCTGCCCTTTTCAGGACTTCTGTGTCTGGAATCCTGTAAACTGTCCAAGTTTCGCATGCGTATAATAGTGTTGCCAGCACTACCGATCTATATACTTTCAGCTTTGTGTCAAGTCTGATTCCACTTCGGTCCCAAATACTTCCACGTAGCCGGCCAAATGCTGCACTAGCTTTGGCAATTCTAGCATTGACTTGATCATCAACGTGCACAACTCTAGACAATGTGCTTCCAAGGTAGGTGAACTTGTCTACCACTTGCAGTCGTTGACTGTGATAGGCTCCTTGTAAGGCTTTCCAGGTGCTGGCTGATATACTACCTCAGTCTTTTTTATGCTGATTGTGAGATCATAGCTGTCACATGAATCAGATACTTGATCCACACCTTTTTGCATTTTCCCTTCTGTTGGAGCACCCTTTGCCATGTCATCAGCAAAGAAGAACTCGTCTAGCACCTCTGTCAGCACCTTAGATTTAGCTTGCAACCTTCTTAGATTGAAAAGTTTCCCATCAAAGCGATACTTAATAGGTATACCATTGTCACCATCCTGGGAAGCATCTGTAAGCATGGCAGAAAACATCATGCTGAACAGTGTTGAAGCTAGTACACAGCCTTGCTTAACTCCATTTGTCACAGGAAATGGATCAGAAAACTCGCCATCATTTTGGACCCTTGCAAGCATACCATCATGGAACTGCCGCACCACTGCTATGAATTTGGCAGGACAACCAAACTTTGCCATAAGTTTCCAAAGTCCCTCACGACTGACTGTGCCAAATGCTTTGGTAAAGTCGACAAAGGTCTTGTAGAAGGTAGAAGAAATGATATGGAAAAGAATATTTAAGAGTGCAAAAGAAAAAGGGAGAATGACAAGAAAGTGTTTTGTTTTTTTGTTGTTGTTTTTCTTTGGGTTTTTTTTGTCGTTTTTTTTTTTACATTTAGTTTTCGTCAATCACACAGCTCTACACTCCTCAGTTGGGTGTACTTTCATGGCCGGGGAGAAATCTTCTCATTAGAAGGTGAGGTCAGACAGCTCCCTCTTGAAGAATGCCACAGAAGGACTCTCAGCTGCAGCTGCTGGTAATCTGTTCCACACTGCTACTGTCCTTGAGAAAAAGCTGTCAGTTGATATAGAATACTGCTGAAACTTGTGAGCGTAGGATGATCTCGTCTTCGAGTTTGCCGGCACCAAGTATTCTAAAGGTGGGATGCGATAAGTCCATGCACAATTTTGAAGACAACCGTCAACTGCAGTTTGCTTCATCTTGTCTCATGCGATTCCCAGTCAAGGTAATCTAGCATGTTAGTAATGTTACTTGTGTTCCTGTATCTGTTGGTTACAAATCGTGCAGCTCGCCAATGCACCATTTCAATTTGGTACTTCTGATCCCGCTGATAGGGACTGCAGATGGTTTAACAATAGATTTTGTTGTACCTTGCCATAGTTTAGTATGCATTGATCTTGGTTTCTTCGCTTGCTTGCCTTAGGTTGCGTCGTGTTGTTTGTTTTCTTGGTGACCCGGCTGATGTAACTCTTCCATGACAAATTTGCCTAAATGTCCAACCCAGATACTTTGATGCCTGTTCTTCCACTAAAGCAACTGTAAGTTCTATAAACCTTATAGTATACAGGTATAATGAGTAAATCCAACCCGCGATAAATCTTACTTTTTACTGACATGAAATAAAAATAGAAAAAAAAAAAAAAAAAAAAAGCAAAAAAAAAAAAAAAAAAAAAAAACAACAAAAAAAACCCCGCTTGTTCGAAAAGAACGAACAGACGAAAAACGGATGAAGAGGCGCTGCAATATAAATACAGTCGTTTCTCGCCATCTCGAAATCCAATGAACTCTCTGAAATACCTTGAATTATCCGTACCTCAGCATATTAAATTTGCAGAATTCAGGTAAAAATAAAATGAACAACCACATTTTACAAATGAATATGTAATCTGACTCCTGAAGCTAGATATATTGAAAATATCGTGGAAAAAAAGAGAGAAATTGCTGCTCCTGAGCAATTTCTCCTCTTTTCCACAATATTCTATTACCTATTGTTAAATTTCCATGTTTAATCAAGGACCATATTTTCACTTCGAGATAAGCGTTATTCGGGATAAGCGAGTCGAGAAAAGAGAATCGACTGAAGATTCTAAAAGGAATGACTTTTAAGAGCAATGGACCTTGGATACCGCCTTGGAACGATCGACAAGAAAACTGTTAGGGGAGAGGAATTAAACCTGGTTATACGAACGCCCATCCCTTGCTCTTTACGAAAACATGCCTATTCAAATGTACTGAAAATTTTACCCCCCAAAAAATGAAAATTTTCCGATAAAAATTCTGATATTTTTCATATTTCTGCTCAAAACATAGATTGTAGGTACTCGTTAGAACCGCCTCGGCGAGGCGGTTCTAACGAGTACCAACAATCTATGATTTTGAGTAGAAACAAGAAAAATAATGTTTACCCCTGTAAACCCCAGTTTTACTACATAAAAGTGGGGTTTAAGGGGGTCAACATTATATAGGCATGTTTTCGTGATGTAGTCTTAGTCTTAATACAGTTCCGCTACAAATAATTATGTCCGTGTAGAGTTTCCTACACTCAGCAATGGACAAAACAGATCAATATATAAATTTATCAACATTATGACGGAACAGGAACGATGGCTCAACTACAAACTGAAAATCTGAACGAAAGAAAACGACTTGTAAAATCATGATCACTGTAATCACAGCCGATCACTAACAGCTCTATTTGCCAAAGTCTTTCGTGTGTGACACTAAACATAAATGGCTTAAAGCATACATTTATTGGAAAAAAATGTCAGATAAATTTGAATATAGTTGTATTATTAATAGTATTACATTTCTAAGCCAACATTAGGGACGCTAGCCATAAATGGGTTAAAGAAATTGTACACACGTATATGGAAATGTGTTGGTTTTATGGCAACGAGCCTCGTATTTTCAATAATTCTCTTCAGGCCTTCAAACAAATGGATACCGCCCACATCATATTTTATTGCAGCAGACTCGCAAGCTACATTAGCTTAATAGTAATAATGTATCGGATGCCTTATTAGTTTCTAATCAGATTGTATATTGCAAGCAAAAAAATGTTAACTTTACCTTTACCTCCCTTTGTGCTAATTCAGCAGACGACAAATTGATGATATATTTTTTTCCAGAGAATAGGGTTTGACATTTCATGCAAATTGTCTCCTTAGGAGATAATTTTCATGAAATGTCTAAGCATGTTTTCTGAAAAAAATAAAGAAAACAAATCAAAATGGCGTCTGCTAAAATGTTTACCCAGTATGTTCAATCAGCATAAGGGGAAATGGATATATCTCCAATGGAAATAAACAGTAATATTTGCCTCCCTATGCTCGTTTGTGGTTATTCCTTCTAGAAGCGAATTCTTTCATTTTAGAGTGGCTCCAAATTTGAAAGGTTTTACATTTTATGGTGGATTTTCATATCTGTAAATTTTGACGTGCATACATTTCTTTTCCTCCCTTTTGAGGCTCCACTTTCTTGGAGCAACATATTTCCTCAAGGAGCCTCCACTTTTAAAAGGACACAGATCTTAGAGAGACAACATCCTGTGTGCTAAATGTGTCTTCTTTAACGTAAAGTCGGTTAGGCCTAAGTGTCTGTGTGTGGATGTTTACTGAATCATCGTGTTATTCATAAAAAAGGTGGGTGCTGAACTGGGTATACATTCCTAGTTAGCGTTATTGCCATCGTTTTCCTTGCGTGGAATTCTACTAACCGTAAGTCAGCCCAATCAGAAATAGTTTGTAGGTCGCCGTTTAGCAATCTTGCGGCAAAGTCAGGGCATTCAACAATGATGTTCATCATGTTGGTTTCGTCAGAAATGAGACGAAATGTGCAGCCGATGTTTTAACAATATCGTTTATGTTTACAAGAAATAGAAAACCGGCCCAAAATGGAACCCCGGGGTACCCCGGCTTCAACTGATACCCAGTCGGAATAGTTGCCATTAATAACGACGCGTTGTATACGCTCTGATAAGTAGCTAGTAAACCATTTCAAAACCTGGTCGGCAACCCCTAAGCATCGAAGTGTGTGGAGCAAACCACTGAGCCAGTTTGAGAAAGGTCTTGGTTTTGTCAAAGAAAACTGCTCGTAACTCTTTACCGCTGTCTACGGCCTCACAAAAGATGTTCTAAGTGTGAAGAAGTTGATAGGTAGTAGAGGCACCTTGTACAAAGCCCGTTGGGGTGGTCGGGTGGTGCGAAGGTGCTGTGTATCTTACATCACCGGGGTGTCCAGCTGATATTGGCTTACAGTTGGGCAAGGCCTGCTATCCTTGTAGTGGGTAAGGGTAGAGGGGGAATGTTTTTATTTCTTCTGTTTCTTCACTTTCATTCCTGTTCCTCTTTCTTCCCTGTCCCTCTCTTTTATCTCTTCTACTGTCTCTTCTATCTCTTTTCTCCCTTTCTCTGGGAGACGACACAAAATGACCCTCAAGGGTTGACGTGTCATTAAACCCCAACACAATACATGTACAAAGCCCGACTGGAATGGCGTTATCACCTGATGTAATACGATTTAATTATAAAGGTATTTGTGTACGCAGCGTTCAATGGATTTGCCTACAGAACTCAAGAGGGATATGGGTCTATAGTTGCTTGGGAGGTACTTTTTCATCTTTTTTTTATGAATTGGAGGATGGCGTGCTTCCTCGAAGTAGGAAAGTAGCCTTGAGCGAGGGACCTATTAAAAACAATGGAGTACGGGTATGCCAGATAGTCGGCACATTCCCTCAAAAGCCTTGGGCTGATCAGATCGGGACCACAGGCTTTGCTGACATCCAAGTGTTTCAGTACATCAAGGACGTCTTGCATGGTAATTATGATTGATTCTAAGATGTGCTGTACTGGCTCTAGAGTTGGTAAAGCTTTGTTTGTATCATTGACCTTTGTCTGAGAGGAAAAGTATGTGTTTGACATTTCTGCTTTCTGTTGGTCTGTTACAGCCATTTCGTGGTTCATTGTGAGTACTGGAATATTGCTAGAGGAACATCCAATATTCAAAAGTTGTTTTGAAGTTTTCGAGAATATTTTGGGGTCACAGTTTTCTGAGGACAGCAGGTGACCAAGTTTGTCGAAATACGGTTTTTTGAAAACCGTTTTGCAGCGTTTATTTTGTTCCTGAGAAAATTATATTTAATCCAATAGTTATTAAATTGTAAAAAGGTGCACTTCCGTTTCCTTATTAAGTTTTTTATGTTGCATGTTATCCAAAGATGGTCTTTTGGTTTATGGTGACTATTTTGTTCGGTACTGATTGTTTAGCAGACGCAAAAATTATATCAGTAATAACCTTGATATTCTGGTCAATATTTTCTTCGTGTTCGTTTTTTCTGAGAGATTAGACTCAAACACCAAGTTCCTAATTTTGTCATAATCTGCTAAGTTATAGTTCCATATTAGTCTTTTTAAAGATGGCGTGTGTGGTCGAGTGAATTTGAGTAGAATAATTACCGGACAGTGATATCTGGTGTAATCTGCCATGAAAGGGTTAGGTACACCGCTGGTTAGACCATTATTATTATTACGTACTAAGATGAGATCAATGAGCGAAGAAAAAAATTCTGTAAAATGAGTTGGTTATGTTATAAGCTGTTTCAGGTTATATTCGAGGAGAAGGCATTTCATTTTATTATTGTTGCTTTGAGATATCATTACGAAAACACGCCTATTCAAATATATAGAAAATTTCAGCTCCGAAAACTGAAAATTTTCAGATAAAAAAACTCTGATATTTTCGTATTTCTGCTCAAAACATAAGTTGCGGGTACTCATTAGAACCGCTTCAGCGGGGCGGTTCTAATGAGTACCCAAAATCTATGTTTTGAGCAGAAATAAGAAAAATAATGCATACCCCTGTAAACCCCAGTTTTACTATATAAAAGTGGGGTTTAAGGGGGTCAAAATTATATAGGCATGTTTTCTTGATGTACCGAGAGTTAAGTCATTTGTGATTATAATGTTTGCTAAGTTGGTGTTGTATGCTCTATCGACACTTAATTTTATAAGATCGAAGTAGTCAGGCTACTACCCAGTCAGCATTCTACGTAAATCTATATCGGGCCGTCATCGGCCCGTCAGGGTAGCTGACGGGACGATGACGGCCCGATGTAGATTTAAAGAGAATGCTAGTTGGGTATAAGGAGGTCTCGACCCAAGTAAATTCTAAACCTTGTACTTCTAGGTCGAGTTTTTGCTTACAGGATACAGTATCTCGGACACAGATAACCACGCTTCCACCAGGACGACCTTGCCTGTCTGTCCTAAAGGTGACATGAAGTGGTCTATCTGTATTGGGCTATAGTCAATGTCAGGGTTTAGCCAGCTTTAGAGAAAACAAAGACGCCATATGGCTTGGCTTGACTGCGTATTGTGTCAATTTTCGGAACCAGGCTTCGAACGTTTGCGTGAATGAAGCTTAGGTGGTTATGTAGTAGTTCAGATGATGTTGCTGACTGATCTTTGCTAGAGGAGCTACTGCCGTCAACAGAGTCTGGCCTTTGGTTGGCTTCAGTGTCCCCATACACAAGTAATAAAGATATTAACCATAGCGTCAGGTCGGTTAAGATTAGGGAAAAAAGGAGGTTGCAACAGAGAGAAGTGTTTCGTTGTGGCAAGCGAAAGGACATGCACCGATTAAGATAATGTCTTTGTAAACCTCGTTGCTTCGCTGAATAGCTATTGTCATACTGAACACAGAGAGGTTATAAAATGCATATATATGCACTCATCTGACTTATTAGAATGATTACTGTGCTACCAAAGCTTTGTTTCATTTTCGTTGTTCGTGTATGCCCTTTGGTAGCTGTAACGTATGCCCTTTGGTATCAGTAGCTGTTCTAGAATCTTCACTACAGCGCATTGCGGCTATCAAATGTCTCCGCGTACTTCCCAAAAGTACCATGATAGTTTTCTGGTCTTTAGTGATCACTAAGCCCATGCTGGGAATTTTCTAATTTATTAGGGCATCTCAATAGGCCTATTTGGCCTAACTTAGCTATTCTAACCAAAAAAGGTTCGACACTTCAGCTATTTTGTGTGTGTGTGTGTGTGTGTGTGTGTGTGTGCGTGCGTGCGTGCGTGCTTGCGTGGGTGTATTGTCTTTGCTATGAAGAGTCATTCCTTAGACAGAACAGTCTGAACAACAAACAGTAGCTTTGGAAATTTGCCTATTCCCACAACGTGAGAAGATACCTTATGATATGTCCGTCCAGCAAGCCTTTTACGTCCGTGTAGTCTAATAAGAGAATAAACTGAAGCTCTGTGGACAACTGAGAACCCAAGGCTTTCAGGCGCAGACGCACAGTCTGATCTGAGTCTTACCTAGCCACAAATCTCATAAGGTATGTTTTTGCACATTGTGGCTCAAATATTATTTTATATTATGGCAATACAAATAGTGGTACGCAGGAATGTTTTGAGGTTTTATTCTTCCCTCGAAAATGGCAAAATGATCCCTTTCTGTTGTAGCGATATATTCGATATACATAATGCACTGACTGACAGCAATCTTCCTCTTGTGACTATGCAATATGTTGCCATCTAGATTGCTCAGAGTTAAACAGTGATGTGATAATTACATGAAACAGGTTTTTAACAGCTTGTCCCTTGTGTCTTCGATCATAATATCCGTTGCTGTAGAAATGACATAAATAAATACAATATTTACCCTGTATTCGGGCAGTCAGGCCTAAGCAAACAATGTAGACCCAGAGCAGACGCCACAAAACGCAGATCTGATCAGGGTCTACACTGTTTGCCACATCCAGCGGTTTTGGACACATAAACAGGCAGTTAAATGGACGTTCAAACTTTAATACAATCATGATAAGGAGGTGAGTTGTCCCAATATTTGAGGTATATACGGTAAAACATAAAAACAACTACAACAGTGATATGCGATCTCTGAGACTTCATTTTTCATAGTCTACAGTTCTATCTATAAATTGGCAACTCCAAGTACATTTTATACCAACAAGGAAATAAACGAAGTCTGAGTTCCGAAATGCACATGTTCAGAGTCAAATTTTGCTTTGATAGATCAGAGGTCGTCGATGCCATAACGCTGTAAAGAGAAATAGCATGGCACTACCTTAGAGAAATAGCATGGCACTACCTTAATTCTGCGGGTTGTTTTATTATTTCAAACCTTTCCAGATTGTTTAGATCTGAGGAAATCACCTACTCAGAGAAATGTATTTTCTTTTGTTCGATAATTATTCCCGGTCGTACCGAAAAGGTTTTATCCCAAAACATACCAACCGACTATGTTTGGGTAATGCTAACCTATCGAATTGTTCCACATTTGGTATCGGAACCTTTAAGCTCCTCATTACGAAAACACGCCTATATAATTTTGACCCCCTTCAACCCCACTTTTATATAGTAAAACTGGGGTTTACAGGGGTATACATTAGTTTTCTTATTTCTGCTCAAAAACATAGATTGTGGGTACTCGTTAGAACCGCCTCGGCGAGGCGGTTCTAACGAGTACCCACAATCTATGCTTTGAGCAGAATAATGAAAAATATCAGAAGTTTTTATCTGAAAATTTTCCTTTTCTTTGGTTGTAAAGTATTCAATATATTTGAATAGGCGTGTTTTCGTAATGTGTCCTATCAGAACGCCTCTCCGGTGCCTTAAGAGGACTGTATCCAGTCATTGTGTGTGTGTGTGTGTGTGTGTGTGTGTGTGTGTGTGTGTGTGTGTGTGTTTCTTTTTTCCCGGCATCGACGTATTTAGTTATCTTCCTATACCAGGGAAGACAATTCCATTCCGTTGGTCGACCTCTGCTTCGAAAGGGAGTCAAAATGTTTCAGCTTAGAGTACTGTTTGTTTGAGGTGTATTCTTTCACCTAAAAGGTAAAACACTGCGAAGTTTTGAGTTCATTGTATTTTTATTGCAATGTTTTAATGTCATGCCTGGTCACATATATTCATTCTGTACCACAAGTAGTTTATATATACTATATTTATTCCAAATATTTGGACATATTTATTCCTTCCCATACTTTTCCTAAACACTGTCCATTTTACATCCTAGTGATGTATATAAAGATGGCTTGATGAGAGACAAGCAGTGTAGACACGTTCCGCGGCGTCTGATCTCGGTCTGCACTGTTGACCTAGTGTATGTCCAAAATAGTTAGGATAATAACGCGACAAATCAAATATTTTATTCTAATTTTGTAACATGCATTTACGTTGTTACATAAATTTATGTTAGCTCTTGGTATTCGTATGTTCACGCATACCCCTAGAAATCCTTATTTTATGGCATATGCCCTAAGGCAGATTTTCTACTGACACAGCACATACTGTTGTTATTGTCAACCAAATATCTATCATAAGTCTTAGATGGTCATGTTATACATGTACATGTATATCGATTAACTCTGGAGTGACCAGAGTATATCAGCATCTTGTATTCGCCAAATCGATACAAAAACACTTTCTCTGGCTCTAATACGTTCGCATCAATGAAATATGTCGAGAATTATTTAATGTTACTTTCGCAGATGGTTTCATGAGTGCATAAAATTTATATTGTATTTATCCTAAATGTTCGGACATACAAGCCCAAACAAACAGGCCGGTCTTGGTGACTCAGTTGGATGCGCGTCCGACTGGTGATCAGGAGGTCGCGGGTTTGAACACCGTCGGATCTGGCATCATTTTTTTTTTTTTTTCGTGGAGATTTATCATGAAATATTTTCTAAGGTCATTCTCTCCCTTCCGCTTTTTCAAGAAGAGCAGTTGTCAATTTCTTGCCAAAGAATGTGCCATCACGAAAACATACCTGTATAATTTTGACCCCCTTAAACCCCACTTTTATATAGTAAAACTGGGGTTTACAGGGGTATGCATTATTTTTCTTATTTCTGTTCAAAACATAGATTGTGTGTACTCGTTAGAACCGCCTCGGCGAGGCGGTTCTAACGAGTACCCACAATCTATGCTTTGAGCAGAAATATGAAAAATATCGGAGTCTTTTTTCTGAAAATTTTCAGTTTTTGGAGATGAAATTTTCTATGTATTTGAATAGGCGTGTTTTCGTAATGTTAAGCACTGGTTAACCGCTTAGAGGACTAAGCCTGTCCAGAAAAAGTGTTCACGAAAACACGCCTATATAGTCTTGAAACCCTTAAACCCAACTTTTATATAGTAAAACTGGGATTTACAGGGTTATACATTTTTTCTTATTTCTGCTCAAAAATATAGATTGTGGGTACTCGTTAGAACCGCCTCTATGTTTTGAGCAGAAATATGAAAAAATCAGTTTTCTATCTGAAAAGTTTTAGTTTTTGGGGGTTATATTTTTCTATATATATTTGAGTAGGCGAGTTTTCGTAATGTGGGTGGCTCAGCATGACCGTTGGTTCGACCGTTAAACTCCCATACAACCAACCAACCAAATAAACAGATTAGATACCACAGAACAATGAAATATGAAGATAAAAGACTCATTATGTCACTTTATGCAGATGGTTCTCTGTTTGCATGGATATCGGACAGACAGGCCTCAGCAAACAGTGAAAACGCAGATCTAACGCACAGAACGCCTCTGATCAGGGTCTACACTGTTCGACACTCATACAAGAAATTGTAGACATTACGAAAACACGCCTATTCAAATACATTGAAAATTTTACCACCCCGAAATGACAAATTTCAGATAAAAAATTCTGATATTTTTCATATTTCTGCTCAAAACATAGATTGTGGGTATTCGTTAGAACCGCCTCAGCGAAGCGGTTCTAACGAGTACCCACAATACATGGTTTTGAGCAGAAATAACAGACAATAATGTATACCCCTGTAAACCCCAGTTTTACTCTATAAAAGTGGGGTTTAAGGGTGTCAAAATTATATAGGTACGTTTTCGTAATGGACCTATCAGGTAGAAAATTATTTAGATTTTGGAAAAAAAGAATGGTGAGGAATTAGGGTGTCTGAATACTTAGGGTATTAACGTTTATACTGTCAGATCATGACAAGAAATCAAGAAAATAATGAATGAGCCAACGCATGACAAAACTTACAAAATAACGTGCGCCCAGCGAAGACTCTGATCAGACTGGGCGGATGCCCAGGCTGATCTGTCTTCGCTGGGCGCACGTTATTGGCTGTGCGCCAGATGGGTAACGGAGGAACCAAGTTTTCTTCATGCGGACAGCAAAGACTCTGATCAGATTGGGGGGAAGCCCAGGCTGATCTGAGTCTTCGCTGGGCGCACATGCCATTTTGTAGGTTTTGTGGTGCGCTGGCTATTATATTGCTTCAATATGCAAATCGGGATGGAGTGAGGTTATGTTCAAATAATATCACAACTATCCTATCGTCAGAACAAAACATTTGATTGTCAAGTAGGTGCTTGTGATCATTTGAAAAATACTACGACATAAATGAGTTTAGTTAAACGTCATATGTCAACAGCGATGGCTCGGTTTCGTTCGGCCCTTACTTCAGTGTGTGCCATCTAGGGTCTTTCATTTTGCCAGTTATCTTTTCAGTATCCAGAGAGATGAATAGTGTATACCTTCATCAGTGAGCACGGTCTGATCCGCGTCATTGCTGGTGGCATACGCCTTACAGTTTTTGGAATTGCATTCCATGACTTTATTAACCCTTGCCTTGCTGATTAAATTAATTCTAGTTTTCTGCCAGTCTTGATCGAGGTTGTTGATACAAATTAGTTACTGACAAACAATACCGATCCAGATCAGTTGATCTACACTGTATGCAAAAGCTCGGCTTATCCGGATTCAGCAGAACCAGAGTTAAAACGAGACTATACCGTTCCAAAGCGGGACTTGTGTTGCAGTTTCTCCGTGTTCGTTTCGTCCATGATTAGTGACATATTCATCACGAAAACACTCCTACATAGTTTTGACCCCCTTAAACCCCACTTTTATACAGGTTATAAAACAGAGGTTTACAGGGTTATTCATTAATTTTCTTATTTCTGCTCAAAAACATAGATTGTGGGTGCTCGTTAGAACCGCCTCGGTACAATGTATGTTTTGAGCACAAATAAACAAAAAATATCATAATTTTTATCTGAAAACTTTCAGTTTTGGTGGTGAAATTTTCAATATATTTGAATAGGTGTGTTTGCGTACTGTGTTCATGTTTTTAAAATTAATATCCCTCCGCATAACTTTGCCTTGGGAAGGGTGCGTTTTGCTTTTCTTTCTAGTCATTGGTACATACAGTCGAACCTCGATAGCTCGTTCGTTTACCATGGCTTATTCGAACTCGTTTTTGAGTTCCTACGAAATTCTTCCGATAGCTGAAGAGAACAAATATTTAGGAAAATTTATTATTTCATCATGAAATTGTATGTTGTGTGTACTCATTAGAATCGCTTCGTTAAGGCGATTCTAATGAGTACACTCAACATACCATTGTTGTATAGAAGATCGAAAATACTTTCCTGAATTATCGTCATTTGCGTCCTTACCTCACGCTATGATTATCCATCAATGGCTCGAACTACCCATGTCTGGAACAATTTTTCAGGATCCCAAAGATGTTCGCGCCATTGAAGTTCGACTGTATAATATGTTTCTACTTGCATGTTGATCGAAATGAGCAATTTAACGCTCAGTAGATCAGTACAAAAGTACAGTTATGCGATATAGGGATCAATATTTGAAATACCTACGATTTATTACAATAAAATTGGTTTGACCTTGTCAGGTAGACAGTTCAGGAAATTGCAAGTGTCCCGGCTCATTGATAGCGATTATGTAAGTTTGCATTTCTTCTAAATCAAGATAATGCCGTAATGGAATATCGCTGGCAAGATTATTAAATGTGAGAGACTTTATTTCAGACAAATCCCGCAATTTTGTCACGCCATAATATTAAACACACTTTGTGTGCTTTTCCCGGGTTACCAGTTTACCATGAAAAACATTAAGTGGTGGTTATATTTATTTATTTTTTTTTTTCAGAAATTAAGGATGATACTTAACCCTTTCAACTCCACAAACAAGACAAAAAGGTTTTGGCAAACAGTGCAGATACAGATGAGTCGGCTCGTACGAACCTTCTCATCAGGACCTACACTGTTTGCCTTTTAGTGTTCATGGTGTGATCGGTTAATGTCCGTCGTGCTTCGTCCGTTGTGCGGCGTCAACAATTTGCTTGATATGACATCCACACCTACACCCCTAGGCCAGTTGACTCGAAACATGGTACGAAAAATTGGGGCGACCTGTAGATAAAAAAAAGCGAAAATCATTCCGATCGGAATGGCCGCCACGGCCACCATCTTGAAATTGTATCTTGAACTTCTCCTGAACCGAAAGGTCAATTGACTCAAAACTGTGTAAGAAGTATCAGAGTAACCTGTAGATTAAAAATAAGTAAAATTGTTTCGAACAAAAATACAAGATAGCCACTACGGCCGCTATCTTGAAAATCTTTTTGATCTTCTCCTGAACCGAAAAGCCAATTGACTTGTAACTTGTCTGGTACTCAGGTGAACGATATAGGGCCATCTTGGTCAAATTGACTAAAACTTAGTAGTAAGTATAAGAAAGAGCTGTAGATAAAAAATGGCTATCATCATTCCTATCGGAAATCCATTATGGCCACCACCGCCATCATCTTGACAATGTATTTAGACCTTGTTCTCCTGAACGGAAATACAAATTGACTCTAAACTTGGTAGGAAGTATCAAGGTAACTTGTAGATAAAAATAGCAAAATATAGTTTAGATGGCTAATCCAAGATAGCCACCGTCCTTGAAATCTATTTTGAACTTCTTCTCCTGAACCAAAAGGCCAAATGACTCGAAACGATAGGAAGTATCGGGGAGATTTGTAAAGCAACCATAGCTAAAGTCGTTCCAATCAGAAATCCATGATAACTGCCACAGCACCATCTTGAAAATCTATTTTGAACTCCTTAACCGAAAGGGCAATTGACTCGAAACTTGCCGGCCTCGGTGGCTCAGTTAGATGCGCGTCCGACTGGTGATCAGGAGGTCGCGGGTTCGATCCCTACCGGGTCCGGCAACATTATTTCGAGGAGATTGATCATGAAATATATTCCACGGTCATTCTCTCCCTTCCGCTGATTCAAGAAGGTCATTTGTCAGTTTCTGGCGAAAGAATGTGCACTAGTACTGGTTAATAGCTTAGAAGACTATTATATAAAGCCTGTCCAGGAACAATTGTGGTTAGGTAAACTGCCCGCGCTTGACATTACCCCAATGGGTTTAATGGACCGTAAAACCTCAACACAAACTTGAAACTTGTCTGGTACTCAGCTGAGGGTTGCAGAACTGTCTTGGACCTCTTGTTCTATTTCTCTACGCTGTTTTCCATTTTGTTTTTATTTTTTTCTACCCGACATCCCTTCTGGAGATAATGGACACATTCAGTTTTATAGCTGGAAGACGGAGTCCAGTTCAGAAATTCAGGAGTGAAAGGGTTAACCCTTAAAGCGCCAAGAAAACCTGCATCTGAAATTGTCGTCTGCTTATGTCATCTGCTGCATCTTCTTGCAAACTTTTCAAACTTACATTTTGCATATAGGCAAACAGTGTGGACCCAGATCAGACTGCTCCTAAAGGAGCAGTCTGATCTGGGTCCACACTGTTTGCAACAATGACTTTTAAAGTAACCGGCAGAAAACAAAGCAGACGACAATTGTTGTGACTGGCGCTTTAAGGGTAAATAGAAAACAAAAATCAGCAGTGTTTTGGAAAATGGATACTTATTGCATATACGTGGGCGAAAGCCTCTATTAGCCTGTGCATTCGCACAGACTTTTTTCCCTGCTTATATTTACGTGTTTCGTTTAATATACATTTGAGCGCAACTTAAGAAAACGTCCCTTCTGAAACTTACGCGCAGTCTGATCAGAGATTACGCTATCCGGATGAAGGAACTTTCATCCTTGGTTATCCAAAATGTGTCCAGTCAACATTCTTATCAGACTGCGCGAATGCTTAGGCTAATCTGAATCTTCGCTGGGCGCACATGTCCGAAGGTACGTTTTCTGACGTTGTAGCACATTTTAACCTTTAGTAATTTGTTGTCGAAATAAAAAGATAATATTAATGATATTTAAGCCTTATTTTTAACAGAAAATAAGATTTGACAAATGTCAATTCTAATTTTTGTAAAAATTAAGAAAATACATTTTTTAATGTCTGAGTTTAAACTTACAACATTAAAACCTCTCTAATATACTTACGCATCAAAGTAAGGTGCCGCTTCAGCAGTGAGCGGTGCAATAAACAATAAAGAACTCTCATAAATTATTGCTGAGATTTTAAACACAGCCACTTTAGGTATTCCGATCAATATCACCACTTTAAATAGTAAAAAGGGAAAAAGTGGGACATAATTAGGAAAACCCTGTCTTAAGCTAGGATGCAGACTCACTTGATACGATAATAGTAAAATGACTCTGATCATGCCCAACGGAAGCTCAGACTGATCTCTGTTTTCCCTTTTCGGATATTGCATATGAACCTTTTTCATACATTTGCGCATTATTTGCTGTTATTGAAATTCCCATCACGAAAACATGCCTATATAATTTTGACCCCCTTAAACCCCACTTTTATATAGTAAAGCTGGGGTTTACAGTGGTTTACAGTGGTATACATTTTTTCCCTATTTCTGCTCAAAAACATAGATTATGGGTACTCGTTAGAACCGCCTCGCAGAGGCGGTTCTAACGAGTACCCATTATCTATGTTTTGAGCAGAAATATGAAAAATATCAGAATTTTTTATCTGAAACTTTCAGTTTTTGGTGGTGAAATTTTCAATATACTTGAATAGGCATGTTTTCGTAATGCGTATGCGTTTAAAAGGCAACACCGTTCGTATATATTGATCTGTGTTTCTTATTATGTTTAAAATAATATAACAAACAAGAATTCCGCGGAAGGCGTCATCGCACCTGCTGGGGCAAAAGTCACAGGAGCCACAATCAGAACATGGTTATTAAATAAGTTTATTTCATTCTTAGCAGTGCTAAGTTGGAAAACTGGGTTGAAAAAATGTAGACAGAGTGCCTAATGGGGCACATATATTCCAGGCCAGTGCCATTCTCTCTAATGGCTATATCTTAAGCACTGACTTTTCGTATTATACAGCCCAATGATAATGGAACGTCGACGTAAAATGTGTAAAAGTCACTGGAGCATGAAATATAGGTCAAGGTCATGGGTCAAGGTACCTGCTAATTCAGTACATCAAGGAGAAGCACTATGCAAGGTATGGTGGTTGTAGGCCTTATAGTTGAGGAGATCAAACATCAACGTAAAATGTGTCAAATATAGGTCAAGGTCACCAGGTCAAGGTACCTGCCAAGCCAGTGCAATGAGGTGAAGCACTATGCAAGGTTTAGTAGTTGTAGGTCTTATATTTGAGGAGATACCAAACATCAACGTAAAATGTGTCAAAGTCGCTGGAGTGCAAAATATTGATCAAGGTCACCAGATCAAGGTACCTGTCGAGTCAGTACTTCGAGAAGAAGCACTATATAATGTTTGGTGGTTGAAGGCCTTACAGTTGAGGACATATGGAAGGGCGACGTAAAAGATGTAAAAGTCAATGGAGCGCGAAATATAGGTCAAGGTCACCCAGTCAATGTACCTGCGGAGTCCGTACATTGAGGAGAAGCACTATGCAAGGTTTGATGAGTGTAGGCCTTATAGTTGAGGATATATTGAACGTTGACGTAAAATGTGTATAAGGCACTGGAGCGCAAAATATAGGTCAAGGTAACCGGGTCAAGATACCTGCCGAGTCAGTACATCTAGGAGAAGCACTATGCAAGCTTTGGTGGCTAGAGGTCTTACACTTGAGGAGATCTGGAACGTTGAAGTAAATTATGTCAAAGTCACTGCAGCCAAAATATAGGTCAAGGACACAGGTCAAGGTATCTGCATAGTCAGTACATTGAGAAGAAGTACTTTGCAAGTTTTGGTGATTGTAGGCCTTATAGTTGAGGAGATATCGAACGTCGACGCAAAATGTGTCAAAGTCACTGGAGCGCAAAATATAGGTCAAGGTCACCGGGTCAAGGTACCTGCCGAGTCAGTACATCTAGGAAAAGCACTATGCAAGGTTTGGTAGTTGTACGCCTTATAGTTGAGACGATCTGGAACGTCGACGTAAATTGTGTCAAAGTCAATGCACAAAATATAGGTCAAGGTCACTGGGTCAATGTACCTGCCAAGTCAGGAGGTCAGGGAGATGTGTCATGCAAGGTATGATGGTTGTTGTAGAATTGTAGTTGATTAGAATACTAGCTTTGACGTAAATGTCGAACTTCGACATAACAGAACTGTTAACACACGGACAGACAGACGGACGAACGGACAGACGTATGGAAAAGCGGGCACCTATGTCACAAAGTCAGGAGGTCAGGGAGATGTTTCATGCAAGGTTTGATGTTGTTTACTCTTGTAGTTGATTAGAATACTAACTTTGACATAAATGTCGAACTTCGACATAACAGAACTGTTAACAGACGGACAGACGGACGGACGAACGGACAGACTAATGGAAAAGCGGGAACCGTTATCGCAAAGTCGGGAGGTCAGGGAGATGCTTCATGCAAGGTTTGATGGTTGTTTAGTCTTGTAGTTGATTAGAATACTAACTTTGACATAAATGTCGAACTTATACATAAATGTTGACAGACGGACGGACGGACGAACGAACAGATGAACGGAAAAGCGGACGCCTATGTCGCAAAGTCAGGAGGTCAGGGAGATGTTTCATGCAAGGTTTGATGGTTGTTTAGTCTTGTAGTTGATTAGAATACTAACTTTGACATAAATGTCAAACTTCGACATAAATGTTGACAGACGGACGGACGAACGGACAGACGAACGGAAAAGTGGTCGCCTATGTCGCAAAGTCAGGAGGTCAGGGAGATGTTTCATGCAAGGTTTGATGGTTGTTTAGTCTTGTAGTTGATTAGAATACTTACTTTGAAATAAATGTCGAACTTCCACATAAATGTTGACAGACGGACGGACGGAAAATCGGACGCCTATATCGCACCCTGCTACATGCAGGTGCGATAAAAAAACGTAAATAGATAAAGTTTCCAAGGAAACAGCACAGCCACAGAGCACACACTTGCCAAGGCATTAAAAGAAATAGTACTGTCTAAGTTTTCTGACACATAAACTCCTTGCCATACTTATACCAAATAATGAACAAGTCCATTTTACTGCCTGTTGATGTGTCAAAAAACTGCTGAGTGGCGTTTTTGTGTCGTTGATCTGGCTCCATCACGAAAATATGCCAATATAATTTGGACCTCCTTAAAGCACATTTTATATAGTAAAACTCGGGTTTACAGGGGTACACATTATTTTTCTTATTTCTGCTCAAAATATAGATTGTGGATACTCGTTAGAACCGCCTCGCTGAGGCGGTTCTAACAATTTGTTTGTGTTGAGGTTTTACGGCCCAGTCAACCAATTGGCGTCATGTCGAGCGCGGTCAGTTTACCTAACCATACGTTTACTGGGCAGACTTAGTCCTCTAAGTGGTTAACCAGTATTGTGCACATTTCCTTCGCCAGAAACTGACAACTGCCCTTCTTGAATCAGCGGAAGGGAGAGAATGACCGTAGAAAATATTTCAAGATCAATCTCCACGAAAGAATGTTGCCGATCTCGGCGGGGGTTGAACCCGCGACCTCCTGGTCTCCAGTCGAACAGCGCATCCAACTGAGCCACCGAGGCCGGTGCGGTTCTAACGAGTACCCACAATCTATGTTTTGAGTAGAAATATGAAAAATATCACAATTTTTTATCTAAATGTTTCTTTTTATTGGTGATGAAATTTGCAATATATTTGAATAGGCATATATTTCGAGCCGTCAGGCGAAAACATTAAAACTATGCGATAACCTGATAGTCGCAATAATCATTATGACTATATCTCACAGATTGCATAAGGAGACTGACGACAGTTTACACCGATCTTGTATTTAATCAAGGATACTACATTTCATTTAATAACTTATTGCGTCAAGATACCAATATAACACTATAACCACAGAACGTGCACTTCCCAAGGCATCGAAAGAAGTAAAGAAACAAATCAGGAAAAAATATTGATTGTGTTGGGGTTTAACGACACGTCAACCCTTATGGGTCATTTTGTGTCGTCTCCCAGAGAAAGGGAGAAAAGAGACAGAAGAGATAGCAGAAGAGATGAAAGAGAGGGACAGGGAAGAAAGAGGAACAGGAATGAAAGTGAAGAAACAGAAGAAATAAAAACATCACCTCCCTACCCTTACCTGCTACAAAGATAGCAGGCCTTGCCCAACTGTAAGCCAATATCAGCTGGACGCCCCGGTGACATAAGGTACATGACACCTTCGCACCACCCGACCACCTCAGGAAAAAATAAGACACAATGTTAGCATTATTATAGTCAACATAGTATAATTCCAACTCAACAGACTTGCACTAATTTAGCGCAGTTTGATTGGTTAAGAGCAAATTCAAATCAAAGTGGGATTTATGTTTTGATAAATCCTCTAAGCAACTATCATGGAACTATTTTCTTTACGTACATTTCTAAAATGATTATTTTACAAATGGTTTAAAGCAAATGTGAGCTGGTTGGAATTATAAGGAATGAATTGTATTTTTTTGGATTTTATAGATGTATAAACGCCGGCGAACTGTTCATACAAGAAGCATAAACTAGTATAGAATATGTCCAGAAAGAGCCTCACTCATTACGAAAACACGTCTATAGAAATATAGTGAAAATTTCACCACCAAAAACTGAAAGTTCTCAAATAAAAATTCCGATATTTTTTTCATATTTCTGCTCGAAACATAGATTGAGGATACTGGTTAGAACCGCCTCGCCGAGGCGGTTCTGACGAGTACCCACAATCTATTTTAAAGTAGAAATAAGAAAAATTATGTATACCCCTGTAAACCCCAGTTGTACTATATAAAAGTGGGGTTTAAGGGGGTCAAAATTATATAGGTATGTTTTCGTGATGTTACATAATATAGTTAACAATGACACCAAGAAGAAGAGCAAATAAATCATAACAGACTGTGGACATGTTATAAACCAATGAAAAGCAAACCAATTGGCTTCCTTTTATCCAACGAGATGATCATAATGCCAGACAGGACCCACAAAACACAACAAAGACAACGACACGAAGAAGCCCCGCAGCGAGTACCCACAAGACCCAGCAGAGCACGGAACGAACAACACCGCTTTCGGGTTTTATTCAGTTTGCGAATGATTCACCGACGTTTACACGTCGATAAAATGCACAAAAATGACATTCGTTCCTGTATTGAATAGGAAAGCAGCTAGACTGTAAATCCGTCAATGCCACCAACAGCCGTGTTTCTCTCAATAGCTTTTGTACATTTCCTGTTGGATCAATATGAACCGCAACGTGCGGAGGCGTACTTCTGACAGATACGCCAACGAAGACACAAATCAGACTGGGCATTCACAGTCATCGTTGTCCGTATGAAGAAACGTTGCATCCTTGGCTATCCAAAAATCCGCTCTGTGAAGATTCTGATCAGACCGCGCGAATGCGCAGGCTGATCTGAATCTTCGCTGGATGCACAAGTTCGGATGGACGTTTTCTGACGTTGCGGTCCATATGTTAAAATGAAAGTGTCGCCCACGAGGGATAATAGTAAGCCGCAAGAAAAAGCTTTGATGCAGCTGCTTGATTTCCCTCGGTTCAACTCATGTAGCTGTGGACTGATAAGTGTTCATTTACTACAGCCACAGAATAGAATAGAAATGAATAGAATGGAATAGAATATGATGCGAGCGTGGCAAATATGTTCTTAGGCTACAAGCGAACCGTGAAGGCCTTGATCAGACTGCACATTTGTACAGTCTGATCAGGGCCTTCTCTGTTCGATTATATAGTATACAGTATCTACAAATCCTGTAACTGAAAAACAACGAATGCGAATGTGTAGGCTGACCTGAGCTTGTGTCGTCGCACTCGAGAAAAAAGTCATTTTGTAACGTTTTGCTCTCGCATGGTATAATGGTTGTTTTCTTGCGTTGAGCATCATATTGGTATGCATCTGTCGTCTGCAAAAGAGCACCGAGTATATCTATGTACAGAAGAATATTGAACAAAGAGGGAATATATTTCAATATATATACAAGACGGCCAGTCCAAATAGAAATCCAATTTATCAGATACGAGACCTGCGTAGACCCAGATCAGCCTGTGCATGCACGCACATTGATCAGTCTCTACGTTGTTCGTTAAAGAAGGTTTCTTAACCGCAGTGCTTTTTTCAGCGTTTGAACTCTTCCCGTGCACACTCTGACAAGTGTGACGACGTCGTCCTGCACTGCAATTTCGGTTGTCTTTATACACATATAATCTATAGAAATAAACAACACACAGACAGACATCCATACATAATGTAAGCGATGATTAGAATGTAGGCATGCGTAATCCAAATCAACATTTGGCGCATACGTCATAAGGTCGTTTCCTGTTTTGAGAGGTTCAAGTGCTATGAGAAAAAAAAAATACCATGCGGTATTTAAGTTACATGTTGTAAATGTAACGTAAGTACAACGGTCTAATATACATATTATTAACGACAGGAATTCAGAATTAATAATTAACCCAGGGCTAGAATACATTTTGATGAGATCCATATATCAAAAAACGACGGGTGTCCAATCAGGACCAGAATCTATAACCTCACGCATGGTATAATGCAAAAATATTGGCCTCTTGCAGTAAGGGTATGCTTTGTGTTAATACCTTCCTCTGAGCAACTAAAAACTCTGACATCATGTTCCGTGAAGATTATTGAATACACCATAGATATCCTAGGTATTCTGACAAACAGGCCTGAGCAAACAGTCTAGACCCGGATCAGAAGCCGTATAAAGCGGCGTCTGATCCGGGTCTACAATGTTTTCAACTCATACAGCAGTTTTCGGACACATTAGCAGGTAGCTACCTTGTAATTGTTGAGCAGGGTCATAACGCTACCAGGCACCCAAAGAAAAAAGAAGCAGCGGAGAATGTACTATGTACATGCGTTTGTACATGTACAGCCTTGTTTTCACGGATAACCCAAGAACACTTGGTGCCGCTGTCAGCCGGTAGTAAACTAATAAGATATCTGGATATTTAGGCTGAATACTGTTTCTGAATTACAGACAGGTTAAGAAATAAAGTGCATACAAGAGAAAAAGTAACATTAATCAAACCATAACGTGAGTAAACGCACCTTCTTGCATGCGCGCCTACGAAGACAGATCAGCCTGCGCATTCGCACAGTCTGATCAGTGTTCGTTGTCCGCATTGAGGAACCATTTATCATTGGCTTTCCAAAATGCGCTCTGTGAACATTAGCGATCTGATTTGAATATTCGCTGGTCACATACGTCTGCAGAGACAGCACTACCCAGCTAGCATTCTTCGTAAATCTACATCGGGCCGTCAGCTACCCTGACGGGCCGATGACGGCCCGATATAGATTTACGTAGAATGCTGACTGGGTATATGGAGAAAGTGTTGGCTCTTTTCCAATGAGATAGTAATCCAAGAAACCAATTCGCTTCCCTGGTTTACGTATTCCCTTCTCAGAGGAGGTTACTCTTAAAGCAAATTCTTTCGTTTTAGTGTAGCTGAGGTAATTTAGTTTCGTCAAAGTGCTTTCCCTTAGATGTGGATCATTCATCTGAATGACAAGGTGGAATAACAAACAGGAGATACCTTGACCAAAACAGGTGCAGTTTAATCTGGTGTAAACTGTTTAATTTGGTATTTCTGTCTAACTATTTAAGATAAATACGGTACACACGTATATCGACTGAACTCATCCAGACACTTTTATCAATTCAACGACATCAAGTGTTAGTGCAACAAGGTCGAAACAATCAGACAGAATGTATATGAACAACTATGTATAACAATTGACTACTCCAAGTACCAGCTGTCAACCAATGAAAGCAAGGCACACATGAAAACCCAACGGTACATCTTAGACAAATTTTGCATACTGATTTTACCTGTATACTTTAAAGGTAAAGTTTAATGTTTGTCAAAATAAACATTGACCGCAATCAATGTGGGCGTGGTTAAGTACACGTTGCGGATGAGTCATTTGCACTACAGAGGCCTTTTTGTCAGTAAGTTGTTGGGCCAGCCGAAGGAGACTGGCCAGCTTAAGGCGAGTGGATTCAGCTGGCAGTTTTTCTGCCATTGTTTACAAGGGTGACAACTTTTGTGACTTCCTGTTTGCTTTCCTGTATACCAAGTCACTTCTGAAAAGTAGTCTACACTAAATGGAAAGAATTTGCTCACTATGGGAGCAAATTCTGTCCTTTTAGAGTAGACCTCTTTTGAGAAGGGACGAACAATAATTTTGACAGAGTTGCCTTCCCTGAATGTATCAGCTCCCTTTAACATATTTCCGGTATCCGTGTAAATGCGACACGAGAATAAATACCATTGTATAACTGTATTGTATACAATTGGTTATCTTATCTCAACCACTGCTTAAGTCAAGCTGAATGAAGCCGTACAGTATTGGTTAAGTTTGTTATGTGTCCCTTACATTTTTACTCCGTTCGTCTCAAACTCTGTTATCTCAAAAGATTGTCTGATCCCTTCGGGTTTGAGATAATGAGGGTTTACTGTATGTGCAAATTATACTAAAGTACAAAAGAAAGCATACAATTACTGTTGGTGACAGTTTATATCGAGAAAGCTTTTTGTCCTGAAATTTTGCCAGTTGAAAATATCACGTCAGCAATGTCGACCGCAATAACCATATTCTGCAAATCTGCCAAGTTTAAAGCATGCGGGATAATTACATAATAATACCCCTCAAATCAAAGCTACGCCCGTCTGGTATTGATCCATCTCTTTAGCATTATATATGCATTTAATATTACTGTTTTTATACACAAAGGAGTGAAAATGGCTGTATTGTATGGTCTGTGTGAAAAGCATTTAAGACTGGAATGCCTGGTATTCTTCGATTACAATGGAAACTATTTGTCCGCCAAGTTGTCTGCAAGTGTTTCTTAGAACTGATACTATGCTTTAACTTTTATTGCGATATTTTGTCTTTCGCCAAAACCCTGTGTGTTGGGTGTGTTCGGGGGTGTTCTTTTCTTTGTTTACTGTTGTATATTGTTTTATTCTAGGGTTAGAAAAAATACCCATACTGCAAATCGTATACAAAATGGACACGACACTGAACGCAGAGATGAAGTATGCATAAATTTTGAGCTCGACATTAAAACAATTCAATATGTTGCCACGTGTTTTTGTTTAAAAATTACTTTTACGACACCCTTGTTATGGCATAGACTATCGCATAATCCTCTGATTTCTGATCTACTAATAGACAAATGCTGGTTCTGATTCTTTAAAATGACTTCTTAATCATTTGTAAACTTATCTCTTATACGTCAAGAAACCGTGAAAACTTCATTACTTTAAAAATGCGTCTTCAATTTGTCCTTAGGAGACAATTTGCATAAACTGTCAAAGTTTTTATTCTGAGAAAATAAGACAAAAGTAGTTTAGAATGTTGTTTAAAATGATGACTGCTGTAACTTTTACCTTGCAAACCATTAAGGTATTGAGAACTGATAACCGCTTCTGATTCGCAAAAAAGTAACTGAATACACTGGTTTGCATTTGCTTTTAAAATATACCGCCATTCACAGGTCGATCGTTTATGCACAGAATATGCGAAGACGAAATTTTTCTATTGATATCACGCAAATATTTTAAATGCGAAATAGGTATGTTCCTTGTTTTTGACTGGCTCCGGTATGTCAAAGAAGAGTAACCTTAAGGCGTTTTGTTATTGAATGTTTGTCTGAAATAGCTTTGCAGCACCAGCTTAACGCTTAAGATGCTAAACACAACAATTGTCGACTGCTTTGTCTTCTGCCAGTTACTTTAAAAGTCATTGTTGCAAACAGTGTGGACCTAGATCAGACTGCTCCTCTAGCAGCAGTCTGATCTGGGTCCACACTATTTGCCTATATGCAAAAAGTATGTTTGAAAAGCTTGCAAGAAGATGCAGCAGACGACATAAATAGACGTCATTTTTAGATGCCGGTTTTCTTGGCATTTTAAGGGTTAAGACATGAATAATCACTTTCAATCTGTGTGTCATTACAGAGCAACGTCACACTTGAATTGTGCATGCCTGTCAGGCGCACGTACATGCATTACTCACATTATAATCACAGACATCTCCTCTTGTGTTATCGATTAACATGTCAGCGATATGAAAGAAATATTTCATTAACCTTTATCACCCTCTGTGCTAAATCAGCAGAAGACCAATTCATGACAGTTTTCTTACTTTTTCCGGAAAACAGGATTTGACATTAAATGCAAATAGTCGCCATTGGAGACAATTTGCATCAAATGTCAAAAACTGTTTTATGGGAAGATAAGAAAAAATACTTCAAAATTATCGCCTGCTGATTGTTTTAACCAGAGTGCTAAGCATTAATCGATTTCTTCTTCAAAATGCGCCTAATTGGACATGTACATGTATAATAACTCAGACAGAAACGCAATATTGCTGTTCAGTATTTGGTTTTTGCGTCTAACATCAATAACAATACGAATCTTCAGCCTGAAAATGTTGACGTTTCAGACAATCTGGGCCGCGTCAAGCGAAAAAGTGCCTCCGAGCATGTGCAAAAAAAAGTGCAAATTCACATCATCCTGCACATGCGCAGAGTCTTATTCGAGCGTTTGTTCACCATCGTTGCATTCTTTAGAGTCAAAAATGATTCTGTTGGAGCACAATAAAGACCCAGACCCAGCGTGGATGCGCAGTCTGATCCGGGTCTTTGCTGTCCGCATATGCCCGAAGACACCCTTTCGCATGGCGCGCCTCAGTCGATGTGTTTCATAAAATCTACAGATAATGATTTTATTGTATTCAATAATATTGACTCCTTTAGAAACAGCACTGTGCTGTAATTGAACAAATAATAAAACTGAAGTACAGTTAATTAGTCACCTCGTCTAGACAGCCGTCTTGATGAGCCAGCAAATTTAATTTTCGACAGTCCTGTTTTTTTTTTTTTTTTTTTTTTTGTTTTTGTTTTTTTTTTTGTGAAATACGTTTAAATTGATACAGACAACCCTCTTTACACCGACACTCGTTACAATGACGAAATTCGTTATAATGACAATTTGACTAGCACGAAAAAATCGCTTAAGAGGTAACAATTACTCACAAATTATGCAAGAATATTGCATTCAATATTTTAAAGAAGCACTATGTTTTTGGATATTTTTTAGAATCGCCTCAGTGACGCGATTCTAACAAATATCCAAAACATACGTTATATGAGGAAGTAACAACAAAACAAAACTTTTCTTATATATCAGTCTGCTCATTAAGTTTTCTGTACAACAGCAAAATTCATTTTAATGGCACTGTCTTGGGGACATATGCTGTCGTTGTAACGAGGGTTCACTGTACTGACAATGTTCGAAATAAGTACCCTCTCAAAGGAGGCAACTCTTTCAAAATTGTTCGGGCTCTCTTCTGAAAAGGGGTCTAATCTTAAAGGAAAACATTTGCTCACATTTGGAGCCAATTCTTTCCTTTAAGAGTTGGCCACCTTTTCAGATGGGATTTTCTCTGCAGGACAACAAGCAGGAAGTCATAAAAGTAATAGTTGTTTCCCTTGCAAACAATGGCTGAAACCTCTGAAGTGTATCAAATCCCATTAACTCTGTCACTGTCACAGGCGATAATAATAGGCTTTTGCAAACAGCACAGATCCAGATGAGACGGCTCAATGAGCCGTCTCATCTGGATCTATGCTGTTTGACATTCAGTCCTTCAAATTTACATATAAACGTCTTTCCAAACAATAGTTTGTTAAAATAAAAAAGCAGACGACAAATGTCGTCTGAAATTTGGCGCCGAAAGAGTTAAAAAGACTATTACGCAGTAAAAACCCCAAGCTCATAACAAAGTTTTGACGTCATAGCCATGACGCGGTTACGACGTTGGGTGTTAGAAAGTACATAATGTTATGTTAGATGCAGGGTTTATTTATGATATATAAAATACTCTTTGAATTTAATTTTGTTATACCAAAAAATAATAGAATAACTTTTAAAGCAACATCGTTTTGGTAAGAATAAACTGAACAGAATGTTCCGCAAACAACAGTCTCTCAATAACAACCACCTTCCTTTAATAGTGACTTACCTTATTCCCGAAGATAATGCTTTACTAGATTTTCGACCTCTTTACAAAGACAGTTTCCTAAAGTAGCCAGTTTTGCTTGCTGTTGGCTGTTGTAGGGTGCTTGCACTGACTTCGCAATATCGGATTAACCCTTAAAGCGCCAATCACAACTACAGCAGACATTTTGATGTTTTTGTTTTCATTCTTCAAAGAACATGTCTTATCATTTCATGTGAATCGTCTGCTTGACAGACGGTTCACATGAATATCAAGACTTATTTTCTCTGAAAAGAAAAAACAACATACATTAGAATGTCGTCTGCTACATTACAAAGTTTGCTTGGTGCTTTAATCATTAATATATTTGATGCATTATGTTGGTTGTCACAACATTACTTTCAAAGCATTTGATGCCATTACGTGTACTGAACAACTGCAAAAGGAGAATAACAGGAAACACATTGATCCGAACCACTCTACTGCAGTCATCCCATGGCGACATTTCCGGTTCCTGTCATTGAACATTTTCAGATTAGAATCTCGGGAATGTTCTTTTTTCCCCTTTTTTTGTCCATCTGTTCTTTTTTTTTTTTTTTTTTTTTTTTTTTTTTTTTTTTGTTTTCTTTAACAATTAATTCTGTTATTAAACTCGTCCAGTTGTATCTCATAAGCTATGTAATAGTGTTACCTACATCATGTATACACAAACTCACCCATGAGAAATCAGGTTCTGTTCTGCTTAAGACAGATACTTTATTTTAATATCTAATGGTATAAACTAGTTATTGAAGATTTGAATTTGAATTTAAATTTGTCAGACGGTGATCGAATAACACATATATTCCTCAGAGGAATCGTTTTGCCAGAACATGCAGACATGGAAGTAACTTTTAACAACCAAACTTCTTAACCCCTTTATACCTGACGTCCCATAAAAAGGACATTAGTGAACAGTGTAGACACAGATCAGACGCCGCATAACGCAGCATAAATATGTTAAACAGGCAGCTGTTGCTGACGAATGTTCATTTTATTGTCTACATTCAGAGAAAAAAACTGGATATATTTTCTAGGGACAACAATATAACAGTTGTTTTTGTCTCCCTTCTGAAAAGTGGTCTACCCTAAAAAGAAAAAAAATCTGCTTCCAAGGGGGGAGTAGACCAGTTTTCAAAAAAGGGGGTGGTGTGCGGGGAAAGCAAGCTGGAAGTCACAAAAGTTGTTTCCATTGTACAGATGGCAAAACAAATGCTACCAATTTTTTCCAATCCGTTTAATTACAATAATCAGCAGCCGACATTCTGAAATATTCTTCTTATTTTTCCTAAAACATTGGGTATGATACTTCATACAAATTGTCTCCTAAGGAGACAATTTGCAAGAAGTGCAATATCCAATTTTCAAATGTGAATATCATCCGTTTGTCGTCTGCTGAATCTGCCCGTAGCGCGGTAAGTGATAATATCATATGTAAACACTCTTCCAGCAGGGTCTTTCTAAACATGAATTATTTGGAGACTTAGTTTATATATTTAAAAGGATTCTTTATAAATTAGATATTTTAGGACAATTTACAAGCATTTCATAAAGATTTTAGATGCTCGTAGATCAGATATTTTGGACAATCTTAAAGCAAATCACAAGAATTTATTATGCATTAGATATTTCAGGTCACTTTAAAGCAATTCAAAAGGATTTCTGATACATTAGATATTTTAGGACAGTTTAAAGCAATTATAACATATTAAATAAAAAGAAAAAAAAAGAGAGAAATCCAGGGAGTGCCACAATCACAAACCGCAGCCTTTCCCAGACACTAAGCGGAAGAGGAAACCGACAAATCCAAACAAGCACAAATCGAACAAACGTACGAAAAGCACTAAGATTAGCTCTCTCTCTTCCTCAAGCGAGGTAATCGCAATGCTAAAAGGACTGAAAAACACAAGAACAAAGACATAAAACAAATCGCCTCGTAGAATAAACCACAAAGCAACAAATACTAAGACTAACACCTTGCTTGCTAAAGGAAAGACTAAATGCACGGTTGTCAACCCAAACAGGATAGACGTGCTACTAATGAGTTCCTGTTATACAAGTTTCAGGTTGTCATTGAATCCTCACTGTCATCAAAGTTGTTTGATACATTTATATTTTATGACTTACTGTTGAGTTCGGATAATTCTAAACGGACTGAATACTTACTTGTTATTTGAAGCTGAACAAGAATTAAGGTCCAGACTGTGGTCGAGTAAATCATACATCAAGAATGTACTACAATATATAGTTGTTTTATCAGAAACGTGACGTCACTAATAATTGTAGAAGTGACTACACATTTTAATCACGTTTGTGCTCATAGACGATTTTTCCAAGCAAACTACTGGCGAAAAAGCAACAATATATAAATGTATTCATTCATCTTAACCCATTAAAGACTGGAGACCCCTTTACGGGTAACTGACAAACAGTGCAGACCCAGATCAGACGCCACAGAACGCGGCGTCTGATCAGGGTAACAACTGTTTACAAATAGTTCAACCATTTAGGAATATCTGCATCATATAGCCTGAATTCGAAAATGGATTCTTCCAATATATAGTGTTGGAGAGTTTATTCGGTCTTTATTGACTTAAACAAAACTTGCCAGCAGTCCTACTACTAACTATTCCATGATCTTTTGTGGTATCTCTGCATCTGATTCGTTGTTTGTTTTAGTTGTTGTTGATTGTTTGCGATTAGTATTCACTTGTAACTGAGGTATTTCCTGGGATATTTCACTTGTATATTTGTTCGTTAAGGGGAAATGATACATTTTCTTGAAAAGTAAAAATCTGCCAATTTTTTTTTTGCCTCATGTCTAAAAAGAATCTACAGATCAGAATTTGCTCCGTTGGGGAGCAACTTCTTCCCTTTTAGAGTAGACCCTTTTTTTTCAGAAGAGAAATTGGTGTGCAGGAAAGTAACAACGGGTATTTCCCTTGTTAAAATGACAGACAATCTACCATGTCCAAATCGATTATTTTTACAACGAGTTTGATTCTTGCACTAAATATATGTTCCTTATACGCTGCTGTTAAGTGACAGAAAATACGTAAAATGTTGTAATAAACTAAGCAGCAGCAGTAACAGATGTCGAATGCTTGGTTACAACAATTATTGTACTGATATCGTATGCATTCCTCAGTCAATAAGTACAAGTATATCTCTAAATAGTTGGACAGCTTAACTTCTTGATATGCTTATTCAACAGTTTGAAAGAGGCGAATAAGCTGATGAGATGAGCTGTCCACATTAATGCGACGGCATTAATTTGATAGGCCTGACTATCCGAATATAAAGGATAAATAAATTTCTCTTTAAGACTTATCATCCAAGTTATAAATAGCTTGATTTTCCTTGGATCAGAGCCGCCTTAACCCCAGTCCATAGAAGGTTATATACACTGACCTATGCGCGCCTTCCAGTATATATTTGTTTCTTAAATTTGATATCAACTTCTAGTGACGTCGCCAACGTTTTGTGTATTAATGGGGTCTGGATTTGACTGTTATGGCCACAGTTATCGAGAGAAAAGACAAACTATATAACAAAACAATCGTCGACTATTGAGGTATAGGACATGACGTTGATATCTACCATTAAATACCAGTATTGATATTCTCTGGTGGAAATTACGTCATAACTAATACCTCAGTAGTAACAATTGTATAGTAATAATATTTCATTGAAAGGGACATGGATACACTTTCCTGGCAGTCATTTCTTTTTTTAATTGTTATGCTTCTCTGTCAGTCTAGATCCCTTTTGAGAAGGCGCTTAGAGTGCAGGAAAGCAAACAGAAAGCGACGAAATTTGTCTCCAGGTAAAACCATTGTGGAAAAATATGAAGTTCCCTTAATCTATCATTCCCTTAATCTAGTCACCCTATTTTTTTCTCATTTCAACTGAATTATATGAAATTGTTATGTCTATGTGAAACGTATACTTCTCCGCCTTAACTCTAGTAAATGCGCAATTTCAATCTAATTGATTGTCAGTTTTCTTAATTCGCACAGAACGTATCATAGTATCTCACAGGAAGCGCCTCACAGAGGTTTTTCAAGTACGCACAGAATGTGGTTTCCGTGGAAGAAACAATGCAGTAGAAATTGTTAACAAAAATAATAGATACAGTGAAATAAGGAAAAACTACAGAATTCGCCTAATAATGTATATCCAAGGACATACCTGTTTTCATTTTATATTACGGGGGTTCCTATTATATATGCATGTTAATCCTGGTCTTGCTGAACCCAGATATACCCTGTCTTCGCAAACAATGTAGATTCAAATCAGTTGGCTTCTTCAGAAGCCAACTGATCTGGATCTACACTGTTTGACATTAAGTATATGAATTTGTATCAACAACCTGGATCAAGTAATCTGATTGGCTCAAAATTAGAAGCGGGCGTGGCATCTTAATTTCTTCAGCATGGCATCGGTTATTGTAATGAGAAGTTCACAGATTGTCAGACTGGTTGTGTCATTTGAAATTTATTGGAATAATTAGAAGCAGATCAAAGAACTTATTTAGACATTGGGATTACTAGGTTTCCCTGTATTTAACCCTTCTCTTGCTGAAAACGACATGCCCTGTCTTAGCAAACGGTGTAGATCCAGAAGAAGCCAACTGATCTGGATCTGCACTGTTTGTCATTAAAAATGTGAATTTCTATCAAAATCCAAGATCAAGTAATCTGATTGGCTGGAAATTAGAAATGGGTGTGGCAACTTAAATTATTTAGCAAGGCAAGGGTTTTCTGATCCGTCGTGATCGTTGCGCCCATTACGAGAGTTTTGAAAAATTTATATAGGGTCACTGATTAGGCCTAATTGGCCGACAGTAGCTGGTCTGACCATGAAAAAAATGAGGTTTTTACGATTTTCAGCTGTGCGAGTAATCTTTTTGCTCTTAAGGATAATTTTAGAATCTGTTTACTGAGTATGATACGACCCCTAATGCTAAATATATGGTACTAAACTATGTTATAAGCTCTGAGGTTATAAACATTCGGCTTCGGTATCTTAACCGTTTCATTCATAACCATTTCACTCCTGAGTTTTCTGAAGTGCATTGTTCCATATTTAAATTTCAATATCTCTACTAAAGCAGATAGGTAAAGAACCATCTAAGATCGTTTTGTGACAGTGCATTATAACATTTCTAGAATTTATCATGCATAACAACAATAAAAACTTTTATTTTCAGTTCATTTTAGGGGACAACATTTCGGGACTCTCTTCCCTAAAGCCATATGCGTTTTAAAATAATTCTGTTCATTTTCCAAAGCAAATAATGGCTTGACATTTCATTCAAACTGGCAACAATTTGAAAGAAACGGCAAGCACTATTTTCTGTGAAAATCAGAAAAAAAAATCATTCATTTCCTGTCATCAATTATTCTACAAAGGACTAATAATAAGATGTAAAGACAAATCATGTGATGTTATATTAGGAAACGATTGTATTGTTTGTGAAGCAGTCTATATGTTAATCAGATACAGAAACAACAACTGAAGACATACAATTTATGTTACGAGGAAGCAAAATATGACATTAGAATGCTTATGAGACGATACTATTGAATTACGCAAACGTACTTCTTCCTTCTTTACGTAGCAACTTTTGTTGTCAGCATGTAAGAGATAATGATAGGACATAAAAGAGATAATGATAATACACACTCGCCTTTTTTAACAAATGCTGACTTGACAAGGCATATCATAGGTTAGTTTTCATTGCTTACAAATGTACGTTTACGAAACCTAATGGTAAGTAATGTAGTAACTTATTTTGCATGTTTTTGGTTTTTAACGGAAGGAAAAATCGTAAAATAAGTTGAAGAAAATATCAATTCGTAACAACTTCAAGCTATACGGTAGTAATGAAGATTTAATTTAGTAAAAAGCGGTCCATAGCCCTGCAACCGTAGAGGCGATGGCGGTAGAGCCCGCCGTGTCTTGGGCTACGTCATATGAAAGATGTAGTCCAATCATCTGCTTTCGCTGCTTGTAACCTTACCAGAGGGGAACCCATTCAGTACTGGAAGGATAAATATAGAGAGCGTATTTCAGTCGATCGTCTGACCTGAGCTGGGCTCAAACCCGTTACCTCCAAACATTTGTTCCACTCTTATTTAGTAAAAGAACGAATTATAGTATTTGCAACAGATCTATATAATGCAATCAAAAAAAAATAAATAAATAAATAAATAAATACCACCATTAGATTACAAAACAAAAACAAAACCATACAAAGAAAATATATATAGATCTATACATATATTTTCTGATGTAGAATCTATCATAAATTTAAACATTAAGGTAAAAGTTGACAAATTGCTTTGTGGCCCCAAACAAAATAGGGTACGTTTTCTATCGTTTCTTTCTTATATCATAAAGATAGAAAACACAATATTTATATGTAACAGAGTCAACTAAAAGTAGATGTCTTATTGTCGTATATATCCGAACAGACCTCAGCAAAAACAACTCACTGTTCATTTATAACGTCATCAATGTTAGGCTATCATGACGTCATTAGAAAATAGCAAAATGGCGTCCAACAATAATACAACGTTGAAAATGCCATTCAAAAACAGTTGACGACTTTTTTACTATCGCGTAGAAAGTTTTCAGAAATAGATGTAAATTCAAAATATTGTTTTCCTTTGTTTATGAGTGGTAAATTTGTTATACAGAACCCCATAATTCTGCACAAGAAGCTGAACACGTCCACAAACACGATGAATTAGATTACATTACGAAAACACGCCTGTTCAACTATATAGAAAATTTCACCTCCAAAAATGAAAATTTTCCTATAAAAAGAAACTGATGTGTTTTTTTATATTTCTGCTCAAAACATAGATTGTGGGTAGTCGTTAGAACCGCCTCGGCGATGCGGTTCTAACAAGTACTCACAATCTATGTTTTCGAGCACACAATAAGAAACATAATGTATACCCCTGATAAACCCCAGTTTTACTATATAAAAGTGGGGTTTAAGGTGGTCAAAATTATATAGGTATGTTTTCGTGATGATAATCAAGCTAATGCAAGATGTGGCGTTTAGTACAAATCTATACTATTTTCCAAACATCTAGCGAATTTGAGACATACCAACAACAAGTACAATGGTCTTGTTGAATAGTTAAGAGAAGTATGGTAAGGCATAAAGATGTCCGAATACTTTGGGTAAATACAGTATTATTTCTTTTCTTGTTTTGTCGGTCTAGTAGAAAACGACAGCTGAATCAGATGATTAAATTTATGTTGTCATACTCAAAACATAACATAAACAAGACTATAATCCAATTACGCAGCAAACTTATTCCCATAATTTAAATCTATAACTGTTATTCATCGTCCCAGTGTATATGTTACTAAAGGGGAACTGATACACTACGAGGGAGGCACCTCTACATTACGAAAACACGCCTATTCAAATACACTGAAAATTTTACCACCAAAAATGACAAATTTTCAGATAAAATATTCTGATATTTTTTATATTTCTGCTCAAAACGTAGATTGTGGGTACTCGTTAGAACCGCCTCGTCGAGGCGGTTCTAACGAGTACCCACAATCTATATTTTTGAGCAGAAATAACAAAAATAATGTATACCACTGTAAACCCCAGTTTTACTATATAAAAGTGGGGTTTAAGGGGGTCAAAAATATATAGGCGTGTTTTCGTGATGATCAAAGTTATTTTCATCCTTTATGAAAAGGGCTCTACTATAAAATGAAAGAATATTGCTCCCATTGGCAGCAAATTATTTCCTTCTATAGTAAACCCTTTTTCAAAAGGGCTCTTGTGTGCAGGAGAATTAACAGACATTCACTAAAATTGTCTCCCTTGTAAAAATTGCGAAAATATAGCAAGCATATCCAGTTCCCTTAAATAAAAGAACAAAATAAAAATCAATGACACAGAAACATCGCAGTGAATCACAACGTATTTTATTTGCTCTATATTAGTGTATGGAGATTATTTACATTACGAAATGACTAATCCCTTTATCACTTTCTTAAATTATTTCCATTTTCCTCCGTTTCTGAATTATTATCACTTGTTGGTTTGCCGTGTAAATATTGGCGAGTATGTAACTACTATATCACATCTTGTAGATAAAACCAACACCTTTCATAAACATTAGCGTGAAGGAAGCGCTACCAGCTTACATTCTAAATAACACATTTCTTGAGGGTTTCATTTTCTCACAAATACGAACTCATTATAATGTTGCCATTTGGCTTCTTCTGTGTCCATGCCGGCTTTTATTTCTCCAGTATTGTTTGTTCCCGATCCACACGTGCCTACCAAACGGAACCCCTCGTCCTCCAACATATCGAAAGCTTGCTCTAGAAAGCTGTGTTTCAGGAAAAATCTGCTAGTATATCTATCCGAACACCCTCTGTCAGGGTCACGGCTTTCATTCAGCGTATCTTTGAAAACTTCCCTACAGAGGGATACTCTTCCACAAACAATGATTCGACTAAGTTTCCTAAATTTCACGTCTGCTAATCCATCTCGACCAAAAGCAAACGTACCTCTGTATCCAACTGTTATGTAACCTGGTGCTTTTCCCTCGGCTAGAGACGGAGAAATTGAATTGCTATTGACAGCAGGAACTACTCGACGGTGTGTTATTGGACTAAGTTTGTTCATCGAATGCGTGTTACCCACACTCCGAACTAGCTCCGGTAGTTTAAAGTATTCAGCCTCGTGTTTAAGTCTCTCTTTTTCATGAAAGTTTTCTGGAAGGACAAGTTTCATATTTCGTAAGTAATCAAGTACGTATCTAAACAGAACGCCGTCTCGATCAAGAAAATATTTCCCTTTTCCGTCTTTGGGTAACTTAGCACCATTACTACCACTGAACCACTGTGCCAAGAGCGAGTCCGGTTCTTTAACTAATGTGGAATATGATGTGGTATAAAACACTCCGCCAACATTCAACTCAACAATGTCTTGGCTTTCAAGTGTTCTTGAATTTGTTTCCGACATTTTGTGGTACGCGTTCTACGCTTTGATATAAATATGTACTGACTGAAAATTGCTTTGTTTAAAGTAAAAGTAAATTGGGAAGAAAAGTTAATGACTTATTCCGGCGATACTTCCTTTTCCGCTAGATCTCGTTTCTAATATGCACATTTTAATGCAGCAATGCAACTATGTTCCACCTAAGCGTCAGTTAGATATATATGTTTTCATAGCCTGGGCGCATCGGAAAATACCGACAGAATAGGTTTCTTCTTACATACCCTGTATTTTATGACATTTATCAGAGCCGCAACGCAAGGAAACGTACCTTTTGACATGTGCGCCCAGAGAAAACTCAGATCAGCATGCACTGACAAGAATCTTTGTTGTTCTCATGAAGAAACTTTGTAAGCTTGGCTATACAAAGTATGTCCAGTGAAGATTTTAATCAAACTGCGAGAATGTGCGGGCTGATCTGAATCTTTCCTGGGCGAACATGTCCGAAGGCACGTTCTCTAACATTGCGGATCATCTATTTGTACTATAACAAGAAGCCGACCTCGGAATTAACACAAGCGTCGATCAGTAATAGATTTTTATCCAAATATATAAATAAATGTAGAGATATCCACAGCAATTTACAATGGTAAATATCACCGTAATGAAAATACCGTACCGCGAAATAAAGACACAAATACAGCCAATTTCACCTCTTGTGTTAATTTCACGTCATAAACAATGAGCATTTATTTACGTTGTCAATCAACACTTCTTGAAGAGTCAGCTATGCAAATTCTATGCGCTATTGGAATATAGATTACAATCCCCACACAAATCTGCCGATCCGTTTCCTATGAAGGAGTCTCTCTAACTGACGGCAGTAGTAGCGTGCGGAGAATATTGATGAATATTCCTCTAGTTGCTAATTTGTTGGGTTTTATTCTTAGCGAGGAAACCATAGCTTCGCCAGCGAGTATTGGAGAATGCAGTAAACACTATGAAATACTGCGGTTTTCGATGTAGTAAAATGACTGTTTACTCTGTATATTAAACTATACGTTTCATTTTTGTAATAATCAAACGATACAGGGTGTTTTGACCCTCTACCCCAAGACATAGTCTTTTGCAAACAGTGTAGCTACAGATGAGACGGCTCATTTTGAGCCGTCTCATCCGGAGCCACACAGTTTGCCATTCTGGTCTTGATTTACGACTAACGTTCCTGCAGACATATCCAAATTTAGGATGGAAGTAACTCAGAGATAAACGGGTTAAACAGATTATCATTGCCTTGAAGTCAGAAATTTAGAAATTCGTATGTTGAGAGCACTCATTAGAATCGCCTCGACAATGTGATTCTAAAGCGTGCACAAAACATACAATTTCTTGATAAAATAAGATTTGTTTTCGTGAGCTAATGGAAGAATTTCATAGGGACTCTAAAACGATTTCAAATCATTCAAGGTAAACGAGGCATTGGTGTTCGAGTCATCGAGGTTTTACTGTAGTTTATAGTAGCAAATGGTTCTTTAAGCAGATAATGAAAGCCCTGATAAGACTGCAAAGTCATTTCATAGTCTGCATGTGCCAAATGCAACTTCTTCAATTTTTAAGCACGTTTAGTGGATTGAACATGTTTTCTTCGTGATTATTGATTGTCCTGAATTCACCACTACTTCTGTAGCAAGGAATATCGGAAGCAAAATTTTGGTGACCTTGTTTATAAATTTATGAACCGCTGAGAAATCCTTTCAGAACCTTTTAAAAAATGCTACCAGTTATAAAAGGATAGGGTTGAACTTAGGGAGGGCTCATGCTCAAGGCCTTTTCTGGGAATCTGCATATATATTTTAGGACATTTCATGCAACTTATCTCCTTAGGAGACAATATACATGAAATGTCAATCCCTATTTTCTAGGAAATCAGAAAAATAATTGCAATGGTTGTTGCAATACCTTGTTGGTATTCACCGGAATGATTTCGCCGAGTCATCACAATATAAGTTTTGTCGCAAAATCAACAGAAATTTGGAACGCTCCATTTTATCTGGATCAACTTCTGACTTGTTGTTGAGAAAGAAGAAACTCTCACTACTCAGAAGTCCGAACTCCTATGTAGAAAATGACGCACACTGTAATAACAACAAACAGAGTGCGAAGAAACCCTTGGCGACCGACAATAAAATTAGATACTGTCGTACTATTCACCCTTAACGCTGAGGATGGTGGGTAAAACAATCAGCAGACGACGTGTTGATATATTTTTCTCATTTCTTTCCAGAATATAGATTTTGAGAGTTTTCTTCTAAAGAGACAATATGCATGGAATCTGAAAGTCTATTTTCAAGGGCAAATGAGAAAAAAAACATAATAATGTTGTCATCCGCTGATTTTTTCTCAGATAGTGGTAAAAGGTTCAAACACCGCTACATGTGAAAACAGAAGTTAACGTCATTTTATTTTAATATTTTCGTTAAGATAAGGTTTGATACATATAATATCTTCTGCTTAACCATTTTTCAACTGAGAATATCGTCCGCTACAATTTTGAATGGGGCTTTAGGGGTTACACTCGCTTTGTATTCCTTCTGGCATAACGTATCTGTTTTATGAAGGTAAAATAGTAATAAGAAAAAATAAGAAAACATAAAATAATAAATAAATAAATAAATAAAACAAGATAAAGAGCAAAATGGATTTAAAATGTCAAAATCTATTTTCTTGGAAAACTAATGAACAGTATCACAGATTTGCCGTTCGTTGAAATCATTTTGAGAATGGTAAAGGTTAAGCTATCATCTAGAACAGGTTAAAGGTCAACCATACTTACTGTGAACAGAAACAATATAGTTCCGGACTGGAGCTAAACCAATAATATTGCTTGTGAACAACTCGGACCAGCTTCAAAATCCACACAGTCAAACCAGTCTTCGATTTAATCACTGAATGTTCTAAGGCGGTCGTTCTGGTTTTCTTTATCTATGTGTGGATTTGTTCACCGCGGGACGTTTTTATCTTATGTCTTTTTTATCGTCTCATTACGAAAACATGCCTATTCAAACATACTGAAAATTTTATCACCCAAAAATGAATATTTTCAGATAAAAAATTCTGATATTTTTTTTTCTTATATCTGCTCAAAACATAGATTGTGGGTACTCGTTAGAACCGCCTCGCCGAGGCGGTTCTAACGAGTACCCACAATCTATGTTTTGAGCAGAAATAAGAAAAATAATGTATACCCCTGTAAACCCCAGTTTTACTATATAAAAGTGGGGTTTAAGGGGGTCAAAATAATATAGGTATGTTCTCGTGATGTCTTGTTGTGTTTGGTGAATCATGTCCTGCACTGGGATCCCCTCATTGTAGAAGAGTGAGCTGATTGTTTTGTATATATACTAAGGACAATTAAGGACCCCGCCCCACCAACCCAATTCAAGTAGAAAGAAGCAAATCTTCCATGCATAAGGAATGTATATAAGCAAAAGGGGCCAGTATCTGTTCCATGCCTCGCGAGCATTGATGCATACGTATATATACACGCGTTCGATACTAATGCCCAGTTTCAAAACAGCTTTGAATTTTCACGTACTCTGAGAAGCCAAGGGGTTCCCTTAACCCGTTTTAGACTGAATAGACTTTCCCGCACTATATATTGGAAGAGTCCAATTTCAATTTTAGGTACGTAGGGCTCTGAAATTTAGGTATTCATATAAAAAATGGCTAATCTATTTGCAAACAGTGGAGACCCTGATCAGACGCCGCATTATGCGGCGTCTGATCTGGGTCGGCACTGTTTGCCATTTACCCTTTTAGGAGTCTACCGACTACAATGGATTAAATATTGTCTCTAGTTTCTTTAGTTAATGGCATGTGTGTTGTTTTCAGGGCTTTGTTTGTTCTTTTTCTTGCTGCCATTGGCTATGTTCTCTTATTGCAGCTCTTCCTGGATACCTTCTTTACTATGTTCCTTTGACAGCATGTACCAAAGCCTGCATACCAAAAAAGTATCTATAGAATGAATTGCGGAGACTGGTTAGATAACGATGAAGCGCAGCGAATCTAAGTATTCATTAGTCGCATGCATTTTATTGTTTATTTTGTGATATAGCGCAGCGGATCAAAGTATTATTTGGTCGCATGCACTTTATTGTTTATTTTGCTATGAAGCGCAGTGGATCGAAATACTCATTGGTCGCATGCACTTTATTGTTTATTTTGCGATGAAGCGCAGCGGATTGAAGTATTCATTAGTCGCATGCACTTTATTGTTTATTTTGCGATGAAACGCAGCGGATCGAAGTATTCTTTGGTCGCATGCACTTTATTGTTTATTTTCATGTAGCTATGCTCGTACATATTTTTTCGCATTGGGAAATCGATATCCGCATCTTCTGGTAAATTGGATATTGCACTTAGGTTCGGATCACTGGACACTTTCTAATAGAATTTCCAATCCGATTAGGCCGGTCATTGCCACTATTGTTAAATGATAAAGATCAACTTAATGTAACATTGAGAATTCTGGACAGCTATAACAAGAATGGTAATTGATAGACAGAGCTTTACAGAGCGACTATAGAAATGACTCGATTTTACCCAATTACATGTATGCCTAGCGTCCCACTAAAGGGACATTAGCAAACAATGTGAACCCAGATCAGACGCCGCAGAAGGCGGCGACAGCTCGGGATCTACACTTTTTTCAATAAATGCATTATATATACATATATATATATATATATATATATATATATATATATATATATATATATATATATATATATATATATATATATATATATATATAAAGCATGATAATACCATTCCTATTGGATATTGATCTGTCCAAAAGATTAAGGTAGAAGAGTCAATTTGGCATAAACTGGGTTAACATCACGAAAACATGCCTATATAATTTTTAACCCCTTAAACCCAACTTTTCTATAGAAAAACTGGGGTTTACAAGGGTATACATTATTTTTCTTATTTCTTCTTAAAAACATAGATTGTGGGTACCCGTTAGAACCGCCTCTCAAAGGCGGTTCTAACGAGTACCCACACTATATGTTTTGAGCAGAAATATGTAAAATATTAGAATTTTTTATCTGAAAATTTTTACTTTTTGGACCTGAAATTTTCTATATATTTGAATAGACGTGTTTTCGTAATGGCAAGCAGTGTGGATATATAATAAACAATACAAAATATAGGAAGTTACCCAGGAATTGTCACACTCACAAAGGAAAGCCTTCCTAAGGCACTACATTACGAAAACACGCCTATTCAAATATACTGAAAATTTATCACCAAAAAATGAAACTTTTCAGATAAAAAAATTCTGATATTTTTCATGTTTCTGCTCAAAACATAAATTGTTGGTACTCGTTAGAACCGCCTTGACCCACAATCAAAGTTTTGAGCAGAAATAATAAAAATAATGTATACCCCTGTAAACCACAGTTTTTATTATATAAAAATGAGGTTTAAGGGAGTCAAAATTATATACGCATGTTTTCGTGATGATAAGAAGAAATGGAACAAACAATGACACATTTACAATAACCGACTCACGAAGAACTGCAACACAGGAATCGCCCTGTAACAGTAGAAGAAAAAACTACTGTCGGCCTTAACTAGCTTTACTCCCTAAAAGCCCCACTCCAAAATGCAAATATTTGTTCGGTCCGCGTTGGGGTTCTCTACCTCAGCAGAGAACCCTCACCTTAAACATATACATGTATGATTATAAACATTACGATGAAACAAAGCAGAGGGATCAACGGCGAGCTGCAGCTACAATAATTCGACAGCAACAATCCATTACGAAAACCTACCTATTCAAATATATAGAAAATTTCATCTCCAAAAACTGAAAATTATCAGATGAAAAACTCTGATATTTTTCATATTTCTGCTCAAAACACAGATTGTTGGCATTCGTTAGAACCGCCTCGACGAGGCGGTTCTAACGAGTACCCAGAATCTATGTTTTTGAGCAGAAATAAGAAAAATGATGTATACCCCTGTAAACCCCAGTTTTTTTACTGTATAAAAGTGGGGTTTAAGGAGGTCAAAATTATATAGGCGTGTTTTCGTAATGGACAATTAAGAGCCAACCTTCCGAAACAGATTGAGGAACACTTACCGTCGTGCCATTTAATATGGAAACAAAGCTATGATGCATCATAAGTTGGTAAATAAGCATGCCTGCAGTTTACCGCGGAACAAATATTGTAACGTAATTTTGTAACGAGTGACATTCTTTAAATTGGATAAAAAATGATGCATCCCTAAATTTGTAAACCAAGTCTCCGCAAAACAGCGGCTCCGACAACTAACGCTTATCTCAATGACGGCGATGGAACCATGAAAATGCCCCGAAGCCCAAGACACCGATATCCCTGCCAAAGAAGCCTAACACGTGTTTCGGCTGAACTTTCTAAGGTGGTTCCTCTTTTGCTATTTGAGCCACTGAGATAAAACCTATAATAATCAGTGTGACCAGCAAAGACTTAGATCAGCCTCATTACGAAAACATGCCTATTCAAATATATTGAAAATTTAACAACCAAACAAAGGAAAATTTTCAGGGAAAAAATTCTGATATTTTTCATATTCCTGCTCAAAACATAGATTGTAGGTACTCGTTAGAAACGCCTCGGAGAGGCGGTTCTAACGAATACCCACAATTTATGGTTTTTTTTAGGAAAATAAAAAAAAAATAATGTCTACCCCTGTAAACCCCTGTTTTACTATATAAAAGTGGAATTTAAGGGGGTCAAAATTATATACTAGGCGTGTTTACGTGATGTGTACATCCAAACAGTATAGCAATGGTTTTAGTTTATCCTTCTTTGGATAGCCTGGAGACTGTAAAAGACACATGCAATCAGCAAAGACTCTGATCAGACTGTGCGGATACGCAAGTTGATCTGATTCTTCTCTGGTCGCACAAGTATTATTGTAAGTTTGATTCATGGACAGTTAGAAGACCTCCACACGGACCGAACAAATATATGTTTTTACCACTATAGAAACTGAGGGTGAGGGTTGGAATCCCGTAAGGCTAGCTAAAGCTCCCGGCAATTAATTATTAACCGTTCCGAGGCGGTACTTTCATTGTGATACGTTTTGTTAATTGTTATGTTTTGTTTTACTTACTAATATTTTTCTTTTTACAATTACGTAAGTTTATGAAAGTTTAAATACGGTCAAATTTGGGTGACAGAATTGCCACTTTTTTTATGGAAAGAGTTGCCAACTCTGCTTGTCATATGTTCATTTTTTTTGGTTGCTTTATTGTATTTGTCTGTCTTTCCCTTTAGTATTTGGGGCTTGATATGGATCTGATTGTACATGTATCAGTTCCTGAGTTCTCTTATTAACTGAGACTTTCCTTATTTGTATATATAATATGAAGCATCAAGAAAACATGCCTATATAATGTTGACCCCCTTAAACCCCACTTTTATATAGTAAAACTGGGGTTTACAGGGGTATACATTATTTTTCTTATCTCTGCTCAAGAACATAGATTGTGGGTACTCGTTAGAACCGCCTCATCGAGGCGGTTCTAGCGAGTACCCACAATCTATGTTTTGAACAGAAATTTGAAAAAAATATTAGAATTTTTATCTGAAAATTTTCATTGTTTGGTGGTAAAATTTTCAGTAGATTTGAATAGGCGTGTTTTCGTAATGGGAACTATGAACCATTGGCTATTAAAACTGTGCCTAGTGATAAATCTGATCAGACTGCGTAGCTGCATTTTCTGCTTTGCGGCGCATTCTATTTAGCTCTAGGGCAATTTACATTCCTCGAACCATTCTAATGTAGTTAATGAATCTCAGAGTGGGCAACAAAGGTCCTGACTGAAGAGCTGGATTGCGCAGGATGCTTTTCTTTACGAAAACAAAGCTATTCAAACATACTGAAACTTTTACCACCAAAAAATGAATTTTTTTAGGTAAAAATTCTGATATTTTTCATATGTTTGTTCAAAACATACATTGTGGGTACTCGTTAGAACCGCCTCACCACTGCCTCAGTGAGGCAGTTCTATCAAGTACCCAAATCATCAATGTTTTTGAGCAAAAAAAAAAAACAAAACAAAACAAAAAAACAACAACAAAAAAACAAAAAAAACAACATAATGTATACCCCTGTAAACCCTAGTTTTTCTGTATAAAAGTGGGATTTAAGGGGAAGAACATTATATATGCATGGTTTCGTAATGGACCATACTTCGGGCAAGAATATTCACATATTTACACTGTCCAATTTACATTCAATACCAACATGAATAATTTAAATTATTATGCAATTTATGCTACGTCGTTAACACCAGAAAGTCTTCAGAGAGCTAGAAAACTAATCAAGTTAGCGAGGCCAAGCTGTTGCCCAAAGCAAACTAGATACAATTTATTTCCCCCGATTTCAATTCTAGGAAAGTCAACAAGAAATCCATTTTATTGTATATACCACAGCTGTGTTGTTTAATACGTTGTATTTATTGGGTCAGTTAAATAATCTATGTTTACAAGGCAAACAGCTTGTGATTTTGGGCGTCTGTACTTGTATACGCAAAACAACTAAAAGACGAATATGTTTGTTAAATGTTAACCCAAAGAATTCTTTTTATCTTATCCAACGAAATATACTCACTTACTGTGACAGTTTCGGTTCTCATCATTAGACTGTGACCTGGATCTCGTGATGTCACGGGACTTGGCCACGAGGTTATAAAACTTTTTTTATGCTCCACTCAGCTGAGCATGAAATTTGTTATGTTTATAAATCTTAAAATACCGACATATATTTTTTAAACTTCTTTCATGCTCAGTTCAAATAATTGTTGGTATACGTATTTATTTTTATTACAAAGTGAAATTTCTTGCTCAGTTTTGTCAAGCATAAAAAATATAACCTCGGGGCTCTGATTGCTTGTCACTAGACTGGTTACTAGTGATAAACAAAGGTCTGTAGATGTTGCTGAGGATGTATCCGCCCCACCCCACATACACACACATCCTGGTCCCGGTTCATCCTAAATGGAGGCTATGAGGTTATTTCATACGTCAAAAGCTTATTGGAACGTAGCCAGGGTAATGAGAAACATGGTATATCGGTATTTATGCGGCCTTATTAAACGCTGGGGAAAGCCGTAGTCCATCCCAAAGACAATGTGGATAAGAGAAATACCTGTGGTGTCGTGCATAAGATCCACAATTATTGTGAATTGAAATATATAGCTGAAACGGGCAGATTCAACACGAAACTGAGTGAACGTCAAAAATATGCCAAAAAACGTACCATAGGTACATATGTATACACCAGGTCACAGCGAAAGTCATCTGAAACATGTTAAACAAAAGTTCAGTGACAGATCATATCGATAAGTCTAACCAGACCATCTATTATGAGGGGGTAAAAGCAGTTAACAGGGAAAATAATTAGAGGCTCAGAAAAGTCAACGAAGCTTCAGGATTTGTTAGTCTCAACATGTCATGAACCGGGATTAGGGGGCATACAATCTAACAACACCTTAAGGCCTTTGTTTACCACAATTAACAAATCTAGTGGTAAGCAAACCAAGTCCCGTGACGTTACAAGGTGATGGTCACAGTCTGATGATTGTTCCCGAAAAAAAACGAAACTGTCGAAATAATAAGTTTTAATTTTCGTTGGATATGATAAAACGAATTCTTTGGATTACTGTGATATTCTATCCTAATGAACATTTTAGTATATTTGGTTAACGATTCGATTGATTGATTCATTGACAGGTTGTTCTAACAGATTCATCATAGCCGGCTCTTTTGCACATTACTTTTAATATTCTTTCATTACTTTTACGTATCTGTTACATGTTTGTAAGAAAAGTTGACGTCGTTTGGTGAAATATAATTCTGTGACTCATTTACCGTGGCTGATCAAATAGCTCAAGAAAACAAATATTTAGGGATATGTTAGTTTTTATTTTTTTATTTATTTATTTATTATTTTTTTTTTTTTTTTTCATTTATTCTTTTTATTTTTTTTTTTATTTTCATTTTTTGGGGCGGTTTACAGCCAACAAATTTACTATACCGCATTTCAACTATCCGTTCAACTGAAGATACCTACGTAATAACTAACTAAACTCATCATCAAAATAGTTCCCAGATAACGCAAAAATTCTGCCTTTAAACATTTTAGCATTATACGCTCCAATGCATATAAATAGCGAATAAATGAACAAAAGCAAAGAAAACGTCAAACTTTTGAAGAGTTTGATCAAAAATAGAGATGTCGTATCTCAAATACCAATATCTGCAATATCTCGATGAGGCGGTTCTAACGAGTACCCACAATCTATGTTTTGAGCAGTAATAAGAAAAATAATGCATACCCCTGTAAACCCCAGTTTTACTATATAAAAGTGGGGTTTAAGGGGGTCAAAATTTTATAGGCATGTTTTCGTGATGTCAAACTGCGCAGATGCCTTGCTGATCTGATCTGAGCCTTAGCTGATCGTACAAGTCATATTGTAGGTTTTGTCGTGCGTTGGCTAAATTTATATTTATATTTTCTTTGTGATCATTGAGCCCGCTGTGGTGCGATAGGGGCGTATCCAGCCATGCAGGCAAATTACTGTCAAATAAAGCGTCTGTTTCAGTTTTCATTCTTTTTATGTTTGTTGTTTCAAAAGGCTCTTTTATAGATTTTAATCATATAATTAATACTGTGAATGTGCACTCATGACCGACATCCAAATGACCATTTCTTTGAATGCACTGCAATCTATTCTCCTGTCTACCGCCTCATATGCGTTTTTAATAAATAGAGGATATTTACTCTTTTGCTGTGAATGCCAAAAATATTTTCATCGAGTGAAATGAAGACATCAGTATTTCCACGAGTGCGAAGCACGAATAAAAAATTTGAATGTTTTCATTACACGAGATGAAACTTTTTTATAGCATTCACTAAAAAGAAAAAAAGTAAATTTTCTTTTATTTTATTATTTACCGGTCTTTGCGTGTTTCTAATGTCATAACCAACGTCGCCAAACAAAACACGAACGTCATGGCGTCGACGTCAATGCTTAATATGTGAAGCGCTGAAAAGACAAAAACAAAGAGTTTCGGCAAATTGAAATAATCTTGTTACCAAAATGTCTCTTACATTCTCACTAAGAAAATGCATACCGACACTTCATAGTTTTGCTCTGAAACAGAAATATTAGATGAGTTCAAAACTCGAAGTGGGATTGACATTTGTTAGGGAAAGACTCAAGTATTCCGAAACGAGCAATGAAACTAACATGGACTTGTCAATTTTCGTTAGTGAAAATATATTCTTTCACTTGTGAAATTATGATTTTTATTCACTTGTGAAATTATGATTTTTATTCATTTCGGATATACATTGATTTCACCGCTTGCAATAAAATAAGAGTGAAAATGCCCAGGTATTGCAACAAGCACGAAGCACAGCTCTCCAGAGGAATCAAAAAAGGAAGAGAGCAACAAACAAATACGAAACAACATTACAAAAACATGCCTATTAAAATATACTGAAAGCTTTACCACCAAAAATCATAAAATTTCCAGATAAAAAATTTGATATTTTTCATATTTCTGCTCGGTGAGGCGGCTCTAATGAGTACCTACAATCTATGTTTTGAGCAGAAATAAGAACAATGATGTATACCCCTGTAAACCCCAGTTTTACTATATAAAAGTGGGGTTTAAGGGGGTCAGCATTATATAGGCATGTGTTCGTGATGCTTCATCGATGCGTGAACAAAGAAGAACTGCAGCAGAGCCTCAGTAGAATCAAAGCACTGACAGCACTGGTGGGTCGACTGTCACTGAGTTTAGGCTGGGAAAATGGTCCTGAATGAGAACTTAAGACTGTTTTATTTAATCCTCAACTTCCTGTTATTAAAACAAACAGTGCAGATCCTGATCAGACGCCGCGTTCTGTTGCCAATATCCTAGATGTCTCAATCCAGATGTTACAGCCAACCCTCTTTACACGGCACTCTGACGTCAAAGCGACAAGAATAGTGCGTCTATAAATAACCGTTACCTGGATTTCGTACAAACGCACGGTTTAATTATATTGGTCAATGATAAGCACATGGACAACTACCTTAAACAAAGTTTGGCGTTTGTATACTATGGCTTGATTATAAACAAGACCAAAAAAAAAAAACACTGGGGCTATAAACATGTTTTACTCGCGCGGAACCTCACCTTGAATTCTGATGCAGCTCCAAAATACAAACGTATGTTCGTTCCGCATATAAGTCCGAAAAAACATCAGTGAAACACGTATAATCACAAATGCTGCAAAGAAAAAGAAAGCAAAGGGCTCAGTGATGAAGTCCGAACACAAGCCACAAACAGCCCAGTAAGCATTCTTAATAAATCTAAAGCAGGCTGTTATCGGCCCGTCAGGGTAGCTGACGGGCCGATAACGGCCCGCTATATATTTATAAAGAATGCTTGCTGGGAGGACCACTTTGCACACTGCAAACATTGACAGTCAAGAATAAGAAGACAAAAAAAAAAAAAAAAATATATATATATATATATATATATATAAATAAAAAAATAAATTAAAAAAAAAAAAAAAAAAAAAAAAAAAAAAAGACTTATTAGCCGAAAATTAAATGATTACTTCACTCCAATTTCATTAGTTTATAATCAAATTGGAATATCATTTTAATTAATTGTCGAATCTTTCGGCATATTTTGTGTAGTAGTTGTGAACTGCATTTACCAATGTTTCGACTGTATGACCATGACATAACAGCATGGGGCAGGTCTTATTCGTATTCATCGGATTCAATCCCCTCCACACATCTAATTCACACTTCGATAGATTTATCCATCAATTTCCCATTACTGCACCAGGTTACCGCAAGTTTTTCCTCAATATCAAGCTGAGACTCAGCGTGAAAAAACGTACCTTTCTGAGATATGCGCGGAACGGAGACTCAAATCAGCCTGTGCATCCACACAGTGTCATCAGAGTCTTCTTTGTCCGCATGAAGGAACTTTGCAGCTTTGGCTATCCAAAATGCGCCCATAGAAGATTATGATCAGACTGCGCGAATGCGCCGACTGACCTGAATCTTCGCTGAGCGTACATATCTAAAGGTACATTTTCTGACGTTGAAACTCAAGTTGTCGTGATTATCAGATTTAGTGTTGCTTATCGATTTGTCTTGTGAACAAACTCTCTTAATGCATCAAACTTTTATTCCATTCATTAATTTGCTTGGCGTTCTGGAAGTATAGGAAGGAATTGTACTTTTATAAGATTTGAGCCGGGCCGGGCGAAAATGAGCTTTGGATCATATCTGAACAGTAAAGGTCCAAACCAGCTTGCATATCCGCCCAGTCCTATCTGTTCCCCAGGTAGTTATCTAATATATATTTCAGTAACAAATCATTCTGTCAGCGGACAACGAGTACCAAGGCGAATTTTGGTATTCACTGTATACCTATGGCCCCGCATAACCCTTTAATCCACGGAATAGGTAATTTCTATCTTTTATATTAACCATACTTACCGTAAATATTCGAACAGCTTAACTCCACAGCCTAGTTGTTCTCACATTTGAACAAGTCCAAAGTTACTACCTGATAATGTATCTTAAACCCGTGAATAAGTGGCAAGCAGTGTAGACCATGATCAGACGCCGCAGAATGCGGCGTCTGATCTTGGTCTAAACTGTTTGCCCAGGTTTGTCTATCCGAATACTTACGTTAAATACGACATGCGACAGGAGCAGAAAACGCTGATACCACTTTCAATTTAATTAAAGATGATTTACTGTCAACTCAAATGCTGAGAAAGATCAACTATATAAATTTGGATTAGCTTCTATATTGAAAAAGGAAATTGTTTTGAATTCCGAAAGCTGTTATAGATTTAGGTGTAATGAGGGCCGATGATCAAGTTTCTATCCAGCAACTGCAAAATACAAATGAACGAATAGAAAATTCACTTTTATTATTTGCCTGTTGGACCCAACAGGCAGACATAGTGAACCTTGCAGTTTGATTTATTCGAAGAGTATATCCGGGTGCAGCAGGATAAGGATTAATGCGTAATTAATGTATTCAAAATTTCGTCTTCTGCCAAATCAGGGCCTCAGGTCACCTAGAGTGGTATCCATATGCGATAAACTTCTATGTTATAAAAGACAAGAATAATAAGTTCTGAAAATGCCTTTGCAAGCAAAGAACACATAAAGTAAAGTAAAGCGAAATAAAAGACGGTTATTCCATTTTCAAATACAGTTGACTCTCGCTATCTCGAACTCGTTTATTTCGAATTACCGCTTATCTCGAAGTGAAAATCTGGTCCCTGTTTTAACATGAAACTATGACAACAGGTAACAAAATAATGTGGAAAAGAGGAGAAATTGCTCCTAAGGAGCAATTTCTCCTCTTTTCCACATTATTTTATATATTTCTAACTTCAGGAGTCAAATAACATATCCATTTGTTAAATATGGTTGTTCAATTTATTGTTTTCCTCACTCTCTCAACTCTGATATGTCGAGGTACGGATATCTCGAAGTGTTTCAGTGAGTCCCTTGGAATTCGAGATAACGAGAGTCGACTGTATATCCAATTGAGATAAGTGACCCCCAAAACGCAAGTCAATGTAAACTACACACATACAGTCATACTTTGAATGTACGTTTCTCTCAATCCAAAGAAAAAGATAATAAAAAAGAAAGAAAAAAACCTTGGTGACTATCTTCCTATAGCCCTGGTTAGATAAACTCGAATTGAAACAGCTCATCTCTCTCTACCGATTTCTCTCTACCTAAAGCAAAGATACTAGCAATGCTCCCAGCGCAGAAGAAACAAGCGGCTCAGAAACCGATTCTTAACCATGGATAAACTTAGATCATTCCTTTTCTGAAGAAAAGATACTCAGCAAATTACAATTTTGAGACGTCAAAAGACGACGCAAAACAGCACAACAACAAAAAACAATTGAAGTCATCACGAAAACATACCTATATAATTTTGACCCCCTTAAACCCCAATTTTATATAGTAAAACTGGGGTTTACAGGGGTATATATTATTTTTCTTATTTCTGCTCAAAAACATAGATTGTGGATACTCGTTAGAACCGCCTCGGCGAGGCGGTTCTAACGAGTACCCGCAATCCATGTTTTGAGCAGAATTATAAAAAAATGTCAGAGTTTTTTATCTGAAAATTTTTAGTTTTTGGAGGTTAAATTTTCTATATATTTGAATAGGCCTGTTTTCGTAATGTAATAGGGAATCGTTAGACAAGTACCGCCTTTGGGCTGTTGTTGGACGGAATACCGGCTTAAACATATATTAGATGACAGAAACAAACTAAGCTTATTTCAAAACAATATTTTCTATTGAAGCCTGAGTTTTCCTTTTCAATCAATTAAGTCCTGACCGCAGTATTATTCATAGTCTCTTTTATGTCCCTGATCAATTAAAGTTTGATTGCAGTAGTCTAACCACTGCACATTAAAATGGTTCTTTTTTTGTTTACCACAGGATGTTTCACGTTTAAATAATAACCGTAAGGTCAAAATATATTCTATTATATACATTCTGACATGTGCACCAAGCAAAGATTTAGATCAGCCTGCGCATTTGCGCAGTCTGATCAGAATCTTCACTGGGCGCATATTGGACAGCCAAATAATCAACGTTTAATGATTATTATTTTGAGTACAAGAAATTCGCTGTAAACTGCAAATGATTATCTCTTGAAGTACAAAAAATGCTATAAACTGCAAATGATTATTTCTTGAAGTGCAAGAAATTTGCTGTAAACTGCAAATGATTATCCCTCGAAAAACAAGATATTCGCTGTAAACTGCAAATAAGTATCTCTTGAAATAAGAAGAACTGGCTGTAAATTGCAGTTGTTTGTCTCTCTTGAAGTACAAAGAAGCCACTGCATACTGCAAATACAGACTTCTAATCAATATGTACCCCTGAAACATCCGGTTTAGCTAGGAAGCAAAGCAAATTGTAATTTTATATTTGTCCAGGTAGTGATTGATGGAAAGCTAATGAAGATAATAAAAATATGGAAAAGTACTAAGTTTGACAAACATTTACATCAAACAATATCTGTGAGGTGCTGTTCTATACGTTGTTTCTCCTCATCTAGAAAACACGCCTATATAATTTTGACCCCATTACATTGTAAACCCCACTTTTTTATACTAAAAATGGGGGTTTACAGGGGTACACATTATTTTTCTTATTTATGCTAAAAAACATAGACGTGGGTACTCATTAGAACCACCTCGCCGAGGCGGTTCTAACGAGTACCCAGAATCTATGTTTTGAGCAAAAATATGAAAAATACCAGAGTTTTTTTTTTATCTGAAATTCTTCAGTTTTTGGAGGTTAAATGTTCTATATATTTGAATAGGCGTGTTTGTGTAATGTGTGCACTAAATCTGTCTAATGCTATGAGCAAGAATATCACATAAAATGATGAATAAGTTGATTCATGTCCATTTGTACCTAATCAGCACAACTAGTTGATGTATAATTCGGAATGTTTCGAACATTCATATGCTGTTTGTTGTTATAGTCAGTTTGATGGCTACAAAACTGGAGTTTTGCTAAATATTTGCTGATGTTTTGTGTATACAACTTCCAAGGTTTGTTTTCCCTTCATATAACCGGACCCAGAGTTGTGAGATTTTATCTTGTCTCAGTTATGCCTCTGTCTATTAAATTCCATATAATAATTAAGAACATAAACCATGAAGTGGAATCTGTAACAAACATAGGCACTGTATCCTTTATCTTACATTAATCAGTTGAAAATTTATCTTTGTTGTACTCGTATACAGTAAAGCAAGAATGCGGTCATTCAAATTTCTACTATATTCATAGGCATATCGCTCAATACGCTCATTACGCATGTACGTAACATCCGTCAGAAACATAATGTAACAATAATTTTGTTTGTTTGTGTTGAGGTTTTACGGCCCAGTCAACCCGATGGGGTCATGTCGAGCACAGTCAGTTCACCTAACCACAAGTATACTGGGCAGGCTTAGTCCTCTAAGCGAATAACCAGTATTGTGCACATTCTTTTGCCAGAAACTGATGTTACAATAATATCTGCAATATCGAGACATCAACTAACATAAAATATTTTACATTTTACTCAGATGTGTCTACAAAAAAAAAAATACTAATGAATTAACAGTTTATGACGAAGTTGCATTGAAGTTTATGCGACGTTGTATAAACGTCCTGTGTCCGTCGGATATCTAGGGATATGGTATACATTTTACTCAGATGTGTCTGCATAAAAATACTAATGAATTAACAGATTATGACAAGCACAATAGTTGGACTCCTACGCGGACCGAACATACGAGGGCGTGTCAATAAATAACCAGCCGATCCCATTTCCAATGGACCGAGACGGTCACGATTTTCATGCTTTGTTTCAATATATGATTTATGCATGGGTACAAACTTACACGCGTATCGAGTCATTCTTAATAAGATATTGAACGTCAAACATGGCTGGTGATGCAAAGGCATGCTTTTCATCTAAAGTTGAGTACCGTGCTGTAATTCGGTACTTGTATTTAAAAGGTAAAACAGGCAAGAAAATACACGGCGAGTTAGCCGATGTTTATGGGTCTTCTGCACCAGCTTATGTTATGCTCAGGTTAAATTCTGGGTAGGGGAATTCAAACGCGGTAGAACGTCTTTAGAAAATGAAGCCAGGTCTGGACGCCCACTGGATGCCACCGACGAAGAAATGTGTAAGTAAGTTCGGGATCTAGTATACTCTGATAGGCGAATTCAGATGGAAGAAATAGCGCAGGCATTAGGCATTTCACATGGTAGCATTTCAACAATCTTACATGATCGTTTAGGTATGCGCAAGCTAACAGCCCGTTGGGTCCTCAAATCCCTTAGCGATGAGCAAATGGCAACCAGATCATCAGTATGCAGCGCCTTGTTGAAGCGTTTTAGGTCAAAGGATGATTTTCTTTTGCGCTTGGTGACTGTAGATGAGACTTGGGTTCATTATTATGAGCCAGAGAATAAAGCTCAGAGTCGTCAGTGGGTAGGGCCTGGGTCCCCGAGGCCAAATAAGTTCAAGACGCAACCATCTGCTGGCAAGGTGATGGCCACAGTATTTTTTGACACAAAAGGCGTTATTTTGTTGGACTTTTTACCCAAGAGAGGTACAATAACTGGAGTATGCAAACTTGTTAGACCAGCTGAGAACCGCCATCCGTGAAAAACGCCGAGGTAAACTCTCTAAACGTGTTTTGCTGCAAAAGGACAACGCAAGAGTCCACACTTGCAAAGTTGCAATGGATGCTGTAGAGAATCAATACCACATCCTGCCTATTCGCCTGACCTAGCTCATAGCGACTTCTTCCTATTCCCAAACTTGAAAAAGGATATCCGTGGACTTCATTTCCGATCTGATGAATTTACAAATGTCACATCATGAAAACATGATTATAATATTTTGACCCCCTTAAACTCCATTTTTATATAGTAAAACTTGGGTTTACAGGTATGCATTATTTTTCTTATTTCTGCTCAAAAACATAGATTGTGTGTACTCGTTAGAACCGCCTCCACCCACAATCTATGTTTTTGAGCAGAAAAATGAAAAATATCAGAATTTTTTTATCTGAAAAATTTCATTTTTTGGTGGTAAAATTTTCAGTATATTTGAATAGACATGTTTTCGTAATGTGAAGCTCTGTTGTGTGACGTTCATGTCCCGAGAGAAAACATAATAACTTACAAGTGTCACAATTTATTTATTATCTCCAGTGAGTAAATCGATCGCATGACTTGATGCCTATATATTACGTATTTACCCTAAATATTCGGAAACCTTAATCACTTACCATACCTGTCCTAATAGTTAAAAGACAAATTAACTACCTGTTAATTTGTCTAAACAACTGGTGGATGGGTGACAAACAGTGTATGTCATACTCAGACGTCACGTTCTGTGGCGTCTGATTTGGAGAAACACTTTTTGCTCAGGCATCTCTGTTTGAATTCTCAAGGTAAATAAAGTGCTACATACAATCTAATAATGCACAATGTAGGAAAATGCTCTTTGCTGTATATGAGGGCAGCGGAGACCAGATCCTACTGCACGCGACCAGATCAGACTGCGTGTTTCCGTAGTCTGATCTGGTCTTCGTTGCCTGCTTTCAGAATGAATGACTGCTGTATATGTATCGACGAACAAATAGGACCATGATCAAACTGCGCTGATTTTCTGGCTGAGCTAGTTCTGCACTGTTTGCAAGTTAATATAAGTGTCATAAAAATAAGGTTGTGTTTGATGTGTCCATTGATCAAGCACTGGTACTTCACCGTATTGTAATGGCTGCCTTCTAGTCTGGAAAAAAGCAAGGTAGCATATTATAAAGTTATAAATATGACACACAGGTCTGTATAATCAGATCTTAGTGTGTACTACAATGCTAACATACAATTGGTCATAAACACTTATTATTAACGATTGACTTATCAGTTTATATTGCGTTTTCCATCGTCCTTTTTTTTCTTCTTCTTCTTTTTCTTCTTCTTCTTCATCATCTACTTCTATTACTTCTACAATTACTATAATAATAATAATAATAATAATATTAATAATAATAATAATATTAATCATTGTTAATATTATTAGGTCCAGGTCAGCTTATGCAATGGCCTGTTGTCCGTCGTCCGTCTGTCCGTCCGTCGTCCGTCCGTCGTTAGCTATTCACATTTTCGACATCTCCTCCAGACTGAGCTAAAACTTAGTAAGAGGCATTGTGGCAACATGGAGATTCAGAATTGCTAAAATAGTTCCATTCCGATATCCAAGATGGCCTGGCGGCCATCTTGAAATTCATCAATCGACACCTCCTCCCAAATCCTAAGTCCGATTGAGCTGAAACTTGATGGGAGGCATCACAGTGACACAGAGATTCAGAAAATCGTTCCGTTCCAATATCCAAGACGGCCGCCGTGGCAGCCATCTTGAAATTCTTCAAATGGCGTCTCCTCCCGAACCATGACGGCCATCTTGAAATACTTCAAACAACATATCCTCCCAAACCGTAGATGGGATTGAGCCAAAACTTAATGGGGCGCATCTCAGTGACACAGAGATTCAGAATTGCTAAAATCGTTCCGTTCCGATATCCAAGATGGCCGCTCGGCGGCCATCTTGAAATTCTTCAAACGGCATCTCCTCGCGAACCATGATGGCCATCTTGAAATACTTCAAACGACATCTCCTCCCAAACCGTAAGTAGAATTGAGCCAAAACTTGATGGGAGACATTGGAGCAACATAAAAACTTCAGCATTGCTAAAACTGTTCCTTTCGGATATCCAAGATGGCCACCATGGCAGCTATCTTGAAATTCTTCAAACGACATCTCCTAAACCGTGAGTTGGATTGAGCTAAAACTTGATGGGAAGCATCAGAGTGACACAGTGATTCAGACTTGCTAAAATTGTTCCGTTCAGATATCCAAGATGGCGGCTACCTTGAAATTCTTCAAACGACATCTCCTCCCAAATCATAGGTCCGATTGAGCCAAAACATGACGGGAGGCATCGTCAGCCATCTTGAAAATCTTCGAACAACATCTTCTCCGGCAGTCTTGTAAGTCTTCAGTTGTTATGTGCACCCGAACTGTAAGTCGGATGGAGGTGAAACTTGGTGGAAGGCATGGGGGCAGCATGGAGATTTAGAATTGCTAAAATGGTTCCGTTCTGATATCCAAGATGATAATCATGGCAACCATCTTGAAAGTCTTCAAATCACATCTGCTACCGAATGGTAAATCTGATTGAGATTAAACATGATGTGAGGCATTGGGATGTTATGGACATTCAGAATTGCTAAAATCCTTCTGTTCCAATGTCCAAAATAGCCGCCATCTTGAAATTCTACAAATCACATGTCCTCTCAAACAGGAAGTCAGGTTGAGCCGAAACTTGATTGGAGGCATCAGGGTGACATGGAGATTCAGAATTGCCGAATCATTCAGTTCCAACATCCAAGATGGCGGCCATGGTGGAAATCTTGAAACTCGTCAAACAACATCAGATTCTGAATTGCTAAAGGCAATATGATCTGATGGCCAAGATGGCCATTATTGCACAATGTAACATATCATGATCAGCCTAATCCAGGTGAGCGATCTCTGGCCCACTTGGGCCTCTAGTTATTATTATTATTATTATTATTATTATTATTATTATTATTATTATTATTATTATTATTATTATTATTATCCTCTTTAATGTGTGTTTTATCATCATTATTTATCGAGACTAATTCATTTTTGGTTTATGTACATTATTTTTAGACATACGAAACCGTATTACTGACAAAAAAAACTTTCGAATAGTTACCTTTTAATCCTTGTCCTGCTGAACTCGGATATACCCTCACTTTGCAAACAGAGTAGATTCAGATCAGTTGGCTTCTGAAGAAGCCAACTGATCTGGATCTACACTGTTTGTCATTCAGTATTTTAATTTGTATCAACAACCTTGATCAAGTAATCTGATTGGCTGAGAATATATAACAACCTTGATCAAGTAATCTGATTAGCTGAGAATTAGAAGTGGGCATGGCATCATAATTTGTTCAGCATGGCAAGGGTTCATGTTATTTACCAGAATGTCATGTTTGATCTTGTCTCATTAGAACACTAAGAGAATATATAGCCTGACTGCCTTCGTCTCCATAGTTTTGAAAACGTCTTTTATATTGTGAAGGCTTGGCAACACAATTAATGCTTTATTAAACACCGTAAAAGCCGCAAAACGAGAACGTGCCTTGTGACATGTGCGCCCAACTAAGCCTTGAATCAACTTGTGCATCCGCGCAGTCTAATGAGAGCCTTCATTGTCCGCATGAAGAAACTTTGCATCCTTGGATATCCGAAATGCGCTCAATGAATATTTTGATCAGCCTGCGCAAGTGCGCAGGCTGATCTGAATCTTCACTGTGCGCACAAGCCCGGCGGCTCGTATGTTGCAGGAAAGGCATTTCCAGTCTGCAAAGGAAGAAATCTAATGTGACAGTCTCTGGCAGAAAACTTACATCAGTCATAGGGTCTTTGATTGTCACCAAAACAGAAGCTATCAACCACATTTTCTAGGCAACAAAGACTGACCAAACTATTTTGCATATCTTTACAGTCCAGCCAAGGCCTTCCCCGTCTGCTCGAAGGAAGTCTATGATACCTCGTGATACGTACATAGATAGTCCAATGTCGTTTTTGTACAATTCACCATATTATATTATCAAAGTTGATCCTGCTACCTATAGTACCTATAGTGCCTTGGAAAAGCAAACAAAACATAGTTTTATGATTAGAAACCAACGAAAAAACGTATTTAAAACCGTATTGCAGCAAACAGAAACTGAGATTAAGATTCAGAAATCGCAAACCAGGGTCGATACTTAGACCTATTGGTGCCTCATAAATAATAAATCCAGTTTCAATTTCAGTGAAATCCAGTTTTTGTGCAAAAAATGACGGAAAAATCAATATTGCAATATTAGATTAACCCCGTATTAAAACAAGGATGGCAGATTCATCAAGGAAAACTCTGTTTACGATCTACAGATTGAAATGCACAGTAAATCAGATTTAGTAAAATAGAGAGACAGTCATCTGCACTTTTGTCAATCATGAACAGTTACTGTACTGTTGACAAAATAAGCTTTAAAGTACACAAAGAGAGAGAGAGAGCGAGAGAGAGAGAAAGAGAGAAATGGTTGCTTTCGACGCCTTTTACTGTTGGCTGAGTGCAGTATCGCAGTATCATAATCAAAAGCAATGTGCCCTACAGTTACTGGATCAAAGATGCCGTATTCGATCTAATTACCGCACATTACCCTATAAGCGCACAGTCGAACAATTCCGTAGTCTTCATGTTATAGCCATGTGTTTGTATGTACTTCTTTATAAAAGACATATGTTGTGGGTACTCATTTGAATTGCCTTGACAGGTCAAGATAATTCAAATGAATACCCACAACTTATGCTTTTATAAAGACAATCACGGACAAATATCGCGTAAGCATTATTAATAATCCTCTTACGACGTCCTCTGCTAATCGTTATCATTTTACTAAAAGGTTTTTCTCAGTAATTTTGAAAACCCTAAACGCACCGTGCGATAATTAGATCGAATACGATAATAACACAGCAATCTGTCAATTATATCATTTTCTTTACGGGGACTGGACACAAAGGAAGTAAATCTGTCAACGTAATTTTATCTCCCTTCTGAAAAGAAGTCTACTATTAAAAAATAAAAAAGGCTCTTTTTCATTACGAAAACAGGCTATTCAAATATATTGAAAATTTCACATCCAAAAACTGAAAATTTTCAGATAAAAAATTCTGATATTTTTATATGTCCGCTCAAAACGGCGAGGCGGTTCTAACGAGTACTCGCAATATATGTTTTTGAGGTCAAAATTACATAGGCATGTTTTCGTGATGTTTTGATTTTGATATTGTTTATTTTCATTTTCTGGATGGTGACGTCCTCATGCTACATCTTGGGGGCTGCTCGCGGCGGGCATTTATATGGCTTGTCCTGTTCGTTGTCTTATGGCTGTGTTTAGTAGAACCTGTCCAGCATTGTGATCATCTTGTTGGGGAAGAAGGATTTGTTTGCTTTGCTTTTCTTTGGTTTGCAGCTCATTACGAAGACATGCATATTTAAATATATTGAAAAATTTCACCATCAAAAACTGAAAGTTTTCAGATAACAATTCTGATATTTTTCAAATTTCTGCTCAAAACATATATTGTGGGTACTCGTTAGAACCGCCACGCCGAGGCGGTTCTAACGAGTACCCACAATCTATGTTTTTGAGCAGAAATAAGAAAAAAAATGTATTCCACTGTAAACCAAAGTTTTACTATATAAAAGTAGGATTTAACGGGGTCAAAGTTATATAGGTATGTTTTCGTGATGCTTTGGTTTGCGGCTTGTGTACTGTCTGTCTTGGTTTCTTTATTCTTCTTCTTCTGTCAAAGGTAGGCTATGTTGTGTGATTGTAACTCGTTCTCGGCACCTTCTTCGGTATTTTTATGGCGTCGTAGTCTATAAATTCAGAAGAATTGTTGGCAATACTGATTTTTCGGAATAACTGAAAAATGTCAGTCGTAACATAACAATAAGCTACAACATGGATATCATGCAGCAAACTGCATACATGGTTGTTAATCTCTTTATGATTGATAGCTTAGCTTTCCTATTTAATTGCACGAGGGTGAGTCTTGCTTCTGATTGAATGATAGCTCCTACCTCGATCTTTTTAAGAAGGTTTCGCTTGACTTTCAACGTCTGTGATCGGGCCTATCATGATTTCTTTTGCACTGGCTACAGAATGTCATTGATCGATCTACTTTGTTTCATTGTAATTATTTGTGTGTACGGTGATCTTCCACTGATGAGGTAGAGGACCCTACGCGGACCGGACATGTATTTGCATTACAAAAACATGCTCATTCAAATATACTGATATTTTACCACCAAAAACTGAAAATGTTTAGATAGAAAAACTGTTATTTTTCATAATTCTCCTCAAAACATAGATTGTGGGTACTTGTAAGAACCGCCTTGACGAGGCGGTTCTAACGAGTACCCACAATCTATATTTTGAGCAGAAATAAGAAAATAATGTATACCCCTGCAAACCCCAGTTTTACTATAAAAAGTTGGGCTTAAGGGGATCTAAATTATATAGGCATGCTTTCGTGATGACAATTTTGAGCTGCATCAGAATTAAGGGCGAGGTTTTGATAGAGCAAAACTAGTTTAAGCCCCAGTAGTGTTCCAAGACAGTTCTCTGTTGCAGTTTTTATGCCCCTGCCATTTTCAATGGGGGCGGGGGCGCAAATAGTATCACTGCTGTTCGTACATACGTCCGTCCCGTCCGTCCTCCCGTCCGTACGTAGCCAAAATGGTTTCCGTTCGACATCTTTAGAAAAGATTAGTGTATTGGATTCAAATTTTATACACAGGTACATAATCATAAAATGTAGGTCAAGTTCGATTTAGGGTTAAATCAACTAAATATTATCGGAGTAATGGCATATTTTCTACTTTCCTATTGATAGCTTTTGAAAACATAAGTGTTTTGGATTCATATTTAATACGCAGGTATATAATCATTAAATAGAGGTCAAGTTTAGTTTAGGGTAAAATCCACGAATTATTATGTAAGTTATGGCCCTTTTCCAACTTTGAAAAAAATGTTTCCGTTCGATATATTTTGAAAAGATAAGCGTATTGGATTCATATTTTATACACGGGTATTTAATCATAAAATGTAGGTCAAGTTCGGTTTAGGGTAAAATCCACCAATTATTATGGGAATTATGGCCTTTTTCAACTTTGAAAAATTGTTTCCTTTTAATAGCTTTTGGAAACATTAGACTATATTGGATTCATATTTAATACGCGGGTACATTATCATAAAATAGAGGTCAAGTTCAGTTTAGGGTAAAGTCCAACAATTATTATATGAGTTATGGCCCTTTTCCAACTTTGGTAAATTGTTTCCGTTCGATATCTTTTCAAAAGATTAGTGTATTGGATTCATATTTTATACAGTTATATAATCCTAAAATAAAGGTTAGGGTAAAACCGCAAATTATTATGAGAGTTATGGCCCTTTTTCAACTTTTCAACTTCATTTTCTTTCTTTTTTTTTCTTTCTTTTTTGTTTTTTGCAAAATGCTTATGTCTCGGTGAGGATGGCCCCTGGGCGGGAGCATCTGTGTTATATTGACGCATTTCTAGTTCTATGTCGTTTATTGCAGATGTGTCATTTTGTCTTGAAATTTTTACAACCAAAAAAAAAAAAGAAAAATTTTCAGATAAAAATTCTGATTTTTTTTTCATATTTCTGTTCAAAATATAGATTGTGGGTACTCATTAGAACCGCCTCGCCGAGGCGGTTCTAACGAGTACCACAATCTATGTTTTTGAGCAGAAATAAGAAAAATAATGTATACCCCTGTAAACCCCAGTTTTACTATATAAAAGTGGGGTTTAAGGGGATCAAAATTATATAGATATGTTTTCGTGATGCTTTATATCTGTCTGTTAAACGTGCAAGTTGTAGTTGCTTTTGAAATATTAATGTGTATTGTATTAGTTGCCAACTAGCCATGTAGCTAGATTATTAACTTACAACCTGAAGTTTTGTTGTCTACTATTTTCACTTTCTATTGTGTGAACAAGCTCATCAGCGTGTGACCTCTAGTTTGGTTGATAACGACAAGCATTTAATTACATTAGTCGTTAACAAGCTAATTAGCATGTGACCTCTAGTTTGGTTGACATCTACAGTCACTTTAATTCACTCAACAATTTGCATTACTTGTTAACAATCTAATCAGCCTGCGACCTGTAGTACTTATTGTTGTCAAATGCATTCATTTTCTAGCCTCTCGCTACATTGAGTCGTTGTTGTTTTGTGGTTTATTCTACGAGGCGATTTGTTCTAAGTCTTGCCTTGTGTTCTTGTATTTTTTTTTCAGTTCTTTTAGCATTGCGATTACCTTGCTTGGGAAAGAGAGAGATACATGTAATCTTGGTGCTTTTCGTGCATTTGTCTGTTTCCTCTTCCTCTTCGTGTCTGGGATGGGCTGCGGCTTGTGATTGTGGCACTCCCTAGACTTTTCTCTTACCTATTTTACAAAGCTAATTAGCGTGTTACCTGTAGCTTGGTTGTCGACTATAGTCACTGTCTAGCGTGTACTTGCATTAGCTGTAAATAATCTAATCAGCTTGTGACCTGTAGTTTGGTTTTCAACAGTTCACTTTCTAATATGTAGCGATCTTAATGGTAAACTAGCTAATTAGCGTGTGACCTGTAGCTTGGTTGTCAACTACATTCATTTCTAATGTGTAGTAACATTAGTTGTTAATAAGCTAATCAGCGTATGACCTGTAGTTTTGTTGTTAGCTACATTCATTTCTAGCATGTAGTAACATATCTTGTTATCAAGCTATTCAGCGCGTGACCTGTAGTCTGGTTGTCAACTACATTCATTTCTGGCTTGTAGTAACATTAGTTGTTAACAGGCTAATCAGCGCGTAACCTGTAGTCTGGTTGTCAAATACATATTCACTTTTTAGCGGCGTATAGTTACATTAGTTGTTAACAAGCTCATTAGCTTGTGACGTGTAGTTTTATTGTCCACTTGATAATTATTCACTCTCTAGCACATAGATTAATTAGTTATTTGCCTAGTTTCCAGCTTCACTGGATTAGAGAAGGTTCAGTGTCATCTGTACTTTAATCAAAAGAGACTTAATTTTGGGAGACATCAGTTGGATAACGATACTGTTACTGATAAATGAGCCGCAACTTGGAAAAAGAACGTCTTTTCTGACATCTGCACCGAATGAAGACTAATGTAGCCAGCGTATCCGTGCAGTCTGATGAGAGTATCCGTTGTCCTCATGAAGCAACTTTGCATTCTTGGTTATCCTAAATGCGTCCAGTAAAAGTTCTGGCGTGACTGCGCGAATGCGCAGGCTTATCTGAATCTTTACTCTGACTTTGCAGGTCGATTCATGATAAAAAACAACAACCAAAAAACAGTCGGTTATTTTACTTGCGTTTGACCTTGGGTTCGATTTTCTAGACTTTGCTCAGACTCTGTTTTAATCACATCAATCACTTGTCCGAGGGAAATCGTCTGTTGAAAATTTGCTACTTTCGCACAGTGATATACAAGCGCCGGAAGAGATAATGTGATTAATAAAAGATTTTGGTCCACTGAGAGTTATGGAGTATGTCGAGAAATTATCATAGTTCTGACCGCAAATTGGCCCCTGTCATTGCTTCTCACATATGCATTATACAGGCATCAGCATATCCACTGTATGAGCTGTGGCGTAACAAACACTAACAGGAGAAGAAAATTCAATACAACCAACCCTCTTTATACCGAAACTCAATACAAAAACAAATTTTATTATGACATTTGCCAAGCACGAAACCTAAGCTCAAGAGGTCACAGTTAATCGGAAGTAATGCAAAACATTGTACTTAATACTTCAAGAAGCACATGGTATGGATATTCGTTAGAATCGCCTCTGTTCTATGAGGTAATCAGAATAAAACAGTCTTTTCTTACATATCAGTTTGCTCTTTAAGGATTCTTCACAACAGCAGATGCATTTAAATGACAAAACTTTTGGGGAGAAATGCTGCCGTAGTAACGAGGGTTCACTGTATTATTAGTTCCAGACAGAGTTTAGATGCACTGCATATAATCATAAAAGAAATGTGCACACACAGGAAAGGACAGAATCAGTCTCGAACAGAAATGAATAGCTCCGGGGTTTTGTCTTCACGCAGAATACATGTACAACGTCATCTGTTCCATCAAGGTCTCCAACTAGGACACTGTCATATTTAAACAGGTCAATGTAGTTTGTTGATCTTTGACTCTTTCACTTAGCAAGTATTTGTCATACAATCTACAATATAATCATCCGAAAATTCGATTATCTCAAGGTAAGCAATAAAATTAGTTACAATTATACATGTAATAAAGTGATAATTAGTTTAATATCTGTCACCTACGTGCAATTATGGACTGTCTCAGTCTAAGTTCACATATACAAACAAGCAATCATTTGCAAAAACATAGTTATGTTTACATTCTGCAATTTACGTCACTCGTTATGGTACGCCACATCTAGTTCACATACAACGGTGTTTATCCAATTCAGGACACACATTCCAGTTAACCCTTTCATCCTTGAACTTCTGAAGTGGACTCTTCCATCCTTGAATTTGGACATGTCCACTGATGCAAATAGAGGTTTCAATCAAAAAGCACATGACAAACAGTGTAGATTTTGATGAGAAAATTATAAACCGTCTCATCTAGATCTACACTGTTTTACAGGTATCCGTGTTGGTCTGCGGGGCTGAAAGGGTTAAAGCTTGTTTCATTCTTAATCCTTTTTGATTTGATATACTCTATTATTGTATTTTGAAAATGTCAGTAATTTGCCCCCCGCCCTTAACCCAAATGACCTTCACCCCCCACAGGTTGAACTATAAGTTTGATAGGTATAAGCACATTCACATATATGTGTAGGACACAGTATTTCTGACAAGATTGCATGTACACACTGCGAAAACTCAGGTCAGCCTGCGCATCAGTTGCTTCGTTGTCCGTCTGAAGACGCATTTAGTTCTTGGCTACCCACAGAGTGGCCTGCGAATAATCAAATCACACTGCGCGCTGTTTCCCGACACATATTCCACGTAAACTTCACGTCAGAATGTGTTATAGTATTGGTCCAGAATTAATTACGGATGCTATGACAAGCGGCTAAGATTACCTAATAGCCAGCATTCGTATTCCAAACCACGAGAGGCAAATTCAGTGATAGATACAAATACATGCCGCGCAGATGTTTTGGTTTTAATTTCACTTCGTTTTCATATAGTGCATAAGTAAACCTTTGAGGCTTGCATAGGGGTTTGGGGTACCAGTATCCCATATCTTTGGAAGTAAACAGGCTAATATCCCATATTCATTTAAATCAACAGGCAAGTACCCCAATAATTGATTTTCCTAAATATGCAATATCCCTTAAAGTAAACAAAATATCCATTAAATAAAGTTTCCTTTCAAAAAGAAAGTCTTGCCAAGTTTTATCAGTGACCTCTCTCTGTGCATGTTTATAGGAATGCAAATGCTACAAACCATGATCCTGGTTTGTTCACACAGTTCTCTATATTCCAAAAAAAGACATCTATTTAACCTGTTTCACATACCAACCAAATATCATCAAACTATCTCAAAATGTACCGCAGTTATTGGGCGTGCACAATTTTATAACTAAGCATTCCAAGGGAAAGTAACTCGAAAACTAAGGCAATGTGAATTACCATTCTTGAACACGATACTTGATTGTTCTTCATACATACCAAATATCATTAAACTATCTCAAAGTATATAACTAAATATCACAGGGGTGTCATTTGTTTTGTTATAATTCAACCAGCCATTCATGCAAAGAAGTTGATGGAAATGGTCGAATCTTTCCATTCCAATTCAACAGGATTTCTCTTCTGCATAATTAAACCGCAGTTCCTGAGTCTGACAGATTTTACAGCCTGTGGCATCCCTTTTCTACTTTTACGTACAGTGCAAATATAGTAACTCCGATCACCAAGAGGGCTTTCAAACAAAGCAGGACTCGAGAAGAAGAAAAACAGATCCATATACACGTGTAAGACTTTCCTTTCTACATGTATTTGTTTGTCAAATCTTGTACCACTCGAGTACCCGTTCTGCTTTCCCGTGTTTGCCGGGTGTTAGTCTTACTTTTGATGTTTTGTGGTTTATTCTACGAGACGATTTGTTTTAAGTCTTGCCTTGTGTTATTTTGTTATAGTACTTTCAGTCCTTTTAGCATTGCGATTACCTCGCTTGGGGAAGAGAGCTAATCTTAGTGTTTTTCGTACGTTTGTTCGACTTGCGCTTGTTTGCTTTTGTCTGTTTCCTCTTCCTCTTGGTGTCTGGGATGGGCTGCGGCTTGTGATTGTGGCACTCCCTGGACTTTTCTCTTACATTTTTTTCATGCACACAGCCACTTTGCGCAACGGCTCCTTCCCATACGTCAATTCAAAATTTTGCCGGTTTTGCCGGAAATACTACTTGAACGTAAGCCCGTCCTTAAATGCTATCATCCTTTCGTAAGCTGACTGCTCTTTGTGTCGGAGGCCCGTAATTATTTAAACTTGACCTTAGAAACTGCATCCAGTAATATCCTTACACGACAAAGCTTGGCTTTACTAGGCTGGTCTACGAGGAGAATTTCACTTGTGTCATTCTTGGGCATTCGTTTATTCCAAAGCATATTCTTGTTATTATTTGGGGTGTACTGGGAATAGCAAAGAGGTAAATGAATGTCACTTGTATTGTTAAAAGACGGAAATTTCTCCAAACAGCAGATAGTTTATAATTGTTCGGATGAATGAATCTGTTTGACAGTCCGATACACCCTACAACCAACCATCACATTATAACAAACCAATATACCGGCTCTTGGATATAACAATCATCGAAACTTTGTCTCTTCGAGTGCATTCGACGTATCTTTACAATGTTTTAGCTCATCGCGACCTTGAAAATATTACGCAAATGTTCTAAGGGAAAGGGTTTCGAAAGGTGGCCGATATTCCCCGGCCCTATTCTCCCCTTTCCCATAGCACGCTTTGTAGTCGGTCCGTTCTCAGGGTGAGTAATGAGTTTTACTACTATAAACATGATAAAAATGGACACACTATGTAACGAAAATAATTATACAAAACAAGAAAAAAAAAAAAAAAAAAAACGAGAACAAGAAAAAGTGTAACATGAAACACCATGTATTACAAAGACGTTGCTGATTGTAAATTCATCTTTTTAAATACTTGAAGTATTTTGTAAAATCTATAGGGAAAACTATTTATTAGATATATTAAGGACAGATAGCTTAAGAACTTAAGTGACCAGAGTGGTGGCCCTTGACCTTAGTATTCTTTACAGCGTAAATTTTATTATTAAGATATTCCATAAAAAACTTTGGCCAAAACTTTTTTTTTCACATATATCAAGGGCAGAGAACTAAAATATAGAATATGCAACTTATAGTATTCTATACATCTGTAAAATTTCATCAAAATATTCCATATAGTAATCGAGCTACTAGTCAAAATCCATGTTTCATATACGGCCGCAGTGACAGAAGCGGCTGGTTATTCACCCGTCTGCCGGTTGTCCGACACCTTATACACCCGGCAGCGTATGCGCAAGTAAATTACCAGGCTGAGCATTTATATACAGACAGAAAATGATCAATAAATGTGTCAGGGTAGAAATTCTATCCAGTAATTTTTTCAGGTGGCAATTAGTTGTCTTATCTTGTCTTCTTTTTTCTCAAAAATATAATATCTCTGAAATTAATCACAGTACCCCATATCCCTGAAAAAAATCTAGTATCCCATACTGAATGTAGCCTGAAATTGTTTCCACCTATGGCACAAAAGTGCCCCAGATTATTAAAGCTTACGATTGAACAGACCATTATCGTGTGCCAGCTAGTTAACGCATTTTTATGTATGACCCGATATTCAAGACGGTTATATGAACCTGTACTAATGGTTTCTGTTGCCGTCATTTGCTTATTCCATGCCAAATAGAGCACACCTGATCAGACGACTAGTCCTGTTTCATCCTTGATCTCCACCTGCACTATTTGCTGAGATCCATTTTTCAGGGACATTATGCATAGATTGACTATTTAACGCATAAATGAAAATCATTGTTTTAAACACATATTCTCAATACATTCACTAAAACCATTAAATTTTAATTGATATATGGATTTCTTTTGAAACAAGAAAACAAAGCCCAGTAAAATGGCGTTGTTCAAATTAAAGGACAACTATGGTAAGGCGTTAAGGTGGTTTTACAGAGTTTTTTTACTTAGAGTAAATATGGTAATACAAAGTCAGCATGTACAAATCATTCAAGGATACTTCACACATTTTGAATTGATATAACATTTACTATATCGTTCTGGTCCAACCTAATTAAACACATCTTTGTGTTACAGATATAAAATATGAAACATTTGCTCAGGTACGATTGATTACTGAAAGCTTTGAAAACAAATGTCCGATGTATTGAATGCCAGGCTGTGAATGACCAAGAATAAAAAAGAGAAAAAAACCTCTTAATTACACCATACCAGCATACTTTAAATTAGGTGATGCTTGCGATGATATTTTAGGATAAGTGTAATTATTTCTTTACCAAAGGAGTTTCGTTGTTTTTGCATTGAAATATTCTGAAAACACATTTATGAGTTCCTGTTTGCGTTGCAATACCTAATCCTTTTCTAAAAAGGAGTTCACTTTATAAGGAAAGAATTTGCTCCATTTGCGAGGAAATTCTTTTCTTATAGAGTAGACTCATTTTCAGGAAGAAAGTGTTTACATTCCCCTTAAGTAATAAGTCGAGGGTTGATTGCAAGACTGTAGCAAGTCAGATGGACGTTTTTTCCAATGAAGATTACAACATATTTTTTTCTGTAAACAATGGAAATTTAGGTGCCATTGCTCGTATGAGCAATAGCACCTAAATTTGTTTACAAAGGGGTCAAAGTTGCCCCTAAACAAGGGTTTCAAAAATATGTTTGAGTTACTACAGTCTTGCGCTCAACCCTCGAAGTGTCTGCTTGCGAGTGCCCGCAGAGATTATCGGATATTCCACAGTGAATCAAACACAAGATCAAATACGACAAACATTGATAAATTAGTAGTTAAGATGTCATCTGATTTATGCTTCTGTTACGAATATACACAGTGTAATTAGAAACTGTATAATACATGGGGAGCAAATTCTTTCCTTAAAGAACAGACCCCTTTTCAGAAGGGAGGTGAACAATTTGGAAAGGATTGTCTCCCATGAAAGTGTATCTACATTGCATACGAACAAGAGAAATAAACTCGAGTCAGCTGTTTCCGTTTCTTCGATGTTTTCTTTGTATCCATAGGATACATTTTTACAGAATATATTTCTGCTTTCTGAGTTGCTTATGGCACATTCTCTTTTGTGTGTACCATAGCATTACGAATAAATAGACATTGAAATTATCCAAACTATCCATCTGATGTGTTTTATGTATCCGTAATAGGCAGAAATAGGGTTATAAATTGATCTAATGGGTTATCTATTCAATGTGTTATGCACTAGATTACTTTTGACCAAAAGCATTATACTTTTTGCTGTCTTTATATATTAAATTGAAATGGACAAATTGTAGGAGAATCAGGAGAACAAACACGCAAGACATATCTAGATGATAATGATGATTTAATGATGATGATGTTGATGATGATCACTGGTACATCTGTAAATATATATAGAATACATTTACTATCACACAGCAACATAGCAAAGTACCAACTTTATTGGTGTATGTCTACATGGCGAATGCTTGAAATAACAATAATGAATATGATTCATACATGAAACAATACTGGATGTAAGAAATGACTAGATGAAAACATATATGATATTTATGAAATAAGATATTTATGAAAACTGAGTACGGATTTATGAAATAAGATCAAATGGACCATCTTGCAGTTTCAGTTCAAAATACATTTAAACTACAAACTCCTTACCAAATATTATTTCTATCTAATTAATAAACACTTAAAGCAGACATACCTGTAAATATATATAAAATACATTTACTATCACACAGCAACATAGCAAAGTACCAACTTTACTGGTGTATGTCTACATGGCGAATGCACTGATCCATGCATTAAAACATGGATAAAAGATGACCCGGTCAGTACATAACGGTACATGCTGTATTTGTATTATGACTATTTGTGAGGGCGGGAGAGGGAAAAGAGAAAGAGTTGAATTTGGGAAACATCGGTACTTAACCTAATAAAACAAAACGAAGACATTAACACATTTCTTACATTTTATTTTATTGTGCAAAACCCGACCTATGACATAGCTAGCAAATGCAAAAGCTACTCACATTTTTTAGCAAAACTATTAGCGTATATGCCATATTTAATGATCAAAGTTTTAACAATACGTTAACTAACGGCATCATTAGTTTCGAACATCTGGGCCCTGATAGATTTACCGTCATTTTGTGCAAGGATGGCTTCCCAGTCAGCATTCTACGTAAATCTATATCGGGCCGTCATCGGCCCGTCAGGGTAGCTGACGGGCCGATGACGGCCCGATATAGATTTACGTAGAATGCTAGCTGGGTTCCTGTTTGCTTTCCGGAACACCAAAAAAAGGTAAGAGAAAAAGTCCCTTCTATCAGTCTAATCTTAACAAAAAGAATTTGCTCCCATGGAGAGTTGCCTCCCCTAGAGTGAATATATTCTCCTTTATCTATTTGCAAGACAAATAATATGAAAAAATATATATTTCTGAATGTTGACAGAAAAAATAAATACATATTTCTGAAAGTTGAAAGAAATACACGTTAACATAATACATCGCAAAGCAACAATTCTTAACAAACCGTATTTACTAGAAACAGACAGGCCTTAGCAACACTCGAGTTCCGGGTTAGATTCCGCACAAGCCGTGATCCTAAAGGGCCCAGAGTTATAATCTATTAATCTAGTATTTGATTATCCTTGCTATCATATACAACTGTATGTATGACTACGGTGGCGATGGCGGAATTGTTGCTGAATTTAGAAATACTAGCTTATCATCCATCTATATAGAATGTACTCTAGAAACACTTATGTATTTACTGGAAACAATATCATGATATTACTTTAATGAACATAAATAATATTTATGGACTGTAACAATTTCAGAGCGTTAATCAAGACATCGCACGTCGAAGACATAAGCTTGTACGTCGAAGGGACAAACGCTCATCATTACATATAAACAGATTAGAATCAATTAATAAAAAGTACCCCGACACTATCGTGTGGCGAGTAGATAAGCATGTTAACAAATGACGAAATTTGTCCATTACAATTTCATATCCGATCTCTATAATACTAATGCACATACCAAGTGTGCTGAAATTCATTGATATTTACTAAAGTTATTGTCCGGAAACGGAAATACGGACGGACGGACGGCCGACAAACGGACGGACGGACACACGGATGGGGTGTATAGCGTGGTATAAAAAACAAAAATTCAACAAAAGCTCCTTTCAAACGGTCACCACTAATATTATTGGGCGGGAGGGGAAGCAAGCTAAATACAAACAAAGTTACCCAGGACTGCCATAATTACAAAGTAGGCGTTCCTGAGGCACCCAAAAGAACAAGAGATGAGAAACAAACGATGGTCCAACAATGTGGCAAATTTACAGTAACCGATATACGAACAAAGATGAAATGCATCAGAGTAGCCGCATTAGAACTGTCAGAATGAAAAAGAACTATTGGTTTCTATTACCGCTACAAAATAAATGAATATATTGGGTCGGGGATCTCTATCTCATCAGTCAAACGACATAATAAAAATATACAGGCCTAATCACAAACACTATGATGAAACAAAATACAGTTGACTCTCGCTATCTCGAACTCGCTTATCTCGAATAACCGTTTATCTCGAAGTGAAAATCTCGTCCCTGCCTAAACATGCCTGTAACAACAAGTAAATGAATATTGTGGAAAAGAGGAGAAATTGCTCCTAATTTCTCCTCTTTTCCACAATATTTTCAGTAGCTATCTAAATTCAAGTCCAATTACACATATATTTGCTCAATGTGGTTAATCGAATTATTTTTTCCTCAATTCTGCAACTCTGATATGTCGATGTACGGATATCTCGAAGCATTTCAGAAAGTCCCTTGGAATTTGAGATAACGAGAGTCGACTGTAGTAAGCTCAATGGCAAACTGCAACGAAGGCAACTAGGCCTTATAGATACCCAGCACTCGCCCTTAATCCTGATGTAGTGGCAGTATAAAACAAAACACCGCATACCGAATAGGGTTCAAGCCTATTCATATAATGTAGTCACCGTGCCTCTTCTGAGCTCTTCTATAATCATATGAGCTGAGACATGAATCAAATGTCATTACATTATATGCGTATTTCAATACCACGAGTAAGAACAGAACAAAATTTAACGCTTAGCACTCTGGGCAAAATCTTTAGCAGACGACATTTTGAAATATTTTTCTTAATTTTTCCACGAAACAGGATTTGACAGTTTGTGCAAATGGTCTCCTATATGTCAAATCCTGTTTTGTGGAGAAGATAAGAAAAATAATATCAGTTTGTTGTTTGCTGAATTTGCCGAGAGAGTGTTAAAGGTTAAACTAAATGGTAGACTTGCCTTTTTCATTGAAAATGACACACCTTAAAATTCTATCTGCTAGTATTTATATTCAATAAAATAAAGACACTGCCTTTGTTTATTAGATTATGAAAACCTGAAGTTATTGGACATGACACGTTCCTACAAACTTGGTGACAGCGACTCGGTATTAGCGAAACTACAATGTAATAAAATGGTTTAAATCTATGTTTTTGAGCAGAAATAAGGAAAATAATGTATACCCCTGTAAACACCAGTTTTACTAGATAAAAGTTGTGTTTAAAGGGCTCAATATTATATAGGCGTGTTTTCGTGATGTGACCGTTCCAGTGCGGTTCTTCTATGCCGATTTTTGAATGGTTGTCTTGTTGAAAATTCTGTTGTGTTGTGGCACGCAAGAAGCTCTCTAGTCATTGATTGTAGCATTTCCTGGGTATTTTGTGTACCATTTTACTATTACAAATTCTGTTATGATAATACTCTGCTTTGAACCATCTCTAGATCACAACATTTCTCGAAATCGTATACATGTACCGCCTCTACTGTTCTTTTTGTGTTTGCTGATGTCATCGGTAGATGTTATAGAGATGCATAAAATATCTTAGAATGTATGCCGAGTGGATTATTTTACTTTAACTCTTTCGACAGGACCTATTTCCGCGCTCTGTGGCTTCTGATCTGGGTCTACATTGTTTGTCAATGTCCCTTTTTATGGGACTCAAGGCTTAAATGAGTTACATTTCATGTATCTACGACTGATATCAGTTCAAGATTGTGAAATAGATCAAGATCAAAATTGGTTTATTACTTTCCAAAAGCTATTTTGACCCTCGCTTAACGGAACAAATCAAAGCGCTGTAGGCGCTGGTGGCCTGGGCATCAGAAGGCACAGGTGCTTCAAAGCTCACCAGATTTCAAATAAACACAAAATCTGTAAAGGTTAATCTGATAAATATTTCAATAGAAAGTCTCAGCCTCATAGAGGATATGGTTTCTGAGGTGAAAATTTTAAGGAATTCTTTCTATTTTCCATGGCAATCAGTAAAAATAAGGCCCTATAGTTGACAAAAGATTACTCAAGGAACATTACAATATTTCGTCCAAGTATCTGTAATTGCTGGTTAGTGAATACTTTCCCATTATAAGTATATGGAAACTGTAGCTTACATAGCAACCAAACTAAAGTGTCGATTTTCATAAAAAAAAAAAAAAAAAAATACAAACTTTCAACCCCCCAGCCCAAGGATGCTACAGATGAAATTTGGGCTCAATTTGCCTTCTGGTGTCAGAGGAGATGTTGTCTAAAATTGTTGACGATGACAGACTATGACGGCGACAACAAAGGAGATATCCTACAAGCTTTTTCCGAAGCCTTCTGCTCTGGTAAGGAGGGGTTGTGGACACAAGCTTTAAAAACTGCTAATTCTCAATTCACAAGGGCTGTAAATATGTCAGAAATAATTGGATCAAAAATTCAGTATCACATGTACATCCTCATATAAAAACAGAAGAAGAAAATCTTCAAAATTTCCTAAGTATCCGATAAAAGATGTTGGAGGCGCTAGGGGCACAAAATATGTGATGGACACACAGACGGATATAATGACACACAGAAGGACAAGGGCCATTTCTAGTCTCTCCCATATCGAGTGACAAACAGGAAGAATAGTAACACAGCATTTAACTGTTTGTTTTTAAATGGCAAAGTTTTTCATGATGTGCTTATTTATTCACATGTCAATTGAGTGACTGATCTGAATGAAAAACTTACAACCACTGAGTGACACAAATGCCAGCTTGAGCATATTTGTTCAATTTATTCTTGTAGAAATTCAAAAAAAAAAAAACCCTAATATTAATGAAAGTTTAATTATCTGAAAGAGTAGATGAAATTATGTGAAAACGTGAAACTGCATGTTCATGTTGTCCTACAAAGGTTTGTATAGACAAGATAACCAATTTAATTTGCATCCATAAATTGATGCAGTAACAAATGACTAGAGATCCATTTGAAAGCCTGTAAAATATATACCCCCTCCGCCCTCCCCGCACAAAAAAAAAAACAAAACAAAAAACGCACAAAAAAAAAAACAAAAAACAAAAAAAAAACAAAAAAAAAAAAACAACTAGAAATGTGCCCACATTACACGGATGTCCTCGCTTTAGGTACCTCTATAATATAAACTGTGCAAACCTTGCCAAATTAGCCTACGTCAATGCGGGGGCATCTGTGTAGTTTGGACACATTTCTAGTTAACAAAGAATCCAACAATAATGAGAAATATAAGGCCCTCTATCTGCAAGGTCAGTAACTCTTAAACCATCAGACTAAGAAACTCAATTTTGTGTTGTCTAGTAAATGATTTTAAACAAAGATTCCAAACATAATGAGAAATATAAGGCCCCTTGCCTGCAAGGCCTGTAACTCTTAAACCATAATAATAAGAAACTCAACAAAGAATGCAAAGTAAGGAGAAATATAAGGCCCTTTGCCTGCAAGGACTGTAACTCTTAAACCTTAAGGCTAAGCAATTCAGATTTGTGTTCCCTAGTAAGTGATTTTCAACAAAGAATGCAAAAATCGTGAAAAAATAAGGCGTGCATCCAGAGTATAAGTAAGGGAGGTAACTCCAGACGGGCAAATGGCCGGACAGACGGACGCTCAGGCACCTGCCTGCAAGACCTGGAACTCTAAAACCGTAAGTCTGAGAAACTTAATTTTGTGTTCTCTAGTAAGTGGTTGAAAAATCCAAAACTCATGTAAAATATTAGGCATGTATGTGGAGAAATTTTCAGTCTTTCTTTCTTTGGTTAATATTTAATTATTATTTTTAACAGTACATATAGCTAAAAGTTATCAAAAGATTTATGGCATAATACGGTTTCAAACATCAAAATCGACTGACATTTTTTTTTCTCGGCCTGTCAGATACATGTACGCAAACACACGTACTTTTCCGTTCTACTATCGACTATCAAGATCAGCTATCTCCACACAGCGTAATAATTTGCAGTTATGAATAAGCTCATCAGGGCTCAAAATTCTTACTCAAACAGTTTCGTATGAGAAGCATCGTGCATATATCGAAGTTTGTTGTAAATATAAACCATATTATAATGTTCAACCCGATTATATATTTATTTTCACGGGCCTTTTTTTTATTTATTTATTTGACGTAGTTGCAGGCGGTACTTTGCACCTTTGCTTGGGTTGTTCCGTAAATGATTTGGCAGAGGTTGAAAGTTTGGTATGGCTTCTATTGTCCTTAGGCTTAGCAAGCCAAGCCCAGGCCAAAAGCATCTTGAGGAAATATGTTGATAGTATAAACCCAGATAGGCATGTGCATCCGCACAAAATACATGCATCTGTATAGCGTAGAATTGAACCGCAGTCAGAAAACGCACCTTCGGACATGTGCGCAGAGTGAAGATTCAGATAAGCGTGCGTATTCGCACAGACAGATCATTATCTTCACTGGGAGCATTTTGGATAGCCAAGGATGCACACTTTCTACACGTGGACAACGAATATTCTGCGCGGATGCACAGACCGGTTTGCGTCTTATTTGGGCGCACTTGTCAGACGTTACGTTTCCTAAAGTTGCGGCTTTTATTATTAATTCTGAAGAGTTGGTTTGAAACCTGACTCAAGTACATTTTAAAAACACAAACTATGAGGCACAGCTGGCTGAAGCCAGTTTATAATTCTGTTCTGCAGCGGTAAAGTACATAAATTAGACACAGATGACAATTGAGTATAGTATTACCATCATAAACATGTATAGGTTATTGCATAGTTTTAAATTCGAGCCGCTAGGCGAGAAATTCAAAACTATGAAATAACCGGGTTTTTTTTTTTTTTTTTTTTTTTTGTTTTTTTTTTTTTTTTTTTTTTTTTTTTTCTTGACCATATCTCACAGATTCCATGATGAGACTGATCACAGTGTACACCAGCCATGAATTTAATCAAGGATACCACATTTCATTTAATAGCGACAATAACTGAATGCGCATACATGTCATTTTCCTGATGATTTCAGGGTTGTTATGCGTTGAAAGAGTTTTATGCAACTATAGATTAGAGCCAACGTATAAAACGTACCTTCGGACATTTGCGTCCAGCAAAGATTCAGATCAGCCCGCGCATTTGCACTTTTTGGATAGCCAAGGATGCAGACAATGTTTCACCATGCTGATAACAAAGACCGATCAGACTGCGGGGATGAGCAGTTTGATTTGAATCCTCATGCAGCACATATGTATGAACGTACGTTTTCTTAAGTTGCGGCTCAGATGTCTATAGTTATATGCATAAGGCTGAAGAAGGGATTAGATACACCAAAAATATTTTCGCCATATTTTGCTAGGGAGACAACTTTTGTGACTTCCTGCACGAACTCCATTTTGAAAAAGGGATCTAATCTAAAAGTAACGATATTACTCGCAAGGGGAGCAAATTATTTCTTTTTAGATTAGACCCATTTTCAGATTGGAAGTAAAGCAGTTTTGAAAGAGTTACGTTATTCTACTGACTGTTTTTAGCCGGCGATTCTGGTGTTGTTTTTTTCTTCGGCTACTCACTGCGGGGCTATTTTCACCTCACGTAAACATACCTATATAATTTTGACCCCCTTCAACCCCTCTTCTATATAGTAAAACTTTTTTTTTTTAATTTATTATTTCTTTTTCCTGACAACATAACAAATACAAATATTTCTTATACGTGTGAAAACATGTGTAACAACGTGTATAAGAAAAAAACAAATAATATATAATTCACCATTTCATTTGTCCGGAGGATCTATAGCTACGCTGATACCTTTTCCCATCACAATAACATTGCTATGCAGCATGAAAGATACCAATCACATAGGTGTGCTAGTGCGAAGCGAGATCTTATTATTACATTTTTTTTTATTATTTTATTTTATTTATTTATTTATTTTGTTTTCTTTTTTTTTTTTTTGGCGTAAACCTATGAAACGAAACTGTACTTTGTAAATATTCAATGCTTCACTGAACTTCAGTAATATACGAAGGTAAAACCTTCACGTACCCAGTTGAAATATACATGTGTGCAAGACATAAGTCATTTAAGTGTTTTAAAAGATTCCCTTACTGGATAAGCATAACGGTAAATATATTTTCTTATTAATTCCGGGGAAGGACACTTTACCAGAAAAATGTAAAATTGTATTAAAAGTTACAGAAGACAAATTTATTTGATTTTACTCATCAGATATTTACGCATTATATTTTTATTATACCCGCATTTTCGAAGAAAAATCGGGTATTATGTTTTCGTGTAAGACCCGAGTATCCGTCAGTCTCCATGTGTATGTATGAATGTGTATGTACGTCCGTCCGTCACGTTTGAATATAGAGGATAGTTGGCTACTATTTGGTGCGACCTTGACTTCAAGTTCAAATGTCCAAATCTATGACTGTTTGTTCCCCTGAAGAAGCACGTATACGTGATGACATATGATCAACTGCGCCATCTTGTTGTTTGCATGTTTGTATTAAGGTTTTACATCTCCATCAAATTTATTTCCGTCATTTTGGAATGTTTCTCCTATTTAAATAAGTTATTTCATGTATAAACCTCAGATATTAACAACTCGCATTATACCTGAATAGATTCTAAAATTTAAATTTTTACTTAATAGTTTATCGTTTATTTCAGGAGAGGAAGCGTAATAAGACGGGTCCAGTGTATCAGTTGGCAAAAGCGAAATAATGTTCTCTTCCCCCGGCGCTTTTAATACTGGTTGAGACGTAGTGGTGTATTTTCTTTCCTGTAAGTATTCTTCATTTTATTCACTCTTGTATATGAAATTTTAATTTATCAAAGCAGTATTATCAATACGTTATAATGTACTTGCATGTATCGAAGCAGCAAATCAGCGCCTAGCGCCTCAACGCACTTAGCAAGCTAACAGTGCAGATCACAATTCGACGTTGACAACACGGCATCTGGTTGTGATCTGTACTGCTAGTATAAAACCACAGGTAATCCTGCAAAAATATAACATGCACATAAACTGACAATACTCATCGACTATAAACTTAAGAGGACTACTAGACACTAACATGCTAAGCCCCGAAAATATTAAGCCTTTTTTCCCAGTGTGTTTTCATCTTATCGTATGTACTATTTTTAATAGCAATCAGTTTTTCTGTCTCCAGAAATTTATTAACATAATTTTTCCAGCTCAAATGATTTAAATTAGAAGAGTTTACTCGACATATATATATATATATATATATATATATATATATATATATATATATATATATATATATATATATATATAGTGGTGCGTTAATATTAATATATAATTTATTGGTTGCATCGCTGGTAACATACTTGGAATTCCGAATAATGCCCTGTACTTATCAACATTTACCATATAATTGTTTTGTTTTTTGTTTTGTTTTTTTTGTTTTTTTTTTTTTGGAAAATCCATTGGTCTATAGTACCCCAAAATTGGTTAACAACAATATAGTGCCAAAACAAATGTTCAATTTTACTCCTGTTCTAATTTGCAGAATGTACATAAATTATCTTGTCTAATATTCATTTTCGTTAGCAAGTCGTTTGTGGCTATTATTCTATGGATAATCCTATACTGGAACCAGTGCAGTTTTGTATTGCGACAACATTTGGATGGTATACTGTGTATTTGTTTCCAATTCAATTGGGTATTTTCAAACGCTCGTTCCCACTTAGATTGGCTAGTTGGAAAAATATTTTTATTAGTTACTACCGTATAAATATCCTTACTACCTTTAGTCGATTTCATTGTAATTTTAACATTAAACGGCCAATGACAATTGAATAATGAGTCAGTAACTAATGGAATTTGCATTCGTCTAAGGTATGTCTCTTTCGAAGTTCTTATTCCTGCGAATTTCATAAAATTTGTTCTGACATTATATTTTACTTGAAACAGCTCATATGTCAGCAACTGCCTATGTTCATCCATCAAATCTCTAATGAAATGAATATTTTTATCATACCATCTGCGATAAAACACTGGAGTATTATTTATTTTTATATTCCTATTGTTCCATATGCTACTACCGATAATGTCTGAAGCCGATTTTGGTGCTAAATGTGTAATAAGCTTTTTCCATTCATCTAGAACATCCCACCAAAATTTATTCGTACAATGCCTTTTAATTTCTTCGATATATGTTGCGCCTCTGTTCATTAAATCCTTAATATTTGATTGTACTGTCTCAAATAGGATATTGTATTTTGTGTTCGTAATAATGAATCTTCGTATAAAACTTATTTTCAAAGCACTTATATAGCTATTAAGTTGTACCATTTTCAAACCTCCGTTATAATACTCTTGGCAAAGTACTTCTCTTTTGATTCTATCAGTGGGCGATTGCCAAATAAAATTGAAAAACATTCGATTAAATTTTAGGATGGTATCATTACTTGGGTTAGGCAGAGAGATAAAAGAATGATTAAGTTTAGCTATTAACAAAGTTTTAAGAATAGTTATCCGTCCTAGTGGTGTCAATATTCGTCCCGACCACTGTTAAATTTCTTTTTTAATTTCTTTTATTTTTTCGCTGTAGTTTATTTCAAGAATTGTATCTAGGTTGCAAGAAAATCTTTTTCCTAAGATATCAAAGTCATTTTGAGTCCAGTCTAGTTTAAGTCTATGGTTAAATGTTTCCCCACTAAATTTCTGGCTCCCAATCCAAACAGCTCTGGTTTTTGATACATTAACTTTTAATCCAGAGGCTGCTGCAAATATATCCAATGCTGTTAACGTTTCATTTAAGGATTTTTCTGAACCATCCAAAAGTACCGTTGTGTCACCTGCAAACTGTGACAAGGTATATTCCGCACCTTCTATTTTTATGTCTTTTATATCTTTATTTGATTTAAAAAGTCGAGCAAGAATTTCCGCACATAAAAGAAAAATATATGGAGAAAGTGGATCTCCTTGTCTGCATCCTCTTAGCACTATAAAGGATTCTGACAAAAACCCACATTGTACTACTGAAGCTGAGATATCATTGTAAAATACCTTTATCCATTGTTTAATTGATTCTCCGAAATTTAAGAAACTTAATACTTTTTCAATAAATTTCCACGAGATCGAATCAACTGCTTTTTCGAAATCGACGATCAGTAATAAGCCAGGAATATCTAATTCGTCTGTTATATGTAGTATATCGTAAATACGTCTAGTATTTTCCCCGATATAACGGCCACTCAAAAAACCTGTTTGTTCTTTTGAAATAAGTTTATTTAGCACTTGTTTCATTCTCTCGGCTATACTGCCAGATGCAAGTTTATAAATAGCATTTAATAAGGTAATAGGTCACCAATTCTTTAAAATTGTTTTGGTTTATCCCCTTTTGGCAGACAGGTAATTTTTCCTTGTCTTTGTGTAATTGAGAGTTCCCTTCATTAATTGCTTTTCGGATAAAAACTCTTAAGTCGTTATAGAAAAATTTAAAGAACTCAACAGTAAACCCGTCACTTCCGGGTGATTTATTATTTTTCATTTTTTTTAACACTGCCAAAATTTCTGCCTCAGATAATTCTCCTTCCAAGCGAATCTCATCTTCTTCTTTAAGCTTTGGATCCGTACTTACTGATTTAAGCAGGTTTTGTATTTCTAAATCTTGTTCCATATTATCGTTAAGACTGTCATATAATTTTTTGTAAAAATTCTTAACTTCATTTAAAATGTCTTCCTGTTTAGTTATGGAAGTACCATCTTCTTTTACAACTTTTGGTATAATTTTATTAACATAGTTTCGGGATTCTAGGCTGCAAAAATATCTCGTCGTTTTGTTCCCCTCTTCTGCCCACCTCACTCTAGATCTAATAATTACACCGTATAATTTTTCTTTTCTTAAATTTTCAAGCTCTTCTTTTTTAGTTTCTATTAATTCCAAATCGGGATCTTACGAGTCTTCTAAATTCAGAATGTCTTTAATTAAGTTGTTTTCTCTTTCTTGTTTTTGCTTCTTTTTATATGCAGAATATGATATTGTCTTGCCCTAATTTCCATTAATAACATTTCCAAAAATAGTTGATTTGATATTGTAAATTCTAAAAGATTATTGTTTATGTTATTTTCAATAAATTCTAAGCTATAGATGGGAAGTATATACTGTTCCTTTACTTTATTTATACATTTCTTTACCTCTTCGATACATATCTTGTCCTTTAATAAGCTAGTATTAAATTTCCAAAGTCCTTTTCCATGTTTAAACTCATTTATTTCCAGCGACAATACTACTGATGAGTGGTCAGATCTATAGCTTGAAATTATGTTAATGTCCTTAACACTTGGCGTAATCGCTTCAGATATTAGAAAGAAATCTAAACGCGCTTGTTTAATTGGGTTTCGTTTTTCGCCAGGTATACTGTCTGAAATTTTTATGTATTTCTCTAAACGGGTCTGTTAAATTCAATTCTTCTTTTATATTGAGAACGGTATCTTTGGCGTTTGGGTTATTTACGTTAATGTAATTAAAAGTATTTAATTCTTGATTTTGTACTGAATTAAAGTCGCCACATATGATAGCATATTCATTATCGTATTCTTCTATTGTACTTTTAAAAAGAAATCCGGAGAATCCTCATTCGGACCATATATATTAGCCAGCGTGAATCGCTTTCCTTCTACTTCTAGATCTAAAATTAGCATATTGCCCCTTTCATCTTTTTTAGACCTGAATACTTTATATGAGACGGAATTACTGAATAATATACAAACTCCTTTTGCGTTAGATGTAAACGAGCTAAAATATACTTCTCCTCCCCATTCTGATCTAATATATGGTTCTAAAGCTGTAGTAAAATGTGTATCTTATAAACAATATATACCAATTCTTTTATTTTTGAAATAGCCAAAAACGTCTTTTTGAGTAGTCGCCTAGGCCTCTGCAATTTGTGGATGATATTTTTATCAAATTATGATTTTCCATCAAAACACTTGCTTTATATAATTTCCATTTAAAAATGGTGGCTTGTATATCGAACATACTATAATCATGCTTAACTATACTCACTCTCAAAAAGTGTTTGTGCCGTTGGTCAGATTTAACATATATGAAAGAAAGAAACACACATATACATATATAAACGACATATAAAACAGCCTGCACTTCCTGTAGGTCTATAAAAAGCTTATTCATACAACTTAGTTTCAAAGCACATGTTGTATGTTTCGATTAGCTTCTGTTACAAAGCGCCATACAAACAGATTTTTAAGGGTATCTCATAATAACATATATTTAAAGGAACGGGTTTTTTAAATTAATATTTCACAGCTGCTTCATACAAAGGAGATGCAGGTATATTGAAAATAATACGAGCAACGATTAGGGGCTAGTATAATCAGATCTCATATCGTTTTATGTCAACCTGTTTAATCTGTTTCTTTCATTTTTATTCAAAGTGTATACCAACAGATTATATTGAACGGTGCTGTAAAGGTGTATCCACTTTTTAGACATAAATTAGTTTTAACTTATACTGTATACTTAACGCCAGATAAACTCTTATTATGTCTACACTGTTGGTATGTGAAATGTTTTAATACATTATTAATATGTAAACAGTGTTACAATATACAAAATTATACATCTTTATTGACATGGAGGAGACTTTGATCCTGTCATAGTACATTCATTTTACAGCATTGTTGACACATGAATTTTATTAACTCAAGTAGTACTTGCATTATCATTAATTGGAAAAAAATCTAGTTTTACAAACAAATTCTGTCACATTGTTAAATTGTAGAAAGGTCTTAATTCAATATCACGGCCACTATGACAGTTGAGCCACCATTATGGCTATATTATTGACACACAAGAGGTGATCTGTCCTTTTATGGCTCTCATACTGGCATGTTCAGTGCTTTAGCTCAGGGCATTTTTGCTGCATCATTTATACTTGGTCTCAGTTGTCACTGATATAATTTTTAAAACATTGTTGCCCCGTTGCTAGTTCTGATTCTGTCATTACAAATTTTACAGCATTATTGGCGTATTAAATGTATTGACTCGAGTAGGTAAGGCAGTCTCAATATTACTGCCAAAACAGATGATCTGTAAATTTGTCAGCAGTACAGACAAGTAAAGAGAAGGTGAACTGTCGTAATGGCTGTAATATGGACAGTCTCCATATCACTGCCATAATGACAGATAAACAGCCATCATGTGTGTGATATTTTCATATGAAATGCCTCGAATCAAAGCAATTTTTCTACAGTACTTACATGTAATCATTTTGCAACATATGAAACTTTGTAGCATTACTGATAAGTCACCAGTTCTAACTCTGCCATAACAGACATTACAGAATTATTGATATTTGAGCTGCTTTGACTCATACTGACTTATACCTTATAACCATAGTGACACTTATGGTCTAAATAAGTTTCAACGATATTGTTTACATGTAGGTTAGTACTGACTTAATACCACAGCCCCAGTGACATACTGGCTGCCACTATGGTTGTAATATTGCCATGTGAAAAGATGAACTGTCATACTGGCTGTGATCTTGGCATGTGAGAGGCCTAAATTATTGAAAATTTCACTACATTATCAGCATGTAAACAGTGTTACTTCTTACCCAGTTTCATAACATTGTTGACAAGAAAAAAGATTTCACATTGTAACATTACATATTTTACATTAGTTGCCGTATGAGCAATATTGACTCAAGGTAAATGGAGCAGTCTCAATATCACATAAATAATGACGAATAAGCTGCCATTATGGGTATGATACTGACATATAACTGCCTTGACCCAATGCAAATCTTGCCACATTATTTACTTGTAACAGTGTTGCCATCAATAAGATTGGAATGCATTTTTGACATGTAAACTAGTCGTATTCTATCTCTGTCGTATTAAATTTTACAGGATTGTTGACCTCTGGACTGGATTGACTCAAAATTATTATTAAATAATTATCAACCTAAAACTCTAATGGGCCAGGCCAATTTCAACAGCATTTCTAACATGTAGGATAATCTGGACTCAATATTACAGTCACAATTACAGATGAACTGCAACTATGGCTGCAATATTGACATATCAACATATGTGCTAGCGTGCTTGCTGTGATATTGGCCTGTGAAGTGCTTTGATTCAAAGCAACTTTTACTACCCTATCAATATATAAGCATTATTGCCATACTCCATATTTTACTATATTATTGAATATATTTTGTATATTAACTATGTTTCGTACTTATTAGTGTTACACCCGTTACAGGTTCAAGTAACTGAGGGACTAGTCCATGTATGTATGGAACCAGCATCGAACCATATATAGTAAAAGGAAGTTTTACTTTTATATAGTAAAACTTCCTGTTTGTTGCCTCATTTTTCTATTTAGGGGATCCTGTCTAGCGTTTTGATCACCTTGTTGGGGAAGAGCGATCTGGTTGCTTTCATTTAATCGGTCTGTGGGCTTGTGAAGTGTCTTTCCTAGTTTATTTCTTCTTCTTCTTGGTGTCATTAGTAGGCTTTGATTGTGGCTATTCCTGGACAGCTTTATACTATTTTATAGAAAAATGTAAATATTCAGCTGTCAGTTGCATGCTTGTTTTTACTGACAAATGGATAACACATCCAAAATTACGCAAGCTTTTCTTTTCAGAAAAAGCGACTTTATATTTCCTTAAGTACCAGCAACTTACAGCTTGCTTCGCCGTTACGAATATTTTGCTAACACCTCCGTCTGGCTGTTTGCATTATTGATAGCAGTTTTATAGCGCTCTTGAAAATTTGATTAACACCACTTTTGCAAACAAGAATAAGTATCCAGTAAACATGTAATATAGTAATAATTAGCTTACGATTTATAGCCTATCCGTGAGTATAATTAGTGCAGATTGCATCAATAAACGAACAACTTCGGTCTCAGTACACCTACAATAGAATGCTAATACGAGGTCAGAGCATAAAGGCCATACCGGCTGAACTCGTGTAAGTTATGCTTAATGTATACATATGGGCCGAAACGGGAGGCAAGTTACCCTCTGAAATGTGCTTCCGCGCAGTCTGATTAGTGTTTTCGTTGTCCACATGGTAAATCTTTCGCTATCCAAAATCCGCCCAGTGACGATTCTGATCAATAATCGCGAATGCAAATGCTGATTTGAATCTTCGCTGGGCACAGATGTTCGTAGGTATGTTTTCTGACGTTGATAATCATTGCCTATGTCTATGTATTTACTGTATATGTCATAACTGCTTAATTAGCATCATGTTCTGTACATATGATTGCTAATGTTAATCTAGGCGCCGCCATTTCATTTTATTACGTGGTCTAATAAACAAAATTTAACCCTTGTCCTGCTGAATAAATTAAGACGCCATGCCCACTTTTAATTTTCAGCCAATCAGATTACTTGATGCAGATTATTGCTATAAATTCACATACTTAACGGCAAACAGTGCAGATCCAGATCAGTTTGCTTCCAGAAGCCAACTGATCTAGATCTACACTGTTTGCAAAGGCAGGATATATCCGGGTTCAGCAGGACAAGTGTTAAACTATATCTGAGGTTATAAATACAGTTAAAGTAAAAATGCCGCATTTGTTGGCATCAGTGGTTGAATAGCTACTTTATTTAGTAGAAATGGTGGAACCCATAGGCGTAGTGCTCATTACGCACATTACCTGTATGCGTAACATGCGTAAGAAAACTATTTGCTGTTAAGTGACTAACATAGAATATTTTTCTTTGGGGCTGCTCTTAAAGGAAAGGGTCTACTACTTCCAAATAGGGATTACTCTTAAAGGTAAGGATTTGTTCCTTTAAGATTAACCATAACTAAGGAGCATTTTTTTCAAGATTTTCTTCAGAGTGCGTAAAAATAATTCTGCCACTTGAAACCAGAAAGTGGGCTGGGGGAGGACAGAGAGTGACATATGCACGTGATGAAATGTACATGTTTTAATCATGAAAGTCATTTAGAAGTTTCTCAAAGATGGTAAATAACATTACGAAAACGCGCCTATTCAAATATATGGAAAATTTCACCTCCAAAAAACTGAAAAATTTCAGATAAAAAACTCTGATATTTTTCATATTTCTGCTCAAAACATAGATTGTGGGTACTCGTTAGAACCGCCTCGGCGAGGCGGTTCTAACGAGTACCCACAATCTATGTTTTATGCAGTAATCAGAAAAATAATGTATACCCCTGTAAACCCCAGTTTTACTATATAAAAGCGGGGTTTAAGGGGGTCAAAATTATATAGGCATGTTTTCCTGATGATTCCCTAAATAGTCACCTTCTAAGAGTAACCTTCCTTAAGTACGGAGGAAAATGCTTTCTGGTCAGAGCAATAGCCATTGCAAGTGTCCTCATTTATATCTTAACCCATTTATGCCTGGGGGACTCTTCTACCTCTTTTGTCGGGCAGGTCATGTCAAAATGAACATTACGAAAATACGCTTATTCAATTATATATAGAAAATTTCACCTCTAAAAATTGAAAATTATATTTTTCTTATTACTGCTCAAAACATAGATTGTGGGTACTCGTTAGAACCACCTCGGCGAGGCGGTTCTAACGAGTGCCCACAATCTATATTTTTGAGCAAAAATAAGAAAAATAATGTATACCCCTGTAAACCCCAGTTTTGCTATATGAAAATAGGGTTTAAGGGGGGTCAAAATTATATAGGCATATTTTCGTGGTGAGGTGTTTTTTTAATCATAATCATTTATTGTAGAAATTCTTGTATTAAATGCGAACATTGTAGACCATGATCACATGCCGCGTCCTGCAGTGTCTAATCTATGTCACCAGTGTTTCTCATATGTCCCTTTTATGAGATGCCAAGCATAAATATTTTAAAATTAGTTTTGTTATACAAGAAAACAGATCGGAAGATAAATCACTTAATAACGGCATCTAATTCATTACCAGTCTCAATTTCATTCGCAGGAGGAAACTCCTCTTTGTGACTAAGGCATGCTTCTGAATACAGCAAGCAAATTTTGAACAATAATCAAAACGTGCACACATATAGTTAATACATCATCATGGTGACTAAACAACTAGTTCGTTTCTTAAAAGTTTCTGTTTGATAATTGATTTGCTTGAATAGCTTTGTATAACAACTTATGAGAAATTCATATGCTCCCCGAACTTTATCACAATGCAGTTTATATATTTATATATATTTTTATTTTCTTGGAATCATTGAGCTCATTTGGAGGTCTTTGAAAATCGAGTTCTGCTTAAGCCGGTGCTTGGGTGGGGTGGGGTGGGGGAGGTATGCAGTCATGCAAGCTACACTGCTGCATATGAAGAGTCTCAATGAAACTGAGATTTCCTTTATCTTGTTGTTCGGTGCTTCCAAGGCGATTTTTATAGATTTTATTTCAAAGGAAGCCAGCTCGTTCAAACGTTTTTACCTCCCTTTTGAAAATGGATCTAATATAAATGAAAACAATTGGCTCCTCTTGGGAGTATTTTCCCCCTTAAGAGAAGGTCCTTTTTCAAAAAAATACAAACAGAAGGTCACAAAAGAAACCTGCCTTGTTAAAAATGGCGGAAAACCAATAAGTTGTATACAGTCATTGCTGAGTAACTATTCTGCCTTTTCGCATAGCCACAAGATTTTACACAAAAACTATAAAACGACGGTGTACAGATTGATAGGCTGCTTCTTAAGCAATTTATGCTTAGCGTTCTATAAAAGGGACATAAGCAAACAGTGTAGACTCAGATCAGAACGCGGCGTCAGATCAGGGTCTGCACTGTTTATATATATATATAAGCGTAGAAATACCAGAGCAAGTAGATTATATTGTATCACAAGGTATGTCAATATATATTGTATTTAAAACAAACAAAAACAGTCATCCCTTCTATTAGAAATGGAACTGTCCTAAGACTTGAGGTAGAAGAGTCCATTCGGTATAATTGGGTTAATGTTCATTGTTGCGATGTCAGAGCTTGACGTATCTGCGCCGTTTACTAATACTAATATTCATTATTATTGCGTGATTCAGTATTTTGTATGCTGCGATTGGGTTTGAAAAAATAAAAAAGCTACATATAGCAATCTGTATAAAATTGAAAGCCAGCAATAACTCACCATCTAAACATAGTATCATAGTAGGCACATTCGTTCAGAGGAAAACTACGAGCAGGCTTATTTTGTATTAATCTATGTATGTATTTACCGTGGCAATGTTTTTTTTTTTTTTTTTTTTTTTTTTTTTTTTTTTTGGTTTTTCGTGTGTGTGTGTGTGTGTGTGTGTGTGTGTGTGTGTGTGTGTGTATGTGTGTGTGTCTTAACCGTTACAGGGAAGTTCCTCTATTGCAGTTCTTCTTTGTTTGGGCGTCTGTGGTTTTATATGTGGCGTTTGTTTTGTCTTTATTTATTTCTCATTTCTTCTTCCATAACGAAAACACGCCTTTTCAAATATATTGAAAATTTAGAACCAAAAAAGGAAAATTTTCAGATATAAAAAATCTGATATTTTTAATATTTCTGCTCAAAACATAGATTGTGGGTACTCGTTAGGACCGCCTCGAAAAGGCGGTTCTAACGAGACCCACAATTTATTTTTTTTAGCAAAATAAGAAAAATAATGTATACCCCTGTAAACCCAAGTTTTATTATATAAAAGTGGGTTTTAAGCAGGTTAAAATTATATAGGCGTGTTTTCGTGATGTTTTAGTGTCACTAGAGGGCTGTGTTTCATGATTGTAGCATTTCCTGGGTATTTTCACATATTTTTGCAGCATATTAGTGTTCAGAATTATAATGTAGTATTGAGATAAAATGTTCTTTTTCAGAATATCTCTGTAAGGTATGTGACATACATCCGACTTACATATCATTACAAAAACACTGCCTATTCAAATATATAGAAAATATCACCTCCAAAAACTGAAAATTTTCAGATTAAAAAAATTAAAAAAAACCTCTGATATTTTTCATATTTCTGCTCAAAGCATAGATTGTGAGTACTCGTTGGTTTAAACAATATTTTACTCATTTAAGTTCACATATATACATCGCATAATGTTATATGGTACAGGCTTTGATGAAAAGCTAAAAGCTTATATAAATCATCTCCTGAAATAGAAATAAAGGCATACTTACATACGTGAATGATACATAATAATGATGTATGTTTGTGAAGTACAAAATAATAATAATAATAATAGTAATGATGATGATAATAATAATAATAAAAATAATGACTACCGTCGTCCTAATCACCATCATTATTGCAACTCCTAATAATAATAATCCACTAACAGCAGTAATAATAACAACACAACAATAATCATTGCATTTATTATTATTGTTGTAATTACCATTACCACTACTACTACCAATAATATAAATGATACAACATCCTCATTGACTTGAAAGAAACGATGATGATGATGGTGATGATGATGAAAATGATGATTATGATGATGCCGACGTCGACGACGACGACGATGATGATGATGATGATGATGCGAGGACATGCCGTAGTTATAGTGATATTTTAGTTATTTACATCGGTACATATATCGAGAATTTCTTTGAGACGAGCGTGCACATTTGTTCTAGCCCAGCCAGCATTCCTCACAAATCCACATCGGCCACTATCGATAACGGCCCGATTCAGATTTATGCAGAATGCTGACTGGGAGGATGCTCATAAGGGTATTTATGTTACAATTACGACATTTTGTCCTCACTCAACATATACGATGTAGCATTCTACACTGTCTATCGACAATACCCGTTAAAGTTTCATTTTGAATAACGTTGCATATTTATTGTATTCAACAAATTGAGAGCTATTTCATATCTTTGGTAACAGTTTAATGACATTCGTTTGGGACACAAGGCATCTGGGATATACAAGAAAATATTCCTATGGAAAGGAAGCAACCCGTACGTTATATATATATATATATATATATATATATATATATATATATGTATATATATATATATATTTGTATTCGAATTCTGATTATGTTTTTGGATAAATACTGTTAATCCTAATTATTTATCTGTGGTTTTATTTTGTTCTAAGGCAGGATGGCACAGGTGTTATTCTAGTATGTGGGCTGTGTGCCTGCTTCGGTGCGGTGCGATGTTATTTTCGTGCTTTGTTCCGTTTATTGTATTAGAGTTATTGTTGTATTTGGAAGGTTCTGTCTGGCAGTGTGGTTACCTCTCTGGCAAAGAGGGAGCTGTTTGCTTTTATTTCGTTGTTTTTTCAACGGTGTGTCGTCCATCGTACAGTGAACCCTCGTTACAACGACTGCATTTGTTCCCAAAGACATTGCCATTAAAATTAATTTGCTGTTGTAGAGAATACCTAATGAGCAGATTGATATGCAATAAAGGTCTTCTTTTGTTCTTATTTCCTCATAGAACATATGCTTTGAATATTTGTTAGAATTGTCTCAGTGAGGCGATTCTAACAAATATCCAAAATATATGTTTCTTTAAAATATTTAATGCATTATTCTGGTATAATTTGTCACTAATTGTTACCTCTTAAGCAAAGATTTTGTGACAGTCAAATTGTTATTATAACGAATTTTGTTGTTGCATCGAGTGTCGGTATAAAGAGGGTCGTCTGTAGTTTGTTTACTCCTTCCTCTTGGTGTCATTGTTTGGCTTTGTTCTGTGATGATGGCTCGTTTTAGACATCTCCTTTACTATTTTGTAATCAAATTTAGGCTGATCCCTTGTCAGTTTCCACTGCTAACTTCATTAGTATAACTTCAACATTTCTTGACTTATGTTAGGGCGCAACGCGTTCAAATAAATTGCAGAATTCCCCGATTGCAAACTGCTGAAAACATATCAACATACTGAAGGGCTCGTAATGGTGACACTCCTGCATAATAAATTACAATGACTGAGCCGCGTCAAGTGGAAAAGTATCTTCAAACGTATGTGCATAGTTAAGACTCGTCTTAACAAGGTCTGCGCTGTCTACTTACATAATCATTGGATCTTGTAGATATTGTAGAATATATATCAATGGACAGCTAATGCCAAGATAAGACTGTGGGAATTCCCATGTAGATCTAAATCTTCGAATTTCACATATTCTGGAAACAGCTTACTCTTGACAGGATCCAAGAGTTTTGTTAGACAAAGCTTTAAAAACAACGTCTAATGCCATGCCTCTTCTTGACATTTGGGCATCTTGTCTTAGTTAATGGAAAATCTGCTGATTACTGTTCACTTCAATTCTGATAAAAAGCAATTAACCTTTACAAGACTTTCACTAAATTGCATCCAAAATACATTTGCTCAGCTAGAAATTTAACCCTGGTCCTGCTGAACCCGGATATGCCCTGTGTTTGAAAACAGGCAGAGCCAGATCAGTCGGATTCTGAGGAAGCCAACTGATCTAGATCTACACTGTTTCTTATAAAGTATGTGAAATTGTATCAACAACCTGGATCAAGTAATCTAATTGGCTGAAAATTAGAAGTGGGCGTGGCATCTAAATTTACCTCCGCAAGGCAAGAGTTGAAACGACTTTTACAGTTGTGATTTAGTTCCAGTACAGATGACTTCTGTAGGCAAACAGAAATTTAAAGCTAATGATGCGCGCGCATCACATGAAAAGGGCACTGTGCTACATGTAGTAGCGGTAAACGGAGACATTGTTCCAATATGTGAACAAGGCTTTGTAAACAAGACCTGACATACCTAAAATCAAAAATGGCCTCTTACAATTCAGAGTTTATTCAGTCTTTGATTGGTTAATTCCTTTCTTTGCATGATTATGTTCTACTGCGTGGAGTCTTGTTGAGTAAGGATAATTTATGTTTAGTTAGAATCGCAGGTGAGTGCGAGTATGGTACCAAAACACTTATTACATATAATGATTTCCTTTAAATAGGCCCGTTTTCAGAAAGATCTTGATGAGCAGGCAAACGAATATAAAGTCTCAAAATTTGTCTCCCTTGTAAAACCTGGCGGAAAAAAGAGTCTCCAGTTCCCTTAAAGGGAAAGGCAATATAGAAAAAAGTATGTCTACCAGGATAGAACATTCCAAGCCAAAAGTTTTGATACAAGTTTGATTAAAAACGACCAGCAAATAAAAAATATTGTACTTTAAATATTTGATAACTAGCTGTCATGGAGGCCGACATTTTTAGGCTTTGTGACGTCACATAGTCCTAATTAAATATGCATAATTAAAATAAACAGCATATAAATGGATATTTTGTCTTAATGTTTCTGAACATGTTTTCCTTAAAAGGTAAGCAACTTATTTTCTAAGATCAAACGCTTTGGTTATAAATATAATGCAAAATTTTAAAGTTTAAAAATTCTTGAAATGTCATTAAATATTCAAAATGGCGGCGCAAATATCGGCCATGTTAAATCCTTCAAGAAATAATAGCAATTTTATTTCTTGCCTGATTTTGATCAAATTTGTATCAGTTTTTACGGTTTGTTCAGCTCTTCGTTGTGAAATATATTTTATATAAAGGTTACGTTCCGCTTTAAAAGTTAAATCTGCATTCTCCCTCTCCAGAATCAATATAAAGACACCCAAAAAAGACGAGTTATTAAGAGCAAAAAAGCCCTCTCAAACAGCTGGAGAAAAAGACAACACATAATAACCGAAGATATACACAAACAGGAAGTGCAAAAAGTTGTGTAACGGTGCTGTTAGAAGAGATGGGGCTAAACCTGGTTTTATGGGCGTCAAACCCACGCCGTTAATCCTGATACCGTACCAGCCAACCGCGTATTTCGGTTTGCATAAGGGTTTCCTACCTCATCAAGGGATTGGTGAGTTGCAACGTGAAAACACGTACCTTCTGACTTGTATCAGTCTTCGTTGTCCGCATCCTTGGCTATCCAAAATGTGCCCAGTGAAGCTTTAGATCAGACTGCGCAAATGCGCAGTCTGATCGGAATCTTCACTAGGCGTACATGTCCGAAGGTACGTTTTCTGACGTTGTAGCTAAATTAACTTTTGAACATTGTGATGAAATAATGATGAGGACTCGACTAGAAACTGCAAATAAGAGCAAATAAAAATGGTTAATGTGCAATGCACCTATAGAACATAGGCTTTTGTAGATAAGTTAAATTTACAGTAGAAAAACACTTAGGGATATCAGTAAAGTGGCTGTTGTAGGGAGGTGGCTGTTGTGTAGATGTGACAACTACTGTCCTTTCGACATTACTCGGAAAGACGTGTTTTGCTTGACGTTTAATTTTTAATGAAAATATTTTTTTTTCTAATTGACCATATCTTATGTGTAACCATTTGTCTTTTCTGTTTCTGTGTTTTGTTCTCAAATATTTACCCTTAACTTAAATTTACGACCAAGCATTGATCTTACCCATGCAATTTCTATAGTAAAGTGATACATTGGAATCTTTGTCTAAGAAAATATTTATTATTTTTTTACTTTTCTTTATTGAATTTGAATTATTGATGTTTCACAACAATATAATTGTGAAAATTTCAGAAAAAAAAAAAATGAACAAGCGGAACTTGTTGAAAATCTCCTCCAAGTTACCTGCCCTATAGATTTCTGCATAATTTGCGTTCATTCTTACTGTGGGAAAAATATTTAAGTTTTTAAAAGCAAATGACTAGAATAAAATTTTTCGTGCACACGTCGTAGTTACGACAAATGGTATGACAAAAATTAGCAAATTAACGTCTTATGTGTAAAGCGCCAAGCAAACAACGACTATATCTGAAAGATGTCGAAAGCATAGTAGTTGATCCGCACATTTTGATCGGTCTTCGCAAGACACTCTGAGTGTAGCCCAAGACCAATGCGTCATCAGACGGGCTGTGAAGACTGATCAGTCTGCAGGCGAGACTGGTAGCGCATGCGACATTGTAGATAATAGTGGCCCATCTTAATCCGCTTATGCCTGAATAGTTTCAATAACCTCTCCCATCATGAACTTTGGAAGGTTCTAGTATATTGTTCAAGGGTAATTGTAAAAGTTGCTTTAATTATTGAAACTTTCTAATGTTATAACAGACAGCTGTTTGTCAATGTCCCTTTTATGGGACGCTAGGCATAATGTGTTAAATGTTATATTTGGAGAATATAATGAGTCGTATTCATTTTCCCAAGAACCGTAAGATAATTTAAGGCTTGAATTCTTCTAAGTGATTGCTTGTATTGTACAAATGTACTGCAATGTGTTTTTATAATGTACAATTCCAACTCATAGTTGTGAATATTTCCGTTGAATGTGTATTAAACCTTATCTGTACGTCCATGTCTTCTTTCCATTAACCCTTACAGTGCTAATCACACCTGCAATAGATATTTATATTTGTTTTTATTTTTCAAAGAAAATAAAACGGCATTTCACGTGACTCGTCTGCTGGGCAGACGATTCACCTGCAATGCCAAGTTTTATTTTCTCTGAAAAATAATAATGATAAAATAAAAAAATGATCTGCTGCAATTTTGCTCAGCACTTTAAGGGGTTAACACCTTACTTCCATCAGATACGTCGGTAGAAAGCACTTACTTTGGAAAAATTAATGTAGCTAACATTTATTGGCTTTGGATATTGCACATTAAGCTCGTGACTTTTCACTTCCGAAATACATTAGATCGCGATGCCGTTTTATTTTCCGGTCGGAGGCAAATCAATTGATTCACCAAACTGATTTCTTTTATGTCAGCGACGTCCTGTATGTAGCTTGGTATAATCTTATGGAATTTATGACAGATAATCATCGAACAGCATGTTCCTGTCTAAGTGCTCTCAAATTTAGCTGCTGTCTACGGTGCTGTCATTGTGAATAATAACTCATCAGGACGTATTTTTTTCATTTCTGTAACATTTTTGAGACATTTTATGTCATTCAATAATTATTGTAATTATAACTCTACAACTTTCTGGAAATCCGAACAAAAACATGAAGTGATATAGCACGGCTTAAGACTTAAAATGATTTTTTCACCTGCAAATTTCGACCCGTTGAATTATCATTTCTATCCAAAAGTGATTGGAATATATATTTGATACAAACTATACGATTAGAATATATAATTTACATAATTTACCTTATATCTCATTAATATTTTTTTCGTCATTTAAATTTACTTTTCGCATAGAAATACACAGATCAGACTTCGTATTCGCACATTGCTTCGATGCACATCACTGTTATCAAGGCCTGCATTGTTCACCCCTTTTAATCCATAATATCTGATTACCCTGTGAGACAACAGTAAATTTCATTTTGCAAACCTCCATAAGATATAATCGTGTACTACACGGCAATCATGCTAACAGTAAGCTAGTTTTCAACGGTCTCGCGAGAAATCGCGAGAGGGGTCATTCTCAAAATGGCTTCGTGCTAAAAAAAACAGCCACGCGAATCGTATCTACATAAATCGACGATGTAGAATTGTTACAATGCTTCATCCATCGCATTACTACGGTTATGGCAGATTCTGAAGCTTCTGCGGCCGATGCGCAGCGAGAGGGCAAGGGCCCGAGCAATCTCGAGGCTGACATTACCGCTCGTAAAAGCGTGACTTCACCTTCAAGAAAAAGAAAGCCAGCGGGGCGTCGACATCGTCGGAAGCGCCGACGTTACGGTGATGAATCCCCTTCGTCGGAATCGTCAGTATCCTCTGATTCTGGCGAAAGTTCCAACTCGGACAGTTTGACCCCTGAAAAGTCAATTGAAGTGGAGGATTCGGACACATCAAGCTCGTCCGAGAGCAATGGCGAAGCCAAAAATGGAACAGAGAAAGGTCCAATTTACCCATCAAAGGCAACAGAGTATGTCCGTTTCAAGAATGAAAATGATTCAAAGATAAAAACTGAGCTTACCAGAGCATATGGCCTCTTACCCGATAAGACGTTCTCTATCTGCATACCAGACAAAATCCTAAATGAGACAATTCTGGACATATACCCCGTGCCATCCACTTCTGTTACGGCCCCCAAATGGGACAGTTATGTCCCTGAGATTTTCAGTGCTGCTGGCACTAATATTGGGAAGTCGTATGACTGAAGTCTGCACCGAATTCAATCGAAATAAAGCATATTAAAGACAATTCGCTGAAAGACAAAATCTCGCCACTTCACATATTGTATAGTAGAGGTTATGTCTCAGTATATTCTAGAAATTAAAGATTTTAGTGCGCAAATGTAATTACAGGCACCGTATGCATTTAACCCTTGTCCTGCTGAATAAATTAAGATGCCACGCCTACTTCTAATTTTCAGCCAATCAGATTACTTGATCCAGATTGTTGCTATAAATTTGCGTACTTGATGGCAAACAGTGCAGATCCAGATCAGTTGGCTTCTGAAGAAGCCAACTGATCTGGATCTACACTGTTTGCAAAACAGGGTATATCCGGGTTCAGCAGGACAAGGGTTAACAAACGATAGAACGAACAATGTTGGCTCAGATCAAACAGCTCAATTTGTTTGCAATTTGGGCGATTGAACCGGTATTTATTTTAAATAATTTTATGTAACCAGGTAGTCCTTAAACTGTACCTCCCTGTGCGCAAACTCAGCAGACGACAAATTGATATTTTTTATCCCCACGCTTTCTTAAAAATGCAATAGGGATGTTGTGAATGCCTCCGGCCGTCCGTCCGACTGTCCGTCCGTCTGTCCTCACACACGAACGGGTATTTATGTGGCTGCAGATTATGGATAGTTTCCATGTATTTGAATGGGATTTATTCCGTTAGTCACTACATATTTGATCCTATCTTGCTAAAAAGTTATCTTATGTGGATATTTTCTAACCACATAAGTATGCTTTATACTGATGGTAGCCACATAACAGTCCATTCTTTAGAACGTCCGTCCATCCGTCCATCCGGTCCGTCCGCTCGTCCGTCCGTCAGGCTATCGCCTCCTAAATCACAGAGCGGAAATCTACCAAACTTGCTACATCACTTCCCCTTATGGTAAGGGTGTGCGAGAGCAAATTATTTTTTCGTGCGTCCGTTCGTGTGTCCGTCGTCCGTCCATTTGTCCGTCACGCTATCATCTCCTGAACCACTAGCGGAATACAACCAAACTTGTTACATCACTTCCCTCATGGTAAGGGTGTGCGAAAGCAACATTATTTTTCCGTGCGTCCGTCCGATCGTCCACCGTCCCTCCTTCTGTCCGTCAAGCTATCCTCCTATACCACTGGGAAGATTACAACCACACTTGCTACATCACTTCCCTCATCGTAACGGTGTGCGAGAGCAATATTATTTTTTCATGCGTCCGTGCGTCCGTCGTCCCTCCATCTTTCCGTCCCGCAATCTCCTACACCACTAGACGGAATTCAACCAAACTTGCTACATCCCTTCCCCTCATGATTAGGGAGTGCAAGAGCAATATTATTTTTTCTGTGCGTCCGTCGTCCGTCCATCTGTCCACCACGCTATCTCCAAAACCACTGGTCGGAATTCAACCAAACTTGCTACATCACTTCCATCATGGTAAGAGTGTGCGAGAGCAACTTTATTTTTTCGTGCGTCCTTCCGCCCATGGGCCCGTCGTCCACTGTCTGTCAAACTATCTTCTCCTAAGCCACTGGGCGGAATTTAATCAAACTTGCTACATCATTTCCCCTCATGGTAAGAGAGTGCGAGAGCAATATTATTTTTTCCATGCTTCCGTCGTCCGTCCATCTGTCCATCACGCTGTCTCCTCCTAAACCACCGGGCGGAATTCAACTAAACTTGCTACATCACGTCCCCTCATGGTAAGGGTGTGCGGGAGCAACATTATTTTTACGTGCGTCCGTTCATCCAGCGTACGTCCATCTGTCCGTCACGCTGTCTCTTCCTAAACCACATGGCGGAATTTAACCAAACATGCTACATGACCATCCCTCATGGTAAAAAGGTGTGCGAGAGCAAGTCCGTCCGTCCGTCCGTCCGTTAGTCATGTTATTAGCAACAATAGCAACGGGGCGGGGATTTGCGATGGCGCACCATGGACTTTTTTTGTTTGTTTTGGAATTCATTTTTTTTATTTTATTTATTTATTTATCTATTTGAATAAATAAAAATATTTTAAAGTGTTTTCTATGGCGTGATATACGTTGCAATATTGTATCTAGTAATGTATCTGTCCCATATTAAAATATATATTCTATATTCAGATATTTATAGCAAATAAAAATAAATTTATTTGCAAAATTAATATCTATTGGCAATAAAAATATTCACTGGCAATAAAACTATTTATTGACAATTAATTTTAGTTATTGGCAATAAAATGTATTTATTTAGCAAAATAAATATTTATTTGCAATAAAATATATTTATTGGCAATTAGAATTATTTATTGGCAATATTTTTTTTTTTTTTTTTTTTCAAAATAAGAATATTTGTTCTATAATTAATTGGCAACAATATATATATATATATATGTATATTGGCAATAAAAATATATTCAGTCAAAATAAAATAAATGTCTTTTAATGAAATTGATATATATTTATTAAATCGATATATTGTTGTGTCACAATAAAAATATTTATTTGCAATGTGCAAAAAAAATGTTGAGTAAAATTAGTATTATGGGATATGACACAACTTTGTCACGGTGAATTTCATTGGCTCTGTGAAACCTAATAATGGCAGCCTCCATTAATTAAACAGAGCGCTGCCATATTGTTTTGTTTCGCGGTTTATGGTCAAGTCGATCCTTGGGGGAGAGTATAAAAGCCGGAATTAAATATCGGGAGCCGGGACCAAAAGTCGGGAGTAAATTTGGACAATCAAATAACAACACATGCACCTATCGGGATAAAATTTAGAAAATAAGTAGAATATACTCTCTACTTTAAAATGCATAAAAGATTTTATATCAATATCAAAAAAAAAAAAAATCACGTCATAATATGAAATATACGACTATGTCTCTCATTTTGGGGTCGGGACGAACTTTTGCGGTATTGACGATGTCAAGCATTTTGCAAATTATGGTCAGTCTGGGGGTTCCACACGAATTATTTTATGCATTATCAATTAAAAGCATGTCACAGATCAGAAAAATATATAAAGTATAGTTATTTCATCGCACCGTCTAGTAAATAATTGACCGGGAGTAGGTCGGGACTAAATTTCTGCTTGAAATCGACTCAGATTTGCCTTCTTGCTTATGTCACATACATTGTATTTCTTTAACTTTGGTTATGACTTGTGACACAAAACACATATCAGCAAATATTGTTTTTGTGTTGTAATAATATCTCACTGGAATTTGAAAGAGTGTTCTTTCTCGCAGTAGTCACATATCTAGGAACACTCATCACCCTTTAGTACTCCCACATATCTCAAATGATACCATCTCCGACACTTTCTATTCTCACACCCAACCATATCATCGACAAAATCAGCCTTTCCACGTCTGCAAGAGATCTCAATTATCTTCATCTTTTTATTTATGTCTATTCTGACATTTCTTAGCCTAGAATATTCCTTTGGAAAAGGCCGAAATTGCTTATTTTCAAGACAAGCAGTTAAATAAATAAAACAATACCTATTCAAACGATGATTTTGTGACGATATATTATATTAAAGACAATCAATTTTAATTGGTGCGATTGATTTGAAAACTCGGTGGAATACGGGAACTGATAGGTGATTCATGGAGTGAATAGTCATGATTAATTACATTTAAGTACTTTCATCAACATGATTTATGATGCTCGTGGCTGTCTTAAGCTTCTTACAACATAGACGTAGGAGCAGGGGGAGGAGGTGGTGGGGTGGGTTAGAGTCCTGATATGAAATAAATAAAGTAAAATAAACAAAAAAACAAAATAAAAGATAAATGCATCAAAAAAGTGGAAGACAAAACAAAATCATCCAATAAACAAACCTATCTTGTGCAAAAACTAAAGAAAAGACATAAAAAAAAAAACTCCTTTCGTTCTATATTTGATTTTGGTCCCTGATTAGTCCCGACCTACTCCCGGGTCAGTTATTTACTAGACGGTGCGATGAAATATTTTTTTTTTTTTATTTTCTTATCAGTGACATATTTTTAATGAAAATGCATAAAATAATTCTCGTGGCAACCTCCATCTGACCATAATTTGCAAAATGCTTGATATCGTCAATACGGCAAAAGTTGGTCCCGACCTAAAAATGTGCGACATAGTCGTATATTTCAGATTAAAACGTGAAAAATATATAATAATGATATAAAATCTTATATACATTTTAATGAAGAGTCTATATTCTACTTATGTTCCAAATTTTATCCTGATAGGTGCATGTTTAATGTTATTATTTCATTGTCCAGATTTGCTCCCAACTTTTGGTCCCGACTCCCGACCTTTACTCACGGCTTTTATACTCTCCCGATCCTTGACCGTTTCGACCTGAGTCAATTCGCACCTTTTGATTCTTGGTCACCTCGCACCCTAGGACGAACACTCTTCCGATATAAGTCAACTCGACAGTCGGTATTTCACCTCGCACCCCAGGACGAACACTCTTCCGACATAAGTCAACTCGACACTCGGTACTTCTCTAGTGTGTCGCAAGTTCTTTGTTTTGGATATGACTTGTAGTCCACACGGTCCGTATGCATTTTGTTTTTAAATCTTAATTTATTATATACTTGAATATATAGTCCAGATCTTGGGGCCGATCTTGGACTACTTATCCATACGTGTCTAGTGGTCCCAATGTTTCCGTGCAGACTTGGAAATTGGATCTTAAATTCTCATAGAACTGTTAACAAAACTGCAACAAAGCCTGTAAAATTCTAGGAAATCGGCAAACATAGGGGCATCTAAGGACGAAAGTCTTAGATGAGAAAATCAAAGCACAAGTTGACCAAGGATCGAACCGCCGGAAATTTCGTCGAGCAAATGAAAATATCTATTGCAAGGCTTCATCATATTCCACAACAATATTTTTTTACAAGAAGTATTTTTTGTATATATTATAAATAAATTTTTTTTTTTGGCAAATAAATATATTTGTATATATTTTGATTTTTATTGTCCATATAAAATATTGTATCAATACATATTTGATTTGCCCAAAAAATATTTATCGCAAATAAATATTTCTATTGTGAATAAATATATTTTTCTGGCCAATAAATATTTTATCATGAATAAATATATTTGTATTGGCAATAAATATTTATGTAGCAAAGAAGTATATTTTATGTCGCAAATAAATATTTTATTGTTAATAAATATATTTTATTGGCAATAAATACTTAATACAGAATTCATATTTTTGATATGGAACAAATATATTATCAGATACAATATTGCGACGTATATTACGCCATATTTTTCTGTTGATATTTGTACCCAGTATGCTAAGCATTTGACTTACCAAGGACCCAGATGTTCAAAGCGTCGTTAGCTTAACGAGCTGGTTAATGGGTCATTTTGTTAACTGTTTTAGCGGATTTAATATACAATATTCTGATATTTTTCCTGAAAAAATGTGCATAGCTTTTGCACTGCAAAAGCTACTAACATTTTTTCAGCAAAAAATTTCAGCATATTTGCGTATTACTCAGTATAAATTTTAACGAATCGTTAACTAACGACGTGGTTAGATTTGAACAACTGGGCCCAGTATGCTAAGTATTTGACTTACCGAACTCTGCCATGAAAGCCTCATTATTTTCAATTTCATTTGTGAAACCTTGGGATCTCTTCAAGGGCCTGTATCTGGAAAACATCAAACATAATAAACCAATATTTTTTTCTAGTTTTAATTTTGCTTTACCGCTGAATTCAATATGCTAGTTTCAATTCTTAAACTACAAGTTGTAACATGAATGTGGTGGACGAATGAAGATTCCCCATTGGACCGCGTCAAATGAATTATTTAGATCAACAGGCGTGCTTTTCCTATTCCCATTTCAATGAAAACTTGTTAAGGCTTCTACGAGATAGATATGCTTGGTAGATTTTCTACCATTTTACAAGGGAGGCAACTTTAGTGATTTTCTGTTGGTTTCATGTACATTCAACATTTTTTGAAAATGGGTCTGCTTTAAATGGAAAGAATTTGCTCCCCCTTAATTGGGAAAAATACTTTCCTTTTAGAGTAAACCCTTTTCAGAAGGGAGGCAAAACACAATTGACAGTTACCGCTTCTGACAATGCGCATCCATTTGCATTAAATATTTATATGAAAATTAGTTTCATTATGTGTAAATTATGTGTCAGAAACAAATTATTTCACACATTCTGTTCAGTTATTTTGTACAACTGCGCATCAGTTTAAGTGGTATAATTTATATGTATGAACACCCGTATGATGCATAATTTATAGCTACTATATTATCTTGACAACCATCATGTTAGGGTTGAGTTGCTTAACTAGAAATGCGGTATTACCGTTAACTAGAAGACAATGGTCATATATATATTGGACAGAAATTTTTGTTTTGTATATATTAGTTTCCTAGGTTTTATATTTTATTGCAATATAAACATAACAGTATTATATTTAGCGTGTTGCTACCCAGCCAACCAAATGAGGTCATGTCTACCTAACCACTCGTTTATTGGGCAGGCTTAATCCTCCAAGCGGTTAACCAGTATTGGGCACATTCTTTCACCAGAAACTGACAACTGTCCCTCTTGAATCAGCGGAAGGAAGAGAATGACCGAAGAAACTTATTCATGATCATTCACCGCGTAAGAATGTTGCCGACCCGGCGGGGGAGGGGGGTCGAACCCGCAACCTCCTGATCACCAGTCGGACGCTCGTCCAACCACCGAAGCCGGCAAAGAAGCAGTAGGTTAGAAAAATCTCTCTTGTATAAAGTGGCAGAAAATCCGTCATCTGTATCCAGTCCCTTAAGTGTTTCACATTCCTAGGTACGAGGGATGTTCGAAATAAATTGCTTATTTCTATCTGGAGACTTCAAATTTCAAGTTAGCCCAAACGTACTCATTTCATGCCCTCGAAGTACTCCCCGTGGCTAGAAATGCAAAATTTCAGCCGATGTATCCACTTCTTGAAGGCGTCACGAGACGCTGATTTGGGCACAGTAATAAGGTACTGATGAATGGCAGATCCAAGTGCCTGTCGGGACTGGTATTTCCGCCCAGCAAGGAATGCTTTCAATTTCGGAAACAAAAAGAAATCACATGGGGCAAGGTCTGAGGAACACGGGGGTGAGGCAAAACAGTTACTTTTTCTTTCTTCAAAAACGCCGTAACTATTGCGGAGGTATGTGCTGGGGCATTGTCATGTAGAAGACGGACATGTTTAAAACCAGTGGCAGGGCGTCGTTTCTGATAATACTTTTTCAGTTTCTTCAGTAATACGTCTTTGTAGTACTTTCCGGTGATGCTTTTGCCCTTTTTCACTGGCACTTTTATTGCGATTTTTTCACCAGAAAAGAAGATTGCATACAAAACCTTCTTTGTACTCACAGAACGTTTGGCAATTATTGGGCGTTTGCTGTGTTTAGTGGCCCAGATCTTATTGCTAACCTTTCTGACGGGCTCAAAATAATGGACCCAGGTTTCATCACCTGTGACGACATTGGCAAACTGCTTTTTTCATATTTTGGAAACATTTGAAGCAGCGTTTTGGCCACTTTAACCCGTTGCCTCTTTTGCTCGTCAGTCAACAGATGTGGCACCCATCTAGCAGAAATCTTTCTGACTTTCAAATGCTTCTTCAAAATAAGGTGAACCGTTGAAAGTGATATGCCTACCTTTCGTGCAATATCACGAACTGTAAATCTGGAATCTCCTCCAATGATTTCCTTTATTTTGGACGAGATGCAGATTTTGGCCTACCTGATTTCGGTGCATTTTTGATGGACTCTACACCAGACTCAAATTTCTTTTTCCACCGCCGAACTGTGTCACAAGACACACAAGAAGGTCTAAAAGCAGTAGAAATTTCAGTCATCAGCTTCTTCAAAGAACAACCAAGTTTTGAGCGAACTTTGATGTAAGTCCGTATTTCATCTTTTTTGTCGACGCTTCTACCAACCATTTTTACTGCAGTGGTCAATGACTGCGTGTATTCAAATGGCAAATTTTATGTCTTACACTTAGCCTAACATGTACATTTATACACCATTGTGTAGATATTGAATAACCCTATACAGGTATGTATTGGTTTTTATCGTGCCCCACGTGGATATCGAGCTAGAGGACAATAAGCAATTCATTTCGAACATCCCTCGTAAGCTTTCCCATCGACCTAGTTTGATCCGTGAGCTTTTGCATTTCACTGCAATAAAATAGCTTATTGAAAATCAAAGGCCTCATTCTGACTTCACTCAAACGTTTATCGAGCTGGCCCCTCACTGAATGCATATGTGTTCATCACACTTCTCCCATTTTGACCTATTCCGATTTTGAACCGATATACAATCGACTCTTGTAATCAAGACTACGCTTATCTCGAAAAGCTGCTTCTCTCGAAGTGAAAATCTGGTACCTGTTTTAATATAAAACTCTAACAAAAGGTAACACAGTATTGTGGAAAAGAGGAAAAACTTTTGTGGAAGAAAGGATAAATTGCTCCCTAGGAGCAAGTTTTCCTCTTTCCACAATATTTTCAATATTTCTCTTACTTAAGGAGTCAAATTACATATTCGTTTGTGAAATGTGGTTGTTTGATTTATTTCTCCTCAATTTTGCAAATTTGATATGTCGAGGAAAGGATATCTCGAAGTATTTAAGAGTCCTTTGGACTTCGAGATAACGGGAATCTACCGTAACTCTAATGCAAGACAAAATTAGTTGCATTGGAGCTTCGTATTTACGAGTATATCAAAGCTTCTGTTATTTGCGTTTACCGTTACCATGCTGAATACATTAAGATGCCACGCCCATTTCGATTTTAGCTTATCGGATTACTTGATCCAGGTTGTTGATGCAAATTCACATAGTACTTAATGGCAAACAGATCCAGATCAGTTGGCTTCTTCAGTAGCCAACTAATCTGAATCTACACTGTTTGCAAAGTTTGTGCATATCCGGGTTCAGCAGGACAAAGTTTAAGTGAATGATAACACTTTCAGGGAAGATAACTATTTAATAAATAATTAGCCCAATTTCTGAAATGAATCTTCTCTAAATGGAACTAATGTTTTCGCTTTAATAGCAAACTTATTCGTTTTAGAGTAGTTTCCTTTCTAAGGGCCTAGAAAGAAGGAAATTAGTCATATGTAAAAGAAAAGGCGGACAAAAATACAAAGTGCACCTGTTCTCCTTAAGGGTTTACCAAAGTGCAGGGGTGGGTGAGGTACCTGAAAATTTATGAATGTGAATATTATTTGAACATTCATGAAGTTGAAACTTTCTTTTATCAAGTTCACTGCATGTACTTATGTATGTTGTGAAATTTCATTACGAAAACATGCCTATTCAAATATACTGAAAATTTTACCACCAAAAAATGAAAATTTTCAGATAAAAAATTCTGATATTTTTCATATTCCTGCTCAAAACATAAATTGGGGTACTCGTGAGAACCTCCTCGAGTACCCGCAACCTATGTTTCTTAGCAAAAATAAGAAAAATAATGTATACCCTTGTAAACCCCAGTTTAACTATATAAAAGTGGGGTTTAAGGGGGTCAAAATTATATAGGCATGTTTTCGTGATATACACAAAAATGAAAAAAAAAACACAAATATCTTACCAAATATATTTTCAATATGTTTCCCTTCCAACCTTGTAATCCCAATTAGTATGCTTGAATAAACTTGCATCACTACTTAGAACAGCTATTTATCTCAAATGTATGAAAGTTTCCATGCTCGGTCTTGAACACCAGAGGAATCTTCACAACTTTTATGTCTGTACTACATGCAGATAATTACAAATTTCCAGACATATTTTCTGTTGATAAAGTAGTGCCAAAAAAGGTATGGTGGAATATAACTGCAACTGGAAATGATCACCTGCCAGATCTTGTTAACTTATCTCCCTTTGTACAGACTGCAGCAATACAGATAACAAGTTGAAGCTTTGAAAAAAGCTTGCCATCTTTTCAGCCCTTTTTTTCAATATAGTTTTGGCTCAAGGTTGCCATTCAAAAATTTTAAAAAGTGATTTAGTCCACATTGTCTAAGCAAGCCATTATTTTCATCGAAAATGGTGCTAAATGGAAACTGCATAGAAAAGGAACAATATCAAGTAAATGAAACTAGGTATAGCTAAAAGAAGAAATCAACTTGATTTTGCGAAATCAAGTATTTTTTTTTTTTACGAAATCAAGCTATAAAAATAAAGTTTTGGGGTACATGCATAATTTCTTTTTACTTTATGACTAAATATATATTTATACACTAATGCGCAATATTTAATGGAAAAATGTGTTTTAGGGTTGATTTTAAGCAAAATGTCGAATTTTTGCCAAATCCGTATTCCGCGAACCCGATTTCTTTGAAGAAATCCGCGTATTAAAATAAGGTTTCTGGACATATGCATAATTTCTTTTTACTATATTACTCAGTATGTATTTATATACTACTGCGCAAAATTTCATGAAAATAATATTGTGTGTTGGAATTCCGACCTTTTACCAAGTCCGTACACTGCGAAATCAATGGCTTTGAAGAAATCCGTCCCAAAAACTAAATCCGCTGAGCACATCCGAAATTTCTTTTCAATATATGAATGAATAAATAATGTCCAAGCTTTCTCTTAGAAACTTTGTATTTTCCTTGTTTCTGGATACCCATTTTGGATGTTTTTAGTTTTCACACATTGAAACACCTTTCAAGTCTTATAACAAAATTAAACACCAGTAAAAACACTAAATTCACATATTATTATCTTTCCAATAAATGCGGCGATTTCACTTGTCCACCATACTTGTTTACATTGGTCACACGGTTCTGATTTACTACGATTCACGTAATTAAGAACGTAAAATTGAAACGCAAATACATACCTTCAAATTGCAAATCGAATATGGAAATTGCTCCCATAGGGTATATTGAATGATTTCTTTACCAGACTGACGACATATTTACATTGGTTAAGCAATATACAACAAAAAATACTCGGAAATGTTCATGTACATGTTTCGCTTAAAACGAAACCGGAAGTATCGAATGTGTTCATTTCGGACAATAACGCGCAAGAGATATAATCCCAATAATCTTACGGTTTTTGAAAATCGTCCCGTTATTTATATATATTTTTATCAATTTACTTATAATATTATTTATCAAAAGCCAAAATACATTTACTTATTTGATTCAGAAGACTAGCTTTATCCAATGTTTCAGCTTAGCTCTGCTCACGGCGGAGCAATATATATGTGATAAGTCCATGGAATCTTCATGACAAGAAAAAATGTCTAAAATGAATCTCATTTTGCTTTTTAAAGGCAGGAATTTGTTTCTCTAGAATTTGTCATCGAGGCACTGAGCAGCGCTGAATTTTCATTTATATGGTGTCGGAAAGGGTAAAAATGACTGCACTCTTTTGTTTATTTCAGCCAACAGGTGGTTCCTATGTGTGTGAGGGGCTGTTGCGGAGAAGAACTCTAGACAGTAAAAGATTCTATGGGGAACTATTTGGTTGTACGGGGCGCTACAAAAAGTCGGTTGGTCCTGAGTAGGAAGAGGTTTTGGGATATCACATGCAGGGAAGTATACTAGCTTTCTGAAGTGATGAGGAAGGCACCAAAACATCAGAATCTGTTGCTGACTCAAACGGCCATTATATCACATCAAAACCAAGATCAGATTTGAGATCAGGGGACTAGTGGGTAAGAGCAACTCAACTTTTAGCATTGTAGCACATGGATAAATTAATAGGGTGTGTCACCTATATTACATTTTGAACATATACAGCGGAAAGTGCAGCACTGTTCAAACTGTGTAAGAAGAGTATTATTTGAATCATAAAAAGTGCAGCCCTATCCGAACTATGAGTATGGAAAACACCGTGGTTTGTATACACCGGCAATTTCTGTTTTGTACCTGAAAGCGGTGTTGAGGTACAAATTCTTCGTAATGACAGGTGGATAAGGAAAGCAAAACACAGTATAACCTCAATGGCTCGGACACGGATGGCTTGTTTACCGTGGATGATTCCCTTTTTTTCAGTCCCTACAAAATTCTTCCAATAGCTCAAGAAAACAAATATTTAGGGATTTTTTCTTATTTTATCATGGAATTGTATGTTGTGTGTACTCACTAGAATCGACTCATCGAGGCGATTCTAATGAGTACACTCAGCATACAATCATTGTGTATAAAATCGAAAAGATTTCCCTAAATAATTGCTATTTGCTTCCTGAACTGGTGCCATTATTAACCCTCAGTGTCCCGAACTACCCATGTCTGGAATGAATGTCCATGGTCCCAAAGATGTTCGAGCCATTGAGGTTCGACTGTACTTTGTTTCTGACTGGATCTGCTCCTTAACTGAATATTTTCTGTTGTCAAATTTGTTGATCATGCTGTGGAGAACGCATTTTACTTACATTATCATAGGTAAAAAAATGCTAGTTCCGGTTTGGTCATGGTTCATGTTGGCTCTCTAACGAAGTCGGAAAGATGCTCTGCATGATAATTGTTGAAATCTACTACCCAATATAAAAGCATCATACAAATGCTCTGTATTCAAAAATAAATAAAAAAAACGTTCATACAACAGGAAACCTTGTCACTCACATGTTCTCGAAAGTCCAGGACTCTTTTTATTTACCTGACCACCGGTATCAGCAACAAAACAGATATTGTCGATGGATATAGACCACAGTGGAGAGATTCTTCTTATCTTGCACGATTGCTTTTGTTCATTTTGCTCAGTTAGGAAATACATCGAGAAATCAGATTGAGGTTTGTTGTCCGGTCTTGTTATGTAAATGCTCAATCATTTCCAAATATTTCATTTAGACATTGCAACATCATAGATTATCTTGACAGGTTGAGTGATGAGGTCTGATAGTCTGATACAGTCTTAATTACCATAATTATCCAAAATATATATGACCCGCAACGTGAGAAAATATATCTTCGGACATGTGCGCCAAGCGATCATTCAGATCAGCCTGCGCATTTTCAGTCTGATAAGAATATTCACTAAACAGGGGATTTTAGAAAGCAAAGAATGCAAAGATACTCATACTTCATGCGGACAACGAAGACTCATTACGAAAACACGCCTATTCAAATATATTGAAAATTTCACCACCAAAAACTGGAGGTTTTCAGATAAAAATTCTGATATTTTTTATATTTCTGTTCAAAAACATAGATTGTGGGTACTCGTTAGAACCGCCTCGCCGTTGTTTTTGAGCAGAAATAAGAAAAAATAATGTATAACCCTGTAAACCTCAGTTTTACTATATAAAAAGTGGGGTTAAAGGGGGTCAAAATTATATAGGTATGTATTCGTGATGTCCGATCAGGCTGATGTGAGTCTGCGTTGGGTATAAATGTCAGAAAGTACGTTTTCACGCTGCTGCTTTCAACTACTTACCGTAACATCCAAATAAAATGAACAAGTCTATTTGACATTAAGTGTGTAAGTCTATGTAATGCGTACGTCCCCAATAATATACGAACTACCCTTGTCTCGAACAAATTCCCATGGTCCCAAAGATGTTCGAGTCATTGAGGTTTGACTGTATCAGAACACAATATCGATATTTCTCGTAAAAATGGCTCATCAAGAGCTATACCTAAGAAACGTGCACTTTAGACCTTTTCACATAGCGTGCCCTGTGACGGTAATATTTGTTTCGAAAAAATTAACTACGTCCTACGATTCCCAGACATGCTGAAAGGCGCACGGCGCGATTTGTCGAATCCCTTCTCCAAACGGATAATTAAATTATTCTGCTTGACATAATCCTAATATGTTTTCCTAGACCTAATATATAATGTTCCAAAAACTTTCAATATTCAGGAAATAGACTGAATGTTTTTTATGATAAGAACATATTTCAAAACAAATTTCTAAGCAACTGACAATTGCGTCACGTCATCTCCTTCAACTCAGTCTGTGCCCTCTGTATGTGTATTTGTGAATCTGTCAGCGAAAGAGGTAGAGTGCGCCGATTCGCTTTCTTATTTAGATTTATGCTGATCGAATACGTCCGTAAGTCTTGCTTTTGCAATCTCTACAGTATCATAATATTTTGCACGTTATTAATCCGTTAGCACAAACATCTGTGTGGTCAAAAAGTTAAGCATATTCTATACTGAAGGACGCAATGGGCTTTAATTCCCTCGCCCCTACGGCCGCAAGGATATGGGACATCTTTACCTTTTACCTATGCTATGTTCTGTGATTGTGGCTCTTCCTGGACGTCCCTGGTTCTATTTCCTTAACCCTTGTCATGCTGAATAAATTAAGATACCACACCCATTTCTAATTTTCAGCCAGTCAGATACTTGATCCAGATCGTTGCTATAAGTTTACATACTTAATGGTTAACCAGTGCAGATCCGGATCAGTTGTCTTCTTCAGAACCCAACTGATCTGGATCTACACTGTTTGCAAAGGCAGGGTGTATCCGGGTTCAGCAAGACTAGGGTAAGATCAACAATAGAAGGTTCTCAATCATGGCATAAATAAGAGCTGCAATTTACAGGCCATTCCAAAGATTCATTACTAACTTTTTTTTAACAGCTGAAATTTAGGCGGGCACGGCATTACCACCCAACTTGCGTGTGCGTCCAGCGTATACTCAGATCAGCCTGCGCATCCACACAATCTAAACATAGTCTTCTTGTTCCGTTTGAAGATGCTTTTGATCATTGGTTACCCACAGAATGCTCTGCGAAGACTCTGATCAGACTGCGCGGATGCGCAGGCTGATATGAGTCTTTGCTGTGCGCATAGGCACTCTTGTAAGAAATTCTGTGCCCCGGCTCACTTTAATCGCCATGCCACCGGACCGTTGTGTTTTACAAACTGTTGTTCCAAAACACTGCTTAATGCCACTAAACGATAAAGGCAACGTGTGTATCCAGTAGTGGGCCTTTATATTCAAAACCAAATGTCGACCAGACTTGAAATTGGACTTGATACGAGAAACGTAACAGATCGTATATGTAAACAGTAACTATCTAGTTTAGCTTACCATCTTAGCATTATCTAAAATCATCGATTAATCTTTAATGTATTAACATAATTTATGCCACTCCTACATGGTAATCTCAGCGGGCTCCCGTAGCCTAGTGGATAAGAGAGTTGACTCTTAATCATCCATTAGGTTTCTCACCGCTGTGGTTCGAGCCTAGCTCGGGTCATATGTGGGAAAGCCAAGTTCTGCTTACGGATGGTCAGGTGGTTTTTCCCCGGGTACTCCGGTTTTCGCCCACCTTCGATGAACGATCGGCTCGATATAAGTGAAATATTCTTGAAAGGGCCGTTAAACCCAAATCCAAAAAAAAAAACAAAAAAAAAAACATGATAATCTCTGACATGCATATTAAAACCCAATGAACAACAAATTGTAGTGAAAGGGTCTATTATAGACTGACATCTCAAGACATAAACAGTAACTTTGTCAAGGACAAAGCGGTGATACATATTCATGCACACGTCCGATCTGGACCGAGTATTTAGAACTGTTCCTGAATACACACCGCCGCGATATCTATGCCCTGCATCACCCAAAGCGTAATTACTTCCGTTCTGACATCGATTTATATAATTATGTCATTAAGTTGGGCACATAGGCCGTAAAACTGGTATTCTTTGTGTACATATTTTAATTCTGATATTAACAGCAAAAGTACTGACAGGGATAATTAGGATTTTAACTGCTCTCTTGTGATACAGATGATGTGTATTGATGCATGTGTTTACATTATAACCATGTTGAATTTAACTTGTGGTTTCTAAAACATTAATTATAAAAATAAGTTACCAGAAAAGGCCACAGTCACGAAGCACACAAACAATAACCTTTCCGAGACAAATAGGGAAGAGGTCAGGAATAAAACAATGCGACCCATATACAGTCAATTCTCGTTATCTCGGATGCCAAGGGACTCTCTTTAATACTTTGAGATATCCGTACCTCGACCTATCATATTTGCAGAATTGAGGAAAAATAAATCTAACAACCACATTTCACAAATGAACATATAATTTGACTCATGAAATTAGAGGTATATTGAAATATTCTGGTATTTCTCCTCTTTTCCACAATATTTTGTTACCTGCCGTTAGATTTCTATGATATAACAGGACCAGCTTTTCACTACGAGATAAACGATTGTTCCAGATTAGCGAAGTCGAGATAACACGAGTCGAGTGTACGATAACAGATATACAAGGTAGGAAATAATGCTTAAGATGAACATCCTCGGAACAGTAGGCGGATACAGGGTAGGTCTTGGACTGAGTCGCAATATACTGACTTTAATTCTGATGCAGCTCAAAAGTACAAACATGTGTTGGTCCTTGTGTTGGATCCTCTGTCTAATTATTGAACCGTCATAGTAGAACGCATATACAGTCGAACTCCAATTCCTCGAATAGCTTTAGGACCATGGAAATTTGTTCTAGACAAGGGTAGTTTGAGCCACTTATAGTTGATTTAAACAATATTTTATTGTATAATACATAGTGCACAATAATTACAAAAATACAGCAAGTATGGACACAATTATATAAATAGGATTCAGAAGACAGTCTAAAGACTAACTTAATCTTTAACCCCTAACCACTAACGGTTGATCATAGCGCATGATCAGAAGGGAAATTAAGATAAGTTAGTTGTGTAATTTCGATCGTCTTTAAAATCATATGTTGAGTGTATTCATTTGAACCGCCTCAAGAGACACGTTTTCATGATAAAATAAGAAAATTTCCTAAAATATCCATAAATATTTGTTTGCTACAGCTGTCGGAAGAATTTCCTAGGGAATCGGAGTTTGAATCAGCAACAATAAACGATCCATCGGTTTTCGAGTCATTGAAGTTATATTGTAATTACAAGCAGTATGGTTAAACAAAGCTAAACTAAAAGTAAAGATACCCAGGAAATGACACAATCACAAAGCAAAGCCTTTCCGAGACACAAAGAGAGAGAGAGAGAGAGAGAGAGAGAGAGAGAGAGAGAGAGAGAGAGAAGGAACAAATAATGGAAAAAAATCTATTACCACTACTACATGCTTCTGCCTTGGAAGGCCATGGTAGCTGTCTCTACTGCAACCACTATCTCCTCAAACTATGCTTCCGTTTTGGAAGACCATGGTAGCTGTCTCTACTGCCACCACTTCTTAAACCATGCTACAGTCCTGTAATGCCATGGTAACTGACTCTTCTGCCACCACTACCTCCTAAAACCATGCTTCTGTCCTGTACGGTCGTGGTAGTTGTCTCTCCTATCACCACTACCTCCCTCCTCAAACCATGCTTCTGTCTTGAAAGGCCACGGTAGCTGCATCTACTATCATCACTACCTCCTCAAACCATGTCTGTCCTGTAAGGTCATTGCTGCTTCATATGCTACCACCACTACCTCCTTAAATCATGCTTCTGTAATGAAAGGTCATGGTAATTGCCTCGACTGCCACTACTACCTCCTCAATCCATGCGTCTGTCCTATCAGGCCATGATAGCTGTCTCTGCTACCACCACTACATCCTCAAACCATGCTTTTGTCCTGAAAGTTCATGGTAGCTGTCTGGACTGCAACCACTACCTTTTCGAACCATGCGTCTGTCCTGTAAGTCCAGGTTAGCTGCATCTTCTGCCACTACAACCTCCTCAAACCATGCTGTTGCCCTGTAAAGCCGTGGTAGCTGTCTCTCCTGCCACCACTACCTCCTCAAACCATGCTACTGTCTTGTAAGGCCATAGAACTTGTCTCTACTGCCACCACACCTCTTCGCATCCTGCTACTGTCCTGTAAGGCGATTGTAGTTGTCTTTGCTGCCACCACTACCTCCACAAACCATGATACTGTCCTATAAGGTCAAGGCAGCTGTTTCTACTGTCAGCACTATCTTCACAAATTAGCGCGGCCCTTGAAATATAGAAATCAGCCATCAAATCTTCTGCAACATATTGATTACGTGACGTTATTAGATTTTCCGGGCATGCTTACGCAATAAAATAATTGTTTGTTAAAAATATTTTTTTTTGAAAATTGAAACCAAAACTTATGCATTTACAGTTTTTTTTTTTTTTTTTTTTTTTTTTTTTTTTTTTTTTTTTGTTTTTTTTTTACAGCATTTGAATACCATTATGAAAACATCCCTATTCAAATACACAGAAAATTTTACCTCCAAAAACTTAAAATTTTCAGATAAAAAAATCTGATAACTTTCATACTTCTGCTCAAAACATAGATTGTGGGTACTCGTTAGAACCGCCTCGGCAAGGCGGTTCTAACGAGTACCCACAATCTATGCTTTTGAGCAGAAATAAGAAAAATAATGCATACCCCTGGAAACCCCAGTTTTACTATATAAAAGTGGGGTTTAAGGGGGTCAAAATTATATAGGCATGTTTTCGTAATACACTTTTCTCATATGTAAAGCATCTAAAGCATTTAAAGAGAAAATACTTCATAACCAATTTAAATGCATTTAAAATCATTTGGTATCGTTTAAATAAAAGAAAATTATAAATGAAATTGTTTGTCATTTAAATCATTCTATAGCAGTTAAAACCATACGTTTGGTCATCTTAAAATTATTGCACGCACATAAGAGTTTTCCCTTCAAATGATTTAATATATCATTAATGTAAAATTTATGCATATAAAAGAAAATTATTTCAGCAGAAAATTCATGCATTAAATTTTGCAACAGATTACCAGCCATACATATGGGGCGTATTTCATGATGCTTATCACTGATATTCTTTATTTTATCACATGCTGATATTCATTTGACAAGTCGCGGCAATACAAATGAGAACCAGCAACAATATAATTAGAAGTAGATAAATGTGCTTAGGCTGCAATTGGAAATTGCTTGATTGTGCGCTTAAAGGGGTATGTGCGTTAATTGGATCGAATACGGTACTTCTAAGCCATAGCTGAAGATAAGCGTTTGTAATATCGAAGTAGAGTAGGTGAGTTAGAGTATCCCTATGCGGACGAAATGTCTGTAGTTTGGAGCTGTATCACAATTAAAGGCGAGGTTTCGCGCGAGTTTAAACAGTTTAAGCCTCCCGCCTCTCCACCCTTCTTTAACTCTTTCAGTGCCAAATTTCAGACGACATTTGTCGTCTGCTTTTTTATTTTAACAAACTGCTACTTGGAAAGACTATTATATGTAAAGTTGAAAGACTGAATATCAAACAGCGTGGATCCAGATGAGACGGCTCAATGACCGTCTCATCTGGATCTGTGCTGTTTGCAAAAGCCTATTATTATTGCCTAAGGCAGTGAAAGAGTTAACTGTTAAAGTACAACGGGACATTTCATTCACAAAACCTAAACTGTATATTTTCTAGGCACCAATTGTTGATGCGTTTAACAGATAGAAGCTTGGCACAAAATGAAGTTTCACATTTAAAAGTATTTGAAGTAGTGGAGTTCTGGCTGACAGTGTCTAAGATGATTGCTCTGAAATCCTGTACCCAGGTGTTCAAAGCATCTTTAGCTTAACAAGCTCGTTAGTGGTCAAAATGTTAACTGTTCTAGTAAGTATAATAACCAATTCACATGTATTTTTGCTGAAAAAATGTGCAAAAGCTACTCACATTTTATCAGCAAAAAGATATGTGATTATGCCATATTTAATGATCAAAATTTTAACGATACGTTAACTAACGACATCGTTAGTTTTGAACAACTGGGCCCTGGTGGTTCTGGTGTTGGTTATTATGTATGTGGACTTGTGGCTGCTCGCTGCGGGACTTTTATTATGTTTTTGTTTTCTTTATTGTTTTATTGTTGTGTTACGTGGATCCTGTCTAGCATTGTGATCACCTTGTTGGAGAAGAGGGACCTAGTGTTTTCCATTTCTTTGCTTTGTGGTGTGTCTACTGTCCCTCATGGTATGTGTGTGATCTGCGTCGTGAGAAAATGAGTGATCCGGACATGTGCAAACAAAACATCTAGATCGGTCAGCCAAGCAAATTTGTCTGAACACGGACTGTTCTATAATATGTCGTTACATTCTACAGTAACCAGTATATCTTCAAGCGAGCAGCAAAGGTCCTGATCAGACTGCGCGAATGTGTAGGCTGATCTGGGCCTTAGCTGTCCGCATATGTCTATTTCCTCATCACGCGGCCCAAATATATATTTACCAGACAGATGCAGTAAAGATTCAGATAGGTCATCTAAGCCATTTTGTCTGAACATGCCTGATGTTATGTCTTGGTTCGGGGCCTCCGCGGTTCAGCTAGTGGTTTTCTTTACCTCTGGCTGCCAGTTTCTGAGATGATCGCCTGTGTCCCCCTCCTTGATTCTTCACAGTGTTTTAATTTGATTTACATGTTGTTGTTTTTATGCCCCCGCCATTTTCAATGGTGGGGGGGGGGGCATATAGTATCACCGCTGTCCGTACGTACGTCCGTCCAGTCCGTGCCGTCCGTCCCGTACGTAACATTTTTTATTTTCGTGCGATATCTTTTGAATGGATTAGTATATTGGACTGAAATTTTATACACAGGTATATAATCATAAAATGTAGGTCAAGTTCGATTTAGGGTAAAATCCACCAATTATTTTGGGAGTTATGGCCCTTTTCAACTTTGAAAAATTTTCAACTTTGAAAAATATTCAACTTTGAAAAATGGTTTCCGTGCGATATCTTTTGAAAGGATTGGTGTATTGGATTGAAATTTTGTACACAGGTAAATTATCATAAAATGTAGGTCAAGTTTGATTGAAAGTAAAATCCGTCTATTATTTTGGGAGTTATGGCCCTTTTTCAACTTTGGAAAATGGTTTCCGTTCCATAACTTTTGAAAAGATTAGTGTATAAGATTCATATTTTATACACAAGCATATAATTATAAAATATAGGTCAAATTCGATTAAGGGTAAAATCCACCGATTATTTTTGGAGTTACGGCCCTTTATCAATATTGAAAAATAGTTGAAAAATAGTTTCTGTTTGATATCTTTTAAAAAGATTAGTGTATTGGATTCAAATTTTATACACAGGTATATAATCATAAAATGTAGGTCAAATAAGATTTAGGGTAAAATCCACCAAATATTTTTGGAGTTAAGGCCCTTTTTCACCTTTGAAAAATGGTTTCCGTTTCATAACATTTGAAAAGATTTGTGAATTGGATTCATATTTTATACACAAGCATATAATTATAAAATATAGGTCAAGTTTGATTTAGGGTAACATCCACCAATTATTTTTGGAGTTACGGCCGTTTATCAATTTTGTAAAATATTTGAAATATGATTTCCTTTCGATATCTTTTGAAAAGATCAGTGTATTAGATTCAAATTTTATACACAGGTATATAATAATAAAATGTAGGTCAAGTTTGTTTTAGAGTAAAATCCACCAATTATTTTGGGAGTTATGGCCCTTTTCAACTTTGAAAAATTTTCAACTTTGACAAATGGTTTCCGTGCGATATCTTTTGAAAGGATTAGTGTATTGGATTGAAATTTTGTGCACAGGTATATAATCATACAATGTAGGTCGTTCGATTTAGAGTAAAATCCGTCTATTATTTTGGGAGTTATGGCCCTTTTTTAACTTTGAAAAATGGTTTCCGTTCCATAACTTTTGAAAAGATTAGTGTATTGGATTCATATTTTATACACAAGCATATAATTATAAAATATAGGTCAAGTTCGATTTAGGGTAAAATCCGCTGATTTTTTTTTTTTTTTGAGTTACGGCCCTTTATCAATATTTAAATATAGTTGAAAAATGGTTTCTGTTTGATATCTTTTGAAAAAATTAGTGTATTGGATTCAAATTGTGTACACAGGTATAAAATCATAAAATGTAGGTCAAATAAGATTTAGGGTAAAATCCACCAATTATTTTTGGAGTTATGGCCCTTCTTCACCTTTGACAAATGGTTTCGTTCCATAACATTTGAAAAGATTTGTGAATTGGATTCATATTTTATACACAAGCATATAATTATAAAATATAGGTCAAGTTTGATTTAGAGTAACATCCACCAATTATTTTTGGAGTTACGGCCGTTTATCAATTTTGTAAAATAGTTGAAATATGGTTTCCTTTCGATATCTTTTGAAAAGATCAGTGTATTAGATTCAAATTTTATACACAGGTATATAATAATAAAATGTAGGTCAAGTTTGTTTTAGGGTAAAATCCACCAATTATTTTGGGAGTTATGGCCCTTTTCAACTTTGAAAAATTTTCAACTTTGACAAATGGTTTCCGTGCGATATCTTTTGAAAGGATTAGTGTATTGGATTGAAATTTTGTGCACAGGTATATAATCATAAAATGTAGGTCAAGTTCGATTAAGAGTAAAATCCGTCTATTATTTTGGGAGTTATGGCCCTTTTTCAACTTTGGAAAATGGTTTACGTTCCATAACCTTTGAAAAGATTAGTGTATTGGATTCATATTTTATACACAAGCATATAATTATAAAATATAGGTCAAGTTCGATTTAGGGTAAAATCCACTGATTTTTTTTTTTTTTTTGGTGTTACGGCCTTTTATCAATATTGAAAAATAGTTGAAAAATGGTTTCTGTTTGATATCTTTTGAAAAGATTAGTGTATTGGATTCAAATTTTATACACAGGTATATAATCATAAAATGTATGTCAAGTTGGATTTAGGGTAAAATCCACTAATTATATTTGGAGTTATGACCCTTTTTCAGCTTTGAAAAATGGTTTCTGTTCCATAACTTTTGAAACAATTAGTGAATTGGATTCATATTTTATACATAAGCATATAATTATGAAATATAGGTCAGTTTTGATTTAGGGTAAAATCCACTAATTATATATGGAGTTAGAGCCCTTTTTTCAACGTTGAAAAATAGTTTCAGTTTCAAATCTTTTGAAAACATTAGTGTATTGAATTCAAATTTAGCACACAGGTATATAATCATTAAATAGAGGTCAAGTTCCAAGTAGGGTAAAATCAACCCATTATTATGGAAGTTATGGCCCTTTTTCACCTTTAAAAGGTGTTTTCCTTCTGATATTTTTTAAAAAAAAAAAAGATTGATTTGTCCCTTCTTTCAACTTCATTTTTTTTTGCAAACTACCTGCGTGTGGTTGAGGATGGCCCTGGGCGGGGACATCTGTGTCATACTGACACATTTCTAGTTTTTTTCTGTGATGTTTGTGCGTCGGTCATTTCATATGTGGCGTTTATTTTGTCAATGTTTGTTCCTCATCTCTCCCTCTGTTAGTGCATCGGTAGTGTTGTGTTTCGTGATTTGCGCATTTTTCTGAGTACCTTCACTTATAGTTTTACAATCTAATACTCATTCTAATTATTGTTGATACTTCGTCCAACAATGCTTAAACTATAAGTGTTACTAAATACACCCGATTCTCGTTATCTCAAGTCCAAGGGCCTCTCTGGAATACTCTGGAGATATATTAAAAATATTGTGTAAAAGAGAAGTAATTGCTCCTAAGGAGCAATTTATCATCTTTTTTCTACAATATTTTGTTACCTGTTGTTAGGATTCTATGTGAAAACAGAGGCCAGATTTTCACTTCGAGATAAGCGGTTATTCGAGATAGGCGAAGTCGAGATAACGAGAGTCGACTTACCAACATGGATTGTCAAGGTTCCGAATATCAGAGGCCCGTTATTTTTTTTTTTTTTTTTTTTTTTTTTTTTTGTTGTTTTTTGTTTGTTCGTCAAAACGAAAGACGGTCTTTGTGACTGTGAATTCGGTGCTCTAAGTATATCTTGTTAATTTCATCATATCTTAACTAGCGAGATTCCGAAAAACTAGTTATACTAACAACAATATCTTTATCATCGTTATGACGCAGGTTTAGGGGTAAACATGTGAGTATGTAACTTATTACATCCGTCCCTTCCAACGAAGATTTAGGTATGCCTGCGCATTTCGCGCAGTATTACATTACGTTAACAAGTCTGTGTAATGTATACCTATACAACGCATATTGAAAACAAGGGTACGGGGGTGCGGGGTCTACAATAACCCATTTATGCATAGCGTCCCATACAAGGGACATTGGCAAACAGTGTAGACCAAGATCTACACTGTTCGCATTAAAGACAGAAATTTCTATACAACGTGGTACCAATAAAAACTTACCAGACAGCCCTATTAGTGGAAATGAACCAGTCCAAATATTTAAGGTAGGAGAGTCCACTCGGTATAAATGGGTTGATGAGGTGATTTTCAGAATTTTGCAGTTTTTAGTATGCTTTTCAGTTTTGTTTGTTACTTCTAGCGATCTTTTACACTGAATAATTCTGTCTTAATGTGCTTAATAACCCTCATTTTACATATTACATGGTGAAAATGCCATGTTTATATAGTTCTTGATAAAAAGGGTAAGAAGATAAATAGTTTTAATACTTCTTCACAAAAAACATACGTTGTGGGTACTCCTTAGAAGCGCCTCTCCGTATGTTTTATGTGGACATGAGAAAAAGTGCTTTTTTTTCTAAAAACTGACGTATTATAGAACAATGACTTACAAATATACACTTTTACATCAGTGTTTTATGTAATATATCGCTTAATTACTTTACACAGACATGTTCTACAGTATCTCATAAGTTTGCTTGCTTGTGGGATAGGGTCGTTTTTTCTTATTTCTCCGTAAGGGCATTGTTCCCTTTTCTTGTTCCAGTGACTAAACAAATTTTAACATGAATACAAATTATGCAGAGAGACAATTCATGGAAAAATGCATGCAGTTGGAAAAGAAAACAAAACTTTTTTTAAATTAAACAAATTCTGCTTACACTGTATTTGTATCGTTTCATACAAAAACGCACGTGTAACATTTCCAGGGGAAGCAACCCTTGCCAAAACTATTTTGTTCCCTTCTGAAAAGGTTTCTACTGTAAGAAGATAAATATCTGCTTGCTTAGTTTTAGTTTATCCAGTCCCTTTACGGCCTAGACCAGTCCGTGCGTCCAATCAATACGACTCATTCAGTCATAACCAAAGCATAACTTTCCCAACTCGATTTAACTATTTTGCCATGCATTATTATAATATGCACATTCATGGAACTAGATAGAAAAGATAAGTCAATATTCATCAATATTCACAACATATGTTTTCTGAAAAATGAGCCAGCGCACATAAGACTTGTGCGACCAGCGAAGACTCAGATCAGTCGGCGCCTCCGCACAGTCTGATCAGAGTCTTCGCTGAGCGTATGTGCCTTCTAAAGCCCTAGGGCTATACAGACGACATTCAATGGATCAAACAACTTTGGGACCATGAAAATTTCTTCTAGACACGGATTGTTCGAGCAACTAAGAGTTATCAAGTCAGGAGACAACTGGGGATAGTTTAGGGACATCTTCTCGATCTTCTATAAAATAATGGTACGTTTGAGTGTACTCATAACAATTTCCTCGACGAGGCGATTCTAATGAGTACATACAACCGTATATTTTCATGCTAGAATAATAATTGTTCTTATGATTTATAATATCCCCAATATATGTTTCCTTGAGTAATCGGAAGAATTCCCTGGGGACTCAAAAACGAGTTGGAATCAGCCACGGTGAATGAGTCTTTTATGTTAATCCCAGCTAGCATTCTTAATAAATCTATAGCGGGCCGTTATCGGCCCGTCAGGGTAGCTGACGGGCCGATAGCGGCCCGCTATTATGTAGAATGCTTACTGGGATAATATGCATCACGGAGCTATACATGCGGTATTTGTTTGTCTATTTATACAAACGGATATGCACTCAATCATATATCATAAACAATCAGCTCATCAACTGAGAATCGAAGGGTTGTTTATGTATGAGTGGTAATAATGTGAGTAGTATAGGCTGGCATCATGCCAACCTATACTACTAATGTGATGGAAAGTATATGAATGGTGACAAAGTATACGAATAGGCAGGGTTTGAAATTTTCCGGCCGTACTTCTATATCAAAGTTATCTCCACCCAGAGGTGACAGCAAATAATAAGCAGCCAAACCAAACAGATATCCTAAATATTAAAGCCATTGTTAAAAGGCTCGGCTATTTTTATGTCCTATCAGATCATGCTGCAAAAAATCCGTTGATACATAAAACATATGCAAATTTGAACTAATGATCAAATACATCATCACGAAAACATGCCTATATAATTTTGACCCCTTAAACCCCACTTTTATTTAGTAAAACTGGGGTTTACAGGGTATTCATTATTTTTCTTATTTCTGCTAAAAAAAAACAAAAAAACATAGATTGTGGGTACTCGTTAGAACCGCCTCGCCGAGGCGGTTCTTACGAGTGCCCACAATCTATGTTTTGGGCAAAAATATGAAAAATATCAGATTTTTTATCTGAAAACTTTCAGTTTTTGGTGGTCAAATTTTCAGTATATTTAAATAGGCGTGTTTTCATAATGTCAAGAACAAGTCTTTTAGTCGAACAGAAAGGAAGGCAATGATCAGGGATCGATACAATTGCCTAACACCGACTTTTATAAAAACACATATAAAGTTAATACAGGTAGATCTACAGGTAGCTGTAGATCGGAAGGATCTGTTACGGTAAAACTACGACTAAGTGCAAATACTCTTGCCATAGAAACACGAAGGCACCGCGACATTTTAGGATCTAATAGGATATGCACTATTTGCAGTACAGAATCAGTAGAGGATGTACTGCATACTGGTATTTGCGTGAAAACTTCTTAATTCCACAAGGTACTAAAGGGGAATTACGCAAAGTCGAATACTATGTCGAACAATATTTAAATTTCGACTCCTATTGTAAGTAATGTCAGTCACGTAGTTTTACTAGATGGTAGAAACTTTGAGGGTAGAAATTTTACTATTATGAAAATATTAATAAGATACATTAAAATCCTCTTTAAAACTCGCACTAAATTGCTAACCTTCTTAAATGTCTGTATCACCATTGCTCAGTTTATTTTGAGTGTATTTTTGTTGTTGTTTTTTATGCATTGCATTGTGTTTAAATATGTTTGCCATTACCATTCATTGTGAACGTGTATAGTGGGAATAAATCGTTTTCATCGCCAGTCTATCATATGATCTCTCATATATATATATCATTGGAGGTTTCCCACAATACGTAATGTCTATTTATATCTCTGGGTTATAATAGATATGATGAATATAACCACGTCTGTGTTATGATACTAAATAGTCATTCGATATTTTATGTAAATAATTTCGTGTTCATCTTGTCACCAGGTAGGTGGGGTATTGTTTTTTTCATATCTGATACGTTTCAATTTCATCTTAAATATTTGCTATTACATTAGTATTACTATTGCTCTGTTAAGATTAAATTAATGTGAAGACGTGTTACAACAATAAGTACGTTTTGTTGAAGGGTTTGTCATTGCAATTATGCCGTATATGAATAATTCGGAGTCCTGTCAAACATTGTATAATACATATATTTCATTTTTGATAAATTGTTAAATTTGCAATGCACGCTCCCGATGCCACTATTTCACTATTTGTCTGTAATTTGTATTATGGGCCGGTGGCCAGAAGTACTTAATGACCTTTGTCATTGTAATCATTTTTACTGCAAAAACGAACGATGCAGCACTCTAAATGTAAAATGTTGAAGGTTTATAGAATGCAGAAAACAACGTGGCTTCAAGTTTTATACAAGGATTATGTGTATTCTTTTGAACTATATACAAATATTTTCCTACAGGTAACACTATTTGTATACTTTAGTGTTATCGAATTCAAAAGAGTTGAAGCGAATTACATGTTGAGATTTATTTGATGACACAAGTCACATGTTCTAACGCTGTATCCTATTTTAAGGGGAAAGGATAAACTTTCCGTGGGGTGGGAGAGGCAGTCTGATAAAATTATGTTTTGCTTCCCTTCTGAAAGGGGTCTACTCTAAAAATGAAAGAAAAAAAAATGCTCCCTTTGAAATTTAGAGGTGCATCAGAATTAAGGACGAGGTTTCGCATGAGCAAAACATGTTTAAATCCCGACTCCTCTCCCCACCTCCACTCCCCTAACAGTATTATTTCATTATTTAATTATTTTTTGGCTGACCATCCTAAGTTCCTCTGTCATTTTCTGATTAGCTTGCATGGAAATGTGGAGCGCTGTGGTGCAGTGGTAAAGCATCGGACTCGAGAGGTACCGGGTTCGATCCCCACGAACAGCAAGTGTTGTTTCCTTGAGCAAGAGACTTTATCCACATTGCTTAGTACTGGTTTCTACCCAGGAAAAAAGAGGGCCACATGGAAGATTAGTACTACATTACTAAATGTGTTACCCTCTATAAATAAAGTCGATTATTATTATTATTATTGTTATTATTATTATTATTAAATAAAAAAGTCTCTAAATTAACCATCTACTGAAAGAATACTGGTCTTTAATTTTCTTTGAAATATTATCCTGCTAAAGTAAGTCTGAGCGTGGCAAAGGTCTATAATGTTTTCATTCATTGTGTTTACGTGTAGTGTAAAAAAAATGTATTTTAACTCATATTACAATTTGTAATCTACTATTACAATTTGTAATCTACTAACTTTAAAGGCTCCATATCCCTCAAATAATGGACATTTTAGCATCAAAGAAAGGTTTAATATATTGATATATGGTATTTATACAGTCATACGATGTGGCACCTGACAGCTAATAAAATTTCAGATAATCTGTTGTTCTTGAAATGAAATGATCCAGTTCAAAAACGAGAGACTAACTAAAATTTTACAGGCTGTCAGATGCCATACTTTATTATCGTATTAATATTAAATATATCAATTTATTAAGCTTTTCTTGGATAAAAAGTCTAGTTTTGAGGTATAAAGAGTCTTTAAACTGAGCATAGTAAAAACGCTTGTTAGTTAATATTAAAAACTTTCCGACCTGAGCTTATGAAATGGACTGTTCCATCATTGACTTTGGATATATCCACTGACGCAAATAGCATGGCAGTCAAAACTGAAGGGCAGACTGTGTAGATCCAGATGAGTCTGCTTATACCGAGCCGTTTCATTTGAATATACATTGTTTGCAAAGGTCTATGTTTTGTTCTGAAGGGTTGAACGAGTTAAAACTTGTATTCATAGATGTACCTTTTTTGACTTTTATTAATAGCAAGATAAATAAATTTTATGAATCTAAGATTCAGTGAATACTCTTTCAACAGTTGACCGACTGCTATGTAGACATGTACAAATGAGCCACAACAACAAAAAAACGTATCTTCGGACATATGCGACTAGCGAACAACGAAAACTCTGATCAGACTGCGCGGATATTCTTAGTATTATCTGTGAAACAATACACGAGTTAATACACGCACAGGCGATGAATGATTAGCTGGTAATGATCTACAAGGATCCTTTCTGGTATAATCTATAAATCCATGTGAGGCGCAGCGTACATTAGAAAACATACCTTCTGATATGTGCATCTAATGAAGACAAATCAGCTTGCAAATCCGCGCAGTCTGATCAGAGTCCTCGTTATCCGCATGAAGAAACTTTGCATCCTTGACTGTCCAAAATGCGTCCAGTGATGATTCTGATCAGACTGCGCGAATGTGCAGGCTGATCTGAATCTTTGCTGGGCGCACACGTCTAAATGTACGTTCTCTGACGTCGCGGCTCATTTGAATAAATGCGCTCAATAAAACAATGACCCTTGTAATAAAATATCGTAAAATATCGTACCGTGCTCGACATGACCCCATTGGGTTGACTGGGCCGTAAAACCTCAACACAATAAAATATCGTTGGCTGATTATGCTTGTGTTACACGTATATCAAGAAACAATATATTCATTTCAGATGCAAGTGTTTCATAACATAGGAATCCTGTTTAGCATCCACTTACTCGGACAGCACTATGAGGAAATTTGTCGTGTGTTCGATATAGATCATGAAAAATACCTATTGTAAATAAGTTCTTGTCTCAGAGTTGTTCATTTCTACTAGATACGTACAAGGTATTGCAAATCAGAGAAACATGGATACAACGACGATATTCAGAAACTTAGTGACTAATACGTACATCCCAGGGCTCGATTACTTCTCTAACTATTTGTCATTCCAAACAGTTTTCTACAATCCTGGAAATTTCAGATATATGACGCCTTATTGTTACTGTACATGTGGATTCGAACATGAATACTTGGACTATATCTCTGAATCTGGTGAAATAAATGAAGTGTTATATGAGAAAATAGTTCAAAGTATCATTGATGGTAAGTGTCCACATGTGGAGCAAGTACCCCAGGAGTACGTACAAGAGACAGGAATTTTTCCTTTACATGTTGCTGCAGCACTTGGTACAACAGAGGCAATCGTCACACCGAGTGATCAAAGATTCTATTTTAATAATGTCTACATAAGTCCAGAATCACTGACTGGTCTCTTCCAGCTGACTCCTTTTAATTTATCTGCAATTAAGAATAGGCATGCATGTACTCCAGCATCGACTAGAACCGGTCTTATTTCGTTAAGAACCCGTTATCTAATGTACGCAGAGAGGTCAACTATGGACAAACGCACAATAAGGTTACAACAAATACCAATTCTTGAATTATTTGTGAAGAAAAATAATATCAAATTGCTACAGTCCTACCTCAAGAACTACTGCTTAGATCCTGAAGGTGCCTTTTCAGCCATTAAATTCACATTCGAACATAATTTAAATGATATTCAAGAAACCCTGTTGCAAGCAAAACCGTCTTCAACAAATTGTTGTGAACTATCTATTGTTTATAACCGACCTGAAGTGTTCGACTTGCTATTACAAAATTTATCTTTCCTTCATAACATCGGTAAAGGCCGAGTAAGCCATGAGATAGGAGCCATTAAAGTCAGGTTAAGTAAAGCCTGTTATGTACTTCAACGAAAGCAGTGCGAAATGATACTCACTAAGTACAACATTGACACTATCGCAGATATGTCGAACTTAGAAAGAATAAAAACTCTGTTAAGTCTACTAAAATTATATCCCAACTTTGAAGCCGAAATTTTGAGTCAGTTAAAACAAATTTCTACACAATCCAATAAACTGAATAATCAAGAAGCGTCAAGGAATGGCAGCATTTTAAAAACTTTTTCAAACTTCTTTCGACATCTCGCACACAAAACCACTTATCGTAAAGAAGGCAACTTTCTAAAATTGCTATATCGAGGTGACTGGCTTAACCATTATGTGAAAGAGGGAGCCACGCAACACGGTTGTCGTGTTTTGAAAACAGTGATTGATTTTGGGGCCAGTATAAATAGCATTGACGAAGCCGGAATGACCCCTTTGATACACGTACTCACTACTTTTCGCCATTCAGTGAATGAACGACAACGAGTGGAATTGCTGATATACGAAAATCCTGATTTTACGTTAAATCAGTCAGCTGTTACTATTGCAATTAAACAATGCAAATTTGGTTCAGATTTATCTGCATTTGATATCGATGGCGATCTGCTTATGGACGCAAGACAACATGGATGGTTTGGACATGATGACGTAGACAGTTTAGCTTTGAATTACATGGCGCCGCTTTTGATAGAATGCGGATTTCCGACTTCGAAAGAAACTGACATAGTATTGGAAACATTGAGGGGGGATATGCACAAGGTAGAGCGTGAATATATTCTTAGCTGTCTACAGACTCCAAGGTTACTGTCCCTCATCTGTCGTGACACGCTGAGGAATCATTTTAAAGGTCGCTATATACATCAGTTCGTGTCTATATCGAATATTCCACAGACAATATAAGACTTTATTCTACTGAAACCCTTACTGAAATGCATTCCTGACGAGTTACTGTATCGATAAACTTTCTGATAAGCCAAAACCTTGTCCGTGTTTAGTGTAACCCTACTCTGCCTTTTTTTTCCTGGTGAAACCTAGATCTTTTTCTCGTTTTTTTTTTTTTAATAAATAAATAGGTGTCACTGGGATAAAATATTTATGCTGCCGTATTAATGCTAAATATTCGTACGAGTAGTTCTGAGCAAACAGTGTAGACCCAGATCATACTGCTTCTACAGAAGCAGTTTGATCAGGGTCTACACTGTTTGCCATTCTATCAGTATGTTTAGATATATAAATGGGCAGTCAAACAGTCTTGGTAAAATTTTATGTGAATTATGGCGCAGAGTCCAAATGTATTTGGTACTTTTGGTATAATTCTATACAAAAGAAAAATGTTAAAACAAATCCCTACCTACTTTACCTTTTTTTTTTCCAATGATGTTACCCTAAACACACACACACACACACACACACACAGAGATACACACACACATATATATATATATATATATATATATATATATATATATATATATATATATATATATATATATATATATATATATATATATATATATATATATATATATATGTATATATATATATATATATATATATATATATATATATATATATATATATTTTTTTTTTTTTTTTTTTTTTTTTTTTTTTTTTTTTTGCCTTAAAACGTAAATACAGTAAGCCTTCAATGACATGAACATCGATGGCTCGTTTATGGTGGCTGATTGCAACTCGTTTTTGAGTCCCTCGGAAATTCTTCCAATAGCTTTGGCGCTGTAATTACCCAATTGTGGCCTAAATTACCCATGTCTAGAACAAATGTTCCCAAAGATGTTCTAGCTCAGTGTATGTAGTGACTTTGTAGAGCTACAGCAGTACGGAATCTCTTCTGCAGTGGTTTACCATAGTAATATGTTTATCGGTCAGAAATGGTCAATTTCTAATAATATTATGATTTATAATCACGAAAACATGCCTATATAATTTTGACCCCCTTAAACATCATTTTTTATACAGTAAAACTGGGGTTTACAGGGGTAAACATTTTTTCTGCTCAAAAACATAGCTTGTGGTACTCGTTAGAACCGCCTCGGCGAGGCGGTTCTAACAAGTACCCACAATCTATGAGCAGAAATATGAAAACTATCAGATTTTTTATCTGAAACTTTCAGTTTTTGGTGGTGAAATTTTCAATATATTTAAATAGGCGTGTTATCGTAATATTGATAATAACTGATCCGCAAGTCAGAAAAACGTTCCTTTAGACATGTGCGCCCATCGAAGATTCAAGGTTGCATAGTTCCTTCATGCGGACAATGAAGATTCTGGTCAAGCTGCGCGGATGCGCAGGTGGATCTGAGTCTTCGTTGGGTGCACATTTCAGACAATACGTTTTCTCATTTTTCTCAAATGAAAAAAAAAAGGTGAGGGGAAGGTGGTTAAGTCTACTAAAACAAATTTGTGCAACGCAAAACGCTGAACGAAGTAATAAACTAAAATAAATGAGTCTTAAATGTTTCAAGCACCAAAAGGCCAGGTAGGCTCTCTCTTAAATACCGCGATTCCTTTTAACTTGGGTGGGGGGGGGGGGGTGGTGGGGGTGAGCATAGATGTATACGGTACACATACTTATAACTATACTGCCGTTTTTCTGTTTAGACCTGGCAGTTATCACTTACTTAACTTAAAGAATTGCTTCCGATCTTTAGATTACGTAAGAGTCAGAATCAATCGGATGGTAAATTGTTCTTGTTCAAATTTTAGAAGAAGTATGGTAAGGAGTCGAGGTGTCCGAATACTTAGGGTAAATACCGTCAAAGGAACTTGCTTGGTGAGGCGTTCAGGTGTCCGCATACTTTATGTAAATTTTATACGATACACAACACTAACTCGTGACTGTTATTGAAGTGACCTCGAATATCGGGTAATGTCTAAATTTATCTTTTTTTTTTCTACACACTGGTGTTATAAAAAAAACGTATCTTCGGACATGTCCCAGCAGGCACACAACGTTGAAACAACGTCGATTCAACGTTGATTTAGCGTCGTTGAATCAACGTTGAATCGGCGTTGTTTCAATGTTGTTGAATCAACGTTGAATCGACGTTGTTTCAACGTTGTGTGTCTGGTGGGGTTCGCCTAGCAAAGATTCAGATCACCCTGCGCATTTATTTCGCGTAGGCTGAACACAGTCAATAAGATGCACTTTAGATATTTTTTATGTGGAGAACGAAGACTATGACCAGACGGCGCGGATTCGCAGACTGACTTGAATCTTCGTTGGGCGCACATATGAGAAGGTACATTTCCTTACCTTGCGGCTTATAAATATGTAAAGGATTTATTATAGAGTGTTCTGATGTTACTGTGTTGATGTGTAGTCAGTGTATATAGTAAATATGAAGATAAAGTTATCTAACGTAACGGTAAGTTGTCATACGGACGTTTGTTACATACTTTTTATGCTTGTAAACGCTAACAATAAACACAAATTGTCAGCGGTATTTTAAAGTATTTAAAAAGATTTTGGAATGTGTAGGTACAATTTAATGAAAATACATTATTTCGCAACTACAAAGCATTTGAAAAGCAAACATAATCTTTGCAAAAAATAAATAAGACAAGACCGTATAAAGTAAAAAATGAATGCCCTCAGTCTATTACAATTTCCACGTATTTTGCACAAAAAAGGCACTAATCAGTCTTCTTTTATAACTCTCCTAACACCTGCCACTAACTGTATTCCAAACATTGGTACAACCAGTAATTTTGGAAAAAAAATGGATTGTCACGTTTATGCCTTTCAGTGTGAAGGTTAAGGCTGCATAAGGCTACATGGTCTGAAGAGTGTAAACAAAACAAGTAGTTCCTTCTATGTATGGTGGACAAAACTTGTCATATGACTGCGTATTTTTTTACTTCAGAAAATGTATCAATAATGTAAAATCCGTTGAAGTTCATGAAAACTATTGTAATAAACAGGTTTGATAGACATGTACCGTAATGATCTTTAATTTTAAGACAGACATGTTTATGCAAACTGCGTAGATCTAGATCAGAAGAGCATTCTGAACAGGATACACACTGTTTGGCATTCTGTCAGTATCATTTGGACACAGAACTCTACATCAAATTCACATTGTCCCACTTTTTACAACGATTACAACAATGTTTTCGTGTAACCAATTTTTTATGACTTTTACGGTAACAGAGATAAGCTGCAGCATGATATAACCCGGATAATCATCTGTGCCTTATCCACTTTATGGGTAGGTAAGAGCCCTGGAGGTTTCTTTCAACAGACAACAAACCTTGACGATACTGGGCAGATACCTAGGCTAATTTGAGTCTTCACTGAGCACAGGTAGCGACTGAGCCGCAGCATGACAAAGCCAACTATGTGACACGTACATCCATTGACAACTCGGTTCAGCCTGGCCATCCACCCAGTCTGATCAGAATCTTTGCTGTCTACATGCGGGAAGTTTGTCAAAGAGGGCATAGCAAAGATTTTGATCAGACTGGGCAGATGCCCAGGGTGATCTTAATTTTCATTGGGCACACACGTCAGTGTGCTGCTTTTGTCATAAGGTGGCTCAACCTGTATATTTTCCTAATGTGATAGCTTAAAATAACACAAAGCTGATGCAGGCAATCACGGTTGACAACCTTGTTTCCCCATTTAACTGCACTGTCCCATGAGTGATCCTCGAGTCATCCATCAAGAATGGCCACATAGTCGACTATTTTGTGTGAAGCTTTCTCTAGTTCCGTAATAATGAAGGTTCAGGTGACGCTTAAGTGATGCACAACCACAGTTTTGTCTATGTAATAAGTTCACATTTCATAGCAGCTGACTCAGTGAAAACTTTACTGCTTTATAACGTGATATTGAAAAATGTCAAACATAATAAACATTCTTACACACAAAAACCATGTCACAAAAAATGTGTCTTGTACAATTATTCGGCGATTCTAGGGTTATTTCTTTTCCTTGAAACACTATATTTTTACGCTTCTCAAACTTTTTAGAACAAGCAAATCCAGCAACTTTAGGCTCATACCCATATGTCTCAATTAAAAGGTTTCAATCTGATTCAGATTATGTAACACAAATTTGGTCGATGGAATATGGAATTTTACATCGGATCCAAGTCTAGTTTCTCTGTATCCACTCTTTATTATCAACAAAGGTAAGTCTGCAATATATACGAGTAGAAAGGAAAGCAATTTTCAGGAATCGATACAATTACCTAACAACTTCCGTTCAAAGACATTAAAGGGAAAAAACGCACTTAAAGTAACGGCACCACAATCATAAAAAAATAAATAAATAAAATAAAATAAAATTAAATTAAATTAAAAAAAACCCTACAAGCAGAAAACAAAAAGGAGACTTTATTCCCCTAAAATGCACTTAAAGTAACAGCACCACAATAAAAAAATTAATAAATAAAAAATAAACAAAATAAATAAACAAATAAAAAAAAATTAAAAAAAAACCTTCAAGCAGAAAGCAAAAAAGACTTTCTTCCCCTAAAATGCACTTAAAATAACAGCACCACAATAAAAATAAAAATAAAAGAAAAATAAATAAATAAAAAATAAACAAACAAAAAAAAATAAAAATAAATAAATAAACAAATAAAAAAAACCTATAAGCAGAAAGCAAAAAGGAGACTTTCTTCCCCTAAAAATGGCCAAACAGCTATCCAAAATAACAATTTTCATCAAGACATATATGCAAAGACATACAATGTCATATAAAGTAAACCAGAGCAGAAGCACCGCCTTGGGACGGTCAGACAAATATTAATGAGGGGTTGGGAGGGGGGATTAAATCGATTTTACGCGGCAACAACCCTCACCCTTAGTTCAGTCGTGGTATACACAATACATTTGTTCAGTCCGCGTGAAGGATTCCTAACTCATCTGTGTAACATCTCCGAGAACATAAAAATCAAACGAATGCAGAGATGAAACAACGATGAGGACTCGACAGCAAGAAATAACTGAAATGCTGAAGCAAAAGAAAAGCAACAGGTGGGCCCGACCAGAGCCAGAGCACCAGGCATCAACCGATTTACTTAAAAGTCTTTAGGCCGGAGCCGTCATAGAGTCTGAGGCCCGACCCGCCGGCGTGCAACCAAAGTGGGAAGCAAAATTATTAACCGTGATTGGGTTGACTACCATGCATGCAGTCTATCGTATTACATTTATGTTGTACCCAATCTTTATATATAGAAGAATGATCTTACGAAATTGAGTGCTAAAATCATAATTGCAAGCATATATGTCAACATAAAATGCCTCTTCCAATAGGCCTTGTTGCAGAAGCGATTTAAGTCGAACATGAATTTTGAAACTAAATCGAAATGACGTGTATAAAATTTAGAAAAGGCTTTGTGGAGTTTATGGTACCTATAACCTTGATTTAGACGTTTAGCAGTTAACAATTTATTTCCAGTGTTGAAGTCAAGACCTGCATAAAAATGTAGTTGTAGCACTAACAGGGAAAACAATTGCAAGATTACATGTACTGACTATAGTAAATGCAAATAGTTGAATTTTCCAATCAGCATTTAAAAACAAACCAAACGTCATTAGTAAGTAATCTGGCAATCTATTTTCTCTGACAATCCTCATACATGACAATAAAGGGTCTAAATTATGAATGATTTAACAAAGCAACTAAGCTTTCCATTTCAGTACACAGTTTAATAAACTCTAATTTACTAATAAATGTGAAACAAACTCAAATTTACTTATAAATGTGACAGTACAAGTAACTGAATCATACACTTAGTCAACAATTACAACTTACAAGCAAGCGATCACAAATTTTTTTATAACATTTGGTTTCCACCAGAGCTGACAATAATTGTCACAATTCTTGCATAATAATGGATTTTGGACCAGTTACAAAAATGCCGTGGCTAAACCAGACATTTAATCAGCAACCAAGTAGTACCTGTGTCTATTAAGTTCAGTAATAGACATTCTTACACTCAACTTGGCCCTTTAATTCATAACTGAAGCCTCTCTGGCTTAACCAGTGCGAACCTCAATAAACATTATTTTTAAGTGTTGAAACAGGCAAATCAATAGAAGCTATGTGCGTGTTAGTACTCATAGAATAGGTATATATGCTTTGATTACTCTATCATGACAATTCTAGGCCCTACAAATTGACCATGGAATATGCATACCTACCTTAAGTATGAAGTTTCTTCTAGTGCTATTCTACTTCCCGTAAAAATAAAAAGAGAACAAGAGAATCATGATAGTCCTGTATCGCTCATCTGCGTTAACATATTAACAAACTTAATATTGGGGTTCAACACAAGTAGATTGCTTTATGGTTTTTATATAAATTCCATGTTCAAGAATGACACGATGTACCTAAGATTTGTGTTCGAATTTTTATATACAAGAGTGACATGATGGTCCTATACAATGACCCCCAGGGCTATAATTTGAATAATCTTGGTACAAGTCCACTAGATGAAACTATGTACCAAATATCAAAGGCCTCGGCCTCCTGGTTTCAGACCCAAAGAACTTTAAAGTTTTCCTTACATCAGTTTATCTAAAATAAGTTGCCCCAGGCAAGGCCATTCTTGGCTCCATGGCTTTAATCTGAACAGCCTCGGTATAGGCCCATTAGATGAATCTACAGACCAAATATCAAAGGCCTTGGGAAAAATTAGCCCCGCGCCCAGGCGGCCATGTTTTTTTGATAAATCGTAATGGCTTGAACAATCATGGTAGAGGGTCATAAAAGTAATATTTCTGCTAAATTATATTGAAGTCGGCCTGATGGTTATTGACCAGAAGATTTTTAAAGTTTTTTTTTTCTTTTGATTGCCATTACGTCTGCATGGATTCCTTATCTCTAAAAAATTTTCAGTCAGTATCACCCAAGAATCATTCCTGTGAGATTTGATTAAAACTGGCTCAGTAGTGTAGAAGATGACATTTAAAGAAATTGTTGACGGACGAGCGGATGACGACGGACGATGACCGATCACAATAACTCCCCTTAAGGCTCAGGTGAGCTATAGAAGCCATCAGAAGAGTGGGGCAGATCCTCAGACAGAAAGCCAATATGGCCTCCAGAAGATTGTACGTACACAGAAATTTCACTTACAACAAGACAACTGCAAGGATATATATCTCAAAGGGTGTTGGAGTTATAGCGATTACAAGATGTCCATTATCAAATACCGTCAGGGGAGATAATGTAAAAACTGCAGCATTCAGAGTTGTGGTTATTGTACGGCCTCTCAAACTCATGTACAACTATACCAAGTATTATCAATATATAAGAACACTGCTTTTTAAATGTGTTTATTTATTTACTGTTTTTTTAAACGAAAGTATCAGACAAGTGCTTTATTTGCGTTTTTGAACGTTTTTATTTTTTAAACCGTCCTATAAAATAGAGATGTCCGAGCGGGTGGGCGGGCGTCGTCCGAGGTTTACCTTTTGGTTGACCTTTTTTCAAGTTGTATGTTACCTTTATTCTTCAGTGGATTGCTTTCATTTTTGGTAGGGATGAAGAGGAGGACAAGTAGAGAGCAAAAGAGACAACTCTCACGTTCTCCGTTATGTACTTATCTCTCATGACGTCCGAGATTTACCTTTTGTTTAACCTTTTATCAAAGTTATATGTCACCTTTATTCTTCATTGGATTGCTTTCATATTTGGTAGGAATGAAGAGGAGGATCAGTAGACGTGTGGTTTGCAAGAGAAACAACTCTCACATCCCCGTTATGTACTTATGTCCCTTGACATACGAGGTTTACCTTTTGGTTACCCTTTTAACAAAGTTATATGTTACCTTTATTCCTCAGTGGATTACTTTCATATTTGGATGGGATAATGAGGAGGACTAGTAGGCGTGTAGTGTGTAAGAGAGACAACTATCACTTTTTGTTATGTACTTATCTCCCCTGAAGTCGAAATCTTGTGCAGGCCATAACTCCCATACTGTTTGAGATAATTGGATAATATTTGGTAGGTACATATATCAGGTCAAGTCGAAGCGTTGCATCAGGAAGAACAACTCTTGCTTTATGTACTTATCTCCCCTGAAACCAAAATTTTGTGCAGGCCATAACTCACAAACTGTTTGAGAAAATTTGATAATATTTGGTAGGGACATATGTCAGGTCAAATAAGAGTGTTACAAACAAGAAAGACTATATCTTTGTTCTTTTTTCATGTTATCTCTCCTGAATGAATTTCTAAGCCAAATTCTTATGCTCTCCATTACTTCTTAATGAATTGAAATATTTTGATAATATTTGGTAGAGGCATAGATAAGGACCAGTAGGCATGTCACGTGTAAGAGCGACAACTCTGACATTTTGTTACGTACTTATCACCCCTGAAACAGAAGCTTTTGCAGCCAAAATTGATTTTTGGACAGGCTTTTCAAAATATCTGTCCTTTAAAATAGCGATGTCATTGCCGGCGTGCGTTGGGTCTCACGAGGTTTGCCTTTTCGTTGACCTTTCGAAAAACCCGTCAATAATGACGTTAGGCGTTTTTTCTTTGTTTGTTGTTAATTCAACATAATGGCACAGGTTGCAAATTTCACAACCAGCTATTGGCAGCTGGTGGATTGTCCTCAAGGCTAACTTCGTCAAACTATGGTGAAAATATAATTTACTACGCAACAATTATATAGACCACTTCAAACCAAATACGTATTACGCTCGCCAAAAACCAATCTTTTTACTATTACCTTGTAAACTTAGCATCAACTCTATGCATTAATAGTTTAAAAAGCTTGTCGCTCACAATAAATCATAGAATGAGCTCCACAATGGTTTGCCATTGTTTCAAAAACCCTGCTTCAATGTTAATTGTTTCAAAACAAAGCAGATAATTTTGGTTGTGAACTTTTTACCTGGATACCGCTTCACTATTTTTTGTGAGTGTAACATTTTCCTCTAAAATCTCGGTTATGGGACAAACAACATTCAAAAGCTAACTTTTACAGTCTCTATTATACCTACGAATTGTACTTCTTGGCTAATATTTTACGAAATAGCTGTGAAATTATCAATCTGCGCCAGATTGATTTTAGCAGTTAAAATTAAAGCTAATTTGAATAACCGAATCGTAAAGAAAATGAATGAAACAACTAACAGAATAGAATTTTTATTTATTGCTCAGCTATACCCTATAGATAATTGTTAACGGCAACCGTTCGTAACAGATTATGTCCAGGACCCAGTTGTTCAAAACTAACGATATCGTTAATTAACGTCTCGTTAAAACTTTGATCGTTAAATATGGCATATACGCTAATATTTTTGCTGAAAAAAAAATGTGAGTAGCTTTTGCCAAAGCTACTCCCATTTTTTCAGCAAAAATACATGTGAATTAGATATTGTACTTACTAGAACAGTAACATTTTGACCACTAACGAGCTCGTTAAGCTAACGACGCTTTGAACAACTGGGCCCAGTTTTGGAGCTCTCTATTAATTATTGGCAACAGAACTCGCGCCTGTTACACCAGTAATATCTTAACAAATATATTCTGTCTGAATTATAAGGAAGATACCCTATGTCAGCGATTTAAATGTCTTATACCATGTTCATTTTACCAATCCATGCTCACCAGCAACAGCAGTAGACACATTTGGTCAACCATACATATTACAAATACATACTGTGCTCCAAAAAGTTAGCAAACTTATTGTGAGATATGAACAGTCATATGTAATTAACTCAGTAAACTAAAACAAAACAACGCTCGAATTTCAAATAATTAAAAATTCAAAATCAAAGAGATCACGTGACACTTTCAACTTCATAAACCAAAACCGTTTACATCAACTATTAACGAGGGCGGCCAATAAGACATCGCAATTTTACGAAACTGAAGTCTGAAGTAGTTTCCGACCAGCTGCTGCAATATTTTGGCGATCAATGTTTCACTGACTTACCTTTTAATTATCGTCTTCTGCACTGGAAGCCATGCTATTTCGACACAATGACTGATTCTCTACTTCAATCATGATTTACTGCTCGCCTCTCCAGCTGTCCGTATCCAGTAGTGAAATTATCGAGAGCGCCACAAAACTGACACTATACGTTAAAATTAAGTTCTATTCAAATTTGATATTATTGCATTTTGTTTCACCCGATATGTTAAAATATATACAATCATCATGAAAAAATATCAAAATTATCGAATTAGCATATATTTAAGATTTATGCGCATTTAGACAAATTGTGATGCGGCTAATCACTTCCGCGTTTCTTGCTGTGAAATGTACGCATTGCCTCAACTTGTATTTTGTAACGGTACAAACTTTTTATGACGGGAAAATGGAAATGGTGTTCCATTTTCTTGAAATACACAATGTAAGTTATAGTGATACATCCATTGAGTTAGCGGTCTTCACCGTGTGTGTGTTGGAGGGGACGGGGGGGGGGGGCAGGGAGGGGACGGGGCGGTCCAAATTCAGGCGTTTACGTCTTGACAGTTCTTGCCGCTAAAAAATAATTTTTAATGGCGACACCCTGAGACACGCGTCGACGATGAAAAAAATATATATTTAAGGGATTGCAACACTTTTTATGAATTAACTAGGTGGTAGTCACTGCACTGGGATGAAGGAGCACTGGAAATGTGTTTGTCAAATTGGAACTCGCTTCAAGTATGTGTATCATCTCATCATCTTCGCAATTCAAGTGTACTTGTCCCCCATTCAGTTCTGGTTTATTCAATGACCATTTATGTAAGTGTCTACTGTGCTTTCGACATCTTTCAGAAAGTCGTTTTTTGCTTGACGTTTTACACAGAATTTTTTGTCATGATTTAATGCAAAACCATTTGTCGTAACTGCCTATGTACAAAAAGTTTTATTCTAATTATTGGTTTTTAAAAAATCAAATATTTTCACTTTTTCCCATAGTAAAAATGAAGCCAAATCATGCAGAAATCTGTAGGGTAGGTAACTTAGAGCCAAATTGTCAACAAGTTCCACTTGTTCAATTTTTCTGAAATTTTCACAATATTGTTGTAAAGTGTCAATAATTCAAATTCAGCAAAGAAAAGTAAAAAATATTTTCTTAGACAAAAATTCCAAAAAATCACTTTACTATAGAAATTGCATTGGTCAGACCAACTTTTAGCCGTAACTTTAATTTTTGTGTAAATATTTGAGAACGAAACATAAAAGACAAATGGTTTCTGACAAGATATGGTTAACCAGAACAAAATATTTTCATTTAAAATAAAACGCCAAGCAAAAAACGTCTTTCAAAGAGATGTCGAAAGGACAGTAGTTGATGTGTCAGAAGTATTTTTGGTCAGTTATAATGTTAAAGGGCTATGTATTTTCAAAACAATGCAACAGTTTCCAAGTATTCACCCCAAATACTTAATATTTACTTTTTCTGTCAGTCATTTTGGAATGGTTGATATGCAATACCTTAAAGTATATGCGTTCGTTGACAATGAATCGGTTTTTATAACATTCTTAAGGTAAAATAATCCTATACACGAAAAATGCCGACAATCACGTGTCATTGTACATTTTCGTCTGAGCACAGCTGATTATGAGGTGGGGCGGTGGGGGCCTATTTTGTATTCATGTCTTGACCTGTGGTTGTCTTTTGCACTTGCTTTAGATTGCCATTGAATTGTCCTTTTTGTTTAACTGGAGCGAGTGCCAACATATTTGTAATTTTAAGCTGCATCAGAATAACGGCCGAGGTTTCGCCGAAGTAATTTTTTTAAGTAGATCGAGGCGATTCTAATGAGAACACTGAACGTACCATTATTTTATAGAAGAGAAAAAAGACACACTTAAAATTATCCGTCTGACCTGGCGCTATAATTAGCCCTCAGTGGCTCGCACTACCCTATCTAGAATAAATTTCCATGGGCCCAAAGATGTTCGAGCCATTGAAGTTCGACTATATCTAGAGCTATGACGGGCTAAGTGTACATTTCACATAGGTGTGTTAACGTAATGAATTAAGAAAATGCATTAATTGGCCGCACCAAGCGAAAATATGTCTTAGAGCATGCGCAAAATGCACAGGTTTAGCTTCATCTCACGCACGCGCAAAATGTGATCCGGGCATTTGCTCTCCACTGACAGATTCTATAGTGTCTCAGAAGAAATGTCTTAATGTTAATATAGCATCTACTTTGCAAAAACAAGTCCTCAAATTCAGATTATATTTATACAGAAACGCTAGTAGAGGACATGAACAAGAGAGACAGGGGACAAAGAGGAAAGTGGATAAAAAATATGAAACAGAAGCAATAAAAACATTCCCTCTCTACCCTTACCTGCTACAAGGATAGAAAGCCAATCTCAGTTGGAACGCCCTAGTGAAGTAAGCTACACGACTCCTTTGCCTCACCCAAACATCCCAAAAGTCAAATTATAAGAGTCTCAACATATGAAAATGTACTTTCGGACATATGCGACCAGTCGCATAGTCTGATCAGAATCACCACTGGGCTCACATCGGATAGCCAAGTATGCGCATGTTGATTTTGATCTTCGTTTAGTGCACATGTCAAAAGGTGCGTTCTCTCACGTTGCGCTCAAAAGTATCCTTGTTTTATTGTGTGTGTGTGTGTGTGTGTGTGTGTGTGTGTGTGTGTGTGTGTGTTTAGCATCTATATAACAAGAATTGCTACTCACTCAAACAATAGCTGGTGTTAAATATATCGCTGATTCATGCACCTTGCATTAGGTCTTATGTAAATAATACTATCTTGTTTATTTCAGATTCTAGTGTTTCTTCCTCAGAAGAGATTCCCGTTTTTCGTTCTCGTCTGGGATGTGTGCTTGTGACGGACGATGAAAAATAGATAATACCGATATGCCAGTTATTACAGATAGGCCAGTTTCAAATAAATTTTATCCAGAAAGAAATGGATATAAAGAAACTACTCAGGAACTTAGTTACTAATACATATATGCCAGATCTCGACTACTACTCAAATTATATTGCATTTCAAACTATTTATTATAACCCTGGTGACTTCGTGTATTGTTGCTGTACGTGTGCGTTCGAACACGAATACTTGGACTATATCTCTGATTCTGGTGAAATAAATGAAGAGATATATGAGAAAATAGTTCAGTGTATCATTGATGGCAAATGTCCACATGTAGAGCAGGTGCACCAAAATCAGGTGCAAGAGACAGGAATTTATGCTTTGCATATTGCGGCAGCATTGGGTACAGCAGCTGTTCTCAATACAGCTAATGGCCATCGATATTTCTATTCCAGAAATGACGCGCTAACCGGAAGACTTTTCAAGTTAACGCCTTATACTGTAGCGTTGCTTAAGAACAGCCATGCATTAACTTCAGTATCTAACATAGCACGTTTTATTTCTGGAAGAACCCATTATCTAACGTACGCAGAGAGATCAAATTTGGACAATCACAAGATAACAATAAAGCAAATGTCAATTCTTGAATTATTAGTAAAGAAGAAACACATGAAACTACTGCAGTCCTACCTTAAGTTGCATTCTGTAGATCCTGAAAGTTTCTTTGCAGCTCTTAAAATTACGTTCGAACATAACTTAAAAGATATTCAAGCACTGTTGCAATCGAAACCCTCATCAATCAATCGGTCGACATTGTCTGCAAACTGTTGTGAACTATGTATTGTTTATAACCAACATGACGTTTTAGATATGCTCTTAAAACACTTATCTTTTCTTCGAAACGTAGGTACAGGTGGGTTGCGGCGTGAGGTAGCCATAAACAAACGGAGGTTAAGTAAAGCATGCTATGTGCTTCAACGAAAGGAATGTGAAAGAATTCTTACTAAATATGACATTGTCACAGTCTTAGACATGTCAAACGTAAAAAGAGCAAAGACACTTTTCAATCTTCTGAAGTTTTATCCCAACTTTGAAGACGAGATCCTTTATCAGCTAAAGCAAATTTCTGCACCAGTTGATGATACGAGCCATTCAGATGGATTCGGTGGTGACAGCATTTTAAAAACAGTTCCGAAATTCTTTCAAAATCTCGCAGAGAAAATAAGTTTTCGAAAAGACAACAGACATGAAAACAAATATCAAGAAATACTCTGGAGAGGAAATTGGCTTAACGTGTATGTGAAAGAAAAAGACACAAAACACTGTTGTCGTGTTTTGAAAACAATGATTGATTGCGGCGCCAATGTTAACTGCACTGACGCAGCCGGGATGACCCCTTTGATATATTCACTCACTAACTTCCAACATTCCATGAATGAGCGTCAAATAGTAGAATTGCTGATCTATGAAAATCCTGATTATCAGCTACACCAGTCAGCTGTTTCCATTGCAATTAAACGGAATAAACCTGATCCCGTGTTACCTATATCCGCCATCTCAGGAGACCTTCTTATGGACGCAAGACCACATGGATGGTTTGGACATGACGACTTGGACGACTGTGCTTTAAACTTCATGGCACCGCTTTTGATAGAATGTGGATTTCCGGTTTCAAGAGATACTGATATTATTCTGGAATTACTGCGCGAGTACATACACAAGGCAGAGCGTGATTATATACTCGGCTATCTAAAGACACCCAAATTACTAACACTCATCTGTCGTGACACGCTAAGGAAACATTTTAAAGGACGTTTCATACATCACTATGTGTCCATATCGGATATTCCACAGAAAATACAAGACTTTATTCTGCTGAAACCTTTACTGAAATGTGTTCCTGATGATTTAATTTGTCGGTGAACTGTTATGAATATATTTGTTCACTGCGCTGTTTTACTGTCGAGGTAGAAGACAGAGCATATGGTGTGATTTAAAGATGTCTGTTTCCTCTTCCTCTTGGTGTCTGGGAAGGGCTGCGGTTTGTGATTCTGGCACTCCCTGGAATTTTCTCTTACTTTTTTTTTTTTTTTTTGCATCAGAATTAAGGGCGAGGTAAGGCGCGAGTAAAACTGGTTTAAGCCTCGCCATTCCCGTCCCCCACCCACGTAGTTTATCTACTGACCGCTCCAAGTCGTTTCTATGTTGCAGTTCTTCTTCGCCATGTGTCGGTGGTTTCATATGTTGCGTTTGTTTTGTCGTTGTTTATTTCTAATCTCTTCTTCTTTGGTGTCTCGGGACGGCTGATCTTCATGACTGTGGTGTTTCCTGGGTACATTACAAAAACATGCCTATTCACATATATTGAAAATTTCCCCTCAAAAATTAAAAGTTTTCACATAAAAAATTCTGTTACTTTTTATATTTCTGCTCAAAACAAAGATTTTGGGTACTCGTTAGAACCGCCTCAGCGAGGCGATTCTAACGTGTGTCCACAATCTACCGTGTGGCTACAATCTATGTTTTTGAGCGGAAAGAAGAAAAACTAAAGTATATTCCTCTAAACCCCAGATTTACTATATAAAAGTGGGGTTAAAGGGGGTCAAAATTATATAAGTATGTTCGTGCTTGTATTTCCTGGGATCTTCTCATATATTGCTGATCAATAATAACCCAAAATTCCTAGCGGACTCCACCTCCTCATCATTTGGACAGGTCCTTGCCAATTTAGCAGGTATCTGGTTTGTTTTTATCAATATCATGTTTACAGAAATGCCCGTATTTCGGTCAAATAGTGAAGACCAATTTCAGCTGCGGGTTTATATGTGTTCGTGTTTTAAACCTTTCAGCCCTGCAGACAAAACTATTTTTGCAGTGTAGATCCTGATAAGGCGGCTTATAATGATTTATGACTGAGGATCCTACTTAAAACAACGGTTCTGATCAGGTTTAAAGATAGAACAACCCACTTCAGAAACTCAGAGATGAAACGGTTATGGTAAAAGCTGAAATATGCATGTTTGAGGAAGTGTAGTCAGGGTAAGCTGAATTGCTTAAGGATTAGGACATCCCAGCTCCTTACCATACTTCTAAATTTAGCCAAGTCCATTGCCTACCTTTTCTTGTCTCAAAAATAGTTGGATAAGTGACAAACAATGTTGACCTTGATCGGATGCCGCGTACTTGTCTACACTGTTTATTCATGTCTGTCTGAAACTGCTGTTATTAGATTAACCCATTAAAGATTGCCGTCCCAAAATGTTGACCTAGATCGAACGCTGTAAAGGGGCGTCTGAAGAAGGTCTCTTAACTGCATATTATATCATTAGCTATTTACATGAGCTGAATGTCTGAATCTTTGCTGGGCGCAAAAAAAAATTAGATGATACATTCTGTGACGTGGCAAATTATACCACATGCAGTTAATAAATAAAGCAGTTTCTGTATACAATCGTAGCATGTCTTATATAATATACAGTCGACTCTCGTTATCTCGGCTTTGCTTATCTCGAATAACCGCTTATCTCAAAGTGAAAATATGGCCCCTGTTTAAGCATGAGAATCTAACAACAGGTAACACAATAGGGTGGGAAATAAGAGAAATGGCTTCTAAGGAGCAATTTCTCCTCTTTTCCACAATATTTTCAAAATATCTCTAGCTTCAGGAGTCAAATTACTTATTCAATAGTAAAACGTAGTTGTTCGTTTTATTTTTTCTCAATTCTGCAAATCTGATATGTCTAGGTAATAAGTCTCTAGGACTTAGAAATTACGAGAGTCGACAGTGTAAAGAAGTTTGTTGGCGTTTATGTCGAATCTGCGTACTTATAAATTAAAACAAGCAACAGAAGAGTGAGAGTTGTCATTCTTAGTTAGCTCAGTGAGATAAACCAAATAGTGAGACGAAATTAACAGTTTTAGAGTTTGCAAGCTTCATTGTAAGCTTCGTTTAGGGTGAACGGTAGGATAAATGCTAGGATGGATGTAATTACACGGACGATCGAACGAACGAACGGACGGAAATTTGCACATCTAAGTCAACCATGCTAACGCAGGTGCGATATTAATGGGCCATTCCCAGTTGCATGAAGGAAGCGTGTAACTACAAAATATATTAGATTATCGAAATATAAAGTACTCAAGCCAAGGCTTTAATAACCATGTAGTACAAAATACCATATTTACCGTAAATATCTGGACACATTAAGATTAACTCCTTACCATACTTTTCTCTACATTTAAAAACAGGCATTGAACTATATGTTGTGTCTGAAAGCTCCTGCTCCTAGATAGTGGCAAATGGGGTCAAGAAAAACTGGTCAGTATTAGTCAAGGTTTTCATTTCTCATATCTTGCAAATAATAACAACCCTACAATCGGAAATGTATACAGCTGATGTTTTGTATATATAAAGCCTGGATATTGCTTGATACAAAGCACAGTATAACAATCCGAAACTAATTGCATTTTGGCGAAATACGTGCATTCTGCATGGTACTGTTTTCGAGTTTTGCCTAGCAACTGTAAGTTATAATTAGTGTATAGTAGACATGTATATACTGACTCGACGCGCGATAAATTGATCTGTATAGTTGATGTCTAAATACAAATTAGCACTGCATATTTAAGCTTTTTGCCGCGTTTTGTTAAATTCCCACATTATGGAATTTCGATTAACATTTTTGTTTGCGGAAATTACTTGACTAATTGTGTTTAGTCTTCGTACATTTTTGTCGAGTATAGTCCGTCAATAAATGTTTTAAAATTGTGGACAGACAAAATTTGCAGAGAACTCCCGCAGCACGCATTTTAAAGACTAAACTAAGTGTACAATTGTATTGTATATGAATTAATTTAATAGAAAAATCATAAGCACGAACGCCCGAAAGGTGTCTGCTAAAATTTAAAATGTGTCATTCAAAATGATATTGTGAAATTTCCAAAACAAACGTTCTCTTTCAAGTTTATCGCAGCGACCATATTGGATAAGCAAACCAACTTTTTAAGTTTCAGTCAATTTTTATGAACCTTCTAATATATGACATCGAAAAAAAGGTAGAAGGTGTACTTGAAATACAGTTTGCATTGCGAACTTTTAAAATTGGTTTCAGGCTATAAACCAGGATACATAACCATGAAAGCAGAAAACAGCCTTAGTGTCATATTTGGTTTCATAGTTGCATATACACATAAGAAAATAAACATTCTAGTTTCAGTTTTTAACATTATTTTCTTTCTTTTCTATGACGTTAATCTGAATACGCAATATTTTATATACTTGGAGTTTGTTCAGAATCAACTGAGCCTCCGTAGAAACATGCCAGTTTTTGCGAAATGCAATGAACGCATATCTGCTTCACAGTTGTTTTATATTCAGGTATTTCCAAATTGTCTTCCTATATCAAAATAAATTTTAAATCTATCCGATTGTAGGGTAAGCAAAATTTTTATATTGGAACCCGAACTATATGTCATAACGAACAGTAAATGACTTCTGAGAATAAGGCACCCTTTGAAAGCAAAATACATACTAATGAAAGCGAAAATAGTATACTTGACACAGCTGCTGTTTTCCGTTTTGTGAGTTTTACCATTGTTCTTAAGGGATATTCTTTCTTAAACTATATATCATTCCTCTGAGAATCTAGTTTGCTCATGAGCAGTAATGAATTTGCAATACTGCTCTGGTTACATCCTGTTATATTTTCAAATTACGTCAGATGGGTCCGTTGATCCCAAAAGACCATAAAGCATAAGCCACAATATAATGAAGTACAGAAACACGTTTAGGGCGCTCACATGAAAGAAATATAAATGAAGATACCCAGTAAATGCCAAAATCACGAAACACAGCTTTCCCGAGGCACCAAAAGAAGGAGAGATGAACACATAATGACAAACAAACGCCAAATATGAAACCACCGACGCACAAACAAACACAAACTGCAACGGAGGAACCGCTTTGGAACTTTCAGTAGGAAATCTACTGAAGAGGGGATGTTTAAACTACTTTTAACTCCGTTAATTCTGCTGCACCTCCAGATTAAAAATATATGCTTAGTCCGCACAGGGGTCCCATTTGTGAAACACGTTCAATCAGAACACAGTGATGAAACATAGCCAAGGGTTCGATTGCTGTCTGAAGTCAGAATGCAAGAAAACAAATAGGACCACGATTGGCTTGGATGAGTTAGGAAGCCTTCATGCGGACTGAACATATTATGTGTCTAAGCCGCGGCAGCAGTAAGGGCGAGGATTGTGGCCACGTAAAATCGATTTAAGCCTCCCAGTGAAATACTTTTCACTGACCGTTCAAAGGTGGTTCTTCTGTCATGGTTTATTTTTGTTATAGTTCGTCTTTGAATGTGTGTATCGCTTACATATTTTTGTTTTGGATAGCCATTTGGCCACTTTGTGGGAAAGCAACTGTGCGTTTGGCTTTCCGATAGTAGGGTCTAGTTATTTCGTGTTTGTGTTTCTTTCCCTTTGATGGGAGATGTGGGATAATTGTATCGGTTCCTGATCATTGCCTTCCCTCCCAGCGGGCACATGACGTAAATATAACGTCGCCTCAGAATGAGTAATAGTGTTAAACTAAAATCACAGCCATATTTGATGTTATTTCGAGAACGTTGATGAGAACTGACTACTACAGATGTATTTACCCTTTCATCCCTGAGTTTCTGAAGTAGACTCTTCCGTATGTAAATCTGGTCAGCACCATTGTTTGAAATAGTGGTCTCAGTAAAAAAAATCAAGTCGGAATGGTAAACAAAACACGCCACAACCTCTTTATAACACTATTGTTGGGGTCTATAGCATAAACCGTGTTAGTTAAACAACCGTGTTATATCCTAATAAAAATATATAGATTATATTGAAAAATGACCATTTATGGTCATTTTTCAATATAATCTATACATTTTTTGATCCACCTTTGAACTGTGTTGTATCCAAAATCCGTGTTATAACGAACCGTGTTATACAGAGGTTGAAGTGTAGTGTCAGATGAGATGGCTCATTATGAGCCGTCTCATCAGAACCTACACTATTTGCGAAAAAATGTTTAGGTATGCAGGGCTGAATGGGTTAAATGATTCTTACCAATCCTTAGCCTTGATCTTATCCCCTAAAGGAATCATTAGGGATCAGAGGCCAAACTCAGTCATATTTCTGTCAAATCTAAAGCTTTAACAACTGTAGAATTAAATAGGTCTCCCGCGCACATCTGACCCGATCTCACCCTAAAGGGATAATTTCTTGATAAAAGTAAATTATTTATGGTATCCACGATGTTTTCTACTGACCGCTCCAAGGCGGATCTCCTCTGTTGCAGTTTTTCTTTGTTGCTGCGTGTGTGGTTTCATATGTGGCGTTTGTTTTCATTACGAAAACACGCCTATTCAAATATACAGAAAATTTCACCTCCAAAAACTGAAAATGATCAGATAAAAAACTCTGATATTTTTCATATTTCTGCTTAAAACATAGATTGTGGTACTCGTTAGAACCGCCTCGGCGAGGCAGTTCTAACGAGTACCCACAATCAACGTGTTTTAGCAGAAATAAGAAAAATAATAAATACCCCTGTAAACCCCAGTTTTACTATATAAAAGTGGGTTTAAGGGGGTTAAAATTATATAGGCATGTTTTGGTGATGGTCATTATTTGTTCCTTCGATCTACTTCTTTTGGTGTCTCCAGAAGGCTGTGCTTCGTGGTTGTGGCATTCCCCCCCCCCCCTCCCCCCCCCCCCCCAACAATCCCCCTTAACCAATCCTGACCAAATCCTGACACCGTCTTTCAAAATATCATCAATGATAAACGTCCAGATGAATATAGACTTGTTTAGCATAGATAAATACGTAAGCAATAGATGACATACATACGAGGGGAGATCAGAAACTACGTGCAAAAATGCTGTAAATTCGTTATCGTATTATTTTTCTTGCCCAAAATTTGTGTGACTATGCACTTCATCAATTTACATTACATAAAAAACACATATGTATTTTGCATGTGTAAATAGTTATTGTTAGAGCTATGGTAATGCCACCGAGCCAACACCCGACCAACATATCATGACGTTAACGTACCTATTCATGATATAGATTCCGCTCAAAGCGCTCAGTTCTTTTCAAAATACTCCCCATTAAATGAGGCACACTTCCTGCACCATTCAAGCCATGACTCGACAAAACACCGTCTAAACTGCCGCTGAAAGTTCTTGAGTGTCATCAAAATGTATTCCTCTAAGATAGGTCGTCGTTACCGGGAAAAGAAAGATGTCACAGGTTGACAAATCGGGGCTGTATGTTGGGTGACTCAGAAGCTCGAATTAATTGGAGTACAGCAATAGACAACATACATAGGTGTTCTTTCGTAACATACAACGTAGATTCAGATCAGACGTGCAGAACTCGGCGTCTCATCTGGATCGACGCTGATTGCCAAATTTAATTTGTGGGACATTAACGGGTTAAATTGTGGCGTTGTTTCAAAGCACATTTTCAGATTGATGATAACGTTACAATCGATAACCTATATTTACTGTAGTTTGATGAGCGTAGACCTACATATATTGTATGCCAAGTTCACTTGGGACATTAGGCATCGAAGCTTCATCGTTGCGTTTTCACATCGTCAAAGGCATACTCCTTGCGAAATTCCTTTTTTTCTGTTTCTATTTATATTGCGAGCTCTTATCATAAATGAACTAAAAAATAGATTCTTAAATGAATGACAATGAGAGCAATTAGCTCATTCACAAAACAGAAAAAAAAAAAAAAAAAAAAAAAAAAAAAAAAAAAACACGTGCCAAGTGTTCTAGCTAGTTTCGGCCAATTAGCTGGAGACCCCTAAAAGGGTACTTAGCAAACAGTGCAGCTCCAGGTCAGACGCCGCAAAACGCGGTGTCTGATCAGGGTCTCCACTGTTTGCAAATAGTCTGACCATTTTTCTCTCAGAATATCTAAATTACAAAGCCTGACATACTTAAAATCGAAATTAAAATCTTCACATATATAGTGTAGGGGAGTTCATTCCGTCTACAATGGGTTAGACCCCATCGGTGACCTTCATATAAATTTTTCAGAAATCTCGGAATGGGTTTAATCATTACGGAAACACGCCTATTCTATATAGAAAATTTCACTTCCAAAAACTGAAAAAATTTCTGATGAAAAACTCTGATATTTTTCATATTTCTGCTCAAAACATAGATTGTGGGTACTCGTTAGAAACGCCTAGCTGAGGCGGTTCTAACGAGTACCCACAATCTATGTTTTTGAGCAGAAATAAGAAAAATAATGTATACCCCTGTATACCCCAGTTTTACTATATAAAAGTGGGGTTTAAGGGGGTCAAAATAACATAGGTATGTTTTCGTGATGGACACAAAGAAACTATATACTACACTACCGTTTTAGGGCCGCCACATAACACTAACACCAGTTAAAAGGAAGATAAGTGGGCCACGGTCTGATAAAAGAGACCTTACGCCAGATTTTGATAATTTGTAACTTTATTTTACTCTGACAAATCCGTCTATATGGAATTACTTCTGAAACGTTCAATGATCTTTCATAAAAACTGACGTGACTGTAAAAAGTCACAAGTTTAATATATGGATTTCTATATGTTTCCTTAATAAGTCTGTGTACTTGTTTCTGCAATTCAAATGAACGTTTTTGTTATGAAGCTGTGTTTCTATGACAACATGAGAATTTTATGAATATGGGTATATCGGTAATATGACTGCCATAGCAACAATTATGTGACTTTTGAACAATGTGTCTCCAGATTTCAAAGAAAGGATGTGCTGCTATGCATAGTTGATAAACAAAAAGTATCTGAAGACTTTGAAAAAATATGATTTAAAAGTTTAAAAACGTACAGTGTTCGGAAGACTACGGAAAGTTGTAAAGTTCCTTTTGTCAGCCAGCGATCCAATTAATTTCTAAAAGGAGCAATGGACTCACTTACAAAACAGCTGATCTCAAGTCATCTGGGCCATATTGGCAACTTTAGGCCAATAAACATCACGACAACATGCCTATATAATTTTGACTAACTTAAACCCTACTTTTATATAGTAAAGGTTTGTTTGTTTGTGTTGAGGTTTTACGGCCCAGTCAACCCAATGGGGTCATGTCGAGCGCGCAGTTTACCTAACCACACGTTTACTGGGCAGGCTTAGTCCTCTAAGCGGTTAACCAGTATTGTGCACATTCTTTCGCCAGAAACTGACAACTGCCCTTCTTGAATCAGCGGAAGGGAGAGAATAACCGTAGAAAATATTTCATGATCAATCTCCACGAAAAACTTGGTTTACAGGGCTATACATAATTTCTGCTCAAAAACATGGATTGTGGGTACTCGTTAGAACCACCTCGCCGACGCGATTCTAACGAGTACCCATAATATGTTTTGACCAGAAATATGCAAAATATCAGAGTTTTTATCTGACAGCTTTCAGTTTTGGGAGGTGAAATTCACTATATATTTGAATAGGTGTGTTTTCGTAATGGGCCTTATCAGTGATGCTCATATAAATTTTCAAAAATGTCGAAATGGGCTTAAAGATCACAAAGGACCAGTTTCGCGCGAATAAAACTGGTTTAAGCTTCCACTTCACCACCCCCCATCCCCCCCCACCCCCCAACCCCCACCACACACGCACACACAGAGTAGTTTTCTTACTGACCGTTCCAATATGGTTCTTTTGTTGCAGGTCTTCTTTGTTTGTGCGTCTGTAGTTTCATGTGTGGCATTGGCGTTTGTGTTGTCCTTATTTGTTCCTCATCTCTCCCTCTTTTGGTACCTCGAGACTACCTTCCTTCGTAATTGTGGCATTTCCTGGGAAGCTGCTCTTATATTTTCGAAATGACGAAGACACCAACGTAAAGCACAGATATTGATCGTTATAAAGGATACTAAAGGCAAGGAAGCCACAGGGGTATACATTATTTTTCATATTTCTGCTAGAAACATAGATTGTGGGTAGTCGTTAGAACCGCCTCGCTGAGGCGGTTCTAACGGGTACCCACAATCTACGTTTTGAGCAGAAATATGAAAAAATATCGGCGTTTTTGTATCTGAAAATTTTCAGTTTTTCGAGGTGAAATTTTCTATATATTTGAATAGTAGTGTTTTCGTAATGCTCTCTCTCTCTCCAGTCAAAAAGGCTTTGACATTTCATGTAGATTGTCTCTGAGACAATTTTCATGGAATAAATATCAAAGCCTATTTTCCTGGAAAAAAAATAAGAAACATATCGACAATTTGTCCTCTGCCAGATCAGCTCAGAGAGGGGTGAAGGTTTAACCCTTTTGGGCCTAACATCCCATAAATAGGACATTTACAAAAAGTGTAGACCCAGATCAGCGGCGTCAGATCAGGGTCTACACTGTTTGCATTAACTACAGGCATTTCAATAAAAAATGGTATTAATCAAAATTGACCAGAGAGCCCTTAAACTGGAAATGGACTGGCCCAAAGAGTTCAGGTAGAGGCGTCCACTCGGCATAAATGGGTTAATATTGTATAGGACACTCGTGCAGTCTGATGACAATCTTCGTTGTTCGTCTGAAGAAACGTTATATAATCGGTTATCATCAGAGACCGACAAGACTTTTCGCAAGCACGGCTCATCTGCGCAGACTGATCTGAATCATTGCTGGGCAAACATGCCTGAAAGTATGGTATCGTACATTGTGATGATGTACACAATGGAGTCATCAGTCAGACACCAACAGTAAAAACCCTGATCACTTACGCCAATAAATTCATCATTGCAAATCATTTTTGTATTCTCGTCTGGACTTATTCAGCAGACGACAAACAGGATTTGATAGTTCATACAAACTGGAGACAATTTACATAAAATGTGAAAGCCTGTTTTCTGGGCCAAACAAGAAAAATATTTCAATATGTCTTCTGCTGAAAGTTTTACCCAGAGTACTAAGCGTTAACAAGTTAGATAGCAAACAGCATACAGTATGGTTTAAGCGTATATGATATTTTTTTATCCATACGCCACGTTTGTGGCCAGAGATTTAACATAGTCAAACAAGTTTATGTTCTGTTCTGTTCTGTCTATTCTGTGTAAACGTGGTGGTAACGGTGAATGGAGGGCTCTGTTCAAATATGCAAGTTACTCGCAAACGTTTTGGCCTGAAACCCTGCCCCTTATAGCGCTAGTCATTAAGTACATAGAACCCGGGCAAATGTCCGCTACTTTTTGAACGCAGCCCAGGATGATTCTTATCAGACTGTTCGGATGCGCAGGCTGATCTGAGACTTCGCTGGGCGCTCATGCAATCTTCTACGAAGTGCTGTGCTCCGGCTCAGTGAAAGCGACAGTGTTCGTTGTTTCGTTGTTATTGCTTTTTTGAATTTATGAAATAAGTATAGATTGCTGAAGTGCTTTAAATTTCGAGTTGTCATGCGATAAATTTAAAACACTTCAACAACATATTTGTCGCTTCTTGGCATTGTTTTATCATCACCAAAACATGCCTATATAATGTTTACCCCCTTAAACTTTATATAGTAAAACTGGGGTTTACAGGGGAATACATTAATTTTCTTATTTCTACTCAAAAACATAGATTGAGGTACTCGTTAGAACCGCCACACCGAGGCGGTTCTAACGAGTATCAACAATCTATATTTTGAGCAGACATATGAAAAATATCAGAATTTTAAACTACCAGACAAGGATATTTTGTTTGTTTTCTTTCTGAGTTGTAAATTTAAATTTTGCTTGTTAAGGTGGTAAATTTTATAACACTGAGAAGCATTTTATAACACTAAGAAGTTGAGTTCCAGCTATACAGAAAATGGATCAACAATGCGTGATTTATCACGGCAGGTGGTCGATTATAATTTGTCGCAATAAGCTATTAACTGAAACATGATACCCTTGATTAAATACATGATCGGTGTAGACTGTGGTCAGTCTCGTTACGGCATCTGTGAGATATGGTCCTAAAGGGTTATTGCGACAAATCGGTTATTGCATGGCAGAGTTTCTAGTTGCCGCATTTCAATCATGGAGACGTTCTGCTTTTTATTGTTTTAGTGTACAACTCCTCATTTTCTGCAATAAGAGCGACAATACAGCGTTTTTTTTTGTTTTTTTTTGGTTTTTTTTTTTTGTTTTGTTTTTTTTTTTTTTCTCGTTTTTTTTTTCTCAGCACGCTGCTTGATGATTCTGCGCAAACTTCCTAAATTAGATAATGCGTTCAGGTCTGAAATTGCTTCCTGTACAATAAGAGATGCGGTAATTACAGAATGGCTTTGGATAGAGACTCTAAAGCGTCCAATACAGAGTTTGTGTCGAGCATTTAATCGCTTAATAAGCAAATTAAGTAGATGCTTTATGTGTCTAGACATATGGGCAGCGTCAAGCGGAAAAGCGCTTTCGAGCATACGCAAAATGTGTAGATTCACATCATCCTGCGCATACGCAAAGGATCATCCGGGCATTTGATTTCCATTCATACATTCTGTAGTATCCAATGATTTCGTTAGCGAACAATGAAGGTCCTGATCATACTGCGCGGATGCGCAGGCTGATCTGGGCCTTCGGTGTCCGCATAAGCCTGAAGACATGTTTTTGAATGACGCGGCCTATACGATCTTCCAACAGATATAAGGATGATTCAAAGAAGCCATCCATCGGATTACTTTCAGGAACTGTGTTATCACATATTGTTTCTTGGAATTTAAAAAAAACTTCACCCCTGATATATTGTCCTATGACGTATGCCACCAGTTTACTCTCAGCTCAGCCTGTGCAGCGTAGTCTGATGCTCGCCCAGGTTTTGTATCGATCTTCAACATTCTATAAGCGAACAACTAGACCCTGGTCAGAGACTTCGTCAATGCCCGACACAATTAATAGGCCTACCTTTCTTATGGTTCTATTTTTGTCGGCACATCAAAAGGTAAAGTTTTGAAATTCCTATCAAAGCTTCTAGTTATCATCTTCTATCTGCTACCTTTGAAATGCGACACTAAACTAAATCCTGGACAAGACAATATGAGACTCTTCATGGGATCTCCAGTTTTTTAGACATAGAATTAAACATTTAAAGTTTTCTGAATATCAACAGTCTTTGACAATACCACAACTTTATTTAGATGGAAAAATTTCGCCGTATTCTCTTGATCATAGTAACGCTTCTATTCAATCAGAATTATCTATCACAGCAAATACTTTAAAAAGCTCTTAAATCACTGAAGACAGGTACAGCTGACGAACGGATACTATTCATAATATCTTCCGTAAAGACCTTAGTCTTTATCTATCAGATTCCATACTTTTCATCTATATTAGGTCCACATTGTGGCCCTTTCCACTTCCTTACACACCACTGGTAAAGTTCCAATGCATTGAAGAAAGTAAATGGTAAACCAATTTATTAAAATATAGATTCATCAGAAGTCACTAACTATAATGCCTATGTTTCTCATTAGAGGACTTGAAACACCATTTTCAACCGTTTTTGTTTTTACAATACAGCTTTTTTATATTCCCGTTTGCGTTCCTTCACAGCAAACCCTTATGAAAAGAGATCTACTCTGAAAAAAAAAAAACATTTGCTACCTGTGGGAGAAAAACAAATTGTGGTAGAGTTACCTCCCCTCCCCTGAAAGTGTCTAATTCCACTTAAACACAGTAGAAAGAAAGTACTAGAGTAATAAACAAATACATTTTGGGGCCGATTGTTTACAATGGGGCCATAGCATACAAATGACAAAATTTCCTAAAGGTATTTTTCCACGCGATTATCATTGACCAGTGTAAACAAACCGCGCATTAGACAAAATCCAGGTAACGGTTATTATAGCCGCGCTATTCTTGTCGCTGGGGCGTCATAGTGCTGGCATTTGGGACATTGGCAAACAGTGCAGACCCAAATCAGACGATGCGTCTGATCAAGGCCTGCACTATTTGTTTAAAATTCAGGAAGTTAAGGGGTTAAGTCCGCATTCAGAACCATTTTCCCCGCCTACATTCAGAGACAATAGACCCACCAGTACTGTCAGTGCTTTGATTGTATTTCTTTGAGACCACTAGGTGATAATAATTTTTCAAACTGGTGTATGTCCTGGAGAATCCATCGTCAATCAGCTTGAGGATACGTAAAATGCTATTTGAAACTCTTTAGATGGCGGTAAAAAACGGTTCGTGTCAATTTTTGCTAATATAAGCAAGGATTTTGATAGTCTGGCATAAAGTCTACTTTACAAACTTCGAACTGTTGGAATTTTAGGCACAATTCTCCAGTTGCTCACTGAACAATTGTGAAACAAGAGCGGGCTTGCCTGTGCTAATTCTTATTGGAGTGCGGTAAAAGCTGGAGTGTCTCAAAGCTCCAAACTAGGTCCGTTTATATTCTTTATTAATTCTTCAATCAAATTTTAAAGGTGATGCCAGCCTGGACATTACAGAACCCGTAATCTAATTGGATCTGCAAATATACTGAGCTCAAGTCTTTCCAAAGTGTACGCATGGAATTCAAAATTAATAATTACTTTCATTCTTTTGGAATTCCAGGAAGAGCCATAATCACTGAACAGCAACCACCCTTTTCCCCAGCGAGGTGACCACAATGCCAGACAGGATTCACCAGACATAATAATAATAAGACAATGCATAGAACAAAAGATAAAAACAAAAGCCCCGCAGCGAGCAGCAAGGTCACACAAAGAATAGCACAAGGTCACATAAAGAGCAGCACATGGTCACACAAGGAATAACACAAGGTCATACAAAGAACAGAGAACAGCACAAGGTATCACAAGGAGCAGCACAAGGTTACACAAAGAACAACACAAGGCCATACAAAGAGCAGTACAAGGCCACACAAAGAATAGCAAAAGGTCACACAAAGAACAGCACAAGTCACACTAAGAACAGCACAAGGTTACACAAATAGCAGAACAAGATCAAAGAGCAGAGCAGCACAAGTTCACACAAAGAGCAGCACAAGGTCACACAAAAAGCAGCACAAGGTCACACAAAGAATATGACATTTCATGCTAATTGCATCCAATGAAATCCCAATATATATATATATATATATATATATATATATATATATATATATATATATATATATATATATATATATATATATATATATATATGTTGTTTTTTTTGTGTTTTTTTTTTGTTTTTGTTTTTTTTTTGTTTTTTTTTTTTTAAAGTGTGGGTCTAAAAACTTGTGACTAATGAGTTTTGAGTTATGACTTGTGACTTTTGGGTTATTACTTGTGACTTTATGAGTTATGACTTACAAGTACCTTGTTCTATTTTTACCAACGTCAGCCTCCTTCTACGTGTGTTCTCCAAAGGCGCGTCATTAAAACACCGAAGGTACAAATCATACCTCAAAAATCACAAATCATAACTCAAAAGTCATTACTCAAAACTAATAAGTCATAAGGCTTTAGACCACACTTTAAATTATTATTATTATTATAACTATTACTCGGACAAAAAGTGTGCAGACGTCAAGTCTTGATTACTCTGAAAATAACAAAATCAATTTTAGAAATAAGTAGTTGCGGTCATGGTACCTAAGCCATAATCCGAACTCATAAATCCGTAAACGAATGAAGAATCAAAATGTTCAGACCAACAGACATGGACCCCAGAATAAAGGGTGTAATCAGGCGTCCGCGGATAGTAAGCATTACTTGGTAAGCAAGCTTCGCCCACCATGCCCACAGGCCTGAACGAAGGAAATATCGGTAGAAGCGTATGTCCGGGATTTGGGAAGTCTACTTATGGCGCGTCATTGGCAAAAACATCAGAAACAATTCTTGAAACTGCCACATTGTAGGGACTGACCAGATTATGATGTCTCCCATAGAACTTCTTAAGTGTTGCTATCAGTTTGGTTTTTTGATACCCCTTGGCTCAACAACTTTGTAGTGAGCACTTACCCACGCTCCATGAAATCCTGATAATTTGAACAGGCTCTGGCATAACGGATTAACTGTGAAACGTAAATGCCGTATGCTGGTGCAGAAGGGATATTACTGCTCAGGAATGGAAAGTTAACAATGGGAAAATTGAAGTCATCCTGTTTGTCGTAAAGCCTAGCAGTAAGCTTTCCATTGTCAATGTAGAGATAACAATCCAGGTATGAGGAGGAGGCTGTAGTGTTCGTTGTTTCCTTTATTTCAAGTTCACGTGGATAGACGAATTCCAAATACTCTGCAAATTTTGTGTTTTTCAGAGACAATACATCATCTATATATCTGTAGGTGAAATTGAATTGTTGTGCGAGGTGTTTCTTGCTTGCTTGGAGGAGACTTTTTACAAACTCCGCCTCATACGAGTATAAAAACAAGTCGGCAAGTAACGGTGCACAGTTAGTACCCATCGATATGCCGATTGTTTGCTAAAATATCCGTCCACCGAACTCCACAAAAATATTGTCGATTAGATATTCCAGCATCTTTATGACATCTGCTTCTGAGTATTTTTGTGGCGCATCAGAGTGATCCCGAACGAAGTATATGTCTTTGTAGCCAGTGACAACATACTGAAATAGACGGTTACCATTCTTGTGGAAGAAACACTGCTTGATAATTTCCTTTAATTTAGATTTCAATTTATCAAGAGGAATAGCTGTGTAAAGTAGGAAAATTGAAAGCTTTTATACTGTTGACGGAATGAAGAGATTGTGCCTTTAGGTTTTCTAAGAGCTCTTTGGAGTTTATCAGGATCCACATCTGATTAACACCACTTCTGGCATATGCAGTGTCACAATACTTCTGAAGACCTTCTTTAACTGCGGTTAGGATTCGTGTTAGAATCTGAGAAAGAGGCTTAGTTGAGCACTTAGCTGAACCCGCAATATATCTCTGCTTGTACGGTTTCTCTTGAAGTTTAGGAATCCAGTACAGTTTGTGAAAGTCAATATCTTCCTCTGGGAGGGAAATTCCGAATGTAAGCATCTTCGAATGGTAGTTTTGTAGAATTTCGTCCTTGGACATAGCAGTAAGATTATATGTAGGGTTTCCAGTCATGGTACTCATTCCAAGCTCTTCCATTAAGCAGTTTATATAGTGCGTTTTGCAAACAAACACAATGTTGTTAGATGCCTTGTCGGCAGAAACAACAACAAACTCCTCATGGACTTCGGCTAACTCAGCAGCAACATCTGGATCATCAAACACCGATCTATGTCGGCGAGACATGGTTCTGCTGAGTACTGCGACGCGTCTGTTTACCAAGGACATTACCGATTTAACCCATTCAGACAGGGTGTCAACCTCCACGTCCTCTTTCTTGGCCCAGCGTTGTGCATACTGTTCAACAGAATCCAAAATTAATTTGGGATTCTGTTTCCAAGTAAAAGACCTGGGTTCCCTGTATTTAGGGCCTTTGGAAAAATGTCCCTGAGTTTGCTAATCCTGACTATATTGAGGTCTCATGATGTGACCGGCTGGATTATAGCAGAATTCCGATGCTTTACAGGAACACGCTGAGGGGTTTCGAGTAATGTTCTCAGTATTTAGCCCTTGCATCTATAAAACCATTTGAGACGCACCTTGAGTAAATATCTTCTGACATGTTCACTAACAAAGACAAATCAGCCTGCGTATCCGCGCAGTCTGATCAGAGCTTGATATCCGCATGAAGAAACTTTTCATTCTTGACGGTCCAAAATGCGCCCGCTGAAGGTTCTGATCAGACTGCACGAATGCGTAGGCTGGTCTGAATCTTTGCTGGGCGCACATGTCTGAAGATACGTTTTCTGACGTTGCGGCTCATTTTAATAAATGAAAACTAATAACATGTGTAATAAAATATCGTTGACGGATTATGTTTGCGCTTAACTTATATCAAGAAAAGATATATTCATTTCAGATGCCTGAGTTTAATAACAAAGGAACCCCGTTTTCCATTCACTTACTCGAACAACACAACGAGGGAATTTGTGAGTTTGATATAGATGATGAGTAGTATATATTGTAAATAAGTTTTGATCCCAGACGTGTTAATTTCTACAAGGTACGCACAGGAAATTGCAAATCAGAGAAACATGGATACAAGTACGATATTCAGAAGTTTAGTGACTAATACCTACATCCCAGGCTCGATTACTTCTCTACTTATTTGTCATTCCAAACTGTTTTCTACAATTCTGGTTATTTTAGATGTATGGCGCCTTATTGTTATTGTACATGTGGATTCGAACATGAATACTTGGATTATATCTATCTCTGAATCTGGTGAAATAAACGAAGTTTTATATGAGAAAATAGTACAAAGTATCATTGATGGTAAGTGTCCACATGTGGAGCAAGTGCCCAAGGAGTACATACAAGAGACAGGAATTTATGCTTTACATGTTGCCGCAGCACTTGGTACAACAGAGGCAATCGTCACACCGAGTGATCAAAGATTCTTTTTTTTTAATAATGTCAACACAAGTCCAGAATCGCTGACTGGTGACTCTTTTTAATTTAGCTGTAATTAAGAATAGGAATGCATGCATTCCAGCATCGACCAGAACCGGTCTTATTTCGCAGAGAGATCAACTGTGGACAAACGCACAATAAGATTAGAACAAGTACCAATTCTTGAATTATTTGTGAAGAAAAACAATATAAAATCTGCTAAAGTCCTATCTAAAAAAAATTACAGTTTAGACCCTGAAGGTGCCTTTTCAGCCATTAAATTCACATTCAAAGATAATCTAAATGATATTTAAGAAACGCTGTTGAAAGCAAAACCGTCTTCAACTAATTGTTGTGAACTATCTATTGTTTATAACCGACCTGAAGTATTCGAACTGCTTTTACAAAATTTATGTTTCCTTCATAACGTCGGTAAAGGCCGAGTAAGCCATGAGATAGGAGCCATTAAAGTCAGGTTAAGAAAAACCTGCTATGTACTCCAGCGAAAGCAGTGCGAAATGATACTCACTAAGTACAACATAGACACTATCGCAGATATGTCGAACTTAGTCAATCATTCATTCATTGTTGATGGCTATGCTTCACTCTTTAATTGCACGCCGGCGGTTCGGGCCTCAGACTCAATGACGGCCTCTTCATAAAGCTTTAACCAGTGGGTTGGGGCTTGATGATATGTCTTTGGCTTGGCCCGCCGTGGTTCAACTATTGGTTTTCATTTACTCTGGCATACAGTAGAATTAGCCATGAGTACTCGTCTTTGTTTATCATAGTGAATAATTTGATTTTTATGTTTTCGCTTTGATGCATTGACTGAGTTGGGAGCCTTTATGCGAACCGAATTTTTATGTATTTCTGTATTAAGAGAAGCATCGGGACCCAGGGTGAAGTTAGTTAGCTGTAAAAGTTCTTTAAACCCCACGGTGGTTTGCTCTACCGACCGTTCTAAGGCGGTGGTCCCGGTGTTAGTCTTACTTTTTGTTGCTTTGTGGTTTATTCTACGAGGCTATTTGTTGTATGTCTTTCCGTGTGTCATTTTGTTCTTGTGTTTTTAGTCCTTTTAGTATTGCGATTACCTCGCTTGGGGAAGAGAGAGATTATCTTAGTGCTTTTCGTACGTTTGTTCGGTTTGTGCTTGTTTAGATTTGTCGGTTTCCTCTTCCTCTTGGGGTCTGGGATGGGCTGCGGTTTGTAATTGTGACACTCCCTGGACTTTTCTCTTACCTTTTTTAGAAAAAATGAAAACTCTGTTTAGTCTACTAAAATTATACCCTATCTTTGAAGCAGAAATTATTAGTCAGTTAAAATGAAGATTGATCATGAAGTATTTTCTACGATCATTCTCTACCTCCCGCTGATTCAAGAAGGGCAGTTGTCAGTTCCTGGCGAAAGAATATGCACAATACTGGTTAACCGCCTGCCCAGTAAACGTGTGGTTAGGTAAACTGACCGCGCTCGACATGACCCCATTGGATTCACTGGGCCGTAAAATCTAAACACAAACAAACAAACAAACACATGCCAACTGTCTTTAAATATAATGTACTGTGTGCGTGCGTGCGTGCGTGTGTGTGTGTGTGAATTTCATGTTGTATATATAATATATATTTTAGGTCATCTGTCGCAATAACTCTACGCTTTGTCAATTACATTATAGTTACATGCACTGTGACTGACTATGAAGATTAAAGGAAGTTGTTTATCACCAGCCTATGGAACGCCATGGCTGTCTTATATGGCGCAAATACCATTACTGTTGTCCCGGAAAACGATTAAACCGTAAATCGTGTCTGTTAACCGTGAAACCATTTTTTTCGGTTAACACGGAAAATATAGTTTTATAGCCTCAGCCAAACAGCTTAGCATTGTTCCCTGTTGTCTGTAATACCTAATATTTGAACAGATTCGCAAGCTTGTCTGGTTGTCTCAAGTCTTCCTGTTATGAGCTCCTTATTTTCAAGAGGAAATGTCCGTTAAGAACTAGAAAACACTGCTTTTAGAAGGGAAAATTTATATGCCTAATTTGGATAGCTTCAGTTACTTCTCTGATCAATGTACATTTGCTACTTAACTCGAAACGGGAAACTAATGGATGCATAGAAATACAGACATGTACACACATTGAAGTAAATCCTATATACCGCTCTGGATACTCTATCAAGCTGTCTAAGCAGAGATGAAACATATCGATGCTACTGCTAAGGTTTAAACTATGAATTGTAAATAGAAAAGCGTAAAGAAGCGAATTAGATGCTCATTGGTCATGTTTTTGAGACTTAGATCGCACATCTCGGCCAAAATACCTGGGCAGTTACTACCACTATTACTAAAGTCTCTCTCTAATAGTGAAGACTATTATAGAAGCTATCACTTCTATAGCAGTCTGAGCTTGACCTGTTTACAGACAATTTGTACTCGTAGGAAATATTATTATTCCAATTGCAAATCAAGTCCAATCAAGTCATTTAGTGGACTGTACACGGGCAAAAGTGGACTATAGAGTATCAGTAAAACTGGAACTGTGACAGTACATGACTGTAGGATATCAGCAGGACTGGTACTGTGATAAGAGTGACTATAAGGTATCGGTAGGACTGGGCACTAGTGGACTGTAGGGTAACAGTAGGACTGGCACTGGGGCAGTAGTGGACAGTGTCGTATCTATAGGCGTGGTACTGGGGCAGTAGTGGACTGAAGGGTATTTATCAGACTGGAACAGGGTCAGTAGGGGATAGCGATGTATCATTAGGAATATAACAGGGACAGTAGAGTACTACAGGGTATTAGTAGAACAGGTACTGGGAGTGAGGAGTACTATGTGGTATCATTGAGACTGGTATTAAGGTAGTAGTGGCCGTACTGTTAGATATTAGTACGACTGCTACTGGACCAGCAGTGGACTGTGACATATCAATAACGAGTAAGTAGGACGTACTGGGATAGAAGTGTACTGTGTCGTATCAGTAGGACTAACACTGGGGCAGTAGTGGACTTTAGGGTATCAGTAGGATGGGTACTGGGGCGATTGAGTACCTAGATGTATCAATAAGACTGGTACTGGGGCAAAGGTATGCTGTAGCGTATGAGTAGGAGTAGTTCTGGGGCAGTAGTGTACTGAATCGTATCAGTAGGATTGGTATTTGGGCAACAGTGGATTGAAATATATCAATAGCACTGGTATTGGGGTTGTAGTGGATTGCAGGGTGTCAGAAGGACTGGTATTGGGATAGTAGGACACTGTATCATATCAGCAGGACTAGCACTGGGGTAGGAGTGGACTGTGTTGTATCAGTAGAACTGGTACTGGAGCACTGGTGGAATGTATCATATGAGTAAGACTGACACTAGGACAGTAGTGGACTGTATAGTCCATGGCTGTGTATTCCATGTAGTCCATGGCAGTGATAGAATGTATCATATCAGTAGGACTGGTACTGGGACAGTAGTGGTCTGTTTTGTATCAGTAGAACTGGTACTGGAGCATTTTCATTCATAATTGTCTCCCTATTGCACGTGTTACATAATGCGTTGTCGGGTTTCTTAAGGCGAGACCTGGTTTCGTCACGGCGTAGCAGGTTTTATTGACTGGTTATCACTGGGTCATTGAACTTGATAAAATTTGATGGTATTCACAGGTATTGTGCTCTACACGTTTGTTATTAGTCATCAGTTTCAAGTTTAAGGGTTCACTATCTATCTATCTATCTATCTATTTACCTATATATCTGTCTGTCTGTCTGTCTGTCTGTCGATCGATCGATCGATCGACCGCTCGGTTGGTCTCTCTATCTATCTATCTATCTATCTATCTGCCTGCTAGCCTGCCTGCCTGCCTCTCTGTCTATCTATCTATCGATCGATCGATCTATCTATCTATCTATCTATCTATCTATCTATGACTGGATTCTATCACTATCAATTCTGTTCCCCTAAGTTACATTCACTTGTGATTTGGGTCAGTGCCATGAATATTGCAATAATAAATAGTTCTTACCCAGCCCCCGCTCCCAGTTATTATTATATAATATGAAATTACTGTAACCATCCTTACTGCAACTTTGTATTTTCCATTACCTCTGATGTCATGTTATGCCTAACTTTGAGGGAAATACTGTACTTTGACTTGACTTGACTGGTAGACTGTATCATATCTGTAAGACTTGTACGGGGACAGAAGTGGACTGTGAAGTTTCAGGAGGACTGGTAATGGGGCAGTAGTATACTGTATCGTATTAATAGGTCTGGTACAAGGACAATAATATACTGTGTCGTATATGAAAGAGTGGTACTGCAGTAGTAGTGAATTGTTGGATTGTAAAATATCACTAGGGCTGGTACTGGGTCAGCAGTGAGTTGTGACGTATAAATAGGTCTGACAGTATTGCAGCAGTGTACTGTAGCTTATAAGAAGGACTGGAAATGGGGCAATAATGTAGTTTTTGTCATATAAATAGATCTATTACTGGGTCAGTAGTGGACTGTAGGGTATCAGCATAACTTGTACTGGGGCACTAGCGGCTTTTGACATATTAGTGGCAATGGTACTGGGTCAAACATGGACTGTAGCGTTTAAGTAGAATTGATTCTGGGACAGTAGTGCATTGTGTCGTACCAATGAAACTTTTACTGGGGCAGTAATGGATTGTAGGGTATTAATAGAACTAGAATTGGGGAAGAAGTGGACTGTTGAATATCACTAGGACTGTTATCAGTAAGGTATTAGTAGGACTAGTTTAGGGCAGTAATGGATCATCTTATCAATGTCTTGTATTGGGGCAGTAGTGGACTGTATCGTATCCGCAGGACGTACTGAGACGAAAGTGGGTAATCGTATCAGTAGGACTGGTTCTGGGCAGTGGTAGACTGTATTGTATCAGTAGGACTAGTACCGCGACAGACGTTGACTGTGTCATATCATTAGAACTGGTACCGGGGCAATGGTGGACTGTATCATATCAGTAAGACTGGTACTATGACAGTAGTGGACTGTGAAGTATCAGCTGGAGAGGCAATGTGACAGAAATGAACATGAATAGAACTGGTACTGAGGTTATCACGTACTGTATTGTATACGTAGGGGTGGTACTGAGCGGTAGTGTATTGTGTTACATCAACAGGGCTGGTACTGTCGTACAATAGGACTGGTACAGGGGCAGGAGTGAATGTATCCTATCCGTAGGACTGGCACTGGGGCTGTATCATATCGGTAGGACTGATACTGGGACAGTTGTTGACTGTGTCGTATCAGCTGGACTTGGATAGTTGTGGAGTGTGTTGTATCGAGAGGACTGGTACCTGGGCAGTATATCTAGAAATTTTATAGATAGACAGACAGACAGACAGACAGACAGATACATACATACATACATACATACATACATACATACATACATACATACATGACTCATGTTCACCAACGGTAATAATCGGTATTAAGTACCGGCGCTTTGCAGGTACCTTTCTATATGATGAGAAATCTCCTTAGTTTCCGCCACTTACGGTTAATGACATAACGTATTTTCAAAGCCACAGAACGTATTGACAAACTCACATCGTAAAGACAAAAGCCAAACGTACATAACGTAATGACAATTTCACTTTCCCTGATGACAAACTCACATAACGTAAAGTGTTGTCACATGACGTAAATGTACCTTCCCTACATATACGGCATCAGCCAGTCATCATGACATAACGAAATGAAACGTCCACAAACGTATTAGGAAATGCACTTAACGTAATAAACAAATTTAATAACGTAATATTAAACCAGCATAAGTAAATAACAAAGCAAGAAAGCGTTTTGGAAAAAAGCACAAAACGTAATGGGCGATTCACATAGCGTAACAATAATGTCAGATAATACAATCTTAATCCACATAAAGTTACATCAAACTCGTATAAGTAATGACAAACAACATAACGTTACAAATTGTCACAAAACGCAAGGTGTTTGCCCGTATAAGACAGCAAATGCGTTCCATAACAGCCTACTGGCGGAGTGATCTATGTGACATCAACTGATAAGTATTTGTGCTTGTAATCAGTTTTACACATCATTTTGATTTAGCCAAAGGTGCCTGTTAATTGCATAGATGAACTAGGTCAAATGTCTTGACCATACCAAGTTCCTTGAAATACTCGTTTGAACGCAGACTACCATATTTACCCTGAATATTCTGACATAATATAGTCTGAGCAAACAGTGAAGACCCAGAACAAAATTTATACAGTTTGATCAGGGTCTGCACAGGGAGCTTTAGGATACAATACTAGTTAGCAAAATGTGCAAGTCAAAATTGTAGGGTAGGTATGGTAAATAGTAAGAGCGTGTGACTATTTAGGGTAAATACGTTACTCAGTAAGTTCCTCGTAATGTAGATACGATATGAAAGGCTGGTTATTTTTTCTAAAATAATTAAAATAGATAAAGAAAAAAAGAAAGAACCAAAGAAAGAAAGAAATCTTAAACTTTCATGTTAAGACAGAATACAGAATACACCTGTGTATGACATGTATGACTGTGTACTCCTAGTTTGAAATAAAAATTGTTTATGAAAAGCGAGGCTGATTATAGATAGCTCTTTTCCAATGTAAGCGCAAAAATTAGTTTTCCAAGATAAGTGCTGTTTAGTGTAGTACACAGTCGCCACTTTTTCCTATTTAAGCGTATTTCCTAGATGGTCGCTTGACATACGTGAGAGACAGAATCAAATAATATACTGTAACCATACACACACATAAACATGAGATGTTCTTTATGTTATGAGATCAAACAAATTAGTATTCTGTTTCTAATTTATATTTTTTATTCGGTGGATGGAATGCAGTCAAGTTGTTTAAATGGTTCCGGTCCAATGCATATCAAGGTCACAGGAACTAAAAATAGATTTTTTAACTAAAAACTTAAAAAATCTTTTTGTCAGAAACCACTCAACCGATTTCAATATAATTTTGCAGAAATGTTCCTTTGATGATCCTCTACCAAGATTGTTCAAGTCATTTGGATTCGTCAAAAAACATGGCCACTAGTGGCCGGGGCTCTTTTTCCCAATATATCTATATAGAAAATTTTTAAAAATCTTCTTGTCAGAAACCACTGGACCGATTTCAATATACTTTTGCAGAAATGTTCTTTTGGGTATCCTCTACCAAGATTGTTCAAGCCATTTGGATTCGTCAAAAAACATGGCCGCCAGGGGACGGGTCTTATTTTCCCTATATATTTATATAGAAAACTTTAAAAATCTTTTTTTTTAGAAACCACTGGACCGATTTCAGTATAATTTTGCAGAAATGTTTCTTCGATGATCTTCTACCAAGATTGTTGAAGGCATTTGGATTCATCGAAAACATGGCCGCCAGGGAGCGGGGCTTATTATCCCTATATAACTATATAGAAAAATTTAAAAATCTTCTTGTCAGAAACCACTGGACCGATTTCAATATAATTTTGCAAAAATGTTCCTTTGGTAATCCTCTACCAAGATTGTTCAAGCCATTTGGCTTCATTAAAAAATGTGGCCGCCAGGGCGCGAGGCTTATTTCCTTTATATCTATATACAAAACTTGAAAAATCTTCTTGTCAGAAACCACTGGACCGATTTCAATGTAATTTTGCAGAAATGTTCCTTTGATGATTTTCTACCAAGATTATTCAAGCCATTTGGATTCGTCAAACAACATGGCCGCCAGAGTGTAGAGTGTTGAAATAAGGCTGATTCAAAGAAGCTATCTAACGGATTACTTTCAGGAACTGTATATTCACATATTGTTTCTTAAAACTTTTGAAACGTCATCCTTAATATATTGTCTTATGGCATATGCAACCAGCTTACTCTCAGCTCTCAGCCTACGCCGATGGTCGCTCAGGTTTTGTATCGGCCTTAAAGGTGGCTGGTGGAGCTCATATCGATATAATCTTATTTTTTTTTATTTTTTTTGTCTACGGTAAAAATACAATTTCCAAACGAAATTAAACTACCCCTAATTTGTTATAAAATGCATCTTCGCAATGTGCAATAAAGAAAAATAGGAGAAAATATCGCCTACATATGCACTTTCTAACTAGGCTGCATAGCCAAGTTAGGTCAAGGAAGGTAACAGTTTTATCAATTAAATACTTATTATACTCCAGTTACTTTAAAAGTTTTCTGGAATATGTGTATTTTTATGAGTTTTTATGACAAGAAAGTATATTTTTTATGACAAGAAAGTATATTTCTTTCACAATGAGTGCGCAGATTCTTCAAAACCTCACTGAGAGCTTAAATTATTTTGGTGAAACTTAGTGTATCAGAACACTTATTTTTTTTTTTTTTTTTTAATTTTACGAACATTATAAATACCGAAGCAACACTTTGGAAAACCACCACGAATTTTCGGACGGTACACCTCGTAGTTAGTGTGGTGGCGGCAACGTCTTCGGCGGCCAAGATATCGACGGGGAAAAACACCGACAAATCAGCCATGGACTCCCTGGCGCCCAGCAGGTCGGTGTAGGAGGCACGAATCAGCTAACGATAACTAACCGTGTCTCCGAAAGATCCGTGGCTGGATGACACTAAGAAGGGCCGTGGGGGTCGAAGAAAGAAAAAGGGTATGCTTGCTGCTGGTAGTACAAGGAAGAGGAGGAGGTGCCCATAACGGATTAGAGGTTAGTGGTTCTTTTTGGTTTCCTTTTACTTCCCTCCCGGGGTGGTGGCACGACTGAGCAAGTGTGAGAATACATTGTATATTAGTAATACACACGTATTGTAGCTCTTTTCTTTTGACCGAATTTCCAATTCTGAAACTTACAGACCTTGACCTTTATGCATATGGTTCGATCAGGCGAGGTTGTTTACGCATGAATTATTCGTGGACACCGTTTCAAACCAAGGTCAAGGGTAAACTAATCCTGATTTTTCTGGCGATGCCTCCATGTGACTCAGTTGCCTGGTAGCGTTAAAAATCTGAATAGATAGATAGATGGAAAACTCAGGTGGAAACAAACGTTGGGCTAATGTGATATTTTGTCAAAACAATATTAGCTCCACAAGCCACATTTAAACGTTCTATATGCGAACAACTAAACCCTAGATACACGCTTTTTTATAGTTCTGCGTTTTGTCGGCACCTCAAACGGTATAATTTTGAAATTCCAAAGCTTTGGATTACTATCTTCTATCTACTGCTTTGTTGAAATGTGATATTGAACTAAATCCTGGACAAGACAATATTCTGACTCTTCATGAGGTCTCCAGTTCTTTAGACATAAAGTTAACATCATCAGAGTCTTTGAAAATACCACCATTTTATGTAGATGGAAATGTTTTTCTTGATACCTGTTCTAAACGGATATTACGCCGTATTCTCTTGATCATAGTAATGCTTCTCTTCCATCAGAATTATCTATCACAGCAAATACCTTTTAAATGCTCTTAAATCACTGGACAGGTACAGCTGACGAACGGATACTATTCATAATACCTTCCGTAAAGACCTTAGTCTTTATTTATCTCATCTATATATAGGTCCACATTGTGGCCATTTCACGTCCTTACACAGCACTGGTAAAGTTCCAATATATGGAAGAAAGTAAATGGTACACCAATTTATTTAAATATGAATTCATCAGAAGTCACTAACTATATGCCTATGTTTCTCATAAGAGGACTTGTAACACCATTTTGACCGTTTGTTTTTACAATACAGCATTTTCATATCCCTGTTTTCGTTCCTGCTCACTAAACCCTTATGAAAAGAGATCTACTCTGAAAAAAATACATGTGCATCCTGTGGGAGAAAAACAAATTATGGTAGAGTAACCTCCCTCTACCTGAAAGTTCCCAATTCCACTTATACGGTAGAAAGAAAGTACTAGAGTAATAAACAAACACGTTTTGGGCTCGATTGTTTACAATGGAGCCATAGCATACAAATGCCAAAACTTCCTTAAGATATTTGTCCACGTGATTTTTCACATTGACCAGTGTTATTAAACAGCGCGTCAGACGAAATCCAGGTAACAGTTTTATTCATAGCCGTGCTATTCTTGTCGCTGGGCCGTCATGGTGCTGGCATTTGGGACATTGACAAACAATGCAGACCCAAGTCAGATGCTGCAGAACGCGGTGTCTGATCAGGGTCTGCACTTTTTGTAAAAGAATACAGGAAGTTTAGGGGTTAAGTCCCCATTTAGGACCATTTTCCAAGCCTACACTCAGAGACAATCTACTCACCAGTTCTGTCAGTGTTTTGATTATATTTCTTTGAGACCGCTAGGCGATAATAATTTTCCAAACTGGTGTATGTCCTGGAGAATCCACCGTCAATCAGCTTGAGGATAAGTAAAATACCATTTGAAAATCTTTAGATGGCGGTAAAAATGTTCGTGTCATATTTTCTAATATAAGCAAGGATTTTGATAGTCTGGCATAAAGTCTGCTTTACAAACTTCAAATGGTTAGAATTTTAGGCACAATTCTCCAATGACTCACTGAACAATTGTGAAAGAAGAGTGGGCTTGCCTGTGCTAATTCTTAATGGATTGCGGTAAAAGCAGGAGTGTCTCAAAGTTCTATACTAGGTCCGTTTATATACTTGATATTGTGCGCAACATTAATTCCTCAATAAAATTTTACAGGCGATGTCAGCCTGTATATTATAGTATCCGTTATCTAGTTTGATCTGCAAATATACTGAGTTCAAGTTTTTCTAAAGTGTGCGCATGGGATTGAAAATTACGTATTACGTTCATTTCTTTTTTTTTTTTAATTCCAGAAAGAGCCACAATCACTAAACAGAAAAGCAGCTACCTTTACCCCAGCGAGATGACGACAATTCCAGGTAGGATTCACCGGAAAAATTTTAAGACAATAAATAGAACATAAGATAAAAAAAAAAAAGTGCCACAAAGAGCAACAGAAGGCCACACAAAGAATAACACAAAGTCACAAAAAGAACAAAGAACAGCACGATGTCCCACAAAGAGCAGCACACGGCCACACAAAGAATAGCACAAGGTCACACAAAAACAGCACAAGGTCACACACAGAGCAGCACAAGGCCACACAAAGAAAAGCACAAGGTCACACAAAGAGCAGCAGAAGGCCACACAAAGAATAACAAGAAGTAACAAAAAGAACAGCAGAATACCACACAAAGAATAGCACAAGGTCACACAAAGAACAGCACAAGCTCACACAAAGAGCATATCAAGGTCAAAGAGCAGAGCAGCACAAGTTCACAAAAAGAGCAGCACAAAGTCACATAGAGAGCAGCACAAGGGCACAAAAAGAATAGCACAAGGTCACACAAGGAGCAGCACAAGGCCACACAAAGAATAGCACAAAGTCACACAAAGAACAGCACAAAGCCACACAAAGTCACACTAAGATCAGCACAAGGTCATTCAAATAACAAACAATAGTACCACCTTTGAACAGACAGTGGTAAAAACTACCGGAGGGTTTTTATCGATTGACTGTACCAAATCTTCATACTAGGTTCAAATAAGACAGCGCTCGACAAAAGCCTACAATGAGACATGTGTAACTAGCAAAGATATGGATGTAAACAAGAACCAGCAAAGATTTAGACCAGTCTGTATATCTACCTAATCTGGCAATGATTCTCGTTCATCTCTCTTTGGATAACCTGCAGCTGTAGAAGGCACATGCGATCCGCGATGATTCTGATCAGACTGTGCGGTCACACAAGTCATTGTAGGTTTTGTCTGGCTCATATTGTAAAACAAATACAAAATAACGTTGACACCAGAATGTCTTATTTACACTAGAAGCATAACACTATATTGTTTCTTCAATTTAGCAATAGCTGTAAACTTTTAAAATAAGAAAAGGTATGTTTTAAATATTACTGATAGTCAGCTGGTTAAAGTTTAAGTTTTCACATTTAGAACCTTTCTAATGTGCTTCCACAAAGTTAGGCGCTGTCCTTTTTAGTGGTACATAAAAAGCATAGTTGATACTGAAAAAACTTTACTATTTCTGAAGTTTTAAATACAACCATAAGAACAAATGTCTCATTTTCTTTTCAGATTTCAGGCTCCCCCTCCAACACTTCAACTGTTTGTATAGTAAAAACGCGGGATTCGTGGGGTCTGAAAATACTGAGAAAATGCGTGTGATTCCATTGTCAGTGCATTTCTTAATCGCAATTTTCTTGCCTTCTGCGTCATTTTCTTCGTTTAAGACACTCTGTAAATGCAATTGTAGTGTCTGGAATATTAATGCAGACTGGACATTCAGCCGATGTCCAAATCAAATGATCCGCTATCAGAAAATGTACGGTCGGACATGTGCGTCCCACGAAGACTCAGATCAGCCTGCGCATCCGCGCAGTCTGATCAGAGTCTTCATTGTCTGCATGAAGCAACTTTGCATCCTCAATTATTAAAAATGCGCCAAGAGAAGATTCTTATCAGACTGTGAGAATGCCTAGGCTGATCTGAATCTTCGCTGGGCGCACATGTCCGAAGGTATGTTTTTGACGTTGAGGTTCAAATGATGTATGAGTCGGGACAATAGAATGCCATTAATATTTTCACAGAAGGGCTTTGCTGTCAGTGTGAACCAGGAAATTGCTGGATGGTTTCCAAGCAGCGTCTGAAGCGCATAATGTCTGGCAGATGTAGTGTTTCCCGTCTATTCTATATGTAAAAAATAAACTTCATTTCATGTAACCCGTTTATGCCTAGCGTCTCATGAAAGGGACATAGGCAAACAATGCAGACCCAGATCCGACGCCGTAGAACTCAGTGTCTAATCAGGGTCTACACTCTTTGCATTGAATAAAGAAATATCTGTAAAACTTGGTAATAATTATAATAATAATAATAATAATAATAATAATAATAATAAACTAACGAGACGCCCTTCCTATTGGACATGGATCAGTCCAAAGAAATAAGGTAGAAAAGTCCGTTCGGCATAAACGGTTAATTGGTATGACTCACTTTGTTTTGCAAACCGCATGTACTTTAATTATAGATTTATTTGTTATCAAATATCTTGCAAGGGTGTTAAAGCTATTCTTGCTGAAAGCTGTGAACATCTTTACCTGAAAATGTTATGATTAAATATGGCATTTTGGGTAAAACTTTGATTGTATTCTTATTTATAGGCAGCTCTAAGTATGATTAGTTGCAATGGCATGTTTCGGTGTTTAACCCATTTATGCCGAGTGAACTTTCCTATTTCACCTTTTTTACAAGTTCATTTCCAGTAGAAGGGATGTCTGTGTAGATTTTATTATTACCATGTTTTATAGAAATTCCTGTACATAATGCAAACAGTGTAGCACTTGATCAGACGCCACGTTCTGCGGCGTCTGATCTGGGTCTACACTGTTTGCTACTGTCCCTTTTATGTGACGCTAGGCTTAAATGGGTTAAGAAACTTGTCAACCAGTTTGGAAAATACTTTTAAGGTCTGTTTTCCAACGTTTCTCAAAACACTGTAGCAAAAATCGAATTGAACCTTACCAGATTCTCATTGAACCAAAAACATTATTTGGTTATTCTGTAAAAAAATCTAAACCGGACATCCTTATTGTAATACTAAAAGTGACAGTGTTGCGACATTCAGAAACAGGTAGAAACCTTGTTCTATTTAAAATCACAGAATTTCACAACTAGATGATGAATCGTTGGTAAAATAACAGTTTGTAAAATAGCGTTGTTTTGTTGGAACAAATATCGATTTGTGTTCAATATTCGGGACAGTAACTACATGTATCCTAATTTTCGGGACCCAACAGTGAAAACTCCAATGATTCGAACACCGATGGCTCATTTATCATGGACTTTTTTCGCATAGCTCAAGCTAAAAAATAGTTTCGGCTAATTTAGGAAGATTTTCTTATATTATCGTAAAATGTACTGTACTCATTAGAATCACCTCGATGAGTACATACAACATCGCTTCATTTAAGAAGATTGGAAGTATAATCCTAAATTGTTCCAATTATGCCTCCTGACTTGGCGCTATGACTGACACTCAGTGGCTCAACTACTTTTACCTCGAACAAATATTCTTGATCCCAATAGTGGTCGAGCCATCGAAGTTCGACTGTATACACATGCTTATCCTACAGCTTGAGCAAGACAATTTTACAACCTATTGGTGTGTCCAAAACTGCTGGATGAGTGGCAAACAGTGTAGACCAAGATCAGACGCTGCGTTCTGTGGCGTCTAATCTGGGTCTGCACTGTTTGCTCAAGTCTCTCCGAATACTTAGAATAAATACGGTATGTGTATTTTATTAAACCATCAACTTTAACTGTATACCATGATATACGTGAGGTCAGCGAGCCGGCCTCGATGGCTCAGTTGGATGATCAGGAGGTGGCGGGGCGGGTTCGATCCCGTCGGGTCGGATACAATCTTTCGTGGAGATTTGAACATGATATTTTGCTACGGTCATTCTCTCCCTCCCGCTGATTCAAGACGGGCAGTTATCAGTTTCTGGCGAAAGAATGTGCACAATACTGGTTAACCGCTTTGTATGTCCAGTAAACGTGTGGTTAGGTAAACTGACCGCGCTCGATATGACCCCATTGAGTTGACTTGGCCGTTATCCTCAACACAAACGAATAAACGTGAGGTTAGTACTACGCACTGTCACTTGCTTTATACATTAAGCTAAACCCATGATATGGATAGGTTAAAAGTGGCATCCTTCCCCGACAAAATGATACCAAACACTCCGGTATGTGTTATAAAAAGAGTATAGAAGGTGTCAGGAATAGCAACAATCAAAGAACATGGCCTACCAAGAGGTACGAACAAACAAACCAGAGCAGTACAAAGCCACAAAGCAAACCAAAGCAAAGCAAACAGCGCCCTCTTCCCAAACAAGGTGATCACAATGTTAGACAGGATCCACTAAAGACAGTTCGTCCTTGTACAACACTGGCGGAAAATCAACCAAATGTGTCTAGTCACTTTAAATTAATAATTCTCGAAACGGTTTGTAACAGTAAGCTTACACAAGTTAAATGAGCCAGATTGATTTTGTGCTGTTAATTACGAAAACGCGCATATTCAAATATATTGAAAATTTTACCACCAAAAAAATGAAAATTTTACATAAAAAATTCTGATATTTTCCCTATTTCTGCTTAAAATATAAATTGTGGGTACTCGTTAGAACCGCCTCGGCGAAGCGGTTCTAACGTGTACCCACAATCTATGTTTTTGAGCAGAAATAATCAAAATAATGTTTAAGGGGGTCAAAATTATATAGGTATGTTTTTCGTGATTTGACGTGTTAGAAAAGCATTTGGATGGGCGAATGCGAATGGGCTTCCATTATGTGCACCATACTCCTGATAATACTAAACTATCGATGAAAGATATACCGTATGTACTCTTAAATATTGGGACATCATAACTCCCTTACCATACCTGTCCTAAAATTTGAACAATTGATTCTAAAAAGCATGATTCTTGAGAGCAGTGAATGCATTCACATAACAGAAAAAAGGCTTACGTGTCAAGTTTTCTAGGCCAGAATAGCTAGTTTCAACCCAATAGCCTTAACAGTTACCCTTATATAAACGTTAAAAATCCTGGAATGGACTCAATGATCATTAAGAAGCAGAAAAATATAAGTGGAGTTACCGAGGAAATTCCAGAATCATGGAGCACAACTTTCCCGAGGTCCAATATGAAGGAGAGCTGAGGAACAAATAATGACAAAACAAATGCCATAAACAAAAAGAACTGGAACAAATACACCACAACCTCTTTATAATACTATTGTTGGGGTCCAGAGTATAAACTGTGTTAGTTAAACAACCGAGTTATATATCCAAACAAAAATGTATAGATTATATTAAAAAATGATCATTTATTTTTTTTTCGGATCCATCTTTGAACCTTATTATATCCAAAACCGTGTTATAACAAACCGTGTTATTAAGAGGTTGTAGTGTAAGTCCATTTACTGCCCGTTGATGAGTGGAAAATGGTAAAGACGCGGTCTGCGGCGTCCGGTCTGGTTCTACACTGTTTGTTGAGACCCGTCTGTCCCCATCCTTCGTATAAATATGTGACTGTCTATTAACAAGTATATCTGTTGATTTCGGTTAGAAACTAAACCTAGCAGCTACTCCCAGGAGAGCGTATGATGATGTAAGCATAGAAGTGTGAAGTTGATTTCAAGGATATATTCGCGTCAAAACATGATATGGCGGAAATAATTAGAACATAAATGCTCTATTATGATGCACAGAACGTTCTGTAAAGGATTACAGAAATAATCAGACACTTTAATTATATCTTCTCCTGCTGAATAAATTTAGATGCCACACCCACTTATAATTTTTAGCCAATCAGATTACTTGATCATGAATGTTGCTATAAATTTACATACTTAATGGCAAACAGTGCAGATCCAGATCAGTTGGTTTCTTCAGAAGTCTGATCTCGATCTACACTGTTTGCAAAGGCAGGGTATATCCGGGTTCAGCAGGACAAGGGCCTAGTCGGAGGAAATCTAAACAAAAGTGTTATTTTTGAACATCAGGAGACAGACATTAAGTCAGCTAGGATCACAGATCACATTGATTAGCTCACAATGTATCATAAAAAGAGGAAAATATAGTAGAATAAACATAAAACTAGATATGTATAAATGCAAACACGCGGAAAATTGAGTAAAATAAACATAAAACTAGATACATATAAACACAACCACAAGAAATATATAGTATTATTAGCATAACACTAGATACATATACACGCAAACACAAGGAAAATATAGTAGAATAAACTCAAAACTAGATATGTATATGCACAAAGACAAGGAACATATATTAAAATAAACATAAAACTAGATATGTATAAACGCAAATAAGAGGGTAATATAGTAGAATGAACTGAAAACTAGATTATGTAAAAACGCAAACACGGTGAAAATATAGTAGAATAAAGATGAATACAATGTATCATAAAAGAGAAAAATATACAGTGAAACCTTGTTACGACGACAGAACTTGTTCTCAAAGACGTTTGCTGTTGAACAGAAGACTAAATGAGCAGATTGATATGCAAGAAAGGCATTGTTTTGTTCTTATTTCCCCATAGAACAAATATTTTGGATATTTGTTAGAATCGCCTTATTGATGCAATTTTAACAAATATCCAAACCATATATTTCTTTAAAGTATTAAACACAATATTCTTGCGTAATTTGACTAATTGCTACCTCTAAAGCAAAAGTTTCGTGACTGTCAAATTGTCATTATAATGAAGTTTGTCGTTTTATTGAGAGTCGATATAAAGAGGGTTGTCTGTAGTAGAATAAACATAAAACACTAGATATGTATAAACGAAAACACGAGAAAATATTGTAGAATACTTTTAAAACTAGATACATATCAACGCGTCTTCAAAGACAACATAGTAGAATACACTCGAAACTAGATACGTATAAACGGAAAAACAAGGAAAATAAAGTAGAAAAAATATAAATCTAGGTGTATATATAAATGCAAACACGAGGAAAATATAGTAGAATAAACATATAACTAGATATGTATAAAGATAAATTCAATGAACCTATAGTAGAATAAACTTAAAACTAGATACGTATACACGAAAACACAAGGAAAATATTGTTCGTTCGTCTGTCATTACTGACAATGACCAAACCGAAACAACTGTGTGATGTGCTATTATTTATGTGTTCTAAGATGGCTGATGAGACCAATCTTAGCTCTAAACTGCCTGTTGCAGATAGAACAAGACAGGTCTGAGGAAGAAAGCTCTGTTGGTGATGCCTTAGCTCTGGCTTTCCGTTTTGCACGTTTCTGCTCGGCTTTGTTGATTCTTTTTGCTTCGTATTTACCAGTTCCCCTTCCTATGAGGCCTCGCCACATTGTTCGATCCTGTGCAATCTGTTCCCACGACTCTGTTCGTATGTTGAAATCTTTAAGGGAGGCTTTGAGGGTGTCCTTGTATCGCTTCTTCTGACCACCACGGGGGCGTTTTCCAACTTGTAGTTCTCCATAGAGGATTTTCTTTGGCAAACGTTCATCAGGCATTCTGATAACATGGCCAGTCTATCTTAACTGTGCCAATTTCAGAAGAGTATGTACGCTCTGCATCACTGCCCTTTTTAGGACTTCTGTGTCTGGAATCCTGTCTAGCCACTTGATCTTTAGAAGTTTTCTGACACAGCTTGTATGGAAGTGGTTAAGTCCTTTGGCATGCCGTTGGTAAACTGTCCAAGTTTCGCATGCGTATAATAGTGTTGGCAGCACCACCGATCTGTATACTTTCAGCTTTGTATCAAGTCTGATCCCACTTCGATCTCAAATACTTTCACGTAGCCGGCCAAATGCTGCACTAGCTTTGGCAATCCTAGCATTGACTTCATCATCAATGTGCACAGCTCTAGACAAAAAGTAGGTGAACTTGTCTACCACTTGCATTCGTTGACCTTTCACTGTGATGGTATGCTTCTTGTAGGGCTTTCAAGGTGCTGGCTGATATACTACCTCAGTCTTTTTGATGCTGATTGTGAGATCATAGCTGTCACATGAACCAGATATTTGATCCTCACCTTTTTGCATTTTCTCTTCTGTTGGAGCACCATTTGCAATGTCATCAGCAAAGAGGAACTCATCTAGCACCTCTGTCTGCAGCTTGGACTTAGCTTACAACTTTCTTAGGCGGAACAGTTTTCCATCAAAGCGATACCTCATAGGTATACTATTGTCAACATCCTGGAAAGCATCTGTAAGCATGGCAGAAAACATCATGCTGAACAGTGTTGAAGCTAGAACACAGACATGCTTAACTCCATTTGTCACAGGGAATGGATCAGAAAGCTCGCCATCATTTTGGACCCTTGCAAGCATACCAACATGGAACTGCCCTACCATTGCTATGAATTTGGCAGGACAGCCAAACTTTGCTATAATTTTCCAAAGTCCCTCACGACTGACTGTGTCAAATGCTTTGGTAAGGTCGACAAAGGTCATTTAGCGGTCCACATTCTGTTCCTGGCATTTTTCTTGAAGCTGTCGTGCTGTAAAGATCATGTCTATTGTTCCACTTTTTCTGAATCCACACTGGCTTTCTGGTAGAAGCCCTGACTGTTCAAGGTGTTCATTCAATTGATTCCGATTCAGTAGGACCCTAGCAAGGGTCTTCCCAGCAACTGACAATAAAGAGATGCCTCGATGATTGTCACAGACTTGAGGATTCCTTTCCTTTTAAATAGGTGGATAATTGTTACATCCTTGAATTCTTGAGGGATGGCTTCTTTTCTCCACATAATGTGAAATAACTCTGTCAGTTTCGATGCAACTGGAGGACCTCCTGCTTTGTAGATCTATGCAGGTATTGCATCTGATCCTGGAGCCTTGCCAGATGACAGGAGTTTTACTGCTTTCACTGTTTCAGAGACGATTGAGAGCTCATCAAGCAGCGGATTACATTCCACTGTGGTAGTCTATTGATAGCTTCATCATTGATAGATGATGGCCGATTAAGGACACCATCAAAGTGTTCAGCCCATCTTTTCAAGATAGCTTCTTTGTCAGTCAGAAGACGAGTTCCATGTGCACTAAGGAGTGGGGTGGTTCCTGAGCTCTGGGGACCATATATTGTCTTGACTGCGTCAAAGAACTTCTTCATATCCTTTCTGTCTGCAAAGGACTGGATTTCATCAGCCTTTTGCTCAGCCAGGACTCTTGCATGTCTCTGAGCCTAGTCTGTACTGTCTGGCATATGTTTGAATAGGCTGTCTTACTAGATACTGAGCTGGTATTTCTGAGGTAAGCCTTGTTTTTTTTTGTGTTTCTCTTCAAGGAGTCCCTGGATTTCTTTGTCATTCTCATCAAACCAATCTTGGTGTTTACTGGTCCTAGGGAATCCATTGCTGAAGAGTAAACGGTTCTCATCTGCATCTTCTGAACTGTGTTCCAGTGCATCTAAACGGCTGCAGAGATCATTGACGAATGCTTGCCTCTTGCTGTCTTGTTTTAGTATGGAGACATTTAATTTCTTTGGCACTTTCTTGCCTTGTGGTCGTCGTACAGGCTGAATGGGCAGGTTGAGTTTGCTGGCAACATGCCTGTGATCTGTCCAACAGTCTGCACCACACATAGTCTTTGTCACTCTGACATCCTGTCTGTCCTTCCTTCGCACTATGACATAGTCAATGAGATGCCGTGTTTGGAGCGAGGGTGCATCCATGATGTCTTTCTGCGAGTTGGTAGACGGAAAACTGTGTTGGTGATCAGTAATTCATACTCTGCACACTTCCTTAAAAGGAGGAGTCCGTTGCTGTTGCACTTCCCTACACCTTCAGATTCAATCACTCCTTCCTAGGTGTGGTGGTCTGTGCCCACTCTAGCATTGAAGTCACCGAGTAGGATGAGTATGTCTGTCCGGGGTGCTGCAGAAATTACAGAATCCAGATCATCATAGAACTTGTCTTTAACCTCATCTGGATTGGTCATTGTGGGTGCATAAGCACTTACAATTGTTGCATGCTTCTTGCTAGATAAGGGAAGTCTAAGCGTCATCAGGTGGTCATTTATGCCTTTTGGAAGTCCTGAGAGCTTGCTGACGAGGTGTGACTTGATGGAGAATCCTACTCCTGCTTCACGCCGCTCTTCTTTCATGCATCCACTCCAGAAGAAAGTGTAGCAAGCACCAACTTCTTTTAAAAGCCCTTCCTCTGCAAGGCGAGTTACTCAGAGCTGAAATCTCGACTTTGTATTTACCAACTAGAGCTGTTCTTCGCTGAGGTCTGTCAGAACCAGAACTGTCTATTAGGCTGCGCACATTCCAAGCTCCGATAGTTAAAAGTATCACCTTCATCTTCTTTTTTCTTCTTCGACCACTAAGTGGGATTCCCACTGATCGCGGTTAACCAGCCAGGAGTTTTGAAGCAGGCAATTGTTTAAGGCACCTTTTCTAGCCCCTTCCCCATGCTATGGGGACGAGCAGTGCGATCCTAAAAAGGTCTGCTCAGTCGCTCAGTTCGGCTGCCGAATTCCCCATACTGCTTCGCTCTTAAGGAAAACGACCATCTAGAACCAAGCTGCCTGTGTGCAGTTCCGCAACTACAGCTTCCAGTGTTTCCTCACCTGCTGCTTTGCCGCTCGCCCATTGCCACAGGGCTTTTGAATGACTTGCATATGTGTGTGCTTGCTGTGAATGTGTGTTGCTGATTAAGATGACATACGCTGTGAATTGGATTATAGTGAGGGAGAGGCGCGCAGAATCAACCTCACTCTCTCGTCCTGACCTAGCTGGATCTAGAGGCAAGACAGTGTCAGGACATCTGGAGCTAAGTTGGGTGTAGTGGATGACCATGACTTCTGTTATGCCTTGTCATGCTCCCCATGCTCCACAACATGCTGCTGCATCGCCGTTTGGGTCGTTGAATCAGAGTAGTGATTTCCTCCGCCCCAGCTGCCGAAGCAGATTTTACATAACTGGAACAGGCAAATCCAGATATACAGGTTTTTGTTTGGAGTTGCCAACTCCTAGATGGATTGCCGACCAGGTCTTGAACGCTCCATCTATCCTAGATATTGCTATACAGATTCGGTTAACAGCTATATAGAAGCAGTAACTTAAATGTCTTATATAGCATATATAACATAACACTAGATACGTATGAACGCAAACACGAGGAAAATATAGTAGCATAAACTTAAATCTAGATAGTATAAACGCAAACACGAGGAAAATTTAATAGAACAAACTCAAATATAGACACGTATTAACTCAAACACGGGGAAAATTAAGTAGAATAAACATAATCTAGGTATCTAAAAATGCAAATACGAGGAAAATGTAGTAGAATAAACTTAAAACTAGATACGTATAAACGTTTACACGATGAAATTAAAGTAGAATTAATTTAAAACTATATAATAATTATAAAACGGAAACACGATATAAAACATAGTAGGATAAATTTAAACTAGATACGCATAAACGTAAATACGACAAACATATAACAGTATAAACATTAAACTAGATACATATAAGCGCATACGCGACTTCAGTTTTCTTTTAAACAGTCTCAGGAAGGTTGTGCTTCATCTTTGTAGTCTTTACTGGGTAACTTCATTATACTTTTTCATGAACATAAAGGTGCCTTTGAACGGCGGGCAGAGGCACAAGAAAATACTGTAAGTGTTAACAAGAACATCACGAAAAATTGCCTATAAATTTTGATCCCCTTCAACCCCACTTTTATATAGTAAAAAAAGGTAAGAGAAAAGTCCAGGGAGTGCCACAATCACAAACCGCAGCCCTTCCCAGACCCGAAGAGGAAGAGGAAACCGACAAATCCAAACAAGCACAAATCGAACAAGCGTACGAAAAGCACTAAGATTAGCTCTCTGTTCCCCAAGTGAGGTAATCGCAATACTGAAAGGACTGAAAAACACAAGAACAAAATGACACATGGAAAGACATACAACAAATCGCTTCGTAGAATAAACCACAAAGCAACAAAGAGTAAGACTACCAACGGGACCACCGCCTTAGAACGGTCAGTAGAGTTAACCACCGGGGGTTTTAAAGCACTTTTACAGCTAGCTAACTTCACCCTAGGTCCCGATGCTACTCTTAATACAGAAACACATAAAAATTCGGTTCTCATAAAGGCTCCCAACTCAGTCAATGCATCAAAGCGAAAACACAAAAATCAAATTAATCACTATAATAAACAAAGACGAGTACTCATGGCTAATTCTACTGTATGCCAGAGTAAATGAAAACCAATAGTTGAACCACGGCGGGCCAAGACAAAGACATATCGTCAAGCCCCAACCCACTGGTTAAAGTTTTTCGAAGAGGCCGTCGTGCAATTAAAGAGTAAAGCATAGCCATCAACAATGATTGGGTTGACAACTAGGCATGCAGTCTGCCGCATAATATCCAGGCTATAGCCAATTCTTTTATAACGGTTAAAAGGTTTTCTGAATTGCTCCGAAAAGTTAGATTTACCTATATTTTTTCTAAATCTGTACACTAAGTAACCGTAAAATTCTGGTTCCGATATACCTTGTTGCAGAAGTGTTTTCAGACTGACGCTATATTTTTCTAACAAGGCACTGTGTCTGCGATGAAATTTCGAAAACGCCTTACGAAGTTTAAAATAACGATAGCCCTGCCTAAGAAGTTTGGCAGTAAGGGCTATATTACGGTAATTAAAGTCATTAAGATTTGAAGAAGCTCTGGCAAATCTAATAAGTTGAGATATGTATACCCCATATGAGGTACGCCGGGGGACATCGCCATCCAGAACAGGGAAATTGACTATTTCAAAATCAAAATCGTCTCGTTTACCATAAATTTTGGTGGAAACCGTACCATTAGAAATACATAGATTCAAATCCAAAAAAGGTGCCTCGGTATCGGAAGAATTTGCTCTATTTAATTGGAGTTCCGTAGGGTATATCCGGTCCACCATTTGGTCAAAGTAAATATTGTCAATATTTAATAAATCATCAAGGTATCTTGAAGTTGAATTAAAAGCCTCAATAATGTCAGCCTGATTATCACGTGAGAGAGACTGCATGAAATCTCTCTCATAACAAAATAGAAACAAATCTGCAACAAGAGTACACAATTAGTTCTTATAAAGTTTAGTTCTAAATCTAATAAAAATATTATCCAAAAGATAAACAAGAGCACCACAGACTTGTTGACACGACCATAAATTGTGATTATTATATACATCAGAAGTGAAAAAAGCACATTCTTCGTTGCAGGCCAAATATTTGGTAAACTGGGGTTTACTGTGGCGAATAGATACACAAATCCTCAAGATATTATTTATTTCTACTGATAGATACAATTTCGCCACAGAATAATACTGTATCTCTCGGATCCTGTCCGTGTGGCCACGGCTTGAACGTTAATGAACTGTCTTTGTTTCTATGTTCTTACTGTCCACTGTATCATAATTCTTGTTGCTAGCTTCACTAGCGTTACTTGACGTTACGTCATTAGATATTACGTTAGTTAACGTCATGACATCATAAAGTTACATACAGTAGAACCTCGATAATTCAAACTCCAATAATTCAAAATTCTCAATAATTCAAAATAATTTTGAAGTCCCGAATTAAATATATGTATGCATTTTAACCCTCAATTATTCAAAGTCTCAATAATTCAAACAAAACTGTTTGGTCCCTTGGACTTTGAATTATCGAGGTTCCACTGTATTAAGCATATAGAAAGTATACTGATTTAAAAGTAACAACAAATATAAATATTACAGATACATTTACGGTAAGTCCGTGACACTCCCACCTCGAGCAGATTAGTAATCAGATACTTGTTGTCTTATTCTGTTCAACGCATTATTGGCTGCTTCTCGTCTTGACCGGGTTATAGACTTGTGCTCATCAGAGTGTCCCTTATTTGTTGTGGTATCATTTCCAGTATCTTTATTTGCGGGTTGGTGTCCTCCTGTTGGACATTCGATGGGAAATAGCAGATTCAGAGGTCATCGTCTGTGAGGGAAGGAGAACTTTGGCCGATCGTACTTCACCATCCCTACATATTATGAGTTCGTGTAATTTCCCTATCCTCCACTTCCCTCTGGGTAGATCATCCTTTGTCAGCACCACATCTCCACATGAAGTTGAAAACTTTTATTTAGTCCTGGATTCTTTCATCTTCATCTGGGTCCTTTCTCTTAGGCTCAATAAGTAATCGTCTCTCCATGTTTTCCAGAATTGATTCAAAATCTTATGTCCTTTGTTCCATTTACGTAGAAGCCTTTCTGCTGAGCTCATTTCTGGATTATAATCTTGATCATATGCATTGATTTGTTCAAAATTTGGTATTCCTATTCTCTGATTTAGAGTCAATGCTGTAGCTGCATGAATGTCATTTCCAATATAATAAGCTAGAGGCCTTAAATTCAGAGCACCTTCTATTTTTTAAAAAAGCTGCTCATTAGACAACCATAACCTGCCTATTGGTTTTCGAAGAGACTCTTTAGAAGCCCGATAAGTCTTTCGTAAAATCCCCCGCCCTCGCCCCCCTCCCCCTCCCCACCGCCACATCCAGGGTGCTAATTCCACAATAAATTTCCAGTTGATATTTTCATTGGCTACATAGGATATAACATCACGATGTGTTAAGATTTGTTTCCATAGTTTTCTTACAGTCTCTCACTCTGACAACTGCCCTGCATTGTCAGATATAATTTCATGCGGTTTATCACGGCTTCCTAAAAACCGTCTAAGTTCCAACAGGAAGTCTTCCGTTGTCATGCTGTGTATTAACTCAAGATCAGCTGCCCTTGTAATCAGGCATGTAAATAGACATATCCATACCCTGCTTGTCTCTGGTTTTGATTTAATGAACAGCGGTCCTGTTAAAGTAAATGGTACAGCTTCTATAACCCGTCCAATTGGAAATGGTGGCATCAGGGGCATCTTGTATGGCCCTCCTTCATATCGACGACATATTGAACACTGACCTAAAACTTTCTTTACTATTGATCTTCCATAGGGTATCTAAAACCTTTGCCTTAGCGATGCTAATGTTTGGGCTGTCCCGGTATGTAACTGGCTTCGGTGATACTTTTCAATAACCAAATCCGTGTATCTATATTGCCTTGGTAGAAGTAATGGCTTCCTAGCTCCTTCACAGATACCAGCATGTTTTAACCTTCTACTGCACCTTAGCAGATCATATGTGTCCACATAGATACCAAACTGGGATGTCAAATTATTTGTTTTATTTTTTTTTTAAGATTGCATGAATGACGTTGTCATAATATTGTTTCTGAACATACTCTATGCAACGTTTCTCGGAAATTTCAATGTATGCAAAATCAAGAAGATCATTCGCCTTTGCTTCTTTCCTCAGTTTTGCAACAAACTTATCAGCGAATGCTGTAACCTTTAACAATCTTGTCAAATATGAAAATCTATTCACATCAAGTCCGAATGGAGAGCCTAAGGAGTTACCCGCCTCAGCCACAAGTTTGCTTCATACATTACATTTGTTTTCTTGTATTCAGACTCAAGTTCGGTTATAAGGTCTCTATTTTGTTTGTCATACTTCCAAACTGGCCATTCGTTGCTTGGTTTCAATAGCCAATTTTGGCCATTCCACCATAATCTGTTAATTTGTTGTTCCTTCATAGAAATTCCTCTGCTTGCAATGTCGGCTGGATTTTGTTTGTGGAAATATATTAAAATTTAATGTCATTGTTTCTCTTTATTTCCTCTACCTTGTTTTCTACAAAAGTGGCCAGAGATTTTTTACTTTCAATCCAGCCTAATACACACTGAGAGTCCAACCATATTGATTTCTGGATGGCCGGTAATTTCAGTTCTTTCTCAACATATGTCATACATCTTGTTTTGATAAGTGCTGATAGAAGCTCTAGTTGTGGAATGTTGAACTTTTTGTTTGGTACTAGTCGCGTTTTCGTAAAAAACTAGATCAACTTTTCGGTTGTGTTTGTACTCCTGATGAAAATACAACGCTGCTGCGTAAGCGTATTGTGACGCACCACCGAATGTCAGAAGCCGGTAGGTACTATTGCATTTGGCATCGAACCCAATGAATCTTGGAAATCTACATCTTATGAGCTCATTCAGGTCTGATTTTATTTAGTCCCATTCTTGTGCATGCTGAAGGGTTAGCTTATCATCCCATAAAAAACTTCTGGTTCCACAATGTCTGTTGGAAGAGCTTGCCCTTCAAAGTACCCGGACTATATTATTCCAGTAGATTATAAACAGAGGCAATTTGTTTGAGTACTAGCTTTTTTTGTGAGGCATGATGGGATGTTGCAAAATTGTTGAATGGTATAGAAAACTAATCCTCTTTTGCATACCATGTGAGACCTAGCACTTTTATTTTCTCTTCATTAGATCTGTCATTGGTTGGGATTTCTGTGAGTACTTGCTCATTGTTGAACATCCAGTCACGAAGATTGATGGACGCATTCCGAAAAATCTGCTTTGCCTCCTTGTAAAATGTTGTAGCACGATCGACAGAGTGTGTTCCAGTAATCACATTATCCACGTATATGTTTTCTCTTATTTTCCTTGTTGTGGTATTGTCATATTGAGAAAGATGATGTTCTAGCGTGGCAGCAAGGAGGAAAGGACTTTAGATTATTCCAAATGGCACTCTACAAAACCGATACACTTGTATATTATTTTTGGTGTTCAGTTTATCCTTGTTTTTCAACCAGAAAAACCTCGTTACATCTTTGGCATCATTTGTAAGTCGTTTCTGTAAAACTGCTTTCTCTATATCAGCAATCAAGGCATTCTTATGAAGTCTGAAGCAAAGAAGGATTCCTGACAAGTCTTGCAGCATTACAGGACCCCTGTATAAACATCCATTAAGACTCTTATTTCCATGTTACGTTTTAGCAGAAGCATCGTAAACTATTGTCATTTTTGTTGTCGGCTTGTTGGATTAATTACCGGGTGGTGAGGTATGTAATGCTTGAATACATTGTTTGTTTCATAGCTGACCTCTTTCAATTATACCTCTCTTGAGCTGTTCTTCCATGATTTCATTGTATTGTTCGATGATGTTGGGGTTGGTTTTCATTCGGTTAATCAGTGACTTAAGCCTTCCAAGAGCCAATGAATGATTGTCTGGTAAGTCTGATTTCTACCTTTTCCATGGCCATGTGACATTGTACCTTCCGTTTTCATACCGTAATGTATCTTTGAAGGTTTGCAAAACCGCTTTTTCACAGGATTCATCTGCGTAATCTTGAATGCCTATAGATTCCAATCTCCAGAAGTCTTCAAAATTTGGTGATTTGTCGGCTTCTGTGAATAGACAGGTTTCTTTTTATATTTTGAACCCTATGTCAGTATCAGCAAACTTGGTTCTGTCGTTTCATTAAAGCAGTCTGAAGTGCGCCCCGCCAAAATCAAACCAAGTATAGAGCCCAGCATGTAAAGTCCTCTTTGGATTTCAATCTTTCGCGGTAAATATCAGATCCAGGTAGTAATCATTCCCAATAAGAAGTTCAATAGTTGAGCTTTGTCTTTCTTTGGATAATGTATCTGCTCGAACGGATTCTTTCCATAGATAATTCCAGTTTTCTAGGTTCTATAGATTGATAGGACGTCTTTGAAGAGACCCTGTTATGTTTGGTACAACATTCGCATTGATCTTTAGAATGCTGCCATCTCTCAGTTTGACATCTAGTACTGTAGTTGGTGTTCTGATGGTTTTAGGTTTTTCAGATCCAAAGGTTATTTCTTTTACCGTCCCTATTTTCAGGTTAAGACTTCCTGCTAATGCTTCAGTAATGTAAGTCTTTTGACTTCCCGAGTCCAACAGTTGTTGGACATTTTCTCTTGAACCATTGATAGGATTCCGTATGTGAGTTTTCGACGTTTGCATAAGGACCATCTCTCCAGAGGATACTAGAAAATTTTCTGCTTTTGTTCCATCTACGGCTCCATATTCCTGTAGTTCATCTGCCATCTGAATTGACTCTCTCTGTTGCATACCAAATGTTTGTGGACAAAGACTCCGGTGGTGACTGTTAAGTTCTTTACAGTAGAAACAGGTTTTCGATACTCCACATTCGCTAGTTTTATGCCCCTGCTTAAGACAAAGAATACAGCACCCTCTAATCCTCTGCTTTCTGTTTTCTGCGTTATATATTTTAAGCATTCGTCATTCCAGTAGCTGCCGTTGCAATATCGACAAGGTGGTAAATTCCAGCGGCGACTGTTTGATCTTGGAGGCATTCTATTTCCAGAAATTAAGGCTTCATTGGTTCCCATTGGTTGTCTTGGCAGGCTTTATCTGGTTTCAACCAACCCAGAGTAACTCTGCTGATCTGCTCACTCTTTTGCTGCGACATAGTCATTAAACAATTTTCTTAACTTAGTCACCGTCCATTTGGTTTTAGCACCCTTTTGGATTTCAAGTTGAATAAGGATATCCTTTAGAATCTTGGAAGTAATGATTGATACAAATACGCCTTGATCTATGTCTTGTTTGAGGGCCTGCAGGCTTCTTAGATTCCTTTCTATTTGGTCAAATAATGATCTAAGACTTTTGGGATTGTTGGTAGCAGGTTACAAATTGATACGTGCCGTGTAGGGCGCATTGATGACCGTTTGAATATCTCCAAATCTCTCTTTCACTAATATAACAGCGACTTGATAATTATCATTTGAAAGGATAATACCTGAAATTGCATGTTTTGCCTCCCCAGTTAGTTTGCTGTTCAGATACTTCATTTTTTTTTAATTCCAGAAAGACTATCATTCCTGTCAATTGTTGTTTCAAAAGTGTCCCAGAATTCAGTCCATTTTAATTTGTCTCCGTTAAAGGTGGGTAATTCAAGGTTAGGAAGATTTATTGTCCTGTTAGGGCTTTGCTGTCTCTGTTGTTGTTTACATTGCCTTGGTTTCCAATCATTAGCTGTTGCATCTGGACCTGTAACTGTTGTTCCAATCTACTGAGCCTTTCTTCTGAACAGTTACTGTCGAAGAGATTTCAGAAACTCTTTTTTCATCCTGAATGCTTTCTTGTCGCGCGAATAATTGATCCCTGCAGTCTACTGCAGAAGCCATAAAAGTACAGTCACCTTTGATGAGTTCCTCAATATTATCTGTCTCATCTGTTCCAAGTGTTACAGCTACGGATATTTTCTCCTTGGTAGTGTCTAGTTTTTCACAAAAATCTGTCAGCCTCTTGATACACGTATTGATCTGTCTGGGTATCTATTTCCTCTTTGTCCTCTTCTAGTGGCAAGTTCCTTTTCAAGTAAAATCTTGTAGCCAGTCCTGTTTGCCCTCAAGTAGCTGAATAAAAGTGTCATATTTAAACTTAAAGAAGAACAGAAACAGTCCTTTATGAAAAATTCCCGGGTTCCGGCACCAAATGTGGCGAATAGATATACAAATCCTCAAGATATTATTTATTTCTACTGATAATTACAATTTCGCCACAAAATAATACCGTATCTCTCGGATCCTGTCCGTGTGACCACGCCTTGAACGTTAATGAAATGTCTTTGTTTCTATGTTCTTTATGTTCACTGTATCATGATTCTTGTTGCTAACGTCACTAGCGTTACTTGACGTTACGTCATTAGACCTTACGTTAGTTAATGTCATGACAGCATATTTTTACATATTAAGCATACAGAAAGTATACTGATTTAAAACTAACAACAAAATTAATATAAATTATATAGATATATTCACGGTAACTCCGTGACATTTATAAAGATATACACTATTTCTCTTTTCTGCTCAAAAGAATAGATTGTGGGTACTCATTAGAACCGCCTCTGGGCGATGGTTCGAACGAGTACCCACAATCTATGTTTTGAGCAGAAATATGAAAAATATCAGAATGTTTTATCTGAAATCGTTCATTTTTTGGTGGAAAAAAATTTCAGCATATTTGAATAGACGTGTAGTAGAGTAACGCAGATCATAGTTTTATCGTTTGTGTAGTACAATGTATGACAGAAAATGGTATACAGCTGTACAAGTAAGGGACATAGATACATTTTCTTGGAAGTCGGTCTGTTGCCTCTATATCCCATTCCAAGGCGGCTCCTCTATTGCAGTTTTTCTTTGTGCGTCGGTGGTTTCATATGTTGCATTTTTCTTTTGTTATTTTTCCGCATCGGCACCTTTGGCGCTTCAGGAAGGCTGTAATTGTGGCATTGGCTGGGCATCTTCCTGTACAAATTTTATAATGGGCCCTTCCTGAAATGAAAGAATTCACAGTTATTTTAATGTCCTGGCAGGGGATCTCAGAGTCCGTTTGCTTTTCCCCTCGAGAGGTAAACGGAGATTTCTGAATGAGGCACTTCTGAATTCTTTAACTTCTTCGGCGACTGCTTTTTTATGGCCCCGCCATTCGAAGACTGGTGGAAAGGGCAAACAGTGTTCGTCCGTCTCCCTCCGCGTCCGACGTTAGCAATTTGCGTTAAAGTTTTTCAGGCGGGGCCATCCATGGCCTTTGGATAATTTCTAGCTTTTGTTGTTGTTGTTTTTTTTTATACAACTATCGCATGGAAAGAAGTTTATATGTAAAGTTGAAAGACTAAATATTAAACAGCGTAGCTCCTGATGAGCCGGCTCATAATGAGCCGTCTCATTTGGATCTACGCTGTTTGCAAAAACAAATTATTATCGCCAGTGGCAGTAAAAGAATTTATTAAATTTAATTTTCGCTTCCTGTGAGCAAGTTCTTTCCTGTTAGAGTAGACCTCTTTCCAAAAGAAACAGGAAGACACAAAAGTTGGTACCTTTGTAAATATAGACGAAGTACTGCTGAGTCTATCCAATTACCTTAAATACCTTTGTACGTTATGAGTGCCGCGCCAAACAAAAACGGTGTCTTCGAGCATGCGCAAAGTGCACATTCATCCCGCGCATGCGCAACTTATCATCCGGGCATTTTCTTTCCGTTGATACTTTCTATAGTGCCCAACGATTCTGTTAGCGGACAGCGAAGGCAAATGTGCAGGCTGATCTGGGCCTTCACTGTCCGCATATACTCGAAACCACGTTTTCGTATTGCGTGGCTATGTGACATTCACGTTTATGATGTTATGCAACGATTAACTTCAAATGAAAAATGACAGTTTCCTTGTTATGATATGATTTCGAAGCTTTTGAAATCTTCCAATAAAATGATCTTTATTATAAGGTTATAAACAGAAACTATTCTTTTTAAATTAATGACAATGTGTTGTTATTGCTGTAACAAACCATACCTTTTTATCACTAATTCAAAAAAATAGTTTAATGATAATGTGTTGTCATTGCTGTACCCAACCATACCACCGGCACAGAGCGTCCGCTTTGTGACCAGGAGGTTGCGGGTTCGATACCCGGCCGGGTCATACCAAAGACTTTAGAAATGGTACTAGCTGCTCTTTCGCTTGGCGCTCAGCATTAAGAAAGTAGAGCTAGAACTGGTCAGCTCAGTGTCAGTATAATGTGACTGGGTGGAATATCACGTCAAAGTTTCTGGGGCGTGATATTTCAGTAAGGCAGCATTCTAAAAGTGAGCATTGAGCTCCCTGCAACATCCAGACACCGTCGCGATATGATTGAAAAAGGTTGAAAGCGACGCTAGTTAAGCCCAAAATCAAACAAACCAAACCATACCATGTAGGTGTTCATTGGATCGCGTTACTGATGTTGCCGTGGCACAATTTTCTATGTAATAGCGCGTATCCAAATTATCACCAGTCTTAACAATATATATCTAGATCTTGTGGTAATGAACACTACTGCCACAAATGAAACATTTTAGTTTTATTCCCATATCATTTTCCATAATTCTTTTATATAAATGGACATGCTTTAGAAATTAGCATTTTTCTGTGTCGAGCTTTACGGCCACAAAAATTGTTTCGAAATTTGTTGTGAAAATCCTACAGTAAATTTATTGACGACTAAACATGAGCCAAGAGACAAAATTCAGTTTTAATTTACAAATCCATAACTACTCAACGATTGTAACAGCTCTTATTTCCCAGGAGATAAGAACAGTTATTTATACGTGTTATTATGATGCATGCAAAGATCATTGTCCTGAGATGAAACCCCGTCAGATTATAAAAGCAGATTGCGTCTGTGATTCTAGATTCAGTCGACACGCTATCTCGACTTCGCTTATCTCGAAGTGAAAATCTGGTCCCTGTTTCAACATGGAAATCTAACAACAGGTAACAAAATATTATGGAAAAGAGGAGAAATTGCCCCTCCTCTTTTTCACAGTATTGTCCATATATCTCTAACTTTAGGAGCCAAATTACATAATCATTAATGAAATATGGTTGTTCGATTTATTTTTTCCTCAATTCTGCAAATCTGATATGTCGAGATATGGATATCTCGAGGATTTTCAGAGAGTCCCTTGAACTTCGAGTTAACAAGAATCGACTATATTCATAATCCGAAACTCTAGTAATTATAACACAAAAGATTAAATACAAAAGATTAAATGAGCCGCGTCAATCCAAAAAGTGCCTTCGGGCATACGCAGTATATGCCAACTCGCATCATCCAGCACATGCGCAAAGTCTCATTCGGGTGTGTGCGTTCCATTCATAGTGTAGAATCCCAAGATTTTACAACAGCGAAAGACCTGATAAGGTGCGGATGCGCAGGGTGATCTAGGCCTACGCTGTCCCAATATGCCCCGTGTGGCATCTGCACTATTAGTCAAAATAGAAAGGAAGGCAATGATCAGGAATCGATACAATTATCCCACACCTCCCAACAGAGACATCAAAGGGAAAGAAACACAAACACGAAATAACTGGACCCTAATGGAAACATCACTAGCAGAAAGCCAAACGGACAGTTACTTACCCACAAAGTGGCCAAATGGCTATCCCAAACAAAAAGATGTAAGCGACACACATATTCAAAGACGAACTATAACAAAAATAAACCATGACAGAAGAACCGCTTTGGAACGGTCAGTGAAAAGTATTTCACTGGGAGGGGGTGGGGGAGGGGTTTAAATCGACTTTACGTGGCCACAATCCTCGCCCTTACTTCTGCCGCGGTTTAGACACATAATTTGTTCAGTCCGCATGAAGGCTTCCTACCTCATCAGTGCTACATCTCCGAGAACAAAAAAAAATCAACAAATTACTGAGATAAAACAACGATGAGGACTCGACAACACGAAACAACTGAAATGCTAGAGCAAAAGAAAACCAACAGTAAGACTCCGTGGGCCCGACCAAAGATAGAGCATCAAGTACCGACCAACATTACCCAAAATTAAATATCAAGTAAGCCTTTACGCTGGAACCATTATAGAATCTGAGGCCTAACCCGCCGGCGTGCAATTAAAAAGGGAAGCAAAATTATTAACCGTGATTTGGTTAACAACCATGCATGCAGTCTGTCGTATAACATTTATGTTGTACCCAATCTTTTTATATCGATGAATGATTTTACGAAATGGGGTACTGAAATCATTGCAAGCATATATTTTTCTGAATTTATATACTAAGTCACCATAAAATTCGGGTTCCGATAGGCCTTGTTGCAGAAGAGATTCAAGTCCAACATTTAATTTAGAAACTAAATCGGAATGACGTCTATAAAACTTAGAAAAGGCTTTACGTAGCTTATGATACCGATAGTCCTGATTAAGAAGTTTAGCAGTTAGCAATTTATTACGAGTATTGAAGTCAGTTACATGACTAGACACTCTGGCAAATCGAATTAATTGTGAAATATTAACACCGTAGGCTGCCGCTAGAGGAACATCACCATTCAAGAAAAGAAAATTTACAATCTAAAAATCAGAATCATCGCATTTATCATAAATTTTGCAGGAAAAAAAACATCTACAATAGATAAATGTAAATCCAAAACCGCGGCTTCGGCATCAGAAGAATTAGCTTTATTTAACTGAAGTGCTTGGGGTAAATTTGACTGATTAAACCGTCGAAGTAGGTATTGTCAATATTCAATAAATCATCCAAATATCTTAAAGTCGAGCTAAAAGCTTAAATGATTTCAGATTGGTTTTCAAAGGAAAGGGACATCATGAAGTCTCTTTCATAACAAAACAAGAACAAATCAGCTACAAGGGGCGCGCAATTCGTACCCATCGGAATACCCACAATTTGTCTAAATAACTTAGTACCAAATCTTATATAAACATTGTCAAGTAGAAAGGTGAGAGCTTCACACACTTTCTGACATGTCCATAATGTGTAATTTTATGCACTTCAGAAGTGAAAAAAAGCATCTCTTACATTACATGCAAGGTAGAGGGGTTCTTCTCTATGAAATGTCCATTCAATTAAATAATTTAGTTTTTCTTTTGTAAGATTATGAGGGAGTGTAGTGTAAAGCGTGGAGAAATCATAAGTAGACAGACTAAAAGCACGAAATTGTCTGGATTTCAATTTATTTAAAACCTCATTCGAATTTTTATGGACCAAAACAGATTTCTTCCTGATCTTTCGAAAAGTTTGTCACAATATTCAATTACATGTTTTTTGATGGCAGTAAGACATGAAGTTAATAATTTAGAAAGTTCAGTGGTGGTACCAGAGCTTGAATTTGCAATAAACCGTGCTTTGTAAGGTCTTTTATGAAGTTTAGGTAACCAATATAACGTAGGAAGCTTGTCTTAGCCTTCAGTAACACATACAGCTAACTTGGTGGCTGAATAACAGATATGGTCATTAACTACACAGCTCTCTTCAGCCAAAGGTTGTAGTTACTAGGCCTTAGTACCATTAAGCTCTTGCTGAAGAGTGTTAACATAGTGGAGCAGTCAAACAACGACAACATTGTTAGCAAACCTCAATAGCTCGAACACTGATGGCTCGTTTACAATGGCTTACTCGCTCCTTTTTGAGTCCCTACGAAATTAGCTCAAGAAAACAAATATTTAGGAAACATTTCTTATTCTATCATAAAATTGTATGTTGTGTGTACTCATTAGAATCGCATCATCAAGGCGATTCTAATGAGTACACTCAACATACAATTATTGTGTAGAAAATGGAAAAATTTCCCTTTATTATCGTTATTTGCTACCTGGCCTGGCGCCGCAATTAACCCTCAGTGGCTCAAACTACCCATATCTCGAACAAATTTCCACAGTCCCAAAGATGTTCGAGCCATTGAAGTTTGACTGTACATCATTTTCAGGATACGTTACAAATAGGTTTGGACACAGGATACTTATTTTGTGTTAGTGATAGAGAGAGATTGCTGACAGAGAGGGATTGCAGAGCCGGAAGTTCTCGGCCATCGACCCTCATGATAGACACACCTGGTGATCTGATGCGAGATCTTCCATGTGTGCAGCAAGCCAGCTGTCTAGAAGGGGGCCCACTGATGTAGATATTGCCCCTGTACCTGCATGTTAATAAAAATCTGATGATGATGATGATAATAATAATAATAATAATGATAAGGCAATTCATATAATCAACCGGCTGATGAGTTCCAGTCTAATTACCAATAGATTAAAAATGCATTTAACCGCTACAAATGTGTATGATGGTGAGACTTCTCACTCAACCAGAAGAGGTTGCGCTATCACGCTGAGAATGATGAGAATTAACGGCCAACAATTAATCAGCACATTGGATGGGGGAGTGACGGAATGATAGATCACTTCGCAAACACAGGGAAATTATGTAAACCGAATAGCTTTGCGAGACAGTTAGCTGATGCTGCAACATGCAGTTCAAGTAGGCTGTCCGAGCTAAATAGCATATCTAAAAAAATGAATAGTTTCCGAAACCTCAAGCGTTTTTTCTTTGCAGATCTTAAGTCTCATTAGAATTAAAATATATGCCGCCTTGTGCATGTGTATGACGGCTATAAGCCAACATAATTAGCTACCACAGCACCAAGTAGATTCCCTGTGTCCAGTCGTTGTGACATTTCATGTCTGTGCTGTCAGGTGGATTATATTCTTTGACCAAACAAAGTATTGTAATAAATTGTAAACATCACGAAAACATGCCTATATAATTTTGACCCCCTCAAACCCCACTTTTATATAGTAAAACTGGGGTTTACAGGGGTATACATTAGTTTTCTTATTTCTGCTCAAAACATAGATTGTGGGTATTCGTTAGAACCGCCTCGGCGAGGCGGTTCTAACGAGTACCCACAATCTATATTTTGAGCAAAAATTTGAAAAAAATTCAGAGTTTTTTTATCTGAAAATTTTCGGTTTTTGATGGTGAAATTGTCTATATATTTGAATAGGCGTGTTTTCGTAATGAATAACCAGATGTATTCAGTCCATTTAATGCAACACATTAAATAAATATGTATTTTAGGAAGCTCACAGGTTATGTGCCTATTAAAGAATAAATATGAACGTTTACACTTTTCTATGCTATAAGGCAGACTAAACTCCTTAAAGAAGCATTATTACATAAAAAGCAGTGTCGCACGTTATTAACAGCCGTGCATTAACCGGCGAAAAGCCGTGTAATAACAAGGCAATTCCCGCGCTGTTAATGCACGGCTACGCAACCGCACTGGGGCCGCAGATTTGCTGCCGTTACGAGATGTGTACTGCCCGGCCCTAGAACGAGCACAGTCCGTGGAAATCGCGATTGCAAGACATCGGTGAAAAGGCGAAACAAAATAGTGCAAGAAATAACGCAGAATGTAGCAAATGTTTTCAGTTTTATGCAATAATAGCAATCGAACATGGTTTTTCAATGATTTAACATTCGCCAGCTCCATACCAACGAAAACAAGAACAAACAAAGAGGAACTACAACAGAATTTACCACATTGGAACAGCCAAAAGTAGAATATAAATCTAAAAGATTGCCTTTGGAAACAAAAAACACACTACGGATTATAAAATAGTAGTCTCGGTTTTATTAAGACTCTTCATATGCAGAAATGAAGTTTACAACACTGCTAGCCGATCGTTCATCAAAGGTGGGCGAAAACCGGAGAGCCCGGGGAAAAACCACCTGACCATCCGTAAGCAGAACTTGGCTTTCCCACATGTGAACCGAGAGAGGCTCAAACCACAGCGGTGAGAAACCTAATGAATTAATAGTCAACTCTCCTAGCCATTAGGCTATGGGGGCCTTCGTACTTGAGCAGAACTCCATTTTTAAAGATACAACAATGGGCCCAATGATCCAAAAGGAAATAAAAATATAATCTTTAGTATGGTGAAGTACGGGGAGACGTTCTACCGCCGCCACACAGCACTAAACACCAGCTGCAGTGAAGTAAAATAAGAATCTGAAAGGTTGTCTTTGGAAACAAAGAACACATAACAGAAAGAAAATTGGAGTCTCGGTTATATTCAGACTCTTCAAAAGCAGTAATGAAACCTGATTTATGGACATTAAATCCCCGCCATTCATTCAGATACATTTTTGGTCTGCTTTAGGGTTCTCTAATTCATTGATGAATCAACACAGAGAAACAATCACATTAACAGCTCAACTGCGATGAAACATAGGTGTGGGCTCGACTACAAGTGGAAAGCCAAATTCTGTTAGACGCCTACAAGATTCATTTATTGGGGATATGTTCTATTATTTCGTTTTTGATGGTATGGGTTTCTTTGAATTCCTGATAGTAGAGTTCTCAAGGTGTATTTCAACTGCCAAATATTGTCTTTATCTGCAGATTGCATTGTATTAGAATTTAACGCATTTATACCTAGTTTCCCATATAAGGGACATTGGCAAACAATGTAAACAAAATTCAGACGCCGCAGGGCGCGAAGTCTAATCAGGGTCCCGTGTTTGCATAATGTACATTAATTTCTGTAAAGCATGGTTATAAAAAATAATTAGACACCCTCCTTTTGGAAATAAACCTGTCCAAAGAGTTTAGGTAGGAGAGTCCACTCGCCAAAAATGGGTTAATTTGCACTTAAGGAAACCGGATACACTTAGTAGGCTTTAGGCCTTTTTGTACCAGGGACACTACTTTTGTGACTTCCTTTCTGCTTTCTGAAAAGGATAGAAAAATTTTACCCTTTTCGAGTACATTCTTTTTTCATGAGGGAACCAAAACAATTTTGAAAGAGTTTCCTTCCTTAAAATATTTTGATTTTAAGGGTTACTGCGCATTGCTTTGAATTGACGTCATCGAGGTAACTTTTGGCTTGGAAAATTAAGTATCAAGTTTAAACTACACATTGTTTGGATTTGGAGTACTCAATACAACAGTCAATCTCGTTTCTGTCTTTCTTGTTTCTTAATAACCTAAATACAGCAACGTTTCTGTTTTATTTTTTGAAGTGTATTATAGGGTGATTTTATTACCACAATCACGAAGCACAGCCTTTCGGGGCACCAAAAACATAAAAAAGAGAGACGAGGAACAAATAAAAACAAAACAAAATTCACATGTGAAATCAGGATGCACAAACAAATAAGACCTGCAAATGAGGACCCATCCTGGAACGGTCAGTAGAAAACATTATTGATATAGGGGGCGTGTTTCATCACGAAAACATGCCTATATAATTTTGACTCCCTTAAATCCCTACTTTCATATATACTGAAAGGAAAAAGAAACGCAGGGTAGAGTTTTTTCCTTCTTATTTTAACCATTTTTTACGGTGTTTACTATAGCCATACACTTTTACAGATTGTCCTGTGAATGTGAACCGCGGGTATACGAGTCTTTGGTCGATGTGCTATCTATCCAGTGTACCCAGTAATCATTCAACCGTGCACTACACAGTGCATTGCACGGACAATACGGAAAGCCAAAATTTCGTGCAAAACAAGCATGTTTAAACCTTCAGCACAAGATTGCCTCAAACCATTTGGTACACTTCAACGATACACAACGCTCTTCGATTCTTTTGTCGATTTTTCTTTTCATTTTTACGCTACTTTGAACTTTTTTTTCAATCATGGTACGATTGACTGATGTTCAGAGGGGTAGGGCAATTGCGTTGCTGATGCAGGGTCAGAGGCAACAGAGAGTTGCCAATCATTTTGGGGTTAACGTCTCAACAATTGAACGTCTTGTTAGACGTTTAAGGGAGACAGGGCATTTAGCAGACCGACCGCGGTCTGGGCGTCCACGCTTGACGTCGCGACGTCAAGACAGGAAAATACGTCTGGCACATTTGCGGAATCGTCATCTCACTGCTACCGAAACTGCCCTTAATACAGTAGGTACGCATAATCGACAAATTTCTCCGAAGACTGTTGGAAGTCGATTGCATGAGATTGGTCTTCGAGCTCGTCGTCCATACGTTGGTCTGCCCCTGACCCAGGCACGTAGGTTGCGTCGTATGGCGTGGTTGACGGCGCATGCGCCCAGGCTATTTCCGATGAGGCAGTGGAGACGAGTTTTTTTTTACGGACGAGTCTAGGTTCACTCCCTTTCGCGCAGATGGTCGACGTCGTGTGTACCGACGTCGCGGAGAACGCTTTGCCGACGCCTTTATTGTCGAACGGGATCGGTTTGGGGGTGGCTCCGTTATGGTCTGGGGAGGCATTGCTCACGGGATAAAATCACAGTTGATTATTGTTGCGGGCAATATGACCGCAGTAAGGTATAGGGATGAGAACTTGCGTCCTGTTGCAGTCCCGCTTGTGCAACAACGTAATCTGATTCTGCATCAGGACAATGCCCGACCACATGTTGCCCGAGTTTGTCAGGATTGCCTGGAAAACAATAACATCGCACCACTAGCATGGCCACCGTGCAGTCCAGATTTGACCCCAATAGAGCACATGTGGGATGAGCTGGACAGAAGGGTTAGGAAGCGCCGAAATCTCCCCGCAACTCTCGCACAACTAAGGAATGCGTTGATCGATGAATGGAATAACATCCCGATGCGAACTGTCAATGCTTTGGTTAACTCTATCCAAAGGAGAATTAGGGCAGCAACGGCAGCAAGAGGAGGGCACACCCGATATTGATTTTCAGTTTGATTTTGATTTGAAGATTTTGGGGGTGGCTACCAATGAACTTCAATAACTCGAGACTTGTTGATCACAAACCAATGAAATTTGGAACTTTTGTTCCATACATGTACCGTTTTGTAATCATAGTAAAATATTTAACAAACTTTTTCAAACTTGAATGAAATTTAGGAATAAAATTGACCCTGCGTTTCTTTTTCCTTTCAGTATAGTAAAACTGGGGTTCACAGGAGTATATATTATTTTTCTTATTTCTGCTCAAAAACTTAGATTGTGGGTACCCGTTAGAACTACCTCGCACAATCTATGTTTTGAGCAGAAATATGAAAAACATCAGAGTTTTTTTATCTGAAAATTTTCATTTGTTTTGTAGTTTAATTTTCTATATATTTGAATAGGCATGTTTTCGTAATGAAACCAGTTTTAGTCCCTCGAAACAGCACCCTTAATTCTGATGTAGCTCCAAATTAATAAGTCCTCTGCCTCATCTGTAAAACAAAACATTACAGTGAAACACATAAAATAAAACACAGCAAAAAAAAACAAAGGGCTAAATGGCGATCTGAAGTCAGAAGAAGACCACAAGCAGGACCACCATCACAAAAACATACTTATATAATTTTGACCCCCTTAAACCCCACTTTTATATAGTAAAACTGGGGTTTAGAGGGGTATACATTATGTTTCATTTCTGCTCAAAACCATGATTAAAAGTATCAGAATTTATCTGAAATCTTTCAGTTTTTTTGGTGGTAGCAAGGGAAATTAACCTTTTTAGAAGATTTCAAACCAAAAATATCTTTAAAAAAGTTAAACGGCGTAAGAGGTACTGGAATATGAATATTGAAACTAATTTGTGGTTCAATATGAAAAGAAGAAGGCTTCTAAAATATAAACTTTATTACGAATTCAAACTATCAAGAAAGTTTTAATACTGTAAAACATTATATATACTGCAAGGGTTGGCAGGAAAGGGAGTGTACTCAGATGTGTAAATATCTGTGCTAAATTATGAAAAGCAATTTAGCATATAAAAATAATAAATGTAAAGCATGTAATTTTTGTGTGTTAATTTGTCTACTATACCAGTATTTGAAAAATCCTTGCCAACCATGCACCTTTTTGATAAAGAGTAAGCAAAGTGTAACACTGGCCATAAAGATTGGCAAAAACTGGAAAAAACATATTTAATTTGTAATAGAGGGTCATGATGGCCCTGGATAAGAGGTACTGGAATATGAATATTGTAACTACTTTGTGGTTCAATATGAAAAGAAGAAGGCTTCTAAAATATAAACTTTATTACGAATTCAAACTATCAAGAAAGTTTTAATACTGTAAAACATTATATATACTGCAAGGGTTGGCAGGAAAGGGAGTGTACTCAGATGTGTAAATATCTGTGCCAAATTATGAAAAGCAATTTAGCATATAAAAATAATAAATGTAAAGCATGTAATTTTTGTGTGTTAATTTGTCTACTATACCAGTATTTGAAAAATCCTTGCCAACCATGCACCTTTTTGATAAAGAGTAAGCAAAGTGTAACACTGGCCATAAAGATTGGCAAAAACTGGAAAAAACATATTTAATTTGTAATAGAGGGTCATGATGGCCCTGGATTGCTCACCTGGGAAGCAGATATCTTTTTAACCTGGTGGAAAGATATTTTCAAAGTTTTCTGCATATATATATATATATATATATATATATATATATATATATATATATATATATATATATATATATATATATAACAGACCCTGCCCTTTGTTTTTTTTTGTTTTTTTTTGTTTTTTTTTTGTTTTTTTGGTGATACAAATTAATTTGAAAAATTTTGATGGATGGTCAATCAAGTGATGTTTGTGAGTATTGTTGAAATCTAGTTAGTTGTTGATTACAAAATATTCGAAGTGTTCTAGACAGACATATGAGGAACCAACAAAAATAACTGACGAATCCAAATGCCTTGAACAATCTTGGTAGAGGATCACCAAAGGAACATATCTGCAAAATTATATTGAAATCGGTCCAGGGGTTTCTGGCAAGAAGATTTTTTAAAGTTTTCTATATAGATTATATAGGGAAAATAAGCCCCGCCCCCTGGCGGCCATGTTTTTTGAAGAATCCAAATGGCTTGAACAATCTTGGTAAAGAGTCATCAAAGAAACATTTCTGCTAAATTATATGGAAATCGGTCCAGTGGTTTCTGATAGGAAGATCTTTTAAGTTTTTAGTTAAAAAATCTATTTTTAGCTCCTGTGACCTAGATATGCGATGGACCAGAATCATTTGAACAACTTTGAAAGAGGACCAACCAAGTATCATTCCTGTGAAGTTTGGTCAAATTACAATCAGTGGTTTAGGAGATGTTGTTTAAAGATTTGGACGGACGGACGACGACGACGCCGACGACGACGACGACGGACGGTGAATGATCACAATACCTCACCTTGAGCCTTCGGGTCAGGTGAGCTAAAACAATCCAACCAGCTCGTACTGAGCAGATTTTGAAAGATTGCTATAGCAATAGGAGGGATAACTCTATTCATAAACTTTGAACAATCATTCAGCCCTCCTATATATTGATGTTTCAGACAGTTTGATTGCAGTGGGGAATCCACGTGACCGAATGACTAGGTGCACAGAGTTTGTTACTATTTTTGGCTCCGCTTCAGGTAGGATGTTTTAGAATATCTCGTTTTATACCTGAAGGAATTTTTTTCAAATAAAGCACAGAGTATGCGGAAAATCAAGCTCTTTCTGGTAGTCAGTGCTATTCTGCAATCTGGTCGGATTCTCGAGAACATTCGGAGAATGTTTTTCGTCAAAATTCATGTACATTGTCCCGGTGACCCGGATTGACGGCAAAAACATTTTTCGAATGTTCTCGAGAATTAGACCAGATTGCAGAATAGCGCTTACACTACCAGAAAGAACTTCAAGATTTTCCGCGTACTCTGCGCTTATTTGAACAAATTCCATTCGGTATGAATAGCGATATTCTAAAAACATCCTACCTGAAGCGGAGCTAAAAATAGTAATATATCTTCGTGTCGTTTACGCTCCGACGCAATAGGCCGCTTACACCGCGAAAAACAAATAAAAGAGGTGTTCAACAAACCTATTTCCTAGTTAAGAATGAAAAATATTTATGTTGCCAACATTTCTATCAAGTTTAAGGCATAGTTCCTGTTTATTTATTATATAAAATTAAACCATGCGATTTTACATCCTTTTTTGCACATAATATAAGGCACATGATAATTCTGTATATTATCGACACAGCGGAGAGAAGTAAACTTGAACGCCCCTTGTTCGCTTAGCGTTTGGGCCGCTTACATCAAACATTTAGTTACACTGTACAAAATTAAAAGCTCGTCTATAATCATTTATTTCATCGCAACTATTTTATCGATAGTATTTAAATTATGGGTATTTTTTCGATTGTTAACATCTGCATTGCCATACTGTACAACTTTAAATAGATAAACGTCATAATTAAGTGATTGTTCAGTCACGAATATATTTGTTAAACATCGGTAAATTCTATACTTACCCCTACTTGTTTGCAGAAGTTTACACATTTTTAACCAATCGCAAATTACTATTTATTCATTCGAGACTAATACCAATACGTATGTCAAAAGCCAGCTTATACAGCAACGCCGAAAAAAACTTATTACTCTTTATAAAAGGATAGGATATAGCAAAGACTTCTGCATAGTTTTTAACACAATCATTGTTGATAGTAATGTTTTCCTCTTTATTTGTACGACGGTGGATCAGTTCTCAAATTCCACGATGGTGCCGATCTAAGCCTTTCATTAGAATATTGGTGTTTGGTGCTTTGTTTTTGTCAGATCCTTCCGTGGTTCTGCAAGTGGTGAATGTAATTTCAGGTCCGATGAATGGCGTTAGGGCACTCTAAATGACTGTTTCCGTGACAAAATCTCTGAATTGTTCCGACAGAGTATTGCGGCTAAGCAATGAAATCATATATTGACATCGGAAAAAAGTGAAGTGATGACAACACTGCATTGTAAGCTATCATCTGAATACACACTCATTTGTAGATTTTGCAAATGGTCTGTTCTGTTATTATTTTTTTCTTTCTGCCTTTCTTTATTTCTTGTTAAATTTTTTTGGTTCTTTTCTAATATATCTGCCTGGTACTTGTGCAGGTCATGTCCACAATCTTGGTTACTGGTCAGTCATTTTTCGACATGTACTTCTAGGTGTACGGTTTTCTTCAAAGTCCTCATAAGGTGACTGTACAGTCCCTCTCAATGTAACTAGTGTCAAAACATCATTATTCGCTAACCGTTTGGTACCACAGAGAACATATGACCGGTCATTGCCTACCATTAAATTGGCCGCTGACTGACAAAAAGGCCTTTAGGACATATAAAAATGGCAAAGACCCAGACCAGTTTGCAAAGTCACGCATCAGGTCAATGTCTTCACTTTTAGTCCTATATCTTTAGCAAGATCCCTATATTGTGTAGGCGAATAGTGAAGATCCTGACCAGACCACGCGGATGCGCGGGCTGGTCTGAATCTTTGCTGTTCGCATATGTTCTAAGGTCCCTTTTCTCAGCCGCCAGCCCAAATGCAAGCTCAATATCTCAAGTGGAACAATAAATGATAATAAAACAATTGGAGAATAATTGGAATACACCTCTCCTAATTCAATGAGCAATGTGATATCCAAACTAGTAGGCCACTAAATTCAGATCAATGCGCTGGCTGTATTTCTATTAGAAAACCGACCTAGGGGAAGGATTTGTTCACTTAAAAAGGAAGTTAAACTTTCAATACTTTCACTTTTTTTTCTTTTGGAAAATGGCTATTATGTATCACTATGTCCATTTAGCATTGAATATAAAGAGAAAGTGAATTTTATTTATTTCAGGGAATTTACTACCATATTTAACGTCTGCAGTTGGGCAGACAGACCTCATCAAATAGTATACATCTAGATCTGATTCCACAAAATGCTCGTTTTTAGCTTTTATCATTATTTTGTCTTTCTGTCTTTCTTTCTTTTTGTCTGTCTGCTTTCTTTCTTTCCTATTTCCTTATTTATTTATTCCTTTCTTTTCTTTCTTTCTTTTGCTTCCATACTTTCTTTCTTTCTATCTTTTGAAATGGTGTAGTTATACAGCAGTGTCCCCAAAATGCACTTAACCAGACACGCCTTGCCAGTGCTAACATGGCTTGCACTTCCTTGGCTGTTTTGCTTCCGATTAAATAATTGAAGCCGTGATGAGCAACGCGGCACTTTATTATAACAGTTGCGACACAAAGTAATAAAATTGCTCTATGCGGCTAACGAATGCCCATATTAGCTGACACCACCGTATAGTCTGAGCAGGGTTTCCTTTGTTCGTTCATACAGTCTACAGTACCCAATGTTTTTCTACAATAGCCAATGATTCTGTAAGCGGGCATCGAAGAACCTGATCAGCCTGCACATTTGCGCAGGTTAATCAGGACCTCCGCTGTCCGCAAATCGGATAATAGACCGGTACACGGTACCATTTTGCGTGCCGTGCCTATTTCATTCTGCAATAACTGCAGATATGTACGTGGCATTGGTCAAAGAAAACATTCGAAGTACAAAAATGCCAATACTTGTTATCGGGAAATGCATTTGCTGAGTGCATCTGCAACATTTAGATTGATTTTATGAGCCGTAACAAAATTTATGTTAAGATACCTAGGAAATGCCATAATCGCGAAGCACAGCATTTCCGAGGCACCAGAAGAAGAGGAAATGGGGAAAAAATAACAAAATAAATGCCAGACATGAAACCACTGACGAATGCGCATGCTGATCTGTATCTTAGCTAGACGCACATTAATTGTACCGTGTCTTATTATATATATATGCACATTTTCATAGTCTGATCAGTACATACAACGTTCAGTTTCAACCAGTGTGCATCGAAATTTGGTCTCTTATCAGATCGTATATTCAAGGGGAATTGATACATATTTAGGAGAATGTGTCAAATTGTTTTGTTTCTCTTCTGAAAAACGGTCTTCTTTAAGAGGAATGAATCTGCTCCCTAGTGTCTACTCTAAAATGAAAGAAAGGAATCAAAACATTTTGGAAAGAGTTACGAGCGTACCTGCCTCAACAGTGCATTCATTCTCCTTAAGAACACTTCCTTCAAGATTGTAATATAACACTTGAAAGTTGTTAAATTAAATTTAAAATCAATATGGAAACAAAATTATTCTTGTGTAACATGTTTGCATTTCAGTTCTTGAAATCAAATATTCTAAGGAAATTAATGACGCATTAATTTTCAGTTAATTCCACTGGTTGCTTAGTATGAATCAGACTTTTTACCGTTTCATTGTGTCTTATTTCAACTGAAATCAATCCCAGCTCTATTGATAATATGAATGTATGGTTGATTGATCAAAACTCCGACGTCATTTATAATGTTTACGTTTTCATGGTTTATTCCGCTAATCAAATTTACCATTCCCAGCTCTTACTAAATTTTAACGATAAAAATGCAATAACGTACACAGTTATTTAAGTTTTGTTTTAGTTCTTGCTTTACAACACGTAAACCCTTGTGCGTCATTTTGTCTCCCAGATAATGGGAGAAAAGGGACAAATGGCTAGAAGACAAAAGGAAAGTGAGAAATAGAGGATGGGGAAAGAGTCGTTGATTAGTCTGAGGTCCCGGTCATTGTCATGCAATTAACACCTATGTATGCAAATCATTATTGTCATCTTATTGTGGTCGAATCCTTCAAGTTAAAGCTCATCCTGAAAAGTGTGAACTTTGCATTTCATTTAGAAATGGTATTTTTGAAATAAAGAAACGTCGTTATAACGAAGTGGCTGAGGCATCAGCCTTTAAAATGCACTTTAAATTATTTTAAGGCATTCTTTGGATTCTTTTTTTTCAGGTTTATTAAATAAATGCTCTCTTCGGCAAATTATTAGAAAATAAAATGGAATTGTACCTGTGATTTCATGTTTGGAATCAATGTTAAGTCGGTGTTCTTGTTGTTTGGTTGGAAATAAAGAGACTTATGTTGTTCAAACGATTATATTTTAAATTAGAATTACTTCTTCTGTATCCTGTATTAATTAAGATGTCCTAGAAATGCCACAGTCACAGACTATAGCCTACCAATGACACCAAAAGGAAGCGTAAACAATGGACAGCACACACTATACACTCCTACGAAACCTAAAGCAACTATCATCTTCTCGACTGAGGTTATCACAATGCCAAACTGAAATACGAGCATCAGAGCAAGAACAAGTGCAGTGCAGCCCAGTGGGTGAGCACAGTGCTAAAATTCGAACAAGACTTAATCCTTAAGATGCCAAGAAAAACTACATCTATTTATGTCGTCCGCTGTATCTTCTTGCAAACTTTTCAAACATATTTTTTGCATATAGGCAAACAGTATGGACCCAGATCAGACTGTTCCTAGAGGACCAGTCTGATCTGGGTCCACACAGTTTTTGCAACAATGACTTTTCAAGTAACCGACAGAAGAGAAAGCAGACGACGACAAGTGTTTGGCATCTTAAGGGTTAGCATGTAGCAAGGAGCCACCGAGCCTGCAAAGAACGAACAACACAAGAACAAACGCCATCGAACTGTTTGTGGTAAAAGATATCGGGGGTTACAATCGATTGTACGGAGATCTAATCTTTGCCCTAGAACCAAATATATAATACAATGCATACAAAACAAAGTAAAAAGAGAGAGAAACAGAAAGAAAAGTGAACAACGATTTTAGATGATTGCAATACTGGCATCATATCAAGAAAATAAGACACATTAAAACAAAACAACAAGCAAAAAAAGCGGCCTTACTTCAGGTGTCTATACTACTAGAATTCAAACGACTCACCATGCAACAAGGGCCACAATGCCTTACAAAGACCGAACAACAAAAGAGCCACTGCCTTGGAGCGGTCAGTACAAAAAACTACCGGTTGTACTGGCACCAAATCTTCAAAAGAAGTGGAGAGGAGGAATAAACAATGACAAAATAAACGCCACATATGAAACCACCAACAAACAAAGACGACGAAAACACGCCTTTATAGTTCTGACCCCCCTTAAACTCCACTTTGATATAGTAAAACTTGGGTTTACAGGGGTATACAGAAATTTTCTTATTTCTGCTCAAAAACATAGATTGTGGGTACTTGTTAGAACAGCCACGCCGAGGCGGTTCTAACAAGTACCCACAACCTATGTTTTGAGCAAAAATCTGAAAGTTTTCATTTTTTTTTTTTTTTTTTTTTTTTTTTTTGGTGGTAAAATTCTCAATATACATGAATAGGCGTGTTTTCGTAATGGAAGAACTGCAAAAGAGGAATCACCTTGGAACGGTCAGTAGAAAGAAAAACTATTGGAGAGCGGGGGGTGGGGGTGGGGGGGGGGGGAGCTTAAACCAGCTTTTGTCTACCTCATCTGTAAAACATTACGGCGAAACAAATATAATCACAATTATTGTTATGAAACAAACGGTTCAAAGGCGATCTGAAGCCAGATCGTAAGAAAACCACAGACAAAAAAAAACTATTCTTGCTTCATAAAAGTCTTTATTTACATTAAACTCCACTCGTGCACAATATCGTCCGTTTATTGTAGCTTTAGACGCGTTAAGAATTTTACTGAACTACTCCCTATTCAAGCAATGTCCGACTGAACTACATAGCAAACATTTTTTTCAAATTCTGGATACAGTCAAAGTGAGGGTATTATGACTCATATTCTATTCATAGTCTATGCCAGCCTAAACCTTTCATTGGAGGGGAGCAGCCTGAATTTATTTCTTTGTTCGGGCCCTCGGTGGTTCAGCTAGTGGTTTTCGTTAGTTCTGTTCAAAAATATAGATTGTGGGTACCCACAATCTATGTTTTGAACAGAAATATGAAAAATATCAGAATTTTTATCTGAAAACTTTCAGTTTTTTTGTTTTTTTTTTTTGTTTTTTTTTTTTTGTTTTTTGTTTTTTTGTTTTGTTTTGTGTGTGTGTGTGTGTGTGTGTGTGTGTGTGTGTGTGTGTGTGTGTGTGTGTGTGTGTGGTGAATTTTTCAATATATTTAATAGGCGTGTTTTCGTAATTAATCTATAAATGTTGCCTTTGAAAACACCGAACACATGAAATAAACAAAATTGGAGTCTTGGTTTCACTGAGACTCTTCAGATGCGCATTTGCAGTCTGATCAGAATCTTCACTGCGCACATTTTGGATAGTTTCTTTCCTGCGGACAATGATGATTCTGATCAGACTGCAGATGCAAAGATTGATTTGAGTTTTCTTTGGGCGCACGTATCGGAAAGTACGTTTTCTCGTCTCACGTTGCGGCTCCAAAAAAGGTAAGAGAAAAGTCCAGGGAGTGCCACAATCACAAGCCGAAGCCCTTCTCAGACACCAAGAGGAAGATAAAACAGACAAAACCAAACAAGCGCAAATCGAACAAATGTACGAAAAGCACTAAGATTAGCTCTCTCTTCCCCAAACGAGATAATCGCAATACTAAAAGGACTGAAAAACACAAGAACAAAATAACACAAGGCAAGACTTTAAACAAATCGCCCCGCAGAATGAACCACAAAGCAACAAAGAATAAAACTAACCAAGTCATATGCACCCTACGACTCATAGTTTGAACTCACAAATACATACATTTGACAAAGGATCTTTTTTAATTTCCAATTTCTGAGCGATACTCATCATATAATCGGTGCAAAAATGGCTGCGAAGCTTTACCAAAATAATTGATTTTAAAATGTAATTTCTTGACAAACAATACACGGACTCCCTGAAACGTTATCAAACCACATTAACGAGAATCATTTGTAGAGCAACAATGAAACGTAATTTTAGCCTTAACGTCAGAGAACGTACCTTCGGTCGTGTGCACCAAACAAAGACTCAACGCAGCCTGCGCGTCCGCGCAGTTTGAGAGTCTACGTTATCTACATGAAAAAATTTCGCATCTGGGCTGTCCAAAATCCGCTCGGTAAAGATTCTGATCATACTACGCGAATCCGCAGACTGATCTGTATATCCGCTGTGCGCAAATGTCCGAAGGTACGTTTTCCGGCGTTATGGCTCAGTTCGTTTCACGCCACACAAGGGATTTAACAATCAATGACTAATATTAAGCCAAAACGTAATTTTCCTGATCAAACGCAGTGAATGAGATTTCTTTTCAAAGATCGTCAGGAATTATACTTCAAGTGTTACTTTTAATCAAGCTGATTGCAGTAGTCATTTAGATTCCAATCTATTTCGATGTCTCTAAGATCAAGAAATGCATTGACATAACAAAATTGTCTTTTAAACAAATGCAACTCTGTGAAAACATGGATATTGGCACATGTCAGTCAGGGACCGGTTGTTCAAAACCTAACGAAGTTGTTAGCTAATGTGACGTTAAAAGTTCTATATTGAAATAAGGCAAATAGATTGATATTTTGCTGGAACAAAATGTGAGTAATTGCAAAGCTACTCAAATGTTTGCAGTATTTGGAAACACCTAAGCTACAAACGTTAACGTGTTAGTCATTAACGAGCTCGTTAAGCTAACGATGCTTTGAATAACTTTGCACAGAACACTAATTTTGCGTGTAGGCATAATTGGCCAAAATTAGCTAATTTAACTCAGAAACATCGACACTTCAGTTATTCTCATCTTCTTGTGTGTGTTCATTGCTCTCAAGGGCCAATCTTTTTAGATTCTATTTATGTGCTACACTGCTTGCAAAATAATGAATGTCTGTGTTTCATATGTCAGTCTGGCATTAATGTGATATGATTGTAACACTTGCAAGTATAGCTGTTTTCTCCAAACACAGCTACTTTGTAGACCACAGGAGTCCGCGGAGTGCATGGAGATTTATGCACATTATTATTTTAGTAACTTGATCTGATGTGTCGGATCATGTAGAGTGGCTGTGCCAGAAACGACCGGATCACACGAGAAGAAGTTGAGTGTGATCCGGTTGTTCATGACACAGACACGAAACGTGATCCGACAAATCAAGCTACTTAAGTAATGGTATTTTATTATATACCTACAAAATAAACATAAACTAGCGTTCAATTAATGATAAGTTCAACAATTGTCAATAAAAAAACAAAACAATATAGAAAACTTTTGAACAGAAAAAGCATTTCCTTAAATTGGTACCGGCAGCGGTACTGGTTTTTAAACTGGCGTATGAATACATAAACAGCTGGAAAAATCTGTGAATGAAACTGAAAGTACATGATGTCAGCATTGATCCAAAGACATTTATTCGCTGTCACTGTTAATAACATAAATGCGTTTCCTTTTCGTAAAAAACTGGAGGTATTTTTGTTAATTGTGATACTGCAGTTTAGTAGTTTTGCTCCATGAAAGATATCACCGCGGGGATGTGTGGATATCAATTTCCTGCGACTGGTTGTTTGCAACTGGATTTAAAGCCTCTGATCTGTTAAAAAGTTTATCTTACATTTGGTGTTGCATTTATTATGTTGAAGCTACGGCATAATTGTTCACACTTAGTACATTTTTATGTCCTGTGAGCTGTTGAATTGTTGCTGGAGCTCTTCAGCATAAAGCAGTTTGGTACAAGTAGTTTTCCTGGCTAAATGATTTTTTTTCTGCTTTGGTTGCCATGGTTTTCATAATTGCCCTAAGTGAGTTTTCACCGAGCGGTTGTCCCTCATACCACGTTTCCGAGTCCGGTTTACGGTCATGCTGAACGGCAAAGTAAAATAGGCAGTCAGAATAGTCCATTTTACTCGGTCGATGTTTTCCGGTAACTTTTATAAGCTTCAACTGGACAGTTTGTTTTCAGGGTCATCCGAATGAGTAAACTGTTTTGGGTGGATTTTTTCTCATATCACTGTTCTTGCCTATCCCTGTTTTTTGTGGCCCTTTCACGATAATATTCCAAATATTTATGTCCATTCTAATAGTGCTTCAGATAAATATCTCCCCCGCCAGCGAAGTTATGATTTTCTGTACCGCCACATACACCGAAGAGCATAGTATTTTGAAGACATCTCTTATTCAAAATTTGCCAAGGACTGTTTAGTCCAACGCAGTTTTTGTCTTTGAGGGCTCTTTCTTTATATTCAGACAGTGCATTCTATGCATTTGGACGATTCCCCGTGCCTTTTTGCTTTAATTCTTTACGCTTTGAAGCGAGAATAACATGTGAGGTTTCAAACTCTTTGTATTTTACTAGCGCAAGTATCTGTCTATTCCCCTGCGATAGTTTGTGAGTATGCCGGGCTCGTACTCCTCTCCTTCAGCTTTCCTGATCGACAACAAAAATGACCCAATATATATGTAATTGTCCAGTTTCGTTCCTGGGTCAATTTCTAACCACGTAGTAAACTGACGCAGGACTGTTTGAGTTTTACGCACAGCGTTCTTGTATTCATGGAATCAACGAAAGCCTTTTTTGCCCATCAAAGATTTCAACAAGTTGGGCTGGTTTTCTAATTTTGACCGCTTTCCGTAACAGTTCCGACAGTTGGCCCACTTTCCGTAACATTTCCGACAGTTTCTAGTGCAACAAAATTGACACCACTGTTGTCAGGTTGGCCTTTATTTTCTCGTTTCAAGCTGACATTTTCAGGGCCAGTGTTTTGGCAGGGTATTCATTTACCCACTCATCTATCAAGTTAGAGGTACTTTGCTCGTCCATTTATTCAAAATCACAGTTCAGAAGATCATAAAACTGATTGTAGTTAGGTCATCGTCAAAAAACAATGTTCCTTCTTAATTTCTGAATATTGTAAGTTTTTAAGGCATTTTGCCCCATTTTGTTTGAAAAGCTCACATATATCACAAATAAAATAAAAAGCCACTAAATTCTGTATTCAGAGAGATAAAGAAGGTGGGTATATATACTTTTGATGGCAATTAAAGGATATTTTTCTTCAGTTCTCTATCAATTATACGACGTTGGTATTCGTTAGAAACGCATCAGCGAGGCGATTCCAATAATTACCCACAATTTGAAAAATATGGAAAATTCAGGCGGAGGGTGCCTCAGAAATTTTCCTGGCTGGTCCGGAATAATCTCATTTAGCCAGAAAGCCAGGAATTATTCCACGGCCTGGCGTTTTCCAAACAAAAAATCTGATTTCCATGCCTATATTTACAATTTTAATCACATTTTCGCAGTGTTTTTGCCAAATTTTAGTTTAAATTCCTGTTTTCGGAACTCTGATTGAAATTTTCAAGCTTTTTTTTTTTTTTTTTTTTTTTTTTTTGCAAGCCTGGTAAAATAATTTCAGGAAAATGGACATTCATCTTAAAATTATCACATTCCCACATTTTCTTTTTCTCTGTGTATTCAATAGTCCTCAATCAGCCATCATCTATCAATAAGCTATTAACAGATAGAATGTAAGTTTCTGAAACAATGAAAGCAATAAAACTCCTGTCATCTGGCAAGGCTTCACGTTTGTTAGAGTTGTGCTTGTTTGGATTTGTCGGTTTCCTCTTCCTCTTGGTGCCTGGGAAGGGCTGTTGTTTGTGATTATGGCACTCCCTGGACTTTTCTCTTACCTTTTTTTCAGAATCAGATGCAATGCCCGCAGATATCAACAAAGCAGGAGGTCATCCAATTGCAGAGAAACTGACAGAGTTATTTCACATTAGGTGGAGAAAAGAAGCCATCCCTCAAGAATTCAAGAATGCAACAATTATCCACCTATTCAAAAGGAAAGGTAATTCTCAAGTCTGTGACAATCATCGAGACATCTCTTTAATGTCAATTGCTAGAAAATCCTTGCAAGAGCCCCACTGAACGAATTGAATGAAGCAACTTGAACAGTCAGGGCTTCTACCAGAAAACCAGTGCGGATTCAGGAAGGACAGAGGAACAATAGAAGTGATCTTCACAGCAAGACGGTTTCAAGAAAAATGCCAAGAACAGGACTTCTACATGACCTTTGTCGACTTTACAAAAGCATTTGACACAGTCAGTCGTGAGAGACTTTGGAAAATCATGGCAAAATTTGGCTGCGCTTCCTTAAACATAGTAATGGTGCGGCAGTTCCATGGTATGCTTGCAAAGGTTCAAATCGATGGCGAGCTTTCTATTCCAAATAGAGTTAAGCAAGTCTGTGTACTAGCTTCCACACTGTTCAGCATGAGGTTTTCTGCCATGCTCACAAATGTTTTCTAGGATGATGACAATGGTATACATATTAGGTATCGCTTTGATGGGAAGCTTTTCAACCTTAAGAAGGTTGCAAGCTAAATCCAAGGTGCAGTCCCTCTTTGCTGATGACATGACATAGGGTGTTCTAACAGAAGAGAAAATACAAAAAAGGTGTGGATCAAGTATCTCATTCAAGTGACAGCTATGATCTCACAATAAGCCTCAAAAAAGACTGAGGTGGTATATCAGCCAACACCTGGACAGCCTTACAAGGAGCCTGCCATCACAGTGGAAGGTCAACGACTGCCACAGATTGCACAAGATCGAGCGAAGTAGCGAGGCCTCATAAGAAGGGGTGCTGGTGAACACGAATCAAAAAACAATAAGCGAAGCCGAGCAGGAACGTGCGCAGCAAAAAGCCAGAGCTTAGTCATCACCAATAGAGGTTTCTTCCTCAGACCTCTCTTGTTCTATCTGCAACAGACAGTTTAGAGCTAAGATTGGTCTCATCAGCCATCTTAGAACGCACAAACAATACCATTTCACGCATTTGATTAGTACTGGTCATTCTCAGTAATGACAGACGAATGATAATAGTCTTCAAAATGTCCTCAATTCTTCCTTTAAATGTTCAGTATTTTTCAGATTTGTTTTCTCCTAAAAGTTTGCTGAAGAACTGCCAGTAAGTCTTTTGCAGACGATTTTCTTGGAATTACGCGGAAACTACCGCGGAAATTTATTGAAATTGACGCTGACTGTACAGGGAATTACGAATCGGCCCGGCAAAAAAAGGTAAGAGAAAAGTCAAGGAAGTGCCACAATCACAAGCCGAAGCCCTTCCCAGACACCAAGAGGAAGAGGAAACAGACAAAACCAAATAAGCGCAAATCGAACAAACTACGAAAAGCACTAAGATTAGCTCTCTCTTCACCAAGCGAGGTAATCGCAATATTAAAAGGACTGAAAAAATACAAGAACAAAATAACACAAGGTAAGACATAAAACAAATCGCCTCGTAGAATGAACCACAAAGCAACAAAAAGTAAGACTAACACCAGGACCACCGCTTTAGAACGATCAGTAGAATAAACCACCGGGAGGTTAAAAGCACTTTTACGGCCAGCCAACTTCACCCTGGGTCCCGATGCCACTCTTAATCAGAACTAGTAAAACAGAAAGCAAAATGGGAAGCTGTTGGAGGTGACCAAACTGCTAGCATCACAACACAACTAGTAAAACAGAAAGGCACAAAATAGTTCTGTGGGTAAAACACGGAAAACACTACTAGCGTTATACAAGATTTGGTATTTTTTGTGTCGGATATTTACTAGTAGACACGGGTATTTTTTGTGGTTATATAATATATATTTATATTTTCATTTATATTTTATGGTTATTTGTGATCATTGAGCCCATTCCTAGAGTTTTGAGAAGGCCGAAACTAGCTAGTCCGGCCCCGAAAAATTTTCAGTTTTGTGTTATTTTGTGTAGCCCGCCCTCTCTCCCTCATCTCCACCTCGTCCCCAGTAATTTGTTTACTGACCGTTCCAAGGGGTTTTGTTTTTGTTTTTTGTTGTTGTTGTTTTTTCTTTTTCTTTTGTTTGTTTGTTTGTTTTGTTTGTTGTTTTTTTTTTGTTGTTGTTTTTTTTTTTTTTTTTGTTTTTTTTTTTTTGTTTTTGTTTTTTTTTTTTTTTTTTTGTTTTTTTTGTTTGTTTTTTTGCAGCGCTTTTTTGTATGTATGTAGTTTATATGTGCCGTTCTTGTCAAAATGTTTTCCTCATCTCTCCTTCTTTTGGTGCGTCTGGAGTACTGTTGCTTTCGTGATTGTGGCAATTCCTGGATATCTTCACTTATATTTTATAAGTGTGTTCATTGCTTTCAGTGGTGATTCCTTTTATAAGATTTTTATCTCACAACATCAGTTGTCGGCACCGTGTGGCGGCCGTAAAACGTATTCCCGTACTTCTCTAGAGTGTATTGTATATTTTCTCTGTCGTGTTAATTTAGCCTATTATTTGATTAGCTATATGAGGGTCATTGATGATGCCTATATAGTTTGCCTAAATTACCCAGTAAGCATTCTACATAAATCTATAGCGGCCGTTATCGGCCCGTCAGGGTAGCTGACGGGCCGATAACGACCCGCTGTAGATTTATAAAGAATGCTAACTGGGTAGTTAGACTAGTCAAGAAAAATATGATAGTTGGATGTTTTCAATTCTGTGAATGTTTTCTTTGTTTTCAAGGACGATTCCTTTAAGAATCTATTTTTCTCTTCACTACATCCGGTATTGTTACCGTGTGGTGGCCGCAAAAACGACTCCATTTTCTTCACTTTAGTGCAGGTTATATTTTCAGGTGCTTTGTGACCATTGATAACAGCCGGATCAGAGTCTGTCCAGGGTCTGTCCACATAGAATCGTTGGAAGTCACAAACAAATTTTTGCAAAAAAGTAAACCTGACCAGACTGTGCTAACGGTTATCCGTGGCATAGCTATGAGCACATGGCATATTGACCCTTTCTCTTGTTCCGGTTGATAATATGTCCATTGATTGTGGTTTTTCCTAGACATTTTCGTTTTTGTCTAAATATCAGAACTAGTATAGTAAGGCATTAATGTGTCCGAATATTTACCGCAGATACAGCAGTTGAGAATAACGCGATGAGAATCATACACCTGCGCAAACAAGAAGAGACGACCCTGGTTATTCTGCGCGGATGCGTCGGCCTATCTGGGTCTGGGCGGCTATTAGTATCTGAGCATATGGCACAATGACCCTTGCTTACGATCCGGCAAATGTAACAATAATCGAAGCATGAGAAAAAAGGACATGCCACATTTGAGCTGTGACTGTCCTGTTCTAACAACTCTCGACACTTTAAAATTACTAAATAAGTTGATGGACAAAGAAAAACCGATATTGCACGGATTCGCAGGATAATCTTGGACATCACTGCTCGTATATGACAATCGTTTTCATGTATTTGGGCTTTTTATCGGACTGCGCGACTGCGCAGGATGATCTGAATCTCCCTTGTTCGAATACGAGCAGGGTCTACACTTTTTACCCCTCTATCAGTACTTCTCGACACTTCAGAGGGTAGTCAAACAGACTTGGGGAAAAATTATGTGAATTATGGTGCTAAGCCCAAATGTACTTGATATTCATGGTATAATTCTACATAGAAAATGTAGAAAAAGAAATCCTATCTATCTAATCTATACATTTTTTCTAACAAATATTTGACCTTATAGTGAAAAAAAGTGTAAGAGAAAAGTCCAGGGAGTGCCATTACGAAAACACGCCTATTCAAATATACTGAAAATTTTACCACCCAAAAAAAAAGAAAATTTTCAGATAAAAATTCTGATATTTTTCATATTTCTGCTCAAAACATAGATTGTGGATACTCGTTAGAACCGTCTTGGCGGTTCTAACGAGTACCCACAATCTATATTTTTGAGCAGAAATAAGAAAAATAGTGTATAGCCCTGTAAAACCCAGTTTTACTGTATAAAAGTGGGGTTTAAGGGGGGTAAACATTATATAGGCATGTTTTCGTGATGCCACAATCACGAACCGCAGCCCTTCCCAGACACCAAGAGGAAGAGGAAACAGACAAAACCAAGCAAGCGCAAATCGAACAACGTACGAAAAGCACCAAGACTACCTCTCTCTTCCCCAAGTGAGGTAATCGCAATGTTAAAAGAACTGTAAAACTTAAGAACAAAATAACACAAGGCAAGACATAAAACAAATCGCCTCGTAGAATAAACCAACAAAGCAACAAAGAACGCCACTACACGGCACTAACACTAGTGAAAATAGATAGAGCCTAAAAGGACTTATATTTATGTACATCCATTTACTGTGGCTTTTCCAAAACGACTTTTAATGTCAAACATGATGACTTCGATGTTAACATTGTTAATTTCAATTTTTTTGGATGATGCTTGTCCCCGCACTATCTCGTATGTAGTATACATATCTCACTTTATTCGTTTTGCAAGAGTTTCTTCTCATGTGTATGATTTTAACAATCGGAATAAAAAAAAAGGTAAGAGAAAAGTCCAGGGAGTGACTGCTAAGCTGCTTACAGATGGTTGTCGATTTCATAGATGCCTTAAAGCCTTTTTTTCAAAGTTTTATAATCAACACTATAAATTGAATGACAAATGTAAGTTTAGCTTGAAAACGGTTCTGTAACATGAACATTTGGAATCATAGTTTTATGATATAATACCTCTATGACTGCGCAGACCTAAAGCTTTCATTTGAGAATGGCTTGATGCCTGTTTTTAGGAACCAGAAAACAGAAGATTTTGATATTTCATACAAATTGTCTCCTTAGAAGACAATTTGCATGAAAATGCAAAGCCTGTTTTCTGGGAGAAATAAAAAAAATTATCGTCAATTTGTCGTCTGCTGAATGAGCACTGAGTGTGGTAAAGGTTAAAATTTAAAAAAAGAAGTAATAATACGTCTTTTGTATACGAACAACATTACTGCAATACTACGCATTTATAGGCAAGTTTTGTATTTTATGAACAGCTCTCTGCGGAACAACATAGGCCGAGTAAGTGCTATAATTAACACATTAGCTACAGTAAAACCTCAATGACTCGAATTCTAATGTGATCGCGATGCGATTCTATTGTGTACTCAACATACCATTATTTTAAAGAAAGTCGATATTCCTAAATTATATCCATTTGCGTTCTGACCCTGCGTTATGATTACCTCTCAGTGGCTCGAACTACCCATATATAGAATAATTTTACATGGTACCAAAGATGTTCGAGTTACTGAGGTTCGATTGTAATTCATAGGCGAGACAATGTTAACTTATGAGCTAAGATTAGAAAGTCATTTTGTTGCGCTATTAGATAATGCAGTAGCATGTAATGGTGTTTCAAATCTTTTGAAACGCTTAGACATCACGAAAACATGCCTATATTATTTTGACCCCCTTAAACCCCACTTTTATATAGTAAAACTGGGGTTTACAGGGGTATACATTATTATTCTTATTTCTGCTCAAAAACGAGGCGAGGCGGTTCTAACGAGTACCCACAATCTATGTTTTGAGCAGAAATAAGAAAAATATCAGAATTTTTATCTGAAAACCTTCATTTTTTGGTGGTGAAGATTTCAATATATTTGAATAGGCGTGTTTTCGTAATGAAAATATAAGAGAAGAAACCCAGGAAATGCCACAATCACGAAGCACAGACTCTCGAGGAACCAAAAAAGAGGAGCAATGAGAAACAAATAAGGACAACACAAACGCTTCGTATGAAATCACAGTTGCACAAACAAAGAAGAACTGTAACAGAGGAACGATCATTAGCAAACCTACTGGGGCTTAAATCAGTAATTTATTACTGACCGTTCCAAGGTGATATTGTCAATGTGATAGTTTTTTGTTAAATGTTCTTTAGTGTTTCATTTACAAATGGTTTTCTTTTAGTAATTATGTAAAGATATATTCAGTTAAGTTTGGGTAAAAGAGTGTCCGCCTTTGTATGAAAGGGCTGATAACTTTGCTTGCATCTGTTCTGTTTGGCTGTTCAAATGTATGTGTATGTTGAGGACTTGTTGATCTGCTTGTATCAGTTCCTGAGTTCACTTATATACTTTTTTATTTGCGCGTAACCTCACATTTAATTTTGAAGCAGCTCAAAAGTACAAATATATGTTCTGTCCGCATAGGAGTCCTTTCCCTCATTTGTGAAAAAAATACATCACAGTTAAAACACATATAATCAAAAAGGTTTGATGAATCAAAGCAAAGTGCCCAATGGCGATCTGGAGCCAGGACATACAAAAGCCACAAACAGGACCACGATGAGCCCGACCAAAGACATTGATATTCAGGCACCGACAATCTGAAACAGATTGAAGAGCTAGCCGCTTTTTAGTTTTTGCGCCAATGAATAATGCGTTGGTATGTTATGAGGTTTCAAAGCTTTTTTGAAAGCTTAGAAAGTTACCTTTTGGTGCTATAAAATAACTTTGTGGCATGTTATGAGCTTTGAAATGGCTAACACAAAATCACACCCTTGTCCTCTACTTTGTTTAACATGAATAATCGGAATGAAAGCAGTGGCATTGTATGTTGTTATGAAGTGATTTTGACCTGACAGGTCTAAGGCGGTGGTCCCGGTGTTACTCTTACTCTTTGTTGATTTGTGGTTTATTCTACGAGGCGATTTGTTTTAAGTCTTGCCTTGTGTTATTTTGTTCTTGTATTTTCAGACCTTTTAGCATTGCGATTACCTCGCTTGGGGAAGAGAGAGCTAATCTTAGTGTTTTTCGTACATTTGTTCGATTTGCGCTTGTTTGGTTTTGACTATTTCCGCTTCCTCTTCGTATCTGGGATGGGCTGCGGCTTGTGATTGCGGCACTCCCTGGACTTTTCTCTTACTTTTTTTGCCTGCATTGGGGTGTTTAGACGCGCCGTAATTTGGGTACTCATTATAACCTCATCTAAATTAATACGCAGACGGAAACGCTCCGATTTACTTTGGCGACAAGGAAAATATACTATCGTAATATAGTCATAGTTGAGATGGTGACTGAAAAAGGTGTTGGACATTACACTCTGCCTTTTTGTCATAATTGAGCCAGTAATATCTTATTACTAAAGATTCAGTCGAATCAAATGACATCGCTGGCTAGAGTGTCCTACTTGGAAAATGCAGGTGAAGGTTTGAATCCCTTTGCCGAACAAGACATTCTTGGACCACCAGTACAATAAGACCAGTCTATTGGCAAATGCAGCAGACAACAAATTGGTGATATTTTATTAATTTTACCAACTGGTCGTGCTCTTAGAAAACGGTTTGATGAACATTATCGCAGAATTAAGAAGCCTAAAAAGATTAATACTTTTCTTTATCAACATTTTAAACGTACAGGCCATTCTCCGGTTAATGTTTCAGTGCCACCAGTGGAGTTAATTCACTATGATGAAAACTCTTCTTTGAGATTCAAAATAGCAAAAGATATCAAACTGAATTAGATAAAATTTAAAAGAATGTAATATTTCTAAAATCCCTGATTTTGACGGTTTTTTTTTTTTTGGTTTTTTTTTTTTTTTTGCTTTTGGATTTCAGAAAACGTAAGCATAGAAGTCATAGTTAAAAAAATAATGGAAATTTAAAACAAAACACTGCAGTAAAGAGATCAACTGCTTCACTTAGGGTTTTATCAGAAATATTAAAGAACCATGGTCGATATTCTATGCTTTCATTTTTGAATTCCCTTCCCGTTTCCATCAGTCGTATTTAGGATCTCGAGGCTAATAATGGGTCATCAGCTGTGTAATACTGCATTCCTGACAAGATGTTATACTTAGCATGCTCTCCGTCCAATAATCGATACCGAAGTCAATCATAAAATACATTTAATTAAAATTCCTTTCATAAATAAAGGAATCGAACTATTAATTTACCTTCATTGGCATTCATACAAACATCTCTGACACAAGAGATTGTCAAGACTCCATGTTTAATTATCCTGCAGCTGGTAATGTCATTACAGGAAATCTTAAAGTCATTGCAGATCCAACAATTCATAAAATAGTTTCTGAGGGACCAAAATACAGATTTCCTAATCATATAGATTTTGATAAGTGTAGCGAAGAAAAATATTCTGCATTGAACGATTATAGTAATCGATGGTGTAAACGAGGGGATGTTGAGCTTGATGCTTGAAAAGAATTAAAATTAGACGTTAATGGTATCGACAAACGTACAAGTCGACTCTCGTTATCTCGAATTCCAAGGGATTCTTTCAAATACTTCGAGATATCCGTACCTCGACATATCAGATTTGCAGATTTGAGGAAAAAATAATTCGAACAACCACATTTAACAAATATTTGTGTAATTAGACTCTTGAAATTAGAGATATATTGAAAATATTGTGGAAAAGAGGAGAAATTGCTCCTTAGGAGCAATTTCTCCTCTTTTCCACAATATTTTTTACCTGTTGTTAGATTTTCATGTTTAGACAGGGACCAGATTTTCACTTCGAGATAAGCGGTTATTCGAGATAAGCGAGATCGAGATAACGAGAGTCTACTGTATTAATTTTATTCCCAAAGTAATAATCTTTTACCACCTAAACCTAAATCTTCTTTCCATCATCTGAAGCTTGGTATTCAAGAATTTCATAGGAAGTATGTTTTAGTTCCAGCTGACATGGCCGCAAACAACGTAGTCGTTGTTTGACGGTTACATTATATTAATACCAGGCCTCCTAGTGGCCCACTTTGAAAATATAGGTTTTTATATAGGTTCTTCTTACTCAAAATATAGGTTATTTACAGGTTTGTCAATATAAATACAGGTTAAAAAAAAAAGAAGTCTTCCAAACTTACATAAAGATTTAAAACTGAAGAAAAAATATTTGATGAATTTTTGTGCCACAATTACTCAGATAAAGTTGATCTGAATTTTACAGAGTCCGAGCGAGCGAATGCGAGCGAGGAAAAAATTACAATTTCTTGACAGTTTTCATCCCTTTTTATGGGACTAAAAAGTAAAAAATAGTAGTGCATTTGAAGAAAAGTTAGGGTTGAGTTGCAAGAAGGTTCAAAAAGTGAAAAATATAGGTTTTTTCATGAAAATACAGGCTTTTTATAGGTTTATGAACAAAATAAAGGTTTATAGGTTTGGCACAAAATTATAGGTTATTATAGGGTTTAATAGGTTTTGCTAGGAGGCCTGTAATACACTGAAACAGGAACTGAGCCGGCACCAAGGCTTCTGAGGAAGAGAAGTCATTTGTCTTTGGCCACTGCAACTATTTAGCCTGATGTTTTCTGTTAATGTTAAGGAACCAGTAAGACAAGCTTCCTACGATGTATTGATTACATAAGTACATCAGCTTTAAATATAAAAAAAAACATATAAAGCAAAGTTTACTGCTAATTTATGCTTCTGTACCACTGCTGTACGAATGGTTCTCTTAATACGATACCGGACTAAAACACTTCCGCTACAAGGTCTATCGGAACCTGACTTTTATGGTGACTTAATGTATAAGTATAATTTTTTGCAAAATTGTCATGAGTTATATAAGAAAAGGTATAACATTAATGTCATTAAACATATGGCAGTCTGCTTCTTAGCGGTTAATCCAATCAGGGTTGATCACTTTGCTTACCTTTTTAATTGCACGTCGATTGGTCGACGTTCAGACTGGCCCTGACTTAAAAGCTATTCATTATATAGTCCGTTTATGTCTGTTTCTCGGCTTACCGGGGTTCAACTGGTGGTTTTCTTTTGCTCCAACATGCTAGTGATCTCCAAGCGTTTCAACACATTGTTTCTGTATTAAGAGACAGACAGCGGTTTTGTATGTGCATTGAAAATCCCCGAAGGTAATGCATGCATAACTGAAACATTGTTGAAAGGACCGTAAAACATCAAAACTTCACCACCACAAATCGAATAATAATTCACACATTCTTTTATTTTTCATTTCAGTGTGTCCCCATGTATGTAGTATGTACACAAATCGAAGCGTCAAATTTGAAACTTTGTTGCAGGGGAGGAAACACTCTCAAAAGTGCCCTCTGAAAGATTGTATCCTCTTGTCAATATTATAATTTCCTATTATTTTTTTTCAGGAGGAACTCAATGTGGCGTACACACACACACATATATATATATATATATATATATATATATATATATATATATATATATATATATATATATATATATATATATATATATATATATATATATATATATAAAGAAAATGTGCACTCTTTATTTTTTTATTTTTTTGAAAATCCAGGGATGCATCACGAAAACATGCCTATATAGTTTTGACCCCCTTAAACCCCACTTTTATATAGTAAAGTAAAACGTGGGTTTACATGGGTATACAATATTTGTTCTAACGAGTACTCACAAGCTATGTTTTGAGCAGAAATATGAAAAATGTCTGAATTTTTTAACCGAAATTTTTCCTTTTTGGTTGTAATTTTTTCAATATATTTGATAAGGCGTGTTTTCGTAATTGGAATAGTATAATGTGTGGTATCATTTTTTTAAGTAACTGAATTATCTTTCTAACCAATATATTTTGTTTTTGTTTTTAATTCCATTAAAACTTACGGCGCGTCAATGTGCAGCAATGGTAAAAATAACAAATGCACAAACAGGCAAAGGATTGCTTGGATTCACTGTTATTTGTTTCAAAATAATGTAAATGCTGTTAATTTCTGGTACGATGCCAATTTGACTAATAACTTCTAAAATGTCTCACCGCATGATATTTACTTAACGTTGGATGACGTTTGCAATAATATTATTCCATTCCTCTTGCAAGGAGTTGCGTAGATCATATACATTATTTACGGCAAACCTTGGCCTCACACTGCTATTGTTGGTTAATTGTGTATTTTTCATTTTGACCGCTGCTGTACATTTACGAACTGTAAGTTTTAAACAAATTCGAAGCAATTACATAAATATATTGGTTACAAAGGTAATTAAATAAGCTAAAATATAATACCACACATGATAATTTTCCATCCTTGAATTTTCATTTGTTCAGAAAATTGTCAATTGTTCAGGAAATTGACAATGAGTGCACATTTTCTTTTGCGTTTGAATACTCAAACAAGCATCTTTTTTTAATTTATTATATATAAACAAGATTTATCATTATCATGAAAATGTCAAAGCTCTTCCCTCATCATCGTAACACTTTGCAAATATACATGGAAATGTGACATGTCCTCAAGTGGTTAATATATATCCAAACTGGCAAAAAGCATTAAAGCTACCATGTCATATTGATAAACACAAGCTTGTCACATACTCTACCAGCCATGTTGTATGCATGTATGCGTTTTGTTTTTTTTTTTTGTTTTTTTTTTTTTTTTGTTTTTTTTTTGTTTTTTTTGTTTTTTTGTTTTTTGTTGTTGTTTTTTTGTGTGTTTTTTTGTTGTTGTTGTTTTTTTTTGTTTTTTTTTTGTTTTTTTTTGTTTTTTGTTGAGAGGGGGGGGGGATTGTTTTGTTTTTGTTTTTGTTTTTTTTTATAGCCCACCACATGATAGTGGCGGGGTATTATGGCATCATGTTGGCTGTCCGTGTGTCCGTCCGTCCGTCAGTCTGTCCGTCTGCCGTACGTTCGTCCGTCCGTATTTTCGTTCTCGGATGATAACGAGTAAATGTCAATGCATCTTCACCAAACTTGGTGTGTGCATTGATATTGTAGAGATCTGGTTTGGGATTGTTAATGGGCAAATTTCGTCAATTTTTGACAGAGTTATCTGCCCGAGATACGTCCTTATTTTCATTTCTAGATGATAATTTTAGTAAATATCAATGGATTTTCACCAAACTTGGTGTGCATAGATATTGTGGAGACCTGCTTTGGGATCGCTGATGGGCAAATTTCGTCAGTTTTTGACAGAGTTATCTGCCCGCGACACGTCCGTATTTTCATTTCTGGACAAAAACTTTAATAAAAGTCAATGGAGTTTCACCAAACTTGGTATGTGCAATGATATTGTGAAGATCTGCTTTGGGATTGCTAATGCGCAAATTTCGTCCAGTTTTGACAGTTATCTGCCCGCAATATATCTGTAGTTTACTTTCTGGACAATAACTTGAGTAAATCTCAAATTCATTCATATTGTGGAGATCTGCTTTGGCATTGCTCATTGGCATTTTTGACAGTTGTCTGCCCGCCCGGTATTATTGTTTTACGTTTGTTTGTTTTGTTTTGTTTTTTTTTTTGTTTTGTTTTTTGTTGTTGTTTTTTTGTTTTGTTTTTTTTGTTGTTTTTTTTTTGCTTTTTTTTTTTTTTTTTTTGGTTTGTTTGTTTTTCGCAATTTCGTTTGCAGTTGTTGATTATGATGATGTTTCGGCTTAACTCTTTGAATATTGGGTAAAATTTCAGCATACATTTTATTATTTTTTTATTATTTTTCCAGAAATAGGCTTAGACATTTCATGCAAATTGTGTCCTAACAATTTGCATGAAATTTCAGTCTATTGTCTGGTGAAAATAAGAAAACATCATCAGTTTGTCGTCTGCTGAATCTCCCCAAAGAGTGGTAAAGGCTAAGTAACTTTGTTTCTATTCATATATTTTGATCTACAGTAATAGTCAGATTTACAGTGTTGGTAATAAATAATATGTCGTCTGCAGCCCTATTAGTTCCAGTGATTAACCCTTGTCCTGCTGTACCAGGATATACCCTGCCTTTGCAAACAGTGTAGATCCAAATCAGTTGGCTTCTGAAGAAGCCAACGGATCTGGATCTGTACTGTTTGCCATTCAGTATGTGAATTTGTATCAACAATTTGGATGAAAATTAGAAGTGGGCGTGGCATCTTAATTTATTCAACAGGACAAAGGTTAAAATCTCAGTCAGCGTGAATTAGACGAATGAATATGTTTTACAGTTTCCGTGATAGATATGTTTATGTACGAACAGCCACGATCTGTACAGATAAAAGTAGATACATACATTTTCCTCACAAGCTTATCACTATTGTTTTGTTTGACCAAGGCACCTGGAAAACCAAAGGGGATAAGGCGTGTCATGAGTGATCTGCTTTCTTTGCAAAATATCCCGAAACAATCACGAAAACATACCCATATAATTTTGGCCCCCTTAAACCCCACTTTTATATAGTAAAACTGGGTTTACACGGGTATACATTATTTTTCTTATTTCAGCTCAGCATCATAGATTTTGGGTACTCGTTAGAACCGCCTGTAGGCGGTTTTAACAAGTACTCACAATATATGTTTTGAGCAGAAATATGAAAAATATCAGAGTTTTTATCAGAAAACTTTCAGTTTTGGTGGTGAAATTTTCAATATATTTGAATAGGCGTGTTGTCGCAATGGAAAAAATAGTACAGAAGATGAACAGGAAGCGCCACAATCAATCAGTGACATCAACCGGAAGAAAAAACGAACCAAGACAGACAGGCACAAGCCGAAAACCAAAGAAAAGCCCTCCCTCTTCCATAACAAAGTGACCAAAATGAATCTTTCATCAGACCATGGAACATTTCAACAGGCCATATGTTCATAGATCAAGTGATAAAAAAAAGAAAATGTACACTATAATACAGTCGACTCTCGGTATCTCGAATTCCAAGGGACTCTCTGAAACACTTCAAGATATCCGTACCCCGAAATATCAGAGCTGCAGAAGTGAGGAAAACAATGAATCGAACAACCACATTTAACAAATGAATAAGTAATTTGACTCCAGAACTTAGAGACATATTGAAAATATTGTGGAGAACAGTTAACAAAATATTGTGGAAAAGAGGAGAAATTGCTCCTTAGGAGCAATTTCTCCTCTTTTCCACAAAATTTTGTTACCTGTCCTTAGATTTCCATGTTAAAACAGGGACCAGAATTTCGCTTCGAGATAAGCGGTTATTCGAGATAAGCGAGTTCGAGATAACGAGAGTCGACTGTAGCTCATTTGAACCCTAAACCACTCACAACTGCAACCGACGACATTTTTATTTATCTATTTATTAGTTTTCAGAGAACATACCGCTTGACATTTGAGTAGCTGATTCAAGTGAAAAGTAAGGCCTTATTTTCTCTGAAAACTAATTAAAAGTATACGGTCACCTGCTCCAATTTTTTTGGCATTTTATGAGTTAATAGAAGCCATAGATCTGACACTTGACAAGTTCCGTTAGGCATAAAATCATATCTGTGTTTCCACTAACCCGACCGACCGACCGACCCTGTTTCAAACACCCGACTTTGCTTTTTTTATCAGTAAAAATGCAAAATAAAACAGTAAAGCACCGACCCTTAACAAAATACCTGTATTTTCATACAATACAGGTCCGACCCTGTTCTTTTCTGGAGAAAAAATATAAGAATAAAAAAAAGTTTCTCCTACCTACCGACCAAATATTGTTTTCAACATGTTAGTGGAAACACAGCTATTTTTTATGCCTTATCAAAAGTTTATGGCAAGAAATCTGATATACAACAGAAATGTCCATTATGTAATGTTATCCTGTCGTCCATCTAAACCGACTTTGCCCTGAAATGTCCGTTTGAGGGATAACATAGAGAATGGTTATTATATAAACCTAACCTTTTCATCCCTGAGTTTCTGAAGTGGACTCTTTCATTCTTGAATTTAGACTTGTCCACTGATACAAATAGTCGTTTCAGTCTAAAATCAAAAACAGAGTGGTAAACAGTGTAGATCCTGATGAGACGGCTCGTTACGAGCCGTCTCATCAGGATCTCCACTGTTTGCACAGGTATCTGTTTTGGTCTGTAGGGCTGAAGAGGTTAGGCAAAACCGTGCCTTGAAGATATTCGCCTACAGGGGATTAGCTCAGTCTTATTTATCATAGTGCAGCTTGTATTTCATTTCCTTTGGGATCATTGCGCCCATTGTGGTACCTTTAAATGGAGTTCTGCTCATGTTTACGCTAGATGGCCTAAGCAGTGTTGCAAACTTCATTACTGCTTATGAAGAGTCTCAATAAAACCGAGACTCCCATTTTCTAATCTGTAGTGTGTTCTTTGTTTCCAAAGGCAATCTTTTCGACGTTTATTATCAGGATCGTTGCTATATGTTAGTACATTCCATAGAAGCCAATGATTCTGTAAGCGGATATCAAAGACCATAATGAGCAAGCTGACCTTGGTATATGCCTAAATACATTATTTTTATAACATATGCAAACAGGCAAGGCCCAAACCAGCCCTCGCATCCGACAGTCTTTTCATTGCATCGCGTTTGATGTTATCATTCCATAATTTCTGTTTACCAGGGGAGCATTTTTGCAGGCTAATCTAGTCGTTTATTTTCCCATACACCGAAGACAGTATGAATATACAGTTAGCTTAATAAATTGGTCGATGCATTTATACCCCACACACAGTAAATAGAACTGTTATAACGATCCCGCCCATTTGGATCAGCTAATACTGGCGACAGTCTACGGATTTTATTGTTACAGGCAAAAGAAACTGATCTTGAAAATTGTGATTGGTTATATTCCATCACGAAAACATGCCTATATAATATTGACCCCATTAAACCCCACTTTTGAAAAGTAAAACCAGGATTTACAGGGGTATACATTACTTTTCTTATTTCTGCTCAAAAACATAGATTGTGGGTACTCGTTAGAACCGCCTCGTTGAGGCGGTTCTAACGAGTACCCACAATCTATGTTTTGAGCGACGAGGCGGTTCTAACGAGTACCCACAATCTATGTTTTGAGCAGAAATATGAAAAATATCAGACTTTTTTATCTGAAAATTTTCATTTTTAGGTGGCAAAATTTTCTGTATAATTGAATAGGCATGTTTTCGTAATGCTTTTTACTGGTACACGTGTTATGGTTACCTATTTCACACGCCTTATTTCTACTTGTCATTTGAAGTTTGGATGTTGTGATGGCGGTTTTATCTGGATAACTTTAACTATAATTCCTTTAGTATCCTGATACTACTTAGTATTTGTTATTCCGATGAGTCCTTGGCTTGTTTTTGCTGATTTCAGACCTAATTACGAGTGATAAGTCTTGAGATTGACGCCAATGAGCCTTTTATAATTCCATACGCGTCTCTGTGAGATGCCCGGTATGCAAATTCATTTCTTATCTAGTTTCGATTTCAGCTGCATACTCGTTCGGAAAGCAAGCAATCAGCTTGTTGAACCATTCGCTTATATCGTCCAGGAACTTACTTTATGAACTACTAGTTCCATATAAGAGGGTGCATCCTTATAATATCCTTCTTAATTCTCCATCAAAAATATGTTTTGGGTACTAATAAGAAGCGCATCGGAGAGGCGCTTCTCATGAGTACCACAACATACTTTTTTGTGGAGATATAAGAAAAATATCAGTATTTTTATTGTAAAAAGCGCCGTATCTGGAACCATGCAACTGTACAGACAATAGTGTTCATAAAATATGCAGACATAAGTTCTAAGCTCTAGATGACAGACAGAAAGATTCACGCTGCATGAACAGGATCCTCGCTGTCTGTTGACCGAAATATATATAGAGGATATTTGCTCTTTTGGAGTGAATACAGTACCATAAATATTTTCAGCGAGTGTAATAAAAACACGAGTGCGAAGCACGAGTAAAAATTTGAATGTTTCAATACGTGAGATGAAATATTTATGGTATTTACGAAAAAATATTTTTATCTTATTATTTTCATGCTTTAGCGCTTCTGGCGTCATAACTGACGTCGCCAAACAAAACAGAATCGCTATAACGTCGTCATTGAGTGCTTACCTCAAAGAGAGAGAAAACAAACATTTAAGCAAATGAAAATAATTTTGATACAAGAATGTTCCTTTCTTTCTCACTAGGAAAATGCATGTCAAACTCGGTCATTTTGTTTTCATAAACAAAGAAGTTAGAGATGTTCATCTGACGCGGAGGGAACATCAGCTTTTGAAACAATGAAAATAACAAAAAGAGTCATCCAAAGCGAGATGTGAAACTATAAATCGTATTAGACACTAGTGAATGACCCGATATCATTTCGCTAGTTATTGAGACCACATTTATTTTCACCAGATACACATTTCATCACGAAAACATGCCTCTTTAATTTAAATCCCCTTAAACCCAACTTTTATATAGGAAAACTGGGGTTTATAGGGGTATACATTACTTCTCTTAATTCTGCTCAAAACATCGATTGTGGGTACTCCTTAGAACCGCCTTGTGGACGAGGTGCCTAACGAGTACCCACAATCCATGTTTTGAGCAGAAATATAAAAAAAATATCAGAATTTTTATTTGAAAAATTTCATTTTTGGTGGTAAAATTTTCAGCATATTTGAATAGGCATGTTTTTGTAATGTAGTTCACCGCTAACAAGAAAATAAATGAAATAACACTGAAAATACATAATCACGAAGTACAGCCTTCCCGACACAACGTTAGAAGAAGAGATGAGGAATAAACAAGATACAACGACACAGTTTCAATATAGGGATCAAACATTGTTTTTCATGCATTAACATTCGCCAGGTCCCGTGGGAGGTGTTGAAAACCGAGGCCGAAGGCCCAAGGGACCTGGCGAATGTTAATGCATTGAAAAACCATGTTCGATCGCTATTATTGCACAAAAACTGAAAACTTTTCGTTTCGCACTATTTTGTTTCGCCTTTTCACCGATGTCTCGCGAACGTAATTTCCACTGACTATGCTCGTTCTAGGGCCGGGCAGTACACATCTCGTAATGGCAGCAAATCTGTGGCCCCGGTACGATCATATTGAAAATTTCGTAGCCGTGCATTAACAGCGCGTCATTTGCCTTGTTAATACACGGCTTTTCGCCGGTTAATGCACGGCTGTTAATAACGTGCGGCACTGCTTTTTATGCAATAATAAACAATATACAAAGAAAGAAAGAAGAACTACAACGGAAGAACCGCCTTGGCAAGGTCAGTAGAAAATAAGCCGGTTTTACTCGATCAAAACCTATATTACAAATATGTCCTCGATCCGGATAGTGTCTTGTACCTCTTCAATGAAAGTAAAGTACAAATAGAGTCGACAATCTTCAGTCCAAGTGATCTATGAAATACTTCGAGAAAGCCGCACACCTCGACATATCAGATTTGCATAATTAAGGAAAAATTAAGTCGAACAACCACATTTCACAAATTCATATGTAATTTGACTCCTGAAGTCAAAGATAATATTAGAATTATTGTTGAAAAGAGGAGAGATTGCTCCTTAGGAGCAATTTCTCCTATTTTTCCACAATATTTTCTTACCTGTTGTAAGATTTCTATGTTAAAACAGGGACCTGATTTTCACTTCGAGATAAGCGGCTTTCCGAGATAAGCGAAAACAAAAGGTAAGAGAAAAGTCCAGGGAGTGCCACAATCACAAACCGCAGCCCTTCCCAGACACCAAGAGGAAGAGGAAACAGACAAAACCAAACAAGCGCAAATCGAACAAACGTATGAAAAGCACAAAGATTGGCTCTCTCTTCCCCAAGCGAGGTTATCGCAATGATAAAAGGACTCAAAAACACAAGAACAAAATAACACAAGGTAAGACATAAAACAAATCGCCTCGTAGAATAAACCACAAAGCAACAAAGAGTAAGACCAACACCGGGACCACCGCCTTAGAACGGTCGAGATAACGAGGGTCGACTGTAATCAAAAACTTGTGATGAAAAATAGTTTAATGGTGATCTGAAACCAGAATAAATGAAAACATAAGTGGACCGCGATGGATTCGACCACAGACAACAACAGTCAAGCTCCAATAATCTGAAACAGCATGAGGAAGGAGTCTGGGGCCCGACTTACTTATGCACACAGTAAAATCTCAACTCGAACACCGATAGCTCATTTACCTTGGATGAACTCGTTTTTGAGTCCCTACGAAATTCTTCCGATAAGACAAGAAAACAAATATTTAGTTGTTTTTTTCTTTTTTTTTTTTTTTTGTTTTGTTTTTTTCGTGAAATTGTATGTTTTGTGTGCTCATCAGAATCGCTTCATCGGGGCCAACATGCCATTCTTGTATAGAAAATCAAAAATACTTCCCTAAATTATTGCCGTCCTGACCTAGCGCCATGATTAACCCTCAGTGGCGTCTCGAATAAATTTCCATGGTCCCAAAGATGTTCGAGCCATTTTAGATTTTACTGTTACAGTATTTAAAGAGGGAAACGGTGTTACAGAGCATTTTCTGCTACTACTATTCTGAGCCAGCGCACAACAGAACCTCAAATAAGACTTGTGACCAGTGAAGACTCAGATTAGCCTGTGCATTCGCACAGTCTGGTCAGAGTCTTCCCTGATTACATGTGCCTTCTACAGACTGCAGGCTATCCAAAAAAATATGAGCGAGAATCCTTGGCGTACTGGATGGATATCCTGGCTGATCTGAGTCTTTGCTGGTCACACAGGTCTTATTTTAAGTTTGATATGTGCTGACAAATAATATTATGCCGCATAAGAGAAGATGTTTTGAGAGGTTTTGATGCACTTGCAAAGGAGACATTTCTTTCAAAAATGTTTGCCTCTATTCTGGCTTTACTATAATAGGAAACAGTTCGTTCCCCTTGGAAGCATACTCTTTCCTTTAGAGTAGACTCCTTTCTAAAAGAGGCTTGCTGTGATTCGTGACTGTGGCATTTCCTGGATATCTTCACTTATACAGTCAACCTTTTTTACACCAACACTCGATACAACGACAAAATCTGTTATAATGACAATTTGAATGTCACGAAACCTTCGCTGAAGAGGTGACAGTTAATGAGAAATTATGCAAGAATATTGCATTAGAATTTCAAGCGACATATGTTTTGGATATTTGTTAGAATCGCCTCACTGAGGCGATTCTAACAAATATCCAAAACATATGTTCTATGAGGAAATAAGAATGAAGCAAGGCTTTTCTAACACATATTCTGTCCATTAAGGATTCTTTAAAGCAGCAAATTCATTATAATGGCAACATCTTTGGGAACAAATGTTGTCGTTGTAACGAGGGTTCACTGTAGTTTTGGTGTGAAAGAAAGTAAACAGAAAGTCACAAAAGATGTCTAAATACATGGCGGAAGATCTGCCAAGTGTATCCAGTCTCCTTAAGCCCTGCATGATGAATAAATTAAGATGCCCCGCCCATTTCTAATTTTCAGCCAATCAGATTACCTGATCCAGGTTGTTGATACAAATTCTCTAATTGGCTACAGAAACCAACTGATCTGGATCTACACTTTTTGCAAAGACATGGTATATCCGGGTTCAGCAGGACTACGGTTAAGGCAAACACGAAAATGAAACAAACTAATGATAAGTTTTACCCGTTTTTTTTATTATTTTTGTTTTTACTCTTTTATTTACTTTTGACTGCATAAGACCGTCTCAATTTTCTAAGTAATCAAATCTTTCTCTTTTCCATATTGTATAGTTAATGAAAATACAACAGCTAAATTGGGTTATCAAGTCAAAAGTTGTTTTTGCTATTTCCTTGCTTCCAAAGCGTCCAGCTTTACAGAACATGCTTATAAAACATCTGATATACATGCTTCAGATCTAGATCTTAATTAACCCTTGTCCTGCTGAATAAATTAAGATGCCACGCCTACTTCTAATTTCCAGCCAATCAGAATATTTGATCCAAGTTGTTCATACAAATTCAAATACTTAATGACAAACAGTGTAGATCCAGATAAGTTGGCTTCTTCAGAAGCCAACTGATCTGGATCTACACTGTTTGTAAAGGCAGGGTATATCCGGGTTCAGCAGGACAAGGGTTAATTGCCAATTTCAAATGATGATCACTATGGGTCTGCTATGCTGCTCAAATGGCCCAACAAATAAAAATATGGACAAAAACAGAAAGCAAAGTCCGCAGCCATTGAAGGAAATGGGTCGTATTTGTCATCGGGACTCGACTTCTAGAAAGATCAGTACATTTAGCGATGAAATATAAAGCTTCAATACTTGAATGAAAAACAACAAATATCGTATATGTGTCGGGAAAGAGATGAAACCTAAAAGCTTTGTGTAAGATAACCCTCGGGAGCCATACGAAATCAATTTGTTTACTGTGCTTTGCCCTTTAAATCTATCAAACAGAACACTTTTTATATGTCTGTCGGTAATTTTTTTAAACTTTGTCTTTTATGGCCTTTTATGGCGACGTTTATTATTTGTATCGGGTTTTTGGGAAACATTCTTTATTCCTTGTACGAACATTAAAGATTCGCCCGCGTCTTTGATGTAAGCTGTATAAATTCTGTAAAGTATATTTAAAATTATGTTCACTGAAAAGATAACCCAGGATAGTATGTATTGGTATCTCATATTAGGATACACAGTATGGCGAAGGTATATGATTTTCACATTTCGAAAACGGTTGTTTTTTCCGCATCTGTTCTCATTTCTTGTAGACTGCATTGTATATCAGTCAACGAAGTTCTTTCTGGATCAATAAGCTTCGTTGTACAAATGTCTGACATTTTACAAATGAGCCAGCGCACGACAAAACCTACAATAAGACATGTGCGACCAACGAAGAGTCATATCAGCCAGCGCATCCGCGCACTCTGATCAGTCTTCGCTGATCGCATGTGCCTTCTACAGCCACCAGGCTATCCAAAGAGGAATGAACAAGAATCTTTGCCATACTGGGTGGATGTACAGGCTGATCTGAGTCTTTTCAGGCCATACAGGTCATTGTGTAGGTTTGTCGTTCGCTGACTTATTAATGTGTTCGCTCGAAGATCAAAAAAACAATACAAGTGATGCGAAAGAGAAGCAGTTGGAACTTAATTTTCAATCTGTCCTTCTGATTAAATCATCTGACATTGAAAATTAATTGTTATAGTTGTTTGTTACATAAAGCTGTTTTGAGCTTTGAACTATGATCCGGTCCGTCTTAAAACTGCTGATGAACGGTAACAGTGTAGACCTTCATCAAACCCATGTTTTCTTGCGTATGATCTTTGTCTACATTGTTGGCTCAGGCCTGTATGTTCAAATACTTACGTTATATAAATACAATAAAGCATTGTAGGAGATTACCAGACTGATCGTTCTACCCCAATGTATGCATGTCGTGGCAAATGGCTTACAAATGATGACTACATTTAATCTAGTCAGTTCATTGTAGCTGATTGTCAGAACGTCTGTTCAACCTCCCTGTATCCGTGTCATGACAATAGCTTAGAGTTGATTACCACAATTGTCTATTAAAACAAAAAACCTGAAAGGTTAAGCTGATTACCAGATTCATCGTTCACTAACAGGCATCACGAAAACACGCCTATATAACTTTGACCCCCTTAAACCCCACTTTCATATGACAAAACTGGGGTTTACAGGGGTATACATTATTTTTCTTATTTCTGCTCAAAACATAGATTGTTGGTACTTGTTAGAACCGCCTCGTCGAGGCCGTTCTAACGAGTACCTACAATCTATCTTTTGAGCAGAAATATAAAAAATATCGGAACTTTTTTATCTGAAAATTTTCTTATTTTGGTGATAAAATTTTCAGAATATTTGAACAGGCACGTTTTCGTAATGGAAGGTAAATCTGTCTAAAAATGTTTTACCCCCTTCTGAAAACCTGCTTTAAAAGGAAATGCTTTGCTCCTTTTGGCATGTATAGGAGCGCAAACAGGACATAACAAAATTTATCTCCCATGTAAAAAAATGATCTCCCTTATAAACAAATGACGGTTAAGCTACCAAATATATTAAGTCCCTAAAAGATGGCTCTATTTATATATCTAGTAATGCTGGCGTATATAACTAAAGGTTATGTTTTACAAACTGACAAATTTGACATGACGCCTGCCGAACCAGATTATATCAAATTAAATGTATCTTATACAAGGTCAGTGCCTGTCGAGTCAGTGACTGTTATTCAATATATATTTCAAATTATCCGACTACCGTAATAACCTTAGCTATTTGGACAGAGAAGCCTGAACGAACAGTTTAGACCTTGAGCAGATGCCGTGTTTTGCCTACTATGTTTGCCTCTCATTCAGCAGTTTCCAGACACATCAACAGGTAACCAAATAGACTAAATAGACTTGCTCCAGTTTTAAGACAAGTATAGTTAGGAGTTAATGTATCCAAATATTTATGACAACTTCAGCATTACGCATTATTGCATAAAAAGCAGTGTCGCATGTTAATGACAGCCGTGCATTAACCGGCGAAAAGCCGTGTATTAATATGTCAATTCACGCACTGTTAATGCACGGCTACGCCACTTTCAATATGCTCGTACCGGGACCACAGAATTGCTGCCGTCACGAGATGTGTACTGCCCTGCCCTAGAATGAGCATAGTCCGTGGAAATTGCGTTCGCGAGACATCGGTGAACAGGCGAAACAAAATAGTGCAAGAAATAACGAGAAATGTAGCAAATGTTTTCACTTTTTATGCAATAATAGCGATCGAACATGGTTTTCAATGCATTAACATTCGCCAGGTCCCTTGGGAGGTGTTGAAAACCGCGGCCTCTGGCCTCGTTTTTTAACATCTCCCACGGGACCTGGCGAATGTTAAAGCATGAAAAACCATGTTTGATCCCTATATTGAAATAACGAAGTCTCAGCTGATACTGGTTTAGGTGTTTGTTAACCACATACGGAATGTAAATAAACTATTTGTTTAAACGTCTGTTTCCGTCAAAGAGTCGACTTTATAGAATGGTCGGTATGGAATAACCCAGTAAGCATTCTACATAAATCGATAGCGGGCCGTTATCGGCCCGTTGCTGTTGATTTATGTAGAAAGCTAGCTGGGAAGATAAATTGTGGTGTACCTTGGTACTGTAAGTTGCAACCCAGAATGAACTTTCTTTACATACATTGCAAATAGGCTGAAACGAACTTTTTTAATTCAGGTTTTTAAGGATGCACCCTCAATGATTTAAGGCATAGTTTGTCAAATGTTTGAGGTATTCAAGTGTTCAACGTTGGACATATTGCAGAGTGCAACATACTCTGACATAAGCTTGAACAAATTTGTGAATACATCACCTTTAATCCTGTCCAAAAAGTACCCCACTGGGCTAAGCTCTACCTATCTTAATTATCAGCATATAGGTGATGCTAGGCTGCGATAAATGGACACTGCCAGCAATATGTTTGGAGAACAGCCTACAGTATCACACATTACACACGTCTAGTGTTTTGGGATGCATTTTGCATTCCATAATGGGGAGCATTTTGAACCCCATAAGACTGACTTTGGGGTGCACGTAATATACGTCTGTTATAGGACTATTTGACCCAGGGTTGAGATATTTCTTACATACACTGATAGAATAGACATAATCGATTGGACAGACGTTCCTTGAAAGAAAAAAAATCTATATTTCATCAGTGAAACTGTAAGGAGCTGTCAGATGCAATATTTACCGTGATTCCTTTTTGCGTAATTGCATATTCTCATGGAAGCTCCAAGATAATCAGAATTCCCTAATCTAGCAGGATAAAAGGACTTTGGTATATAATTCATCATCTGTGTAGGCGGCGCTGTTGATACATTGTGCTAACCGTCTCAAGAGTTTTCGACATCTCTCAGAACGATAGTTTCAACTATTTTTAAGGTCATTGGATATACCTGGTAGAATTTCCTCCATTTGTTTTACATTTTACAAGGAAGACAACTTTTTTGACTTCCTGAGCCCAGTTGTTCAAAGCGTCGTTAGCTTAAGGAGCTCGTTAGTGGTCAAAATGCTAACTGTTCTAGTAAGTACAGTATCTAATTAACAGGTATTTTTGCTGAAAAATGTGAGTAGCTACTCACATTTTTTCAGCAAAAATATTTGCGTATATGGCATATTTGATGATCAAAGATTTAACGATACGTTAACTAACGACATCGTAAGTTTTGAACAAAGGGCCCTGGTTGATTTGCTGCTTATTAAACCACAAGTGAAATGGTATCTACTTTAAAAGGAAATAATTTGCTCCCGGGGTCGGGGAGTGGGAGACAAATTCTTTCCTTTCTGAGTGACAGCGATGGCCCTGATGATCATGAGACTGTACGGATCTACAGCATGATCTAGGCTTTGCATTTCTGTTGTTGTAATATGGCCTTCTTATCATGACTCTGTTCTAATTGTTAATTATATTTGTCTTATCTACCGATTTGTCTTATCTACAGAGATATAAGATTTTGGCCGTCCATATAATGACACTATCAGCAGAGTATACATAAACCTACGCAGTAAATTGAGTTCAGGGTACATGTTAACACGTTCGACTGTTTCAGACATTGCAATTTTAATATTGTTTGGAAAGGGCTTTGCGTTAGCAATGGCATCATCACGAAAACATATCTTTATGATTTTGATCCCCTTAAACCCCACTTTTATATAGTAAAACTGGGGTTACAGGGATAAACATTATTTTTTCTTATTTGTGGTCAAAACATAGATTTAGGGTACTCATTAGAACCGCCTCGGCAAGACGGTTCTAACGAGTACCCACAATCTATGTTTTGAGCAGAAACTTGAAAAATATCAGAATTTTTATCTGAAAACTTTCAATTTTTGTTGCAAAAAATTTCAATATATTTGGATAGGCTTGTTTTCGTAATGTTAAGCATAGCCAGTATGTCCATTTATGCTTGGTACGTACATACTAAATCAAAGCACTGACAGCACTGGTTGGTCGATCGTCTTTGAGTATAAGCTGGGAAAATGATCCTAAAATGGGACTTAAGACTATTTCATTTAACCATCAAGTTCCTGTAATTTAACAGTGTAAAAACCTGATCAGACGCCGCGTCTCAAATACCTCAGTCCAGGTTGTACAGATAACCCTCTATCAACAGCACTTTGACGTCACAGTGACAAGAATAGCGCGGCTATAAATACCCGTTACCTGGATTTGTTCTAACGCGCGGTTTGATTACAATGGTTAATGGTAATCAACAACCTTAAGAAAATTTTGGCGTTTGTATTCTATTGTAAACATTCGACCAGAAATGAGAAAATGGAATTAGTACGCGTATCCATATTACATCCCTCTTTCATGTTATTACGTAGCATTGATAACTAAAATTGGAAACTATTCTATTTGAAACTCATCACAAGAAATGATGCATAAAAGAACAACAAAGTATGTTCATGAACTAAATGTGTTGTATTAGGTGAAAACACAAACTGTTTCCAGTCGTACGAGCTATGTCGATAGAAAAAGGAAAGGGTGGGTGGTTATGGCCATTCCATAGCGAAAACATACCTTTATAATTTTGACCCCCTTAAACCCCATTTTATAAAGTAAAACTGGGGTTTACAGGAGTATACATTATTTTTCTTGTTTCTGCTCAAAACCATAGATTGTGGGTACTCGTCAGAACCGCCTCGCCGAATGAAGTTCTAACGAGTATCCACAATCTAAGTTTTGAGCAGAAACATGAAAAAATATTAGAGTTTTTTAATCTGAAAATGTTCACTTTTTTATAGGTGAAATTTTCTATATATTTGAATAGGCGTGTTTTCGTAATGCAGAGAGACAGGGCCCGTATCAACGAAAAACTAAGGTCTTGATTAGACTCCATAGTTTCACAGGCTTCAGGCCTACCTTGCATGTGTGATTAGGACTATTTTCTCGTGACAATGCTTACTTGTTCTTTCCTGCAAACAAATATTTTTTCATAATACTGCTTAACATTTAACCACACTCTGGAAAAATCAGCAGATGACAAATTAATATTTTCTTATTGTTTTTAGAAAACAAAATTTCCATGCATAGTCATGCAAATTGTCTTCATGAGACAATAAAAGTCAAAAAGAATTGCCTTTGGAAACAAAGAACACACAAAATCGCGAAAAAATCGGAGACTCGGTTTGATTTAGTCTCTTCATATGCAACACTGTTTTCTAAGCCAAAAAAAAAATTGTTGTCTGCCAAAAGTTTTACCCAGCATGCTAATCGTTAAAGAGCAGCAGTAAAATATCAAACTTAGAGTTGAGATTCAACAAGGAGTAATCTGTTCAGGTCTAACGCAATTTTCAGCACATATCGATGCGCAATGCAGCGAAAAGGGTCCTTAGGTCATTAGTACTAGTACAATTACAATTTCTTAATTTATATATGTTCCGCTACTCCCCTCAGTAGCCCTGCTACTAACCATTTCCAAGATGGTTCTTCTTTTGTGAATTAAAATGTATGTCTACTGATCGATTTATAAATAAAGATGGTCTTTCACTGTTATGCAAAAGCAGTTTACTATAAACTGGGGAGAACATTGTCAATATGTAGTTCTTCTGAATCCCACTTGCTCTGATTAAAATTGTCTACTGTTGTCTTAGCCTATGTTGTTATATGGAATTTCCCCTACCTTGGAAGCATATTGTCTAGAGTTGAGCACATCGATGATGAAGTCAATGCCAGGGTTACTAGAGCTAGTGCAGTATTTGGCCGACTACGTGGAAATGTATGGGATCGAAGTGGAATCAACCTTGACACAAAGCTGAAAGTATACAAATCCGTGGTGCCGCCAACACTTTTATTCGCATGCGAAACTTGGACAGTGTACAAACGGCATGCCAAAAGACTGAACCACTTCCATACAAACTGTCTTAGAAAACTTCTGAAGATCAAGTGGCAAGACAGGATTCCAGACACAGGTCCTGAAAAGGGCAGGGATGCAGAGTGTACATACTCTTCTGAAATTGGCAAGTTAAGATGGACAGGTCATGCTACCAGAATGTCTGATGAACGTTTACCGAAGAAAATCCTCTATTGAGAACTTCAAACCAAAAAAAAACGCTCCCAAGTTGGTCAGAAAAAGCGATACAAGGTTAGCCTCAAAGCCTCGCTTAAAGATTTCAACATACCAACAGAGTCGTGGGAACAGATTTACAGGATTGACAAAGTGGCGAGACCTCATAAGAAAGGGTGCTAAAGAATACGTAGCAAAAATAATCAGCGAAGCCGAGCAGAAACGTGCGCAGCGGAAAGCCAGAGCTAAGGCATCACCAACAGAGCTTTCTTCCTCAGATATCTCTTGTTCTATCAGCAACATGCAGTTTAGAGCTAAGATTGGTCTCATCAGCCATCTTAGAACACACAACTAACAATACTTCACGCATTTGATTAGGATTGGTCATTGTCAGTAATGACAGACGAACGATAATATTGAATTTATACACAGGAAATATTGCGAAACCCTTTCAGAATTGCAGATGAAGCCAGACACCTATGCCTACTCATTAGGATCTACACTATTTGCCCTTCTGTTTTGATTTTTGACTGGCATCCCTGTTTCTAACAATGGACATGTCCAGATTCAATAATTGAAACGTCCATTTCATAAACTCAGGGTGCCAGGGTTAAACCAAATGTAGTTAGCTACCTACAAGAAATGTCTTGCCTTATTTACCCTAAATATTCGGGCACCTTAACATGGCTCCATACTTGTCCCAAAATTTGAACAAGACCATTCTACTATCTGTAGATATGTGTAAAACTATTGGGTGAGCAGCAAACAATGTATACACTGATCAGCTGTTACATTCTGCGGCGTCCGTTCAGGTCTACGCTGTTTATTTCGGGCTGCCTGTCGAAACACTTTTGGTAAACACGACACCTACATTTATTCCAGAATAATACATGACAAAAAATGTCTAAGACCGTTAAGTAATCGACGCCATGAAAACAATCAAATCTCACGGAGGGCTGAGCAGTGGGCGTATTTGTCATTCCTTCTAGGCAAATTAGCTAAAATGCAGACCAAAAAATGTCAAAATTATCGTGATTTATTGTCATTTTTATCTCGTGTATGGATTCCAAATATCTTGAATTACATTCAAGTAAACATAGCGATAATGGACCTTGCAAGCCGTGCTAGCATGCTTTATAAATGTACAGCGGGCCGTTATTGGCCCGTCAGTTACCCTGACGGGCCGATAACGGCCTGCTATAGATTTAGAGTTATGTAGAATGCTAACTGGGAGGAGACAATACACGGAGCAATGCTGACTACTTCATCATTTCCGTTAGAATATATATATCAATATTTACCATTTGATAATCAGAAAACAAACATGACCTTGGTATATAGTGAGAAATACTATTGTGAATTGTTCTGTTTGTCGTATATAAAAATTCTAACCAATCTAGGTAACTGAAACAATTTTGAAAAGGTGCAATTTAACCCATTGTAGTCGGGAGACCCGTTAAAGGGTAACTGGCAAACAGTGCAGACCCAGATCAGAACGCGGCGTCTGATCGGGGTCTCCACTGTTTGCAAATAGTTTAGCCATTTTTCTCTAGGAATATGTAAATCTCATAGCCGGACGTACCTAAAATTGAAATTGGACTTTTCCAATACATAGTGCGGGAGAGTCTATTCAGTCTACAATGGATTAATTGGGTTGATACATTTAGTAGATTTTCTGCCATGTTTGAAAGAGACAACTTTTTTATATCCTGTAGACGAAGCCCCTGCAGTAGAGAGGGCTCTCCACTTGAGAGCTAATGCTTTCCTTTTAGAGTCAAGCCTTTTTCAGAAGGGCTCAAACACAATTTGACAATTATCTCCTCTGTGTATCCATTCTCCCTAACGTCTCCCTTTTCCAAATAAGTCAATTCCGTTTGTCTCTAGTGTTCAAGGGATATTACCCATTTGCTACCCCATTGTAAACTTGCGCAACATTCCAGCAGCGGTTTACAAAATGTTGCGTGCCTAGCATCACGAAAACACGCCTATATAATTTTGACCTCCTAAAACCCCATTTTTATATAGTTAGACTGGGGTTTACAAGAGTAAACATTATTTTTCTTATTTTGCTAAAAAACATAAATTGTGGGTACTCGCAAGTTAGAACTCGCCCCACAATCTATGCTTTGAGAAGAAATATGAAAAATATCAGAATTTTTTCTGATTATTTTCCTTTTTTGGTTGCAAAATTTTCAATATAATTGAATAGGCATGTTTTCGTAATGGTATGTACAAAAGGTAAAGGCCTAGATCTAAGTTTCACCAACAGAGGCTATTGGACCCAAAACCTTTACGAGCCAATCTTAACCCGTTATGGAAAATAAAATTAATAAACAGTTACATGTACACTCATACTCCTGGTAGTGTATAGTAGAACATTCATACTCAAGGTATATTTAAAGAATCATACACATACTCAATGCGTCATTCAAAAGGAAATCTGGGTTCCCGCCCAATTTTTGACAGCTGTGATATGCATGTATAAGATTGGCTGCATAGCTCTTGAAAACAGACATTTGATGCAATGGCATCATTACAAAAACACGCCTATTCAAATATATTGAGAATTTTACCACCAAAAAATGAAGACTTTAAGATGATAAATTCTGGTAGTTTTCATATTTCTGCCCAAAAATAGATTGTGGTAACTTGTTAGAACCACCTCGGTGAGGCGGTTCTAACGAGTTACCAAAATCTCTATGTTTTGAGCAGAAATAACAAAATTATTGTATACCCCTTGTAAACCCCAGTTTTACTGTATAAAAGTGGGGTTTAAGGGGGTCAAAAGTATATAGGCGTGTTTTCGTGATGTGAAGATATGAAACACAAGTAGAATAAATCCGTGTATAAGGGGTGGGGGTCAGTTATTTTTTATTTTATTTTTCAAAAATTGATATGTTTATCGTATGTTTTCAAGAATATAACCTATGCCTATAACAACCTAAAACTATTGCAAAAATGACTTTTTTGCACAAATCACGACTGCATTATATCTATGAATTTTACAACAATAGTTACACTGTCCATCACTAATGCATATACTATACATTCTTACGGCATGAAAGTCGCAACAAAGGAATGAAGCATAGCTGAAAAAATTTCCCGTCTTTCGTGGGATTCGAACCCGGTCCTCCCAGTTAAAAATCCAATGCTCTAACCTCTGAGCCAAAGAGTCGACTCCCTGACGCAGTTGTCACAGATTGAATATATACTTAGAAGCTATGCGTAATCTGCTAAGGCAGATAATCGAAGGTAGCTCGGTCGTAACAACATATATATTACATAGGTTTCACATGTTATTTATGAATAGGACAGAAAGTCTGTTCATCAAGGTATAACATACTGTAGGTTTTATGGTCATGTTCAGTCGAGTGAAAATTGTGTGTTAAAGTTAAAAATAGCCTCTCTAGTGTACTGATACAATAAACGAGGGTAAGTCAATAAAAAAACCAGCCTAACTTATTTCTGGGTGAGATCGATTTCTTCTTTTTCGATGTAACTGCCATCTAGAATGATGCACTTGGACCAACGGTGTTCCAGTGCCATCAGCCCAGAACTGAAGAAGCCAGGGTCCTTGTCTCTGACCCACTCCTCAACTGCCGCCACGACTTCTTCGTTGGACCGGAAATGACGTCCACGGATATCCTTTTTCAAGTTTGGGAATAGGAAATAGTCACTAGGAGCTAAGTCCAGAGAATAGGCGGATTGCGGTATTAGCTCGTACCCATTCCGCTCAACAGCATCCATTGCAGTTTTGCAAGTGTGGACTCTCGCATTGTCCTGTTGGAGCGGAATCCCTTTGGAGAGTTTACCTCGGCGTCTTTCACGGATCACAATTCTCAGTTAGTCGAGCAAATTTGCATAATACCCACCTGTTATTGTACTTTTCTTTGCTAGAAAGTCCAACATAATAACGCATTGTGCATCCCAAAATACAGTTGCCATCATCTTGCCAGCAGAGGGTTTCGTTTCGAACTTCTTTGGCCTCGGAGACCCCGGTCCTACACTCTGGCGACTTTGAGCTTTATTCTCTGGCTCATAATAATGGACCCAGGTCTCATCTACAGTCACCAGACGTGAAAGGAAATCATCTTCCTTTGACCTAAACCGCTTCAACAATGCGCTGTATACTGATACTGACATTCAATATCTTATGAGTGAATGAGACGATAAGGGTGCAATTTTGCCCTCAGGCCTAAAACATGTATTGAAAAAAGGCATGGGTGTCTTGGGTCAATTGGAAATGGGATAGGCTGGTTACTTATTGACTTGCCCTCGTATGTCCAAACCCTTGGTAGTTTACTTATGATGGAGCTTAGCCCGGTTGTTGGTCTTTGGGCTTTTTGACAGCCTTCCCCTTCCCTCACATTTCGAAATAATATGCCATTCTACAATACAGTTGTATGCCAAATTGTTTGACTGGGCAAGGGAGGTGGGGGGGGGGCACATTCTTATAAAATGTTTTCTATTTCCTATATAATTACAAAGAATTCATATTTTTCATCCAAATTTGAACAATATTAATGCTTGAGCTAAATAAACGATAACAGCTAAATAGAACGGTAAATTATCTTTAGACTTCGGTGAAAATGAATTTGGTTCATTGAACCTGAGATTCTAATTCTTTCTTGGGCATTTGTTTAGGGAAGATTTCCGATCTTTTTTATACATATACTCAATGTACTACCTTAACAGTGCCGTAAGACTCATAGTCATCACGAAAACACGCCTATATAATTTCGACCCCCTTAAACCCCACTTTTACATAGTAAAACTGGGGTTTACAGGGGTATACATTATTTTTCTTATTTCTGCTCAAAAACATGGATTGTGGGTACTTGTCAGAACCGCCTGGTCGAGGTGATTCTAACGAGTATCCACGATCTATGTTTTGAGCAGAAATATGAAGAATATCAGAGTTTTTCATCTGAAAATTTTCAGTTTTTGGAGGGGAAGTTTTCTATATATTTGAATAGGAGAGTTTTCGTAATGCAAAGCAAATCAATCAATTAAATATACTCAATTTAGAACTCATACGTCGTATAACTACCTCAAAATGTATTGGATACTTGCGTTCGAAACAGGCGCTCTGCGAGGTTTTGCATAGACTCTTTAATATCAAAACGTTCATGTCATCATAATATGCTACTTGATATCAAAGAGCATCTCCAGAGTTCTGATTGGGATTTTTCTGTCTACCAGACATTGTTATTTTCCTGTCAGACAAAGATCTTAAAGATTGCTTTATGATCAGCGTGACGGCATTAAGACCAGGAACCAGAATAAAATGTACCTAATGTCATTTAGCTAGAGCAAAAGCCCTTATCAGACTACGTATGCGCAATCAGGTAAGGGTCGCTGTCTGTATATAGATTAAAAGCCTTCGCCTCTTGCTTTATTGTCCGTCTTATCAGTTTAAAAATTGCTATGGTGAAATTCCTCAGCAGACTGTGTAGATGATGACACTGAATGTTGCGCAATGCGCTTATTACATTGAAAACAGCTTTAATTGGCTACCGGCTCATTTGTTTGCACAGAAGTTCATACAATGTAGGATTTCTCAGTTCTATGAAATAGCTTGTCATATATTATTTCTTGAAGACTGTGACATGACTTCTGCAAATGCTATTATTTCAAACTAATCTACTATAATGCCATTCAAAGCTGTTTAGAAACTATCTATTTCTGCACGAGAATGACATCTTCTTCTGTCTATATTTCGATGATTTGACAAGAAAATTAATAAAGTCTGAAACCTACACTATCAATGTTGACTTGACTGACGTGATTTGTAGATATGAAACTGGCAACCTATCTTTGAGTTTAACATCACAAATTACTTTGTGCCGCCAACGGCTGAAATAATTCAAGCTGCGTTCCGATTAATCAGTCTTCAGGCATATGTCAACTGCGCGTGCCCAGCGCAGTCTGTGCATATGGGCAGTTTGTATGGGCATGCGCGATTTACATTTTAGAGGATTGGATGTTTTGGTTGAGTTTCCTCTCTGGGACTCGGTCCCATACATTACATGTTAAATTGTGGTGGCGGATGGGTGAGGGGTTGTACTGTTTTTCTTTCATTTTTCTTTACGAACACTCAATACAATCGCGTCTACTTCATTTTTTACTTCCAACGAATCCTATCTTTAGAATATTTTGACAGGTTTGACTGTATACATAAATCCGCTATATTCTATTGTCTGCGCGTGCAAACATAATGTTCAGTCAAGCGTGAATCAAATTAGTTTGCTTCATCAATTTCACGGACCTCTCAGACAGAATTTTACGCTTCACTAAACGTCTTTGTAAACAGAGATATGTGGATCAACCTTATTTACAATTTTCTGAGACGCAGCTGGCAATACTTTTGAAAAATGTCGCGTGTAAAAAGAAATCTTCAGACTATGTACAGGCAGTGAAGAACCAGGTCACATTGGTGTGTCTTGGCTGTTTGCTTACGGGGACTGAATATATTTGGCAGATGTTTGGTCGATTGTTTACTGTCGATTCATAGTATACAAATGGCAAAATTTCCTTACGGTAGTTGTCCACGTGATCATCATTGACCAATGTAATCAAACCGCGCGTTAGACGATATCCAGGTTATTTATAGCCGCGCTGTCTTTATCGCTGTGACGTCAGGGTGCTATTGATAGAGGGTTATCTGTAAAAGCTGGACTGGGACATTTTGACATTGGTAAACAGCGCAGACCCAGGTCAAATGTCATATAACGTGGTCTCTGATCAAGGTCTGCTTTGTTTGCTTAAATTACAGGAAGTTAAGGCATAAAGGAAACAGTCTTCAGTCTCCGTCGAGGACAATTTTCCCTGCCTATACTCAGAAACAATCGATCCACCGGTGCTGTCAGCGCTTCGATTCACCATTTTATTCTAGCGAGACAATTTGTGTAACCTCCTGTTTGCTTACCTGCACATCATATCCCTTCCGGAAAGGAGCAAATTCTTTCCTTCTAGAGTAGATCCCTTTTCAGTTGGAAGGAGATACAAGTTTCACTGCCCCCCACACCTGAAATTGTACCAATTCCCGATAAGTATTATTTGGATATTGTAGAATATAGCATGCAACAGCAGTTTCTGATGGGGCGCGTTGGTTTATATGTGAATGTTCAGAAGCCAACTGATCTGGATCTGCACTGTTTGTCATTAAATACGTGAATTTCTATCAAAAACCCGGATCAAGTATTGGCAGGCAATTAGAAGTGGGCGTGGCATCTTAATTTATTCAGCATGAGAAGGGTTAAAGCATTGCATACCATCATCATCCATGTCTTTGAACCTACAAAATTAGAAGTACCTGTAAGCAAAAACAAAATAATAAAGACGACGTCCAAGAACAGACTACCAATGACAACAAATCTTATCTGTTAAATTATGTTGCAGTTATAATCAAAGCACTGACAGCACTGGTGGGTAGATTGTTTTTGAGTGTAGGCTGGGGAAATACTCCTGAACGGGGGCTTAAGACTGTTTGATGTAATAAAAATCGAAACGGTTTCCTTTTGAAACAAAAAAAAAACACACATTACAGGGAGTCTCGGTTTTATTGAGACTCTTCATAAGCAGTAATGAAGTTTGCAACACCGCTTACGACCTCTTATGTATATATGAGCATTTTTAAAAGTACCACAATGGGCCCAATGATCCCAAAGGTAATGAAAATATAAGTGCACTCAATAGAATTAACCTTTATCTTATTATTACATTGGGCAATGATAATCAGGTCGACAACTACCTTATAGAAATTTTGGCGTTTGTATACTATGTCTCGATTTTCGAATTACACTACTAAATCTCACAGAACTCCGGTCACCATTCGAAGATTACTAAATCTTATAGAACTTTGGTCACGGTTCAACTTTATAAACTACTAAATCGCACAAAACTCCGGTTACAATTTCAGCTGAAATTATAGTAAATCTCACAGAACTCCGATACGATCCAAGATCATAGACTACTAAATCTCAAGAGTTCCGATTAGATTTCGATACCAGTATAGTCTGCCACTTTCAGAGGTTTTTCACATGCTTTTATGACAGAATGGGTAAAATTGTATAATTCAGGCTGTACTGCAGTAGATATGGGCAAAATTAAAGGTCTTGCTTTGAAAATGAACTGAGAAAGTCATCTAAAGAACATCTCCAGGCCTTAACAGACTTTAATGTGATATTATAGAGTTATTGCACTGATGTTTGCGAATATTTTCACGAGTTGGGATGTCGAAGGACGCGAGCTTGCGAGCGTCCGTATATATCCCAACGAGGGACAATGTTCACCAATATCAGTGCAATAACCCTTTTATTATATAGCTAAAAATATTGTTCTCTCGTTTTGTCTCTTATTCTGTATTTTTTTTTTTTTTTTTTTTTTTTTTTTTTAATTTGACGCTGCAAATAGCGCTTTCTGTAACAGTGCAAAATTGATATCAGAATAGTATATCATTTTTGCACTAGTGCAATATCAACATGGAATTATTTTTGCTCTGCTGCTGTTTTGCAGCGAATCTAGCCGTAAAAACAAATTATTTGATCAAAAACCAATTGTGTTGCTTCAACTGCGACTTTCAAACTTTACGAGTATTTTTTTATGATGTTTTGATCCAGCGTGACCTATTTGATCATGTCAAGTGAGAATGACGTCAGCAATTTTAACGTCATACAACATCAACATTCCATAATGTTAATAAATTTTGAGATTTGTTAATGGTCGACAAACAAGCATTACTGAGCTAAAGAATGCATGCAACTTTGATATTAATGCCGGTATTGAGAAATATTGGCATCATTGTTCCTCGAACTGTTCATTCTAATCATTTAATATTTATCGCTACATAGTAAATAAGGAAACTCATTGTTAGTCTCTACTCAGGAAAAGTAATATTTTCTTTTCGACGTAAATTTACATGACATTGTAACTGATGCACCCTAATTATTCGGAGGCCACAAAGTCGTACCCTGCTTGCATTAGAATTTAAACATGTTCATTTTACTACTAGTTCATGGTTCTAAAATGTGTTTTATGACTGGCAAACAACGTAGGAACGTAGACACTGATCCGATGCCACGTACTGAACTTGGTCTAAACTATTTGCCAAATTACTTTGGGTAAATAAGGTATATGTTAGCCCTTGCCATGCAGAATAAATTATGATGCCACGCCCACTTCTAATTTTCAGCCAATCAGATCACGTGAACATGCTTGTTGATATATATTCACATACCGAATGGCAAACAGTGCAGATCCAGACCAGTTGGCTTCTCAACTGTTCTGGATCTACACTGTTTGCAAAGGCAGGGTATATCCGGGTTCAGCAGGACAAGGGTTAGACTTCCTAACGACAGTTTTATTATGTTAACAGGCCCTGTCGAAGACAATGTACTTTAACTAATCAGCAAAACATTCATAATAAGAAGATATATCAAGTTTAATCAGATTCGAAAGCATTGTGTGGGTTTCCTTTTATAACGGAAATCAATGGGATTTGGGATAGGACGAGAGAAATATATATGAACCGCAACGTGAAAGAATGTACCTTCTGACTTGTGACCTAACGAAGACTCAAATTTGCCTGCACATCTGCGCAGTCTGATCAGAGTCTTCGTTGTCCGCACAAAGAAACGATCCATCCTCAGTTATCCAATATGCGACCCGGTGAAGATTCTGATCAGACTGCGCGAATGCGGAGGCTGATTTTAATCTTCGCTGAACACATTGTCCAAAAGGTATGTTTTCTGACGTTGTGTCCTATATGCTGCCATTACGGTCATGACGTTAAGAAGTCAATGTAATGTAATGTGTACCCCCTATGTTCGCCAATAACATATAGTGAAAACCAGGGTATGTAAGGGGTCTGTATTATACATAGTTTGCCATGATTTTGCAGTTTTAAGACGAAGCCTTGTGACCTGTCTGTCAGTATCTCTATGGAAGAATATACATGCCTTGAAGGCATAATAAATCTCATGAAACAGATAATTTTGTCAAATCCATTTATTCAACTTTCATTGTGTGCAGTTTAAAACACTTTTACAGTACGATCTTAAAGTTCACGTTAAGAAAAAAACATAAGGCACCCGCTCACTCTTCTACTGGACCTGCATGTGGAGTTTTTTTGTTTGTTTTTTTTGTTTTGTTTTTTTTTTTTCTTTTTTTTTTTGTTGTTTTTTTTTTTTTTTTTTTTTTTTTTTCTTCTTCTTCTTCTTCTCCTTCTTCTTAAAAACATGCACTCGGAGGCACGAACGCTAGCATGAGCGAACGAAGAAACAAACAAATAAATGAAAGAAAGGATTAACAAAACTTTTGTAATTATATATCCAAAGAAGCCGGCCCACTATAGAAATTCACATCTCGCATAATATTGAAAAAAATAAGACAACCATTAGGTGCCCTTAAGCATCAGAAGCAGTATAGAAATACTTTGTTTATCTTTTTCTATAATGTATGTAGATGATTAAACACATGCTATCTATTAATATTTAATTTTCAGCTGTTTGATTTGTGACTTAAGAGGTTTAAAATGTGTTTCTGGTATGATTTTGGCGTAATGTAGAGTGGTTTGGGAGTATTTTGGGGTGGTTTGGGGTGTTTCCACGGACCCAGAAAGGACATTACGAAAACACGCTTATTTAAATATATTGAAAATTTCACCGCCAAAAACTGAAAGTTTTTAGATAAAAATTCTGATATTTTTCGTATTTCTGCTCAAAACAGGTGGTTCTAATGAGTACCCATAACCTATGTTTTTTAACAGAAATAAGAAAAATAATGTAAACCCTAGTTTTACTATATAAAAGTGGGGGTTAAGGGGGTCAAAATTATATAGGTATGTTTTCATGATGATAAATCATGTGCCTACATTGTATTTGCCGGGACCGAGCGGAAAATCAAATGGAACAAAATAGGACGGACTTTTAGTAAAAGTTCACAACTTTAGAAAATGAAACAAAATTTTGTTTGCTTTGTTTTCAGCATGTTTAAGACCCTAAATTCAGGATTGTTTTAAACTTACGACGAAAGTGCAAAGTGACAAGGCCTTTTTATTGACACCAAGAAATATGTGGTCGACGTACCCAGGCCATAGAGTATTTATTAAAAATTGAATCAGTATGTACAGATGAACAGCCATGGACCCCAATAGAAAAGGTGTAAATCGGGCGTCCTAGATAACAGGAGTATGAAACTAAATATATTTCCTAACATCTTTTCAAAAACATGATGTTCACGATGCTCATAAGAAGCGATTCGCAGAGACACTTTTAATGAGTACCCACGGCATATTGCTATTGAGAAATTAAAAATATATGAATAATTTTGGTTTAAAATTGGCTTCGCGTGAACTATGGCAAAGAAGTAAAAATATATATAGGTGTTTAATTATAATGTAACAAGGTTAGCTTTTTAAAAGGCTTTAAAAAGCATCTTTTGGCGCTATTAATAATGAAATGGCACATTATGTTTCAAAGAACTAAAACAAAAGTACACGGTTTGACATCAATCTGTATCGAACGTGAATAATCAGAATGAACTTGGTGGCACTGTAGGTTGTCAAGGATTACCTTTGGGTGCATTTGGGTGTTTAGACGCAACATAATTTGAGAATTTCGTGTTACCTGTACGATTTAGATTACAGGCAGAAACGCTCCGATCTGCGTTATGCAGGCGCCCAGCAAAATACTGTCGTAATATAGTCATCGTTGAAACGCTGACTATCAATGGCACTGTCATGTTTGCATGGCATGGAAACGATCCGCCTTTTAGCACAATATTTTGATTTTCCTGACCAGAGGCATTTCTATAAAGTACACGCGATACACGTTTTTATGGAGAAATCAGAAATATAACTATACCAAAACCTTTTTATGGTACTATTGCTGGAATTCAAAGCGAAAATCGTGTTTGCTAAACAACCGTGTTGTATCGCTTAAAAGCCGGTGAAGCGTGAGATTTGTCAGACCATGAGATCTTTCAGACCGGAAGTCTGAAACCGGAAATACCTGACGGAACTCACGCTGCGTGTATGAGATCTTTCAGGACATGAGAAATGTCAGAACGTCTTACGAAATTATTCAAAATACCAAGGTTTACAAATTAAAGAATGATTTAAGCTAATCGTTTTTCAGTGCAAAAAATATATGTGACTAAAAATAAAATCCTAATAACCCCAACAATCTAACATACACATAAAGTAAATACAAACAGAGCGCGTCTTCGGCATATCTGTTATAAAATTGAATTTTAAATTCATAATTCTACCCCGTGAAAAATAAATCATATAAATAATAATAAAAAAAGAAATCTGTCCTCTCTGTTCGTATATAGCATTCAGGTCTTACTGTATCCTAGATAAACAGGCAGGTAAGAGCTGACAACTGGTATATCCACAGGACTGTGCTAAAATACAAATCACGAGTACATCAATCTATTCTTATTAATGATAAAACATTGTTGATGGATCGATCAATTTTATCGATGCAGCAGTAGTTCTATACATGAGAAAATAAAGCTGATGATGATCAAAACATGAAATAAGTGTGGCAATGCAAAGCAACAAAACCTGTTTACCGATAACTCGTATGTGCACTGATAATTTTTTTATCAGCTTATGTATCTATAATGATCTTGGACCCAGTATATTTGTATTATCAGGTCCGAGTAATGATGTACCAATACATATAGCAGTAGACCAGTAAAATGTCAGCGCATCAACATAATATTCTTACATCGACAAAACCATTCGTATGTTGATAAAGATGCATTGGTGCATTATAATAATTGTATAGGTGGATATTATAATTTGAAAGTCCTGGCAAATGTTCATCATTTAATAGACTTGTCACCAGTAATAATACTGAATCTGAAGTATATAATTTATCAGTACACTGATTTGGTAAATCAAAATGACATTTTTAATTAATTGATGCAGAGATTAATCAGTTTGTAATTTGTTATTTTACTTTTCCCTTTTACAGTTTCGACTTAAGCAAGGTGTCGATCCATCTGTGAAATACTGCTAAAATTTATCCATGCAGTATAAATTAATTTTATCCATGCGGTATAAATTATATTGGTTTCATTGATTTGGTAAATCAAAATGACAATTTTTAATTAATTGATGCATAGATTAATCAATTTGTAATTTGTTATTTTACTTTTCTCTTTTACAGTTTCGACTTAAGCAAGTTGTCGGTCCATCTGTAAAATATTGCTAAAATTTATCCATGCAGTGTAAATTAATTTTACCCATGTGGTATAAATTATATCGGTTTTATTGATTCGATAACTCAAAATGACAATTTTAATGCATCGATTTATCGATTATAATTGTTTTACTCTTCTTTTTTGGCTATTTCCTCTTAAGCAAGGTGTCGGCACACCTGTAAAAAATATTGGAACATCGCTAAAACATATTCATGCAGTTTTAATGTTTTCAGTTCATTGATTCGGCAACTGAAAATGACAAATTTGATGTCATTCATTGCGATGTGATCTATTTGTATAAGTTGGATGCGCGTCTGACTAGTGATCAGGAGGTTGCGGGTTCGACCCCGCCGGGTCGGCAACATTATTTCGTGCAGATTGATCATGAAATATTTTCTACGGTCCTTCTCTCCCTTCAGCTGATTCAAGAAGGGCAGTTGTCAGTTTCTGGCGAAAGAATGTGCACAATACTGGTTAACCGCTTAGAGGACTAAGCCTTTCTAGTAAAAGTGTGGTTAGGTAATCTGACCGCGCTCAGCATGACCCCGTTAGGTTGAATGGGCCGTAAAACCTCAACACGAACAATATCCATTAAAAATGTATAGATTATATAGAAAACCGACATATTTTGGGGTCGAACTTTGAACCGTTTTATAACCGAAACCGTCTTATAATGGAACATCGTTTAAAGAGGTTACAATGTATAATGTCTAATCAAAGCACTGACAGCACTGGTAAGTCGATTGTCTCTGATTGTTGGCTGGGAAAATGGTCGTTGATGAGGACTTAATTTAATTAATTGTTTCATTTAACTCTAAACTTCCTGTAATCTGAGCAAATAATGGATACTAATCAGAAGCTGTATTCTGCGGCATCTGATCTAGGTCTGCATTGTTTGCAAATGTCCTAGTCAAGGTTTTACAGTAAACCTTTTTTATATGGCACTCTAACATCACAGTGACAAGAATAGTACGGCTATAAACAATTGTTATCTAGATATTGTACAAACGCGCGGTTTGATTTAATTGGTCAATGATAATCACGTGCACAACTGTTTTAAGTAAATTTAGGTGTTTGTATACTTTGGCTAGATTAAAAACAATCGACCCAAAACTGGCTTAGCTTGTGCTATGGCTAATGAGGGTATATTTTATAAAAGTAGCTGTGTTAATGTAATGATATAATGGCATTGTTCTTTTTGCGTGGCATGGAGTGGACCCTGCTTGGCATGAAGTGGACCCTGCTTTTCCCACAATGTTTACGCCACATGAACTGCAAAACAGCAAAGATTGATAATGAAGGCCTGTCTTGGTACTCCAATATACTGGATGATCTATTATGTTGTTGTTTCTTCGATGCATTTGTTTGGTTCCCCAAGTCTGTCACATTCGTCTTACAACACAAACATCAAACCACATTACTTTGTCTGAAAGTCCAATTACACGATGTTTTAGACATTTTTCTGTTTAATGTTTTGAACCCCGCACCTTAAGCCATTACTCTTTTATGCCAACGGTGTCACATTGAGAACGGTTGAAGAAAACAAATCTAGTTGTTTTGCCAGACTTAGCATTTGGTGTTCTTTATTTAAAAAAGCATTTGGTGTCCTTTATTTATGTAGTAATTATGCAATAAAACTTATAATCAACATTACTGATTTATCTTATTTATGTTTGGTTTTATTGTTGTTTATGTTGTTGTTGTTGTTGTTGTTGTTGTTCAATGCATTCTGCAACATAAAGCATTTCAGCTGCAATGTAAGAAAATGCAGTCTGACTATTTTTCGCTAGGAGGACAGAAAAGATTCTGATCAAATATAAGTCTTCACTAAACGCACGTGTATGAAGGCATATTAGCCCATGTTGCGGCTCAGTAAAGAATTGGAGTTATTTAATTCACTTCTAATAACAACCCACAACATCTGTTTGTACAGAGAAGTGGGAAAATATAAATATTTATATTTATAGATTATATTAAACAAGACTATAACTAAGAAGAATATCTAAGTTAGCATTCTACTTCGTATGTTCGTCTGTCATAACTGACAATGACCAATCCTAATCAGATGCGTGGTGTTGTTATTTGTGTGCTCTAAGATGGCTGAAGAGACCAATCTTAGCTCTAAACTGCTTGTTGCAGATAGCACAAGAGAAGTCTGAGGAAGAAAGCTTTGTTAGTGATGCCTTAGCTATGGCTTTACGCTGCGCACATTTCTGCTTGGCTTCACTGATTTTTTTTTTGCTTCGTATACTTCAGCACCCCTTCTTATGAGGCCTCGCCACTTTGTTCGATCCTGTGCAATCTGTTCCCACGACTCTTTTGGTATGTTGAAGTCTTTAAGGGAGGCTTTGAGGGTGTCCTTGTTTCGCTTCTTCTGACTACCATGGGAGCGTTTTCCTATTTGTAGTTCTCCATAGAGGTTTTTCTTTGGCAAACGTTCATCAGGCATTCTGGTAACATTCTGGTCCATCTTAACTGTGCCATTTTCAGAAGAGTATGTACACTCTGCATCTCTGCCCTTTTCAAGGCTTCTGTGTCTGGAATCCTGTCTTGCCAGTTGATCTTTAGAAGTTTTCTAAGACAGCTTGTATGGAAGTGGTTGAGTCTTTTGGCATGCCGTTGGTAAACTGTCCAAGTTTCGCACACGAATAATATTGTTGGCAGCAGCACGGATCTGTATACTTTCAGCTTTGTGTCAAGTCTGATTCCACTTTGGTCCCAAATATTTCCACGTAGTCGGCCAAATGCTGCACTAGCTTTGGCAATCCTGGCATTGACTTCATCATCAATGTGCACAACTCTAGACAATGTGCTGCCAAGGTAGGTGAACTTGTCTACCACTTGCAATCGTTGACCTTTCTCTGTAATGGTAGGCTCCTTGTAAGGCTTTCCAGGTGCTAGCTGATATACTACTTCAGTCTTATTGATGCTGATTGTGTGATCATAGCTGTCACACGAATCAGATACTTGATCCACACCTGTTTGCATTTTTTCTCCTGTTGGAGCACCCTTTTCCATGTCATCATCAAAGAGGAACTCATCTAGCACGTCTGTCTGCATGTTGCATTTAGCTTGCAACCTTCCTAGGTTGAAAAGTTTCCCATCAAAGCGATACCTAATAGGTATACCATTGTCAACATCCTGGAAAGCAACGGTAAGCATGGTAGAAAATATCATGCTGAACAGTGTTCAAGCTAGTACACAGCCTTGTTTAACTCCATTTGTCACAAGGACTGGATCAGAAGAAGTCATTGTCATTTTTGACCCTTGTGAGCATACCATCGTGGAATCGCCGCACCATTGCTATAAATTTGGCAGGTCAGCCAAACTTTGCCATGATTTTCAAAAGTCCCTCAAGACTGACTTTATCAAATGCTTCGGTAAGGTCGACAAAAGTCATGTAGAGATCCACATTCCATTCCTGGCATTTCTCTTGAAGCTGTCTTGCTGTAAAGATCATGTCTATTGTTCCTCTGTCTTTCCTGAATCCACACTGGCTTTCTAGTAGAAGCCCTGACTGCTCAAGGAGTTCATTCAATCGATTCAGTAGGACTCTAGCTAGGATCTTCCCAGCAATTGACAATATCGATGGTTGTCATGGACTTGATGATTCCCTTTCCTTTTGAATAGGTGGATAATTGTTGCATCCTGAAATCCTTAAGGGATGGCTTCTTTTCTTCACATATGTGAAATAACTCTGTCAGCTTCTCTGTAACTGGAGGACCACCTGCTTTGTAGATCTCTGCAGGTATTGCATCTGATCCTGAAGCCTTGCCACCAGACGACAGGAGTTCTTTTTTTTTTTTTTTTTTTTTTTTTTTTTTTTTTTTTGCTTTCTCTGTTTCAGAGATGGTTGGGAACTCGTCAAGCAGCCACTTACATTCCACCTGTGGTACTCAGTGGATAGCTTCAATATTGATAGACGATGGCCGATTAAGGAAACCATCATAGTGTTCAGCCCATCTTTTCAAGATAGCTTTCTTGTCAGTCAGAAGACTAGTTCCATCTGCACTAAGGAGTGGGGTGATTCCTGAGCTCTTGGGACCATATATTGTCTTGTGCATCAAAGAACTTCTTCATATCCTTTCTGTCTGCAAGGAGTGAATTTCATCAGCCTTTTTGCTAAGCCTGGAGTCTTGCATGTCTCTGAGCCTGCGCATTCTACTTAAATCTATATCGGACCGTTATTCCTGTCAGGCCAAGAACGGACCGATACAGATTTGAGTAGAATGCCTGGTGTGTATACATTTTACATAGGTGTGTTCATGTAATGTTGTATTGAACATATTTTGAATATGTAGTAAATACGAATTACTCTGTTAGTTGCCAGAACTATCCCGTGTATTTCTACGAGCCATAAGCAACTGAAAACTATGAAGTTTAATTAGACTTTACCCTTTTACTTTTTTTTTTTTTTTTTTTTTTTTTGTATGTTTTCGTGGCAAATTGATAGTAATTGGCTAGTATTCTCGTCATTTTCGATTTATCATCGATGTGTTGTTTTTCGGTTTTTTGGTTTGTTTGTTTTTTTTTGTTCGTTTTTTTTTTTTTTTTTTTTTTTTGTTTTTTTGTTTTATATAATATATAATCATCGTCATTTTTTACCCTTGCGAGGATACCATCGTGGAATCGCCGCACCATTGCTATAAATTTGGCAGGTCAGCCAAACTTTGCCATGATTTTCAAAAGTCCCTCAAGACTGACTTTATCAAATGCTTTGGTAAGGTCGACAAAGGTCATGTAGAGGTCCACATTCCGTTCCTGGCATTTCTGGCATATATATACTAACTCAAGAGGCGTGTTAGACGCGACATGAATGGCACAACAACATTAAGCGCAAGAGTGATGCTTCAACTGACCTGACTCTTGGTTAACTGGAACTGCATTTCTGGAGTCATTTACATGCCGGCACCTAAGCGTCTGACAAAAGATCCCTTGCAATGAGAGTCTTAATGCTAACCACTCTGGGTAAATTTTTCAGCAGAGACGACATATTGAAATATTTTGTCTTATTTTCCCAAGCAAACAGGGTTTCCACTAGAGACAATTTGCATGGAATGCTAAATCCTGTTTACTAAAGAAGAAACAAATATCATCGATTTGTCTATTGTGAATTAGCCCAAAAAGTGGTAAAGGTTAGCTTATAGACTTTGTTAAACCCTAGTGGGGATGCCGTTTGGAAGTGACTCGGTTATCATCTGTGTTCAAAATTGCACGTACCCATATTAGGATGTCAATCCAATGATACAGAAGAATTTTGGGGCGAGTCCGTTCTATATGTAATGACAGAATAATAAGCCATTTGGGTGTCACAACCTATGAATTTTAGAACAATAGTCACAGAAACCAAACCACCCGGCAATTTACATGTTCATTTACACCTTTGTTATGTGTAAGATGAAGCATAAAAATCAAGATAGCCAATGCCTATATTTGGAGTTACATCGAAAGCTTTTTTATTTGGTTGCCATAGATGTGAACTTTCCTGCCCAGTAATGACACTTTAAGAATCGTTTTAATTAACTCATTATTCAGCCTGTCTGCAACTCAAATGCCTCTCAATATTTTTAGAAGACTATTCATTTTCCACTTATGTTCTATAAGACATTCAAAATTGTCTTTGTAGCTCTCTTGAGAAAAGAATTTACGTGTTGGATAAAGGCATCGTGTCGTTTAGTAATGCGAATTTAACGTTACAAAACAGAAACAGTAAATAAGGAATTAAGCAGCAGACGACGATGTTTTAAAAGAACAGGAAAAATGTAATTGTCCATAAAGTTCTGGTAGCAAGTAACCCTGAACTTTAGCTGTGTTTATTTCAAAGTAATTAATCAAATTGCAAATATTGCAATTGATTTGTGCAAGGCTCACCGCGGAGGCGTCTTCTGGCTGAGGTCTGCGGCTGCTGTGATCTGCAGAAATTGGCCGTTGATGCGCGATCTGCGGGGTTGTGCGCTGCTAGTAGTCGATACCTTCTATTTCAAACCTTGGTGGTTTGGTGCAGTTGATAAACTAAAAAAAACAAACAGAAAAGGGTGCTCCTTCAGCATACTGAAATTGGTATGGGCGACATCAGTGAAAGCAGAATCGCGAATACTTAGCGTCGAATCAGTCGTTCAGTGCGCAGGTTAAGCCCCTTACGGAGGCCACCTGTATTTGAAAGTTTTCCCTCGGCCTACCGCTTACGCGAGTGAACAGCAGAGGTTCTGGCGAGACTGCGCGGATGCGCATCCGGAGAGTCTCACCAGAACCTTTGCTGTTTTCGTATGCGACAGCGGCGCTTTTTCATGACACGGCTCTGTGATATCCTAAAATTTTCAGAAGTACATGTTTTACTTCTGTTCTCCAGGAAGAGATGTCAGTGGACTATTAAGGTGGCCATCATGGCAGTCATCTTGAATTTCTGATCAGCATAATTATTCCTTCTTATCTACAGGTCATGTTGATACGATAGCAGCAATTTCGGCTTAAATGGCTAATTGATTCAGGATCACAAGTTGAAAATAGATTTTCAAGAAGACCACCAAGACAGGCATCTTCTTTTTCCTAATGCAAGGATTTAAGCTTCTTTTATCTACAGATCCCCTATATGTTACAGTTCCTATCTCGATTCCATACATTTGTTCCGTCAGCTTGGGTATCTAGATAAATAACTGATAACTCACCTCATCTATAACGAAGAAATCCTGTTTGACTATAACTAAATTTAGGGCCCATTAATATTTTCTATAATTCTGTCTGCGATGAATGGAACAATCTATAGATAGAACGCATTTTTATACACAGTAGACCTTGAATAACTCAATTACCCTGAATATTATCAGTATCTCATTATTATTCCTATTGAATTTAAACCTCAATAAGTGGAAGGATCCAGAGATGGAACGATATCCTGTGGTCCCATGTCCGTTACAGGTGTCATGTAAATTTAAGCTACTGAATTGACTTTGCTTATTTGTAATTGGTGTCTGCGCCTGCAGACACCAATTACAAATAAGCAAAGTCAATACGTTTTAATTTGGACACGGAAGTGATTTAATTTTTGACCCACAATGCACCATTGACCTTAGTCGAGTTGTTTACAAGTAAAACCTGGGACTAGATATAGCGCTGAATAGAACAGAATATTTCATGTATATGAACTGTGTTTCTCCATTCATATGCTTTTTTTTCGAAACATTGCACTTATATAGATATTCTAAAAGGTTACCATTGCAGTACTTTATTAGAGTTTATGGGATATACATTAATCTTGACAATTTATTTATAGTTTATGATTAGATAACATCACGAAAACATGCCTATATAATTTTGACCCCCTTAAACCCCACTTTTATATAGTAAAACTGGGGTTTACAGGGGTATACATTATTTTTCTTATTTCTGCTTAAAAACATAGATTGTGGGTACTCGTTAGAACCGCCTCGATGAGGCGGTTCTAACGAGTACCCACAATCTATGTTTTGAGCAGAAATATGATAAATATCAAAGTTTTTATATGAAAAATTTTCAGTTTTTGGAGGTGAAATTTTCTATATATTTGAATAGGCGTATTTTCGTAATGAACTAACGACAAATAACATAAATGAACATATTGATGAAAGAGGATAACGACAAAACATGAGTGAAGACATTGAACAAGAAAGGATGTAATTACATTAAGAGTTTATTCTTTTTTGTTCTATAATGAACACTGTTTTTCAAATTTACTCGACGTGGAACTTGTACTTCCCAAATATTTTGCATCCTATCTATCTTATCACGTTTTCCACAGTCTTACCATGAATGTTTTTAATCAAGCATAATCTGACCCTGATCAAGTCTTCATACCTCCTCCTGGATCAACGGTCTATGCAAGGCTATTGCATCGATTTTCTCAACTTCCCTATTTCTGAGATTTGAAATTTGTATGTAAAATACTGTCAGATATATATCTGATGGGAATATTCACAGTTTATATACAACATAACAAAACAGTCCTACTCCCCTTTGTAAACCTTTGAAAAATATAGTGTTTTCTACGCCTCGAAGGTAGAAAGACGGTGTGCATGCTACCACTAACGTGACATAAAACACTTGGTATCGAAACATGAAAAAAAAAAAAAAAAAAAAAAAAAAGAAACATTCTTAAACTCATAAATGAAAACTAGAGTAAATTCCTTATATTATGAGTATCGTATTTGGACCATTCAACCTGTTAAGATTTTATAATGAAAAGCAGTCGTCTGTAATTCTGTATTGAATGATAATTTATATTAAGCAATGTCCACGCTTTATACAAAATGTATTTTATATTGAAATAAAAACAAAAATCTTGACAGTTTGACTTAAATTGCGTGGATGCATAGGTACTGCTAAGCGCAATGTAAAGTATTCCCGGGACAGCATGACAAAATTAATATGCTAATTGGTTTTTATTTGAGTTTTGATGAGGTAAGCATAGATGTAAAATTAGCTGTAACTTAACATTGTATTGCGAGATAGAGTCATTCTCATTTAAACGACATATCATTTAGACCTCTCCAATTCACCCATAGCATTTTTGAAGTTACCCGATTTAGTCAAGATTTGCATGTAAACAACCCAATAATATTAAATTCAGCTTTAACTTTTATTATGTTCGAAGTGTAGAGCAAGCTTTTGTGAAAGCTTATACTTGTATTACTTAAAGTCTGACAAATGAAGTGTATTGCATGTGAAGGGATATAAATACACCCCCAAGGAGACAACTCTGTAAAAAATGTTTTGCCTTCGTTTTGAAAAGGGGTTAACTCTAAAAGGAAAGCATTATTTTTTTTTCCTTTTAGAGTAGACCCATTTTCAGAAAAGGTTATCCAAACAGGAAGTCATAACAATTGTCCACCTTTAAATAAATAACGGAAAATCTACAAGGTGTATCAGATCTCCTATACCCATTATGCCTAGTGGAATCTTCTACCTCAAATCTGTGGACTGGTCCATTTCCAATAGCAGAGGTGTCTGGTTAGTTTTTATTTGTATCAAGTTTGATAGAAATTCCGGTATTTAATGCAAACAGTGTAGACCTTGATCAGACACAGCATTCTGCGGTGTCTGCTCTGGGTTAACACTGTTTGCAAATATCCCTTTAAATGGGACGCTAGGTATAAATGGGTTAATCTCCGACAATTGGAAAGATCCGGAGGTTGAAATAATTCCTGTGGTCTCCTGTCTGTTCCAGTTATACAAGTGTGAATGTAAATTAACACTACTGAATTGACTTTGTGTTGATGTAATTGTATTTACCTTAAAGTTTGGGGAACAAACTGCACTGCATTTGAAGTCAGTTTTAACATGTTTTGTATGCATAGCGTCCCATAAAAGGGGCATTGACAAACGTGGCGTCTGATCAGGGTCTATTTGCATTAATTACGGGGATTTCTATAAAACATCTATACTACTAAAAGAACGAATTAGCCTCAAAAACTAGAAAACGGCAAAAACCTGCTGCGGTTGGTAGGTTTAGATTAATAACGATATTGTTCTTATTGATTAATTTTATATTCAATTTCCGGAATTTTATTCAGACAATATTTTATTCAAATTCTCTCAAAGTCGCTTCTCGAATTTAACACCTATATATAAATACATGTACGTGCACATTGTGAATAAATCGGACGTCCTCTAGGAAGAGACGGGTGCGTATTTACATGACTGAACGTTCGGTATTCCCGTGTGGCGAAATAGGCAATTTATACGTTGCAGCGATGCTTCTGTAAACGACAAGTGTGTGAACCGAGTGAAAGAAAAAAGTACGGGAACGTAATGGCCTATGTAAGTAAGAAACTTTTTTTTTTTTTCTTTTTTTCGGGAAAATTCATTTATTTCAAACTGCACTGAAAACCAAAAAATAGAGTATTTTAATTTTGGTCAGTTATTACTGTCTTCTGTGGTCAATATAGGTGAATTGTTGTATAAGCTGGCTACGTCGTACTCAATCTTCGCACCATCTCAAACACCGCTGGGTCAGTCCGAGCCCAATCTGATAACCATCGGGCTACATGTATTGAGGTTCGACTGTAATTGGTCCTAGCGGCAACTATGCATATACATGTATGAGCCGTCGCATGGCAAAATCAACAAACTGATCTGTGCACCAGGCGCAGTGACCTGTGCATCTGCCCTGTCAAATCCGTCTTCACTGTCCGCACGTAGAATCCTTGGACCCTTAGCAACCCATCGAGTGCGCAGCCAGACTTATCAAACGGCAAATATCCATGTTGACCTGAATCTCCCCTGGGAGCCGAGTCATTTTGTTGGGTTTGTCATGCGCTGGCTCATATGGTTAAACCGTCCGAAATCAGCTGGCCGATTACCTACGAATCTACCGGCACTGTGGCTAAGTTGCTAGAACGTCCGCCTTGCGTTCGGGAGATTGTGTGTGCTCGATCCCCGGCCAAGCCATATCAAAGAATGTAAACAAGATATTATTGCTGCTCTTTCGCTTGGCGCTCAGCATAGAGAAAACAGAACTTGTCGACCTGGTATAACGTGACTGGGTGGAATGTTACGTCATGTGTCTGGCGCGAGATATTTTAGTGAGGCAGCACTCTGAAAGTGAATATTGCGCTCCCTGTCATATAAAGACGTCGTCGCGCTATGACTAAAATATCGTGACGTTGAACACAGAAATAAATAAAAAAAAATAAACTTCAAACTTTTTTTTCAGACTGAAATCTGTTCGATGAATCAAAATTTAGTATTATATACGAAATTCAGTATAATTCTCGCTCTTGCACGGGTCCTTTTCTAGTTGTAACAATAAAAGCTAATCAGACACGCCTTCTATTGAAAATTATCTGGTCCAAAGATTTAAGGTAAAAGAGTTCAATCGGCATAAATGGATGAATACAGTCTTTTTTTTTTTTTTTTTTTTTTGAGAAGTGATACAAAACGTTGCAATAAATTGAAACGATTCCATCGAGTTGAAACCATTCAAGACATACGATGGGGGAAGACATGGTTTGAAAAGAAAATATTTGAAATTGAACGCCTAGACAAACAATTCATGTTGGAAAAAATATGGTAAAAATCTAATGTAAAGTATTAACGCTATTGAGGTTTGAAGAGTTCATATTGCTTACAAGGGTTGTCATTTTGAGTACTTAATGAATTTATTTGACATTATAAATATGCAAAACCTACAGAAATAATATTATAGAAAAATGTTACCTCTATATTTGTGAATGCAGCTTCTTCTCTAGAAATAAATGATTTCTTTTAAAAACTGCACTGTTTTCAAACAGAAAGAATATTGTATTTAATAATTTGAAATGTTCAGAGCCTCATTAAATATTCAAAATGGCATCGCCCTTGACAACACTTATAAGATATTTCAAAGCCATTATTAATCTTAGTTTTTATGCAAGTTTGATATTATTTCCAACAAAATGCATGATTTGTGAAGATCTTTAATTCCATTCTCCACCATTTTTTTCTTTTTTTTTTTTTTTTTTTTTAAACTACTTTGAACAGTTTTGAACAGTTAACATAATTGTATGTTCTTGCTATAGGTATTTCCAACTAAACATTTATATGCTCGCTGCGGAACATATTCAGCTTAAATAAATTATTGCGTGCCGCTGTTAGGGAACTCCTTTGCAAATCGAATACTTATATGTAGCTGGAACTGCATCAGGATTAACCCGTTGTATACTAAACAGACTCCCTCATAGTATATATTGGAAGAGCCCAATTTCAATTTTAGCTGCGTCCAGCTATGAGATTAAGATATTCCTAGAGAAAAATGGCTTAACTGTTTGCAAACAGTGTAGATTCTGATCAGACGCCGCATGCTGCGTCGTTTGATCTGAGTCAGCACTGTTTGCCAATTATCCATTTAGGGGTCTCCAGACTATAATGGGTTGAGGACGAGGCTTGAGCGTTCGTAACAGGTTAGTCCCCAAAATTTTTACTGTTGACAGTTCCAAACAGGTACTTCTCTTTCTGATCCTCTTTGTTGTGTTCATTCTGTTTTTGTTGGGTGTTGTTCTGTGATCTCGTTTCGTGTTAAATCGTTTTTATGCCTTGTATGTTCCCTCCAGAAGCCTAAATGTGACATCGTGTTTTGTGTAAGGCTGTTTTGAGTGTTGTGTTTGTAACTTGTTATGTACGTGTTTTGACTTTTAAGTTTTTGTTTTGAGTTTTCGCTTTTGTGTTCGGTGATACGCCTTTTGATTTGTGCGTTTTGCTTTTTAAAGGGTGCGATAAAGGACATGAAATAGAGTGGTGAAACAGAAAAAAAAAACAGAAAACATTTTTCAGCTTTGATATGCTGCATAATAAGAAATATTTCTTGTTTTTACGGCAAAGTCAGTGGCGACGGGCCGCCAGCACATTTGCCGTTACTTTTAAAAGTCAAAACAGGGAAGTCACAAGTTGCAAACATAAAAACATAAAGCATCCTCATGCAAAACGCAGTGTCATTTATAGGCTTCCATACTGACAACTGACTGCCAGTGCGTTTAAAGTTGCACTTTCAAAAGTCCAAACACGGAAGTCAGAGGTTATAAACACAGAACTCAAAACATCCTTACGCAAAACATAGTGTCACATATAGGCTTCCGTACCTGTTTCATTTGCAACATAATGCCTATCGAGACCGTATCGTTTCAAAATAATTCACTGACAAAATAAATACATTAAAGCAAATATTTGAAAACCCATACACGGAGAAAGCCGTCTATTCTTTGGAAGCAATTTAGAAGTATTATATGTTTTAGTATTCTTCGAGGTCCTCGTAGGCCTTTGAATCAATTAAGCAAGTAAATTAGCATGTGCAAGCCCACCAGCATTATTGGAGCCAGAAACCAAGAAAAGGGAAATTGTAGTATATATGGGCCATGCTAAGCTAAAAAGTGCTTTCGAACAAGCGCAAAAGGCGCAGATTCAGATCACCCTGCGCATGTGCAAACTTTCATCCGGGTCTTTGCTCTCCATCAATACATTCTACAGTATCTAATGATTTTGTTATCAAACAGTGAAGGCCCTGATCAGACTGCGTGGATGCGCAGGCTGATCTGGGCCTTTGCTATCCGCATATGCCCGAAGACATATTTTTGCATGGCGCGGCCCATATGTTGGCAACAAAGGATAAGATGTGCTTGCGCACTTGCACAATCTGAGCAAAGCTTTCGCTGCCTGCTGCCATAGTCACTCAATACTGCATAAAATATGTATATCAAAGCATATAGAAAATCCTGATCAGACTGTATAAATAGACGCAAAGTCTTGTCTGAGCATTCATTTCCTCGCTCAATTTGACCTAAGAGCTGTTTTTTACGCTTCAGCTCATTTAATTAATATTGCTTTAATATTTGCTGATGGCGCCAAATTAATCAGGACGTCTTAAAACGGTATTTGCTTATCTGTCTGGTGGTCTGGGAACGTAAAGCAATTGCTCACAACTAAAATTGAAAATAAATTAATTTAGGCACTTGTAAAGTCGTAGTTGCCTTGGAGTATACAGTTTTTCATCTATCACGAATGACCAAATAATGTCATTTTTGAACCGAACTTGTATGTCGAACATCCATGAAGAACATAGCCCACAGAACTTTACATATTGTCAGTAGGCCTTTCTCTTGAAGGAAACATAAGTGTCTCGTATTGTCGTATTTACACAAATTGTTGTACAGAAAGGCCTAAGCAAATAGTGTAAACTATATCAGACATCGCGGAAAGCGTCGTCTGATCAGGTTCTACATTATTTGCCACTTATCCAGGAATATTTTAGACAAAATAACACACAATTAAATGTACTTAAATTGCACGGGGTGAGTCGTCCTCAGACTGGATGACGGGTCTTTCCTCAGGTTGCTTCGGATAATTGACGCCCGATTATATATGTCTGTGGTCGGACTCATCCTGTGGTTGTGCGCGTAGACTGACAGAGACAGGACAGGAAACACACAACACAAACAATTGCTTCATAATGAAATTTGTCATTGCTGCTTCCATATTAGGTTCAGACTCGTTAGCATCAACTTCAAGCTTACGAAAACATATAGACTTTATTTCAAGTTAAAGGACGGATCGGATTATTCTTGTTGATTAAAAAATATCCATTAGACATTAGCGAAAGGACAACAGGGTAATTTGTCTTTGTCGGTACTCTTTTTGCACTTACATTATATAGCGAGTGAGTGTTACATAAACTTGATGAATCTGTACCAAGAGATTAATTTATTATTTTGTCAGGGTTACTTACAAAAAGATCTCAGTGCATATGGAGAAACAGCAAAGAACAAATCAGCTTGCGCATGTGCGCAATCTGATCAGGCCTTTGCGTTTCGCCGGATGATTCAACCAGAATTTGCTTTTCTCTGAGAAATGTGATCTTTATACCAGTGCGAGGGCGTGCAGATTGGCCTGACATTTCGCTAATCGCATTGCCATGAAAGTAACTATTTGCGCGCTGCGTCTGAGATAATGGAATGAGTTGTAAGACCAACAACCCTTAACAAGGCAAACCATACATATGTCGCTAGGTGACAGAAATTCAAATAGTCAATATAGTCAGTTGCGTACCTCTTTCTTCAGTCTTGGAATACTGGATTAGTCTTGGACTAATCCAGTATTCCAAGTGGTGTTTCTAACATCGTGGCTTTTCATGTACTCCGCTTGTACTTTTTTTGCCTAGCACTTCACATAAAAAAGAAATAAATTTTCAAACCTTTGTCGTGATTTAATGCAAAAATGTTATTCCATTCATTAGGTTTTAAAAAACAATATCATATATGTTTGCTTTTCCCGTGGTAAAATGGCTGCAAATTACGCAGAAATTAACGGATAAGTTTAATCGGAGGGAGGTTTTCAGAACATTCCATATTTTATATTTCTGAAATTTTCATAATGTTGCCGTAAATATCGGTTATTAAAAGTTGGCAAAGAAACATAAAAAAAAATCCAAAACAAAAACAGTTTTCTATAGAGTTTGCAGAGGTCAGACCAATTATGGTCTATAAATTAAACTTAAAGATCAACATTTGAAAATAATAATTGTCAAAAAGATTGCCTTTGGAAACACAGAACCAGAAAAGACAAATAGTAACTGATAAGATATGAGCAATCAGACAATTATATTTTCATTTAAAATCAAATGCCAAGCTAAAACAATTTACCAAGTGATGACGAGAGGATAGCATCACGAAAACATACCTATTTTCAGATAAAAAATTCTGATATTTTTCGTATTTCTGCTCAAAACATAGATTGTGGGTACTCGTTAGAATCGCCTCGACGAGGCGGTTCTAACGAGTACCCATAATCTATGTTTTGAGCAGAAATAAGGAAAATATTGTATACCCCTGTAAACCCCAGTTTTACTGTATAAAAGTGGGGTTTAAGGGGGTCAAAACTATGTAGGCATGTTTTCGTGATGCCATACTTCATCATAGTGTAGATTATATTGTATTTTCTGGTCCTTTGGATCTACAAAAATAGATTTGTTCAACACGTATCTAGAGGGCGTGCGAAGTACAGACAACCGTCTATACCCACACTCGATACAACGACAAAACTCGTTATAATGACAATTTGAATGTCACGAAACGTTCGCCAAAGAGGAAACAATTAGCCACAAATTATACCGGAATATTGTATATATTGCTTTAAAGAAATATATGTTTTGGATATCTGTTAGAATCGCCTCATTGGGGCGATTCTAACAAATATGCAAAACATATTTTGTATGAGGAAATAAGAACAAAGCAAGACCATATGACATATGGATCTGCTCATTAAGTGTTCTTTAGAACAGCAAATTCATTTTAATGGCAACGTCTCTTGGAATAAATGTTGTCGTTTTAACGAGGGTTCACTGTATTGTATTTTATATTATTGTTTAGGAACAGACTAAATAAAATCGTCTGCTATTTTCGACTCATCAACGTGTTCGTTCCTGTCTTCCAAAAGAATCTCATTACATAACATTCAAAATTACTATTTGTAACTTTAGTACCATCGACAGATACTCTGCAACTAGCATTCAACTAAAATATATATTGGACCGCTACCGAATCTATAACGGACAGCAATAGCTTTAAGTGGAATGCAACCTGGGTTTGCTCGACCAAAGAAATCATGATCGTGAAGCTGAGATTATTGGCTTGAAGTACAAGTAGGGCGACAGTCATGATGGTATCAGAGAGTACTTGTAACGAATGCTATACATTTGAAGCTACGATGGGAATTTCAACTTCCAACGATTAAGTGCGTTCGTCCCAATTAAACAGGATCATTTCTCATGTCTATTGAAAATTTAATTGGTCTATGATTCAATCGAAACGATACAAACGTTCACGATATACTTATCACTGTTGAGTTAATCCTAGATACAGCCCAATAATAATAGAAAATGATACTGGATATAGATCAATACTGCAAGTGATATCAATTGATAGCTCAATACTGCAACTGCAATTGAAATCAACTGATAGCTTAAGCGACACATTTAACCAACAACACCATGCCCACTGTACAGTAAAATTTTAAATAACTCGAGCACTGATGGTTTGTTCGAACTCATTTTTTGGTCCTTAGGAAATTCTTTCGACAGATCAAGAAAACAAATGTTTAGGGCTATTTTATGGGAAAAGCTTTATTTAATTATGAAAATGTATGTTGTGCGTTTACTCATTAGGATCACATTATCAAGGCGATTCTAATAATCACATTCAACAAACCATTATTTTATGGAAGATGAAAAAGGCATCCTTAAATTTATTCCTTTGTGCTTCAAGATCTGGCGCTATGAGTAACCCTCAGTGGCTTGAACAATTGATGTCTAGAACAAATTTACATAGTCCCAGAGGAATTTAGTCCATTGAATTTGGACTTTATTTTTAAGTTTTACAAATAGAAACTGTCAATATTACAAGACACATTTAGTTATATGACAAGGACAATGATCCCGTCTTTCCATGCGAACTATAGACAACACATATGAAATAACATAATTATGGGCATTTATAACAAGTATTCTTAAGAAATAGATCAGCTCTAGCAGTCATTTGTTGAGCAAAATCACTGTTTGGAGGTCAGTTGTAAAGTAGATCAAATCACGAGCGCGGAGCGCGAGTGATTTATCTTCCTATAATTGACCGACAAACTGTGATTTATCACTCAACAAATCACGCACAAGAGCTGATCTATTTCGATTCTAACACATAGAAAACGATGAAAAATAATTCTATCCTTCAGATCTTTCCAACTTTCCGCCATCGAATAAAGAAATCCCGTCAACAGTTTTGACTGTACCGCTGACGTTTACACGTTGTTGACGCGAGAAAAACGAAGTTACACTGTTTAACGCCGTGGAAACGAAGACTGACGTCAGAAAAATGACGTCAGAACGGCACCAGATAGCGTCGCGCGCTTTCGCCAAGTGATTTGTTGCAGAATAAATTATTGAATTTAACCATTGGCTATATAGGCGAGGAGTGTTAGAATTCAAAATTGACAGATAATTTAGCACTTGGAAAAATATTTCTAACAAAACTAAACTAAGAAAGAACAGACAGTCGTCTCTTACCTCGACGGCTTAGGTAGAAATATAAACTGATGACCCATAAGAGTAAAATGATGAATACACATGAATAAAAACTATCGGGGGCTTACTTCTTTACGTTGGTGGTTTCATATGTGGCTTTTGTTTTTTTTGTTGTTGTTTTTTTTTTTTTTTTGTTTTTTTCGCTTGTTTATTTCTCTTGACTCCTTCTATTGCTGCCTTGGCAAGGCTGTGCTTCTTTATTGTGGTTATTCATGGGTGTCTTCACTTATTTCTACCTACATCATAAGCAATTTAGCAATAAGATTTTGGAAACAGAACAGAAATAAACGTAAAAATGATTGCCTTTGGAAATAAAGAACACACTACGGATTAGAACATGGGAGTCTCGGTTTTATTGAGACTCTTTATAAGCAGTAATGAAGTATGCAACATTGCCTATGCCCTCTAGCATATATATGAGCAGAATTCCATTTTGAAATATACCACAATGGGCCCAATGATCTCAAAGGAAATAAAATATAATCTGCACTATGGTGATATACGGGGAAACGTTCTACCGCCGCCTTACGGCACGAACAGCAGCTGCAGTGTAGTAAAATAAACATAAAAAGATCGCCTTTGGTAAAACAATACTACACAAGCTCAAATTTTAAAGCTGGTCTACCAACATTGTTGTGTAGGTGTCCATTGCTCTTTAATAATACACTTATCTCATTACGAAAACACCCCTATTCAGATATATAGAAAATTTCATCCCCAAAAACTAAAAATTTTCAGATAAAAAATTCTGATATTTTTCTTATTTCTGCTTAAAACATAGATTGTGAGTACTCGTTAGAACCGCCTCTGCGATGCGGTTCTACACTCGTTAGAACCGCCTCGGCGATGTGGTTCTAACGAGTACCCACAATCTATGTTTTTGAGCAAAAATAAGAAAAATAATGTATACCCCTGTAAACCCCAGTTTTACTATATAGAAGTGGGGTTTAAGGGTCAAAATTATATAGGCGTGTTTTCGTGATGTTCATTACAGCGGTGTGTTTGTTAGTGCCGTTTGACAAACGTATCCCCGTAAGACACTTAGTGTACTTAATATTTCCTTTTCATTTGTTCTCACCGAGCCTATTCCGAGATTTTTTGAAAATTGATGAGGTTCACAGATGAGGCCTAACTGGCCGAAATAGACAGTCCTGCCATAATGTAGTCCTGCCATAATGTCTTCGACACTTCGTCTATCGTTTTGTCTATGACCTTGGTCTTACATGTAGTTTTCGTTTTCTGCTGCTTCAGATTGCCTTTAAAAATATTTTGTTTGTTTCAACATGGTTTTCTCGTTATTTGTGTTTAACTATGAAGTTTCACTGATGAGATACAGAACCCTGTGCGGTCAGAACATAGATTTGCATCAGATTTAGGATGTAGTCTCGAACGACATAAAACTAATTTAAGCTTCCTCTTTCACCGACCTTTTAGTTTTAATGCTGAACATTTCAATGCGGTTTCTCTGTGACTGTTCCTCTTTGTTTGTGTATCGGTTGGTGCAGTTGTGCTTAAAAAGTTTTCTTTGTTATTTCCTTTTCTTTTCTTCTTTCGTTGTTTCGCAACGATTCCCAGCTAGCATTCTACATAAATCTATAGCGGGCCGTTGGCGGCCCGTCAGGTACCGTGACGGGCCGCCAACGGCCCGCTATAGATTTATGTAGAATGCTTACTGGGTTAGTCTTCGTAATAATGATTTTTCCTGGATAACTTCATTTATATTTTTGTGGGTAAGTTTATTGCTCTTAAGGATTATTCCTTTTAGCATATACATGTATTTACAAACAACTCGCCTGGATCTTTTAACTGTGTCAACATGAACTACTTGTTCCGACAGCCCTAGTAAATGAAGCTGTGTCAAATTTTACTTAGGCGTAAATATTAGCTGTGTTTCTGCTAACATGCTGAAAACAAATTTTGGTCGGTAGGTAGGAGAAACGTTTTTATTTTTTCTCCAGAAAACAACAGGATACAGGTATTTTGTTGGGGGTCGTTGCTTTACTTTTTTATTTTGCATTTTTACTGATGAAAATAGCAGAGTTGGGTGTTTGAAACAGGGTCGGGCGGGTTAGCAGAAAGACAGCTAGTTTTTACGCCTTATCTGGAAAAAAAAAACATACATTGAGCGCTGTCTCCTAATGGGAATAATTACACCTGTAAGAACTTGACATCAGTTTTGACAAGGAAGACAACATTTGTAACCTACTGTTTGGTTTTCTGTACATCAATCTCCTTCTGAAATTGGGTCTTCTCTTAAAGGAAGAAGGGAGCTAAATAAATTTGACAGACCTTTCTCTCTTGAAAATGTATCATTTTTCTCCTTAAGGTATATAAATACGTCTCCAGTATGATATCACTGATTTGAAAGGACTGGACTCCTTTCCCAATAATGGTGAGCTCACCTTCAACGAAATAATTTGCTGCTAGACTTTAAAGACATAATATGCGCCACTGTGTAGCCAATATTTAGAAGTGATTCATATGCAATCGAAGTTAATTCTTTTCTGCCAGGGTGCTCCTTCTTTGAAAACATTACGAAAACACGCCTATTCAAATATATGGAAAATTTCACCACCACAAACTGAAAGTTTTCAGATAAAAATTCTGATATTTTTCATATTTCTGCTCTAAACACATATTGTGGGTACTCGTTAGAACCGCCTCGCCGAGGCGAATCTAATGAGTACCCACAATCTATGTTTTAGAGCAGAGATAAGAAAAATAATGTATACTCATGTATACCCCAGTTTTACTATATAAAAGTTGGGTTAAAAGGGTTCAAAATTATATAGCTATGTTTTCATGATGAGATTCATGTTTCATTTATATTCATTTGCCGCAATCACCGCTTGCTCTAGTAGTAACGTAGTTAAGATTATTTGTGAGCAATATATTATTGTTTATCTTTCGACTATTAAACCCTAGGCCCGTGTTGACTAAAAAGGGGTTCTAAAGTAAAACCATATATATGCAGGTGCGCAGTATCATCAGGACCTTCGCTTTTTATTTTTACTAAATTAAACGTATACAGTATAACAAGTGTCTACTTCCTAGCGAACAGTCTGATCAATCTGAATGCATAGACTGATTGTGATCCTCGCTGCTACCATATGAGTAAGATACATTTTGTCTCTCACAGATCATGTATCTCACTGTCATATAAATGTTTTATGACTGGACTTACAAAACAACTGACCTCCAACATTGATTATTGTTCAGTAAATCACAGAAATAGATTGTCTGTTTCTTCCATTGTTTCCGCTAGAAATATTTGTTTCAGTTATAAGTAGTCAAGCAAAACACTGTGGTCAAGTAGTAAAGTCACAAACCATTTCTCATGTCCGTTAGTTTTGGCTAATGCAAACTATATTGTCGCCATATGAAGGGGTAAATGATGACGTAACTCATTTGCAGGTTTGTTGTCGCCATATAATGAGGGTCAATGATGGCGAAACTCATTTGCAGGTTTGTTGTCGCCATATGAAGAGGGTCAATGATGGCGAAGCTCATTTGTAGGTTTGTTGTCGGCATATGAAGAGGGTCAGTGATAGCGAAACACATTTGCAGATTTGTTGTCGACATATGAAGAGGGTCAATGATAGCGAAACTCATTTGCAGGTTTGTTGTCGGCATATGAAGAGGGTCAGTGATAGTGAAACTCATTTGTAGGTTTGTTGTCGGCATATGAAGGGGGTCAATGATAGCGAAACTCATTTGCAGGTTTGTTGTCGCCATATGAAGAGGGTCAATGATGACGTAACTGATTTGCCTGTTTGTTGTCGCCAAATGAAGAGGGTCAATGAAGGCGAATTTATTTGCAGGTTTTAAACGAAAACGAACCTTTGGACATATGTGCACAATGAACATTTAGATCAGCTGCGCATTCGTGCAGACTGATCTGAACCTTCACTGTGCGCATTTTGGATAGCCAATGATGCAAACTTTCTTCATGCCAACAACGAAGACTGATCAGACTGCACGGATGCGCAGGCTGATTTGAATCTTCACTGGGCGTTGCGGCTCATTTAGATGCTTTCTGATATGATACGTAACGCACGAAAATGGCCCTTATGCAATTTGTGCACAACGCAGACCCAGATCATCCTGAGCGTTAGCGCAGGCTGATCAGGGTCAACTTTGTCCAATTACAGAATCTATAGGTACTATAGTATATGTCGAAGAACAGAGAATGCTCAGATCAGACTGCACGGGTGCGCATGCTGATCTGGACCTACGTTGTCCGCAAAGTGTATAAGGGCCATTTTCGTGATTTACAAATATTCTTCATTGTTGTTTGCAAATGCAGCATTATCCAATACGACAACCCAGTGTGACCTATAGGTACCTACACAAGTAACTGGCCATATTAAAACAATGACAAACAGCTCCAGTGAGTCCTTGGAAATACCATAGGTTATACCACAACTTACTACTTATACAAAAGCAGCCGGTCTCGGTGGCTCGGTCGGATGCAGGTCCGACTGAAGATCAGGACGTTCGACTGGAGATCAGGAGGTGGCGGGTTCGAAATCCGCCCGGCCCGGCAACATTTTATCGTGGCGTTTGATCATGAAATATTGTCTACGGTCATTCTCTTCATTCCACTGACGCAAGAAGGCCAGTTGTCAGTAGTTTTCGGTTTCTGGAAAAAGAATGTGCACCAGTACTTGCGCTCGACATGACCCCAATGGGTTGACTGGGCCGTAAACCCTCAACACAAACAAATATACCAAAGTTATCAACCGTAATTGGGTTAACAACCATGCACACAATTTGCCGCAGATCATTTATGATGTAATTTACCTTTTGTAGCGAGTGACACTCTCTTTTAAATTGTTCCAAACATCAGTTTGCCCAACAATTGTCATTAATTTATCAACTGTCTAGCAGCTTAAAACTGTTTTTTTTTAAACAATTAAAACATATTGTCACTTGCAACAAAAAGAGGTTACATCATGGACATTCTGTGGAAATTGCATTCATGTTTGTTAATCCAATTATGGTGATAACTTCCACTCGTGCTCAACAAGGCGACCACAATGCCAGACATGATCCACTGAGCACAACAATAAGACAACGAACAGGAAAAAACACGGAAAAAGCTCCGCAGCGAGAAGCCACAATGCATAAAGAAAACATCCCAGTAAGCATTCTTTATAAATCTATAGCGGACCGTTATCGGCCCGTCAGCTACCAATAACGGCCCGCTATAGATTTATAAAAAATGCTAGCTGGGATAACAGCTAGTAGTAAAACCTGCTAGGTGGTAGTCGGTAGTTTTGGAATGGTGACAGCCAATACCACTTGTCAAATATAAATGTTTGCTAGTAAGTGGCAGTCGAGATATGATACGTAAAAGCTTACTTTACCAATGCCATTTAAACGCGAACGCACACGGACGACTTTCGTAACAGTATTGCACGTGTGAGAGTCGGACAGGCGAGCTAAAATATTTTTATGCCAACCCCAATGGGAAAACTTTACAACTAGTGTTCATATTTAATCATTTCGAAATGGGGTATACAAAGAATCATTGATTTTAGAACAGGAAACAAGCTCGAATGAACCGACTGATACAAAAGTGCAATAAAATAAATAGGATACTTATCAACGCCAATGTAGAATAAATTCTTAAGAAATGACCATTGAGCGCAATGAACACACTCACAAAACTGCAAACACTTGAGGTATTAGGTTTTCTGGACTAGACTTGCTAGTTTCGGTCAAATAGGCCTTATTAGTGACTCACATCTAAATGTTCACAATTCCAATGGGCCCTATGATCACAAATGACCAGAAAATATAAACTATAGTGAAGTACGGGGAGACGTTTTCTGGTCGCCACACAGCATTTTCACCAGCTGTAGTGAAGATGTATACATTCTAAAACGAATGACTCTTCAGAACAATGAAAGCTCTCAAACAAATGAAAACAGCTAAAGTGTCATTTTTTTTGGGACAGACTAGCTTGTTTCGACCAGCTAAGCCTCATTTCTCCATTTTACATTTTCGCGGCGTTGTAATGATGTTATGTTCTTGTGTACACCAAAGAGAACAATCCTTTTTTTTTTCTTTTTTTCTTTTTTTTTTTTTGTTTTTTTTTTTTTTTTTTTTTTTTTTGTTTTTTCTTGCCAGCTTTGATCATCCTTCTTTCGTTTGAAATATAATCATACAAATGCATTACGCTAAAAGCGTCTCAAAATATATGCCAATAATGAAGACATAAATAAGTCTGCGCATAAACAATGCCTAATTATTGTACACTTTATGCGTCACTTGAATATATTTGATGTCTAGTTTAACATAAAACCATTAAAAAGACAAGGCACAGTTGGCTTTCGCTGCAGCGAAAGTCAACAGTACCTTATCTTTTCAGTGGCTTTATTAAGGATGCTTTTGAACGATGAAACGCACATAGTTTGTTCTCAAAACTCTTGGAAACCTAAAACTTGTCTACATGTGATTTCTTAGATAATGGTTAAAAAGCTTGATCAGTGAAATTAATATATTACAAGTACATATTTAATTTGGTTCGCGCAAAAAGGTTCTGACGAATTTGATGTAGTAAATACCAATCTTAACAGAGAAGACAAAACTCGTAATCAATCACTCGTAAGAAAGGGTTAGCAAATTAGATAAGAAAATTAAAAGCAAATGCATTTATTTTTATATATATATATATTTGTGTGTGTGCGTGTGTGTGTGGTTTCGTTTTCTTTAACAAAATGGCTTATTAAAGCCGCAACGATGTAAGATGGTCTGGACTGGAACATTTTATCCGTTTCTCGGCCCACCGGGGTTCAACTGGTAGTTTTCTTTTGCTCCAGTATTCCAGTGGTGTTGTTTGACACTCCGCCGGTCTCCAGGTATCTCAACACGTTGCATCTTTTGAGTTCTCGTATCTGCTTCATCGTAGGCTTTTTCTGTGATTTATTTTTTGTCGGTAATGCTTCATGGATGAGTTGAAGACCTCCACGCGGACCGAACAAATATATGTTTTACTCAAATGCGAGCTGAGGGCCCCAGCTAGCATTCTACGTAAATGTACATCGGGCCGTCATCGGCCCGTCAGCTACCCTGACGGGCCGATGACGGCCCGATATAGATATACGTAGGCTATTCTTTATTAATATGGCCTGTCCTGACATGTTTTTATATTGACAAGCATAAATCTGCCACTAATCCATTCAATCAAAATGCATTATGTTGAAGATGAAGCCGTGCTGTTGCAGCTAATTATTTGCTGTTGAAGATATAACTTTAATATCATTAACCATTGCAAAGTATTTTGCGATCAAATATGTAGTATACGTATAACACCCTGATATATAATCCAAATATAGATTAGTTTTCAAACGCTTGCAACCTTCTCTGGGGAAATGTGAAACGGCATGGTGCTAGTAGTACGAAAAGACAGCAATTGTACATACACATAGTGTTATTAGAATAAGCTCAACACATGTTTTCGTGCCTAATGCCGTATTCAATTTTCCATAGTCATATTGCGCACAGTTATACCAAGCTGTTTGAATGTGTCTGTGCTACACTAAAATGTTTTCATTTACTCTGGCATACAGTAGAATTACCCATGAGTACTCGTCTTTGTTTATCATTGTCATTAATTTGATTTTTATGTTTTCGCTTTGATGCATAGACGGAGTTGGGAGCCTTTATGCGAACCGAATTGTTATGTATTTCTGTATTAAGAATAGCATCGGGACCAGGGTGTAGTTGGCTAGCTGTAAAAGTGCTTTAACCCCCCTCCACCCCACCTACACCCCCTCCCCGATAGTTTATTTTACTGGCCTTTCTAAGGCGATGGTCCTGGTGTTGTTCTTACTCTTTGTAGCTTAGCTCTTTCTGTTTTTTTTTTTCCCGTATGTTTGTGTTGCTAGCATTGTGGTCACCGTCTTCAATAGCTACCTATTTTACTTTCTGTTTTACAAGTTGTTTGCATTTTGGTCACCTTCAACAGCTGTCCATTTTGCTTTCTGTTTTACTAGATGTGATTAAGAATGGCATCGGGTGAAGTTGGTTAGCTGTAAAAATGCTGTAACCCGCTCTGCCCCCCCCCCCCTCCCCACCCACCACCACCACAACCACCGGGGGCTTATTCTTCTGACTGGTTTAAGGCGGTGGTCCCGGTGTTAGTCTTACCTCTTGGTGTCTGGGAAAGGCTGCGGTTTGTGATTGTGGCACTCCCTGGACTTCTCTCTTACCTTTTCTTTAAACCAGTTTTACTCGGCAAACCTCACCCTTCTCTCCTTATGCAGCTCCAAACTGTTATACAAAATAAACAGAAGAAAAACAGAAAGCAGTAGGTAGCTGTTGAAGAAGATAACCACAATGCTAGTATCACAACAAGAAAACAGTAATTAGAGGGTGCAGCCGTACAGCGGGTGACCACAATGCTAGAATTACAACGAAAATAATCAGCATCAGAATATCGGCCTTAAACCTGAAAGCAGTATCCGTGCAGTTTAATCATAGTCGTCGCAGGGCATTATGTGGGTAGCATAGGCTCCAGTTTGTCTTTATCCGGACAACGAAGGCTTATCAGCCTGCGCGGACGCACATGCTAATCTGAGTCTTCGCTGGGCGCATATGGAATCTTGTAGGTAATGCTGTGGCCTGGTTCATTTTGAATCCTGCAAAAAATGTGTGCACATTACGAGAACATACCTATTCAAATATACTGAAAATTTTACCACCAAAAATGAAAATGGAATCTTGTAGGTAATGCTGTGGCCTGGTTCATTTTGAATCCTGCAAAAAATGTGTGCACATTACGAGAACATACCTATTCAAATATACTGAAAATTTTACCACCAAAAATGAAAATTTTCAGATAAAAAATTCTAACATTTTTTCATATTTCTGCGCAAAACATAGATTGTTGCTACTCGTTAGAACATAGATTGTTGGTACTCGTTAGAACCACCTCGACGAGGCGGTTCTAACGAGTACCAACAATCTATGTTTTGAGCAGAAATAATAAAAATAATGTATACCCCTGTAAATCCCAGTTTTACTATATAAAAGATGGGTTTAATGGGTCAAAATTATATAGGCATGTTTTCATGATGAAAAGTTTTATTATTCACAAACGTTGATACTACAGTGGCATATTCACACCTGAAATGGTCCGATTACGACGACGAAATGCCTATGTTGTTAACTTGTACGTCATAAGTTACCGTTTCCTGTGTGCAAGACGCTCGGCCATATTTTATGTTGTTTATTTGGATATTTGATTAGGGAGACACATTAATCAAACGAGTCTTTGTCGTATGAATGTGATTGTCTGTACGAAAAGATTGTGCCTCTTTCTGTGAACGTTTACAATAACTAATTGCGCACAATCTTGAAAGTCTAGCCAAGTTTATCAGTAAATGGATAAATCTTGGACATATTTCATGAAAGTCGTAGACTTCCGGAACCGTTCCTTTATCTAGTTTGACAGGCGAAGATAAATTTTCTCTATGTTTTTACTGTCAAAATTGTTAGTCACGAGTAAAAATGAATAGGACTTATGAGTGTACAACATGGCATCTACTGTATACTTGTGCGTCTCAAACTAGTCATGATAAGCGAACGTATTTGCCGTAACTATTCAGACACCTCAACTCTTTATCATACTTGTCCGAAAATTTAAACGAGTCAATTTTTCGGACTGTTGATGTGTTTAAACATTGCTGAATGAGTGGCAAATTGCAGAAGCTTCTCTAACATCGCTTTCTTTGTGGTCATACCTGGGACTAATCTGTTTGCTCAGGTATGTCTGTCTGTTGAGAAAATACAGTACGGAACCTTTTTTCACAGTGATAAATTATGTCACTACTTATTTATTCTATATGGGATCCAATAAATAATATCAACGCAATAAACATTTTTTAACAATTTTCTAAATAAACAAAGATAAACATCATACGCACTTTACTCCATTTTAGGTGCGCCAAACGACAGCTAAAAAAAACTCACTACCGTTGGTCTGAGTATCCGCGAATGCGTTACTCTACAGCCTAGACGCTCACCTGACGTGCAAACAAATACATGGCGCATCAAGGTTGCATGCCCTGTATGCATGTGTTATGCATAGCATTTAGCATTACGAAAACATGCCTATTCAAATATATTGAAAATTTCACTATCAAAAACTGAAAGTTTTCAGATAAAAATTCTGATGTTTTTCACATTTTTGCTCAAATCATAGATTGTGGGTACTCGTTAGAACTGCCTCTCCGAGGCGATTCTAACGAGTACCATTGTGGGTACTCGTTAGAACTGCCTCTCCGAGGCGGTTCTAACGAGTACCCACCATCTATGTTTTTGAGCAGAAATAAGAAAAATAATGTACACCCCTGTAAACCCTAGTTTTGCTATATAAAAGTGGGGTTTAATGGGGTCAAAATTATATAGACATGTTTTCATATTAACATCACGAAGCAGATCCGAAAGTCTGCTTTCAAATCAAATCATATCGGACCCATCTGACATACAGCGCAGAAACAACATTGTTACAATGTCGTGTGTCTGTCAGGATACATGTTAGGATTAATTTATATGAAATCCTTGTACGTATAGATTCACACTGATGATATGAACAAGATCAATATAGAGCAAAAGCCACAAAGACAATATTCATCTGTCAAACTGTATGAGCTGTCAGTTATATTGCCTAATATAGCTTAAGTTGGCGTAAATATACGTTTTACAGATAAGACAAATATGTAGAATGTCAGGGACATCAAGATACGACTTAATTGAACATTGTCTAGCATAAAAGAACCTCAGCGCACATGCAAACGAGTAAGTTCTTTATTGGCCTTTGCAATCACGTTCCAGGGTAATCGGCATTACCATTTAGTCTTAATCGGGTTATAATATTCCAGTACAGTTCCAGTACAAACTGCGCGGATGCGCGGGGTTTTATACACCTTCGCAGTTTGCAGGTGAGACGATGTATTACCCTTTTGCGACTCCAAAACACAGGAGTACATCTGGAGGGATTAAGTTCTGCGTTTCTTGTTCTTTCTGGCATTCAACACAAGCGCTAGTGTTAAAGCCAAGATAAATTTATTTTAACAACACTGCATGACTTATGTAATTTCCTCAGTCATTGCAATCACTGTATTCAAGACGTACATCTTGCCAAAATCAACATTCCATAATCCAATCCATTTTTTGTTAGAAATACTACTACACCACCCGCTAATGTTCTGCCTTAACCCTTTCAACCCGGCAGACCAAACTAGACACCTTTGCAAACAGTGTAGATCCCAGATGAGATTATTTATTATGAGCCCTGATCTCGATCTACACAGTTTGCTATTCCGTTTTTTACTCTAGACAGAAACCCCTATTTGCATCTGTAGACGAGTCCAAATTCAAGGCTGGAAGAGTTCACTTCAGAAACTCAGGGATGAAAGGGTTAAGTGACATACTTTTCATTGCCCGTTCAATATTTTTCTTACTGTTTTCTCCACAGAAATGCCAAGAAAGAAGAAAATAATAGATATTCCAATAAAAGGGGCATTGCAAAGAAGCTTTGAGGAGAATTGATACACTTTGTCTATTTTCTGCCATTTTATACAAGGACGATAACTTTTGTGACTTTCTAATTGTTTCTTGCACACGAGCTCCCTTCTGAAAAGACTCTGAGGGGGAAAAATTTGGTATTGACATTAAGTTCTTTCCATTTAGAGAAGACCCCTTTTCAGAAAGGGGAAAACATTTTTTACAGATTGGTCTCCCTTAAAAAGCATCAATTCTCCTTAATTTAATAACTTCTATAATTTTGAAAAAAAAACTTTTATCTCATGACAAACAGTACCATTACGAGAATACGCCTATTCAAATATATAGAAAATTTCACCTCCAAAAACTGAAAAAAAAAATCAGATAAAAACTCTGATAGTTTTCTTATATCTGCTCAAAACATAGATTGTGGATACTCGTTAGAACCGCCTCGCCGAGAAAAATAATGTATACCCCTGTAAACCCCGGTTTTACTATATAAAAGTGGGGTTTCAGGGGGTCAGAATTATATAGGTATGTTTTGGTGATGATACCCGATGATTCGGCACATTTTATTGAGGTTTTTTTTTTTTTTTTTTTTTTTTTTTCATTTTGATCTATGCGAGCCGGACAATCATTGCAACAACATTTGAATCTAAAGTGAAGATTTGGTACCAGTAACAGCGATTTAAACCCTTGGTAATTTTAATACTGACCATTCTAAGGCGGTGTTCTGGTGTTGGTTATTCTTTGTCTGGCCTTGTGGCTACTTTTTTCGGGTCTTTTGTTTCTAGTTGTTTCCTGTTCGTCTTCTTGTTGTGCTCTGTGGATCCTGTCTAGCACTGTGATCAATTTGTTGGGGAAAAGGGAGCTTTGTTGTTTGCTTTTGTTTTGGTCAGTGGCTTGTGTGCTATGTATCATGGCTTGCTCTTCATCTCGGTGATTCCGGTTATGTATGGACATGTTCAATATTATTCTTCACTGTTTGCATATGTCCGTATTCCGTATTTTAGATGCTCAGCTATTCGTTCGGAACAAACGGACAAATGAGACGCTATTTAAAAAAACCAACAGCAGAAGAAGATGTTATAGTGTCCATGTTTCTATAAGGCCAATAGAAGGCCTTGACTACCGCTGTCCCCATTAGTACTAAGACCCCATTGGTTCACATCTGATTCTGTCTACTAAATACTCAAGGGGTGGTGGCTGTATACAGTTATTTAAAAAAAGACACATTTTGTGACTTCCTGTTTGCTTTCCTGTTTGCTTTATGTGTATGAAATAATGTCAATAAAATATTGTTTCAGTGGAATTGATATAATCTGTCCATGTTGTTTTTCCCCGTCTGAAAGTATTCCATAAAGATAGAATTTGATCCAAGATGGAGCAAGTTTTCAGAAGAGCTTGGCATGCTGTAAAGAATCAGGAAGTAACAACATTTTCTGTATCCCCTGCTGGAAATGATGGCAAATCTGCCATGTGCAACAATTCTCTCTCTCTCTCTCTCTCTCTCTCTCTCTCTCTCTCTCTCTCTCTCTCTCTCTCTCTCTCTCTCTCTCTCTCTCTCTTCAAGATATAAACTGTACAAGGCGCAAGGAAATATAACAGTATTGGGCTATGATTTAATCACGCAGAGAAAACATTGAATACAAAGACAGTGGATAAAACGTCTAAATTCGATCAGACTTGCAGACGGTTTTGAAATCAGAACAGACAATCTGACAAATTACATTGGACTGGAATCCGTCCAGCCAATCGAGGAAATCATACTCTTGTGCATTTATACAATAGAAAGAGTAGTTTGCAATCTACGAAGCACGCAAGTCATAAATCACTGTCTTATTATATCAAACAATTGTAGAAGGCATCCGAAATGTTTATCCTGTGTTGTTATCTTACAACAGCGCACCATTTTTACACTAACTATTCTGACAGACAGACTTTATGTGTTTCACCGTGATGTTCACAGACGAGGTAGAGAACCCTTATGCGGAACGAACATATACAGTCGATTCTCGTTATCTTGACCGCTTATCTCGAATAACCGTTTATCTCGAGGTAAAAATCTTATCCGTTTTAAAGGAGAACGCAAAATTAGTTATTAGTATCACCTGGAGTAAAGTGCTAAGCAAACCATTTACTTTGACACAAGTTTTATCAAAATCGGTCGAGAACTAAGGCAGTTACAATGAATTGAATATATACAAAATGGCCGCCATGGATGCCGCCATATTTTAGGCTTTGTGACGTCATACAGCCCAAATAAAATATTTAAAACCTAATTATAATGGGTCTTGTAGAATATTTTGCTACAGTGTTTAACATATGCTTAATTATAGTGACAAGCAATGATTTCCCCCAAAGTAATCCAAATTTGTAAGAAGAACAACCTTTAAAATAGATTTTTAAACTTTTGTGAAACTTCATTTAATATTCAAAATGGAGGCGCCCATACCACCAATGTTAAAACATTCAATTGTCCATAACTTCCTTAATTCTTGACTGATTCTGATCAAATTTGTATCAAAATTCATGGTTTGTGAAGCTCTTTACTTTCTAGCTATATACTTTAAGGTTGCGTTCCCCTTTAACATGGAAATCTAACAACAGGTAACAAAATATTGTGGAAAGGGAGAAATTGCTCCTCTTTTCCACACTATTTTCAATATATCTCTAATTTCAGGAGTCAAATTACATATTTCAATGTGAAATGGTGTCGTTAAATTTATTTTTTCCTTAATTCTGCAAATTTGATATGTCGAGGTCCGGATATCTCGAAGTATTCAGAGAGTCCCTTGATTTTTGAGATAACGAGAGTCGACTGTATTTGTTATTTGAAGCTGCATCAGAATTCAGTGATGAGGTTTCGCACGAGTACAACTGGATTAAGTAGTTTTCCTACTGGCCGTTCCAAGGAGGTTCCTCCGTTGCAGTTCTTCTTTGTTAGTGCGTCTGTGGTTTCATGTGTAGCGTTTATTTTGTCGTCAACAATTACTCTGTCGTTATTTGTTCCTCATTTCATCTTCTTTTGGTGCCTCGGGCATTCCTGATTGTGACATTTTGTGGGTATTTTCGTTTTTATTTTTTATCAAACAGTATAGACCTAGATCAGATGTTAAGGACCGTGGCGTCTGATCTAGGTCTACACTCCCAGCAAGCATTCTACATAAATCTATAGCAGGCCGTTATCGGCCCGTCAGGGTAGCTGATGGGCCGATAACGGCCCGTTATAGATTTATAAATAATGCTAACTAGGTTGCTTACCACTCATCCAGACGTTTTTTAGACACATCGGCGGAAATGTTTTTAGAGATAATTAGTGTAGAGTTATAACAAGTATGATAAGGTGTTACAATGTCCGAATAGATAAGGTACATACGGTAGGTGATATGTTTGCTTTGATTAGCTTTCATAACCTTCATATAACAGGAGAATTAGTTTCATCAATATTTACCCTATCTGATTTGCTTTGATTATCTTTCATAATGTTCATGTGAACTAATCCTCTCTACGAACTTTCTGCCGATATGTCTAAACACTTTAAGATGAGTGGTAAACAATCTATTTACCATGTCATCACGTCAACTCGCGTCTCAATGCATTTTACTTTTACAACCTGCATGAAACATGCAAAATCTCTGGAGAGAAATCCATTTATATTACGAATTACATAACCTTGTCATGTATTTTTTATGTTCCCTTTCAAGTTTTGAAAAGATTAAGACAGAACAGACAAACGAAGAGAACAGAACAGACAAACGGAGAGGACAAAGCAGACAAAGGAAAATGGCATAACAGACGGCGAAGCGGACAAAACGGACAGACAAAGAAGACAGACGAAGAAAACGAAGAGCAAATAACACTGACAACTGAAAATGATAGTACAGACAAACGAAGAGGACAGAACAAACAAATATAGGGAAAGAACAGACAAATGAAGGGAACAGAACAGACAAACGAAAAGGGCAGAACAGATAAACGAAGGGAGAAGAACAGACAAACGAAGAGGACGAAACAGACATACGAATAGAATACAACAGACAAACGAAACTGACAGTAAGGACAAACGAAGATGTCAGACCAGACAAATGGAGAGGACAGAAGAGACAAACGAAGAGAACAGAACAGACAATCTAAGAGGACATAACAGATAAACGGAAAGGACAGAACGGACAAACAAAGAGGACATAAAAGACAAACGAGGAGAACAGAAAAGACAAACGAAAAGGACAGAACAAATAAACGAAAAAGACAGAACAGACAAACGAAGAGGAGCTGCAATGGAAGTACCGCTTTATAATGGCGAAATGTAAAACTGTTGATTGAGGGAAGATATGATGGGGCTAAAACCTGGTTTTACGACATCCAAACCGTCCTTAAGCGTGATACAGTTCCAGCTACAGCTACATGTTACTGTTTGGCCTGCCTGGGGGTTCCCCAGCTCATCTGCGGATCAACACAGAAAACAATTAAATTTTCAACATCCCGAAAGTCAAAGCAAACAGAATTTACCAAGACAACCACGGTAAGCCCGACCACAGACGAATATAGGGCCGCGTCAAGCGAAAAAGTGTCCTCGAACATGCGCAAAATGCGCAGATTTAGATCATCATGCGCATGCGCAAAATATTATCGGGCCTTTGCTCTCCATTCATACATTGTAGTATCCAATAAGTCTGTTAGTGGACAGTGAAGGCCCTGATCAGACTGCGCGAATGCGCTGGCTGATCTGGGCCTTGGCTGTCCGCATATGTCCGAAGACATGTTTTCGCATAGTGCGGCCTATATATTTATGTCCGCCATTTCGTCCGTTATCTTGAATATTTCAAATTCCCCAGTGATGCCAGGGTGGCATTACTTGGATTCTATCAGGAAGGGTCCATTGTACAGCATATATTTCCAGGATAGTATCGAAATCGATGTTTGGCACTTGGCCTGAATTAGGTCAGGCACAAACTGTCTGGAAAAAGTCTAAGACCGAACCATCAATTGAAAAAGTAATTACCTTCATTGAGTAAACAATTAGCATACAGAATGTCGCATAACAAGTTGTTTTCCAAATGCCGTGCATCAAAAAGCACCTGCGATTTCTTACGATCCTACAATAAGAACAAAATAAGGTTTACTTTATTCATAGAAAAAAACTAGTTCTTATAGTTTCGGTCTTAATAATAATAAGCGCGCCGTTTTAGATTAACTCATCATGATCTTACAGAATTATCAACATCCATTCCTTTGATTTCAGGGTTTACATACAGCAAAAATGGCAGCCGTAGTAGAATTCAATTACGTAGTCTCGAGAAAGGAAAACATTAATTTCTGTAAACCAAACAAGTAATTTCCGATCTATGCGCGGGAACGTTACCTAGTTTATTTAAGGACAAGAAGACTTATAAGTATATATGGTGAACAAAGAAAGATTCCAAAACCCATTATCTCTTACAAAGAGACTTCTTGGGGCCGCAACGTCAGAAAACGTACCTGCGGACATGTTCGCCCAGCGAAGATTCAGATCAGCCTACACATTTACACCCTTACGTTTAAATGTTTTATTTATTTAAAGAGGATAACTGTCAGCCTAGCGGCCACTAGTAGGTCTCTTCACATAGAATATAAACATACAAGTACAATAAACAGTATATACAGACAGACAATAACATAGAATATGTACATATTTACATCCGGTGAAATTTGTGTGGTAGCACATTGAAACTTGGAAACTTGACGCTTACTTAGAGAGAGAGAGAGAGAGAGAGAGAGAGAGAGAGAGAGAGAGAGAGAGAGCAATGTGATTTTTTCAGAACGTTACAGGCTGTCATCGTGTGCAACGGCTGCATTGTGGTCGAAACGTCCAGATTTATCGATAAATTTGAAGATGTGATCAAACACCTTTTTATTGTCTTCTTAACTCATATCATCTAATCCTTTTAAGAGAAAGTTACAAAGATAATCCGGCATTAGAGCGATGATAGTATTATAGTTGGTTCCAGGGAAAATTACTTCAGAGAATTCTGAAAGCATTGTATGACGTTCAGTTACATAATTAGGACAATAAAGAAAGACATGTGAATTCGTGTCTAATATATGGTCGCAAGCTTTATTTTCGCACTAAGGAGACTGTATTATGTTGTAATTGAAAAGATGGTTTCATTTCGAAAACACGCCTATTCAAATATATAGAAAATTCCACCTCCAAAAACCGAAACTTTTCGGATAAAAAAAAAACTGACCTTTTTCATATATCTGCTCAAAACATAGATTGTGGGTACTCGTTAGAACCGCCTCGCCAAGGCGGTTCTAACGAGTATCCACAATCTTATGTTTTTGAGCAGAAATAAGAAAAATAATTTATACCCCTGTAAACCCCAGTTTTAATGTATAAAAGTGGGGTTTATGGGGGTCAAAATTATATAGGTATGTTTTCATGATGAAAGATGACTGAATCCAAGGCGCATCCTACAATGATTAATCATCGACCAGCCATGTCCGTGTGCATACAGCTTATTACTCTTACTCGGTCCGTGCATTCGTTTTAATTTATCTTTGAAAAAGTGTATGCTGTCAGATCCTTTAATTTCATTAGACAGATTGTTCCACTCACGTATTATTTTTTAAAAGAAAGATTTTGAAAATATTTCCTTCCTAATGAAGGGTGCGAGAAGTGAATTATTTCTTCGGAGATTATATGCATCAGTATTATGGGAGATCAGATTACAAATTTGCTCAGATATTGTAATGTTAACGACATTATTATTTTATGAATATTGTTAACCTGTGCACATTTCTACGGTTTTCCATTTTTTGCAAGCCTGATACGGACTTTAGGACTCGGTCCATTACTAGTAATATTGAACGCATCTGAGCAAACAAGAGTTGCTTTACGTTGAAATTTTTCGATGGCGTCGGATTCAGATCTTAGGCATGCATCGTATATAATATCGCCATAATCGAGAACTGGTTGGATGGTTGTTTTGTATAACATTCCTTTACAGCTTCTCGGAAGTAATCACTGGCATCTGCGAATGACATTTAATCGTCCGTCAGCTTTTGGGATTGCTGCATTGCTATAGACTGACCAAGAAAGAGTATTACTGACGGTTACGCCAGGGTGTGTTTGTTGATCAACCTCCAATATTTTTTCGCCATTTAAAAACAAATCCGGGTGATTTGGGCGGTTTTGTTCCTCGATACGACCATGCAAACTCTGTTTCTGTAGCATTAAAATTTATGAGCCATTGTTCTCTGAATACTGGCAATCGTTGGAGATCTCTGTTTACTTTGTAAGGAAAAAAAGGTAATTTCAGTTATTTGTCGCGGTACCGAAGTATTGTCAGCGAAAAGATTTATCAGGCGTTCCATGCCATTGTCAGTATCATCACTATAGATTAGAAACAGACGGGATCCCATTATTCTAAATAGCATATATTTGACTCCACACCGTTTAGTACAACTGACTGATAACGTTCCGAGATGTAGTCCTTAAGCCAATCAAGGACACAACCAACAATGTCCATTTTCTGTATTTTAAAAATTAACCCCTCATGCCAAACTTTATCAAATGCTTTTGATATATCTAAGAATACCATGCATGTATCTTTCTCATAATTTATGTCTTGGTAAATTTGCTGCACTACTTTAAGCAATTGGTTGATTGTGGTTTTTCTTCAAACCTGAGTTCTTTTCTGTAAGCAATCTGTTTTCAGTTAAATATTGATAAAGACGTTTAAAATTATCTTCTCAAGGACTTTGGACATATTCGATAAAAACGATATGGGTCGATAATTACGTTTTGATGAATTGATTGTTCTAGAAGCCGTACGTTATTGTTGTTTTATTTTTACAGACTATCAATAGGAAAAACCTACATTGAATTTAATCAAAAGTTGCTTAGAGTTTATATTGTTAGCTTTTCTAGTCCTCCAGGTTTATTAGGATTACCGTAATAACCTTCAGTATTGGGACAGAAAGGTCTGAGCAAACTGTGTAGACCCTGAGCAGATGCAAAACGCGGCGTCTGATCAGAGTCTATTCTGTTAGCCACTCATCCAGCAACATTTCAGACATATCAACAGGTAGTAAAATGGTAATGTTCCAATTTTAGTACAGATATGACAATGAGTTAAGGTGTCACTATATTTAGAGCAAATACGGTATATATTGCATGTAAAATAGAAGACAGCAGCTGCCTAAAGTGCTTGTGTGGAGTCTGTAAATCGTCGCCCAACACTTCGATATAGTGCTGTAACAGAGGCTTATAGTTCTACTAACGGGGCTATCAGCTCCCTAGTATAGATTATACAACATTTTGTGTGCAGTAGGCCTATCATCTGATTGGCTTCTGACTGAGAACTTATCAGGAATACATGTACAAGCTAGTTCTCTTAGTGAAACAGTTATGATAATATAATAGCTTTCGATTCTGCAGTACTTCATTAAAAGGTTATAGAAATAACAATTACACATGCCTGCCCAGTCAAAGCTGGTTTGGGTAAAATTTTCAGCAGACGACATTTTGAAATATTTTTCTTATTTTTTTCTTCCTAAAACAGGGTTTGATTTTTCATGGACACTGTCTCCTTAGGACACTGTTTGCCTGAAATGTCAAATCCTGTTTTCTTGGAAAAGATAAAAAAACAAATCTTATCACATCGTCGTCTGCTAAATTTGCCAGGAGAGTGGTAAAAGTAAAAGACCACAGTAAAGATAATAAAACAAACTCATTTTTAAGGGTTACACAAACACATTAATGCTGATCACTGCTGGAATCAGTTAGCCAATGATATGGCACTTGCCTCCTGTAAGTCGTTTCAAGGATAATAGTCCCGTTAGTAGAATTATAAGGCTCAGTTCTAATATTATTGAATATTTCTAGTTCTTTTGAGCTGAAACAGTATTTGTAAAAATAGAATTCCGGAAAGCTGCAACTGGGTATGAAGGTTGTTGAATTTATCATCGTTCGTCAGGAACAGACTCGATAAAAATATAAGTGAAGATACACGAGTCTTCTAATTTTTGAGTAATTTTGTCAGTATATCCAAAGGCTCCCTACTTGAGAATGTTTTTGTTCTAGGAATCATACCATTATGAAAACACGCCTATTCAAATATATTGAAAAATTCACCTCCAAAACATGAAAATTTTCAGATAAAAAAATCCGATATTTCGCTCAAAAAATAGATTGTGGGCACTTGTTAGAACCGCCTCTGTGAGGCGGTTCTAACGAGTACCCACAATCTATGTTTTTAGCAGGAATAAGAAAAATAATGTATACCCCTGTAAACCCCAGTTTTGCAATATAAAAAGTGGGGTTTAAGGGGGTCACAAGTATATAGGCATGTTTTCGTGATGGTTTTTATTTTACCATTCGACCAAAAGTTGATTTATTTTACCATTCGACCAAAATAGGTTGTTAATAGAATCACACTATTTACATTGAATTTAATTTAAAGTAGCTCCGGTGACCCCGAGAGAGTTGATAAAGTATATATAACTACGTGCAGTTATGGTGTTGACTGCTGAAGTTATTGTTTAATTTTGCCTACTTTTTGTTGGTGAGATGCTTCTGTTGTGAATATTGCAATATCCGACATACAAATAAAGAAGATCTGCAGCAGAGCGATACCTTGGTACAGTCAGTAAAAACAACTGAAATTTCTTAAACAAGTTTTAATCCATCGAAACCGCGCCTTTAATTTTGGCGGAGCGCTCAACTGCAAATATGTGTTCGGTCCGCGTAGGGTCTTCTGTCGCCAGAGGCGGATTCAGATGGGGCTTAGAGCTTCACTCGATCCGCCCTTTGACTTAAAATTCCAATTTCATGTTGGGTTTTTTTGTTTTTTTTTGTTGTTGTTGTTTTTTTTCTTTTTTTTTTTTTTTTTTTTTTTTGTTTTTTTTTGTTTTTTTGTTTGTTTGTTTTTTGTTGTTTTTTTTTGTTTTTTTTTTTTTTTTGTTTTGTTTTGTTTTTTTTTTTTTGTTTTGTTTTGTTTTGTTTTGTTTTTTTTTTTTGTTGTTGTTTTTTTTTTTAATAAATTTTGGATGCCGTATTTACCCTAAATATCCACATATCTTACTTTTTACCATTTACCACATACCTCTCTTCAAAAGACGTCCACTTTTAAGCCTATGAATGTGTATAAAGGCTGGATGAGCGGCAAACAGTGTAGATCCTGATCAGACACCGTGTCCTATGGCGACTGGTGGCATCTGATCGATCAGACGCCGCGTTCTGTGACGTCTGATCTGGGTGTACACTGTTTGCTCAGGCCTGTCTTTCCGAATACGTAGACAAAGTACGGTACCTCGATCAAATCGAACCCCTCAGAAATAATTCTGGATCCTCCCCTGGCTTCATGTGTGAAATATCACAGAAAAATATGTATGCAGACTTCCAAATATGAGAAGTTTATTATTGACGATCATCGTATTCAGTCAGTTAAGTTTGTAGTAAGTACGATTACGGAAGCGCCACAAAAAGATATGGAGGCGGCACAAAAAGATAAGAAATCGCAACAAAAAGCCTTAAAACATATCCCGTCGCAAACATTAGTTCAAGCACTCGACTCAACTTTCAAACGTATTAACTTTCCGTCTTAATTGTTCTTTCAGATATCTTAAATTTTCTTTTGTATAGCTAATTATATATTTATAGAATGCAAGTAGTTTTTAATCTCTCCTGTCTCCTGACTAAACTAGAACATGGCATGATTTCTTTGTTGATAAGATTGAACATGGTTCATATGCTGACTATGGTGATAGCGTTACTGCGTAGGTTGACATACGAGCCGCAAAGTGGGCAAATGTGCCTTCAGACATATGCGCTTAGCGAAAACTGGTCAGACTGCGCATTTATGCAGTCTGATCAGAATCTTCATATGTGGCTCTGTGGATAACTAGGTATTCCATTATGAAAACAAGCCTATTCAAATATACTGAAAATTTTACCACCAAAAAAAGAGATAATTTTCAGATAAAAATGTTGATATTTTTTAATTTCTGCTCAAAACATAGATTGTGGGTACCCGTTAGAACCGCCTCGGCAACCGCCTTGCCGAGGCGGTTCTAACGAGTACCCACAATCTATGTTTTTGAGCAGAAACAAGAAAAATAAGTATACCCCTGTAAACCTCAGTTTTACTATATATAAATGGGGTTTGAGGGGGTCAAAATTATATAGGCGTGTTTTCGTGATGACAGCTTCTTTCAGCGGTCAGCAATGGCTGGCCCAGTTTGCGCGAATATGCAGGCTGATATGAAACTTCACTTGGTGCATATGTTTTAAGGTATATTTTCTCAATTTGCGACAAATGTTTCAAGGAGAAGTTATCAATCAGTGGCGTGATATCTGCAAGATACAAATGGTTGCAGTTTCCCACGAATAAAAAGTGCCATACACAAAAAAGTTCTTAAAAAGAATAACCATTGAGACCAATGAACACACTCACAAAAAAAATACGAAAACAGCTGACTTGTCAAGCGCTCTGGCAAACTTGCTACTTTCGGCCAACAAGGCCTCATCACTGACACTAATATAAGTTTTCAAAGTGGCCTCAATGATCTTAAAAGCCCAGAAAAATATAAATTACACTGTACCGAAGAACGAGGAACGATTTACAGCCGCCACACGACGCTAACAGCAGCTATACCACTGATAGTGTCATGCTGAATACATCACGTAAACATGCCTATGTAATTTTGACCCCCTTAAACCCCACTTTTATATAGTAAAACTGGGGTTTACAGGGGTATACATTATTTTTCTTATTTCTGCTCAAAACATAGATTGTGGGTACTCGTTCGAACCGCCTCGTACCCACAATCTATGTTTTGTGTAGAAATATGAAAAATATCAGAAATTTTTATCTGAAAATTTCCATTTTTTGATGGTAAAATTATCAATATATTTGAATATGCGTGTTCTCGTAATGATATTAAGATGCCACGCCCACTTCTAATTTCCAGCCAATCAGATTACTTGATCCGGGGTTTTGATAGAAATTCACATATATATAGACAAACAGTGAAGATCCAGATCAGTTGGCTTCTTCAGAAACCAACTGATCTGGATCTACACTGTTTGCTAAGACAGGGCATGTCATGTTTAGCAAGAAAAGGGTTAACACCAGCTATATACGTGTAATGGTAAATACATTCTGAAAAAAAAAAAAAAAGACCTTTTGATGAAAGCAACAAACGCATTATGTTTTAAAGCAACGAAAAGACCAGACTCGATTCCAGTCGTTCAAATGTCATGAAAAGTTCACACTGTATTATGACGGTTCATAATCAAAACCCTAGGAGTGCTAAAACAGACATTTTTTTTTTTTTTTTTTTTTTTTTTTTTTTCCAAATGAATCAACTAAAGTAAATCTAACATGGGCGACGCCAAGCGTAAAGGTGTCTTCGAGCATGTTAAAAAAGCCAGATTCACATTCATCCTGTACATGCGTAAAGTCTCATCCGGGCCGCCGCCCACCATTCATTCTTCTGTAGTATTCAATGATTTTGTCAGCGAACAGTGAAGACTCTAATCAGACTGCACGGCCGATCTGGGCCTTCATTGTCCCCATTTATGCTTGAATATTTTCAATAAACTCTCCAAACATGAACTTTGGAAGGTTCCATTGTATAGTCAAAGGGGTGTTATATAGAAATCATCACATCTGCTTTTCGTATTGAAACTCTCTAATGTTATTGCAAACAGTGTAGACCCTGATCAGATGCCGCGGCGTCTGATCTGGGTCTACACTGTTTGCCAATATCCCCTTTATGGGACGCTAGGCATATAAAAAGGTTAAATTCAGGGAAAAAATTTGAGGTTTCAGCACAGAAACATACAAGACAAACGGTTTCTAATAAGATATTGTCAATAACAAATGGGCCCTCAGAAAACGTACCTATAGACATGTGTGTCAAGCGCAGAATCCGATCAGCATGCGCATCCGTGTAGCCTGAGCAGAGTCTTCATTGTCCACATGAAGAAGCGTCACATCCTTGGCTATCCAAAAGGAGCCCCGTGAAGATTCTGATCGGATGGAAAACGAATCTCTTATTAACAACTTTAGACTGGACCTAGATATTAGAGATTTGTGTGTAGCACACACTCGAATTCTTAAAAAATATTCAATTGGTGGATGCCGCTTGTGGGTTGCCTCATAGGGCAACAACATACGGGCGGCATCCGCTATATGCTTTTTACCTTATAGAGTCAGGTACATGATGAGGCAGAGATATATTAAGAAAGCACAAAACTAAAGGCTTACATCTGTATTGCTATACAAATCAATTGAAAGCTTTCTTTTAGTAAATCACTTGCCGTCTGCCTCCTTTACACATTTATATTTGCCTTTAGTTTGGTCAGACTACAAAACATCTTGTTATCCATTGCATTATGTTATTTGAAAAATTTAAATGTAAAATATACAGAATCAGAAATAAAATATTCAAGCCCCCCAAAAAAGATTCTGTTCAGATAATGCTAATGTGCAGGTTGACCTGAAACTTTGCTGGGCATCACGAAAACATGTCTATGTAATTTTGACCCCCTCAAACCCCATTTTTATATAGAAGAAAAATGAGGTTTGCAGGGATATACATTATTTTTTGTTATTTCTGATATAAAACATAGATTGTGGGTACCCGTTAGAACCGCCTCAATGAGGCGGTTCTAACGGGTACCCACAATCTTTGTTTCGAGCAAAAATAACAAAAAATCACATTTTTTCATCTGAAACTTTTCGTTATGCGGCCATAAAAAGTGTCATTATATTGAATGGGCGTGTTTTCGTAATGGAACTTGTGTGAAGGTACGTTTCTTCACATTGAGGCTCAAATAATTTAGTTTCTTTCATTTAGAATAAAACACCCAAGCGTATTACGTCTTTCCAGATGATAAGATAAACACAGTGTGCAATATGTGGCTTGTATGTATTTCAGTCTTACTTCAAGGCACATCTCCATGGCTACATGTCACTTTTTACTGACGTGGATTGTTAACAAAGATGTTTGTACCTATGACACTTTCAGGAAAATAATCTCTGTGCCATTAGTCGATATAATTTAAAGCCGTGTTTTCTTTTAAACCTCAAGGCGACCCAGGAGTCTTTACAAAAGTGCAAATAACATTTAACTTTAGCACTCTTTGAGCGAAAACAGCATGTGATAGATTGGTGATATTTCATCCCATTTTTTTTCAGCAAATTGGGTTGCCATCTTATGTGCATTGCTTCCTTAAGAGACAAGTCACATGATTTGGGTTTGTTTGGAGTTAAACGACCCAGTCAACACTATTAAGGCCATGTCGAACCGGTCTATATTTCTAACTTTTTCCTGGACAGGCTTAGTCCTTTTAAGCGGTGAACCGTTGCTTGTGCACATTCTTTCGCCAGAAACTGACAACTGTCCTTCTTGAATCAGCGGAAGAGAGAGAATAACCGTAGAAAATATTTCATGACCAATCTCCACGAAAGAATGTTGCTGGACCCGGCGGGAGTCGAACCCGTGACCTTCTGATCACCAGTCGGCCGCACATCCGACTGAGCCTACGAGGCCGACACGTCTACTTTTAGGAGAGACGGAGGGGCGAAACATATTTGAAAATGTCGCCTGCTGTTTTATATATCCAGCAGACAGAGGCTTATTATTCTGCTAATGGCCTATGAGCCTTGAAACGACTTACAGGAGGAAAGTGCCATCTCATTGTTTAGCTGACTCCAGCAGTGATTGGCATTAATGTGTTTGTATAACACTTGCTGCAAATTAAGAAGATCATAGTAAGACAAGATTTCAAACTGTAGTTTTTTTTTTTTAACCTTAACCCACTCTGGGCAAATTCAGCAGACGACAATACGATAATATTTTCTACTTATTCCCCAAAATAGGGTTTGTCACTTCATGCAAACTGTCTCCGGAGACAGTTTGCATGTATTGTCAAAACCTGCATTTTCTTTTTTTTTTTTTTTTTTTTTTTTTTGCGGGGGGAGGTGGGGGCGGTGTGTGGGGGATAAAAAAATGTATTTCAAAATGTTGCCTCATGAAAATTTTACTCAACATGCTAACCAGTTTTTGACTGGGCAGCTGGCATGCAAATTATTATTATTTCTGTAAACATTTAATGAAGTACTGCTGAGGTGATAGCTATTATCATAACAGTTTATTTAAGAGAACAGGATTGTATTCTTAATAAGCTTTCAATTCTAAGCCAATCAGATGATAGGCAACCCGCACAGAACATGTTTTGTACTCTATACTGGGAGCTGATAGCCATGTTAGTAGAATTGTAAACCTCTGCAGCAGTCTATAGGTTTAAAAGCTATTGGTTTGATCGCGAAATGATTTTTCTAACACTGTGACTTCATGCCTGGACATTTATGTGATCTATATGGTGCCATTCACTCATTAAAGACTGAATAAACTCCCCCACTATATATTGGAAGAGTCCATTTTCAGTTTTAAGTATGTCGGGCTGCATGATGTACATATTCCAAAAGAAAAATGGTTGAACTATTGAACTATTTGCAAACGGTGGAGACCCTGATTAGACGCCGCGTTCTGTGGCGTCTGATCTGGATCTGTACTGCTTGCCAGTTACCCGTTTAGGGGTCTCCAGTCTTCAGTAGGTTAAGGGAACATGTCTATGTCAAATATATACGTCTTTGTCATAGCTCTAGATAAGTATTTTTAGCAATTTTTTTTTTTTTTTTTTTTTTTGGACTGTTTTCTTATTTCTACACAAAAAACATATGTTGTGGGTACTCATTAGAAGTGCCTCGCAGAGAGAACATATTGTAAGACACTTGCATTCCAAAAAAATTTTCCCGCCATTTAAATTTATCTGCCAGCTTCCGCATTGCTATTTAATAGTTATATTATCAGAGAAATTATTAAGAGATGTCACTGTATTTAATTAAAAAAGGTAATAAAAAAGCTAAAATATATATTATATTAAAACTGTGACATCATAATTTCTCTTACCGGTTTCTTACATTGCGTGTGAAACGCTTACTTCTAAGCCATCGATCTAGATAAGGCTTTTTTTCCAACCATATCCCAGCAGGCATATGACGTTAATACTAACGTCGGCTCAACGTCGATGCAACGTCATGACGTTGCATCGACGTTGACGCCACGTTGTATTAACGCCATGTGCCTGCTGGGATTGTCTTGATTTTTTTCCTCATTTTTCACTGATACTTTCTAAACGAGTTATCAAGAGGCGTAGCCCCTATTGGACTCTGTTGCCTGGCTACGTTAAAAATCTAACTGATTGATTGATCAAATTATAAAGAGCATTTTATAACAAACTAGGCGCAGCTGCATTTCATTTGGAAGTTGTGTTGGGAGAGGGTTCGGGATCCACTTTTTAGGCTTATTTTGCTAGCGTGAGGGTACCACCATCGGACACCTAAGAACTGCCTTTTCAAATAAAATTTACAAATTGTAACATCAAAAGTCTATCACCAGTATGTGACTTGCAAAATACGTACCTCATGTATGGAATCGGTAAACATCAGCTGTTGTATGACGTCATAAGGTGGAATCGGGGAGCATTCATTATCTCACAGGTAGCCAGCGTATAATTTTGGTTAGGGGTACCCCCATCGGACACCTTTATTTTCTGTACATGTAAACTAACTACGCTTAATAATATTTAATGAAACTTTGTAAAAGCATATATTTGTTTACTATAAATAGACAAAAACAACCCAGAAGTCTAAAACACAGTGAAATATGTTAATATTCATGCATAGTATACCTAATGGAAATAACACAATACAAATATTTGTGTCACATTCCACATTTAAATTGATTTGCTTTAAAAAAAAAACAAAAAAAAACAGAACACTGTGAATACTTATTTGACTGCTGTAACCCTATAGGTATAAAACGTTGAAACGACGCCAAAACAAAGTTTAAAAAAAAATAACATTGAATTGGCGTTGTTTCAACGTTGTTTGCCTGCCGAGTATTTATCATGGGGAGTCTATTCTTCCACCAAACTACACTGGTAACATGCCCAATTATCCTGAAATACTAGACTCAAGTCCACCAGAGTTTGCTGATCACTAGGGAGGCACTCATAATGAAACCAACGATTACAGTAATCACAGCCTGTCCAGGTGTAGCCTTTCCTATAACCGAGCATACATACTTCACACAAAGAATCAGTATAACATGCCTCTTCGTCTGACTCAACAACTATAGAAAAATCACTCTTCTTCTGGCCCATTTTTTCCTTTTTCTTCCCTCCCACCCTTTTCTTGCTCTCTGTAAAATTATTCTTAGTTTTCTCTGATTTCTCTGAACCTTCTTTTATAACTTTTCTACTTGGAATGCAGCTACCCTCAATAATGATTTTTGTATTAGTTATAACTCTCGCGCCCTCAATTTTCTTTCTTTTCCTGGAATTTTCCTTTGGTTTTGGAGGATCAACGAGTATGTCCTGAAGAGAGGCAGGAATTAATCCTAATTTTACCAGGATATTTTCCTTATCCGCACCACAGTGACTACACAAGTTGTCCTCAGAAGGTTTTTCTGGGCTCGTAGACTGAACAGGTTGTGATTTAATAGGGTTGTTAACAGCTTTAGGGTTATACGGATAAATGCCAGTTCCCTGAAAAGAAGCTGCAACTTTCGATCCTGATATTTTAGACATGGCAAACTGGAGAATTTTAGGAAATTTTTCTCTGGGAACCAAACGTGTACCTGCATAACCCAAAGCAACGGAAATCTCTGCCATCTGAGATTTTAATAAATTAAAATATCCTTTATCCAACGGCTGAAGAAGATGCGTACTATGAGGTGGTAAACACAATAATTCAACATTATTTTCCTGGGCTAAACTAATAATATCAGGACTTAAATGTGAGATATGGTTATCCATTATAAGTAAAATAGGCCTTTCTACTCCACATTCTGCAAGAAAAACGTCTCTGAACCATGCATGAAATAAATCTGTAGTAATGTAACCATTCTGGGTAGCAGAAATGCTCCACGATGTTGGTATATCCTCTATGATATTTCTAGGGAGACATTTTTCAAATATTATAAGAGGAGGGATGATTTTGCCATCAGCAGAAGCAGCAACATGAACAGTGGTATGACCAGTAAACCGAACAGACTGTTGATATGCATGTTTGGTTCCACGTCTAACAATCACTTTTCCACGATATGTTTCTTTTCCAGAGAATCCCGTCTCGTCACAATTAAAAATAGCGCTTGGTTTTGATCTTATACCAAGTCTTTCAAGGGTATCTCCCAACAGCTGAAAATACTGATCTATCTGTTCTTTGGTGACTTCAGCACGCGCCCTTTCTAGATTATCTGGACGCCTTTCTGTAAGTTCAGGGTGTTTTTTTATGAAACGCTTTAACCATTTTTTAGAGGGACCTTTATCTAAATTCATTTGAGTTTCTCTGTTTGATTTTTTAGCAATGGCGACTACAAGGGTAGATATCATTTTCCTAGTTAATGGAAACCCTCTGTCAGACATATATGTAATGTAATTACAAAGTGCAGTTTCGTCTGTTGCACTGAGTGTTTTCTTATACACACTTTCTACATTATGTCCTTTGTATTTTCCAAAAGCATGATCATACAGGGTGGATCTAGGAATTTTGCAGGACTTCGCGACAGATCGTATACTTTTCCCAGTCTTAATCTTGCGCAATGCATTATCCATTTCCTCTCTTGAATAGGCAGGGAGATTGGGATCTCTTAGATTAGGCATTCTGAAATGAAAGGTGGATCCTTTTCAAATATTTTGCCAAGGAAAAAAATGAGAGTAAATAAGATAGAGCATATACATTTTCAAAAAAAAAAAGAAGAAGAAAAAGAAGATACAAAAATATACTGATAGGATACTGAAGAAGAAGAAGAAGAAGAAGAAGAAGAAGAAACAGAAGCAGAAGAAAAATACTCCTGGCCTGTTCGTGAGAGACATTTGGCATTCATGTAATTATTGTGACTAGTCCGATTTTAAAGCAAAACATAACAAAAAGTATTTGAGAATTTGGAAAGGTTTATAGATTTTTACATTAAGAGTAGCATTTATTATTCAGTAAGCACCACCACCCTCTCTCTCCCCTCCCCCCACCAATCACACACACACACACACACACACACACATACACACACACACACACACACTCCTTTCCCGCCTCTTCTCCGTTGTGCACTGACAAAATATCTGTTATTTATATCTGTAATTGGATGTGAAGCTTTCTGACCTGAAAGATAAAATAATGTACGCTCCCTCAGGCTGATGACGTTTGTTTACGTTGTGCTATATTTAGAATTTAACCGGTGTCGAGATGTGGACCTCAGAGATGCGGACAAGAGTACAATTCTCTTTAATTTCTCGAAAAGTTGGTCGAACTTAAATACAAGACTTACATTTTTTGTTAGGTGAGTAAAAACTCCACCCAAAGTTGATAATTAGACTATTCAACTGTATTTAGTTATGGTGAAATCACTGCGTTGATTATCGGTGTACTGTCTCTGACGTGAATCCCTCTTCGACAAACATCGTCTGTAAAAAATACGTTGACGCGCTCGAGACGCGAAAAGCACGCGAAAGTGTCGAGAATAGGACCACAAAACGTGACTGTAATTGGTTTTAAATTGGAAGAGGTGCTTCTCCTTCAAAACAAGAAAAGATCGTAAATGTGTCCGATGGGGGTACCCTGTCCGATGGGGGTACACTCACGCTATGTCTTGCTCCTTGCCAAGACATGCGCATCATAAGTTTCATTTCCAAACTTTTGGGGTTTAGCCACACTGATGAAGTTTAAATAACAGAAAGGTTTCTGTGGCAATAATTAGATATAGTTAAACTCATATTGCAAACCATTGGGTCGGTATGTCTGCTGGTGGATGATTCGTTCGTCCCCGATGTTGTCACTAGCTCAGTATCAGTTCCTCAGTACTTAGGTTGATACTGCGATCTTAACGCCAGTACTTGAATTAAATAACTATTTTTATACCTAAATCGTTGTTATGGTACAAATTCAAAAAAAATCTAAAACTAAGACTGACTTGTCAAAATGACATGTATCTTAGTGGATTCGGGATCCACTTTTTAGGCTTATTTTGCTTTCTGTATGTCTTGCTGCTTGCATCATACGTTTCATTTCTAAACTTTTGGGGTTTAGCCACACTGATGAAGTTTAAATAACAGAAAATGCCTCTGTGGCAATAAATTAGGTATAGTTAAGCTCATATTGTCAGAGTACAAAGCATAAGATTATATTTAACATAGATTAGACACTTACTTTAAAGGAAATAAATACTCTTTCAGGAGAGACACCCCTGTCAAATGTTTTGTGCCTATTCTGAACGAGATTTACTATTAAACAGTAAGAACTTGCACAACTCCCACCCCCATCCCCCCACCCCCGTGGGGAGTAGAGTAGACCACTTTTCAGAATGGGCTTGGTTAATAGAATTGCAAACAGGAAGTCACAAAAATTGTTTTTTTGCTTGTAAAGTATAGAGGAAAATAAATAAGTGTGTACAGTTCCCTTAATCCAGTTACCTTCACTCTTCGGACATGTCCATTTCCAATAAAAAGGGTGTCTGGTTAGTTTTTGTTATCACTAGGTTTTATAGAAATTCCTGTATTAAATGCAAACAGTGTAGACCTTGATCAAACGCCGCGTTCTGTGGCGTCTGATCTCGGTCTACACGGTTTGCCAATGTTCCTTTTTAACGGTTAAAGCAAAGTTCATCACTCACCTACACACTGGGGAATTCAAATGTGTATTTGGAAGTGCACATGTTCTTTTAGGTTTACTAAAAACATAAATTTCGCTAATGATGTGCCAAAATATATGTCTTTTACAACAGTATCACTATATCTCTTAAATAACAGTTCATCTTCTATACCGTTTAGTTTCGTTTCTTCTATATTGAAGAAAGAATATTTCAATTAACTTGATTTATATTCTTTCGCTGATTTCCTAATACAAGTGGTACATGTAAGAATCCTCCCTTTGAAAAAAGGCGAAATTACGAGTTTAACATGTGGAAATTTAAATGTTGTCATATGGCATTGTGAACACCATTTTCCTGTTGTCCTTGAATATATGCCATTAATTTTATTTCATGTGAAATTAGGAGTTTAAATGATGTATTTTTTTTTTTTTTTTTTTTTTTTTTTTTTCGGTGCGGGATAAAATACTCATTTTTGTTTGCCTCTTGAATTTAGCTTAACTAGGGTTAAGCCATAAATACCATGTTAATAAAACATTTTTTTTTTTTTTTTTTTTTTTTACAGTTCAATTAACTGAAAAAAAATGATTTATTGCATTCATCAGTAAACCACTTCCACTGCAGTGTTGTTTAATCTATTAACCCGTAGCCTGGAGAGTTTAAGTATCAGTACGTGACATTTAAAGATTTTTTTTCGCAAACTATGCTCTCTATTTTATTTATATAGTTAAGAAAATAGTTTAAATATTTAACTGTTTTCTTCCGCTTTCCCCCCCGCCGCGCCCCCACTATATTTTCTATTTTATTTATTTACTTTCCAAGAAAACAACGGTTTAATCCATTTTTGTTGGTTCCTTCCTAATTGTCTCTTTGAAACAATCAGGATACAGTGGCAGCCTATCTTCTATTGAAAATAATAAGAAAACTATAACATTTTATGTAAGTGTACAAATGTATCCTGCAGCGTGTTAAAGATAAAGAGTCAAAATGATAAAAGCAGATTATGCTTTAAGTTGCAAACTGAAGTACATTCTTCGGTTGAATATCTTCAAAGAAACCTTATATATATAGAATTTATAGGTAAACCAAAGAGGTTTTGTCAGATTTAATAAAGATGTATGATTATATTATTTGAGCTGCGAAAACGTGTCTTCGGTCATAAGCGGACAGCGACGGCCCAGATCAGACTGCGCATCCGCGCAGTCTGATCAGGACCTTCGCCGTCCGCTTATAGAATCATTGGATACTGTAGAGCTTAACGGAATATGGTAAAGTTCCTAATCAGACTGTATATCCCCGCTCGCTGATCTGGATCTTTACTGTTTGATTTACCTAGAAGACAGCTTTTATTATGCCGCTGCTCATTTAAAGCTAGCGTATCAAATGCGACCTAAAGACTTTCCAGAAACCTTCTAATTTTGACATGTATGTCTATAAAATGGACATTGAGTATCTCTGTAGAGCTTACAGCTGTCAAATTCTATAGATAGTCCATTACATTATTTCATCTTAAGAAGAGATTGCTGTTCAGATTTTCTGGTGTGTCTGTGACATTGTTACCGTATTTACCCTAAGAACAGGGACAGACAGGCCCGTTCCATGGCGGTTGTTCTGGTTGTCTTTGTTTTTTATGTCGCCCTGTGGCTACTTGCTGCTCGGGGGCGGGAGGGGCTAACTTCCTATATATGGCATAGTACGGATGTGCGGGCCAAATAACCCCTTTTTCAGCGCTACTAAGTATATGATTAGCCCCCTTTTTTCAGGCAAGAGTATATGATTGACCCCATTTTATCTGGATTGGTATCCGAAAGGCCCCTCTTTTCTGATGTATCCCGGTACATGCACATATCTTTCGTTCAGAAATTTTCAGAGGCTGCTTGTTCGTTTGGTACTCAATGAAATGATTGCGATATTTGTCTAACATTCAGCAATAAATGAAGAAAACAAGATGAATGCCTAACAGCATTATGGACGGGTTTTTCAAAAGGTCAATGAAAAGGTAGTGTCTCTAGGCTCAGGTAGGCTCGTCCAACTATCTTCTTCAGTGCTGTTTTGGTGAGACTGATAAGTCTTTCCCACCATCCTCCATACCACGGGGCCCGTTTCGGTATGAACTGCCAGTCAACCCCATATTGGCAAAAGTATCTCTGACGGAGGTAGAATCAAAAAACGTCTTCAGGTAGGTGGATGCAGACTGGAAGGTCGTAGCATTGTCAGAGATAATAAGTTTCGGTAAGGACTTCCGGCTAACAAATCTCCTAAAGGCTTGAAGAAATGAATCTGCCGACATCCTGGCCATGGCACCAATTTGGGGAAAACACTTAGAATAATGAGAAGTACTTCGTCCAGGTTCTTTCCTGTTAATCACTTTAATGGCGTACATAAGAACAATGACGTTAACCGTAGCAACGTCAAAACAACATTACAACGACAGTGACGTACGTTAACGCAAAAGCAATGCAACATTATGCGTGACGTTAAGGAAAAGAGGCAAATCACGACACCACCTAATATCTGATAAATTTATACTGTACAATGCCGTATATACCCTTAGTATTGGACAGACAGTCCTGAGCTAACAGTGTGGACCCACATAAGACCCCACCTTAGATCTATTAAATGTATACTGTAGAATATCATAGATATGCTAAGAATTTGACAGGCAGTCATGAGCTATATAGCAGTGTAGACCCAGATACTTTATAAAACCTATTCAAAGTACTGAACAGACAGTCCTGACCTAACAATGAAGACCAAGATCAGATGCTCACTTACATTAAACAAATGGATACTGTAGAATACCCGATATTGTAGAATACCCTAAGTATTTGACAGACCGTCCTGAGCTAATAGTATAGACCCAGATCAGAAGCCCATTTACATCAAATAAATGGATACTGTAGAATACGATTTATACTTAAAGTATTGGACAGACTGTCCTAAGAAATTAATATATATATATATATATATATAACAACAACACTAACAGCAGTAATAATGATAATAATATTAATCCAAACTTGGACAAAATCACCTAATTACATAGTCATTGACTTGCTAAAATAAATATGTAATTTCTAGAATGTCTACAGTCACCAGTAAAAATGATTTCATATGCCAGACTGTCCAAAGACGCAGGCAGGCATAGGTATACACAGTTTTCATGTACATGAATATAAAGACCTGTAGAAACGTCAGACATTCATTATGAAATAAAAGAATATACATCAGTTGACCTTAACAACAGCTGACCACAGGCTGATTCCTGTAAAGTGTATAAACCTAATTTTTCACAAACCATTTAGAGTTCCCTGTTGGGGTTAGATCAATATATCCATGATGATAAACCATTAAAGCACTTAAGCCAGTTTTATGCATTACATAAGGACAGTGGGTTTCACTAGTCTCCAGTGACCAGCCTTTATAGTCATGATATTACTTTGGTTTTATTTTAGTGGATTATTAAACAGATTATAAGAAAAAATATTTTGTCACTAGAGACTGCAGCCAGTCTAGAGTATGTGCTGTAATTACATCAGATACGGTAATTTACTGTTGTGCAAACCTGTAGACTTTGAATAAATTATGGCCATTTTTTAGCTTTTGAACCAGTTGAACTAGAACGTTGATTTTCCTTTCATTTACTTATTTATTGACAAACTTTGATAGATGGAAAAGGCAGGGTACTGTAGAATTTAGTTATAGTAACTGTATCACATAAATACTTTGATAGATATGCTGGTTGATGTATGATTCTTAATCAAAGTTTTGTTACATATAAGTTTAACCCTGCTTAGTGACTTTGAAGTCAAGGTCCAGGGCTTAGAGTTTTCATGTTAAATTTTTTACTTTTAAGAAGCTTGAGTTGCATGTTTTCCTGGGGACGTGAATTGATATAGCTGATACTTGGATTGATGTTAGATACTGGCCCAAGAATTTACTGAGTGCAAGCCCACCCTCAGCAGTGACATTGGCATAACCAGAGCCTCAAAATGTTTCCATCTAATGAACAAGTGTTATTTTTTTATGTCTTGCGACAGGTCTTGTTTATTATTTTATTTTACTTTATTCATTTATTTATTCAGTTTTGTTTGCTTCAGAATCCAGGACATGAACAGTGATGAGGGAAAACATACAATTGGATGGCCTGTAAGGAGAGGACATCAGAAGCTTGAGAGTGAAAGAAAGACTAACCTGCTACAGACTTATCCTGGGATAGATTTGCTTGTAAGTACAGCCGCGGAACAACATTCTATTATCAAAATATCAGCAGAAGCAATATAACAATCATAGCTCTGGATAAGAGTAGTCTCCAGGCCAATATTTATTTATTTCTCCTGGATCATGAGATCTTATCTGGAAATAATGATTTATGATTGGTTAATCACCTATTAAGCCATAGTTTTATGAAACTTTCATACTTCTATATTTCCAGAGAAGTGCCCATGATTAAAGAGGTCATTTAACAAAATTTGTTTTACATTTGTTTCATAGAACAGAAGATCATCTAATGTTAGAGTTGGTTCGACATTATTAGAGGTTTATGAGCAAGATCAAGACGCTCCTCAGGTAAACATTCTGTCATAGACACTATTCAACATCTCATATTTGTCTGTGTGTCCTCCACCCCGCGTCCGAAGTTGTCTGGTTGGTAGGATAAAGTTTTTTGGGTTTTTTTTTTCTTTTTTTTTAAGTTTATCCTAATAATAGCCCGTGTAACTCCCTTAAACGTATGTCTGTCCGTATGACTTGTGCGTCCCTAGTTTATTGATGTGGTGGGTTTTCGATTTCTGATCCGTTTCATCCTAATAATAACCCTTCTTTCCTTAAACCCAACTTCTTCCCTTAAACTCAACATCCTCCATCCCTCCCTGCAAAGCGCGTCCGAAGTTTTTTGGTTAGGTAGGTTAGGTTTTCAGGGTTTTTTTTCGACTTTATCCTAATAATAGTCCGTGTCACCATAAACTTATCTGTGTCCGTGTGACCTATGCGTCCCTACTTTTTTTGGGTGGGTTTGGGTTGCGATTTCTTTTCCGCTTTATCCTAGTAATAGCCCTTGTGTCCTTTAAACTCTCAACTTTCCTTAAGGCTACCGCTTCTGTAGGGATTTGGATTTCTAGGGGTTTTCGCTTGTTGTCAACCTTACCCTAATAAGAGCCCGTGTCTGTCCGAATACTGTATTACATTGTAATGCACCCCTCTACCGCAAACTGTGTTTGTGTGTGGAGTGTAAACTGTTTTCACGTTGTCCTTTCGTTCGTTTGTCCATCCGTCTATCCAACCATACATCATCCGTTATATTTCAAGTTTTTGATCTTTCTAAAAACTTATCAGAAGGCAGTCATAATTTTGCGGGGGTATATCTAATAAGGACTGTTTATTGACCCTCCTTATTCTTCAAGGTCAAATACTTCAGTATGTTATTTAAAACTGTTTTGGTAAAAGTAACAGATCTTGTTCATTTAGTCATTCCTTTATTCGCTATTGTTTGTTTCAGAACCCAGAACACATTGAGGTGAGGAAATGGATGGCTGTCAGGGGAGGAGGAGGCCATTAAAGGAGGGACAGGAAAAATGCCCTGCTGCATACATGTCCTTAGAAGGATTTTTATTGTAAGTACAACAACAAAACACCATACCGTAATAATGTCAAAGAAAGAAGTATAACAATTATAGCCCTGGATAAAAGAAGTATCCAAGTCAACTTTTTATTTATTGTTCAATCATCATGGGATCTTCTCTGGAAATATGGAATTATGACTGATTGAATGATATCTTAAGCCATGGTTGTATCTGTCATTCATAATTTTATTGAGCCTATGCTTTAAGAGATCATCTTACCAAATTTGTATCCAGTTTTAGTAGAACCGATCTTTATAACAATTTGCTCCACATTATCAGAGGTTTATTAACAAGAACAAGAACTATGTGCTCCACAGGGAAACATTATGTCACCAACACTTTTCCATATCAAAATAATTGATCGCTAAATGCAGAGCTGGAAAACATATGCATATGTTTGTTGTAGTAGTTGATGTAGTAATGGCAGAAATACAAACGCGTTTGTAGACCTGAGGCTTCTGGTTTCCAGCGTATTACATCAAAAAAAATGAAACCAGAAGACACTGGTCGCTGGACGAGGTTCTATTTAATACCTATACATATTGTTGTATTTGTTTTTGTAGTTTTAGTTGTTTATAAAAGCATCGAAAGCAACTTCCAAATCTCAAAAAGTTGAGCTTCATCTTCAGTATTTCTAAAAGTAACTTCGCTTTCATTCATATCAAAGTGGTGAAGTTTCTTAGATGCGAGGAACGTGGAACGATTCCATCAATTATTACTGACACTTCCATGGCAAAATACAGTTGTTTTGGGCACATTTTGAACAGTCACTACTATAACACAACAACACGATGTTAGATACTGGTCCAAAGATGTGCTCAGTGGCAGCCCCGAGATAAGTGCTAATCAAAATGTTTTCATATGATAGACAAGCATAATTTCAGGTGAGCTTTCTTGTCTGGTGACAGGTCTTAGTTTTCTTTATTTATTAATGGTTTATTTTATGTTGCAGAACTCCAAAGATTTGGTCCAAAGATTTGCTCAGTGGAAGCCCCACCCTCAGCAGTAGTCCCGAGATAAGTGCTAGTCAAAATGTTTTCATATGATAGCAAGCATAATTTCAGGTAAGCTTTCTTTTCTGGTGACAGGTCTTAATTTTATTTATTTATTGATGGTTTATTTTATGTTGCAGAACTCAGGATACAAACAGTGAGTCGAGCAATACACGGCTGTATGGGGAGTAGGAGGCCATTTTAAATGGAAAGACAGAGAACGAAACATGCCCTGCTACATACCTGTTCTGGGATGTATTTTTATAATAAGTACAGCAGCATTCATTAAAAGTAGAGTTTGAAATTTATGAACAAGAACAAAGTGGTCCTCAGGGACATATCCTCTCACCAACACTTTCACACAATCTCTGTTTCCATCCGCGATTGTCCGCTTCCTGGTCAACGTCGTGTGACGTCACAACAGGACGACCCCTATATTACGCTGACGCATTTGCGTAATCGATTTTTACCAGCAACGGCAACTGCTCGACAACTTTGGGTTCACGCCCAAACAATCCGACACCTTCTTAGGCAAAACAGCATTCCTATTCGAGCTCGTAGACCGTACACTGGTCCGATTCTCACTGCCCGCCACAGGGCCGCTAGGCTGTTATGGGCTCAACGTCACCTGCATTGGACCCGTCGTCAGTGGCATAACGTGATTTTCTGTGCTGAATCGAGGCTCAACAGAAGTCATGTTGACGGCAGGGTCCGTGTGTATCGACGCGGAAATGAAAGATGCTCAATGCTGCGTCAGGGAACGGAATAGATTCGTGAGCGGGAGTGTTATGTTATGGTGAGGTATCATGGGCAACGTCAAGACAGATCTTGTGGTTGTACAGGGTAATCTCAATGCTCAACGCTATGTTAACCTCCTGAATAATAACCTCTTTTCCATTCAAGCAGAATTTTTGACCTTCTTAACTTTTCAACACGACTACGCAATATCCCATACTGCTCTCGTAACTGCAAACTTTCTGGCACAAAACAACGTGAACGTTTTACCTTGGCCGGCTTTATCCCCGGATATGAATCCTATCGAGCACATTTGGGATGAGCTTGGTCAAAGAGCTACGACCAACCACCAGATAAACAATGTGCAAGATTTAACACGGGTTCTTCAGCTGGAATGGCAGGCATTTCCTAACGTGTTGATTAGACGTTACGTTAACTCCATGAGCGGAGAATCCGTGCATGTATTACTGGCAATGGTGGCCACAGACGCTACTGATAAATTGCTGCCAGGAAAAGCATAATTTCTTAAGAAAAAAAAAATGAAATTAAAATGTTGAAAATGATTTTTCTCTTACATCTCTAAATACTCATTTTTTTTATTTGACCCCTGTGCCATATTTTGCCGAATAAAAACATGATTTTGAAAGCAAAATCAAAAAATAAAAACTGCACTAAAAGTGATTGAGCTTAAAAATTACATATCACCATAGATATCACATAACGCTTCCTAAAAAATGAAATATCTCCTTTTGAAGACCATGTAAAGTTTTCAATTTTACTTAGTATATATACCTCACTCAGCCCAGTGGTATTTCATATTTCTCCCTACACACTTTTTTTTCTAAAGTACTTGCATCAGTATTGATCCTGGGCCGGAATCCTTTTTTGAAGTTTGTTTAAATCTATATGCTTTCACTCAAAAAGTGAATCGTACTATCAATATTGAATAGAAACAATTCGTCTCCTTTTCTCCATACATACTGTGTTACTAGCACGTCTCGCAATAGAAATGATTTTCCTTTACCAATTTGACATTTTCGAACAACTTTGTGGCCCTCCAGAATACTTTATTCAGCAAAAACTTGTTGACTTGTCAAAGTGGCCATATTTCTACATGTTGACACAAATTATGGTAACTAGAAATGTGTCCACAGTACACGGATGCCCCCGCTGTGGGGTACCTGACTATAAAACTGCAACCTGATATAAATTCGTACAGAAGGACGTACATTCGTACGCACGTACCCACGTATGCACGTACGGAAAACCGAAAAACTATATGCCCCCGGCATCAGCCGATGAGGGGGCATAAAGACATTTTCCAGTCAAATAACATTTACCAATGCAACAGAAGATTTCCGTAAACAGGGTCAGAAATGGTGGACTGTACGATGTTAGAATAGCAAGTGCGATTTCCTGACAGGAATAGTCTGCAAAGCACTTTGTAAAGGTACATTATGTTTAAGTAATAGATGATTCTCCATAAAAACTTATCTTATGGATACTCATTAGAACCAGTTGAGTGAGATGGTTCAAATGAATGCACATGTATGATTTTGTGGAGCGATAAGCAAAAGCCATCATACCTAGAGCTATGATTTTGATGCCTAGAGCTATGATTTTAACGGTGGAAGTGTGCTAAAATACTTTACAAGGAGTATCCCACCATTTTATTAGGTTTAAGTTGGATTTTATAGTGCTTTAACAGTAGAAGTTCTGATGAACTTATTCTTCTTTTAAATCGTGGACATTCTATTCCATTTTATCTGGATTTTATACAGTATCTTAAAATACCAGAGTGATTATGAAATCATATTTCAGATTATAAATCTAGTTTTAGGAGAGCTCTTGATCAGGTGTTTGTTTAGTTTTTAGAAAGTTTGCTTTTAATTACAGCACGAAAACACGCCTATATAATTTTGACCCCCTTAAACCCCACTTTTATATAGTAAAACTGGGGTTTACAGGGGCATACATTATTTTTCTTATTTCTGCTCGAAAACATAGTGTGTGGGTACTCGTTAGAACCGCCTCGCCGAGGCGGAACCGCCTCGCCGAGGCGGATCTAACGAGTACCCACACTCTATGTTTTTGAACAGAAATATGAAAAATATCCGAATTTTTATCTGACAATCTTTATTTTTTGGTGGAAAAAAATTTGAGTTTATTTGAATAGGCTTGTTGTCATAATGATAGGTCTAAATAACAGTAGGTATCAGTTGAATATTTTTTCTTATTTATCCATGAAAACATTTGTTGTTAGTACTCATTAAATACGTCTCACTGAGTAATGAAGTGCCTCACCGGGACGCTTCAAATTAGTACCTGCAAATTGCAACATATGTTTTCATGGAAAAATAAGGAAAATATGAATACTTTTGGATTGCAAAAAAGGCATCATCAATAGTTATTTTATTTACATTTTTTCTGCTTTCTTCACAAGAACATATGTTGTGGGTACTCCTTCAAGAAAAAGGGAAAGATAGAAAAAGCTCACAAAGACGACAATGTAGGACAGGAACACAACTTGAATTTTTAAAGTGACATGTTCATACTGACAGAACTACTACAGATTTTTTATATAGGGAAAATTGTTTTTGATAAATTAAAGACTAGTAGAGATTTTCATAAGATTAATGTTTCCTGTTTTCTTTCGGGAATTTTTACACTTCCGTCCATGTAAATAAAAGACTAAAATGTCCATGTAAGTCGTATTTATAGTTTCCCTATTAACTTATAAAATAAAATAAGATTAAAAAGAAAATAACAACAAAACACATGCATTTGTTTAAAGAAATAAAAGTATTTCAAATCATATCTTATTTATCTTATATGTAAAGTTGAAAGACTGAATTTCAAACAGGGTACATCCAGATGAGACGGCTCATTGAGCCGTCTCATCTCGATCTTTGCTGTTTGCAAAAGTCTATTATTATCGCCTGTGGCAGTGAAAGAGTTAAGTGCTGTCAGAGATATACATGTAGCATCTTGAGCATGAAAAAAGTTAAGGTGAAAATTGTATGAGGGTCCTGCAAAAGGTTTTGTCACTGGGTTCGAATTACTTCAGTGCTACGTTTAATCAAACATATTTTTATTACAAACCTTCAAAGCATTTCCTCTTTACTGAAACACATTTTTGTAACCTTTTTACTCAGTCGCGAAAAGCAGATAAATAGTCTTCTTTTGGTATCTGTTGGAGACACTGATAAATAGCGCTGTCAAGAGAACTTCTAGACGTATACTTATTTCCAGAAAGCATTTTCTTAAGCCTTGGAAATAAAAAGAAGTCACAGGGACTCAGGTCAGGTGAATAAGGTGGATGGTTCAAAACTATCACCTTTTCAGAAGTCAAAAAAGACTTAACAATCTCACACTTATGAGAGGAGGCGTTGTCATGCAAAAGGTGGACTCCTGACCATCCTTTGCTTGGTCGTTTCTTATTGTAACATGTAAATTGGTCAATGTATATGACTGCATCTGTTTCAATTTGAAATAACTCGGTCAGTTGGAAAGCAATTTGAAAAAAAAACGGATATCGTTAGCTATTCAACACACCATTCAAGTGCAGTGAAGCATCTTAAAATATACCTGGGATAAAAACAAGGAAGCCTATTAGTGACAGAACTTTTTGCAGGACCCTCGTATCCATTTTCATAGCTCAATTAGAGAATGGGTTTCAGGTATATCGTTTATTTTTTTTTTATTTACTTCTCATCAAAATAATATGTTGTGGGTACTCGTTAGAAGTGCCTCACAGAGGCGCTTCTAATGAGTACCCACATTGTATGTTTTCATTGAGAAGAGCTATGCATTTTGTGTGTGATAACAATATTCAGCCACCATACTGAAATTCGGTACTTCGTTACTGATGGTCTCTGTATTAATCATAATATCAGTATAATGTGAATAATGGCACGCAATATTTATTAAAACCTGCAATATTTAAGATGTGAAGCATTTTTCTTTTTTCTTTTTTTTCTTCTTATCAATAAACATTACATATAGTTACACTGTAATGTGTCTGAACCAGACTTATTATAATATTTTTCCTTGACAATACATTTCCCTACATTGCCGTACCCGACCCACTTCTTTCATTAGTACATATCAAAATGAGTGTCAACGAGACCTTAAAAGAATCGTCTTTAATTCGTCTAACTTTAAATAAGTAATGTATTTTCGTCAAAGACTATAATTTTTATATGCCTATCTAGATTATACGGTATACTGTTTCTTGTAGAATTTGGATGACATGACATATAAAGGAGGTATTGTTTTGAATTGGTAGAATTTCAGCTTGTCGGGACTATGTCCCTGGAGAGCTTATATTGTCACCCAGTCGTTGGCGTCGGCGTCTGTCGGCGTCCGCGTTAGCACAATGTTTAAGTTTTCAAAGGTGTGCATATTTTTTTTTTAATTTTTTAGGTACTGCTTTCATATTTGGCCTACACCTACCTTAGGGTAAGACCTTTCAATAGCTTACACCCCATCCCAAAGTTAGACCTTTTATGTAGGTCAAGGTCAGTTTTTACTTCTTCATTTACACCAATGTTTAAGTTTTGCGTTTAAGTTTTAAAAAGTGTACATAACTGCTGAAGTATAGAGCTTTAGATTTTTGGCCCACACCAGCCTTAGGGTTAGACCTTTCAAAAGTACATACCGCTTCCTCAGTTTGACCTTCTGCCTAGATCAAGGTTAGGTTATACTTTGTCATTTACAGCTGTGTTTAAGTTTTGAAAAGTGTACATGACTGCTGAAGTATGTAAAATTTAGCTTTCATATTTCGTCCACACCAACCAAATGGATTCAGCATGTAAGATATAGCTTTCATATTTTGTCCACACCAACTTAAGAGAAGATGTTCAATGGCATATACCCCATCCCTCAGTTTGATATTCTTCAGACATCAAAGTCAGCTCAAACTTTGCCACTTACAGCTGTTTAAGTTTAAGTTCTGCATATAATCTTTAGTGTTTAAGGATTGTTTTCATATCTGATCAGCCCTTTCCGGTGAGCTGCGTTGTCTTCTGACAACTCTTGTTAATTAATGGCGTTTTTTGGAAGGTTTTCGATGCTTGTTATGACTATCATTATTATTGTTCGTCTGTCATTACTCACAATGACCAATCCTAATCAACTGTGTGATCTGTTATTATTTGTGTGTTCTAAGATGGCTGATGAGACCAATCTTAGCTCTAAACTGCCTGTTGCAGATAGAACAAGAGAGGTCTGAGGAAGAAAGCTCTGTTGGTGATGCCTTAGTTCTGGCTTTCCGCTGTGCACGTTTCCGCTCGGCTTCGCTGATTCGTTTTGTTTCATATTCATCAGCTCCCCTTTTTATGAGGCCTCGCTACTTTGTACGATCCTGTGCAATCTGTTCCCAAGACTCTGTTGGTATGTTGAAGTCTTTAAGGGAGGCTTTGAGGGTGTCCTTGTATCGCTTCTTCTGACCACCATGGGAGCGTTTTCCTACTTGAATTTCTCCATAGAGGATTTTCTTTGGCAAACGTTCGTCAGGCATTCTGGTAGCATGGCCTGTCCATCTTAACTGTATCAATTTCAGAAGAGTATGTACACTCTGCATCCCTGCCTTTTTTAGGACTTTGTTATGACTAATGAATCTAAGAATGGAAGAGGGTTCTGCCTCTTTTTTCCATTGTGACTCTGACGCTATGATGAAGTGCATTTGCTAGGCCATAAAACTTCTTCGTTTCAGCCTCTGGTTTTGTAAATATGAGAAAACAATCGTCCAAAACAAACGTTTAAAATTTGCTACTAATAATTTCTGAAATACATATTGAAATCTTTTTCTGAATGCTCATACATTATTTCTTCTAAGTAAGCTAAGCCTAGAGTTGCATAAGTTGGGGCGACTTTGGTGCCAATAGTCGAGCCTTTAGTTTGAAGAAAATATGTATCACAAAAACTGAAATTGTTGTTGTTGTTTTTTTTTTTTTTTTAAACTTTTATTCCTTCATAATACGAAATCGCTTCTAAATCTACTCGGCAATGCGTTCGGTTATTTGTTCAGCTAAAATATGATTGCTTCTAGATCCAAATTATGTGGTACAGTATATGGGAATAAAGTAAAGATTTTAAACGTCGAACGAGACTAATAGACTATTTTATGATATTTTTTCAGTTTTTTTTTTTTTTTTTTTTTTTGTTTTTTTTTTTTGTTTTTTGTTTTTTTTTTTGTTTTTGTTTTTTTGTTTTTTTTTTTTGTTTTTTTTTTTTTTTTTTTTTTGTTTTTTTTTTTTGCAAATGAATTTTGTGTATCATTGATATAACTTCTAATATGCTTGGTATAGGGTTGGAATAGTTTATTAAAGAGGTTGCTTAGCCTATGTTTTCACAAGTTGGGCCAGCTACTTTTGGCCTGAAGGTATGATTATCAGGTGGCTTTAACTCCAGTTAGTTTAAATTTGTAACCTTTCATGCTTTGTTTATTTCTATGCCTTTTCTATCTTAGATTGATCATAGAAATTATTTGTTTTGCACTCAAAGTTGATAAGATAATCCATCCTTGTCAGTTTCGTGTTTTCTTAAAAATGGCTTGTATCTTTTCATTATTTTCTTGTGTGGACTTTCGTCTAATTTTCGATAATATTCATTATTGAATAGCATTTTTTTTCTTTTCGTGTCTGTTTGATTGAGATGAGGTTTTACGGCCCAATCAAACCATTATGGTCATCTCAAGCCATCAGTTTACCTAACCACACATTTTCCTTGACAGGTTTAGTTCTCTAAACGCTAATTTGTATTTGTGCACATTTTTTTCGCCAGAAACTGACATCTGTCCTTGAATCAGCGGAAGAGAGAGAAAGACTGTGTCTAATAAAGTGCCGTTTGTCGCTTTCTACAATATGTATATTAATATCGTACGTTAGTTATGAATTATTATTATTATTATTTTTTTTTTTTTTTTTTTTTTTTTTTTTTTTCGTGTTTGATACGATTTCTTTTGATTTTTTGAGTTTTCATTAGGTTGACGGGGAACGTTAACGTACAATTAGCAAGATTATCTGACGTTTCTTCTCTGTCTTGAGGCGGTACAAAATTGTATTTGTTTCTTACAAGAGATATTCATGTATCTTCATTTTTATTGCCATCAAAATATTCAACGAAGCGAACTTTACGTATTAACTCTAATATATTCTTAAATAATTCTTATGTATTTGAATTTTGTGATACTGGTGTAAATTTTAATCCTTTTTCTAATAATTTTGTTTCTGTTTCATCTAATTTGCGTATTGATAGATTGACAATTTGTACTTCAGGTTTTGTTATCGGTTGCTGTGTGGTGGTCGATTTCAGTACAAAAAAAAACATTCCTATTAATGTAAGAATTCTATTCTCTATTTGGGTATGGTCATTTACAGAGTGTCATTTTCATGAGCTTCGTTAGTTACACGAACGGATTCTTGCCATATATATATATATATATATATATATATATATATATATATATATATATATATATATATATATATATATATATATATATATATATATATATATATATTATTTTTTGTAGCGAGTGAGAAAATTAGTCTTGCCATATATTATTCTGACATTATAGGCTGCGTCGCAAACCTATGTTATAATTGGACATTAATTCAGAATGACAGCGACAAAACTTAGAAAATGTTTCATGTAATTTATGTTAACGGTAACCTTGCTTAAGAAGTTGCTTATGAAGTCACAAAAGCTGTCGCCGGCCTCGGTGGCTCAGTTGGATGCGCCGTCCGACTGGAGAACAGGAGGTCGCGGGTTCAACCCCCGCCGAGGTCGGCAACATTCTTTCGTGGAGATTGATCATGAAATATTTTCTACGGTCATTCTCTCCCCTCCGCTGATTCAAGAAGGGCAAGTGTCAGTTTCTGGCGAAAGAATGTGCACAATACTGGTTAACCGCTTAGAGAACTAAGCCCGCCCAGTAAACGTGTGGTTAGGTAAACTGACCGCGCTCGACATGACCCAATTGGGTTGACTGGGCCGTAAAACCTCAACACAAACAAACACAAAAGCTGTCTCCCTGGTGAAAAATGGTGAAAAAGCTACCAGGTGTATCTTATCCCTTTAACTCTTTCGGTGCCAAATTTCAGACGACATTTGTCGTCTGCTTATCTGTTCTAACAAACTATTGCTTGAAAAGAAGTTTATAAGTAAAGTTGAAAGACTGAATGTCAAACAGCATAGATTCAGATGAGACGGCTCATATGAGCCGTCCCGTTTAGACCTATGTTATTTGCAAAGCCTATTGTTATCGCCTGTGGCAGTGAAAGAGTAAACTCTTGGCATGCTTGGTAATTTTGCATTCGTTTCTGTCGTCTGTATTTTTTTTTAAATTAACTGTTTCAAAAAGTCTTTCAGGAATACTATCAGAGTGTCAAACAGTTTTGGATCCAGATCAGGCCCGAGGTTTTGTCGGGCCTGATCTGGGTCCAAACTGTTTGCAAAAATTATCACCAGACGACAAAAGTCGCCACTAGCGGAGAAAGAATTAAATCCTTTGCCTACATAAATGAGTTTTGTGTCAAACATGTACATCTCGAAAAGTTCTCAGTATAGTTCAATTTTCTTTGCAACACAACTAGAATCAAACTGCCTACGTTGGGCGGTACTTATCCAGACAAATGAAGCAAATTATATTTGCAGTTGTCTTATACTTGATAAGTTCTGCCAGTCTGGACAATTAGTTCTAACTAATGATTTCCTATCTACGGAAAGTATTACTTTTACTTATAATTATACATTTTTCCATAAATCTAGATAACGAGTGATAAATCTTGGCCTTAAAGAAGTAACGAGGCGGATTCATTTCACAGTTACACTCCTAATTAACGATCAACTTATCATTTTCTCTAGATTTAACACAAATTATACAGACAAGCTTTCTGGACTGAAATTTTGTCAATTTAGAACTAGACAGCCAGACGTGAAATAAATTACTCTGACATATCTCATTTACTTTAGAGAAAATTATTAAATTTACACTGACAAGAATAGCATTTTGCTTAGCTTTTTTCCACAAATAATATCTATATAAACAATAAGCTAGCAACATCATGTGACAGGCAGCGATTTGGATTTGAATATAAGACACATATCTTTATTATCACAGCATAGGCAATTCTCAAGAAAATGCTAATACGATATATGAACCAGCTCACAATAAGACTTGTGCGACCAGCAAAGATCAGCCTGTGCTTCCGTGCAGTCTCATCAGATTCCTCACTGAGCGCATGTGCCTTCTACAGCCTCCGGACTATTCAAAGAGGGATAAACAAGAACCCTTGCCAAACTGGGTGGATGTACAAGCTCATCTTTGCTGGTCACATAAGTCTCATTGCACTTCCATATATATATAAGGAACAGTCCTTAAAATGAACAGAAAGGCCACCAGCAGTGAAAATGGCCTGGTAGTAGAAGTACAACAAGACAAAATATTTAGACGTAAACGTCTAAGTACCGGCGCAAATTTTGTTCATGTTTACTTAGAAATATGGAACACGGGTATACCGTTAAAGTTTAATAAATTTTCAATGTAATAGGTAAAAAGACCAACAATGTGATTCTTTAATGTATGCTTTTATTAAGCTTTATTAATTTTCTCGATCAAGCAATATGCGAATCCCAGTCATATTGGGATCTCAACGAGATTTAATTTGTACATTATTACTGAAAAAACAAAAAAGTGCCAGAACTTAAATAAGTTACCAGATCTTATCTAGACGCTTATTTTAGCATGCGTAAATAAGTTACCAGATCTTATCTAGAAGCTTATTTTAGCATGCGTCAGTTATGAATATGTTTGAAATTCTTAAGTATTGACCACGGGTCATATTCAAACTTACCAAAGCTGGGCTGTAGGTCATATTCAAACTTACCAAACTGCGCTCTGCGCTAATCGAACACTTCTCCATTCATAAAAATCCAAAGCTATATTAAGAGGCCGGCGCGATTCGCGCGCCGGCCAATAAATTCAGCGTATATCAAAAAAGAAGTGTGTTTGAAAAGGACAGCAGCCGGTAGTACCAGATCCTGTTTTTTGTAGAAGAAATGTGATTTTTAAATGTAAGCCAGAGTATATACCAGAACGAAAACACGCCTATTCAAATATACTGAAAATTTCACTACCAAAACCTTTAAGTTTTCAGATAAAAATTCTGATATTTTTCATATTTCTGCTCAAAACATAGATTGAGGATACTCGTTAGAACCGCCTCGCCGAGGCGGTTCTAACGAGTACCCACAATCTATGTTTTTGAGCAAAAATAAGAAAAAATAATATACCCCTATAAACCCCAATTCTATCATATAATAGTTGGGGTTAAAGGGGTCAAAATTATATAGGTGTGTTTTCGTAAGCACGATACCGTCCAGAGTATGACTCGAACGATCGAACAGACTAAAACAAAAATAAAACTATGATTGTCAGTATGATTATAAATCGTAAAATCAAATTAAAAAAGAAAAGAAAAAAATATTATGTATATCTGCTAACGGGATCGAATCCACGACCGTCTACTTGCAATGTGGACGTGCTTGCCACTGCGCTTCCGCGCAATGTAATAAGAGTCCGCATATAGATATTATCCAAAGAGTCTCCGTTGTTCGCATGAAGAAAATTTGCATCCGTAGCTATTCAAAATGCGCACAGAGAATATTATGATCACATTACGAAAACACGCCTATTCAAATATATTGAAAATTATACCACCCAAAACTGAAAGTTTTCAGACAAAAAAATCTGATATTTTTCATATTTCTCTTCAAAACATAGATTGTGGGTACTCGTTAGAACCGCCTCGGCGAGGCGGTTCTAACGAGTACCCACAATCTATGTTTTTGAGCTGAAATAAGAAAAATAGTGTATACCCCTATAAACCCCAGTTTTACTATACAAAAGTGGGGTTTAAGGGGGTCAAAATTATATAGGCGTGTTTTCGTGATGATACTGCGAATTTGTAGGCTGATCTGAATCTTCATTGGTCGCTCATTGCGGATCATATTGTGTCACTGTTATGTCGCTGTTTATTATTGTAAACCTTTACTTGCCCATATCTCATATTACGTTTTTGTATATGTTTGTGGATGATGAGCAGTATTATGCTGAAGTCGATAAAATTTCTGTTCTGTTCTGTTCTGTTAAAATGGCGCATGGATACAAGCTGAACTTTGTTCTCATAACCTCATCACGAAAACATACCAATATAATTTTGACCCCCTTAAACCCCACTTTTATATAGTAAAACTGGGGTTTACAGGGGTATACATTATTTTCCTTATTTCTGCTCAAAAACATAGATTGTGGGTACTCGTTAGAACCGCCTCGATGAGGCGGTTCTAACGCGTACCCACAATCTATGTTTTGAGCAGAAACATGAAAAATATCAGAATTTTTTATCTGAAACTTTTCATTTTTTGGTGGTAAAATTTTCAGTATATTTGAATAGGCATGTTTTCGTAATGTGCATATCCGATGCGTACTGTTTTCTCATGTCAAGACTCATAATCTCCTGATTTAGTGTTTGGTCTCGCGGCACCTCGTATGGTAATACTTTTCTTCAGGCTTATTTTGATAAAGGTTCGGAAATTCTTTTTGACAATCACATTTGCAAAAAGCTTCTACAATTACTGTCAGAGACGACGTTTTTCATCAATCACAGACTGAATTTCTGTCAAAAGCTTCATATATACATATTTCTCAGAGGCATGCTTTATCGCAATTCTTACAAAAAGGTTACATTTTCTGAGCTTTATTAGAATATTTATGGAATTGTACATTGTAATAGCTAAATCAGCCTGAGTGATATATTCGTTTGATTTTTTGTCAGTGTCGCTATCTGTGAAAGGATTAGGCAACAAGTTCGTCAATAGTGTACGTCCAGCCGATGACAAACAATTAATTTACTTTAACAGGCATGTTTTTATAGAGTTTATTTGGTGGTTTGATCGATAAGGGAGAAATAATTCACTTGTGTTCTAAGTCTTGCGCGTAAAAAAAAAGTGAGCGAAGCAAATGAGTTTTTACAAGCAAACCTTAGAACACGACTGAATTAACTGTTTATTACATTTTCATTCATGTTTACCTTTGAATTTTCACGTTAGCCGTTATGATTTCCTACCGAAACAGTTCCAGTCGGTGCATGAATTTCGGGAGGCGTGGTTTAGTTTGAAAATCAGTCGCCATCTTGTTTTCACTTTAATGCAAAAATCATCCTGTACTTGAAATACAGACACAACAATGTCACGAAAGTTGAACTGGATTATCAAGAAAATCATACTTTATATTTGTGTTGCAGGTCTTTCCTCAATAACACCAACTGGTTGTAAAAATTGCAGTCTGATTTCCATGATTGTATCAAATTTTCAAACTATTGCTATTGTTGTTACTAACAACATTAGCAACGTCGCCTAGCAATTATGACATCAGAACGGTCGAAATGGAATAATTTACTCGATGAATTATAGATTATAATTCACTGACAAATCACGATATTTGACCCCCTTAACCCCCTCATTTATATAGTAAAACTGGGGTCAACAGGGGTATAAATTATTTTTCTCATTTCTGTTCAAAAAATAGATTGTGGGTACTAGTTCGAACCGCCTCGCCGAGGCGGTTCGAGCGAGTACCCACAATCTATGTTTTGAGCAGAAATTTGAAAAATAGTTTTTATCTGAAAATTTTCAGTTTTTGGAGGTGAAATTTTCTATATATTTGAATAGATGAGTTTTCTGCTGAAAATGTAATAAAATGGAATAAGCCGCACCGTCAGAAAATGAACCTTCGGACATTTCAGATCAAAATATTCAATGGGCGCATTTTGAATAAACCAGAATCTTAGTTGCGTAGTGCAGTTTCTTCGCGTATAGTTTCATAGTGCATAGTTTCTTCATGCGGACGATGAAATCTCTGATAAAACTATGCGGATGCACAAGCTGATTTGAGTCTTAATTTGGCGAACATGTCAGAAGGTGCATTTTCTCATGTTGCGGGTTATATTTATTTGTGCCGTCTCACGATAAAACCAAATAAAAAAAATGGCATGTGCGCCCAGCTAAAACTCAGATCAGCCTGGGCATCCGTCCGGTCTGATTAGAGTCTTTGCTGTGCGCTCAATGTATAGCTAAGGACCCAAGCTTTCTTCATGCGGACAGCGAAGACTCTTTTTAGACTGGGCGGATGCCAAGGCTGATCTGAGTCTTCGCTGGGCGCACATGCCATTTTGTTGGTTTTGTCGTGCGCTGGCTCATTGTGTTTTCTTTTACTTATAGCTGTATTTTCAGTGAGATGTTCTGGGAGCCTCAATAATAGCCTTCTCTTTTCTGGTACCTCGGGAAGGCTGTGCTTCGTGATTGTGGCATTTCCTGGGTGTCCTCTCTTACTCAGCAAACGCACAGCGTCGTTACAACGTCGCTGCAACGTCACGACGTTGCAGCGACGTTGTAACGACGTTGTTGCTACGTTGTGTTTGCTGGGTTACATTTCTGCGTAAAAAAGCTTTTGAGTCGACCGATCATTGTTGTAAGATCAGTCAGTTCATCTGAGCACCTGATCAGGGTTGTTGCTGTTTGCACAAAAAGTACAGACCATAACATAAACAAACAAAATATCACTGGCAAAAGAACAGAGACTGATCAGTCTGGGATGATGTGCAGACCTGTCTTTGAATTCACTGCTTGTGCCTGCAACACTGTTGGTTTTACCGTGGACCAGCCCCGTCTCCTCCTTATAGGTTTATTGAATGTATCTGGAAAAGATTGGAACTCTCAATTTATGTTGTCATACAAAACCTCTTGCGATTAAGCCTATAATTGCCTTTCTTAAATTAACAACAGCAATAACTCCAAATTTAGAACAAAGTGAGTGATCTGTAAACCATTGCCCTATAACAGGTCGTGGACATTTCCAAGGATATGCACTTTTATTGCTTTTGAGTAAAATCCATAAAAATTGCCCATGGAAAACAAAGACCACAACCCAGAACGAAAATTGAAGTCTAAGTTAGCACCGGATTAAACGACACTCAGTGTCCCAAGATACTATAATGGGCTCGGTGAAACCCGAGGAAAAATTAACGTCGCACCGCGATAGCTCAAACAGCGATGGCTCGTTTATCACGGCTGATTCGAACTCGTTTTTGTTTTTGTTTTTTGTTGTTGTTTTTTGTTGTTTTTTTTGTTTTGTTTTTGTTTTTTGTTTGTTTGTTTGTTGTTGTTTTTTTTTTTGTTTTTGTTTTTTTCTTCTTCTTCTTCTTTTTTGAGTCCCTCCGAAATTCTTAAGATAGCGCCATATATATATATTGTTACGAGCCAGGCGTAACGAGAAAGAAATGAAAGTGAAACCAGCAGCAAGCTTTAAATTATTAACAATATTTATTCACAAAAAATAAGATAAGATTCAAAACAAAAGAATGTAAGTGAACAGTACCTTTCAAGTTTATGTCACAAAGTCCCTCAAAATTAATCCACAAGAATTTATAAAACAAATCCTTTCAATATCAGTTTCTGATCCCACAATTTAAAGTTCCTGAATTCAGAATTTAAGTCCAGAATGAATAAAATAGTAAAGTAATCCAATATAGAATAATTTCCAGTGAAAGTATACAAAGATGCCCAGATAAAAATCTTTTCTCCTTATATAATATCAAAGAAGGTTATAGAAAAAGAATTTACTACAAGCATCTCTTATCTTCCAGTTCCAATCAAGAAACTTCTAAATCTTCCATGACATTCCAAAAACAACTCAGTCCAGAATCAAGGACGTAAACATCATGTTATTGTAAACATGTTGAACATTCCAGAAAGTTATTTTTGGAAACATAGTAAATAAAGCTATTTATGGAAACATAGTAAACATGTTGTTTAAAACAATTGAACACCCTGTTATATAACACTTCCCCTCTTCAGGGAAAAGAAAGATTTATGTAATAAAGCTTTCCTTTGCCATAAAATTATCATAAAATAAAATACTGATAAAGACAATTATTATCTTATATACAGCAAGTTACAGGAAACCACAGATCAAGACATCATGCTCTGGACAAGGCATCAGGAATAATATTATCTTTTCCCCTGATATGCCTGATGTCAAGATTGTATTCCTGTAACAACAGACTCCATCTGAGCAACCTCTGATTCTTGTTTTTCATCTTATGGATGAAAGTCAGTGGATTGTGATCACTGAAAACAACAATAGGTGAGGACGAAGAAGTCAGATAAACTTCAAAATGTTGAAGAACAAGAATGAGAGACAAACATTCTTTCTCTACTGTAGAATAATTCTTTTGATGTTTGTTAAACTTTTTGGAAAAGTAACAAACTGGATGATCCACACCATTGTCATCCTCTTGCAGTAATACACCACCTGCACCAACATCACTCGCATCTACTGCTAACTTGAATTCTTTATTAAAATTCGGTGCCAAGAGAACCGGCTCACTTCTCAGTATGGCTTTCAGTTTATCAAAGGCATTCTGACAATCACTGGTCCACTTAAACCTCATTCTTTTACTAAGTAAATTAGTCAGTGGCTCAGCAATGACAGAAAAATTATTACAGAATTTTCTGTAATAACCGGCCATACCAAGAAACCTCATCAGTTGTCTTTTGCATGTGGGCACCGGAAAATTTGAAATAGCTTCAACTTTAGCCTCTATAGGTTTAACCTGACCATGACCCACAACATGTCCTAGAAATGTTAAAGTTGCATGACAGAATTCACTTTTAGCAAGGTTTATTGTCAATTTTGCTTCACTTAGTTTATCAAAGAATGCTTTGATAGTTCCAAGATGGTGATTCCATTCATCACTGTATATGATGGCATCATCGATGTAAGCATCGCAATGCTCGATTCCAGCTATTATGGTGTTGATTAAGCGTTGAAATGTTGCTGGAGAGTTTTTCATTCCGAAAGGCATTACTTTATAGTGATATAATCCATCAGGAGTAACAAATGCTGAGATCTCTTTGGCTCTTTCTGTGAGAGGAATTTGCCAAAATCCTTTCAGAAGATAAAATTTAGTTATATATTTTGAATTTCCAACTTTGTCATCCATTCTTGGTATGGGAAAAGTGTCTGTTTTACTCAAATTATTGACCTTCCTGTAATCGGTGCACATCCGATATGTTCCATCAGGTTTTGGCACAAGAATGCAAGGTGAACTCCATTCACTTTGACTTGGTTCAATAAAATCATTGTCCAGCAAATACTGAATTTCCTCCTTAAGATATTTTTGTTTTGTTGGGTTCATTCTACATGGATGTTGTTTGACAGGTTGTGAGTCCTCAACATTCACATCATGATAAATTTTGTCAGTCCTTGTAGAAATGTCCGGAAATAAGTGTTTATATTGATAAATTAACTGTTTCAGTTCTTTTCTTTGGACTGGATCTAGGTGTGAAAGTTTCTGGTCGAGATCCTTTAGAATGTCAGAATTCTGGAGTTTTGATGAAGCAGGATCAGATTTGATGAAGTTCATGTCTTCAGAGTTCATTTCACTTTGTTCCTGAGGGACTGAACTAACAACACTAATTGATGTAACAGAAGAGCTATCCCTATCTATGTATTGTTTAAGCATGTTTATATGACATAACTGTTTTTGTTTGCGTCTCCCAGGAGTGTTAACAATGTAATTTACATCACTAATCTGTTTATCTACAGTTTAAGGGCCGTAATACCTGGCTTGCAATGGTGTGCCAGGAATAGGCAAAAGAGCAAGTACCCTGTCTCCAGGCATGAATTTTCTTTTTTTTGCATATTCATCATACCAACGTTTCATTTTCCTTTGTGCTGACTTAAGATTGGTCCGAGCAGCTTCACAAGCTTTAGACAGTCTGTCTTTAAAATCTGATACATACTGAAGTAAGTTCAGAGAACTGTCATCATCTGAAAGAAATTTTTCTTTCAAAAGTTTCAAAGGTCCACGCACAGTGTGGCCAAATACCAGCTCAAATGGACTGAAACCAAGAGATTCCTGAAGAGATTCTCTAACAGCAAACAACAACAAATGAATGCCTTCATCCCAATCTTTTTCAGTGTCAAAGCAGTATGATCTGATCATATTTTTCAGTGTCTGATGAAATCTTTCCAGGGCACCTTGACTTTCAGGATGGTAAGGCGATGACTTATATTGAGTAATGCCCAACTCATGCATGACCTGCTGAAAAATTCCTGACATGAAATTTGAGCCCTGATCCGACTGAACAGACTTTGGAAGGCCTACAAACGTGAAAAACTTTACCAGAGCCCTAACAATGTTCTTAGTTTTAATATTCCTAAGTGGAATGGCTTCTGGGAAACGTGTAGAAGCACACATTATTGTGAGAAGATATTCATGGCCTGACTTGGTTTTGGGCAAGGGACCAACACAGTCAATAATTATTCTGCTAAAAGGTTCATCAAAAGCAGGAATGGGCTGTAAATGAGCTTTTGGTATTGTCTGGTTGGGTTTTCCTACCATCTGACAAGTATGGCAAGATTTACAAAACTCAGAAACGTCAGATTTTAACCCTGGCCAGTAAAAATGGTTAAGAATTTTGTGATAGGTCTTATTTACACCTAAATGACCTGACAAGGGAGTCTCATGGGCCAAGTTCAAAATTTCAGGGCGATAAACCCTTGGAACCACTATTTGGTGGTTAACAGTCCACTCGTCTTCTGCTGAGACATCAGGAGGACGCCATTTTCTCATTAAAATGCCATTTTTGACATAAAAACAGACTGGGACTTGATCTATTTCTTTCTCATCTAAAGCCCTTTCAAGCAAAGGCAAAATTTCAGGATCATTATGCTGTTCCTTACAAAGCTGGGACCTTGACACCAAGTCATGACCTTGACCTTGGTCATTTAATATTGCAGAGTAATGACTGGACTCTGACTTGTTATGTAACTCCGTCTGTTTGTCAGACAGGCTGGATGAAAGAGAATTTGTAATCTCATGTTTAAAAAACTGACCCAAAAAGGTATCAGTTAAATCAATATCCCCATCATTCTGTTTTGCTTTCTTTGCCATGGCCCTTGTAACGGCACAAGATGGGTAAAGATCAGGGATTTCCTGTTCAATGGGATCAGGTGGCTGATCAATACAAGGTATGTTAGTCAAAAGTGGGTTTACCACAACCTTATCTCCTGCTAAGTCATTGCCTAACAGTAAGTGAACACCTTTAAAAGGTAATGAAGGTCGAATACCAACAGCCACTAAACCAGTTACCAAGTCTGAGGATAAATAAATGTTATGAAGAGGAACGTTAACAAATCCACACTCTACACCCTGAATAAGGACACTTGTCCCAGAAGAAGTCTTCTCAGAAAAAGGCAGAGTATCTGCTAAAATAAGGGATTGAGAAGCTCCAGTATCTCTTAAGAATTTAATTGGGGTAGACTGGGCATAGTCACTATTTAGTGACACAAAACCATCTGATATGAATGGTTCATAAATCTCCATAACAGAATCAGTCTCAGGCCTTTCGGTCTGGATAGGATCTTCCTCCTTAACACATGACTGTGGTTTTGACCGTAAAGAGGTAAGGCCAGTAGGTTTAAGCCCCTCTTGTTTTTTCTTTCTTTCTTTTCAAATGTAAACATTCAGATATAATATGACCTGTCCTTTTGCAGTAATTGCAAATTGGTTGAGATAAGGGATTTTGATCTTTATTTTCACCAGAAGGTTTGGGTTTGGGAGTAATTGTTTGGCTATGACTACCAGGTGGATTACTAGGACTATGTTTGGATCCTGAATGTGGGAAAAATGGTCTTCTAGAGGGATTTGACTTATTAATAAAGGAAACTTTATGTGTTAAAGCATTATCGTCTGCAAGTCTAGCTGCAGCTTCCATAGTTTCAACCTGTTTCTCATCTAAAAAGGACTTAATGTCTGAATTTATGCACCTTTTGAACTCCTCTACAAGCATGAGCTGCTTAAGTTTTTCGTGATCGGAGCCAATTTTCTTTGAAGAGCACCACCTATCAAATAGCTGTTCTTTAGTTCTAGCAAATTCTACATGGGTCTGCTCATTTTCTTTCTTACAGTTCCTAAATTTTTGCCTGTAAGCTTCAGGGACCAACTCATAAGCCTTAAGAATTAATTCCTTTACAGTATCATAACTGGAGCTCTGCTGGACAGTCAGCTGAGTATAAATTTCTCGAGCCTTCCCAATTATAACACTTTGCAAAAGCAAGGTCCAATGCTCCTTTGGCCATTTTAAATTTTCTGCTACTTTTTCAAAATGAAGAAAATATTTGTCAACCTCTTTTTCTTGAAAAGGGGGAACTAATCTGATGTGTTTGGTAATGTCAAAATGAACGCCAGAGTCTAAAGGTTGCCGTTTTACCGTCATATTTTGCATTTCTAATTCTTTCATTCTTAATTCTGTATCAAATTTTAATTTTTCCCTTTCTGCATTTGTCTTTCTTTTTCTTTCTCTCTCTCTTCTATTTCTATTCTTGCTTTCTGCATTTGTCTTTCTTTTTCTTTCTCTCTCTCTTCCATTTCCATTCTTTCTTTCTGCATTTGTCTTTCTTTTTCTTTCTCCCTCTCTTCCATTTCCATTCTTTCTTTCTGCATTTGTCTTTCTTGTTCAATTCTAAGTTTTTCTTGCTCTAATCTTATTTTTTCTAACTCAATTTGCTTCTGAATCTCAAGCTCTCGCATTTGCAAACCTGTCTGAGTTACGAGAACAAGAGACAAAGCAGAAGAATCAAGTAGGTCCTTATCAACCAAAAACCGAACAAGAATATTTTTTTATATCCTGTTTTAACATGGACTTGTTGACGCTAGTCAATTCATAGTGAGCAGCAATATCCAACAAATCTGACTTTTTGGCCAAATTTAACAGCTCCTGCGAAGGCGCAGCTATGAAAGCTTGAAGGTCAAATAACATGATTGCTTTTTGCTGGTTTTACCTAGTAAATCTATCAATCAGAGTTTATTTATTGATATTTTTCAAAAGTCAATACTTCCTTTTTTTTTTTTTTTTATTTATATTTTTTTTGAAAGTCAATACTTGTTTTATAGCAAACAAATATTTCTTTTTCCTTTAAAAATCAGTATTTATTTTCTTTAAAAAGCTCAAACTTGTTTTAGCTCAAGAAAATGTTCGATCGCGGACGAGCCCCCAATTTCTGTTACGAGCCAGGGATAACGAGAAAGAAATGAAAGTGAAACCAGCAACAAGCTTTAAATTATTAGCAATATTTATTCACAAAAAATAAGATAAGATTCAAAACAAAAGAATGTAAGTGAACAGTACCTTTCAAGTTTATGTCACAAAGTCCCTCAAAATTAATCCACAAGAATTTATAAAACAAATCCTTTTCAATATCAGTTTCTGATCCCACAATTTAAAGTTCCTGAATTCAGAATTTAAGTCCAGAATGAATAAAATAGTAAAGTAATCCAGTATAGAATAATTTCCAGTGAAAGTATACAAAGATGCCCAGATAAAAATCTTTTCTCCTTATATAATATCAAAGAAGGTTCTAGAAAAAGAATTTACTACAAGCATCTCTTATTTTCCAGTTCCAATCAAGAAACTTCTAAATCTTCCATGACATTCCAAAAACAACTCAGTCCAGAATCAAGGACGTAAACATCATGTTATTGTAAACATGTTGAACATTCCAGAAAGTTATTTTTGGAAACATAGTAAATAAAGCTATTTATGGAAACATAGAAAACATGTTGTTTAAAACAATTGAACACCCTGTTATATAACAATATATATATATATATATATATATATATATATATATATATATATATATATATATATATATATATATATATATATATATATATATATATATATATATATATATATATTCTTCTGTAGAGGAGATATGACTTAGAAATAGAAATGTCAAGACAAGAAAAAGTTCCACAATTACAGTACATACAATGTAGCCTGCCAGTGTCTCCAAGAGAAAAAGTAAACAAACTATGACGTTTAGTATGAGTTGGTCAAAAATACGAATCTAGTCTGTCGCGTAATATCTATGTTATATCCTGTCTTATAAGTTTATGTGAAAACTTGGCAATGGTACCGATTCGTTTTTGTTTTGTTTTGTTTTTTTCCGACTCGGCTAACATGGACTTGCGACGAGTCTGGTAAGAGTATTTTCTGGGCCCAGTTGTTCAAAATGTAACGACGTTATTAGCTAATGTGACGTTAAAATTTCTCTCCTGAAATATGGCAAATACATTGATATTTTTAGTGAAAAAATGTAAGTGGCAAAAGCCACTCACATTTTTGCAGCAAAAGTATCAATGTATTCGAAAATACCTAAACTACAACAGTTAATGAGTTTGCCATTACCGAGCTCGTTAAGCTAACGATGCTTTGAACAACTGGATCCTGATCGTTAACATTATCATTACACTGTACAGATTACATAATTGTTGCGTGTTGTAGAAAAAGGGCCCTGATGCGGGTAACGAAGATCCAGACCAGCCATGGCAGGTTGAGTTGGTTTGTTTACTAATCGCATATGTCAAAAAGACCCATTTTCAAGATTGCACGTCAAGTATAATGAAAAGTGGAAAATCCTGATCGGAAAACAAAGTTGAGGAGACCTTTCTAGGTCTTGTCTGAGTGTTCGCATACAGGTTAAGGCCTTAATTGACTGACGCGGCCCATCGCGTCAAATGAAAAAGTGTTCCGAGCATAAGCAAAGCACACACATCGAGGCCATTTTTGCGCATCCATACAATATTCACATGACCCATATATTCTGCTGAATACAAAGGTTATCTAGGCGGACAGTGAAGGCTCTGATCAGACTGCGCATGCGCAGTCTGACCAGGGCTTTCGCTGTTGGCATATGCCACGAGGGGGCATTTTGGATTGGTACTGTCCGTATATTAAGCTGACAAGCAAATTGCTATAATGAATACAGTGTAAGTGATTTCCATGGCAAAAAAGCACCAAGTAATTATAGGGCACTTTCGAAAGTTACTAAAAGCTTCCTTTTTTAGCAAATAATTGAGACCTTTTCAGATAAAACGTAGATATTTATCTTTTATATACTCTGAATGGCTTATCTTTTAACAACTGTCGTCTAACCTGCTATCTGTAACAACAAAAAAGCGTGATTCGATTAAAACCAAAGGGCAGGATGTAAATTTCAGACTATCTTAAAACTAGTAGGATAAATAGCTAGGCATATAAGTCAAGAAATATCTAGCCATATAAGTAAAACAAATATTCAGGCAACATAAGTCAAGAAATATCTAGGCGACATGTCAAGAAATATCTAGGCCACATAAGTCAAGAAGTATCTAGGTGACATAAGTCAAGAAATAACTAGGCGATACAAGTCAAGAAGTATCTAGGTGACATAAGTCAAGAAATAGCTAGGCGACATAAGTCAAGAAATATCTAGGCGACATAAGTCAAGAAATATCTAGGCGACATAAGTCAAGAAATAGCTATGCGACATAAGTCAAGAAATATCTAGGCCACATAAGTCAAGAAGTATCTAGGCCACGTAAGTCAAGAAGTATCTAGGCCACATAAGTCAAGAAGTATCTAGGCCACATAAGTCAAGAAATATCTAGGCGACATAAGTCAAGGAATATCTAGGCGATATAAGTCAAGAAATATCTAGGCGACATGTCAAGGTATATCTAGGCGACATAAGTCAAGGAATATCTAGGCGACATAAGTCAAGAAATATCTAGGCGACATAAGTCAAGAAATATCTAGGCGACATAAGAAATATCTAAGCCTTATAAGTCAAGAAATAGCTAGGCGACATAAGTCAATAAGTATCTAGACGACATGTCAATAAATATCCAGACGGCATAAGTCAATAAATATCTAGACGACATAAGTCAAGAAATATCTAGGCCACATAAGTCAAGAAGTATCTAGGCCACATAAGTCAAGACAGATCTAATCTACATAAGTCAAGAAATATCTAGGCAAACGTAAGTCAAGAAATATCTAGGCGACATACGTCAAATAATATCTAGGCATAAGTCAAAAAATATCTGGGCGACATAAGTCAAGAAATATCTAGGCGACGAAAGTCTTGAAATATCTAAGCCACATAAGTCAAGATATATCTGGGCGACATAAATCAAGAAAGATCTAGGCAAACGTAAGTCAAGAAATATCGAGGCAACATACGTGAAATAATATCTAGGCATAAGTCAAGAAATATCTGGGCGACATACGTCAAGAAATATCTAAGCCACATAAGTCAATAAATACCTGGGCAAATATGTCAAGATATATCTATGGCACAGAAGTCAAATAATATCTAGGCATCAGTCAAGAAGTATCTGGGCGACATAGCCGGCCTCGGTGGCTCAGTTGGATGCGCCGTCCGACTGGAGACCAGGAGGTCGCGGGTTCAACCCCCACAGAGATCGGCAACATTCTTTCGTGGAGATTGATCATGAAATATTTTCTACGGTCATTCTTTCCCTTCCGCTGATTCAAGAAGGGCAGTTGTCAGTTTCTGGCGAAAGAATGTGCACAATACTGGTTAACCGCTTAGAGGACTAAGCCTGCCCAGTAAACGTGTGGTTAGGTAAACTGACCGCGCTCGACATGACCCCATTGGGTTTACTGGACCGTAAAACCCCAACACAAACAAAATCTGGGCGACATAAGTCAAGAAATATCTGGGCGATATAAGTCAAGAAAAAGACAATACTTACACGCACATCCATAAAATTACATTTTTGGAAATAGAGACTCATTACAGATTAGAAAATCGGAGTGTTTTATTAATAAGAGACTGTTTGCGGAACAAACCAAAAAAAAGGCCAGATTAAAGCACCTAATACACCTTGCATATCCTGCAATCAAAACATATCTTGTGGATATGCCATTGAATACCAATATTTTTGTGAAAAAGCAATAGGATTATCTTCTGAATACTTCATTTATATAGACTTATGCAGTGTTATTAACACAACTGTGCTTGTAACAATGATTTGGTTGCCCCTAACATCATTGTAGCGCTCATTTCAGATGTTCTCTTTTTACAGTTGTACTTCTGAGTACACTTATACACATGGTCTCTATGGAAAAAAAGGTGGAGGAGATTACTCGCCAGAATTCAATGATCAGGGTCCCCTGTTTTCATTTGATGGGTTTCTGAAGGCGCGTGGTGTTTGCCTTAACCAGAATTGTCTGAACTGCTTAAGGATACTCGATAAACTCGGTAGAATATTCGCCATTTGTACAAGGGAGGTAACTTTTGTGGCTTCCTTTTTTCCAGCATATACATCAAGACCCTTCTGAAAAGAGATCTGCTTTAAAAGGATTTTCTGCCAAGGAGAGTATACTCTTTCCTTTAAGAATGGACCCTTTTCAGATAGGGACAAAATTTAAAGAAATTACTTTATGATAACTAGAAATGGAATTCCGAGGGAAGGCCACTGTCACAGCCCTCCCAAGATGCTAAAAGGCAAGATAAAGACGATGGTTTTGAGACGTATAAAGCGACAGATAGTCGTAGTATAACATATTGTGTCAGACCGGAATTCATTTTTAGTCGGCAACACCAGCTTAGCTGTTATGCCAATCTTTGAATGTTCAAGTTAAACACCGCATTTACCCTAAGTAGTTGGAAAGACCCACGTGAGCAAGCTGTGTAGACTTGGAGCAAAAGGCGGCATCTGAAAAGATCTAGATTGACACACATACGTTTAAGACATATAAACAGGTAGTAACATGCTCAGATTTCCATTACAGTTTCCCCTATTTTCATTTTTTTTTTTTTTTTTTTTTTTTTTTTTTATTTTTCAAGAAACAGAACGATAAATTTTGCGATTAACATGTCAGGTTATAAATTTGCACGAAATGTCAGACCATTTGCTAACTCATTTATGCCTAGCGTCCTATACAATGGACATTGGCAAACAGTGTAGACCCAGTCAGACTGATCAGGGTCTGCACTGTTTGCATTAAGGACAGGACTTGCTAAAAAACATTATACAGGGATTGCTATAAAACATTATAACAATAAAAACTAACCAGACACTTCTTAATTGAAATGAACTTAAGGTAGAAGAGTCCACTCGGCATAGATGGGTTAATGGTCACTCGTCTGTAGTTGCTAACTTAAGCAAGTGCATACATGAAAGTAGAATTTGGCTTTGGGGAGCAGCAAATATCAAGATCAGCCTGCGCATACATAGAATTCTACATATGTTAACAGCTAAGCAACCTTCTAGATTTTGACCAATTAGTATAGCTGTTGAAGCTGTAAAGAATATTTTTTACATTATAACATGTACATATTTTATCATTAGGAGAATGAGGACATTTTTTTTTAAGGGAAAACTTTATTCATTTTAAACCCCGTTACAATTTACCCTGAAGCCCTGAGGAAACTATCAGGGTTGACATATATACATATACAATTATGTTGAGTCACTCATACCAACACTCTCACATTTTATTAGTATGGTAATACAACAAATATAGGTTTATTTCTTTTTTTTTTTATTCTTATGTTTGCAAATTATCCCTTACACCCTTCTGTTTAGGATAGTTAAAGGAAGAAAAGGTCTATTAGAAAACAGAGATAGGCAGACCTCAACGCTCTTATCTAGCAATTTTGGGATAACTCAGAGAAACAGCCGAGATTATGGTGGCATAATTATTACTGCCCGCATTTGTACCGTCTGGTTTTAGAATTTTTTGTTTGTTTGTTTGTTTTTTGTTGTTTTGTTTTTTTGTTTGTTTGTTTTGTTTTGTTTTTTTGTTGTTGTTTTTTTTTTGTTTTTGTTTTTTTGTATATATGAATGAGGACTTAACCCTTAAAGTGCTAAGCAAAACTGCTGCAGAAGACTTTTTTGTAAAATGAGGCTTGACATTGCATCTGAATCGCCTAGTAAACGAGTCACATCAAAAGCCTGGTCTTAGTTTTTACGCTGAAAAACAATATTAAAAAATAGAATGTCGTCTATTACAATGGTGTGTAGCGCTTTAAGAGTTAATCAGTTTAGTACATGTTTGTACAGAGATATACTGGGAGAAAATCTAATCACAACTTCAGTTTTAATTAGCTGATAATTTCTTACATACCATCTGGCAGTCAAATAAAACGATAGCACTGGTGAGCCTAGCATTGTTTTATAAAGTCTGATGAGATTATATAATTTGACCTTGACCTTGAATATAGGATTAAACGATCTGAGCTTTTGTTTATTTATTTATTTATTTATTTTATTTGTTTATTCATTTGCACTGTTTGCTGTGCTCATCAGATGTTTTCGGCCGATATAAAAGTATCAGAGAGGACAATAAGAAGACCTAAGAGATGATAGACTTTACTTAATTTCACAAATACTGTATTTACCCTAAATATGCGGTTAAGCAGGCTGATTGGAGGCGACGTTGGGCGCAGATTTCAGGCGGTACTTTTTCTGATGATGGGTCTCAAATTTCGCGTACCTGCGTACCTTCGTCCAACCTACAGATTCTAGAGCAAATCGGTCATAATCACAGAAGCTATATGATATTTGACTACTTAGTACTTAGGATACAAGATTATGGCAGATGCAACGTTGTGACGTTTATACAACGTCGATGCAACGTCGTGACGTTCATCCACGTTAATATAAAGTTGTATAACTGACATATGCTTGCTAGGCTAATGCTTAGCATGCTGGGAAATTTAGCAGACGACATTTTGAAATAGTTATTTTTCTCAGAAAACAGGCGTTGACATCTCAATCAAAGAGACAATTTGCATGCAATGTCAAAGCCTATTTTCGGGGAAAATAAGAAAAAAAAATCGTCAATTTGCCGTCTGCTGAATTAGACCAGAGAGGGGTAAAGGTTAAGCAACAAGCTCAAAAGATATAATGAAAGGGAAGTAATGTGTAACTGACTGCTTTCTTCCATTGAAATTATTATTGCTCGTCTTGAAATATTATCACAGAATGTAACTTAGAGAAACAAAACTTTATCTTGGTATGATTATGCTTCATGTATGTGATTTGATTTGGGTTTTAAGGCCCTTTCAAGAATATTTCACTTATATCGAGCCGATCGTTTATCGAAGGTGGGCGAAAACCGGAGAACCCGGAGAAAAACCACCTGACCATCCGTAAGCAGAACTTGGCTTTCCCACATATGACCCGAGCGAGGCTCGAACCACAGCGGTGAGAAACCTAATGGATTAAGAGTCAACTCTCTTATCCACTAGGCTACGGGGCCCCGCTTCATGTATGTGAATAGATCCTGAAAAGAAAACCCTAAATTAAATTCTAAAGATTCTAAAAGGTTCTAAAATAAAAAAGATTGACTGGAAACAAAGAAAACACAAAAGAACGAAAATCAGAGACTCGGTTTTATAAAGTATCTTCATATACAGCTATGCAGATTGTGAGGCTATATACGTCACCCTTCTTCCCAACTCCAATCATGGGCTTAAGTGACATTCGATTTTCAAAGCAACCAGAATGGGCTCAATGATCCCAAAGGAAAACAAATAAAATCTTCACTATGGTGAAGTACGGGGAGACGTTTTACGGCCGCCACACGACACATCACGAAAACGCTTATATAATTTTGATCCCCTTAAACCCCACTTTTATATAGTAAAACTGAGGTTTACAGGGGTAAATATTATTTTTCATATTTCTGCTCAAAACATAGATTGTGGGTACTCGTTAGAACCGCCTCGGCGAGGCGGTTCTAACGGGTACCCGCAATCTATGTTTTGAGCAGAAATATGAAAAAATATCGATATTTTTATCTGAAAATTTTCAGTTTTTGGAGGTGAAATTTTATATATATTTGAATAGGCCTGTTTTCGTAATGACTTAACACCAGCTGCAGAGATGTAAAATGAAAGTCTAATAGATTGCCTTTGGAAACAAAGAACACACAAAAGACCAAACTAGTCGTAATCTCGGTTTTATAAAGTCTCTTCATATACAACTATGCACTTTGCGAGGCTATATATTCCCCCACAAGCAGTCATTCCAGTTTTCCAACAACATTGTATAACTGATCTAAGTTCTTTTACATGTTGTTTAATAACATGAGCCATAACGTCAGACAACGTACCTTCAGACATATGCGCCGAGCGAAGATTTAGATCAGCCAGCCCATTTTCAGAAGGAAAGCAAAACAATTTATGCAGAGTTGCCTCCCCTGAAAGTGTATCATTGCCCTTAAGGTCGTAACAAGCAAAGTGGTCTTCTCAAGTATATGCAAACTTCAATATATACAAATGTACATATGGATATAAGAGAACTGAATATATTTTGTAGAGTTTCCAAATTTTAGGTCGATTATTTACGATCGGACATAGTATACAAACGCCAAAGTTTCCTTAAGGTAGTTGTCTACGTGATAATCATTAACCAATGCAATCAAACCGCGCGTTAGACGAAATCCAGGTAACGATTATTTATAGCCACGCTATTCTTGTCGCTGTGACGTCAGAGTGATGCTGATAGAAGGTTATCTGTAAAACCTGAACTGGGACATTTGGGACATTGGCAAACAGTGAAGACCCAGATTAGACGCCGCAGAACGCGGCATCTGATTAGGGTCTGCACTGTTTGCTTAAATTACAGGAAGTTATGGGTCAACTGAAACAGTTTTAAGTCCCGTTTAGGGTCATTTTCCAAGCCTACACTCAAAGACAATCGACCCATCAGTGTTCTCAAAGCTTTGATTCACAAGGGAGACAACTTCTGTTACTTCCTGAATGCTTTGCTAAACGTTATTCTAAAAGGACAGAATTCTCTCCCAGTGGGAAACACTTAAGGTAGACCCTTTTTCAGAAGAGAAGAAAAACAATGCTAACAGAGCTGCCTCCCACTGAAAGTGTATCAGTTCTCCATAAAAATGGGCAACTCCCACCCCCACCTCCCACCCCTACCCGTGATCAGCTTGTACAGGAACACAGTCGGATCAGCTTCACTATACGCGTACAGAAATAAGAGTATTGGATAGAGTAGTCTACACCGACAGAGGGTACTTCTCCTGAAGAGAGTCTGCAGACGCACAGGATGGTCAGATTCTGCACATTTCGCACGTCCTGAAAGACAGATTCATATGTGAGAAATGCTCAGTGTCTGGTCCCAGCGGGCACATGGAGTTTATACAACGCCGCATTAAAGTCGATGCAACGTCATGATGTTTATAAAATGTCGCATTAACGACAAAACGTTGCGTCGACTTTAATGCGACGTTGTTTAAGAAATAAATTATTCCGAACCGTGCTCAAATGCCCAAGATAAAGCACAATTGAGTTTGGGTTGTACCCATTTGAGCACGAGCGAGCGCAGCGAGCGAGTGTTCAAATGGGTACAACCCAAACTCAAGTGTGTTTTATTTGCGGCATTTGAGCACGGTTCGGAATAATTTATTTCCTAACACCCCTCACCGAGCGAATATTTTGCACAAATGAGATTTTTATTCATTTTTATGATTATTTTTATTACCTGACTTCCCCGTTTGGTAGTTGACAATACCTCTTAAGCATTACGTCACACGGTTACGTAGTTACAAGGTTCGATTACGAATATTCAAAATGGCGGATACTTATGCGAATCAGCTGACGATGTAAAAAAAACAAACATAAAAACTTGTATCCTGTATTCATGAAAGAATTGCAAATCGAATGAACTTGGAGTGCCGCGATGGACATAAGGAGGACAGATATAAAAGCAAAATAAGAATGTTAACCGACACTATAATTGTTTCGATAATGTCAACAAATACACGATGGAAACAAGGAGTAAAACGAATGTGTTTGAATGGTATAACCTGTAGAGGAACTGATCAGTTAAAAAAAATTCAAAGAACTGCAATGTTCATAGATCATTTTCTGTCTTACTAATATAATTTATTATGTTTATGAAGGTTTCGACCAGTATTGTAAGGTAGCGGCCATAGTTACGCAACGTTCACAACAGTAATATGATTGGTTTCCCGTTGATAGCGCGCGACGAAATTCCTTTGCTCAAATGCCCTAGATAAAGCACGGCTAGAAACGTAAAGATAAATAAGGAAAAACACGAGCAGGGGTGTTAGAAATAAATGTAATGTATCCAGCATGACCGACGTTGCATAGACGTTAATTCGACGTTGTATGGAGTCATGTGACCGCTGGGATAGTATAGTGTATGGCCGCACAGGCTGACCAGGCTCAAAGTACTTCGCTTTTTGCGAGTATCTATGCAGCTTATTATGTTTGACGTATCACTGCAATCACTACCGCCAGAAATATACTAGACACATTTATTGCTGATACAGCGATGGCAAACATTTCGCTCTGTGCTTTTTCTTTGTTCCTTACTTGTGCGTCAGACTTGTAAAAGACTTTACAAATGGATTCTGCGTGTTCCTTTGAAGATTAGACATGTCACGTGCATTGAAAAATGGAGTGACAAGCAAGAAATGAAGATCCTTAAGAGAAATACGAAAAGCGACTGTCTAGATCAGTCTGTACTCCCGCGCAGTCTAGACCGGACATACACTGTCTATTATTTGCACTGTATAAAGAATGTAGACTGTGTACAATACTGAAGGTTCTACCCAACTTACGCAGAGGCAGCCCGGTCTGGGTCTATTCTGGTCTCATACGTCCTTTCTCTACAGCCCTGCTGTTTTCTAGAAAGTCTGTAAAAAGCTTATCAAAGAAGAGATCATTTTAATTAGGTCTTGTTATAAGCCGATGCACAGACGCAATTCGTTAGACTTAAAGGGCCGCGTCAAGCGAAAACGTGCCTCCAAATATGCGGAAATGCGCAGATTCAGATCATCCTGCGCATGCGCAAAGTATCATCCGGGCTTTGCTCTCCGTTCATACATTCTGTAGTATCCAATATCTCTGTAAGCGGATAGTGAAGGCCGGATCAGCCTGTGCGGATGCGCAGGCTGATCTGGGCCTTCGCTGTCCGCATATGCCCAAAGATACGTTTTCGCAGGGCGCGGCCCAAATACGAGTTGCGCCCTTTAAAAAAATACTCTTATGTCATATTTATATGAACAATGAAAATTTAAATCAGCCGGAGCCTTCGTGCAAGTCTGATAACTGTCTATGTGGAAAATTACTGTACACTGGACAATATTACGATATAGACATAAAGCGTTGATCACATTGCGCGCATGCGCAGACTTTTCTCCATTTTGTTGTCTCATGCAGACGTGGGCTCATTGAACCTGCCGCTGCGGATGACGAGCTATAAGCCAACAATTTGCAGGATTTAGTTAATAGTCGACAATCATTATGATAGATATTGGTTAAAAGTTCACGGTGCCACCATCGACCCTGCCCGTGATTTTAAAATTATTGTATTGAAGATATGCTATTTTAAATATCCAAATCTCCTGACTGTTTAACCCTTAAACTGCCAGTCACAACAATTGTCGTCTGCTTTGTCATCTGCTTGTGATTTTAAAAGTCATTTTTGCAAACGGTGTGGACCCAGATCAGACTGCTCCTCTAGGAGCAGTCTGATCAGGTCCACACTGTTTGCCTGTATGCAAAAATAGGTTTGAAAAGTTTGCAAGAATATTCAGCAGACGACATAAACAGACGACATTTTCAGATGCAGGTTGTCTTGGCATTTTATTTGACACAAAGACTTTCTTTGACTGCTTATGCGATCGGGATCTTTTTTTTTTTTTTTTTTTTTCGAACAACATATGTTTATCACAACAATAACAAATTCCCTGGAGGCAAGATTAAAGCAATAGCTTATGCCTAGAAAACAACATAACAGGATTATTTTTGACAAGAATCAGATGTGATAGATGACATATCAGAAACTGTCATCCAAGATGTCAGCTACTATTTTCAGCCTCAACATGAGAAAATGCACCCTGTGCGACCAGCAACGACTCTGATCAGATGCGCATCTGCGATGTCTGATCAGTCTTCGCTGTCCTCCTGAAGAAGTGTTGGTCCTTTGCTGTCCACAAATACCAACTGGAGTGCCTAATCAGACTGCAGGCGTGCCAGGTTGAGCTGAATTGTCGCTTGGTACGCATGCTATAAGCTACATTAGCTTACATTGAATTGCATTTTGCCTCTGTAAATAAGCAAAAAGACGGTACCAAGTCATTTCATTTGGCCCACAACCAAATTAGTTCCTTGACAACCAGCTGTCTGTATAATAATCTATATTTTCCGGGAACAGGCCAGAAAGACGTGTCACTGACAGTTAAAGCACCAAAATAATTCAATCTGGCTGGTACCGTAAAAATACTAGTGCGAAAAGAGAGACTTGAACTTTTGCTGTTCGTACACATACATTAAAGCCGCGACGGCAGTACAATTACCTTCTGAAATGAGCGCCCGCACAGTCTGATTAGCGCATTCGTTGTCCACGCGAAAAAAACGTTGCATCCTTGGCTGTCCAAAATGTGTCCAGTGAAGATTCTGATCAGACTGCGCGAATGCGCAGGTTGATCAGAATCTTCCTGGGCACACATGTCCGCGTATTCTGACCTTGCGACTCATAATATTGGAAAAGTGCGCAATCTAAAACAATGGAAAACAATGACTAAATACTCAACTAACCATACAGCTGTTATACTGGGTCTTTGCTTTTCTCACAGGGCGTAAGGCCTTTTTTTCTGATGGCAATGCTAATTTCCAAGTCAATATCTGTTAGATTCCCAAGTCAATATATCTATGCATTTCGTTCGTAGAGCTTGATGAAGTTGGCCTAGAGCTGACGAAGGTCTTTTCAGTACAGAAGGGGCATCGAGCAACGACAAAAATTAGAAATAGCCTCTAGCAACATGACTTTTTTTTCTGTGATTTCCTGATTTGCCCTAAGTAGTTTAACGGACAGGCCTGAGCAAATGGGATTTTGGCCGAAAGCAAAAAAAAAAAAAAAAAGGACGCTCATCTGGACCTTTGCTGTTTCCATATAGCATAAGGGCCTTTTCCCCACGTTCGCATCATATGGCATTATGGACATATTTAGAGTTTTAACTTAAGTCTTTCGAACAGTTTTACTCAGTATAAATTCTAACTGAAGCCGTCTTTTAGAGGAAAACAGTCTTTAAGTACGCAGCGATTCAAAAAATAAGCAATGACACTTTTGATATATTGCATACATGGACATTTAGTATTTTTAACTCAAGTTTTTCGACAAAAAGCAAATACGTTTTTGTTTTTTTTTTTAAACAACTGCAATTCATCAATTTTTTGTGGGGTAGATTCTGACAGAAATGACGCCTGAGAGCAGTAAATACTCACAAAACCGAAAACAGCTTAAGTGTCAACAAGTTTTTTGGGTCAAGCTAGTTAGTTTCGGCAAATTAGGCCTCATCAGTCACCCTCAAATATTTGAAAAAAAAAAAAAATCCTCGGAAACGTTTCAGTAATCACAAAGGACCAGAAAACCTGATTAGCAGCTACTTCGTTTTGGTACTCAGCAGAAAAAAGACGAACAAATCAAGCTTCAGTCTTTCACCAAATCCTACGTAATCTCTTACTTTCTGAGATATAATCCTGTCAGGCGCAATTTGAAGGAAATGTTTCCTGGATAAGAAATACAAATAAAACGAATGGCTCAGACAGACATAGCAGATTTTGATTAATTAAATCCGAAATTTCACTTCGAAGTTTTTAGCAAATTAAATGTGTCTGTGTAGATGCGCAATACTTTTATGCTACCCTTTCATATAGCCAACGCAATTAACACTTGTGACAAGCAACTGTCTATATACCGTAATAACTCTACGTATAAGGCAGAAGGCCCTATGCAAACAGTGTTGACCCAGATCAGACGCCGCAGAACGCGGCGTCTGATCTGCGTCAACACTGTTTGCCACTCATCCAGCAGTTTCGTACGCATTAACATGTAATAAAAAAAGGCTTGTTTCCATATTTAGGACACGTTTGGTAAGAAGTTATGATGTTCCAATATTTAGAGTATGTACGGTAATGATATTTCACGGTCCTTCAGACTGAGGTTTGTCAAACTTTATTGTAGTCATGAACAAATAGCACAAGATCTATTAGGGATGTAATGATTAAAGGCAACCGTGATTAATTAAACAAATTCATACTTTCGTGGTGCGACTTAAAAACGCAAAATGAATATATGTCTTAAAGAGTTGATTAAACTTCAGCGCTGGCGTGAGAATGAGAAATGAGTTTTTATCTTTCGCATATGACAGCACCGTATAGCGGACTAAGAATTCTTAAAATCAGTTAATTGTAAGAAGCAATCAAAGTTTGCAGTATGGCTGACAGTGCAGAAATGAATATGGAGGTGCCACAATCACGGAACACAGACGCCCTCCCAACTCACCCCTCCCCCACCCCCGCGCCCTACTCCCGCACCCACATGAAGGCACCGGCTAAGATCTCTCCTCAAATTTACAAACAGTGACAATTTTAGTACCCTCTTTGGCAAATAAGTTTCTTTTCAGAAGATGTTCTTTATTTTTCCATTCTTTCTTTTGCCCATTCCTTCATCTTTCTTCGTTTATTTATTTATTTAATTATTTATTTATAGCAATGAATTTCATACTTGTGGATTTGAAACCATGTACGAAACCTGGCTCTTTCATTTTGGAATCCTGTCTTTTATGACGTTCACCAAGACGTTTGTATGCAAAATTTAATCACATACTCTGTAGCCAAATAAGCAACACTATTCCATCTCTAACCTTTACACTGTTATAGCGTTGGATTGATAACGGTCCATTTAGTCAACGTGGTGGGGAAGAAACGGATTCTCTTTCCACAGGAAAATACTACAACAAAATTATAAAGAACATACCCAAGAAACGTCCCAATCACGAAGCACACCCTCCCCGAGGTAACGAAAGAAAAAGAGATGAGGACCAAACAATTACAAAACAAACCCCACATAAGAAACAACCGACGCACGAAGAAAAAAGGATTGCCACAGAGGAATGCCACAATTACAAAACACAGCCTTCCCGATGAAGTCAAACCTGTATTAAGCAAGCACCTATGGGAAAGCCAAAAACTGGATGTTTAAGACATGTGCTTGCTTAATACAAGTATACTTCCACTTCTTTGCCTTTAATGCGATCTGAAATAATGGCCTTTAAAGGCAGGTGATTGCTTAATACAGGTCCTTCTATAACAGTTTTGACTGTAACGAAAGAAAAAGAGATGAGAACCAAACAACTACAAAACAAACGCCATATAGGAAAACACACACGAAGAAAGAACAACTTCAACAGGGGAATATTTATTACTAAAAGCTGGTAGCCATTTGGAAATAGTTGCCGTATTTCCTGCAACTACATATATTCTGACACTGGAATTCTTCTTGCACTTTTTCTATGATTCAAATGTCCGTTTCACTACCTGGTGATAAGCCTTAAATCACTGCTGAATGGTGAACAGTATAAAACCTGTCTATACTGCTTCTGCAGGCATTCGACTGTATATATACGTTCTAGAATGATTCCAGTGCAAACCCAGAAAGCATTAGTGAATTGGGTGATCCAGTATTGTCTTAGGGAAATAATTGCTAGGGATATGTAAATATGAACCACAGCGAGAGAACGTACCTTATGCCTGGCACAACCATCAGTCAGACCGGTCTGCACATCTTTGCTATCTGATCAGTCTTCGTTGTCCACCTGAGAAAGCCCTAGATCATTTGCTATTTACAGAACGCCCAGCGAAGACTCTGATCAGACTGCGCAAATGCGCAGTCTGATCTGAGTATTCGCTGGGCGCATATGTCAGCTCATATCGTTCAGAGGACCTTGCTGCAAGGGCGTTTGCACTTTGAAAACATTATGGAAAAATGATTAAATTGCAATTTGCGAATAAAGCATAAAAATTACGGTTTATTTGTGTCAAATTGATTCGAGATAAAAGCACTCTTAAACACTCGAATGCATTTAAATGATTTAAATGTCCTTCCTTGGGATTTGATGTAATAACTATTGCATTCATAATAGGAATCACGTTTATTTTTGTGTATTTATCGATGTGTGTAAATAGCGATTTGAACTTGCTCCCAACCAATCAGTGAACTAAATTAATGTAAGTTAAAATATTCATTTTGATGTAAGAGAGATTTGTAAGAAGGCTAGGTCTAGTGTCAAAATAACTTTTAAGTCTTAGTTGTTCCCCAGTTTGCCACTTTGGCACTTTAGCACATTTTGGACGCAAAAAAGTAATTTTAACATAGGGCACAGCATCCACTCACCCCACTTGTCCTTCGTTAAAAGCATGGCAATGTCATCTCTCTCTATAAATGTTTAATTGTAAAGTGGTTGTACTCCTACTTGAAAAACTTGACAATATGCCAAAATGCCAAAACGTGTTAGAATGGCCAAAGTGGGCAACCCAATCCCGATTTTACTACTTGTACCGCTGCTTCAGAGAAATACATTATGAGAGCATAGAACAGACCGTTTTATTACCTAACTATGGACCCCTTCCTGATAAATCATCACTTTATTAAAGTAAAATGTCGGATTTTCCCACAACGAGGTACTGCTATGGATTAGGTTGTGACATTAGATTCTCATCAAAAGTCCACTTTAAGCAGTTGACTAGATTTTCCGCCATTTTCCAGAAAGATCAAAAAAAAGTTTTATATGGATCTATTCTAAAAGGAAAGAATGCTCCCAAATGGAGCAAATGTTTTTTTTTTTGTTTTTTTGTTTTTTTTTTTGTTTGTTTTTTTTTTTTTTTGTTTTTTTTTTTTTTTGTTTTTTTTTTTTTTTTTTTTTTTTGTTGTTTTTTTTTTGTTTTGTTTTTTTCTTTTAACATAGAGTCCCCCATATAAGAAGGGAACAAAACCATTTTTGACAGCGTTACCTCCTCTGAAATGGCATCTATTCCCCTTTAATTAATATTACATTAAATTTTTTCAGATTATAATCACCTTGCGCTGGGCCAAATTGTTGAAAGCATCGTTAGCTTAACGAACGAACACGTTAATCGGAAACTCGTTAAATATTGTAGCTAACTTTTTAAGGTATTTTCAAATACACTGATATGTTTGCTGCAAAAATGCGAATTATGCAAAAGCTTCTCACATTTTTCAGCAAAAAATATCAATGAATTTGCCATATTCCAAGATCAAAATTTTAACGTCATGTTAGCTTCGTTAAGTTTTGAATAACTAGGCCCTTTATTATTGTTGTTTCGCATATTTTTAACGTTACCAGGCATCAGAGGCAAATGGAGACAGCGGCAAATGCGTTATGTATGTGTGTTTGTAAAGCCTTGCTTTCATGGATCATCCATTCACACTTGGTGTCGTTGTCTATCACCAAGCGCCACCCTGTCCACTTTATACTCAACCCAGGACACGTTAAGTATAAGCTAGGTTTAATAACGGTCTGAATATTTTCTCAGCCCGAGCAGAGTTCGAACCCCACGACCTTCCGCTTGCAGGTTGAGAGTATTAACAACTATGCCACCTAGCCAACTAGTTTTCTGTAATGACTATCTCATATTTAAACGGTTTAGCCATGACGTCATCATAAGATGGTGGAGAAGCCGTTTCCGGTGAACCAAGGAGAGTCGTTGCTGCTACTTCGTGATACATGGGAGGCGGGGCGGATGCATTTGCAAAGCCGTTTACAGTTTCTCTGTCATTATGTTCTTCATCGCGAATTATGGCATCAGCACAATCTCGTTCTGCCGTCCTCGACGAACGCATTCTTCTCATCTGAAAAGAGCAAATTTGATTATTGATTCAAAGTGCGGGAAAAGAATTCATATGCCGTATTCAAACACTGAAGGCCATAACAGCCTGCGCGCGTCCGCACATTATGATCAATATATTCTCTTTCCTTCGATGTATTCTACAGTACCTCATCACGAAAACATGCCTATATTATTTTGACCCCCTTAAACCCCACTTTTATATAGTAAAACTGGGGTTTGCAGGGGTGTAAGTTATTTTTCTTATTTCTGCTCAAACCATGGATTGTAGGTACTCGTTAGAACCGCCTCGCCGAGGCGGTTCTAACGAGTACCCACAATCTATGTTTAGAGCAGAAATATGAAAAATTATCAGATTTCTTTTATCTGAAACTTTTAAGTTTTTGAAGGAGAAATTTTCTATATATTAGAAAAGGCGTGTTTTCGTAATGTATTGATTCTTAAAGCGGGCTTGATACACACGGTGGATTTTCCACCATCTTTAACAAGGGAAACAACTTTTGTGACTTCCTGTTTGCGTTCCTGCACACTGCTGAGTGCTGTTTTTTTTGTTTTGTTTTTTTTTGTTTTTTTTTTTTCGTTTTTTTTTTTTTTGTTTTTTTTGTGTGTGTGTTTTTTTTTATCAAATATGCGAACAGTAAGTAATACGTAAAGTAATAAATATGGAAGTACTCAATCACGATATACAGCCTTTCCAAGGAATGGGATAAGAGTTTTTTTTATGTTTTTTAATGAATTACTGAGAAGTTCGATTTGATCAAATTACCGTCGTACTTTCTCTACGTATTCGGAAAAAGAGGCTTGAGCAAACAGTGAAGACCCAGATCAGACGCCACAGAACACGGAGTCTGATCTTGGTCTACACTGATTGCCACTCAGCAAGCAAATTTATATAAATATAGATTCATAGGTTGTAAAATGGACGTTTTTGAAGAGAAGTGTGAGGTAAAACGTAGGGGATATGGATATTTAGGGCAAATACGGTATCCCAAATGTATCCAAACTTTCCCATGAAAATAAGTTTTTGAGTCAAAGAGGGGAGGGTTAGAGTGAACCCCACGACCACCCCCCCCCACCCCCCCCCCCCCCCACCCCCTCTGAATCCGCTCCTGTGCGAGGCTAAAAAACGGCTTTCTGAAAGAGGTCGAGAGCAGAGGAACTTTTTATTTGCTTATTCATATATGAAAAAAGATGAGTTGTTTATACATAATTTTTGTTGCTGTTGTATTTTGTTGTTGTTGTTGTCGTTGTTGTTGTTGTTGTTGTTGTTGTTGTGTTTTCGAAAACATGAATGTTTACTAAGAACAAGAAGAAATAATGAAATAATGTCCAAATTAAATGACTTACCTCGACTGTCTCAACATGAGATCCCTGTAGGCAACAACGTTGTGTCACATGTCTTAAGATAAGACCCAATGCAACCAATATCAATATAATCAAAGCTATAGTACATCCGGTCTGGAATATTCTCTCAAACAGGCTCACTTCGTCGTCGTTTAGAAGATCAGTTGCAGGTGAGTATGAACCCATGCCCCGGCTAACAAATTCGCTGCTAACTACAGTTAAAGCCTCGAAACAATTTCTGTCGTCACTATGGTATGGTTCTCTATAATAGCAAAGATAAAGCCTTAATTAAAAAAAATATACTAAAGATGCCAAGGAAATGCCACAATCACGAAGCACAGCACTCACGAGGCACTAAAAGAAGGAGAGATTTGAGGAACAAATACAAACGCCCATTAAGAAACCACAGACGCACAAACAATAAGGAATTGCACCAGAAATACCGCTTTGATTCGATCAGTAGGACAACTGGATGTGTGCGTGTGATGGTGGGAGTGGGGGACGGGGTATGTGATTAAATCAATTTTATTTAGGAGTATTTGTTAAGAGGTGAAAAGGCAATTATAAATTTAATTTCGATTTAAATAGCAGCGCTGCAAGCATTACACCATGCCCCACAACTGCGCTTACATCAAGCAAGTGCCATAACTCTGTCAGAAATGAACTCAATGCATTAGTCTTTCCCTAAATAAAGTTGACATATATATAAGACTGAGATGACTATTAACAATGTTCAAAGGGCCATAACTCAAACAGTATGTAAACCAGATTTACAGTTCTCTTTTTCTGCAGATCACCTTATGGTGCTTCACAGTCGTATAAAGTTTACAAGTATATCACAGAAAGTTTTATTTTCAATGTTCAAAAAGCCTTAACTCAAAAAAAATTAAGCCAAACTTTTGGTCCTTTCGTTCTACATGTCATCATATGTTGCTTTACATTTCTGCAAGGTTTCAAGAAAATCTCTGAAACCATTTTCAAGTTATAGAAAGGGCACAAGTATATGGCTGGGATCATAATTTACAATGTCCAAAGGGCAACAACTCCAAAAGCAGGTAATTGAGAGTTATGGTTTTTTGTGTTCTGCACATCATATCATGGTGATATACAAGAGCGGACACATATATTACAGAAATTACTATTTTCAATGTTCAAAGGGTCATAATTCCATGAGTAGGTTCAGCAGAGTTAAGGTTCTTTTGTTATTCGCCTCTTTGCATAATGTTTTAGGTTTGTGTGAAGTTTTATCAAAATAGATGGAACGGTTTCCAACTTACACAGCTGACACGAGTACATGGTAGAAATGGTCATTTTCAATATTTACTATGTTCAAAGGATGGCAACTCCAAAGTAGGTTAACCAGAGCTACGGTTCTTGTGTTCTGCACATTTATTCATGGTGCTTTACATTTTTTATTTATTTATTTTTTTTTTTTTTTTTTTTTTTTTTTTTTTTTTTTAAGAAATTTCATGAAAAAATCTCAAAGGGTTTTCAACTTACAGAGCGGACACAAATACATGGTAGAAAGACTATGTTCTATGTTCAAAGAGGAATAACTCCAATAGTAGGCAAACTAGACTTACCGTTCATAAGTTCCGCACGTCGTCTTATAGAGCTTTAAATATGTGTGAAGTTTCTTTAAAATATTCGGAACAGTTTGCAACACAGAGCGGATACTAGTTCATGGTGGAAATGGCCATTTTCAATATTTACGATGTTGAAAGGGCCGTCAATCCTAAGGTAGGTTAACTAGAGTCATGGTTCTTGTGTTCTGCGCATTGTCTGATAGTGCTTTACATTTGTGTGAGATTTCATGAATATATCTCAACGGTCTTCAACTTACAGGGCGGACATGAGTACATGATGAAAATGTCTTTGTTCAATGTTCAAAGACCAATAACTCCAAAAGTAGACACGCCAGAGTTACGGTTCATGTATTCTTCACCTTATTTTATAGTGTTTTACATTTGTGCGAAGTTTCATGAAAATAGCACGAACGGTATCGGAGTTGTAGAGCGGACAAGAGTACATGGTAGAAATGGCTATGTTCAATGTTCAAATGGTAATAACTCCATAAGTATGCTATCCAGAGTAACGTTCTGCACATTTTCTCATAATGCTTTACATTGGTGTGAAGTTTCATGAAAATATCTCAAACGGTATCAACGTTATAGAGCGGACACGAAATTATGAAGCGCTAACGGACGGACACTCAACTTTTCGGACGATATAACATAATACCTCGCCACTCGCATAATTAAACTTTTCCCGGTCAAGTGATTGCAACCGGACTATAACAGATTCTAAAAATAAAATATTTATATTAATGTATCCGTATAGTTGAGATAACCTCAGGGACATACAAGCATACAAAAGTGTTTCAAGCAATGCTTTTCACAAAAATGAGAGAAATATTTTAAAACAGAGCGGTACAAATCTTGATACTAGCGTCAAATAATCCAATATCTAATTAAACCACATAACATTAAATTCAGTAGTTCACGCTCCATGAGAGCAAAAACATTACATGTACAGAAACTGTCCTGTTTTGGGTCAATAAGAAAAATAGATAAAAGGGGTAATGTCAAAGTTCATCTATGTAAAAATATAAGTAAAGATACCCAGAAAAGGCCACATCCCGAAATCCATCCTTCCCAAGGCACTAAAAGAAAGTGAGATGAGGAACAAATAATGACATAACAAACTTCATTTCTAAACTGCTTCTTACGGCTTGTAGATTTTAAGCAAACAATATGCACCAAAAAAACTTTTTCAGGTTTACAATCTTGTATACATTTGTAGTAGATTGCGGCTATGTGAACTATGGAATTTATTGTATTATACAGCTAGGAAATAGCCAGAAATTGATTTTATTTCATCTTACAATTCTCAATAAATTATAGCGATAAAATAAAAATATTGTTTTCAAAAAAAGACTATAGCCTTACCGTACCAATATTATTCTTCATATTGTTTTTTACCGATTTCACTATAATATGTGTTATTTCACAACATCCAACACATACTGAGGTATAAATCAGCATACCGTAATTATCCAAATACTTGGGACGGACATGTCTGAGCAAACAGTGTAGACTCAGATTAGACGAGAATGCGGCGTCTGATCAGGGTTCACAGCAGTTTCAGACACATCAACATGTAGCCAAACTGATTTTTTTTTAATTTAAGGCAAGTATTGTGAAGAGAAGGTGTCCCAATATATAGGGTATTTGGTACGAGGTATATCCAATTTATTCGTTCAATATGTTTTTAAATATGAGGAATACACATGCATATTTATTTATTTAACTCACATGTCCTATTGACTATCGATCTTTTCCTCAAATAATGATCGGATTACTGGCCTAAATTATGTACCATATCTATTACGAATGCTGTCATCAGCTTATTCTTCGACATTAGGGAGCGACCATTTGATTTTTATGGGAGAGGGGCGTAAAGATCTTTTGAAAAAAAATCCAGGACCCTCTTTTGCTCGAAAAACAAATAGCCACGACCAGGGCAAATATAATTATACCTTTTGTAAAAACGTGGATAAAAGTATTTTTCACCCCTTGAACTAACAAGTCCTTTATGCTGTCGACTTCTGTGGTCTGTTCACACAGTATATGCGAGTGAGAAGCTGGTTCAAGGGGTGGAACATACTTTCATTTTGAAAATACTGAAGCATTTTCCAGTTTTTGACCAGCAGTAAAGATGCATTTATTTATGTTTAAATGATGCGCAAATCTCAGAAAGAAGAAAAACAAAATAGCTATTTAAATCTGTTGTGCATGTTTCTGTGGACAATTGAGGAATCAAAGATAATGGATTACAATATTTTTCGTTTCTTGAATAAATGAGGTGTAAGAATACGTTGACTTTAGGTTAGGTAGATAAACCATTGGTTATCTCCACAGTTTGTGGCATCTGAACCGCCAAAATTATGGTAGTACATAATTAATATATATACAGTAGTTGATCGAGTGGACCATAAAATCGCTCATATCACACATTTTTAAAATTCGACCTCATCAACTTAGACTTTTAGGGAGAATCTCCAGCTTAGTCGTAGATGCCCTGAGATTTATATGTTTATTTTCCGTGATGTATCACTGACTGAGTTAAAAAGCCTCAATGTGAGCCGAACAATCATTTTGTATATTTTACAGCATTTGAACGTAGGGTGAAGATTTGGTGCCGGTAAGATCTATTTACAGTAGAACTTAAATATTCAAGCATTAACAGAGCGTTAACATGTATTAAAAAGGATTGCTTCATTGGTTCAATATTAAAAACACGTATGGTAAGAAGCTAAGATGTTCCAATATTTAGAGTATGTGCGGTAATGATATTTCACGGTCCTTCAGACTGAGGTTTGTCAAACTTTATTGTAGCCATGAACAAACAGCATAATATCTATCAGGGATATAATAATTAAAGGCATCCGTGATTAATTAAACAAATTCATACTTTCGTGGTGCGACATAAAAACGCCAAATGCACACTGCGCCTTAAAGAGTTGATTAAACTTCAACACTGGCGCGAGAATGAGAAATGAGTTTTTATCTATTGCATATCACAACACAGTATAAATATCACAACACCGTATAACGGACTAAAGAATTCTTAAAATCGGTTAATTGTAAGAAGTAATCAACGTTTGCAGTATTGCTGACGTTGCAGAAATGAATATGGAGATATCACAATCAAGGAACACAGACCCCCTCCTTCACCCCTGCACCCCATGAAGGCACCGGCTAAAATCTCTCCTCACGAATAAAACAAATGGAAGCTAAATTTACAAATAGTGACAATTTTAATACCTCTTTGGCAAAATAAGTTACTTTTCAGAAGATAATCTTCATTTATTCATTCTTTTGTCCATTCCTCCATCATTCTTCGTTTATTTATCTTTTTATTTATCTATTTATTTGTAGGAATGAATTTCATATTTGTGGATTTGAAACCATGTAGGAAACCTGGCTCTGTCATTTTGGACATCCTGTCTTTTTTTACTTTCCCCAAGAAGTTTGCATGCACGATTTTATCACATACTCGGTAGCCAAATAAGCAAACACTATTCCATCTCTAACCTTTGCACTGTTATAGCGTTGGATTAATAACGATCCATTTAGTCAACGTGGTGGGGAAGAACCGGATTCTCTTTCCATAGGAAAATACTACAACAAAATTATAAAGAACATCCCAAGAAATGTCCCAATCACGAAGCACAGCCTTCCCGAGGTAACAAAAGAAAAAGAGATGAGGACCAAACAATTACAAAAAAAACCCACATAAGAAACCACCGACGCATGAAGAAGGAATTGCAACAGAGGAATGTCCCAATCACAAAGCACAGCCTCCCCGAGGTAACGAAAGAAAAAAAAAGAGATGAGGACCAAACAATTACAAAACAAACGCCACATAAGAAACCACCGACGCACGAAGAAAAAAGAAATGCCACAGAGGAATGTCACAATTACAAAGCATAGCCTTCCCGATGTACATTCAAACTTGTAATATGAAATAGGTGCAACCTAATAAGCAACCAACCAATTTGTGACTTTCCAAAAATAAAATATAAAAAAATGGACTTTTAAGTTTCATCATCCTACATATCACTCTGAATGAAAGAGGACAGGAGGCAAAATTGCTGCAAGAATAACTAAGTTTGAATCTTAATATTACTCATATATAAAGAATTTATAAGAATATAATGACTTATTAAAATTAACAATTTGTGGGGGTAGCGGTGAGGGTGGACGCGGGTGCATCTTATTTACAAGTATTCCTCAACAGGTTTTATAAATTCAATAATACAGAAGCATGCATCTTTTAGTGATTTAAGACTATATTAAAAGGCAGGAAAAGGCATTTTCATCCAAGTATATTGAATAAGTTCCCACTGAGTGACCTCAGTATAAGTTTAGGGGCTGACTACTTCCAGTTCCAGCATAATTTCTCACAACATTCACCAATACTAAACTGAGCCAAAGCATGACAAAATCTATGGCAACCTGTTTGTGATTTTATCCAATTAATTTAAATACCTGCATTTCAAATACAGATATATCTGCTAATAAACACAGATATCTTTATTTTATTGTTATTACAAATATCTCTAATTAAAATGCAGCTATATGTAATTGAATTTAGATACCTCTTACTGAAATGCAGATATCCGTACTTGAGAAATACAGATATCTCTATTTTTAATCATAATATAGATATCTGCATTTGTATTAGAGACATCTGCATTTAAAAATACAGATACCTTCATTTCAATAAAGGATATATCTTATGTAGCTGAAATTCAGCTATCTGCATTTAAAATACAGACATTGCTAATGCGAAAACACGCCTATTCAAATATATAGAAAATTCTACCTCCAAAAACTTAAAATTTTCAGATATATATCTTTGATTCTTTTCATATTTCTCCTCAAAACATAGATTGTTGGTACTCGTTAGAACCGCCTTGCAGCTATGGTTTTGAGCAAAAATAATGTATACCCCGGTTAACCCCAGTTTTACTATATAAATGTGGGGTTTAAGTGGGTCAAAATTATATAGGGATGTTTTCGTGATGCAAATGCAGATATCTGTATTTGAAATGCAGATATCTTTATTTCTAAATTAAATGCATATGTCTGCATTTCAAGTACAGATTAGAGATATCATTATTTATGGTTGAAATAGATATCCTTATTTATTCCATTTACGAAAACCTGGTGTCTCCCTCGTGTATTTTCACATGCACTGTTCCACTGGTTCAATATGTTGGGCGGCACATTTCCCGCCTCTGCAGACCACAAAATCTAAATTAAAGATGCTCAAGATGTCAAATCACCATGTCTTTACAGTCAAATCCCTCGCTCCTTTTCGCTCCTCTTAAGCTCCTTTAAGAGGAGCTTAAGCTCCTTTAAGAGGAGCAAAAAATATAAAAAGGAGGGAGAATGTGTAGTATATTTTAGGAATCTATCATGGGTGTGAGGGGTAGACAGAAAAATCCAGGCTTACCGAGTTATGCAAGACTATGATCCCGAGGGACGGATATTTCGATCTACATGTCGCGCACGAAAGATTCTTTTTCTTGCATACTTTATATCTGTTCTGAAGTCTAATCACTTTGATTGTTGACATCTTCCATATTTTGATAACATGTGTGATGTTTAATGACAGCATTAACTTCAGTAACGTTAACCTTAACGATGGTGTACCGCTTGATTCCTATAAAACCAGTGCACATCAAAAGCGTGAGAAATCTCAATTTTTATCTTACCCTGGATAACTTTTCATTTGCCGTATGTTTCTATAATCATGCGATTTTTCAGTACATGTATTTAAGATAACCAATTTTTGGACAGTTCTATCACATGCATTCTTTCAGGCATTCTAGGCAGGTATACATGATACATTCTGGGTTGTAGAGTGAAGGTCACAAGTAATCATTTAAATTACCGAATGTATGGCTCTTTAACCTGCACATGGGTACTTGACTTTCCAAGCAGAGGCCAGAGCAGGCCCCAGCAAAGACTGCACAGTTATTATGTTATCCCTGCAAATCACAAAGGAAAGCGTGTTCGGATTCCATTTATTCTTTTTTTCTCGCCAATGGCCGAGATTGAACGTACCTCCAGCACTTGAGGCTACTGGACTCACCACTGAGCTACCTGTTGTTGTCCGAGTTTAAGGGAAGCCTAGTAGGCTTATCCTCAATCTATACCAAACTTATCCTAATAAAAACTTGAGCATTGGGACTATTGATTATATTTGTTGAAAATAAAACTTGAAAATAATCAGGTTCTTAAGAGAAATTTACATTTAAAATTACAATTATCAGTAGTTTCTATAAATAAAGATTTCTGTATTTGAAATACAGATATCTGTATTAGAAATACAGGCATCTCTATTTGAACTGCAGATATATTTTATTTGAATAATAATCATTGATATCCGTATTTCAATTAGCGATAGTTGTATTTCAAATTTAAAGATATTTGTATTTCAAAAACAGTTATCCGAGTTTCTAAAATGTACTGATATCTTAATTAAATAGAAATATCTGCTTTTGAAATGCAGACATCTATAACTAAAATGCAGATATCTATGATTCAAATTCAGACATGTCCGTTAAAGAACAAAAAAGAGATATCTGCATTTCAAATACGTATAAATATTCTGTATTTGAAAAACAGATATGTGCATTTAAATGTTGGTTTTTGCATTTAAATGCAGATATCTTTATTTAAATGCAGATATCTGTATTTTAAATATAAATATCTATATTAAATTGGTTTTAACCCAAATGAGCCACCATAAAAACAATGAAATGACCAATAAAAAACACTTGTCCAAATGCATTTTAAACTAGTCACAAATTATGGCAATATGTGCAAACCAATCTGCAATTCTGCGAATACAGACAGTTCTTAAGTGATAGCATTATGCTGCATTGAAATAAACCTCAGCTGCAGATGAGGGAAGCAGTTACTGACAGTTCCTGGATTCACATGCAAGGTTACTGTATCTCATTTATAACAAAGTAATCTATAGGAGAATAAATTAATTCTTTGTAAATAAAAATTTCAACAGTTAAGAATTAGATAAACTCCAGAATTATTCTCATAAAATGCTTCTCTTTTCTACAGGTTATTTTAGCAAGAGAAAGTGAACAAACATGTTTTTCTTTTTTCATTCAATCATAAAAGATTATAGGAGTAGACTACTGATGGTGCCAAGTATATAAGATAATAAGACATGACACATGTATAATTCTTTTGTCATATGAAAGAACCTTTTATAGAAAAGTATTTTCATTGCAGTTAGTGCCTTTTACATGCAATGCATAACACATAGTAATCTCAGTGATGAAACCTGATATAAATAAAGAAATGAAACTGTTCAATGGTGATTCTTATAAGTAGTATCAACAGAACAGTGCTTCCATCCACTGTCATTCTATGAAAAAAAAAAACAAGAACGATAATGGTCTGTAGTCACCTGAGCTTAACATACTTAATATTGAAGTTTCACAAAACTAGACTGTTTAAGATTTTTCTATAAATTTTATTTTAAAAAGACACATGACGGTCCTAAACAAACAACCCCCAGGCTTATAAATTTAACAATCTTGGTGCATAATCCACTAGATAAACTCGAACTCATCCAAGATTTTATGACCGTCCTCATTACCTGCAAGTCTGATGAACAATTTGATAACTAGAAATTGTGTTTGTAAAAAGACACTATGCCACCCCCACCCCCGCCCCTCCCCCCCCCCCCTCCCCAACCATATGCTTGCCTCTAAAGATAATACAAGGTAAATTTGGCCCAATCTACACATGGCCATAATTCCTTAAACGTTTTTTTTTTTTTTTTTTTGTTTGTTTTTTTTTTTTCAAAGTTAATCAGATCACTTTCTCATCACTACGAATCTATTCATCGTTATGAGGGGCTAGCTTCAATAGTTTTTGAGATATTTTGCTGGCAAGGAAAAAAGTTTTAGAGATATTTTGCTGGCAAGGGAAAAATACCCAAAGTTACAAAGGGCCATTACTCATGAACTATTTTTCGAATTTATTCAGAAGAATCAGGTTATCTACTCATCATTACCAATCAATTTAATAAGTTTCAATGCTCTAGCTCCAATATTTTTTTAAATATTCTGCTGACAAGGTAAAACTGCCCAAAATTACAAAGGACGACAACTCATGAAGTAATTTTTTAAATTATTCTAAAAGTTCATCAGATCCCGTCTACTTATCACTACCAGTCTATTCATCAAGTTTCAAAGCTCTAGCGTCAATAGTTTTTGAGATACATGTATTTTAATGATCTCTATCAGCCAGACTACAGTTTTGTCATATTACATGTCTGGGAGCCTTAAAGTGCAGGTAACTCATGCAAGTAGCCCGATCTAGTTGAAAACTGGTGCAAGATTTATGTCCAGCTTCATTAACAGCAATTTTGATATAGATATGATCAAAAACAAAGTCACTGTTGCATGCTGCTTGGACAACATTTTCACCACAATATGTGTATGGGACTTTTTAGTTGCTATAGCATCCAAGGTTTTCACTGGGTTACCATGAAAAGTGGAGCTCCACCAGAGGCATGCTATAGATGAGAAATGATTTAGATCGGCCTGCAGACTGTGCAGATATAACTGATTAAAGGTGCTGACGGATGACTGATGGATGAAGAATGGACTACCATCCTATAAGCTCCCCATGAGCCTTTAGTCCAGGTGAGCTAAAAAACAGAAAAAAAAATCTGCAGTTCTACAAAGTTTCATCCTTAGACTATCTCGTGTATGTTATTCAGAGCTCGAAATTTTTTCTTGAACTAACTCAAGTGGCCTCAAATCGTTACTTGCCCTTAATTAAGCTGTACTCATCCTTAGTCTTATATTTGGTACTAAAACCAGACCTGTCCATAAAGTCATGGAATTTAGTTCACGTACTGAAGCGGGTTTTACTGTTGCTGTTTTGCTGCGGAATAGTAAACTCTCCTTCCAGAATTGAAATTTTAACTTGTGAGCGGATTTTGACACAATAACATATAATCTTTTTGTGATATTTTGGAGTGACTTTTAAAACTTTGTAATTATGCTAGGTAATCCAAATTTTTCACTATTTGCCCTTACTGCGAAAACCCATACCTGTCCTGTCGGGCAAGCCGTTTGATTTTTTTTCACTTGCCCTTAAAGAACATCTACTCATAAATATGAGCTGACATATGCAAATTTCAAGACCTAGTTATTACAGGTAACAATGCCACTCTCTGCGATGAAAAGATTTCATATAAACAGTTCTTTCGTTTGACAAAATAATGTCACCAGTTAGCAGTCTCACTTCAGTGAACATAGTTTTTACAATGGTAGTTCAACTACAATGTCTTTGAAGTAGGTCTATTAATATGTTGAAACCCTGCATCAGAGTTAAGCCAATGGCTTATAGAGCTATTTTGGAGTGGCCACCCTCAGTCAGAATCAAAATTCCCTCACTTTTCACTGACTTTTCCCTGACCAAATTCTATTTTCCCTGACCAAAGTGCTGAAAATTTAACGGGCATTTTTCATCTTGCAGTAGATAAATGATTCATTCTATTTTAGCACATATAAATATACTGCCCTAATTGTTCAGTAAAAAACATAAAATGTTGTCAAAATTTTGGGCATTCATTTTCTAGAATGAGCATTAATTTGTAGCAATGCGGAGCGACCAAAAAAAATACCAGGCTTTCAGTCACTCAAAATGGATAAAATACCTGCCACTGCCTAACAAGTTTTGGGCCAAAATTAGGAATTTCCCAGACTTTTCCCTGACTTTCTTAGTATTTAAAATTTCCCTGACCATTTCGCAAAATTCCCTGACTTTTCCCTGACCTTGAAGAAAAATAAGATTTCCCTGACTTTTCCTTGACCAGTGGGCACCCGGTATTTGGATTGAACTCATCAGGTCCAGTCCAGTAGTAGCCAAGTTCATTAACATGCACAAATTATTATTTCTAATTCTGTTCATTTAATCAATACATTAATAATTATACTACTGTTGGATTAACTCATGCTGGTCCTCATGTAAAATGTCTTTTAAATGTTTGTGCAGAGAGCACAAATCCAATTTCCCATATCTAGAGAGGTTGGTTTTGTCACTGACTAACAGCTGGTACTGGAAAGCAGAAAAAAACACCTCAGGGGCTCCACTTTGTAGATGAAAAACCTGCAATTAAAAAGGATATGTTTTTCTTATTAGTCTGTTATTCATATAGGGTGAGAACTTTCAAAGGAGGGTTTACTATTAAAGGAAAAAACATTGCTCCAGTGGGTAAAAGCAATTTCTTTCCTTTAATCCCCCATTGAAAGGGGAGGAAACACTTCAATGGCAGGGTGATCTCTTTTGGATGTATCCATTCACCTACAGGGATAGAACAGCAAAGCTACAGGTTTTACACTATTATATGCATAATGTTAAACTATAATACCCCGCCATAATCGTGCCGCGGGCAGATAACTCTGTCAAACACTGACAAAATTTGCCCACTAGCAATCCCAAATCAGATCTCCTTAATATCAATACATGTACCAAGTTTGTTAAATCCCTTGACATTTACACGTTATTGTCAGGAAACGAAAATATGGGCATGTATCGAACAGATAACTCTGTCAAAATTTGACGAAATTTACGCATTAGCAATCCCACACCAGATTTCTACAATATCAATGCACATACCAAGTTTTGTGAAAATCCACTGATGTTTACTCAAGTAATCATCTGGAAACTAATTATGGATGGACAGACTTACGAGTGACAGACAGATGTTCTAACAAATGGAAAGTCATGTGGTTACCATCACTATTTTAGCATACTTATGTGGCTAAAAAATAGCCACCTAACAGGAAAAAAGCCACATAAAAGACTGATTTTATGTGGCTGACGGAATAAATCCCATTGAAATACAATGCAATAGTCCATAATTCTTAGCAATCTAACTACCCATTTGTGGGTGCACACAGACAGACACACTGACGTCCAACGTGAAACCATAATACTCCGCCACTATCGTGTGGCGGGGTTGAGTGATGCATGGTATATTTGATAAAATCATAGTGACTAGAACAGTGTTTTCGGAGGAAAATGTATGTCCCCCCACCAGTTTGAACAGACATATTCTTAAAAAAGATTGTATCTATAATAAACTCAAGGTCACAATATACCTATATGTAAGTTTGGTCATAATTCAACCATTCCTCAATGAGATAGGGTGCTGGCAAGCCATTTTCTAAATCATAGCCCTTGTGTAACCTTGAAAATGGGATCAAGGTCACAAAAAATCTAATCAGTTCTTGTCTCTGTCTCAACAATATAGCTGTGCAAGTTTGGTCAAAATCCATCCATTCATTCAGCAGATAGCGTGCAGACAAGCTATTATCCAACAATCTGAGCCCTCCTGCGACCTTGAAATGGGGCCAAAGTCATCAAAATAACACTAGTTATTTTCCATGCCACAACAATTTGGTTGTGCAAGTTTAGTTAAAATCCATCCATTCCTTAAAGAGATACAGTGCAGACAAGCCATTTTCCAACAATCTAAGCTCTAGTGTGACATTGAAAATGGAAATTTACTCATACCTTCAGGAGACAAGATGCAGATAAGCCATTTTCCACCAATCTAAGCCTTAGTGTGACCTTGAAAATTGGGTCAAGGTCGTCAAAATCTCCAGTTCTTTTCCATGTCTCAACAATTAAGATGTAGAAGTTTGATCAAAATCCATTCATTCATTTAGGAGATAGGGTGCATACAAACCATTTTCCAACAAATCTAAGCCCTCACGTGACCTTGAAAATGGGGTCAAGGTCACCAAAATCTAAACAGTTCTTTTACATGTCCCTGCATTGTAGATGTGCAAGTTTGGTGAAAATAAATTTATTCATTCCTACAAGAGATAGGGTGCGGACAAGCCATTTTTTTAACAATCTAAGCCCTCCTGTGACCTTGAAAATGGGATCAAGGTCACCAAAATCTAATCAGTTCTTTTACATGTACCATCAATATAGATGTGCAAGTTTGGTTAAAATATATTCATTCCTTCAAGAGATAGGATGCGGACAAGCCATTTTCCAACAATCTAAGCCCTCCTGTGACCTTTAAAATGGGGTCAAGGTCACCAAAATCTAATCAGCATTTTTCCCCCTCCCAATAATATATATTTTTGTAAGTTTGGCTAAAATATGTTCATTCAATAAGGAGATAAGAGTGCGGACAAGAGGCTACGCCGACGACGCCTCCGACGACGACGGGATCCGCACTAACAATATGCCCCTCCTCCCCCCCCCCCCACACCCCCCTCCCCCCCCCCCCCCCCCCATGGTGGGGCGGACATAAAAACTGAGGGATTTACATATAAGATATTTCTGCTTACCATTCCTGAACATAACAGCATGCCATCAATGATCTATGTGATGGTCTCTTCTAGCATATCCCCTTTCAGTTCCAGTTTCTTGAAGGTCTTCAGTGGCTCGCTGTAGGCCGAATAGAATTCCTGAAAAATATCACCGCACATAAATTAAATGTCACCTTATGTCAGATGAATCCTTTTAACATAATAAACATGGTGGCTTGAAGCTAAATTTTGCTTAACATATTAAGATACTTAAACTGTGTTGTTCATTATATGTATAGTTGACTCTCGTAACAGTCTCGTTATCTCGAACTCTAAGGGACTCTTTGAAATACTTCGAGATATCCGTAGCTCGATATATCAGATTTGCAGAAGTGAGGAAAAATAATTCAAACAACCACTTTTAGCAATTTATACGTAACTGGACTTGAGTTTAGAGATCTATTGAAAATATTGTAGAAAGGAGAAATTTCTCCTCTTTTCCTCAGTATTTTGTTTACCTGTTGTAAGATTTTGATGTTTAGCCAGGGACAAGATTTTCACTTCGAGATAAGCGGTTATTCGAGATAAGCGAGGTGGAGATAACGAGAGTCAACTGTACTTCAATGCTCATGCCGGCAGACTTATATTGATTTTTCACACGTGGTACTATTTGCATATGTTATGTACTATGCACATACTTTGGTATGTGTTGAGCAATATATTCTAGTATATGCTGTGCACATATTCTGGTATGCGTTGCACATATTTTGTTATCAATGTGCTGTGCATAGGACTAGCTAATCAAAGCTGAAAAGATGATTAACATGATAATGAGTCCTGCCATTATGATCGATAATCGATTAGTAATCACTGAAGATTTGGTCATAATTTTACCTGTCGTCTCATCATGACTCTTTAAATATGTTATACTTTACTGTACTTTACCTTGCCTGACAGGCCTGAGCAAACAGTGTAGACCCAGATGAAAATATGGTGTCTCATCAGGGTATACACTGTTTGCCACTCATTCAGCTATTTTTAGACACGACATTGGGTAGTAAGTTATACTTGTTCAAATTTTAGTTAAGTATGGTAAGGCGTTGAGGTGTCTGAATACTAAGGGTAAACCATACGGTAAAGTAACAGACACAGCAATCAAATGATCCATTATTAGCAAACTGTAACGATAATCATTTTTTGACTTTATCAATTAATTAATTAATTATCCAATTAATTGTGTCAGCTGTACATATTTTACAATGTGCTGTGCACATATTCTGGTATGTGCTGCACACACTGTGACATATTCTGGTATGTGAGGCCCTCCCAGGGATTTGGGGGAACAAAATAAAGCTTAAAAGATTGCCTTTGGAAACAAAGAACACAATACAGATAGAAAATGGGAGCCTCAGTTTTACTGGGACTCTTCTTAAGCAGTAATGGAGTTAGCAACACTGCTTATGCCCTCTTAGTCTAGCATATACATGAGCAGAACTCCATAATATGGGCCCAATGATCACAAGGAAATAAAAATGTAATCTGCACTGGTGAAGTACTGGAAGACCTTCTACGGCCAACACAAGGTACTAACATCAGCTGCAGTGAGGTAAAATCAAAGTCTCCAAACGAAGAGAAAATGAGAACAAAGGCAATATGTTGAAACAGGGAACTTAGTCTGGGGGTACCATCAAGGGTCTTCCTAGAAAGCAATTTGGGAGAAAAAGTATTCCTAAGCTAGCTGACCTCACTATCTGGAGCTGAGGGAGAAGTAAATATATATATAGAAAATAGAGGGAAATCCAAAATTTGGACTAAAACTTCTCTCTGAAATCCTGAAATTTCACTTAAATCGAGCTGATCGTTAATCAAAGGTGGGCGAACACCGGAGAACCTGCAGAAAAAAAACACCTGACCATCCATAATCAGAACTTTCCCACATATGACCCAAGGGAGGCTCGAACCGCAGCGGTGAGAAACCTAATGGATTAAGAGTCGGTTCTCTTATCCACTAGACTACGGGGGGCCGCAGTGGGGAGGGTGGTGGGGGCATTCCAGCTGATTCAACATTGTCTCAGTAGACCTTGATCTTATTCAATCCAAGTACTTTTAACTAACCCACAAATATGTTGATACTCTAGCATAAACTCCAGACCTTCCCTTCCATACCCTGCATCATTGACTGATTCACTAAATGATACTCCAACGTACACAATATCTGACAGATTTTCATATACTTTGTCGCCGAGTGATATTCCAGAAACATTCCTGGTGACAGGCTGTTATATCCCAGGTTACTGACTGATACACTAGGGAACAGTGTACCTGACAGGTCTTCGTACACTTTGTCGCTGACCGATATTCCGGTAGATCTATACACTCTAAGTATATACCCCAGGTTACTGACTGTTACATCGGGATACAACGTAGCTGGCAGGCCTTTGTCGCTGACTGATATTCAGGTGTATACTTCAAGTGACAAGCCTCTATACCCTGGGTTACTGACTGATATACTTGGTAACAGTGTAGCTGACTGTGTCTTTGTACAGTTTGTGGCTGACAGATATTCCGGTATACAATCCAGGTGACGGGCTGCTATACACCGCGCTACTGACTGACACAGGGGTACAGTGTTGCTGACAGGTCTTCATATACGAAATGTTGCTGACTGATATTCTGCAATACACTGTAAGGGGGCTAAACCCTGAGTTATTGACTGATACACAAGGAAACAGTGTAGCTTACAGGTCTAAGTATACTCTGACTGATATTCTGGTATACACTCCAAATGACAAGTTGCTATACCCAAGATTACATACTTATACTTTGGGGTACAGTTTATCGAATAAGTCTTGGTATATTTTGTCGCTGACCGATAGTCACTGGTTTACACTTTAGGTGACAGGTTACTGACTGATATACCGGGGAGCAGTGTAGCTTACAGGTCTTCATATACATTGTCACTGACCGATATTCCAGTAAACATTCCAGGTGACAGGCCACTATTCAGGTTACAGACTAATATACTGTGTAACAGTGTAGCTGACAGGTATTCATATACTTTGTTGCTGACCCGTTTTCGGGTATGTACTCCAGACGGCTTTACGCGGGTACAGTGTAACTTACAGATCTTATTATACTTTGTCAGCTTACAGATCTTATAAAACTTTGTCGCTGACCGATATTCTGGTCCAGGTGAGCGGTTGCTATACCCTAAGTTACAGACTGATGCTTTTGGGTACAGTGTAGCTGATAGGTCTTTATATACTTTGTCTCCACTGATATTCTGGTATACACTTAAGTTGACAGACCGCTATACCCTGGGTAACTGACCGATACAATGGTGTACAGTGTAGCTTATAGCCTGGAGACCCATAACTTCGTTCAACTAAGGTTTAGCAATCCCGCTATCATTTTTTTATTGCAAGAATGTTTTTATGTGCATATATTTTATACATCTGACTAAATACCTGTAAGAATTCCAAGATTAAAGATAATAAATATCACATCTTTAAATTCTACTCTCTTCAAAATATGAAGGGTTGTGTTTAGGGCATGATCTCATAACTCTGTTCACTCAAATTTATTTGTTTATCAAAGGCAACCTGATTCATTCTATGCATATTTTATATAATGAGCATTTAATTTAGACTATAACTGTTCTAAATTGTTGATACTATTTGTATTCATTCACATGCTTGTCATTGGTTAGTGATTTTTTTATGGTACCCCCTAAATATTTAGCATTTTGTGACAAATTTTGATTTTTATGCATAAAATTGTAGGCGAAAACTGTTTTTCTTCAAAATCAGCTTTAATGTTAGTTATTTCTTATTAATTTTAATGTGGCATAAATTTAAGAAAGATTTATTTTCATATTATTCTAAGCAGAAGGTGAACGGAATTATAAGAACATGCCATAGGTCTGGGTTTACTCTGTCGCTGACCAATATTCCGGTATACTCTCCATGTGACAGACCACTATACCTCGGGTTTCTGACTGATACACCAGTAGCGGACAGGTCCTTGTATACTTTGTTTCCTATTCAGGTATATTTACAATTGTCAACTATCAACAAACCATCAATCTCAACCCTTTCACATTGAGTACAACATAATGTACTTTAAATGCTCTGCATCATGTTTGCCAATTAATCACTCAAGCACTGAAACAGTGATATAAAGTTCTCGGGGCGATTGCACTTTACCGGGCACTACTATTCATTTGGTTTCATAGTTTACATTTAATTGGGGCGGCTGCCTCCGAACCCCTGCAACATACAGTACAAGTTTTCGCGATGGTTATATCCGCGATAAAAAAAATTGCTCGTTAGCGCGAAATAAGCGTAGGATTAGCGTGGGTTTAGCGCGGGTTTTGCGCGGAGCGTGAAGAATGGGACTCGAGGTTATGTAATCATAGCGCGAAACGTATTACTGACGCGAGCGTGGAAAGGATTAACGACAGCAGAAAATATTTCTATCACAGGTGAGCCTGTGAAAAACGGTCAATGCACGGTACTTTTGCAGTAGTGTTTGCTCCGGAAGTTTTTATTCTGTTGACAGATAACCATAGCACAATAAATAAAAATTGCACCTTATCTACATGTATGTGTGGTCTGGCGCAACCTGAGACGAGTCTTCCTTATTTGTTTTATACCAGTTGGCTTATTTAATCGCAGACCGGTGCTAATATACCCCGATTTTCAGTGTGATCTCAATGCCTACGCGACAAATACAAAATGTCCGTTCTTAAAAGGAAGAAATCTTCCGAATGGGAAATTGGGATTCCCCTTCAATTTATTTATTTATTTATTTATTTATTTATTTATTTATTTATTTATTTTTAGTCGGCGGTTTAGTTGAGTTATTGCATATACGACCAGCATTTTCCATGGTAAGTCAGCACATCCACCCCGTCCGCTCTGGACGTATACCGTTCGCAAGAAGCTTATATTATAGATTCTACTAGTTATAAAGGCTGATCACACTATATACCTCATATAGAATGGAAAACACCTTTTTTCGTGGAAAACAGATACCAACGAAAAAATTCCACAATGAAAATAAACCAAACACATTTTATGTTGATTTTATCCAACATTTTCCATATGCGAACAGAAAAAAATCCAGATTGGCCTACAGATCTGTAGTATGGTCTGGATTTTCGCTATTTGCCATATGCATTCTGCCAGGTCTTTTAGGTCTGTCAGACCGCATAGTGGTCCAGAGCACGTTGGTAACGTGCCAGGCCCGGCCATATGTGTTTGCTTGTGGAATGTCTATAGTTTTCTTCCGGAACCTGGCTTTCTAATACCATGACAGAACGTACTTTTGGCCTAAGAAAGGTTCTGTAAACCTTCCCATGCGAAAAGTCCTTAAATGGACTCCTATCATTAATCACTCAAACGCACATGCGGCCACTCTGTTGAGCCGGAGCTCTAGCTCTTTGTCTGAAGCTGCCTCCAGGTCCCTTCATGTTTGCAAGCAGTGAAGGCTATGGTGAGACTGCGTAATCTCGCCTGAGCCTTCACTGTTCGCATGTGATAATGAACTTTTTCACATGAGCAGGATCATATATACCGCTAAAAAGGTAATTGGCAAACAGTGCAGACCCAGATCAGACGCCATATACAGTGCGGCGTCTGACCAGGGTCGCCATTAACTAGGCCATTTTCCTCTAGAAATATCTAAATTAGATAGCTTGGCAACTGAACTTTAATGTAATCATGTTTAAATTTCAACAAGCCACCAGTAAGTCAGAAATTTGGTCCGTTAATACCCTAAATATTGGGACACTTTAATTACTGTAATTATGTTGTTGTTTTGGGGGGGGTTTTGGTGTGTTTTTTTTTTTTTTTTTTTTTTTTTTTTTTACCATCCGCCGAAGAATCAGAAACGTAATGGTAAAATGGCAAACAGTAATGGTGAAATGCGGAATAGCAAACAGTGCAGACCTAGATCTAAGTCTAAACAGTTCGCACTAGCACTTCTGTCCCAATATCTAGGATATACAATGTAATAAACAAGTAGGGTATATATCGCACCTCTTCTGCTTACGGTGCTTTGGGATGTTAGTGCTTTGTGATTGTAGCTATACAGGTACTTGTGTCACTTCATTTTAATTTTAATGAGAAACCGAGGAAAAGAATTAAAAACAAGAATTCCGCGGAAGGCGTCATCGCACCTGCTGGCGCAAAAGTCACAGGAGCCACAATCAGAATGTGGTTATTAAATAAGTTTATTTCATTCTTAGCAGTGCTTACTTGGAAAACTGGGTTGAAAAAAATGTAGACAAAGTGCCTAGTGGGGCACATATATTCCAGGCCAGTCCCATTCCCTCTTATGGCTATATCTTCAGCACTGATTTTTCGTATCATACAGCCCAATGATAATGGAATGTTGAGGTAAAATGTGTAAAAGTCACTGGAGCATGAAATATAGGTCAAGGTCACGGGTCAAGGTACCTGCTAATTCAGTACATCAAGGAGAAGCACAATGCAAGGTATGGTGGTTGTAGGCCTTATAGTTGAGGAGTTATCAAACATCCACGTAAAATGTGTCAAATATAGGTCAAGGTCACTGGGTCAAGGTACCTGTCAAGCCAGTGCAATGAGGTGAAGCACTATGCAAGGTTTAGTGGTTGTAGGTCTTATATTTGAGGAGATACCGAACATCAATATAAAATGTGTCAAAGTCACTGGAGTGCACAATATAGGTCAAGGTCACCAGGTCAAGGTACCTGTCGAGTCAGTACATCGAGAAGAAGTGCTATATAAGGTTTGGTGGTTGAAGGCCTTACAGTTGAGGACATATGGAAGGGTGACGTAAAAGGTGTAAAAGTCAATGGAGCGTGAAATATAGGTCAAGGTCATCCAGTCAAGGTACCTGCAGAGTCTGTACATTGAGGAGAAGCACTATGCAAGGTTTGATGGTTGTAGGCCTTATAGTTGAGGAGATATTGAACGTTGACGTAAAATATATAAAAGGCACTGGAGCGCAAAATATAGGTCAAGGTCATCGGGTCAAGATACCTGCCAAGTCAGTACATATAGCAGAAGCAATATGCAAGGTTTGGTGGCTAGAGGTCTAACACTTGAGGAGATCTGGAACGTTGACGTAAATTATGTCAAAGTCACTGCAGCCAAAATATAGGTCAAGGTCACCAGGTCAATGTATCTGCTAAGTCAGTACATTGAGGAGAAGCACTTATCAAGGTTTGATGGTTGTAGGCCTTATAGTTGAGGAGATATCGAACATCGACGCAAAATTTGTCGAAGTCAATCGAGCGCAAAATATAGGTCAAGGTCACCGGGTCAAGGTACCTGCCAAGTCTGTACATCAAGGAGAAGCACTATGCAAGGTTTGGTAGTTGTACACCTTATAGTTGAGAAGATCTGGAACGTCAACGTAAATTGTGTCAACGTCAATGGAGTGCAAAATATAGGTCAAGGTCACTGGGTCAACATATCTGCCAAGTCAGGAGGTCAGGGAGATGTGTCATGCAAGGTATGATGGTTGTTGTGGAATTGTAGTTGATTAGAATACTAACTTTGACGTAAATGTCGAACTTCGACATAACAGAACTGTTAAGAGACAGACGGACGAACGGAAAAGCGGGCACCTATGTCGCAAAGTCAGGAGGTCAGGGAGATATTTCATACAAGGTTTGATGGTTGTTTAGTCTTGTAGTTGATTAGAATACTAACTTTGACATAAATGTCGAACTTCGACATAACAGAACTGTTAAGAGACGGACAGACGGACAGACAGACGAATGGAAAAGTGGGCACCTATGTCGCAAAGTCAGGAGGTCAGGGAGATATTTCATGCAAGGTTTGATGGTTGTTTAGTCTTGTAGTTGATTAAAATACTAACTTTGACATAAATGTCGAACTTCGACATAAATGTTGACAGACGGACGGACGAATGGACAGACATACGGAAAAGCAGACACCTATGTTGCAAAGTCAGGAGGTCAGGGAGATGTTTCATGCAAGGTTTGATGGTTGTTTAGTCTTGTAGTTGATTAGAATACTAACTTTGACATAAATGTCGAACGTCGACATAAATGTTGACAGACGGACGGACGGACGGACGGACTGAAAATCGGACGCCTATATCGCCCCCTGCTAGAAGCAGGTGCGATAAAAACACGAGTTATTTCACATTCTTTGCTTTATTATTATTATTATTTTATATTGTTCTACTAAAATACAAGCTTCCACAATAACATACATAACAAATGATTCATGTGATCACTCAAAAATGTACAAATGGAGAAAGACGAAGCACTCATTGGCCAGACACGGGACTCGAACCTACACCGACAGCGGCGAATGCGCCTAGCCATACAAGACAATCAATTAGCTCAGGAACTCGGAGGATGAGTCGCTTGCCTGCATGACTAGTTGCTTTGGCTGCAGTCAGCATGGGTTCGAGACCCTTCACAGTCCTAACACTGGTCTGGCATTCATAACAAGAATCCAAACAAACGTACATGGCAACAATACTTTATAACCAAAAAATGTATTTAATTGACAATTTAGTCCTCTCTCTTTCAAACATTTGTTCTTACGGACCGTACACATCCTTGTTCATGACAGTCTTTACTGAGTCGGCATGAATATGATAACAACGCTGAATTTATTTGGTACAACTACATAGAATTGAATTGATCGATATATATATATATATATATATATATATATATATATATATATATATATATATATATATATATATATATATATACATATATATATATATATATATATATATATATATATATATATATATATATATATTATACTGCGCCTTAGCAAGATGGAATGCTTTTGCAAACCCTTTTCTTGATAAAAGACTGAGCACCGGATCGGGTCTGTAAGAATAAAATTTTGAAATAACGGCTAGGAACTAGTGGATTAAATCAATTTTATAGTTAGAAAGTTTCGTTGTCATGTTCATTTGTTTCCTTGCGTGTTATGAACGTGCCAGACTAAATAGATAAGACATATCAAAACTATGGGTAAATAAGGTATAACTTTTAATACCGATTTAAACTAGAAACGTGTCCACAGTACACGGATGCCCACGCTATGGGGTTCCTCCATAAAACTAATTCTACCTGTTATAAATGCCTTAACTTGAGTCTAACAGGATCACATACGTACAGACGTACAGACGCACAAACATACTTACGGAAGGACGTACACATACGTACGCACGTACGGAAAACCGAAAACTGAATCTAATTCCCACCCCACCCCGTCCATCCCGGCGTCATCCGACAGGCTTAAAAATGAAAGCATCCAAGGGAGGTTCAAATGCTCCTCCAGATCTTCAGCAGAAAACCTTAACAATAATGTTAACCTAGAACATCAAGGCAGATATTTCTTAGCAGCTCTAAATTGCTTACATGCACATGGTTATGTATATATATAAAGTCGACTCTCGTTATCTCGACTTCGCCTATCTCGAATAACCGCTTGTCTCGAAGTGAATATTTGGTCCCTGTTTTAACATGGAAATCTAACAAGTGACAGAATACTTTGGAAAAGAGGAGAAGGGAGCAATTTCTCCTCTTTTCCACAATATTTTCAATATATCTCTCACTTCAGGGGTAAAATTACATATTCATTTGTGAAGCGTGGTTATTCGATTTATTTTTTCCTCAATTCTGTAAATCTGATATGTCGAAGTACGGATAGCTCGACTCGAAGTATTTCAGAGTCCCTTGGACTTCGAGATAACAAGAGTCGACTGTAAATACATACATATATATATATATATATATATATATATATATATATATATATATATATATATATATATACATATATATATATATATATATATATATATATATATATATATATATATATATATACGGTAATATCTCAATGACTCGAACACCGATGGCTCGTTTACCATTGCTAGTTCGAACTCGTTTTAAGACCCTACGAATTTCTTCCGATAACTCCAGAAAACTGATATTTTGGAAATTTTCTTATTTTATGATGAAATTGTATGTTGAGTGTACTCATTAGAATCGCCTCATCGAGGTCATTCTAATGTGTACACCCAACATATCATTATTGTATAGAAGAAGAAAAAGATTTCCCTAAATTATCACCATTTGCCTCCTGACCCGGCGCCATGATTAACTCTCAGTGGCTCGAACTACTCATGTCTCGAACAAATTTCCATGGTCCAAAAATGTTCGAGCCATTGAAGTTCGACTGTATATGCGTGTGTGGGTGGGTGTCATTTTCACTATTACTCTTTTACTACTGTTCTGTGGCATCCGATCTGGGTCAATATTGTTTGCCAGTCTTTTATGAGACGCTCGGCTTAAATAAAAATATATATTCCAATGTGAACAGATTTGGACAACACCAATGGTATAGAGGCTCTTTGCGCAGGTCCATTTACTATACAAGGGGTGTCTGGCTAGTTTTGGTTTTATCATGTTTTGTAAAAACTTCTGAACTTCTTGCAAACAGTGTAGACCCAGATGAGACGTCGCGATCTGTGGCGTCTGATCTTGGTCTACACTTTTTGCCAGTGTCCCTTTTATGGGACGCCCGGTTTAAATATAAATGAATAGATTTGGATAACACCAGTTCCGCATAGAGGCTCTTTTGCACAGGTCCATTTACTGTACAAGGAGCGTCTGGTTAGTTTTGGTCTTATTTTGTTTTGTAGAAATTTCCTGACTTCTTGCAAACAGTTTAGTCCCGGTTAGACGCTGCATTCTGTGGCATCTGATCTGGGTCTACACAGTTTGCCAGTGTCTCTTTATTGGACGCTAGGCTTAAATGGGTAAAAAAATGTTACAGTATTAATCAAAAAATGAACAAATGTTTCAAGATACACTGTTCAAGTCATTGCAGTTTTCAAGGCGGGGTGTCGCGTGGATTTTTGGAATAGTGCACTTTTTTTAACGTTAAAATAGCTCGATTCAAGATTGCACTTTTCTCAGGTTACATCCAACTGATTTTCAGAAAACAAAGTAAATCGCATATTCGAAAGTGAGCACTAGTCATAGACAAATTCCGCATGTAGTATTTGCAAACATTCGAAACAAACGTATTGTTTGTTTGTGTTGAGGTTTTACGGCCCAGTCAACCCAATCGGGTCATGTCGAGCGCGGTCAGTTTACCTAACCACACGTTTACTGGGCAGGCTTTGTCCTCGAAGCGATTAACCAGTATTGTGCACATTCTTTCGCCAGAAACTGCTGACAACTGTCCTTCTTGAATCAGCGGAAGGGAGAGAATGACTGTAGAAAATATTTCATGATCAATCTCCACGAAAGAATGTTGCCGACCTCGGCGGGGGTTGAACCCGCGACCTCCTGGTCTCCAGTCGGACGGCGCATCCAACTGAGCCACCGAGGCCAGCCCGAAACAAATGTAATTTTCGCGACTGAAATGCTGGAAATGTTCACACTTACATTTGCTTCGATTATTTGCCAACACTGCATGCAGGATTTGAATAAGCTGTATGTCAATGAAGTGCTCATATTCGCATATGGGACGCATTTTGTTATGAAAATTGGTTGGATATAACCTAAGAAAAGTGCAATTTCTTACCTGAATCGAGCGGGATATGATAGTTGTAATTGATTTTGCCCAAATTATCTCGGTCGTTAAGGTCGTCTTAGGCACTCATTCACAGCATTTATCACCGTTTTCTGGTAAACATTAGTGTTTCTCATTTCAGGATGAAAGTATATAATATAACGTTGGAGATAGCATTTTCGTTCTCTGTCCAGTTCAGCCTTTTCATTTCTAAATCCATTGTAACTGTACTTGAACCTTAAATTGTCAGGGCCAAAGGGCTCCGGCAAAAGACGTCTGGTCAGTTGTGAAGCAAAGATCTTAAAGCTGTTGGCATGAGATTTTATCTTATATAGTTCCTCCACTGAAAGTCTGTGTGGTACGGGGATGTCCTGAAAATCATCGTCATTCAAAGAAACGTCAGGAGCCAGCAAATGAGTCGTGGTGGAGACAGCGGGCGCTGGTAGTGGCGTTGATATGTAAGGTTGGAAAGACGTGGAGGCAGAGATAGAAGTTGCTGGCAATGATGTTGGAATTTGAGGCAGCAAAGACACGGCAGCGGAGACAGGGGGCGTTGGTACTGAAATTGGTACGAATGTAGCTTGTATTGGCTGACAAACTTCCTGCATAGGTGGCTGCGAGGACGTTAGTGGCTCAGCTGTAAATGTTTCCTTTACCCAAGGATCGATTCTTAGAGCGGCACTACCCATGGATGCTGTTCTAGTCGAGCCAACAAGTTGTATAAGATAATCTAACTTACCGTTGGTTTCCCTCTGTTCTCGTGCGAAGCTAATTTCTTGTTCATGGCATCCAGCTTCTTATCTAGGGATATCGTCATTTTCCGGTCTCCTATGTTTGGACTCTGAGAGAGCTCTGTTAATGAACTGTCCAGATCGAAAAGCTGACGCATTGCCGTACTTGACGTTAGGGTTGGTGAATTCAGTCCATTCAGCTCTTCATCTGTAAACATCTGCAGGAACGACGTTGAAGGAGTTTGCCTGTTCATTTGCAATGCTGGTAACTGCTGTAGTTGTGTAGGTTGGCTAGTTGTGTCTGAACTAATAGTTACAGGTTCTTCTAAACTAACCTCTGGTGGAGCTTGGCTGGTTGCAGAGGAAGCTACATGTTGTTGATTGGTCTTCTCAATACCGGTTGTCTCTGAACGGATTTTTTCAGGTTTTTGTGTACATGTAGCTTGGTTGGCTGAAGATGTTTCTGAAGATGTTTCTGAAGTGATTATTGCCGGTTCTTGTAATGTAGTGTCTGGTGTACATGTAGCTTGGCTGACTGTCTTCTCAATGAGCCATTTCGGTTGTTGTACAGTAAATATCTTAGCTGCTGGTTTCTGAAAAGGAAGTAAATATTTGGTAGTATCAGTTTTGCTTTTTATAGTGCTTTGTAGCCCGTACTTTGGCACTCTACGGTACTTCATACATTCAAACTAAAGTACGGTACCTCTACCGTATTGCCTAGATTATATGTTCCAGTCATACACAATTCAATAAGAAAATATTTAGATGCAAACCCACTCATCAAACATAGTGAAAATTAGTAGTGCCCGGTAAAGTGCATTCTAGCCAAGTTCTCTAATATCATGTTAGATTGTGCGTTTACTTTTAATTTTCAGTTGCTGTTTTGTAAACAAAAAATGCCAGTGGGTTTATATTCTTACTTTTATCTTTGCAATAATCACCAGGAGCTCCGGGAGAAACAAGTGCAAGATTATTGTGACCCGACATCACTCAATTTATATCCGCCGTTAAGAATTGTTTGGAAAGTCTATTATTTTCACTCTAGATATCAGATAATGCTCAGATATCAGGGGTGTTTTTTCTGCTTTCGTTTCAACCGGATGTCACGTTGCGCGCGCAAGGTATATGTTCTTCTGGAATACCACCGAAAATACTGACAAAACTAGTGTGTGTTTTATTCTTACCTTAATATCACGCCTATGCCTGATTTTTATTTGTTTTTAGCATGGAAACGTGATGTCAGCTAGGTTTAACAGTTGCTGTCACCGGGTGATTGTAAACAAACGCTGAAAACGGAGGTGACGTATTTAACGGTTCACGTTCACAATTTCCGGTTACACAAAAAAAAATCAGCCTTAGTATAGCAATTTTTGAATAGAACAGAATAATACCATAAAGCAACCAACTCTCGCTTCGCGGCAACAACTCGTTGGTTGGTTGCTATTAAGCAAGCGCCTATGGGAAAACCAAAAACTGGATGCTTAAGACATTTACAAGTAGATTTCCACTTCTTTTCCTTTAATTGGATCAGAAATAGTGGCCTTTAAAGGCAGGTGATTGCTTAATACAGGTGTCTTTTAGGACAGGTTTGACTGTAACGATAGAAAAAGAGATGAGGACCAAACAATTACAAAACCAACGCAAGATAAGAAACCACCGACGCACGAAGAAAGGAGAACTGCAACATAGGAATGCCACAATCACTAAGGACAGCCCTCCCGAGGTAACAAAATAAAAAGAGATGAGAACTAAACAGTTACAAAACAAACGCCACATAAAAACACATGCGCACGAAGAAAGAACAACTTCAACAGGGAAACACGAATTACTAAAAGTTGGCTGCCATATTTCCTGTAACTACATGTATTCTAACACTGGAATTCTTCTTGCACTTTTTCTATGATTCAAATGTCCGTTTCACTACCTGGTGATAAGCCTAAAATCACTGCTGAATGGCGAGCAGTGTAAAATCTGGCTATACTGCTTCTGCAAGCATGTTTGTTCGAATATTCGACCATATATATACGTTCTAGAATGATTCCAGTGCTAACCCGGAAAGCATTAGTGCATTGGGTGATCAGTATTGTCTTAGAGAAATAATTGCTTGGGATATCTAAATATGAGCCACAGCGTGAAAACGTACCTTATGCCTAGCGCAATCATCGAACAGTCAGACCGGTCTGCACATCCCTTCTCAGTCTTCGCTGTCCACCTGAGAAAGCCCTAGATCATTTGCTATTCACAGAACGCCAGCGAAAACTCTGATTAGACTGCGCAAATGAGTATTCGCTGGGCGCACATGTCAGTTAATATCATTCAGAGGACCTTGCTGCAAGTGCAGATGCACTTAGAAAACATTATGAAAAATTTATTAAATTGCAATTTGCAAATAAAGCATAAAAAATACGGTTTATTAGTTTCAAAACTGATTCGAGATAAAAGCACTCTTAAACAGTCGAATGCATTTAAATGATTTAAATGCCCTTCCTTGGGATTTGATTCGAGATAAAAGCACTCTTAAACAGTCGAATGCATTTAAATGATTTAAATGCCCTTCCTTGGGATTTTATTCGAGATAAAAGCACTCTTAGACAGTCGAATGCATTTAAATGATTTAAATGCCCTTCCTTGGGAATTGATGTAATAACTATTGCATTCATAATAGAAATCACGTTTATTTTTGTGTATTTATCGACGTGTGTAAATAGCGATTTGAATCTGCTCCCAACCAATCAAACTGAACTAAATTAATGGAAGCCTGTAAGTCAAAATATTTCTTTTGATGTAGGAGAGATTTGTAAGGAGGCTAGGTCTAGTGACAAAATAACTTTCAAGTCTTATTTGTTCCACAGTTAGCAAATTTGGCATTTTTAGCACATTTTGGACGCAAAACAAAGTAATTTTCAGCATCCATCCACCCCATCTGTCCTATTTATAAAGCATGGCAATTTTTTCTTGCTATATAAAAGTTGTTTTGTAAAGTGGCAGTGCTCATACATGAAACGCTTGACGATATGCCAAATTATGCCAAAAAGTGTTAAGATGGTTAAAGCGGGCAATCCAATCCCGATTTTACTACTTGTACAATAACTTCAGAGAAATACATTATGTTAGCATAGAATACTTTATTTATTCATTATAATTATTTTTGTTTTGTTTTGTGGGTGTCCATAGCCCTCAAGGTGGCATGCTTCTTCGAATCTTTACAATTAATTATACATATGTACATATCTATATATGGATAATTTCAAGTCATAAGACAGAAAAACAAAACAAAACTAACACACACTCACACACACACACACACACACACACACACAATCGTCCTTAAAATGATATAATGCCACAGGCCTTTTATACACACCAGAATGTTTGGTAGGCAGCACGCGTATAAAGAAAACTCTATTCTGCTATACTCTACTCCTGGTATACATTGACATTTACCATGATTCCATCAATTCAGCTTCATATCTTCTCCATTTTTATATTTATAGCAGAATTTAATTATATGGACTGCGTCAAGTGAAAAAGCGCCTTCAAACATCCGCCAAATGCGCAGATTCATCCTGCGCATTCGTAAAGTATCATTCGGGCCTTTGCTCCCTACACATTCTGTAATAGACAATGATTCCTTTAGCGGAAAATGAAGGCCCTGATCAGACTGCGCGGATGCGCAGGATGATATGGGCCTTCGTTGTCCGCAAATGCCCGAAGACACGTTTTTTTCGTATGGCTCGGCCCATACGAGACAGTTCAGTGAATTTGTCGAAGAAGGTTAATATAAATATATCAGTCTCCTAAAACTTTTTCCCCAGTTTGCAAAGCGTTCGATTAAACAAAAATGCATTGCATCTTTTCCTGGATAGTTTCCATTTCTGTTATTTACTGTCCTACTTGCACTGACATTTCCCTTGACATCGTACAAGAACGTATCACGTTCGAGTTTCAGCTGTTCTCAATATTTATTGCAGAACCGCACGTATGAGGCCCCTCTATGAGAAAACAAAACGCCATATGCAACCAGAGAAGTTTCGGGCAAGCCTCCTCATACGATACAGGGACATCTTGTTGCGTGCATATCTGGCCAACGAAGATCAAAGCATGACATTTTATTATTTGGCTTTATGTTGTTCAGTATTTGGCAAAATGTCGGGTTTTCCCACAACGAGATACTGATATGGACTGAGTTGCATCAAAGCTAAATGTGGCATTAAATTCTTATTACAGGTCCACTTTAAGCAGTTGACTAGTTAGCGCTGCTTATGGCAACTATATACACTTGATAGATTTTCCGCCATTTTTCAGAAGGGAGTCAACCTTTTTTGAACATGGGTATACTCTAAAAGAAAAGAATGCTTCCAAAAGGACGAAATTCTTTTGTTATATAGCCTAGACTCCTTTTAAAGAAGGGGACAAAAATATTTTTGACAGCGTTACCTGCTCTGAAAGTGTATCCATTCCCCTTATATTTATATCACATTAAATGTGATCAGATTATAATCACCTTTTGCTGGGCCAGTTGTTAAAAGCATCGTTAGCTTAAAGAGTTCGTTAATGACAAACTCGTTTACTATTGCAGCTAAGTTATTTTCAAATACATTGATATTTTTGCCATATTTCAAGATCGAAACTTTAAAGTCATGTTAGCTTCGTTAGGTTTCGAACAACTGGATCCTGTATTGTTATTGTTGCGCAGGTTTTTTAACGCTACCAGGCACCAGAGGCAAATGGAGACAACGGCAGATACGTTATATATGTGTGTTTGTACGGCCTTGCTTTCATGGATCACCCATTCACACTTGGTGTCGTTGTCTGTCACCAAGCGCCGCCCTGTCCACTTTATACTCAACCCAGGACACGTCGAGTATGAGCTTGGTTTAATAACAATGGTCTGGACATTTTCTCAGCCCGAGCAGAGTTCGAACCTGCGACCTTCCTCTTGCAGATTGAGAGCATTAACCACGAGGCCACCAAGCCCACTAGTTTTCTGTAATGACTATCTCATATTTAAACGGTTTAGCCATGACGTCATCATAAGATGGTGGAGCAGGTGAGTGCGGTGGCACAAGGAGAGTCGTTGCTGTTACTTCGTGATATATAGGAGGCGGGGCAGATACATCTATCATGCCGTTTACAGTTTTTCTGTCATTATGTTCTTCATCGCGATTAATGGCATCAGCACCATCTCGTTCTGCCGTCCTCGACAAACGCATTCTTCTCATCTGAAAAGAGATTATTGATTCACAATGTAGGAAAAGAATTACATGCCGTATTCAAACACCGAAGGCCATAACAGCCTGTGCGTCCGCATTTTATGATTATGATTAACACAGTCTCTCTCCTTCGATGTATTCTACAGTATCTATTGATTCTTAAATCGGGCTTGACATACATGGTGGGTTTTCTGCCATCTTTAGCAAGGGAACAACTCTTTTGATTTCCTGTTTGCGTTCCTGCACAGTGATTGCCCGTTTGAAATTGGGAAATCAGTGTGCAGGGACGCAAAAAGGAAAGGAGCAAATTCTTTCCTTTTAGAGTAGACCCTTTTTAGAAGGGAATAAAAACAATTTGAACAAAGTTCCCTACCCTCCCCTGAAAGTGTATGCCTTTCTCTTAAGCGCGTGTCAAAGACCATGATCGAACTAAGCCGAGGGCATAAGAACTTTTCTCGCGTTGCGAATTGATTTAGGTCTAAGCCACTGCACCTTCATGACTTGAGTTTGTATTTATATTCTTCTTCCGAAACATCTGGGCCCAGTTGTTCAAAGCTAACGATGTCTTAAGTTAACGATTCGTTAAAATTTAAATTGAGTGATACGCAAATATGCTGAAATTTTTTGCTGAAAAAATGTGTAGCTTTTGCAGTGCAAAAGCTACTCACATTTTTTTAGCAAAAAATATCAGAATATTGTGAATTGAATCCGCTAAAACAGTAAACGAAATGACCCTTAACGAGCTCGTTAAGCTAACGACGCTTTGAACAACCGGTCCCTGGTCTTTTTCCCTATTCGCTTTCTAATGTTGTTATCACATATGCGCGAACAGTAAGTAATAAAGTAACAAATATGGAGATGCCCAGGAAATAACTCAATCATGGTACCGGCCTTTCCAAGGAACGGTATAAGAGTTTCTTTTATGCCTTTTAATGAATTACTGAGATTTCTCAGGGAAACCCACTGGTGGTCATTAGTGAAATTATCAATTTTATTTTAACTGTTTGTAAAAACGGAGTTTTCATGAATTCTGGGTCAAAACCTCGCCAAAAGGTTTAAGACGTTGTGTACTTGTCTGAAATTATGTGAAGAGATAACGTTCTGCGCTCGAACCGCTGACGTTACTTATTGCACTCTTTTTCTGCACGCGACGTCAGGCTGCGGCATTATCTCTGTGTCGATCTCTTGCGTTGTATTGCTTTAAACTTTATTTAGCCTCATTTGCTGGGTTAAAGACTGCGTTTTTCATTACGAAAACAAGCCTATTCAAACATACTGAAAATTTTACTACCAAAAAAAATGAAAATTTTCAGGTAAAAATTCTGATATTTTTCATTATTCTGCTCAAAACATAGATTGTGGGTACTCGTTAGAACCGCCTCGCCGAGGCGGTTCTAACGAGTACCCACAATCTATGTTTTTGATCAGAAATAAGAAAAATAATGTATACCCCTGTAAACCCCGGTTTTACTATATAAAAGTGGGGTTTGAGGGGGTCAAAATTATATAGGTATGTTTTCGTGATGTACCCAATATTATGCCGAACAAGACCAAGTTGACGCTAAATGGCTAGGAAAATTAATTAGAAGTTAGAAGTTTAATTATTGTGAATAAAAGCATAATCGAAACAGAAGATATTTTTTCAGTGTAAGATCGAATTTTATTTCACTCATGCACACCAAATTCCTAGCCCAATGTTATTATGCCAAAGGTCCATGTCCCGGTTAAATACGTGTAAAATTTTAAACTTTGATGGGCCTTTCCAAATTTTGATGGGCCCAACGTAAGTTTTTATGGGCCAAAGACCCCTTTATATTCGCCTGACATCAAAATAAAGACTGGCTTTGAATAGCTTGTATAGGGGGCCCAGCCAAAAGTAAATTCAATTAAAATCTAACAGTGACGGTTTTAATACAAAATGAATCAGGCCTTTCCCAGGAATATCTATGCCTAACTTTTTGTACACATAAAGGTTTATACTATTCCGTTTGCCATTCTGATTTGATTTTTGACTGAAACTCCTATTTGGAACAATGGTTCTGACCAGCTTCTAAGATGGAAGTGTCTACTTCAGAAACTCAAGGTAGAAAAGTTAATGCTTCCCCCGAGGTTATAAAACTTTTTACATGCTCAACTCTGCTGAGCATGAAATTTTTTCTGCTAATAAATATGAAAATATGAAAATGCCAACAATAGTTGGCATTTTAATATTCATTAGCAGAGAAATTTTCATGCTCAGCTAGATTTAGCAAGAAAGAATTTGCAGTTGTTAGTAGTTTGAGATGTATCAGCAGGACAAATTTCATGCTCAGCTGAGTTGAGCATGAAAAAAGTTTTATAATATCAGAACCTGGTACAGTTCGAGCTACATATAATTTTTGGTACGCTTAGAGGTTCGCTATCTCATCAGCAGATCAACTCGGGAAAACATATAAACTAATTACTCAAAACTATGATGAAGCAAAGATGATGGTTCGACTACAAACTGAAAGTCAGAGAAACCACCAGCAGAACCGCGATGTGCCCAACCGTAGACTACTGTCCTTTCGACATCTCTCGGAAAGACGTGCTTTGCTTGTTTTATTTTAAATAAAAATAATTTGTTTGAACTGACCATATGTCATCAGATAACCATTTTTCTTTTCTGTTTCTGTGTTTTGTTCTCAAATATTTAACCCCAATTTAAATTTTCGGCCATAAATTGGTTTGACCTGTGCACTTTCTATAGTAAAGTACTTTTTTTTTTTTTTTTTTTTTTTGTCTAAAAAAATAGTTTGATTTTTGTTTTGCTGAATTTAAATTATTGATGTTTTTCAACAATATTGTGAAAATTTCAGAAAAAAAAATGAATAAGCGGAACTTGTTAAAAATCTGCCCCCAAGTTACCTACCCTACAGTGCATAATTTGCATTCATTTTTACAATGGGAAAAAGTGAAAATATTTGATTTTTTTTTTTTTTAAACTAATGACTAGAATATTTTTTTTATGCATAAGTAGTTACGACAAATAGTTTTGCATTAAGTCGTGACAAAAGTTTACAAATTTGCTTCTTCTGTGTAAAGCGCCAAGCAAAAACGACTTTCTGAAAGATGTCGAAAGCAGACTAGTAAAGTCAGGCATAAGACTTCTAGAAAATAAGACTAGAGTCGTGATCGAACCTGCAGTCCGAATTTCTCAACAGACTATACTTACCAGATCAGTACTACTACTACACTTATGACTAGTGTTTGGAATCGGCCAGAATTTCTTAGTCCATCATCGGTTTTATAAAACCAACTAATCATCGATTAATAATTGACTTGTAGAAAATATATTCACTCTTGATTTAGCCCTCTTCCAGGTACTTATTCATTGCTCCAGATCAAAGATAAGGGTGATCAGATAATATTTTTTTCTTATTTCTCCATGAAAACATATGTTGTAGGTACTCATTAGTCCTTGCCCATAAAAATGAAACGTGAGAAAAAATGTTTCTACATGTAAAAATAGAATGTTTCGATTAGTCGACTATAAAAAAATCTTTCCGATCATAAGTCATAAGAGGCAAAAATGACTGATGATCGCTTATAATCGATCATCAGTGGCAACACTACTTTTGACATACACTGGAAAAAAGTTTTTCGCTTTTTATTCTAAATGTAAATGATTCGTTCTGAGTGACCATATCTTATCAGAATCAATTTGTCTTTCCTGTTTATGTACTAAATATATTTATCATAAAATTAAATTTACGGACAAATATTAGTCTGACTTATACGGTTTCTATAGTTCAGTGAAATTTTGGAATTTTTATCTGACAAAATATTTTATACTTTTCTCTATTGAATTTTAATGATTGGTGTTTCTCAACAATACTCTGAAAATTTTCAGACGATTTGAACAAACGGAACTTGTCGAAAACATGCCCCAAATCTACCTACCCTATCGATTTTTGCAAAATTTGCAATAATTTAATATCACGGGAAAAATGAAAATACTCGATTTATTGATTGATTGTGTTGGGGTTTAACGACACGTCAACCCTTGTGGGTCATTTTGTGTCGTCTCCCAGAGAAAGGGAGAAAAGAGATAGAAGAGATAGTAGAGGAGATGAAAGAGACGATTAGGGAAGAAATAGGAACAGGAATGAAAGTGAAGAAACAGAAGAAATAAAAACATTCCCCCTCTACCCTTACCTGCTACAAGGATAGCAGGCCTTGCCCAACTGTAAGCCAATTTCAGTTGGACGCCCCGGTGACGTAAGATACACGACACCATTGCCACTCCCGACCACCCCCACTCGATTTATTAAAAAACAATGAAGAGACAAAAACTTTTGTACATTGTTAGTTACGACAAAAGGTTCTGTATTAGATAGATACAAAATTGCAACTTTACCTTCGAGCAGGGGCGGATTAGACATTTCTGAGGGGTTAGATTTGATCAAATTACCGTACTTTCTCTACGTATTCGGAAAGACAGACCACAGCAGTGTAGATCCAGATCAGACACCGCAGAACGCAGTGTCTGATCAGGGCCTACACTGTTTATCGTTGATCCAGCAATTTTATACACATTCATACGTTGTAAAATGGACTTTTTTTAAGACAAGTGTAAGGTAAAACGTAAGAGATGAGGATAGTGAGAATAAATACAGTATTTCAAATTTATCCAAAATTTCCCGTGAAAATGAACTTTTGAGTCAAAGAGGGTTCGTGGGAATGCCCCGCGAACCCCCCTCTAAATCCGTCTGAACGCCTTTCAGAAAGATGTAGAAAGCAGAATAAATTTGTATTTGCTTATTCATATATGAGAAATGATGATTTTTTTATATGACTTACCTCGACTGACTCAACGTGAGATCCTTCTAGGCAACAACGTCGAGTCACATTTTTCAAGATATAACCTAGTGTAACCAATATCAATATAATCAAAGCTATAGTACATGCGGTCTGATATTTTCCCTCAAACAGGCTCACTTGGTCGTCGTTTGGAGGATCAGCTGCAGGTGAATATGAACTCATGCCCCGGTAAACTAATTCGCTGCTAACTACAGTTCAAGCCTCAAAACAATTTCTGTTGTCATTATGGTATGGTCCTCTACAATAGCAAAGATAAAGCCTTATTGTTGCATAAAAAACATTGTCGCACGTTATTAACAGCCGTGCATTAACCGGCGAAAAGCCATGTTTTAACAAGGCAATTCACGCGCTGTTAATGCACGGCTACGCAATTTTCAATATGATTGTACCGGGGCCACAGATTTGCTGCCGTTACATGATGTGTACTGCCCGGCCCTAGAACGAGCATAGTCCGTAGAAATTGCGTTCGCGAGACATCGGTGGAAAGGCGAAACAAAATAGTGCAAGAAATAATGCAAAATGTAATAAATGTTTTCAGCTTTTTTATGCAATAATAGCGATATAATAGCGATCGAGCATGGTTTTTCAATGCATTACCTTTCGCCAGGGAGGTGTTGAAAACCGCGGCCTCCGGCCTCGGTTTTCAACACCTCCCACGGGACCTGGCGAATGTTAATGCATGAAAATACATGTTTGATCCCTATATTGAAAAAAATATAAGTAAAGATACCCAGAAAATGCCACACTCACAAAGCACAGCACTCACGAGGTACCAAAAGAAGGAGATATGAGGAACAAATAAGGACAACACAAACGCCTCATAAGAAACCACATACGCACAAACAAAGAGGAATTGCAACAGAAAAACCGCCTTGATTCTGTCAGTAGATTTACTACTGTGTGTGTGTGTGTGTGTGGAATGGGGAGCGGAGGCGAGGTAGGTGCTTAAACCAGCTGTATTCGCGCGAAACCTCACCCTTAATTCTGATGCAGCTCCAAATTGTAAATATATGTTTGGTCCGCACAGAAGGCCTCTACGTCATCTGTGAAACGTCACATTGAAAAACATATAATCAAAAACACTGTGATGAAATAAAGCAAAGGGCTCAGTGGCGATTTGAAGCCAGAACACAAGACAACCACAAACAGAACCACAATACAAAACCCTCATACCATGCATATTGTTGGCATGAATTTTACTAATAGTGTCACAAAGTTGTTAACATGAATGGCACTTCGTCTTCTGCACTCTTAATGTATACTAGCGGAAAAAAAGAAACGCAAGTATTTATTCTGGGGCTGTATTTTTAAAGAAAATTGTGGATTTCATTTGATTGTTTAATTTTTCAATTCTTTATTTCATTTTCTGTTAAATGCTATTGGTTTAGTGTCGTATAGCAGACGACGTTTGCAATAAATAGCGTTAAACACAGACACCCAACGTTATTGAATAATGGGTATCAATAGCGCGTGTGTCCACCACGGGCTGCTGTCGAGGCTATCACTCTTCTAACCATAGACCCGACTAAGTTGTCAATGGTCCTTTGACGGATATTATTTCACTCTTGAATAAGAGCTAGCTGGAGCTGTGCGACGTTGTTCGGTACGTCGATGCGCTTCCTGACGCTCCTGTCCAACGCATCCCAAAGGTGCTCGATTGGGTTTAAATCTGGACTGTATGGGGGCCAATCGAGCACTTGGACATTATTCTAGTTGAGGAAGTCGCGACAAACCCTGGCAACATGCGGTCTTGTGTTGTCATGCTGAAACGTGAGATTATGAGCGGGAGGATGTGAGGCATAAGCACCGGATCCAGATAGCGTACGGCTGTAAGCTTACCCTGAATAACCACTAGGGGCGTTTTCACCCCATGAGAAATCCCACCCCAAACCATTACGGACCCCGTTCTCCCAAATCTGTCGACTTCTTGTACGCAAGCGTCAGAATATCGCTCACCAAGACGTCGGTACATCGTTGTCGCCTATCTGACCGCTGATGCGAAAATCGCGACTCATCGCTAAACATTACACGCCGCCAGTCAGCCAGTCGAAACAGATTTGGTGCATGGGCACGCAGCCATAGCATGCGGCGTTGACGTCGCCTGTGCGTAAGTTTCGGGCTCACGTAAGGACGGCGTGGACATAAATCGAACTCTCGCAAGCGATTTCTGACTGTTCTTGGACACACACGACGGCCATGTGTTCCGATAACTTCTCTTGCGGTCTCTGTCGCCGTCCTTAACCTGTTACGAAAGTGTACAAGACGTATACGTCTATCTTGACGTTGCGTCGGAACGCGCGGACGTCCGCTCCTAGGACGGTCAGTTAACCTACCGGTAGCTCTAAGACGCTGAACTAAGCGCGATATCGTCGACTCGTGCACCCCAAATTGCTGCGCGACGTCACGTTGCGACCGACCCTGCAAAATTAGAGCAATAGCTCTACCCCTATCCAGTTGCGATAAGCATAACATTTCTCTCAATTAACTCAAACAACAAACGTTTTGTGCAACCGATACGAATGGAACGAAAGTTCGATTTGGTAATGTGTTAAAGTGTCTACCACGCGACACTACCCGTGCAGCACGTATATAACGTAATTCAGGTACAGCGATATTGTGTAGCCTGTGTTCACGCTTCAGTGATTTTGTGTGATCCATACACGGGGAAGTACACTAATGTCACCAAATATATAGAAAACTAGATAAGTTTGTTCACAAACAAACTTTCAGTATTTAAAAATTTGAACTTACGTTTCTTTTTTCCCCAAGTATATATGACATGCGATCTAATAATTAAATGCTTTAAGGCATGGACCAAATCTTCATATCACTTCAGTATTTTCGGGAACTGCACAGATTGTTTACCGTCCGACTGGAGACCAGGAGGTCGCGGGTTCAACCCCGCCGAGGTCGGCAACATTCTTTCGTGGAGATTGATCATGAAATATGTTCTACGGTCATTCTCTCCCTTCCGCTGATTCAGAAAGGGCAGTTGTCAGTTTCTGGCGAAAGAATGTGCACAATACTGGTTAAACGCTTAGAGGACTAAGCCTGCCCAGTAAACGTGTTGTTAGATAAACTGCCCGCGCTCGACATGACCCCATTGGGTTGACTGGGCCGTAAAACTTCAACACAAACAATAAAAAACAGATTATTTAATTTGTCAAGTGTTTAACCCTTAACTCTCTGGTAAAATTTTCAGCAGACTAAATTTTGAAATATTTTTCATGTTTTTCTTTTCTCAAGAAAACAGGTTTTGACATTTCATTCAAATTGTCTCCTGGAGACAATTTGCATGAAATATCAAACCTGACGTTTCATTCAAACTGAAGACAATTTGCATGAAATGACAAAAACTGTTTCTGGGAAAAATAAGATAAATATCATCACTGTGTTGTCCGCTGAATTAGCCCAGAGAGTGGAAAAAGGTTATGGTCCTTTTTTCAGCACCTGTCGCAGAACTCGATCTCAGGACCACGCGATTCCGCTTCAGACATTATAACTATCGCTTGCACAACCAAACGTAATAATAAAGAAAAAAGTAATGAAAGAAAGAATAGCAAGAAAAAATGGGAGGGCACATTGCTTTTGGTTTGTTCGCCGTTCGTTCGACACACTATTCATAGAGATAGGATCATGGAATTTAGAGGACTAAGCCTGCCCAGGAAATGTGTGAGTAGGTTAACTGATCGGCCCGACATAACCTAACAGTTTTGACTGGACCGTAATTCCCCAAATTAAACAAGCAAAGATTAAAAAGGGGATGACAAAATGACACTTCACAGAGGATCCATGGTTCTTGGAAAGGTAAATGAATACAATTCCAAAAGAGATGACTCTTGAAGTATACAGTTATCCTCTCAATGTCCAACATTCTATCATTTGCACAACCTAACCTACAAATAATAAAGAAGGAAAAAGAAGTATAGCAGGAAATCCCAAGACACTGTTTGTTGTACGTCCATCAAACAAGGCGCATATTAGTGTCAGTCAGACAGGTTTTACTGAATTTTAAGCAGTGTTTACTAAGAGGTGAAAATGCAATTATAATATTAATTCTGATTTAGAAAATAAATGCGTCCAGGAGTGCATAATTAAACTCTTCCCGGTCAAGTGATTGGAACCGGTCTTTCACAGATACTAACAATAAGATATTTATATTAATGTCTCGGTATAGCTGAGATAACTTAAGGGACATACAAGCATACAAAAGTGTTTCAAGCAATGTTTTTCACAAATATGAGAGAAATATTTTAAAACAGAGCGGTACAAATCTCGTAATCCAATATCTAATTAAACCACATAATATTGAATTCAATAGCTCACACTCCATCCATGAGAGCAAAAACATTACATGTACAGAAAGAGGTAATATCAAAGTGAATGTATGTAAAACATAAGTAAATATACTCAAAAAATGCCACAACCCTGGTCCAGCTTTCCCGAGGGACCAAAAAAGTGAGATGAGAAAACAAATAATAACAAAAAATTCTTCATTTCTAAACTGCTTACGGCTGTTTTGTAGATTTTTAGCAAATAATATGCACCAAATACTCTTTTAGGTTTACAACCTTGCTTAAATGTACATTTGTAATAGCTGACTGTGGAACTATGGAATTTATCGTGTTATTCAGCTAGGAAAATAGCCAAATACAAATAATAAATAATATCGTAAAACAAAACTATTGTTGTTTTTTTTTTTGTTTTTTTTTTGTTTTGTTTTTTTTTTTTTTTTTGTTGTTGTTGTTGTTTTTTTTTTTTTTTTTTTTTTTTGTTGTTGTTGTTTTTTTGTTTTTAAAAAAGACTAAGCCTTACCGTACCCATATTCTTCTTCATACTGTTTTTTACCGACTTCAGCATAACGTGTTATTTCACAACATCCAACACATACTGAATTATACACCGTAATTACCCAAATACATTGGGACAGAAATAGCTGAGCAAACAGTGTAGACCCAGATCAGACGCCGCATTCTGTGTCGTCTGATCAGGGTCGACACTGGTTGCCACTCTTTCAACAGTTTTAGATACTCTACATCAACATGTAGCCGAATGCACTTTTCTTTTTAAATTTTATGGCAATTATTGTTAAGAGTTAAGGTGTCCCAATATATTGAGGTATGTTCAATGTATTGGTTCAGTACATTTTAAAGTACTCGTATAACGAATATATATGCATAATTGTTTATTTACCTGACATGTCCTATTGACTATCGATTTTTTCGTCAAATAATGATCGGATTACTTGCCTAAATTATATACCAAAGATGTACAAAAATAGACGTCAAAAATAGCTCTTGCGAATGCTGACAGCAGCGTATGATATTAGCTTTGGTGGGGCGCTAAATAGTGATATTTTACATTTTAACTCTTCAAATGCAAAGAAACTTCGCAGTAGATGCTATTCTAAAATTAAGTTTTGATATTTTTCAGAGAAAATAAGACTCAACATTTCAGGTGAACCGTCCCTAGGCAGACGATTCACATCAAATGTCGAGTTTGTATTTTCTCTAAAAAAGAATATCAAAACATATTTCAATGTGTAGTCTATTGTATATGCTAAATGTTGTTACCATCCTTTAATACTTTACTTACTTACTTACTTCCCATCACGAAAATATGCCTATATAATTTTGACCCCCTCAAACCCCACTTTTATATAGCAAACTTGGGGTTTACATGGGTATACATTATTTTTTCTTACTTCCGCTCAAAAACATGGATTGTGGATACACGTTAAAGCCGCCTCGCCAAGGCGGTTCTAACGAGTACCCACAATCTATGTTTTGAGCAGAAATTTGAAAAATATCAGAATTTTTATCTGAAAACTTTCAGGGTTTTTTTGGTGGTAAGATTTTCAATATATTTGAATAGGCGTGTTTTCGTAATGCTTACCTACTTCATTCATCTATTCCACGAATCAAATCAAAATTGGGAGAATGCTTCGTAGAAGGAACAAAACCCATGATAACGCTAAACGCAGAAGCAGCAAGAGGCTGAGGGCCAGACAAAGAACTTTGACAGCAGAAGGATTGCGGTAGACATATCGCCTGATACCGACGTCCGTAGTTTGATGTGACGTAAAATCAGACCCAAATCCTACAGGTTAAACCCTTTCAATTCCGAGTTTCTAAAATAGACTCTTCCATATCTGCATTTGGATACATCCATTGCTGCCAATTGTAAATCAAGTAACAGAATGGCAAACAGTGTAGCTCCTGATGAGACGGCTTATCTTGCTCTAAACTGTTTGCAAAAATGTATGCCTTGGTCTACAGGGCGGAAAGGGTTCATGCTACTGAACAATTATATCGTCAAAGTAAAGTTATTTAACCATAACGCATTACTCGTTAAATCTTCCTTTTTAATATGCATATATTTTGTACGCATTATTCTAAACTTAACTTTCCCTGGCGCGTTCAGTAATTGTATTCTTTGTAAATTTAATTAGAAAATGTATTCTAATGTTGAAAACAAGTCCTTTATCGTTTAAACCCGTGGTCTATTCACACGTTATATGCGAGTGAGAAGCTGGTTTAAGTAGTGAAACATACTTTTATTTTATAAATACTGAAGCACCCTCATTTTCCAGTTTTTTACCGGAAGTCATCACGAGAACATACCTATGTAATTTTGACCCCCTTAAACCCCACTTTTATATAGTAAAAGTGGGGTTTACAGGGGTATACATATTTTTCTTATTTCTGCTCAAAACATAGATTATGGGTACTCGTTAGAACCGCCTCGACGATGTTTTGTACAGAAATATAAAAAAAATATCTAAGTTTTTTATCTAAAAATTTTCAGTTTTTGGAGATAAATTTTTCTATATATTTGAATAGGCGTGTTTTCGTAATGTAAAGATGCATTGGTTTATGTTTAAATGATGCGCTATCGCAGAAAGAAGAAAAACAAAAGTAGATATTTGAAATTAAATCTACTGTGCATGTTTCTATGGCAAACTGAGGAATCAAAAATAAAAGATTACTATATTTTTACTTTCTTGAACTTATGAGGTGTAAGAATATGTTGATTTTAGGTTAGGTAGATAAACCATTGGTTATCTCCCGATGTTGTGACATTTGAACTGCCAAAATAATGGTATAACGTAATTAACATATGTACTGTTGTTGATCGAGCGGACCATTACATCGCTTATATCGACCTTATCAACTTGGACTTTCAGGGAGAATTTCCGCCTTAACCCTTGTCCTGCTGAATAAATTAAGATGCCACACCCACTTCTAATTTTCAGCCAATCAGGTTACTTGATCCAGATTGTTGCTATAAATTTGCATACTTGATGGCAAACAGTGCAGATCCAGATCAGTTGGCTTCTTCAGAAGCCAACTGATCTGGATCTACACTGTTTGCAAAACAGAGTGTATCCGGGTTCAGCAGGACAAGGGTTAATCTAGATGTCATTTGATTTACACGTTTGTTTCTGTGATATATCACTGATCGAGTTAACCCTTAAACTGCCAATCACAACAATTGTCGTCTGCTTTGTCATCTGCTTGTGATTTTAAAAGTAACTTTTGCAGACAGTGTGGATCCAGATCAGACTGCTCCTCTAGGGTCCACATTGTTTACCTGTATGCGAAAATACGTTTGAAAAATTTGCAAGAATATTCAGCAGACGACATAAACAAACGACATTTTCAGATGCAGGTTTCATTGGCGTTTTAAGGGTTAAAGAGCTTCGATGTGAGCTGAACAATCAATTTGTATATTTTACAACATTTTAACGTAGGGTGAAGATTTGGTGCAAGTAAAATCTATTTACATGTATTTGGTTCTGGTATTGCTTGTTATTTTTGTGGTCGTGTGACTCCTCATTGTGGGGCTTTTTTCCTTGTCCTGGTCTGTTCATTATCTTGTTGTGTTTGGTTGATCTTTTCTGGCATTATGATCGCCTTGTTGGGAAATGAGGGGCTGGTTCATCACGAAAACTTGCCTATATAATTTAGACCCCCTTAAACCCCACTTTTATGTAGTAAAACTGGGGTTTACAGGGGTATGCATTATTTTTTCTTATTTCTGCTTAAAACATAGATTGTGGGTACTCGTTAGAACCGCCTTGCCGAGGCGGTTCTAACGAGTACCCACAATCTATGTTTTGAGCAGAAATATGAAAAATATTAGGATTTATTAACTGAAAATTTTCATTTTTTTGGTGGTAAAATTTTCAGTATATTTGAATAGGCGTGTTTTCGTTATGGTTTTGCTTACATGTAAGTTTAGTTTATTGCTTGTATACTGTCTGTCTTGGTATGTTTGCTCGTCTCCTTGGTGTCATAATTAGGCTATGTTCTATGATGGTGGCTCTTCTATACTATATATTTGGGGCGTGTGTTTACAACGTCAGAATTTCCTTAAGGTACTATTCTCGGGGGATAAGTTGACAGTGACGTCACTGGTTGATTAAACATGTATTGTTAGACCAAGTCCATTTTAATAAATAGGTAAATGCCATCCGAATAGCTACCTTCAATAAATATTATACTGAAAGGAAAAAGAAACGCAGGATAGAGTTTTTTCCTTCTTATTTTAACCATTTTTTTACGGTGTATACTATAGCCATACACTTTTACAGATTGTCCTGTGAATGTGAACCGCGGGTATATGAGTCTTTGGTCGATGTGCTGTCTACCCAGTGTGTGAAATCATTCAACCGTGCACTACACAGTGCATTGCACGGACAATACGGAAAGCCAAAATTTCGTGCAAAACAAGCATGTGTAAACCTTCAGCACAAGATTTCCTCACACCATTTGGTACACTTCAACGATACACAACGCTCTTCGATTCTTTTGTCGATTTTTCTTTTCATTTTTACGCTACTTTGAACTTTTTTTCAATCATGGTACGATTGACTGATGTTGAGAGGGGTAGGGCAATAGCGTTGCTGATGTTGGGTCAGAGGCAACAGCAAGTTGCCAATCATTTTGGGGTGAACGTCTCAACAATTGAATGTCTTGTTAGACGTGTAAGGGAGACAGGGCATTTAGCAGACCGACCGCGGTCTGGGCGTCCACGCGTGATGTCGCGACGTCAAGACAGGACAATCCGTCTGGCACATTTGCGGAATCGTCATCTCACTGCTACCGAAACTACCCTTAATACAGTAGGTACGCATAATCGACAAATTTCTCCGAAGACTGTTGGAAGTCGATTGCGTGAGATTGGTCTTCGAGCTCATCGTCCATACGTTGGTCTGCCTCTGACCCAGGCACGTAGGTTGCGTCGTATGGCATGGTTGACGGCGCATGCGCCCAGGCTATTTCCGATGAGGCAGTGGAGACGAGTTCTTTTTACGGACGAGTCTAGGTTCACTCTCTATCGCGCAGATGGTCGACGTCGTGTGTACCGACGTCGCGAAGAACGCTTTGCCGACGCCTGTGTTGTCGAACAGGATCGGTTTGGGGGTGGCTCCGTTATGGTCTGGGGAGGCATTGCTCACGGGATAAAATCACAGTTGATTTGATTATTGTTGCGGGCAATATGACCGCAGTAAGGTATAGGGATGAGATCTTGCGTCCTGTTGCAGTCCCGCTTGTGCAACAACGTAATCTGATTCTGCAGCAGGACAATGCCCGACCACATGTTGCCCGAGTTTGTCAGGATTTCCTGGCAAACAATAACATCGCACCACTAGCATGGCCACCGTACAGTCCAGATTTGACCCCAATAGAGCACATGTGGGATGAGCTGGACAGAAGGGTTAGGAAGCGCCGAAATCCCCCCGTAACTCTCGCACAACTAAGGAATGCGTTGATCGATGAATGGAATAACATCCCGATGCGAACTGTCAATGCTTTGGTTAACTCTATCCAAAGGAGAATTAGGGCAGCAACGGCAGCAAGAGGGGGGCACACCCGATATTGATTTTCAGTTTGATTTTGATTTCAAGATTTGGGGGGTAGCTACCAATGAACTTCAAAAACTCGAGACTAGTTGATCACAAACCAATGAAATTTGGAACTTTTGTTCCATACATGTACCGTTTTGTAATCATAGTAAAATATTTAACTAACTTTTTCAAACTTGAATGAAATTTAGGAATAAAATTTACCCTGCGTTTCTTTTTCCTTTCAGTATATAAGCAGCGGTACCTGTAAATCCGTAGTTGCTCAGTGGTAGTTTACTAAATTACAAATCTGGACATTGTGGATTCGAATCTTAGTGTATCATTAATTAGTTGCTTTTGTTGTTGTTGTTGTTTTTTGTTGTTGTTTTTTTTGTTTTTGTTTTTTTTGTTTGTTTTTTTTTTTTTGTTTGTTTGTGTTTGTGTATTTTTTTTTTTTTTTTTTTTTGTTTGTTTTTGTTTTTGTTTTTTTTTTTGTTGTTTTTTTTTTGTTTTTGTTTTTGTTTGTTTGTTTGTTTTTTTTTTTTTGTTTTTTTTTTTGTTTTTTTTTTTTTGTTTTTTTTTGTTGTTTTTTTTTTTTTTGTTTTTTTGGGGGGGGCGGGGGGGTTGTGTTTTCTTCTTTTTTTTTTTTTTTTTTTTTGTTTGTTTTTTCGTTGTTGTTGTTTTTTTTTTTGTTTCTCTTTGTTGTTGTTGTTTTTTTTTTTTTTTTTTTTTTGTTGTTGTTTTGTTTTTTTTTGTTTTTTGTTTTTTTGTTGTTTTCATTATTATTATTATTTATTTATTTATACTTGTTAAGAAATAAATAAGAAAGAAATTATGTTAAGAAAGAAAATGTATCTTGCTATTATCAGTTATGAAAAAAATTCAGTGTAGCTCTTTAAAGTTAAATAAAGCCATGAAGAAAACCGTTAAATCTAGTTAACTTTTAGTTTGAATGATTACCACGTGCTAATACATACGGAGACAAGAAAGTTGGAATCATATCATTTGTGTAAAAATGTCAACAACTCTATAATAATGTCTAATAATATCTATTTAAAATAATATAATATGTAACATACAAAAAAGAACCTAAAGCGAAGTAAGTAATTTATATATAAAAAAAAAAAAAAAAAAAAAATAGGTACTGCTACGATCTCGTGTTGTCATCAAATCGATCGTCCAAGCGCTCCGCTCTACTAACTGCGCTATCTTACCATACTAGCTTAAAACATACCTATATCTATAAGATTGTATACGACATAAAATAATAGGAACGTTTTCCCGATAATTCATGCAAGTCCTGCTTTACCCAGGCAGAATGGTAGGTGCCGTGACGTCACTGTCAAATTATCTTCCGGACACTATAGTTGTCCACGCGGTTATCATTGACTAATGTAATCAAACCGCGCGTAAGATGATATCCAGGTAACGGTTATTTATAGCCGGGCTATTCTGGTCACTGTGACGTCAAAGTCAGTGTCAAGAGGGTTATCTGTAAAACCAGGACTGTAACATTGGCAAACAGTGCAGAACCAGATCAGATGCCACAGAACGTGGTCTGAGCAGGATCTGCACTATTTGCTTATATTACAGGAAGTTAAGGTTTAATGGAACACTCTTGTCCCCGTTCAGGACCATTTTCCCAGCTTACTCTCAGATACAATCTACCCGACCCACCAGTGCTGTCAGTGCTTTGATTATCAACTGTAGCTGCGGTATCAACATTTAATCCTTCATCTGCTACTCGCGACTTTTGTCGTTTTGGAAGAGTATGCCAACTATAAAGCCTGTCATACTTACGATACACCTGATGCAACCATTCAGAGCAAGAGCTCCCATACAGGAAGGAACTTACTTTCATACAAACACGCCGCTCTTCATTAGAAAGTCAGGTGCTGGATTTCACCCACGCTAATAAAGACCAAATATACCGAATTTCAAGCTGCCAGCAATTTCGGCACACACTGTGTCAGTTTTATCACGATTTTCTGGAAAAAACACCCTTAACACCTAAATAATTTCCAGTGAGGGATAAGTCGGAACAACAGTAGAACCTATATATGTCACTCTTTTCTTTCTGAATGGCATATAATAAACGCTGGTCTCTTGATTTTTTTTTTTTTTTTTTTTTTTTTGTTCCCGATTGTCACACGACCGTCACGTGACTTCGGTAAAATGGCCACATACAATCGGGATACTATTGATTCAAAACATGTCAGTTTAGTTTCTGTTATGTTTCAGAAACTGTATATATTTGGTAGTTACTTATTGCCCAATACATCATTTTTCGAAATAATTGTAGAAAATGATAGCTTCTCATTATATGATCGAACGACAAGCAGCGATTTATTACTAGATATATCATAGTTAGTGGGTAGAGATTTCTAATTCGGTACAATGAGGATCTTACAGGGTTGGTACTTTCATGTTAAACTGTGACTTATGAACAATTTCTTGATTGTGTGTGCCTTGGCAGACAAATCATAGAAGATACCTCACATGTTTCTCTCAGTATTAACGTTTTTTACAACATCGCCTATACAAAACGTTTCACCGTGAAGCTAACAAGTATTGACGTTCATTTGGACGCCAAAAATATGTTTGGGACAACAGTACTGCACATACAATGCTAAGACACCACACGAACTCCTTTACACACACTACTTCTATACGATTATCAGTTATTTACTGTAATTCTGATTCAAATTCCATGCATATTCAGATGCACAGTTTAACACTTTCGTCCCTGCGTTTCCAAAGTGGAATCTTCCATTCTTGAATTTGAACACGCCCACTGAAGCAAATAAGGGCTTTCAGTCTAAAATCAAAAACAAAATGGCAAACAGTGTAGATCCAGATGGGACGGCTCGTTACGAGATGTCTTACCTGGATCTACACTGTTTCTATAGGTACCTGTTTTGGTCTGCCAGGTTAAAAGGGTTAATAATGCCAAAAGATGACTTTCTAGCCTTTTTTTGTAAATGTTGTTGTATAGTAATTCTGATTCAACAGTTTATGCGTATTTAGATACACGGGGCTTTTAACTGATGTGCATTTATCGTCTTCACAACAAACTCGTCACAGTTCCCCCCTTTTCCCATGCCCCTCACCCCCGATAGCTTTGCTGTTTACCGCTTTAAAGCAAAGTTTTTATTGCGGTTTCTCTTCGCTTGTCCGTTCAGTATCTTTGAAAAATTCCGTGTCATTCAATCCTTACGCCGAAGGGCTGTGGGAAATAGGAGTATTCTGATCTGTACTTGCAACAGGGTCTGGGACCCAGTCATGATTTTTAACCCTTTCAACCCTGTTACTGAAGTGGACTCTTCTATCTTTGAATTTGGGCATGATCACTATTTGCAAAAAGGGTACGAATGTATATATCATTTGTCCGTCCTCTTTTAGAATATGCTAACATAGTTTGGGATAATTGTACAATAGAAAATAAGCGCACAGTAGAAAATATACAGTTGGAGGCTGCTCGAATAGTCACAGGTGGAACAAAGGTTTGTAGTATTCAAAGATTATATGACGAAACGAAATGGGAAACTTTACAAAAACGTCGAACTAAACATAAACTCTGCCAGCTATACAAAATGATTAACGGATTAACCCCAGCTTATCTTCAACAGCTTATACCAGAAAGAGTCCAACAATTATCAAGATACTCTCTTCGAAACTCACAAAATTTCTCTCTTCCAGTCTCGCGTACGGTAACTTACTCTACTTCCTTTCTTCCTTCTACTATAAGGGATTGGAACTCGCTCTCCACAGATCTTAAGAACGCGGTCTCCATCGCAAGCTTTAAAAAAAACCTGAACACTCCTATCCTTACTCCACCAAAGCATTATGTAAAGGCACAGTTATCACGAGCTGGACAAATCTACCACACAAGACTAAGACTTGAGTGCAGCTCTCTCAACCATCATTTATATCAAAAGAATCTTATTGATAACCCATATTGTACGTGTGGCCAACTAGAATCATCCACCCACTTCTTCTTGCAGTGCAATAAGTATAATTTGCAAAGACAGCGTTACCTGGCCGTTATACCGTACCAGCTGACCCTTTCACTCCTTCTATACGGGATCCCTGGTGAATCAGCGGCTGTAAACGACACTATTTTCAAGCAAGTTCAGCTCTATGTTACCTCTACGAGACGATTTGTATTCATAAATAACGATGCCCACTAATTATTTAAAAAAATCGAACTACTATCATCACAAAAAAATATGTAATCAGACTGGCCTATGGACTACAAGCGTAAATCTTAGTTGAGACCCTTAGTCACCGGGCGGGGTGGGGAGTGGGAGTGTCATGGAAGCGACATCCTATTATCATTGTATATGTATACACATTTATCCTTTATATCGACATATATATATATATGTGTATTTGTAAGTGTGCGTATATGTATGCCTGTCTGTACGTATCTGTCTGTAAACGCATATATATATATATATATATATATATGTATATATGTATATATGTGTATGTACATGTATATGTATATGTGTGTATGTATGTATGTATTATGTACATATGTACGTGTGTATGTATATATGTGCATGTAAGTGTGTATATACATATATATAATCTACATTTACTAGATTGAGAAATCACGCTATGTTCTTGAAATAAAATATGTCAAAATGATATTCGATATATTTCTATGTTGAAATATGTATGTAAATTTTGCATGCGTGTGAGGAGATGGACTCTATAAGCTTTAAAGCTTTCGTCCAGATCCTCTTCTAGAACGAGCGTTCGATTATGAATGTATGTTTGTATTTTCATAAAAAATAGAAGAAATAAATATTGTTTAAACCAAAAAGGGTACCATTCAAAAATCAAGAACAGAATGGCTAAAAGTGTAGATCCAGATGAGACGGCTCACTATGAGCCGTCTCACCTGGATCTACTCTGTTTGCAAAGATAAATATTTTGGTCTACATAGCTGAAAGGGTTAATGCAAAATAATGCTAACATCGACGTTCTACCCGAAAACAATACCAGGGGCATTCTAATACCCGAAAAATACCCGTCAAGTTCAGCATACCAAAAATAGTACCAAGAAACTCTTTCACACCCCAAAATATATCGACAAAAATGATAAAACATCAACACGTTGATGATGCGTAGTTAAGGAAAATTTTGATGAATTATTACACTCTAGACAGCATTACGAAAACATGCCTATTCAAATATACTGAAAATTTTACCACCAAAAAATGAAAATTTTCAGATAAAAAATCCTGATATTTTTTATACTTCTGCTCAAAACATAGATTGTGGGTACTCGTTAGAACCGCCTCGTCGAGGCGGTTCTAACGAGTACCCACAATCTATGTTTTGAGCAGAAATAAAATAAATAATGCACACCCCTGTAAACCCCAGTTTTACTATATAAAAGTGGGGTTTAAGGGGGTCAAAATTTTATAGGCATGTTTTCGTGATGGCATATTTATTTCAACTTGATTTGCTTTTGATATACAGCATGCTCAACTAAGACAGTGAAACATACCACATACTATTAGTATTGATGATATCTACTAACCAGGATAGATCGCAATGCTTCCCCCCCACCCCCCCCCCCCCATCCCCCACTCCCTCCCCCTCAAACCATACTAAATCTTACAACTAACCAAAAAGTAGTCATTGTAACACTGGTCCCAAAAATACCTGACCAAAGTGCTATGAATTAATGTGATCAAGATTCAAGCTCCCAAAAATAGTACAATTCTCAGTTTTGACCCAAACTATTGTCCCAGCAAATGTGGAAAGCAAAACAGCAGCGAACCATCTTGCTCCCTACCTCAACACACACACACGCACGCACGCACGCACACACACACACTTCCAATCCAACACACACAAACTGGTGTGTTCCGTGGTTGCGGCTTTACATGAGCATCTCCTTATTTGGGTCGATTGTTTACAATCGAGCCATAGTATACAAACGCCAAAATTTCCTTAAGGTAGTTGTCCACGTGATTGCCATTGATCAATGTCATCAAACCGCGCGTTAGACGAAATCCAGGTAACGGTTATTTATAGCCGTGCTATTCTTGTCGCTGTTGATAAATGCAGGATGCGGCGTATGATCAGGGTCTGCATTGTTTGCTTAAATCACTGTAAGTTCAAGTTTAAATGAAACAGTCTTTAGTCCCCGTTAAGGACCATTTTCCCAGCCTACACTCTGCGACAATCGACCCACAAGTGCTGGTAAATGAAACTTAAACAGTGTATAACATTTTACCTCACAAAAAGATTCTACAGTACACTCAGCCCTGCCAACTTGACCAGTTTCGTTTGCTACAATTTTGAACCCGTCCACTCAGCTACGCAATGCTCCTCCTCTGGAAACGGCAATGTGATTCCTTAAGCTGTTTGTTAACGCTTCAGACAAAGACCTAAAATTTTCTAACTTCATTACCGCTGTACAGTTTGAGCAAACCATTGCATATAGCCGCAGTGACATTAATGTAATATTAGAGCGAACCGTTAAAGACTTCAAAATAAATTTACATTTCTATGGCAATGTCCACGCATCTATCATGTCTATATAATATTCCCTCAATGGGACAGGCATCCTAAAAATGTTGCATTATGTTGCTATATGGCACCACACAGTCTGTTTCTGTATCTTGTGTCACTCTTTCTTACGTTCAAATTTTATTTCTATTGTCTTTTTCTCCGCTTTCTCTGCTCCTTCTACGTCGGCTTGAAGTGTCATTACTCCGTCTTCCGACAGCGATGACTGAAGTGTTTCAATTATGACATCCTGGAAATACAGTGAAATAGGAATTTAACTCTTTCACCCCTGAGTTTATGTAATGGACTCTTCCATCTCCGACTTTGATCAAATCCATTATTGCAAACAGAGGTTTCAGCCAAAAATCAATCACAGAATGGCACAGTGCAGATCCAGATGGATCCCATCTCATCTGGATCGGCACTGTTTTGCAAAAGTCTGCAGGCAGGAAAATAATAAGGGCAATAATGGTGAAATATTGTCTACTCCAAAAGGAAATAATTTCTTCGCAATGAGAGTGTATACTTTCCTCTTGGAGTAGACCCCTTTTCAAAAGGGAGACAAAAATGATTCAACAGAGTTGTCTCCCCTGAAGGTGTATCCATTCTCCTTAACGCATCTACGCATTTTAAATGAACAGCAACGTGAGAAAAAGAACCTTATTTCGTGTGAGCCCTGCCAAGATTCATATTAGCCTGTGCCCACGAAGCCTAATCCAATTTTACACCTGGTGCAATGTTGATAAGCAATGAACCAAGGTTTCTTTAGGTAGTAAGTCATAGTCTGGTAAGTCTGAGTGGATGCAAAGACTGATCTGAGTCTTTGCTTGATGCATGTTCCTAAAGTTTGTATGTCTTGATTTATTAATTAACTTGACCGTGCTAAGCGAAACATGTGGTTTTCCACCATGTGCGAAAAAAAAGATAGACTTCAGCAGGACAGTAAAATGGGTTTTAGAGGTCACTCGACTTACTGAAAATATATTCCCTTTGAATGTTAAAAACAAAGTAATATTTTAATTATGTCCAACAAAATTGGTGAGCGGGCGAGTAATATTTACAAATATTGTATCCTAATAGTTTAGGAAAAGAAAAAAACATTATCTTTCAAATATTTTCGTTTGTCGCGGTCTTAATGTTACAGTTGCAGGTGAACGAAAATTCTCATACCTGACACGGTCCGTAATCGAACCCGGAATGCTTTTGTAACACGTCTCCATAAAGCACGAAAGAACAAATGTCTTATAATATATTTATCTTCACTAGGTTAGTGCCGTGTGATGGCCGTAAAAGTGTTCCCATACTTCACTATAACGTAGTTTAAATTTTCTCGGCCCAAGTGTTCAAAACTAACGATGTCGTTAGTTAAAGTATCGTTAAAACTTTGATGATTAAATACGACATATATGTTAATATTTTTGCTGAAAAAGTGTGAGTAAAGCTGCTCACAATTTTCAGCAAAAATACCTGTGAATTAGATTTTGTACTTACTAGAACAGTTATCATTTTGACCACTAACGAGCTCGTTAACCTAACGATGCTTTGAAAAACTGGGCCCTGTTGCGCAAAGTATCATTCGGTCCTTTGTTCTCCATTATTGCATTCTGTTAGAATCCAATGATTCTGTTAGCGGACAGCGAAGGCCCTGATCAGACTGCGCGTATGCGCAGGCTGATCTGGGCCCTCGCTGTCCGCATAAGCCCGAAGACACGTTCTCGCATGGCATGGCCCATATGTGACTGAACGGGCGAAAAAAAAATAGAAAAAAGTACAGTTACCTCTGGTACGTCATATTCTCTGGTGAACTGTCTTGATATACAGCCATTTGCATCTTCTTTCATTTCATGTTTTCCCTCTATAATTAACTTCCCATCCGACACCGTAACGCTCAGTTCCTGTGGAGAGTAATGCTGGACATCGAGCTTAACTTCGAAGATTTTCCCATCATGCCGTACCTATTAAATCGTAAGAAATGACATATAAATATTTATGTTGTGCGATGTGTCAAAAGGGCATTTATGTCGTATGCGGGCAACGAATGCCCAGATCAGCCTGCACATCAGAGCTTTCGTTGCCCGCTTACAGAATCGACGGATACTGTTAACTATTTCAACGAAACTTTAAGGTCCTCTTCAAACTGCGTGCGGATGCTGATCTGGACCTACGTTGTCCGCACTTTGCAAAAGGGCCTTTTTCTTGCATTGCGCATCATATATGAACAGTGAAGGTCCATGAGAACCTGCGCCTCAAGGGAAGGTTATCTCATGCCAATGATTCGATCTGCCAAAAATTCAGACTCGTCCAAGAGTTTATGGCTGTCCTCATTACCTGCAAGTTTGTTGAAGATCCGATCAAAAATGATGTCGCTATCGTCCCGACAATATTTTCCCAATTATATGTCTATGTGAGACTAAAGGGCAAGTAACTCTCGTGTGAATGGTCCGATCTGCCCCAAACTCAAACTCGTCCTTTTATGATTGTCCTCATTACATGTACCTGCAAGTCTGATGATGATTCGATCAAAAATGAAATCGCTGTCGTCCAGACAACATTTTCCGAAGTGTATGGGGCCCCAAGGGCAAGTAACTCTTATGCCAATAGTCGAAACTGGGCTAAATCGAATTTGTCTGAGATTTAATGCCTGTCTATGTTATCTGCGGGTTTGATATAGATCAGATTTAAAGTGAAGTCGACAACATTTTCCCGATTAAATGTCTATGGTACACTAAAGGGAAAATAACTCTTATGTGAATAGTCAAATCTGCCCAAAAATCGAACATCAAGATTCTGATTACCCGCAAGTCTGATGAAGATTCGATCAAAAAAGAAATCGCTTTTGTCCGGAAACCATTTAACGAAGTCTTTGTGGCCCTCAAAGGAGGATAACTCTCATGCCAATTTTTCGAAACCTGGCCGAAATCGAACTTCCTTATTATATGTCTATGGGAGCCTGAAAGGGCAGGTAACTCTCATGCGAATAGTCCGATCTGGTTAAAAAAAAAAAAAAAAACATTATGAAAACATGCCTATTCAAATATATCGAAAATTTCACCTCCAAAAACTGAAAATTTTCAGATAAAAAAGCGCTGATATTTTTACATTTCTGCTCAAAACATAGATTGTGGGTACGCGTTAGAACCGCCTCGCCGAGGCGGTTCTAACGCGTACCCACAATCCATGTTTTTGAGCAGAAATAAGAAAGACAATGTATACCCCTGTAAACCCCAGTTTTACTATATAAAAGTGGGGTTTTAGAGGGTCAATATTATATGGGCATGTTTTCGTGATTCCAAGATGTTATGTCCATCTTCATAATCAACAAGTTTAATGAAGATCCGATTAAAAATAAAGTCGCTATCACCCGGACGTCATTATCCCCATTTTATGACTACGGGATAGTTTGGTTGCCGTGGAAACAAAAGTTCTGACCAGGTCTGCCCACAACCTCATACAGCCATTTCCCTAACCCAATGATGGTACTTGTGAAGTTTATCAAGATTGGCCAACTGGCTCCAAAGTTTTTTCAGTTTGGACGACGGACGGACGACGACGGACGACGGACCAAGCCCATACTATAAGTTCACCTTGTCGGGCGAGCTAAAAAGAGCCAGGCCCGAGACTTTTGATGTGTCCTCGTACATACACATGTAGCATGTAACCGAATTCACCTAAGGTTTATATAGCTTACAAATAGTAAACAAATACAGTAAAACCTCAATGACTAGAGCACCGAAGGCTCGTTTTACCGTGGTTGATTCGAACTCGTCTTTGAGTCCTAAGGAAGTTCTTCAAAGGGATCAAGAAAACAAATATTTAGGGACATTTTAGGGATTTTTTACTATACCATGACATTAGAATCGCCTCACAGGGGCGATTCTAATGATTACACACATACCATTATTTTATAAAAGATCGCAGACATCCTTAAAATTCCCATTCGACTCCTGACCTGGCGCTATTATTTACCCTCAGTGGCTTGAACTACCCATGTCTAGAACAAATCTTCACGGTCCTAAAGATGTTCGAGTCATTGAAGTTCGACTGTAAACTGGTATTATATTGACCCATTTCGTATTGTGTTTAAAGAGACAATATCGGTCAGTACATATGTACTAAAGCTAACATAAAAAGAGTCAGTATGTAATTTTTTAATACACAGGTAAAGAGGAACGTTCTACAGCTTAAATGAGAGTAAACATATTATATGCATACTGTAAAGGGGCTATGACAAACATATGTATTTGATGAACTATATCGAGTCGTCTCATAAACAGAGGGAGAGGGAAACGGTAATGATATATTAATATTACGAAAACACGCCTATTCAAATTTACTGAAAATTATACAACCGAAAATGAAAATATTCAGATAAAAAATACTGATATTTTTCATATTTCTGCTCAAAACATAGATTGTGGGTACTCATTAGAACCGCCTCGGTGAGGCGGTTCTAACGAGTACCCACAATCTATGTTTTGAGCAGAAATAAGAAAAATAATGTATACCCCTGTAAACCCCAGTTTTACTATATAAAAGTGGGGTTTAAGGGGGTCAAAATTATATAGGCATGTTTTCGTGATGAATAGACTCAACCCACTGCAAGTGGATCAGTTTCTGGAGGCACCGTCATACTGCAAGCTACAATGGAATAGGACAAATAAAAGTCAACCGCATACTTAAAACGAACAGCATAGACACAGTTCAGTCCGCGCATCCGGGTATATCTATGTACGACTACGTTGTTCAATATTGTACAGACTGTATACGTGAAATAGGTAGACCCAGATCAGACTGTGTGTATGCGCAGTCTGATCTGGGTATACCTTTTTTACATATGTAATAGGGTTACATTAAGTCTGACATGAATTATATACCCCCTCCACACACACACACACACACACACACACACACACACATACACACACACACACACACACACACACACACACACACACACAGACTAAGCAAAAACCGCTAAAACACACACATAAAGCACTAAGCAATAGGCACACACGCACTAAGCACCTGTTCGGTTTCTGCAGCGTTCCCTGTGGTAAGGATTCTTTCCACCCGTTTCACGATGTTGGAGATATGTTCCCAATCTGAATTTTTCGACGCCTTCTTCTGCTCTACGTGGCGTTTCTGGATGGACCGGAAAATGTAGGGCAAAATTTCGGTCCAGAATACATTCTTCTCATCGGAGCAACTCTTCTTGTGCGCGGTCCTCGTCACATTTTTCATGCTAGTTCCGGGCATCTGACATACTTGGCGACACTGTTTTCCGAGCTGACAGGCAAACCGACTAAACATTGTGACTGTAGTAAATAAACGCGTCCACCCGTAAAAAAATATTTTATACAGTCGAAATTCAATCTAGGTAAAAATAGGGTAATAAGTTATAACTATCTCTCTTTACTGAATACATGTAAATGTTTTTGCATGTTCCGTTAAAGCACATATTATTTTATACCCCATATTGCAAAGTACACGTATAACTAGTCACACACGTGTTGATTAATAATATTTTTCTGATGAAAATTCAAATTCATTCTGATGAAAATTCGGAAGTCCCGCTTGCTTCATGAGATCAAAAATAGGCTGGTACAGTACAAGCCAAAACGTGGTCTAAGGGAAGCAACCAAGCGATTTATTCATATTTCAAGTTAACAAGATTTAGTCCTGGTATAATTAAAGATAGCCCATTATGAAAACATGCCTATTCAAACATACTGAAAACTTTTTCACCAAAAAATGAAATTTTCAGATAAAAAATTCTGAAATTTTTCTTATTTCTGCTCAAAACATAGATTGTGGGTACTCGTTAGAACCGCCTCGATGCTCAAAACATAGATTGTGGGTACTCGTTAGAACCGCCTCATCGAGGCGGTTCTAACGAGTACCCACAATCTATGTTTTGAGCAGAAATAAGAAAAACCATCGAGGCGGTTCTAACGAGTACCCACAATCTATGTTTTGAGCAGAAATAAGAAAAACCTCAAGGGCTCGAACGTCTTAGGTACCATGGAAATTTGTTCGAGATATGGGTAGTTCGAGCCACTGAGGGTTAATCAAGGCGCCAGGTCAGGTCGCATATAGCGATTTTAGGAAAATCCATGTTTTCGATTTTCTACAAAATAATTGTATTTTGAGTGTACTCATTAGAATCGCCTCGATTATGCGATTCTAATGTGTATATACAACATACAATTTCATGATAAAATAAGAAAATTTTCCTTAATATCTGTGTTGATGACCTATCAGAAGAATTTCGTAGGGACTCAAAACCGAGTTTGAATTAGCCATGGTAAACGAGCCATCGGTGCGAGCTATTGAGGATCAACTGTAATAAGAACCCATCAAGCGAAAAGGTGTCTCGCGACGTATGTGGACAGGAAAGACCCAGACCAGTCGGCACATTTGCGCAGTCTGATCCAGACCTTCGCTGTCATCTTACATAATTATTAGATGCTATAGACTGAATGGAGAGAAATGTCCTGAGTCTGTAAGGAGACACAGGGTATTATGTTTCTATTGATTTCGAATATGCTCGTAGTCACCTTTTTCCTTGCCGCGACCAAACCGCTTTGATTGGAGGACTGTCGTCCTCTTCAGCTAAGTTGGTAGATAACCTGAATTGCGAGCAGGAGATCACGGGTTCGAGTCCTTCATTGGGCACTCTTGTTCTTATAATTACTTCGCTGGAGACTAAGTAATCTGGTATATGTGGAGTGAGGCTAGAAACTGAAGAGGGAAGGTGTGAATATTGGCAAGGCTATGTCCCACAACTACGACATACAAACAAGGGGGCCACAGGTTCGTCCTATATCTTGCACATTTTCCTCCTTATTACTCTGTTATCTGTTTTGTTTTCTCATAAATACAAGTTGGTACCATTGATATAAGCGGACTATTTTTTTTTTTTTTTTTTTTTTTTTTTTTTTATATAAGCGGGTTATTATCATTGGCGTCCTGGCGTTTCGTCGCCAAGCAACGTCATGACGTCACTGAGCGCCAGCTTAGAAACCCTGACATTTGCAGACCGAACGTTGTGGGTAACACACGTCTTTCTGAGCTCTGAAAAAATCGCTGATTTCAAAATCGAGAGTTAAACAAATCTTTACAAATAATTAGTATGGAGGGGAATAGTTTTCTTATAAAAGGTAACCATTTTGTTGTTTGTATTTTTTTAACTTTTATTTCATGAGGACATTTTAATTAACGGTTAATGTTGACAAGCTGGTAGGCAGAGCAATATATTGCTATTTATTTGAGCGGCGCCGAGCAAATTGTGTCTTCAGAGCATATTCGAACAGCGAAAGCCCAGGCTTATCAGCGCCGTATAATCGCAGCAGTCTGCGTAGTCTGATCAGGAAAGAGATACTGGGATCGATCCCTGGCGTAGGTAAGGGAATTTCGGTTTTCCGAACACGCTTTCCTTTCCTTCATGTCAGTTGCAGGGATTACATGAAAACAATGCGCCGTTCCGAGTTCGCATCGGGACGTTTATTAGAGGTGCTTGTGTAGGGAAAGTTCCACCCTGTGCATTTTAAAATCCCTACGGCAATTCAAAATGGTAACTTGTAGGCCTTCATTCTGCAAAGTACACCGTCTGTGAGTCCTCCTAAGAGGTCAAGACTAAATGGAAGAAAGAAAGAATGTCTGAGTATATTAAGCTTACACGCAATCTGTACAATCTGATGACACTGAATTTACCAGTCTATCATTAGTAATGGTGGAAACTTGCCAAGCGAAAAGGTTTCTTTGAGAATACGCAAAGTGTACCTATTCTGGCCATCTTGTGTATCCACAAACATCGTCAGGACCTCTGCGGTCTTTTTATACATTCTGCGGTGACCGATAATTTTAAAAGCGAATATAGAAGACTCTGATCAGGCTTTCGCGCAGTCTGATCGGGGCCTTCGCTCCTCCCGTAAGCTTAGAAAGCACTTTTATATCGCGCGGTTAAGCTATCAAATTCAAATAAAATGTGCATGTTTCGTGTTGTCCGCTTCGCGGCGTTATGCTCGTATGCTCTCAAAACTTAACACCTGTGTTTTCTGTAATCTGACTTAAAGACCACAAGACCACACCCATTTTGGTCTCAGCTGCTCTTTTAAAAATGCGTTGCTCCAATGAGCCCTATCCCAGTTTTCAAAAATATTTGTTTGTAGTTTTTAATTCCAAAATTACCTGATTTTCAATGAGGAGATGCTCCGACTGCCCTCTTTTTCAGTGAGGAGCAGTACCAAAACCCCTTCATTTTCTGTGAGGGGTGGAGGCGCTCCATAAGCCCATAGTTTATAATGGTGGCGGTACATACTCGTATATACCACTTACAGATATGAGTAAGCCTTCACCGCTTGAATATCAGGTACTAACAGTACATGTGGCCAGACTGGGAGTCGGTGGGATTTCTTGCCCGCTTTTCAAAGTCTAAAATGTTCAAATGAGCCCCGCCATGAGAAAATGGGTCTTCGTAACATATGCAAACAGTAAAGATCCAGTATAACAAGCGATGAACCAAATCTGCAGTTTTCGCTTTCTTTAATGTGTTTGTTGCTTTCAAATGACCCTGCCATCTTATGTATTTGGCAGAATGAGTCTTGTCTCACTTGAAGCAAGTTCAGAAGTTGTGTCTTTATCTCATCTATTCCATTCTTCCTTTCTTTCTTCCTCGACATGAGGACATGACGGAAACATTGTTGACAGGGCTGTTAAATCTCAGTTCTATTCGTCTTTCAAGGTCTACGCTGTTCAAATGAGCAACGCCATCTGAAAATTGGTCTTCGTGTCATGCAAACAGTAATGTGTCTTCGGACATATGCGGATAGTGAAGGCCCAGATCAGCCTGCGCAACCGCGCAGGCTGATCATGGCCTTCACTATCCGCTATCAGAATTATTGTTTATCATAGAATATATGAATGGAGAGCAAAGGCCCGAATGAGCCTTTGTCTATGTGCAGGATGATCTGAATCTACGCATTTTCTGCATTTTACGCGGCCCATATTTCGTATTCTTATGGCTATCAGAGTATCAGTACCTTTGGTGGCAACAGATATAAGCGGTCTGTTTCTTATGGATATAAGCGGGTTGTTATCATTGGCGTTCTGGCGTTCCGTCGCCATGCAACGTCGTGACGTCACTGTAAGCCAGCCTAGATACCCTGGCATTTGCTGACCAAATGTCGTGAGTAACACACGTCTTTCGGAGCTCTGAGAAAAAAAATCGCTAATTCGAATTTAGAGAATAAAAAAACCATAATGAGTATGGAAGGGAATAGTTTTCTCATTAAAGGTAAGTTTGTTTTGTTGTTGTTGTTTTCTTTAGCTTTTATTTCTTGGTGATATTTTAATCTTTACGAGCGTAATATTTACGTTGATAGGCAGAGCGATATGTCGCTACTCATTTGAGCGGCACTGAGGACGGGACATTCGAACAAGAATTGTCTAGGCTTATCAGCGCTGTCTAATCATAACAAACTGCGTAGCCTAATCAGGAATGTCTGCGCACTCTGTTTTGGAAAGCATCTGTGGTAACCTAATGATCCTGACTTTCTTAAACTATCACATGTAATGGACGGATCTTGTCATGCAAAATACTCATATTTCAGTTGTTTTGCGCATACACACAATCTCGATGTTGTGATCCTTTCTGTCTTTGATACGATCTACAGTCATGGTGCTTAGCAATTAGATCTGGATCTTTTTCTATCCTATATTCCCTGAAAGCACAATTTGTTTCTTTCACAACTCATTTCGGATTCTCAAAGATGTCAGATGCTGGCATTTAGTACTGTTTTGTTCTGTTGTTTACTTTTGTTTCACCTATTCTTGAAAGCATTTCTTCCTCTCTTTCTCTAGGCTTAAATCTTCCTGACTTCTCAAGTCCAGCTCTCTATCAAGTTAAAGATTCTCATTATGAGGTAGCTCTAAATTCTGTTATACATACCGTACATTATTTGTTTACATATTTTATATACATATTCTATTTTTACATTATTTTATATCGTTTATATTGCATATTTTCTGTAATAGAGCCGGTGCAGCATTTTCTATAAGACTGCCTATAGGCAGTCTGAACAGAGTCTTCGCATGGCAATGTGAGTAACCAAGGAACAAAACTGTCATCATGCGGACAGCGAAGGCCCTGATCAGCGTTCGGGGATGTGCAGGCATAGAACTTGTGCAGTCTTGTAGGAATTGCTGTGCCCCGACTCAAATATGTTTATCATCAAACAATTCTTACCCCACCCAACCAAAGCCAGATCGGTTGCTCTTTATTACTCCAAGAAAATATTTACATTTAAAATTTTCAGTTTAACTTCCTTTTTAAATGAGGTAGAGGATAAGTCTTAGTTATACCATGGTTCGTGCGTATGTACGATGCGATAAAGCAGAGACGTGAGCGAATTTATCACATTTGCATGCATGAAGATTATCTACATCGTCAGACATTGCATGCTGAATGTTCGAAATTTCGGCTACTAAGTGATAAAGCTTTAAATAGATTGGGACATAATTTTTCACTTTGCATAACACAAATATTTGAATTGAAAATGTTGTCAACATGTAACATTAATGCTTAATTAATTGGTGAACACATATTCTCAATTAAATAATAAAATTATAGAGACTTGAAATACATGTCTTTTAATAAAAAATCCATTTATACCGGACCAACCCAAACGCTTTTCTAAAATCTATAAACTATGCCTTCTTCTTCCACGTGGTCGGTATTTGTTTATTTAAGAAATTAGTCATAAACGCTTGCTATGTGCATGTTAAATATCAAGTCCAATTTTCTGGGGGAAAATCTAAGAAAATTTGCTAATATTTAAATTTAGCTTATAAAAAAGTAAAAGGCAGTGAACATTTTAACTTAAAGGTTTGGCTATTGCAATCCAACAGAATACCAATTATCTAACATTTATATTCTCTTATTAATGTTTCTTTACAAATAAACAATTTCCTGCTAAAACTTTAACCAGCATATGATTTTGTTCATTAAGTAGAATGAGATTTTACAGCTTCTATGTGTCTTATTGGTCAATCCCATGATCAACTGTTGGGTGACGTTTGGATGAAAACAAATATCTTGCTATACAACTTCATTTGAAACTTCTATGAGACATTAATGAAATACTAAATTTGTCTTTCACAGAGAATCTCAAGAGCGCTGAGACAAGCCCAGAAGAAAAGGGCAAGATTCTGGAAGAAGTTGTATGGTAAAGATGGCCTCTCAAAGAATGTGACTTATACATCAGACAACAAAACAAATGAAATTGAGGTTGGTAGTAGATAATTACTGTATTACCTATAAGTATTCGGACAGAAAGCCCACAGCAAACAAAGTAGATCCAGATTACGGTCTACACTGCTTGCCATTCATCGAGCAGTTTTAGACACAACAACAGCTAGTCAAACGGACTTCTTCAAAGTTCCAGACGAGTATGGTCAGGAGTTAAGGTATACGAATATTCAGGGTGAATACGGTAGTCTCACACATGCAGACCTGGACAAACAGTGCAGTGCCATGTCAGAAGTCCCTCTGATGAGGGTCTACAGTGTTTGCAACCAAACTAGCAGGTTTTAACTCTTTCGGCGTAAAAATTTCAGACTATATTTGTCGTCTGCTTTTTTTAACAAACTATCGATTGGAAAGAAGTTTATATGTAAAGTTGAAAGACTTAATGTCAAACAGCGTAAATCCTGATGAGCCGTTTCATCTGGATCTAAGCTGTTTGCAAAAGCCTTTTATAGTCGCCTATGGCAGTGAAAAAGTTAAAAACTTCATCAGAGTTGTTCAAAGTCTAGGACAAGGCGAATACATGTACTTAGGACAAATCTGAATGTTTATGGGAAATACGGTAATTTTGGACACGACAGGCCAGTGCAGCTAGTGTAGATCGAGACCAAATGCCTTAGAACGCGGCGTCAAATTAATGCCTTCACTATTTGCAACTCATCTGGCTGTTTTTAGACACGTCAGTAGGTGATCTGATAAACTCCTGACACGTCAGTAGGTGATCTGATAGACTTCTGACTTGTTCAGTTTGGGATAAGACAGTTAAGGAATTAAGATCGGTCCTCCCAGGGCACTCTGTTGTAGTCAAGGATGCAAAATGACTTCAGGCGGACAGAGAAGACGTTGATGAATCTGTGCTGATGAGCAGACTGATCTTAGTACTCGCTTGACGTACATGTAATCTCGAAGGAAATGCTGTGCCCCGGCTCATATTCTTTAGTAAAATGCTTAATGAAGAATTCTAGATATAAACTTTGACTTTCGTTTGAATATTGTTGTTTGTTTTGTTTTGTTTTGTTTTTTTTTTTTTTACATTTCTTTTATTGCTGTATACAAACTTCTAGAGTTGGCCTCGGTGGCTCCATCCGATGCGCGTCCGACTGGTGATCAGGAGATCGGGGGTTATATCCTCGCCGGATCCGGCATTATTCTTTCGTGGAGATTAATCATGAAATATTTCTACGATGACCGTCATTCTCTCCCTTCCGCTGATTCAAAAACGGCAGTTGTCAGTTCTGGCGAAAGAATGTGCACAAATACTGATTAACCGCTAGAGGACTAAGCCTGCCCAGTAAAAATGTGGTTCGGTAACTGATTGGCGGGACATGACCCTAATGGGTTGACTGGGTCGTAAAACCTGAACTCAGTCAATCAATACAAACTTCTAGCAAGTATGCGGAAAACAAACTTTGATTCCTGTAAAGCAACTTGTGTAGACTCTGATAAGATTTCGGGAAAGGATCTGGATCTACACCGGTTGCCCAAGCAACAGTTAATGTTAGTATGGTATATAAATGTTGGCAACATCTTTAAAGTCTTTACAAGCGTAAGCCGCTGATATGTTTGACGATCTGCATGCTTGGTAAAAAATCAACAGACGGCATTTTGAAATATTTTTTATTTTTCCCAGAAAAAATCACTCTCGCATTTCGTGAAAACTGTTTCCCAGGAAATAGGCTTTGGCATTTCATGCAAATTGCCTCCAATGGAGACAATTTGCATGAAATGTCAAAGCCTATTTTCTTAGAAAATTTGTCGTCGGCTGAATTGGCCAAGACAATGGTGTAGGCTAACACACTGACTAAACATAACTGATATGGTTTTATATAGTCTGGCCCCAGACCCTTTCTGTATTTTCTTTCCTCTTCTTCCCCCCCCCCCCTCCACCCTTTTTTAGGGGGCAGAAAGCTTATATAGCTTATAGAATTTTTGTTTACTTCAGTCCCTTGGCTAGAAAGAAAAGTGTTTTTGTTCAGCCATAGGTAACTTGAAGTTGGATTAAAGAGAATCGTGATAAACAAAAATAATATAGAGAAAGAGAGAAATAAATATAAAACAAAAACGACTGGAGCCAGTGTAGGTTTCATATTGTGAGTTGGCTGAACATGTGAGACCTAACAGGTGGCAATCCTTTATAAAAAGCTTTTAACACGGCCGCAACGCTGAAAACTATTTTGCTTTATTCTGTTAAATTAAAAATGCGCTTTTTTTTCTTTCTTTGTAGGAATTCTGGAGGAATCAGACAAAGAGTCCTGATTATCCTCGTCCTCCTCAGATATGTGTCACTCCTGTGGAGAAGGGAACCTTTTATGACGTCACTCGTCAAATCATAAAGCCAACACCAAGGCGTGTGGCCGTAGTGAGACCTGTACAGTATCCAGAAGGAGAAAATACCCATTCTCTGGTAAATTCTATTTCTTTTTTTTTTTTTTTTTTTTTTTTGTTTGTTTGTTTTGAGGGTACAGAAAGCTTGTATAGCTTATAGAATTTTTGTTTACTTCAGTCTCTTGCCTAGAAAGAAAGGGATTTTTGTTCAGCATAGATAACTTGAAGTAGGATTAAAGAGAATCATGATAAAAAAAAATAATATAGAGACAGAGAGACAGAGAAAAATAGATATGAAACAAAAAACAACTGGAGCCAGTCCAGGTTTTATATTGTGAGTTGGCCGAACATGTAAGACCTTACAGGTGGCAATCCTTTATAAAAAGCATTTAGTACGGCCTCAACGCTGAAAACTATTTTGTTTAATTATGTCAAATTAAAAATGCACCTTTCTTCTTTCTTTGTAGGAATTCTGGAGGAATCTGACAAAGAGCCCTGATTATCCTCGTCCTCCTCAGATATGGTGCTCTCCTGTGAAGAAGGGAACCTCTAATTACGTCACTCATCAAATAATAAAGCCAAAACCAAGGCGTGTGGCCGTAGTGAGACCTGTACAGTATCCAGAAGGAGAAAATACACATTCTCTGGTAAATTCTGTTTCTTTTTCCTTTCTTATATTTTTTAAGCTTATTAATTGATATTATGTTGTATTTAGCAATTGCAATATTCTGAAGGACACAAGAAACGCACAATTAACGCTTGATAATCTAGGTAAAATTTTCAGCAGACGATATATTGAAATATTTTTCTTACTTTTCCTAAAAAACAGGTTTCGACATTTTATGCTTATTTTCCCGAAAACAGGATTGGACATTTCATGCAACTTTTCCAGAAAACCAGTTTTGAATTTCATGCAAATTTTCTCCAATGGAGACAATTTGCATGAAATGTCAAATTCTGTTTTCTTGGAAAAATTAAGAAAAATATCTCCAATTTGTCGTCTGCTGAGTTAGCCCAGAGGGTGGTCAAGGTTAATAATAGCATGTAAACTCTTCGCTAGGACTATAATAATATATAAAATAATCATTTCTTAAAACTCCCCTTGTAGGAAATGCTGTGTTTCGCATATGCTAATAAATTACAAAATGTATAAATATATTAGCCTGCGTATCCATACAGCCTGATCAGAGTATTTGCAGGGTACTCTGTGGGTAGACAAAAATCCATTGCGCCTTCAGGCGGACAGCGAAGGCTCAGATCAGCCTGCACAACTTCGCTGGGCGCACACGCAATCGTGTACAAACTGCTGTGCCCCAGCCCATATGTTATAAATAGATAAGCTTGATCTCAATATGAAATGCACCCTTACAAGAAAATGTTCAAATGACGTCTGTATAAATCAGTCACTATATACAGTAAAGTACCGCAATTAAGACTGCTAAAAATTAAGACCACTCCGCTATTAGAGCAACTTTTGCCAGTCCCAAATTATTTCTTGTTTTCTAATTAGTCTGTATTCAATATTAAGATCGCCCCACTAATAAGACCACTTTTAGGCAGTCTCAAAGATGATCTTAATAGCGGAATTTTATTTTTTGTCAGTCCCAAATTGTTTTTTTTAATTAATCTGTATCCAATATTAAGACCACCGCACTAAAAAGACCACTTTTGTGTAGTCCCAAAAATGGCCTTAATAGCGGAATTTTACTTTTTGCCAGTCCCAAATTGTTTCTTTCATATTAATCTGTATTCAATATAAAGACCAACCCACAAATAAGACCACTTTTAGGCAGTCTCTAAGATGGTCTTAATAGCGGAATTTTACTTTTGCCAGTCCCAAATTGTATCTTTCTAATTAATCTTACTCGATATTAAGACCATCCTACTAATAAAACCACTTTTAGGCAGTCCCAAGGATCGTCTAATAGCGGAATTTTACTTTTTGCTAGTCCCAAATTGTTTCTTTCTTATTAACCTGTATTCAATATTAAGACCATTCCACTTTAATGACCACTTTTATAGGCAGTCCCGAAGATGGTCTTAAAAGCGGAATTTTACTATATTTTGTTTGTCCTTCTCTAGACACAGCTATTGAGAAGACCAGGTGGGAGAACATCCACTGAGACTTCTCGTCTTCCTCCTAAGAAAAGACCATATGTCTCTACATCAACAGATTCTGAGACAACAGCAAAGGTAAATGAACCCATTTATACTTGGTGGACTCTTCTGACTCTCTCTTTGGACAGATTCATTTTCAATATGAAGGGTGTCTTCTTTGGTTGTTTTAGCATTAACATTTGTTAGAGACATTCCCGTTCGTAATGCAAACATTGTAGGCACTGATCAGACGCCGCGTTCTGCGGCGCCTGATCTGGGTCTACACTGTTTGCCAATGTCCCTTTTATGGGACACTGGGCATAAATAGGTAAAGAGAAATGCTTCTTGCTCAAGGGAAGTAACTCTATCAAAATGGTTCGCCTCCTTTCTGAAAAAAAGAGTTCTACTCTAAAAATGAAATAATTAGCTTCCCTTTTAAATTGGAACCCTTTTCAGGGCATTTGAGAGTAGAAAGCAAAAATCCCGAGTTTAAAAATTTTGACGATTTAATTGGACGTCATGCGCTTGGTACAGTTTTCGCCTTTGTTTACAAGGGAGACAACATATTTTCCCATTGCCTACCTGCTGATCAGACGTTGTGTTTATCCTTAAACACAAACATAATCGCATTATTTACTGGCAAAACAAAAAAAGATAAGCTGAAATATGCCCAGTTTATAAATTTGACGATTTATTTGGATGGCATGCGCTTTATAGATTTTTTGTCATTGTTTGCAAGGGAGATAACTTAAATTACTTAAGTTGTCTCCCTTGTAAACAATGACAGAAAATCTACCAAACTTATGATGTCCAATTAAATCGTCAAAATATTTCAACTGTGGATGCCAGTAAATAATGCGTTTTGTGTTTGTGTTTAAGGATCCAGCACAACGTCTGATCTAGGGGTAGGCAATCGGAAACTATCATCCTGGTTGTATTTATGTATTTTGCCAAAACAGTATATAAGAGTTGTGTTTTATTTTTAAGACCCTGTATTTGAATCATAAAACATTCCAAAACATTGAACTACCACGAATAGACTTATATTACATTATAAAATAAGTGAACTTTTAGTTTTATTTATTTATACTTTCCCAGATTGTAAATGTATCACACACAGCCGAAATATAACGACGTCCAGACGCTTTGTATTTGTCTACAGGCATATGCGCGCCCAGCGAAGAATCAGACCATCCTGCGCATCCGCGCAGTCTGATCAGAAACTTCACTGGGCTCATTTCGGGAAGACCATGATGCAAAGTTTCTACACACAGACGATGAAGACTCTGATCAGATTGCGCGGATGCGCAGGTTGATTTGAGTCTTCGTTGGGCGCACATGTACGAAGGTATGTTTTCTCATGTTGCGGCTCATATGGCCAAGCAGATCGGCGTAGGAAGAAACAAACGAACACAGTGACACACTTATTGTGTCATTTCGATTTTGAACTGGTATTTTTATCATAGAATACAAATGTTTTACAATTTGAGAAGCCGGCCTCGGTGGCTCAGTTGGCTGTGCGTCCGACTGGTGATCAGGAGGTTGCGGGTTCGACCCCCGCCGGGTCCGTAACATTCTTTCGTGGAGAATGATCATGAAACATTTTCCATGGTCATTTTCTCCCTTCCGCTGATTCAAGAAGGGCAGTTGTCAGTTTCTGGCGAAAGAATGTGCACAATACTGGTGAACCGGTTAGACGACCAATCCTGCCCAATAAAAGTGTTGTTGGGTAAACTGACCGCGTTCCACATGACCCCTTCGGGTTTACTGGGCCTCGAAACCTCAACACAAACAAACAAACAATTTGGGAAATTTATCTGTTTTTGCTGCAGCTGCTGCTGTCGTTGTTGTTATTGTTGTTGTTGTTTTATACCAGTACTGCTTGTAAGACATAGGTGTATTCGTTCACCCGTAAATCTACATATAAATACAATGCATCACACCTACATTTGCTACCATATTTTCTGTTTTTGCTGAGAAAAGACAGTTTATGGACATATACATCTAATAGCTTAGTAACTTCTGTCACAAATGACCGTTATGTTACTTTAGCGGAGAGAAAAGAAAAAAATTAAGGAAGACGCTATTTCCAGACGTCTGTCAATAGTAAAATCTCGGAGAAGTTGCTATTGCCAGACGTCTGTCAATAGCAAGAACCCGTTGAATTTGCTATTGCCAGACGTCTGTCAATAGCAAGAACTCGTTGAATTTGCTGTTTTATTTAATTTGTCCTGATTTAATTTGTTGCTGCACGATTCTTGCGGACCTGATGCGTCTGGATGGTCGTTGGTTTGGGATAAATTTTTGAATCTGTATATCATAGACATGACGCGCCTAGGCAATATAATGGTATTTTATGTCTATAAAAATGTAAACTTTCAGACAAAAAATGTGATTTTTTTCTTAGTTTTCTTCAAAACATAGATTATGGGTACTCGTTAGTCTTTTCATCAAGGCGGTTCTAACGAGTACCCACAATATATGTTCAAGGTTAGAAATAATAAAACTAAGGAATACCCCTGAAAACCTAAGGTTTGCTATCTAAAAGAGAGTTTTATGTAGGTCTTCATCGAACAAGCTTGTAAACATGATCACATGTGTTCAGGTTATATAAGTGTGAACGAAAAATAAGATCTGGGCAAGATTTACTCGTTTCATTTACATAGCATACCATGAGGCTAAATAACTAAGAATCACAAACATGTTCAGTCGAACTTCACTAACTCGAATACCTTGGAACCATATTTATTTGTTTGAGATAGGGGTAGTTCGAATTACTGCGGTTAATCATAGCGCCAGGCCGTGAGGCACAATGGGGATGAATTAAGATATTTTTCGATCTTCTATAAAATCAAGGAATGTTGTGTCTACCCATCAGGATAGTCTCAGTGAGGCAGTTCTAATTAGTATAAACAACATTCCTTGTTTCATGATTAAATTCTCAATGAATGGATATCTAGAGCGATGAAAAGAATTCTCTAGGGACTCCACAACGAGTTACTTCCCCCATGTCTTTCAAACATTATACAATTAACAGCATTTAAAGACAAATTTCTTGTTCCCTTCTATTTGTTTCACTATGTGTTGGTTGATATATCGGTGGTGAAGCCAGGCTACACAAGTCACACATTGTACCACATTGTACCATTTCGCTATCATACTGGCCACGGCACATACAGTATATGTATTCCTTCGTCTTAGTTTTTTTTTTTTTTTTTTTTTTTTTTTTTTTTGTTTTACTTTGTTTTCCAAAAAAAAAATGTTGAAAGGGAAATTGCATTTTTTTTTTTTTTTTTTTTTTTTTTTTGGAGGCAGTGAATCAGATCACTTCGTATTTTCTCTTGATCAAAATTTACTTTTGATGGGTTCATGTCAAAGTAATTGACACAGCAAAAACGATTGCAAATAATCCACAGTCATTAACCCCCTATTTGTACAGGATATTTCAGAAAAGACCACTGGCAATGGAAAATTCGCCGAGTTTTTTGCTATTGACAGACGTCTGGCAATAGCCACTCCGAAAAATTAATGAAATTTACGAAAGAAAGGAAAATTGCGATAGAAAAGAAAGGAACTTTAGAAAAGTTTTCAGGTTGCGTTTTCATCCTTTCATGACTATCATATCAGTGATGAATATTTCATTGAAAATACAAAATTACAGATAGTACGTGGGCCGCACCATGCGAAAACGTGTCTTCTGGCATTTGCGGACAGCGAAGGCCCAGATCAATCAGCGCATCCGCGCAGCCTGATCAGGACTTTCACTGCCCGCTTATAGAATCATTGTGTACCGTAGAACATAATGAAGTATAGCAAAGTTCCGGATTTGACTATATATCTCCGCTAGCTGATCAGTTTCTTTACTGTTGGCGGCGTGGAGGGTCCAAAGAAAAAGCACTAAGAAGGAATTGTAAATTAATCTCGATCACTGATAAAACCTGCAGTATTTCAAACCTGATAAAACGGTTAAAACATCTTAAACCTTTCAACCCTGTAGACCGGTAGAGATACCTAGGTGGCTACCCTTAGTCAGTAACAAAATTCCCTGACTTTTCACTGAATTTTCCTTTACAAAATTCTATTTTTCCCAGACAACGGCCTGAAAATTTAATACTTTTTCTCATCTTCACGTAGATAAATGATTGATTATACTTTTTAGCACATAACATATACCACCCTAATTATTGAATTCAAAAATAAAATGTTTTAAAGTTTCCGGGCATACATTTTCTAAACTGAACATTAATTTGTAATAATTCCGAGCGATCGAAGCGAGCGAGAAAAAAAAATACAGGGTTTTCAATCACTCAAAATGGATAAAATACCTGTCACAGCCCAACAGTTTTTGGGCAAAAATTGGGAAATGCCCTGACTTTCCCTGTCTGTTTTGGTATTTAAAATTTCCCTGATCATTTTCCAAATTCACTGACTTTTCCCTCACCTTGAAGAAAAATATAATTTCCCTGACTTTTCCATGACCAGTGGCCAGCCTGGATACCTATGCAAACAGTGTAGATTCAGGTGAGATGGCTGATAATTGTCTCATCAGGATCTACACTGTTAGCCATTCTGTTTTGACTTTTGACTGGTCATCCCTATTTGCAAAACTGGACACATCGAAATTCAGTGTTTGAAAAATCCCATTCATAAACTCAGAGTGGCAAGGGTTAAGAATAATATACAAAATTGAAGTCTTACATAATTCATTATTTTTCAGGTACCTAAAATGTCCATTGGGAGCGGCGAAACATCCGCCTTCTATAAATTCCTCCCTACACATGTCATGGACAATTATTTCCTGGAGCTTCACTGTCGAGAGGAGGAAGAGATGACAGCTGAAGACAGGGAAGTGGCTGAAATCATGCGATATGATCCTGAGGACGTAGGTGTGTTTGGCATATCCAGCGAAACGGGGAAATATAATTTAACAGAAGGTCTGGCTTTGGAGAATAAAGTTGATCGAATCACTGGAGCAGAAAATTATGTGAAGCGTGATGTTTGTGATTCATCGAGAGGAGCCTGGCTCTCCAATCAAACAGGCGACTCTTTCGCCTACACGGGAGGAATGAGCGCTTATTTCCGACCAATAAGTCCAGAAATCATAACCTTCAAGACCGGAAGTAGTACTTGTGACACAGATTACCAGGTCATGAGTAATACAGTGGCAGCCAATCACTACAATATTAGTTCTATACATGCCTCTGATAGATTTAACAGAATCACTGACGCTAAACCCCAAATATGTATAGAATCTCTCCGCCAGATTGTTCTAAAGGACAGCGGATCTAATAAGAGAGCCTCTGATATTGATAAGTCGCAGGAGGAGAAATTTGCCGAGCTTCTGGAAGACTTCCTAGCTGAAAATGAAGATCTACCAAGTGAACTTAAGGATCAGGTCTTGGATATGCTTATAAATGTCAGGGCGACTGTTGATGTAGACAGAGCACAGCAGATGACTGTGTCAGAAAACTCCTTAGATAGTAATGATGACGAGTTGATTGGTGGGTTTGAGAGACCAGCCGACACAGATCTGTTTCTGGACGAAGCAAGGACACCATATAATAGTAAGTATTAACAACAGGTACCAAAATATTCTCCCAGTCTGATTAGAGTCTTCGCTGTGCGCTCAATTGGTAGCTAAGGACACAAGCTTTCTTCATGCGGACAGCGAACACTCTGATCAAACTCGGTAGATGCCCAGGCTGATCTGAGTCTTCGCTGGGCGCACATGCCATTTTGCTGGTTTTGTTATGCGCTGGTTCATATAATAATAAAAAGTGTCTGGCCGAGACAAATATGGCCGCCGGTATTCCCGTGACGTAATTTTTAAGATCATGTTTATAAGAATGTATGTGTTTTCTTCTAGCCTTGTTTTCAAAGTTTGGGTCACGAGAATAAAAACCAGTAGGGGGTTAAGCTTTCAGGAAAAGGATTATATCGTTATTAACAACTGTAACAAATTAAGCATAATTTTGCAAATAAAACATTATTATAAATAAACAGAAGTTGTAACATCGACTATCTATTCCGGTGTTGGCGTTGCGAGCAATGACACCATCTTGAATCAGGGATGTAAACAACCTAAAGTCTGATCTCAGGGCCAAAGATAAAAAAAAACCAAAACCAGAGATCTAAAGGGATGACAAAAGGTTTCAAATATGTAAGGCTATAGTTTATTATACACAGATGCTTTAATAAAAAAAAAGTCCACATGAAAACTTCCAAACGATGTCGAAAGAGTAAAATGTGTGTTTATAAATCACTATGCCCTTCGCCACCCACCACCCATCCCTCCCTCATACTCCCAGGAGATCTAGTCCTCAGTCCCAATAAGCTCACCAAGTTGCAAGGCTCTAGCTGGATAGTTATCGAAATATCTTGGTGACAAGAAAATCGTGGGAAACGATTGGACGAACGAAAGGGTGGACGGACGAACGAAAAACACATCAGCAATATGCCCCTCCAACTTCTTCAAAGTTGAGAGCAAAAAAAGGAACGTTTTACTGTTATTATTTTTATTTTTATTATTAATCATCAGGGCCCAGTTGTTCAAAACTAACGATGTCGTTAGTTAACGATTCGTTAAAATTTAGATCGAGTGATACGCAAATACGCTGAAATTTTTTGCTGAAAAAATGTGAGTAGCTTTTGCAGTGTAAAAGCTACTCACATTTTTTCAGCAAAAAATATCAGAATATTGTATATTGAATCCGCTAAAACAGTTAATGAAATGACCCTTAACGAGCTCGTTAAGCTAACGACGCTTTGAACAACTGGGCCCTGTTTATTTCTTTTTGTTTTTCAGATTATGTCTACGAGGATTACCTGGCTTGCTAGAGAATGATGACTGCCAAACAACCGAATTATACTTTCCATTTCTATAGAGACCTGCAAATAAAATATAATTTCCAAGTGCTTTTATACCAGATTGAATGTTTCTGGGTTAACATTTCTAAACTTATATCTTAAATGTATGCGTCTTTAAACTTTACAAGTCACAGGAAATGTCAAATATTCATATGAGCCAGAGGCACAGCCTTTCCTACAAGATTACGCGTGCACCCAGCGAAGACTCAGATCAGCCTGCGCACGAGCAGGCTGATCTGAGTCTTTGCTGTCCGCCTAAAGACGCTGTGTACTCTTGGCTACTCACAGAATGACCCTCGAAGACTCTGATCAGACAGTACAGATGCGCAGGCTGATCTGTTTTCGCTGGGCGCACATGCAGTCTTGTAGGAAATGCTGTGTCCCGGCTCATTTTATAAGCTGTATAATTTGCGCCGCAACGTCAGAAAACGTACTTTCGGTCATGCGCGCCAAGCAAAAATTCAGATCAGCCTGGGCATTCGCGCAGCCCACACAGTCTGATCAGAATCTCAACTAATCGCATTTTGGAAAGTTTCTTCATGCGCAGAATGAAGACTCTGATCAGGCTGCCTGGTTGCGCATGCTGATTCGAATCATCGTTGAGCGCACTTCAGAAGGTACTTTTTCTCATGTTACGGCTCAATATTGGTGTTTCTAAAGACAGCTTGAAAGCATGTCTTCGGGGAACATGTACACATCGCATGACCAGATCAGCTTGTGCATCATTAATGCAGTCTAATCAAAGCCGTTGCTATCTGTTTACAGAATTATTAGATACTGTAGAACAGCAAAAGACCTGACTAGACTGTTCCCTTCACTGGCTCATCTAGATCTTTTAAATTGACATATGCCTTAAAAGTGATACATTTTCAGGGGAGACAACTCAGTCAAAATTGTTTTTGTTTCCCTGAAAAGGGGTCTACCCTAAAGAAAGGAATGTGACCTAATTCCTTCCTTTTAGAGTAGACCCCTTCTTAGAAGGGACTTGACTATACTATAGCGAACGGGAAGTCAATAATCTCCCTTGTACAAAATGGCTGAAAACCTAGCAGCCATACCCAGTCCCCTTAAATACACAGTTTCGTCTGAGTGGCTCAGCAGTTATGGTCTTCCATGATGAAAAAAGGCTCGAAGCAGCTGAAAATGAATTCAGCAGACGACAAAACTGACTGTCTTCTGTTTTTCTCAGAAAATAGTGTTACACATTTCATCCAAACTGCCTTCTTGAGAGACCTGCATGGAATGTCAAACCCTATTTTCAATGTAAAATAAGAAACAAAGTATCGTCTGCTGCAATTTTACCAGCATATTGAGCGTTTAACGTTTCCTTATTTATACTTATACAACTTATACAGTCCATAACTTAATAAAGCAACAGTGCCAAAATCATGTTTCCATCGAATTAACCTACATATATTTTGCCATTGTTTTCTAAAAACCGATAAATAAAAAACTTACACTTCAAGTCATTGTTGTTTCTGTCATGTAAATAAAGGGCGACACAAATTAATGGATCACAGAAACTTCAAATCCTAAGGATTGGAATATTTGGTTCTTTATTCTTTTTTATGTAAACTCCAGTCTGTGACCATGACCTCCAGTGAACATACAGGGGTAAGGATGATCCCAAATGTCATAATCATAAATAATGCTAAATATGATTAAAATCCAAAAAAAAAATAGAGTGGAAATTATGATCACCTAAAACTTTAACATAAAACTGTTTCCAAGACTATGTCATTGCCCTCTCGGGCACTCCCAAAAGTCGAAGCGGTACTCAGCAAAACTTTAGACTAATCACCATCTATCCACTGGAACCTGTGTGTATGTAAAATAAACAAAAACAAGCAAATAAAAAAGAAGCCGAAACAAAAAGAGAGGTTGAAGTTTGCAAGCCAAAGTATGCTTATTCATGGGAAAGGCAATTGATTTCCCTTCTTAGCTCAAAAACATGGATTTTGTTTTTAACCTTTACTACTTTCTTGGCTATTCAGCAGAAAACAAATTGATGAATTTTCTTATTCTTATCTTAAAACAGGATACGACAATTCATGCAAACTGTCTCCATTTGGGACAATTTGCATGAAATTTCAAAACCTTTACTGGAGGAAAATAAGAAAAAAAAACATATTTAAATATGTCGTCTGCTGAAAATTTTACACAACATGCTAAGCGTTTAATACAACCGTGCCATATATGAACAAAATCCATCATCAGGATTTGGAAACTATATCACTCCAGATAGGAGCGACCACCGACATAATTATGTTCCCACCCCCTCACCCCTTCAGGGTCGGGAGACATATGTCGCAACGTGAGAAAACGTACCTTCTGACATAGGCGCACAAGGAAGACTCAAATCAGCCTGTACATCCTCGCAGTCTGATCAGAGTCTTCGTTGTCCGCATCAAGACAATTTGCACCATTGGCTATGCAAAATACACCAAGCGTAGATTCTGATCAGGCTGCACGAATGCGCAGGCTGATTTGAATCTTCACTGGGCGTACATGTCTGAAGTAACGTTTTCTGACATGGCGGCTCACATCAGAATTTGGAAATATGACATTGCTCAAGATAAGAGAGGATATTCACAAAATTGTATCTTCTTTCAGAATCGGGAGACATAGTTTTTGCCACGGTCGTCTGTCCGTCTGACTGTTTGTCCATTTGTCTGTTTGTCACAAAACCTGGTCCGCGCTGCAACTTGAAAACCGTTGAAGATTCCTACTTTCCTTTCGACATTTTGGAAAGACGTTTTTCGCTTGGCGTTTTATTCTATTTTTTTTTTTTTTTTTTGTTCTGACTGACCATATCTTATTAGGAACCATTTGTCTTTTCCGTTTCTGCACTTTGTTTTCAAATATTTACTGTACTGTAAAAATAATTTTACGGCCAAAAATTGGTCTGATCTATGTAATGTCTATAGTTAATTGGGTTTTTTTGAAAAAAAAAAAACATTAGAAAGTATTTTTTGCTTTTCTTCACTGATTTTTAATTATTGATATTCCGTAACATTGTTGTGAAAATTTCAGTAATTTTGAACGAGTAGAACTTCTTGAAAACCTGCATCCAAACTACCTACCTAATCGATTTTTACATAATTTGCAGTTATTTTTACTATGGAAAAATGCCATTTTTCGTTTTGTTTTTTTTTAACCATTGAATAGAATAAAACCTGTGCGTAGGTACTAACGACAAAAGGTTTTGCATTGAATCATGACAAAATTTGCGAATTTGCTTCTTCGGAATAAAGCGCCACGCAAAAAAAAAAAAAAAAACACAAAAAAAACTTGCAGGTCACAAGAACCATAACTCTTGATTTATGTCCCTTCATACTTTGTAAGTAACAATTTCTGTGGCAAAATCGTGTCCGCTCTATGACTTAAGGTCACTACTGACACTGACACCTGACCCTTATTTTTTTTTTTTCCAACAATAATTTTTTTTTTTTTTTTTTTTTTTCATATTTTATAATTCAGTTCACTAAAATAGCCATGTTACCATCTGGTTTACCAGTTATGGCTCTTTAAAGAACCCTACTTTGTTTTCTACTATGGCCATTTTTGGTCAAATTTTACTTACATGCTAATATTCGTTATTAGTTCATTGATATAGGGAAAAATCTTTTTCTTACTGTAAGTGATTTATCACAAAGGAATAACCAAAGCAAAACACACAAAGGTTCACCGAATACAAGTGTGTATTTTTATTTCTCATTTTCAAACAAGAAAATTCAGACAAAATCAAATCAATTTTATAAAGCATATACTGAAGATACTGATATGTATCGTACTTCCGAACAATAGATTTCCTTTAAAGTTTTTCAACAGATCAAAATATGTATTAGTTGTATTCTGACAGAGTATGAAGGTGAACTACTATGTTGTTTGAGTGGTATTAAACTTTATTTACCCCTACCGTCTAAAATCACAAAAAAAAAAAAATAATAATAATAATTATAAAGAAAATGATAACTATTAGGGATATGAATTTCGTAACAATTCACTTAATTTGCATATTCTGTGAACAATCGATGCTTTAACAATATTAAGCATATTGGCTACTCCTGTACACAGTAAGGAACATGTGACCTGAAAACTTTCTGATAATGCAACAGGAAGTTACCCCACCCACCTCATCATACGCAGTAATTTCTAAAGATAATTATGAAAATATGACACAAAATTTTACAAAATTTTACAAAAGTTCACATACAACATCCATACGCAGTATGAATCAAAAGATTTCTTGTTGGCCAAATTACTTTTAACCTCTGTTGTGATGGCAATAAAAAAAAAACCTTAAACATAAGGGAAAATTACCATAAAAAGGACTTTTTGGTCATACTATCCAATACGTTTCAACAAAATTTAACCAAAAAACGTTCCATGCGTAGTTCTCGATAAAATGTAAGAATTTTGTGCAAAAGACCCATCCATTTGATTGTTGTCATGGAAACCGGCAGAGCAATAATTTGGAAATAAAGGCTCAGGATCATCAAATATTTTTAGTGACGGCTTTTCTATACCTTCAGATTTTTTTTCTGCGGTTAACACTCGCATTTGAACATTAATACATCATGGCTAGCATCTTGACTACTCCTGTGCACAATTAGGCACATTGACCTGATTATTTTTTGATAATACAATAGACAGTAAGCCAAACCGCTACATCATACACAGATTATTTTCTAAAAATAACCATAAAATTTGAAACAAAAAATTCATTGCGCTAGTCTGACCCGGAATTTTGTGAATGGGTAAACCTGGCTGAGCGTGAGAACTTAATCCTATTTCATTTTACCGTTACTACTGCGAAGTATTATGTTGCTTCCGTTTTCCAACAACTGCACCAGCAAAGTACTACAACGACTACGACTACTACTACCACTACTACTTTTACTACATACTACTACTACTACAACTACTACTATTTCTACTACTACTTCGACTTCTACTGCTACTACTACTACTACTGTCGTTGTTTTTGGTTGATTGTTCTTTAGAAACTTTTGTTTCTTCTGCAATATGTTATATGGCGATGAGCTAAACTCTGCTCCTATGTTAAAATGAATTGCATGCTATCATTTCATGTTTTCATTGTTCATAATACTGATGTAGGCTAGAAACATTCTGTAATGTTTAATGCCGAAATAAAATTATTTGTATTTGTATTTGTATATACAATATCTCTCCTCCATATTCACGCTAGAGAACCACTGTACTCGAAATTCGCAGTAGTCGCGGGTTGGCTGCAGTCGACGAGGGCAGAAAGAATACTTTTCTGTTTACCGGGATCATATAAACGAGTACGTTATTTACAAGTATTTATTTTCACGATGATGTTTTCATTTGGAATTATCAGTCAAATAATTTTGTGCATTCTGGCTCAATTGGAGCCTTCAAAATCTAAAACTAGCTGAGTACCAGCCAATTTCAGGCGAACCGGTGGAATTTTATGTGTCCGAAATGTGTTCATACACAAACTATTGAAGTCAATAATTAATATTTTTATTGTATCAAACATTGCAGAATACGAATAAGAGAAGAAATAGAAAATTTGACATATTTCTGTATATTGCTAGCCAAGTTATACGCAATTTTATCGCTGTACGCCAAATTTCAGTAGTCGCGGGCACTGTACCAGTAGTCAGGTGTCTAAATATGTAATCTGTACCCAGCCGTCAAGTAATGACTTGGCGCAGTCGATGTGAGCACGAACCGATATATAGGACTCATCGAAACTCTAGAAGGATATAGATGGATTAGGATGTTGGGCTAGAAAATTGGATGCGAGATTTTAGCCAGTTAAATGCAATATAATGCAGATAACTAGGAAGAGAACAAACTAAAATTGAGCTTCTTACATTTTAGAGGTTACGGTCCTCGAAAATGTGTTTTCCATTAAATACCTAGGAGTAACAATCATACATGACTCGAGATGGAATACACATATCCGCAACATGTGTACTAAGGCAATAGACCACTTGGTTTCCTAAGACGAAATCTTTATCAATGTCCTCAGGATGTAAAAGAGGCATCATATAAAGGACTTGTTCGCCCGGTTTTTTGGAATATGGCTGTTGTGTTTAGAATCCCCAAAGCAGGACTCTTCAAGAAGAAATCTCAAAAGTTCAGAACACGTTTGCTAGGTTTGTAACTAGCAATTTCTGCTTTGGAGTATGACTGGAATACTGGAAAAACTAAGATGAGAGTCTCTCAAGTAAAGGAGGAGAGACAGTATACTATATATATATATTTTTTAGGATGCTGCCAGCATTCCAACAGACGACCTTATTACCAAATTAGGCGCAGCAGAAATCATCATTAATTGACTTTTTATACCCCCGCTGCAAGAATTGACATTTACAAGGGCTTATTCTCCCCTCAAACAATTAAAATTTGGAATACCCTTCTAGATTTGATTATTCCTCCGGTTAAGGTCCAGAGGATGGTGCGGCTAGGTTTACCTCTTTGGTTAGAGCTAGGGACTAATTTTTCATATCATAGGTCCTGGTGAATGAATGTCATAGACGTTTCACCAGTAAATATTTTGATTCTGAACGGTTTTTTAGCATTACTTCCATTAAGAAAGCACATTCTCTCTCAATTTCAAATCTTTATGACGCGCGTGTTACAAATACTGAACGTAACACAATCTGAAACAATATAGTGCAATCCAAATATAGTAGACGAGTTTCAGATTATTCGCATTTTTTTTTTTTTTTTTTTTTTTTTTTTTTTTTATGTGGGTTTTACGGCCCTTTACTTATATTGAGCCGATCGTTCATCAAAGGTGGGCGAAGACCGGAGAACCCGGGGAAAAAACCACCTGACCATTCGTAAGCAGAACTAGGCTTTCCCACATGTGACCCGAGCGGGCTCGAACCACAGCGGTGAGATGCCTAATGGATAAAGTGTCAACTCTCCTATCCACTAGGCTACTGGGGCCCTGATCATTCGCAAAACGCATTTAATACCGTCTCCATTCCCTCCTGCTGAAACACATAAAGAGGCCAGTGAAAATTTCAGAACAACATAATTTGCCTGATATTATATGGACATTAACGTTTGTCGACACGCGCGTGCACGCACGCACGCAAACACACACACAAACACACACACACACACAGAGGACTGTATTTTCGACAATTAGACTGTACTGGGTAAAATTATTCATCAACTCATGTCATTTCTCATCGGAGCCTTTGCTCGAATGCCAAATGAGTTTCACAACAACAAAATCAACAGAATATGTTTTTGGAAAAAGAAAGAAAGAAAAAAAAAAAAAAACACCAAGGGATTTGTAAAACACCCAATCCCAAAATTATGCTTGCTCGTAAAAATTTATGAAGTACACAATGGCCGAAATGGCACACATTAACCAGGAAGATGACACTATTTTGTTAAAATCAAAATTTTATATAAATGTTCATGTACCTTCATAGTTGAACAAAAATCGTTTCCTTATCAGACAAATGGTATTAACAAGAGTAGATAATTCATGATTTACTACATCATAGAAGTTAAAACTTGGAGGATAGCATGTTAAAATAAACTAACTTCCGTATCAGTCAGATTATATCAATCAAATTTTCGAATCACTCAAAGCGTTCCGTCTCTCTTTTGGTTTGAAAGCAAATGCAGTATAGAAACACGCGACTTATGGGTACAGTTCTCTTTTGTCCAAACTCGACAAATGCGTACAGTGACGCCCCGATGACTGTGCCAGTGCACGCGACGTGTATTACTGTTCGTACAGTATGAAAACCTCGAATTCATTACGAAAACACGCCTATCCTAATATATTGAACATTTTACAACCAAAAAAAATGAAAATTTTCAGATAAAATATCTGATATTTTTCATATTTCTGCTCAAAACATAGATTGTGGGTACTCGTTAGAACCGCCTCGCCGAGGCGGTTCGAACGAGTACCCACAATCTATGTTTTGAGCAGAAATTATAAAAATAATGTTTACCCCTGTAAACCCCAGTTTTACTATGTAAAAGTGGGGTTTAAGGGGGCTCAAAATTATATAGGCATGTTTTCGAGACGAAATTCCAAAATGTACTACCTGCATGTTTCGAACTTTTGCACATTATACATGTAAGTACCGATTTTTCCAGTTTTTCTAAAGTAAAAATAAATTCCAGAATATTTCTATAAATGAACAAAACCTGCTTTTTACCTTTTTTTTTCATAAAATACAAGCACATGCTTGCATAATTCGGGCGCTGCAACTGCTATCGCTTAACTCACATGTCAGTTGTTAGGCAAATATGAGGCTGGATATATAAGTGACAATAATCAGTGAAGACTACTTCCCAAAGTAAACTATTTAGGAGTACAAACATGTTTTTTAAAATACCGGTAAACAAGAAATGTCCAATTTCTGCACTCGTCGACTGCAGCCAGCCCGCGACTACTGCAAATTTCGAGTACAGTGGTTCTCTAGCGTGATATTTGGCTTCGGTGGCTCAATTGGATGCGCCGTCCGACTGGAGACCAGGAGGTCGCGGGTTCAACCCCCGCCGAGGTCGGCAACATTTTTTCATGGAGATTGATCATGAAATATTTTCTACGGTCATTCTCTCCCTTCCGCTGATTCAAGAAGGGCAGTTGTCAGATTCTGGCGAAAGAATGTGCACAATACTGGTTAACTACTTAGAGGACTATGCCTGCCCAGTAAACGTGTGGTTAGATAAACTGACCGCGCTGGACATGAGCCTATTTGGTTGACTGGGCCGTAAACCTCAACACAAACAAACAATATCCATACGCAGTAAGAAATGAAAAGTTACATTTTGACAAAATTTAGTCAAACTTCTGTTGCCATAGCAACCTGAATATGCCTTAAATATAATGGCTTATTACCATAATACATTGTAAAGGTCTGCTTCTTGATAAAATATAAAAATTGTGTGAAAAAGACCCGTCCATTTCATTGCCGTCATTAAAACCAAAAGAGTAATAATAATATGGGAAAATAAAGGAACAGGGTCAATAAGTATTGAGGCCCTCCCAGGAGAGAGTGGGTGGGTACCTGTTCCCTTGTTCCCCTGTAAATTTTCCCTTGTTTCACAAAATCTAAATCTTGATTTTCTATGTTCCCTGTTCCCAAAATTGCATTTGTTCCCTTCAGTTATAGACTTTTGTTCCCTTGTATCCCTGATATAAATGGCCTTATTCCCCTGTTCCCCAAAACCCCTGGGAAGACCTCAGTATTTTTGCCTAGGTGTGTTTTTTGTTTTGCTTTTGTTTGTTTTTTGTTGTTGTTTTTTTTTTTGTTGTTTTTGTTTTTTTGTTTTTTTGTTTGTTTGTTTGTTTGTTTTTGTTGTTGTTTTTTTGTTTGTTTGTTTTTTGTTTTTCTTTTGTTTTGTTTTGTTTGTTTTGTTTTTTTTTTTTGTTTTTTTTTTTTTTTGGTAATTTAAGCTTCCTATTCAACAAAATTATCCGCTGAGACCCTCATAAAAACTGACTGCTTACGTCATTACATGTTACTGTGACGTCACCGGTAAAGGTTAAAAAAGATAACAATGTCAACAGTGTCAATATGCTGAATTTCAACGAATTTTAATGAAGATTTTCAACCTTGAGATTTTTCTATTTTTTGCTAAGTGACAACAAAGGATTTAATGACCTACCCATGTATATCATAGTATACTTGAGTGCTTGATCAGCCTCTTCAATTTGGGACCGAAAAACTGAAGGTAAATCAATTGTCTGCTGTCTGATTTTTTTCTGTCCTCTTTCATATTCATGATATTGATTCACTTTGATTTTTTCGCAATAAATCGACATTTTCAGGGAATATACGATGGTAGTTCAATAAGTCCGTAGAACTCGGTATTTGTCTATACAATTCAAGATTTCTTTTTTCATTTTTGTGCAGTGTAAACCTTTGTCAGTTCAATGATAACAGCAGTTCAGTCAACACACGTGTACACTTTTTGCTCCTACTTTTTGTTCGAAAACCCGATACCCAAAGGCAAAAATGGAAAGTCAGAATATTGAGTTCAGAGCAGTCATAAAGTTCCTCACTAAGGAGGGTGCAAAGACCAAAGAAATCCATTGGCGCATGGCTGATGTGTATGGTGATAGTAGCCCAAAGTATTCCACAGTGGAAAAGTGGTCAGCAGAATTTAAACGTGGGCGAGACTCCTTAGAAGATGGCCCAAGGCCAGGTCGCCCTCCTGATGTCATCAGCCAGGAAATGATCGACCGTGTTGAGAGACTTGTGCTAAACAATCGCCGAATCAAAGTTGCCAAACTTGCTTCAGAATGTGGTATTTCTAATGGAAGTGTTTACACTATAATCCATGAAGATTTAGGCATGTCAAAAGTATCTGCCAGGTGGGTACCCAGAAACCTGAACATGCAAGATCGTCAGCAAAGGGTGGAGTCAAGTCAAGAACTTCTGGAAGTGTACAATGCCAATCAAGAAGACTTTCACACTGGTCTTGTAACAGGAGATGAAACTTGGCTTCACCACTGGGACCAAGATACTAAAAAAGAGTCCATGCAATGGAAGCACCCTGGCTCACTCCCACTTAAGAAATTTCGTACCCAACCATCAGCCAGCAAGGTAATGGCCACGGTGTTTTGGGACTCCAAAGGGATTATATTGATAGATTACAAGCCTGCTGGTACTTCAATTACAGGAGAATACTATGCCAATGTCATTAAACAATTAAGGGTTGCTATTACAGAAAAACGAAGGGGAAAGCTAGCTGCTGGTGTCCTTTTGCATGATAATGCCCCTGTGCACAAGTCCAGAGTTGCACAAGCGGCTATTCGTGAGTGCACGTTCGAGCAGTTAAATCACCCGCCATACAGTCCAGACCTGGCCCCAAGTGATTATTATCTGTTTCGAAATTTGAAGTCCCACTTGCGTGGAACGAGATTTCGGGACGATGATGTGCCCAAGGCTGCTACAGAGGCTTGGTTTAAGGACCAAATAGACGACTTTTATTTCAAAGGCATAGACTGCTTAAAAGAAAAGTGGGCCAAATGCATTGAAGTAAAGGGGGATTATATTAAAAAATAATGTTGAAACCATCTTCCAATCTGTGAGTTTAACCCCGAGTTCTACGAACATTGAACTCCCCTCGTAGCTCTTTTGAAAGGTCTAGAAAGGTTTAGGCGGGTATAGCTAATATATAGACCTTACATTAAATTACATTTAAGAAGATTTTTCATTTATCATAAACACTTTTACGCAAATAAGTATATATAAAAAGAATGCAGCCCCCCCCCCCCCCCACCCCACACACACACACACACCCCACCCCCACCCCGACATCCCGGCCTGAGACAGACAGCTCTCTATTTCCCTACTTTTATACGACATGACTTGATGAGGCCCCTTTCTCTTGAACCTGCCTCCTTGCCTCAGTCTTTCGGACATTTTGAGGGTAATCCAGTTACTGTGTAGAAAAGTAGATAAAATCACGTCATACAAATATAAAATTCATCATTATAAATATAAAAAATCGAGAGAAGTACGTTCAAATATCACTAAAACAATCCTTGATTTTCTGTGTTCACAGTCTGGATTTGTCGTGTGACAATTCCCACGAATATAAAAACGTAAATAATTTTTGTGCGTTTACACCGGATATTCGGACCTGAGCGTCCGTCGTTAGAATCATTTCAACGTAAGTATTTTTTTTTTTTTTTTTTTTTTGTCTTTCCCTTATTTGGATCAGATGAAAAATATTTTATAAGTTACTATTATATGCACAGTTGACTGGTCATACTATGCGGAAACGGATTTTATTAACACTAGAAATTATATATTCCGGTCTAGAAAAATTGCTCCTCTCTTTTAATCGAAAACCACCCTAGTTCTCCCTTGTCATTTAAGAGTTGAGGTTATTAGTACCGGTAGTGACCTTAAAAACAAGTTCCATAGAAACACTAACCAAATTTGGACAAAACGTGTAGCCGAGTTGAAATTTATCTAAAGTTGAACAGCGCACGGCTGACTCCTTTGTCATTGAACGTAGGCCTACTAGATCTAATTTAAAGTATAAAGGAAGATATCCAGATTTCAAAATCACGAAGCAAAGCCAAAACAAGGAGAGATGAGGAACAAATTATACTAAAACAAACGCTACATATATTAAACCCACGACGCACAAACAAAGAATCAAAGCACTGGTGAGCACTGATTGGTCGATTATCTCTGAGTGTAGGCTGAACGGGGATTTACGATTGTTTCATTAAACTCTTAACCCTGTAATTTTAGAAAACAGTGCAGACACTCGATGAAAATATTTCTGGCATTCACAGCAAAAGAGTAAATATCCTCTATCAATGTGTTATCAGATGCACGACTAGTATGTTAACAGTCTTGGTAGATACTTCCGCTTAAGCTGGCTTCGGTATAAATTCCCGCATTTGACGTGTAATTAGCACAGCTCCTGTATAATATATGCGGCTCACCAGGTCTGATCTGGGTCTGTACTGTTTGCCAATGCCCCAGTCCAGGTTATACAGATAACTTTCTATCAACAACACTGACGTCACAGCGACAAGGCTATATAGCGCGGCTATTATAAAAAAATTGATGTAATGAAAACATTCAAGTTTCACTCCTGCTCCACACTCGTGAAAATACTAAAGTTTTCATTACACTCGATGAAAATATTTATGGTATTCACAGCAAAAGAGTAAATATCCTCTATCTATCCGTTATCAGATGCACGACTAGTATGTTAACAGTCTTTGTAGATACTACCGCTTAAGCTGGGTTCGGTATAATTCCCGTATTTGATGTGTGACAACTCCTGTATATGCGGCTCGCCAGGTCGACCCGCAGTGATGATCACATGGACAACTAAAAGGCATTTGTATACTAAGGCTCGGTTGTAAGATTATGCAGATCTGCGAAACAAAAATCACAGGACTTTGTCGTTGAAGATGAAAAACATGTTTTGTTAAACTGTCCGAGATACAATGCTCTTAGAAAAGAGTTGTTTGAAAATATAATTGAAATGTGTCCAAGCTTTTACAAATTGGAATATCAGAACAGATTTAAATAGCTTTAAATTCCGATGGCCATATATATAATGTATGTGGTGCACGCATGTAATAATGTTAAATAATCTCTCTCTCTCTCTCTCTCTCTCTCTCTCTCTCTCTCTCTCTCTCTCTCTCTCTCTCTCTCTGTCTCTCTCTCTTACACTATTACTGCAGTTTTTGCCTGTGTTTTTTTGTTCATATAAATTGTTATTGTCTCATGTTATATGTAAGGTCAAACAAAAAAACTATTGTACTGTATTGTATTATTGTGAATATGGGTCTTTTTGGCATATGCGGACAGCGAAAGCCCAGGATTATCAGCGCAGTCTAATCACTGCAGTCTGCGTAGTCTGATCAGGAGAGTCTATAAACTATCATTTTTGGGAAGTACATGTATTCGTTATAAAGCTTCAAAGGCTCAATATTCCTAAAAAAAAGACATCCTATTCTCAAAGAAAGGTTTAATAAATTGATATTAGGTAATGGAATGATTTTAATCGGATCTCTGAATTAATGTTGCTAACATTAATTAAGAGATACGATAAAAAAAAATAATTTAATTTTTGATCCATTTCAAGAAGGAGAGACTAATTGAAATTTTACAGGTTGTCAGGTGCCACATTTTATGATCGTATTAATACTTTATAGCAATTTATTAAACCTCTCTTGGATGTCTATTTTTGAGGAATATAGAGCCTTTAAAGTATATTTATCTTATGAGCCTGTCATTAGTAATGACCGGAACTTGTCGAGCGAAAACGTCTTTGAGCATACGGAAAATGCGCAGTATTCCATATTGCGCATTCACACATTAGCTGGTCTGATTAGTCTTCAGTGTCCGATGTTTCTATACGTGGATAGGGAAACCCGGATCAGATTCAGCCTATGTTCGAAGGCACCTTTCTATGGCGCAGCTCAGTTGTTAAACTTCAGATGAATAATATTCATGTCTAAAAACCCTGTCATTGGGGTTATATGTGCTTCCGAAAATTCACACTTTTTTTTATTCTGAAGTCCGATTTCTGGTGTTTTAAGGACCTAAAGATTGTTCTTTTTTTCTGGCCTGGGCTGCTCTTTTTAAAATCATATGTAATCTCCACTCCGCCCCACTCCCCTTTTTCAAAAACTTATAAGTAATTTTAATACCAAAATCACCCGGTTTTCAGTGAGGAGCGGCTCCAGAAGCCACCCATTTTTATTAAGCCCAGTTCCAAGAGCCCACCCCGCTGCTCCTAATTTTCAAAGAGGGGCCATTCCCTAAGCTTCATATTAATATACCATGGTAGCACTTTCATATATGAGTACGCCGTCTCCTTCAGGGATATTTGATAGTACATGTGACCGCACTGGCGGTCGCTATTCAGTCTAAAATGTTTAATTGAGCCGCGAAATGCAAAGAAAAAGATCTTCGGGCCATATGCGAACACTAAAGATTGAGATCAGCCAACGACGACGCACAACTGCACTCGTTATCTCGACTTCGTCTATCTCGAATGACCGCTTATCTCGAAGTGAAAATCTTCAAGACTTGTCCCTGTTTTAACATGGAAATCAAACAAAGGGTAACAAAATATTGTGGAAAAGAGGAGTAAAAGGAGAAATTTCTCTTTTCCACAACATTTTTAACCCTTGTCATGTTGAATGAATTAAAATGCCACGCCTATTTCCAATTTTCAACCAATCAGATTATTAAATCCAGGTAGATGATATAAATTCACATACTGAATGACAAATAGTGCAGATCCAGATCAGTTGGCGTCTGAAGAAGAGAAGCCAACTGATCTGGATCTAACTGTTTGCAATGGCAGGCTATATCCGGGTTCAACAGGACAAGGGTTAATATATCTTTGATGCTAGGAGACAGATTACATATTCATTTCCTAAATATGGTTTTTCGATTTACTTTTTTTTCTCAGTTCTGCAATGTCGTAGTACAGATATCTCGAAGTGTTTCAGAAAGTCCCTTGGACTTCGAGATTACGAGTCGACGGTATACAGCGATCTGTACTACAGCATCCCTGGATTATGTAAGCAGGCAGCGAAGGCCCTGACCAGCCTGCGCACATGGGCAATCTGATCTTGACTATGCCCTGAAGACATATTCACACTGCGCGGCTCCAATGTTTAGTGTGCGAACAGCGAAGACCCAGATCAGCACTTTAGACAGGCTTGCAATTCGCTGTTTGTCATTGTTGAATTAAAGAATCGGTTCATCATTCTAAAGGCTAAAGTACTCTAGAGCTGATGGAAATTGTCGAGTATTCACAATAATTAGATCTCATCAAGCGAAAATGTGCCTTGCGACATTTGTGGACAGGAAAGACCCAGATCAGCCTGTGCGGATAGTACAGGCAGTCATGTCCGTAGAGACCTTTTTACTTGGCTCGGCCAAATTATTCATTTTGATTGGCTGGACTATCGACCTAATCAGCTCAGTTGATAGATAACCTGAATTGCAAACAGGGGAAAGCAGGTTCAAGTCCTTCATCGGACGTATTCTTCTTATAATTACTTCACTCGAGACGAGGTAACCTGATATGTGTGGGTGCAGTTAGAAACTGATGTTAGCTCTAACAAAGGTTAGAGGGGGAAGGAGTGTGATAATGTGCAGGCCTATTTACCTCAGTTGGAACACCTGACATACAAAAGTAAGGGGATCAGGGGTTCGAGCCCTGTATCGGACATTATTTCCTCCTTATAACTGCATTATTTATTTCTTTTGCCTATGGATATAGAAGTGTTGGAATAATTGGTATAAGCGGTTATTTCTTATGGGTATAAGTGGGTGCCGGTCTGGCGTTACGTCGCTATGCAACGTCATGACGTCACTGACCGCCAGCCTAGAAACCCGGCATTTGCAGACCGAACGTTGTTGGTTACAGACGTCTTTCTGAGCTCTGAGAAAAAAAAAACGCTGATTTCGAAATTGAGAGTAAATCAAATCTTTACAAATAATTAGTATGGAGGGGAATAGTTTTCTTATAAAAGGTAAGCATTTTTTTTTTAATTTTAAATTCATGAGGAATTTTAATTAACGGTTAGTAGGCAGAGCAATATACCGCTATTTATTTGAGCGGCGCCGAGCAAATGTGTGTCTGCGGGGCATATTCGAACAATGAAAGCCCAGGCTTATCAGCACCGTGTAATCGCAGCTATCTGCGTAGTCTGGTCAGGGAAGAGCTAGAGGTACCGGGATCGATCCCAGGCGTAGGGAAGGGAATTTCGGTCCGAACACGCTTTCCATCATGTCATTTGCAGGGATTACATAAAAAACAGTGTGCCTTTCTTCGCATCGGGATAACATGAGCCCAGACCCCCCCCCCCCCCCCCCCCGTGCAGGGAAAGTCACACTCTGTGCAGATTAAAATCCTACAGTAATTCAAAATGGTTACTTGTCCCAGTAAGCATTCTACATAAATCTATAGCGGGCAGTTATCGGCTGTAGATTTATAAATAATGCTAGCTTGGGTAGACCTTCATCCTGTGCAAACCAGAGTTGTCAAAGCACACTGAACACACTTTTCATCGTGCCAGTTGTGTCTTCGGATCGGTTTAACAGGAGCCCCCCACCCCCCCACCCCACCCCCCCACTCGCCCCCGGACCCCCGCCCCCTCCCCGTGCAGGGAAAGGCACACCTTGTGCAGGTTAAAAACCCTACCATAATCCAAAATGGTTACTTGTAGACCTTCATCTTGCAAACCATAGTGTACAAAGCACACCGTCTTTGAGTCCTCCCAGGAGGTTAAGAAGAAACGGATGAAAAAAAAGATGTCTCTGCATAATACTTTGTAAACTTAAACGCACGCAATCTGTATTATCTAATGACACTGATTTACCAGTCTATCATTGGTAAAAAATCAGATCTTGTCAAGCAAAAAGGTGCCTTTGAGCACACGTAAAGTGAACCTATTCTGAAATCTTGTGCAGCCACACAACATAGTCAGGAATCCTGCGGTCTTTTTATACATTCTGCAGTGTCCGATGTTTTTGAAAGCGAACATGGAAAGCTGTGATTAGACTGCGCGGAATTGATCTAGGCCTTCTCTGTTCGCGTAAGCTTAGAAGGCACTTTTTACATGGCGCGGTTCAGTTATTAAAATTCAAATAAAATATGCATGTTTCATGATTCTCAACTGAAGTACATGCAAAAACCACATGTCACGGGGTTATGTATGCTTTCAAAACTTAACACCTGTGTTTTCTGAAGACCGACGTCTGACATCTTAAAGACCTAAAGACTCCTATGAGCCCCATCCCCGTTTTTAAAAATATGTTTTGAATTTAAAAATTAGCTGATTTTCAGTGAAGAGCCGCTCCGATTGGCCTCTTTTATTACCGATGAGCAGTACCGAAAGTCCCCTTATATTCTGTAAGTGGTGGAGGCACTCCCTAAGCTCATTGTTTTAATTGGTGGCGGAACATATATAGTACTTTCCGATATGAGTAAGCCTTCCCCTTCTGAATATCAGATAGTAATAGTAAATGTGGCCAGACTGGGAGTCGGTGGGATTTCTTGCTCGCTTTTCAAAGTATAAAATGTTCAAATGAACCCTGCCATGTGAAAATGGATCTTCATAACATATGCAAACAGTAAAGATCCAGCTCAACCAGCGATGAACCAAATCTGATGTTTTCGCTTTCTTTAATGTTTGTTGCTTTCAAATGACCCTGCCATCCAGAATGGTTATTGTCTCACTTGAAGCAGTTCAGAAGATGTATCTATCTAATCTATTCCATTCTTCCTTTCTTTCTTCCTCGACATTATGACATGATGAAAACACTTTTGACAGGGCTGTTAAATCTCAGTTCTATTCGTCTTTCAAGGTCTATGCTGTTCAAATGAGCAACGCCATCTGAAAATGGGTCTTCATGTCATGCAAACATATGCGGTAGTGAAGGCCCAGATCAGACTGCGCATCCGCGCAGTCTGATCAGGGCCTTCACTGCCAGCTATCAGAATAATGGATACTATAGAATGTATGACTGGAGAGCAAAGGCCCGAATGAGCCTGCCTGTGTCCAGGATGATCTGAATCTACGCATTTTCCTCATTTGACTCGGCCCATATTCAGTATGGCTATCAGAGAATTGGTAATTATAGTGTCAACAGATATAAGCGGTTTGTTTCTTATGGATATAAGCGGGTTGTTATCATTTGCGTTCTAGCGTTCCGTCGCCATGCAACGTCGTGACGTCACTGAAAGCTAGCCTAGATACCCTGGCATTTGCTGAACAAACGTCGTGGGTAACACACGTCTTTCGGAGCTCTGAGAAAAAAAATCGCTAATTCCGATTTAGAGAATAAAAAAAAACATAATATGGAAGGGAATAGTTTTCTCATTAAAGGTAAGTTTGTTTTGTTGTTGTTGTTTTTAGCTTTTATTTCTTGTAATATTTTAATCATTAACATTTGCGTTGATAGGCAGAGCGATACGTCGCTACTCATTTAAACGTTACTGAGGACGGGACATTCGAACAAGAATTGTCTAGGCTTATCAGCACTGTCTAATCATAACCGTCTGCGTAGCCTAATCAAGAATGTCTGCGCACTCTGTTTTGGAAAGCATCTGTGGTAACCTAATCCTGACTTTCTTAAACCATCATGTGTAATGGACGGATTTTGTCATGCAAAATACTCATATTTCAATTGTCTTGCGCATACACACAATCTCGATGGGGTCCTTTCTGTCTTTGATACGATCTACAGTCATGGTGCTTCGCAATTTGATCTGGATCTTTTCTATCCTATATTCCCTGAAGGCACAATTTGTTTCTTTCACAACTCATTTCGGATTCCCAAAGACGTCAGATGCTAGCATTTGGTACTCTTTTGTTCTGTTGTTTTGTTGCATCTGTTCTTGAAAGCACTTCTTCTTCTGTTTCTCTAGGCTTAAATCTTCCTGACTTCTCAAGTCCAGCTCTCTATCAAGTTAAAGATTCTCATTATGAGGTAGCTCTAAATTCTGTTATACATACCGTACATTATTTGTTTGCATATTTTATATACATATTCTATTTTTACATTATTTTATATCGTTTATATTGCATATGTTCTGTAATAGAGCCGGTGCAGATTTTCTACAAGATTGCCCATAAGCAGTCTGAACAGAGTCTTCGCATGGCAATGTGAGTAACCAAGGAACAAAACTGTCTTCATGCGGACAGCGAAGACCCTGATCAGCGTACGGGGATGTGCAGGCATGAACCATGTGCATCATGTAGGAAATGCTGTGCCCCGATTCAAATATGTTTATCATCAAACAATTCTTACCCCACCCACCAAAGCCAGATCGGTTGCTCTTTATTACTCCAAGAAAATATCTACATTTAAAATTTTCAGTTAGCTTCCTTTTTAAATCAGGTAGAAGATAAGTCTTAGTTATACCATGGTTCGTGCGTATGTACGATGCGATAAAGCACGAGCGTGAGCGAATTTATCACATTTGCATGCATGTAGATTATCTACATCGTCAGAAATTTCATGCTGAATGTTCGAAATTTCGGCTACTAAGTGATAAAGCTTTAAATAGATTGGGACATAAATATTCACTTTGCATAACACTAATATTTGAATTGAAAATGTTGTCAACATGTCACATTAATGCTTAATTAATTGGTGAACACATATTCTCTATTAAATAATAAAATTACAGACTTAAAGTACATGTCTTATAATAAAGAATCCATTTACACCGTACCAGCCCAAACGTTTTCTAAAATCTATAAACTATGCCTTTTTCTTCCACGTGGTCGGTATTTGTTTATTTGAGAAATTAGTCATAAACGCTTGCTATGTGCATGTTAAATATCAAGTCCAATTTTCTGGGGGAAAATCTAAGAAAATTTGCTAATATTTAAATTTAGCTTATAAAAAAGTAAAAGGCAGTGAACATTTTAACTTAAAGGTTTGGCTATTGCAATCCAACAGAATACCAATTATCTAACATTTATATTCTCTTATTAATGTTTCTTTACAAATAAACAATTTCCTGCTAAAACTTTAACCAGCATATGATTTTGTTCATTAAGTAGAATGAGATTTTACAGCTTCTATGTGTCTTATTGGTCAATCCCATGATCAACTGTTGGGTGACGTTTGGATGAAAACAAATATCTTGCTATACAACTTCATTTGAAACTTCTATGAGACATTAATGAAATCCTAAATTTGTCTTTCACAGAGAATCTCAAGAGCGCTGAGACAAGCCCAGACGAAAAGGGCAAGATTCTGGAAGAAGTTGTATGGTAAAGATAGCCTCTCAAAGAATGTGACTTATACAACAGACAACAACACAAATGAAATTGAGGTTGGTTGTAGATAATTACTGTATTAACAATTAGTGTTCGGACAGAAAGCCCACAGCAAACAATGTAGATCCAGATTACGGTCTGCACTGCTTGCCATTCATCAAGCAGTTTTAGACACAACAACAGCTAGTCAAACGGACTTCTTCAATGTTCCAGACAAGTATGGTCAGGAGTTAAGGTATACGAATATTTAGGGTGAATACGGTAGTCTCACACAGACAGACCTGGACAAACAGTGTAGTGCCATGTCAGAAGTCCCTCTGATGAGGGTCTACAGTGTTTGCAACCAAACTAGCAGGTTTTAACACTTTCGGCGTAAAAATTTCAGACTATTTGTCGTCTGCTTTTTTTTTTTAACAAACTATCGATTGGAAAGAAGTTTATATGTAAAGTTGAAAGACTTAATGTCAAACAGCGTAAATTCTGATGAGAGCCGTCTCATCTGGATCTACGCTGTTTGCAGAAGCCTTTTATAGTCGCCTATGGCAGTGAAAGAGTTGAACACATCATCAGACGTGTTCAAAGTTTAAAACAAGACGAATACTTAGGACAAATCTGAATGTTTATGGGAAATAGGGTAATTTTGGTCACGACAGGCCAGAGCAGCTAGTGTAGATCCAGATCAAATGCCTTAGAACGCGGCGTGAAATCAACGCCTTCACTATTTGTAACTCATCCAACAGTTTTAGACTAGTCAATACGAGATCTAATACACTTGTGACTTGTCTACAGTTTAGGACGTTGAGGTTTTAAGATCGGTCTTCCCAGGGCACTCTGTTGTAGTCAAGGATGCAAAATGACTTCAGGCGGACAGCGAAGACGTTGATAAACCTGTGCTGATGAGTAGACTGATCTTAGTACTCGCTTAGCGTGCGTGTAATCTCGTAGGAAATGCTGTGCCAAGGTTCATATATTTAGTAAAAATTAACAGAAGTGGTTCTAGATACAAACTTTGACTTCCGTCTGAATGCTTTTTGATATTTATAAATATGTACATTTCTTTTATTGCTGTATACAAACTTCTAGCACGTGTACTTAAAGCAAACTTAGTGCCAGACAGGTTGACTATCAGGTGAGCAGGTGATATATCTGAAAAATGGTTCCTGTAAAGCAACTTGTGTAGACTCTGATAAGACTTCGGGAAAGGAGCTGGGTCTACACCGTTTGCCCAAGCAACAGTTAGTGCTAATATGGTATATAAATGTTGGCAACATCTTTAAAGTCTTCACAAGTGTAAGGCGCTGATATGTTTAACGATCTGCATGCTGGGTAAAAAATCAACAGACGGCATTTTGAAATATTTTTGTTTTTCGAAAACAAATCGCTCTCGCATTTCATGCAAATTGTCTGGAGACAATTTGCATGAAATGTCAAAAAAGGTAAGAGAAAAGTCCAGGGAGTGCCACAATCACAAACCGCAGCCCTTCCCAGACCCCAAGAGGAAGAGGAAACCGACAAATCTAAACAAGCACAAACCGAACAAACGTATGAAAAGCACTAAGATTAGCTCTCTCTTCCCCAAGCGAGATAATCGCAATACTAAAAGGACTGAAAAACACAAGAACAAAATGACACACGGAAAGACTTACAACAAATCGCCTCGTAGAATAAATCACAAAGCAACAAAGAGTAAGACTAACACCGGGACCACCGCCTTAGAACGGTCGGTAGAGCAAACCACCGTGGGGTTTAAAGCACTTTTACAGCTAGCTAACTTCACCCTGGGTCCCGATGCTACTCTTAATACAGAAATACATAAAAATTCGGTTCGCATAAAGGCTCCCAACTCAGTCAATGCATCAAAGCGAAAACATAAAAATTAAATTAATCACTATAATAAACAATAACGAGTACTCATGGCTACTGTATGCCAGAGTAAATGAAAACCAATAGATGAACCACGGCGGGCCAAGCCAAAGACATATCGTCAAGCCCCAACCAACTGGTTAAAGTTTTACGAAGAGGCCGTCATTGAGTCTGAGGCCCGAACCGCCATCGTGCAATTAAAGAGTGAAGCATAGCCATCAACAATGATTGGGTCTCATAGCCTATTTTCTGAGAAAAATAAGACAATTAAAATTATCGTGAGTTTGTCGTCTGTTGAATTAGCCCAGAAAATGGTATAGGTTAAGTGACTGTCTGAAAGTAACTGACATGGTTTAATATTGTGAGATTGCTGAACATGTGATAACGAACAGATCGCAATCTTTGTAAAAAGCTTTTAATACGGCCGAAAGGCTGAAAACTATTTTGTTTTATTATATGAAATTTAAAATGCACTTTTTCTATTTTTTTAAGGAATTCTGGAGGAATCAGACAAAGAGCCCTGAATATCCTCGCCCTCCTCAGATATGGTGTTCTCCAGTGGAGAAGGGAACCTCCAATGACGTCACTCGTCAAATGATAAAGCCAAAGCCAAGGCGTGTGGCCGTAGTGAGACCTGTACAGTATCCAGATGGAGAAAATACCCACTCTCTGGTAAATTATATTTCTTTTTTTTTTATTGAAAGCTTATTCATTGATATTATGTTATATTTTGTAATTACAATATTCTGAAAGACCAAAGAAACGCACAATTAAAGCTTAACACTGGGTAAAATTTTCATATTGAAATAGTTTTGCTTCCTTTTCCCAGAAAACATGCTTTGACATTTCATGCAATTTGTGCAGAAAACAGGATTTGACATTTCAAACAATTTGTCAAAGACAGGTTTTGACATTTTATGCAAATTTTCTCCAATGGAAACAATTTGCATCAAATCCTGTTTTCTTGGCAAAATAAGTAAAATAACACAAATTTGTCGCCTGCTGAATTAGCCAAAAAGGGTTGTTAAGGTTAATAACAGACATGTAAACTCTTTGCTAGGACCAAAACTTATCATGTCTCAGAACTTATCTGAACCTATCACTGGACGCAGATGCAATCTTGTAGGAAATCCTGAGGCCTGGCTCAGATATTTCGCATATGCTAATAAATTACAAACTTTACAAATATATCAGCCTGCGTATCCATACAGCCTGATCAGAGTATTTGCAGGGCACTCTGTGGGTAGACAAGAATCCAAAGCGTCTCCAGGCGGACAGCAAAGACTCAGATCAGCCTGCGCAGGCTGATCTGAGTCTTCGCTGGGTGCACATGCAATCGTGTGCCTCGGCTCGTATGTTTTGATCTCAATATGAAATGCACCCTTTCAAGGAAATGTTCAAAGGACGTCTGTACAAATCAGTACTGTATACAATACAATCCTGCTATTAAGACTACTCAAAATTAAGACCGCTCCGCTATAAGAAGAAGTTTTGCTGGTCCAAAATTGTTTCTCTCTTATTTATCTGTATACACCATAAAGATCCACCACACTAACAAGACTACTTTTAGGCAGTCCGTAAGATGGTCTAAAAAGTGGAAATTTTACTTTTTGCCAGTCCCAAATTGTTTCAATCTTATTAATCTGCTTTCAATATAAGACCACCTAACTAATAAAAACACTTTAAAGCAGTCCAAAAGATGGTCTTAATAGCAAAATTTTACTTTTTGCAAGTCTTAAATTGTTTCTTTCTTAATCTGTACTCAATATTAAGACCACTCCACTAAAAAAGACCACTTTTAGGCTGTCCCAAAGATGGTCTTTTTACTTTTTGCAAATTTTACTTTTGCAAGCCCCAAATTGTTTCTTTCTTATTAATTTGTACTCAATATTAAGACCATCCCACTAATAAGGACACCTTTTGGCTGTCCCAAAGATGGTCTTAATAGCGGAATTTTACCTTTTGCCAGTCCCAAATTGTTTCTTTCTTATTAATCTGTATTCAATATTAAGACCATCCCACTAATAAGACCACTTTTGGATAGTCGAAAAGATATAATAGCGGAATATTACTTTTGCCAGTTCCAAATTGTTTCTTTCTTATTAATCTGTATTCAATATTAAGACCATCCCACTAATAAGCTCACTTTTAGGCAGTCTCTAAGATAGCCTTAATAGCGGAATTTTACTATATTCTGTTTGTCCTTCTCTAGACACAGCCATTGAGAAGACCAGGTGGGATAACATCCACTGAGACTTCTCGTCATCTTCCTCCTAAGAAAAGACCATATGTCTCCACATCAACAGCTTCTGAGACAGCAGCAAAGGTAAATAAACCCATTTATACCTCATGAGCTTTTCATACTCTCTCTTTAGACAGATTCATTTCCAATTTGAAGTGCGTCTTGGTTTTTAGCATTATTATTTGTTAGAGATATTCACGTTCTTAAAGCAAACTGTGTAGACCCTGATCTTGGTCTCTCACTGTTTGCCAGTGTCCCTTTCATGGGACACTAGGCATAAGTAAGTTAAGAGAAATAATTCATGCTCAAGGGAAGTAACTCTGTCAAAATGCTGAAAAAGGGTTCTACTACAAAACAAATGAAATTATTCGCTTCCCTTTTAAAGTGGATCCCTTTTCAGAAGGGCATTTGTGAGTAGGAAAGTAAACATCCCCAGTTTAAAAATGTTGACGATTTAATTGGACGTCATGCGCTTGGTAGATTTTCTGTCATTGTTGACAAGGAAGACAACTTAAGTTACTTAAAGCCATCTGTGTGTAGGTAAGCAAACTAGACTTTACTTAAGTTGTCTCCCTTGTATGACGTCCAATTAAATCGTCAAAATTTTTAATCTGAGGATATTTCAGCTTAGCGTTTCTGCCAGTAAACAATGCGTTTTTTGTTTGTGTCTAAAGACAAACACAACGTCTGATCAGTGAGTCTAAAGACACACACAACGTCTGATCAGTGAGTAGGCAATAGGAAACTATTATCCTGTTAGTATTCATATATTTTGCCAAAAAAGTATTTAAGAGCTGTGTGATAAGCATTTTATGACCCTGTATTTAAATCATAAAACAACCAAAACATTGAACCACCATGAACAGACTTATATTACATTAAAAATAATATTTTTCCTTCATCATATTAAAAACAAGAGCTCCACAAGCGGAGGAAAGTAATAAGATGTAGTACATAAATTTACTCCTGTATAATTCAGTGCTCCGGATGAAAATTGTAAGTGGAGTTAATTGGAAACAAAACAAACAAAAATAAAATGTGACCTCCCTCCTGGGAAAATAGGAAGAGGTTTGCTGCGTCTAGGGAGAAGTGGTTTCGGACGGAGGACGGACAACAGAAAGATGGCTATACTATAAGCTCATATGGGCCTTTGACTGATTTGTTTTTCCTATACTTCAATATCTGACCAAACAATAACAAAACAAAAATAAACAAACAAAAAAAAAAAAATGCTGCAAGAAAAGTTTTTTGTAAAGCTTTAACTTGTTTTATACGGATTCATATTTTATACTTCAAGGGAGGCAACTCAGAAGAGTAAAAAAAAAATCCAAAAAGAATTCTAGAATTCTATTAATAAGTTTTGATACTAGGCAAGCTTCTAAATTCTATATCTTTTAATAAACTTATTTATAAAGATTTAATAATGTCAACCTTTCCCTGCAATTCTAATAAAGGAAGATGAAAAAAAATTTAAAAACAACTTGCCCATATGACCATTACTTTAGTTATTTACAAAAAATATACCTATTGCACAATATTACCTCTAAACAATATGCTGCAAAAAGTTTACTAAATTACGAAAAGGGGCATTTCTCTGCCAATATTTGGTGTTCTGTCACCTCAAAATAACATGCGCTGCTCCACATCATCGTGTAACTATTTACGAAGTTTCAGCTTGATCGGATGTAAACTTTAGGAGGAGTTAGCCGGAAACGAAAACTTTACAGAAATTTTCAAAGAGGATATAACTGCTAATATTTGGTGAACTGTAATCTCGAAACGGCGTCATGGTCTAACTATAAGTCAAGTTTCAGCTTGATGAGATGTAAACTGTAGGAGGAGTTAGTCGGAAACGTAAAGTGAACACAAATTTTCAAAGGGGCATAAATCTGCTAATATTTGGTGGAATGTAACCTCGAAACAATATTTGCTGCTCCACATCATGGTCTAATATAAATGAAGTTTCAGCTTGATCTGATGGTAGGAGAAGTTAACCGGAAACGGAAAGTTTACAGAAATTTTCAAAGGAGCTTAAATTTGCTAATATTTGGTGGACTGTAACCTCGAAACACTATGCGCTGCTCCACATCACGGTCTACCTATATATCAAGTTTCAGCTTGAACGGATTTAAACTGTAGGAGGAGTTAGCCGGAAACGAAAAAGTTTACGGACAGACGCACGAACGAACGGACGGACGCAACACCCCGTAACATAATACGTCCCGTTTTTCAAACGGGCGTATAATGTCTTATTTCTTTGTCCATTATAAAAAAATAAGTAAACTTTATTTTATTCATTTATACTTCCCCAGACTGTAAATATATCACACACAGCTGAAATATTTCGACGACCATGATGAAGCTTTGTATTTGTCTACATGTATATGTGAGTCTCAACCTCAGAAAAAAAGGTACCTTCGGACATGCGCGCCCAGCGAAGATTCAGATCAGCCTGCGCATCCGCGCAGTCTGATCAGAATCTTCACTGGGCTCATTTTGGATAGACATGGATGCGAATTTTCTATAAACAGATGATGAAGACTCTGAGGAGACTGTGCGGATGCGCAGGTTGATTTGAGTCTTCGCTTTGCGCACATGTCCGGACGGTCTACGGTCATTCTCTGTTAAGAAGAGCAGTTGTCAGTTTTCAGTTTCATGCGAAAGAATGTGAAGATTGGCTAACCGCTTAGAAGACTAAGCCTGCCCAGTAAAAGTGCGGTTAGGTAAACTGACAGCGCTTGACATGACACCATTGGGTTGACTGGGCCGTAAAACCTCAACACAAACAATTTGATAAAGTCATCTGTTGTTGCTACTGCTATTTCGGCTGCTGTTGTTGTTGTTGTATATAAGTACTGCTTGGAAGACTTAGCTGTACACGTGCACCCGTAAATCTACATGTAAATGCATCGTCACCTACCATATAGCCGCTTTTTTCTGTTTTTGCTGAGAAAAAAATAACAGTTTCTGTACATTTACATCTAATAGCTGAGTAATGTCTTTCACAAACTTGACCATTATGTTACTTTAGCCGGAGAGAAAGGAAAAAAATAATGAAATTTAGGAAAGAAAGGAAAATAGCGATAGGAAAGAAAGGAAATTTAGACAAATTTTCAGGTTGCTTTTTCTTCCTTTCATGACTATCATATCAGTGATGAATATTTCATTGAAAGCACAAGATTGCAGATAGTATGTGGGCCTTACCATACGAAAACGGGTATATGCGGACAGCGAAGGCCCAGATCAGCCTGCGCACTGCCCGCTTAAAGAATCATTGTGTACCATAGAACATAATAGATATAGAAAAGTTCCAGATCAGACTATATATCTCCTCTGGCTGATCAGGATCTTTACTGTTTGAGGCTTCGAGGATCCAAAGAAAAAGTACTTAGGAGGAAAAGTAAACAGATCTCGATTACTGATAAAACATGTAGCATTTCAAACCTGATCAAACGGTTAAAACCTCTCAAACCTGTTAACCCCGTAAGACCAGTACAGACAGTCCAGGGTGGCCACCCTCATTCAGAAACAAAATTCACTGACTTTTACCTTGACCAAATCCTATTTTTCCCTGACCAAAAGGCTGAAAATTTAACAGACTTTTCCTCATCTTGCAGTAGATAAATGATTAATTCTACTTTTTGGCACATAATATATACCGCCCTACTTGTTCAATTCAAAAAATAGAATGTTTAAAAGTTTTAGGGCATACATTTTCTAAAATGAACATTAATCTGCCGGACGACGAGCGAGAAAAAAAACAACAAGATTTTCAATCGCTCGAAATGGATAAAATACCTGCTACAACCAAATAGTTTTTGGAAAAAAAAAACAGGAACTTCCCTGACTGTTCCCTATTTTTTTTTGGTATTTAAAATTTCCTCTGATCATTTTGCGAAATTCACTGACCTTTCCCTGATGTTGAAGAAAATATAATTTCCCTGATTTTTCCCTGACCACTGATCACCCTGGATACCTATGCAAACAGTGTAGATCCAGATGAGATGGCTCATAATTATCTCATCAGGATTTACACTGTTTGCCATTCTTCCCAGACCAGTGGCCGCCCTGGATACTTATTCAAACAGTGTAGATCCAGATGAGATGGCTCATAATGGACCATCTCATCAGGATCTACAGTGTCAGCCATTCTGTTTTGACTTTTGATTGGCCATCCCTATTTGCAGTAATGGACACATCCAAATTCATTGATTGAAAAATCCATTTCATAAACTTCAGGGTGGCAAGTGTTAAGATTAATATACAAAATTGAAGTCTTACATAATTCGTTATTTTTCAGGTTCCTAAAATGTCCATTGGTAGCGGCGAGACATCCGCCTTCTATAAATTCCTCCCTACACATGTCATGGACAATTATTTTCGGGAACTTCACCGTCGAGAGGAGGAAGAGATGACAGCTGAAGACAGGGAAGTGGCTGAAATCATGCAATATGATCCAGAGGACGTTGGTGTGTTTGGCATATCCAGCGAAACTGGGGAATATAATATAACAGAAGATCTGGCCTTGGAGAATAGAGAAGTTGATCGAATCATTGGAGCGGAAAATTATCTGAAGCGTGATGTTTGTGATTCATCGAGAGGAGCCTGGCTCTCCAGTCAAACGGACGACTCTTTCGCCTACACGGGAGAAATGAACGCCTATTTCCGACCAATAAGTCCAGAAGTCATAACCTTCAAGACCAGAAGCAGTACTTGTGACACAGATTACCAGAACCTGAGCAATACAGTGGCAACCAATCACTACAATATCAGTTCTATACATGCCTCTGATAGCTTTAACAGAATTTCTGCCGCTAAACCCCAAATATGTATAGAATCTCTTCGCCAGATTGTTCTTAAGGACAGCGGATCTAATAACAGAGCGTCTGATATTGGTAAGTCTCAGGAAGAGAAATTTGCCGAGCTTCTGGAAGACTTCCTAGTTGAAAATGAAGATCTACCTAGTGAACTTAAGGATCAGGTCTTGGATATGCTTATAAATGTCAGGGCGACTATTGATGAAGACAGAGCACATCAGATGACTGTGTCAGAAAACTCCTTAGATAGTAATGATGACGAGTTGATTGGTGGGTTTGAGAGACCAGCTGACACAGATCTGTTTCTGGACGAAGCAAGGACACCGTATTATAGTAGGTATTAAAAGACACCAAAATATTCGCTGTTATGTTGTTATACACAGATAAAATTAGTCGACTCTCGTTATCTCGAAGTCTAAGGGACTCCCTGAAATACTTCGAGATATCCGTTCTTTGACATATGATTTGCAGAATTGAGCAAAAAATTAATCGAACAACCACATTCCGAAAATGAATATGTCATTTGACTTCTGAAGTTAGAGATATAATGGAAATATGGTATAATATTTTATTACCTGTTGTTAAATTTCCATGTTAAAACAGGGACCAGATTTTCACTTTGGGATAAGCGAAGTCGAGACAACGAGAGTCGACGGTAGTTGGGAGGTCTCTTGAACAGAGAAGAAAAAATCATGAACGGACACTGTTTTACAAAATGTTCAATAACTTAGCCGCCGATTATTTTTCATCACTTGTCACTCCTTTGGTTAACGATCTTCCGTGCTACAGTTTGAAAACGGCAAATGGACCGTGCCATGCGAAAACGTGACTTCGGACATGTGCGGACAGCGAAGGCCCAGATCAGCCTTTTCAGGGTCTTCACTATCCGCAAACATAATTATTGGATACTATAAAATGTATGAATGGAGAGCAAATGCCCGGATGGTACTCTGCACATGCTCAGGATATCTGAATCTGCGCATTTTGCGCATGTTCGAAGGCACGTTTCCGCTTGACGAGACCCAAATGATGTCTAAACTGTTAACCCTTAAACTGCCAATCACAACAATTGTCGTCTGTTTTGTCATCTGCTTGTGATTTTGAAAGTCATTTCTGCAAACAGTGTGGACCCAGATCAGACTGCTCCTTAGGAGCAGTCTGATCTGGGTCCACCCTGTTTGCCTGTATGCAAAAATAGGTTTGAAAAGTTTGCAGGAATATTCAGCAGATGACATAAATAAACGACATTTTCATATGTAGGTTTTCTTGGCGCTTTAAGGGTTAATTCGAGAATTGACTTGAACTACGTTTGATTCCAACTATCCATCATACGAGAATGGAATCATATAATAAAAAGTGTCTGGCTGAGACAAGTATGGTCGCCTGTATTTCCGTGACGTACGTAAGATCATGTTTTTAAGAATGTGTGTGTGGGGGGCTGGGGGGGTCTTCTACCGTTGTTTGCAGTTTTTGATTTACGAAAATAAACATCAGTAAGAAGTTAAGTTTTTGGGAAAGGGGTCATATCATTATTGACAACTGTAACAAATTTTAGCATATTTTTGTAAATAAAACATTGTTATAAATAAACAGAAGTTTTAACATCCTTTCGGAAAATGGATTATTCCGGTGATGACGTCGCGAACAACGACACCAACTTGAATCAGGGATGTATATTTAAACAACCTAGAAGTCTGATCTCAGGGCCAAGGATCAGAAGAGACAGATTCAAATAAGTGATTGACTTTTTTTCTGACTCCCATTTGAAATATGTTCATGTTGATTGTAGCTGTATTTATACTTAAATTAAAGATAAGAATAACTGTTGTGTCAACCATAACCCGTGAGCTAGAGGGATGACAAAAGGTTTTAAATATGAGCCAGTGCATGACAAAACCAATAAAATGGAATGTGCGCCTGGGCATCTGATCAGAGTCTTCACTGTTCGCTAGAAGAAAGCTTGGGTCCTTAGCTACCCATGGAGCGGACTGCGAAGACTCTGGTCAGACTGGGCGGATGCCCAGTCTGATCAGAGTCTTCATTGTCCGCTAGAAGAAAGCTTGGGTCCTTAGCTACCCATGGAGCGGACAGCGAAGACTCTGATCAGGCTGGAAGGATGACCAGGCCGATCGGAGTCTTCGCTGGGTGCACATGCCATTTTCTTGGTTTTGTCATGCGCCAGCTTATATGTAAAACTATAGTTTATTATACATAGATGCTTTAATAAAAACGTTCCCACATGAAAACGAGTTTCCAAACGATGTCGAAAAAGAGTAGAAATGTGTGTTTTTAAAACACTATATATGCCAAACTCCGAATTATATGGTTGTCCCTAAAAAATGCCAAAGTTGAAAAGGGGCATAATTCTAACAAAATACAAAATTAATCTGATTTTTTTTTTGTTTCAAAAGTTAAAAAGGTATTCTACTCCTCAGCCTCAATAAGCTCAACAAGTTTCAAGGCTCTAGCTCGGATATTTATCAAGATATCTTACTGACAAATAAATTGTGATAAACGAATGGACGAACGAACGGACGGACAAACGAACGAAAGCCACAACAGGAATATGACCCTCCAACTTCTTCAAAGTTGAGAGCATAAAAAAAAGCAATTTTTATTTTTATTTATTTTTTCTTTCTCTGTTTTTCAGATTATGTCTACGAGGATTACCTGGCTTGCTAGAGAATGATGACTGCCAAACAACCGAATCACACTTTTCCATTTCTAAAGAGTCATGCAAATAAATTAAAATATGAAAGTGATTTTATACCAGATTAGATACTTCTGGGTTAACATTTCTAGACTAATACCTTAAATGTATGTGTCTTTAAACTTTACAAGTTCCTAGAAATTTCAAATATTCATTTGAGCCGGGACACAGCCTTTCCTACAAAATTACGCGTGAATCCAGCGAAAGATCAGCCTGCGCATGCCTGCTGATCTGAGTCTTCGCTGTCCGCCTGAAGACGCTTTGGATCCTTGGCTACTCACAGAGTGCCCAGCGAAGACTCTGATCAGACTGCGCGAAAGTACAGGCTGATCTGAGTCTTCGCTGGGCACCCATGCAGTCTTGTAGGAAATGCTGTGCCCCGCCTCGTTATATAATCAGTATAATTCAAGCCGCAACGTCAGAAAATGTACCTTCGATCATGTGCACCCAGTGAAGGTTGTCAACTAAACGCATTTTGGATAGCCAAGGATACAAAGTTTCTTCATGCGCAGAACGAAGACACTGGTCAGACTGCGTGGATACGCTGGCTAATTCGAATCTTCGTTGGGCGCACTTGTCAGAAGGTTCGTTTTGTGACGGTGCTATTCATTTGTTGTTGGAAGATACTAAAGATTGTGTGAAAGAATGTCTTCTGGGCACATGCTGACAGCGAATGATAAGATCAGCCTGAGTGTCTGTGCAGTCTAATCAAAGTATTTGCTATCTGCCTGATACTGTGCAATATACAGTCGACTCCCGTTATCTCGAATTCCAAGGGATTCACTGAAACACTTCGAGATATCCGTACTTCGACATATCAGTTGAGAGAGTGAGGAATACAATAAATTGAACAATCACATTTAACAAATGAATATGTAATTTGACTCCTGAAGTTAGAAATATATATATATATATATATATATATAAAATAATGTGGAAAAGAGGAGAAATTGCTCCTGAGGAGCAATTTCTCCTCTTTTCCACATTATTTTGTTACCTATTATCATAGTTTCATGTTAAAACAGGGACCAGATTTTCACTTCGAGATAAGCGGTAATTCGAAATAGGCGAGTTCGAGATAACGAGGTTCGACTGTATCTGTAAACAGCAAAGACGCTGATCATTCTGTTCTGTTTCATTGGCTTACCTGGATCGTTAATGTAGATATATGCCTTAAGGAGAACTGATATATTTTCAGGGGAGACAGTTTAGTCAAAATTGTTTTTGTCTCCCGTCTGAAAAGGGGTCAGCCCTAAAAGGAAAGAATTCTTTCCTTTTAAGGTAGACTCCTTCTCAGAAGGGATTTGACTATACTGTAGCGAACAGGAAGTCAATAAAGTTATCTCCCTTGTACAAAATGGTTAAAAACTCTACTAAGTGTATGAGGCCAGTCCTCTTTAAGACATATTTTCGCCCGAGTGGCTCATGTTATATATATTATTTGGTAGTTATGGTCTTGCATGATGATAAAAGCTCGTTGCAGCAGACAGTACGAGTAAATTCAGCAGACGATAAAACTGATACTATGACTGCCATATGATATTTTCTCAGCAAATAGTGTTAGACATTTCATCCAAACTGCTTCCTAAGGAGATATCTGCATGGAATTTCAAACCCCTTTGTCTAGATAAAATAAGAAAAATATTTCAAAATTTGTCTACTGCAATGTTTAACCAGGTTGTTAAGCATTAAACGTTTCCTTATTCATATAGTCCATAGCTTCAATAAAGCAACAGTGCCAAAATCGTATTTCTATAGACAAGGGGAAGCATCACGAAAACATGCCTATATAATTGTGACCCCCGTAAACCCCCCTTTTATATAGTAAAACTGGGGTTTACAGGGGTATACATTATTTTTCTTATTTCTGCTCAAAACATAGATTGTGGGTACTCGTTAGAACCGCCTCTGCGAGGCGGTTCTAACGAGTACCCACAATCTATGTTTTGAGCAAAAACGTGAAAAATATCAGAATTTGTTTATCTGAAAATTTTCATTTTTTGGTGGTAAAAAAATTCAGTATATTTTAATAGGCATGTTTTCGTAATGGAACCTACGTCATAGAAAACAGTGAAAAAGACATATTTATTTGCAAAAAGGGTCCGTTCTAATTGTTTAGTCGTTTGTATTAATATTTTCGTTGATTTGATGGGAATTAGAATAAGCTCAGAGAATATATCAAGGATGAAAGTACTTATATTTGCAGATTTTATGTACTACCGTATTGTCATCATTGAGGGAATACCCGGGCACAATATTTTGGTAACCGCGAGTGTTCTCAACAATGACAATACGGTTAAGCATCAAGTTAGCCAATATAATGCCTTGTTACTTGCTACGTTCTCTGAGCCTATCCTGGCTTTTGTCAGAACAACGAAAGATAATTGACAGCAACTTACCGATTTGAAAGGGTGCTTTTCACTATCTTAGTCTCTCTCATTCTAATCTGTGACATAGGTTCTCCCCCTTGATAGAATTCACCTACATGCAAATCTTTTCCTTGTCATTTTTATGCCCCGCCACCAAAAAAGTGGCGGGGTATTATGTCATACCCTGTGAAATTTTGAGTGTCCGTCCGTCCATCCGTCAGCGCCCCCACCATTCGTTTGCCCGCAACTCCTCCAACAGTTTTAGGCCAATCCTTTTCAAACTTTACAGGCGCTTTTAGGATGGTCTGAAGATATGCATATTGTTTTTTTCAGAATCCTGAAATTATTTTTTATCATTTTTTTTTTTTTTTTTTTTTTCATTTTTAACTTAGACCTTTTTCGAGCCCTAATACTGAAATTATTTTTTTTTTTTTACATGTTTTGCATTTTTAACTTTTTTTTTGAGCCCTAATACTACAGAAATGTATAGGGAGTATGTACCTTGTACGCGCAACTCCTACAGTTTCAGGCCGATCCTTTTGAAACTTTACACACGCTTTTAGGATGGTCTGAAGATATGCATATTGTTTGTTTGTTTTTTCAGAATCCTGAAATTATTTTTATCACTTTTTTATTGCATTTTTAACTTAGATTTTTTTTTTTTTTTTTTTTTTTTGGAGTTCTGAAATAACTGTATATTGCTTCTCTTCATGTTTAACTTAGCTTGTTTTCAGCCCTTATACTACAGAAGTGCATAGGGAATATGTCCCTGTGTGGCAGGGCATGGTGCATGGCTTGCGGTTTTATTTTATATAATGATAAAATAAAAACGTTGACACTTCAAGTTGTTATTGTTTTCTGTCTTGTAAATCTAGGGTCACATAAATTAACCCATTTACGTCGAGTGGACTCTTCTACCACAACTCTTTGGGTCGGTCTATTACCAATAGCAGGATGGCTGGTTAGTTTTTATTAGTACTATGTCTGATAGAAATTCCTATATTCAATGCACAGTATAGACCCTGATCAGACGCCACGTTCTGGGTCAGCACTGTTTGCCAATTCCTTTCAGGGGTCTACAGACTAAAATGGTTAATTGATCACATAAAGTTCAAATTGTAGGGTTTGGAAACTGCGCCTTTAACCCTTGTCTTGCTGAAACCGGATATACTCTGCCTTTGCAAACAGTGTAGATCCAGATCAGTTGGCTTCTGAAGAAGCCAACTGATCTTGATCTGCACTGTTTGTCATTAAGTATGTGAATTTATAGCAAGAATCTGGATCAAGTAATCTGATTGGCTGAAAATTAGAAGTGGGTGTGGCATCTTAATTTATTCAGCAGGACAAGGGTTAAGATAAAACTTCCAAGTCTGTGACCTTGGCCTCTAGTGCACATCCTGGGGTAAGGATGATACTAAGTAGAATATTTGACTACCATCTATCATAATGTCAAATATAAATAATATCCAAAACAGAGTTTGGAAAATATGATCCCCTAAAAACTTTAACATAAAACTTTAACAGTTTCTACGACCGAGTCCTTGACCTCTAGGACACCCCAAAAGATCGGATTGGTACTAAGTAAAACTTTAGACCATGCAGCATCCATCTACAGGAACGTATTTATTTTAAATGAAAAAAAAAAACATTTCAAAAGAATCAAGGTATACGTTTGCGAGGCAAAGGCATTATGATTTTAAATTATTTATACAGCAAAACACGCGAATCACAGTTCATGGAATCAACTGTTTTTCATCTAACTCTCCCCCTTATCACGACTGTCAAGATCTTTACAATAACCAAGTTCTTTATTATGGCTACTTGTTTCCTTTACCGAAGTTTGCATATCCTAAGTACAGAGTTCAAAACTTTATTTTTACTCCTTTGGCATCGTTGAGCCCATTCAGATTACTTTGAAAATACCGCTCAAGCCAGTGCTAGAGGGCGATTGAAGGTTCGCAAACTGCAGTGTTGTGTATGAAGAGACTTGATAAAACCGAGTTTCCGATTTTCGTTCTTTCGCGTGTTCTTTGTTTCCAAAGGAAACCTTTTAGATTTTTAACTTAATTTCCAATTATAAAGCACCAAATACATAGAATAAAATATACATACACACAATAGTTTTTTTATTTATCATTTTGTAAATATAAAGCTGAACACAAAAAGTAAACATAAACTGTGCACATTAATGAATGAAATATTTCTTATGTCTTTGTATGGGCATGAAAATCAAATTCTATATCGTAAAGGTTCAGTAAAAGTCCTTTGACTCTACTGTCCTTTCGACATCACTCGGAAAGACGTTTTTTGCTTGGCGTTTAATTTTAAATGAAAATATTTTGTTCTGAATGACCATATCTTATCAGAAACCGTTTGTCTTTTCTGTTTCTGTGTTTTGTTCTCAAATATGTACCCTAAAGTTAAATTAATGGCCAAAAATTTGGTCTGACCTAAGCAATTTCTATAGTAAAGTGATTTTTTGAATTTTTGATTAAGAAAGTAGTTTTCAAGTTTCTTTGCAGAATTTGAATTATTGATGTTTCACAACAATATTGTGAAAATTTCAGAAAAATTGAACAAGCGGAACTTGTTGAAAATCTGCCTCCAAGTTACCTACCCTACAGATTTCTGCATAAGTTGCATTCATTTTTACTATGAAGAAAAGTGAAAATACTTGATGTTTTAAAAACAATGATTAGAATAGAACTTTTTGTGCATAGGTAGTTACGATAAATGGTTTTGCATTAAATCATGACAAAAGTTTGCATATTTACTTCTTCTGTGTACAGCGCCAGGCAAAAAACGACTTTCCAAAAAATGTTGAAAGGACAGTAGGTACTAACATTTTAGCAAAATTGCATGTCCGCTAAGCAATAGATCAGCCTGCGCAAATGCGCAGGCTGATCTTAGTCATTGCTTTGCGCTCAGCGGGTAGCCAAACATCTAAGCTGTCTTTAGCCAGACGACAGAAAATCTGCTTAGAATGCGTGGATGTGCTGGCCGATGTAATTCTTCGCTGGTTGCGCAAGTTTTGTAGGAAATGCTGTGCCGCGACTCATGATTAGGTCTTAATAAGCTTCAAAAATCAATATTAACCCTTAGGATGCTCATAGCAGAATTGTCAGACTTCAAAAGATTGGTATTTTTTCCTACAAATAGTACTTGGTATTTCATGAAGACAAATCACATGAAATGCCAAGTACTGTTTTCTGGGTAAAATAAAACACTCCTTCTAATTATGTTGCTAATATTTAAATTTATGCTGTAAACGGTTAAAAGCAGGGAAAATTTCCGATTTCTAAATCTTGTCCATTCCAGTTCAGTAGACAATTTAACTTGTATTTATAAACTTTTGTCAATGACCCTTCAAAATAAAAAAAATCATGCCCAAACTTTAATTATATAAAACATACTACATAAGCATAAAGTAACACAACTTCTATTTAAGTTTATCAGGAAATATACCCTGGGATTTCATTCACCCTGCATCTGTGTAAACTCTCTCTCTCTCTCTCTCTCTCTCTCTCTCTCTCTCTCTCTCACACACACACACACATAAACACACACAAAATTAGGAATATGAACATGAAACATTCCTATGCATTCGCAAAAGCACTATGACAATGATAGCTGTATTTCTGCAACAGGCCTGTCTCCTGTCCTTTGAGTTTGTTTGCTTATTCCTGTTAGTCTTTTTTCTTTGGTTCAAATTTTATTTCAATAGTCTTTTCCTCTGCTTTTTCGGCGCCTTTGATGTCAGCCTGCAACGTCATTATGCCATCTTCTGAGACTGATGACTGGAATGTTTCAACATCCACATCCTGCAAGCAAAGTAATTGTGGAATTAAGTTATCACAAATAATAATATGGTAATCACGTAAAACGTCTCCCCGAACTTCACTATAGTGTAGTTTATATTTTCTGCTCCTTGTGATCATCGAACCTCTGAAAGTTTATATGAGCCTATAGCTAAATGGCTGAAACTAGCTGCCCAGTAAGCATTCAACATAAATCTATAGCGGGCCGGTATCGGCCCCCGTCTTGATAGCTGACGGGCCGCTAACAGTCCGTTATAGATTTATGTAGAATGCTAGCTGGGTATGACCCAGAAAGCTAGATAATTTAGATGCTTTCAGTTTTGTGTGTTAATTGCTGTCAATCACCCTTTACTACTGATGGCGTTGTTTGACTCACAGACACAGTGTCATATAATAAATGTTTATGTGTATTCATAGTTAAAAATTATATATATGAAGTTATTTTTAGCAATTTCATAATGGCTAAATCTTTGTTGCTACAGTTAAAGGGCATCTTTCATTTCTGCCCACGCATGGATTTTTCTGGAACTTTGTATAATAATAACTAGGCATATGCAACCTATGAAAATGTGCTTATTAAATTATATAATAAAAAGTTGGACTCAGGATGCAACCTTGACTCACTCCCCCCATGAGCTGATACCTGTCTCCAAATAAGTATGTCATACATCTTAAGTTTAATTTAGTTTTAAGATTTTTGCACTGTGCTGAATTGTGAACACCATAGTAATTCTGTTGGTACCACAAAACATTTATATTTAATTAAAGTTAACATTTTCTGATAAACTGATTATAAAAAATCTGATTTTTTTACCAAAAAATGAAAAAAATATCAAAATTAAACTTTCAAAATTAATATGTTATAGTCTTTGTCAAGATTTCATACTACCAGGAAAATTTGCTACATATATCCTCTATAGCTGTGCCAAATTTCATAAAAAATTAAAACCGGTAACATTGTCATTTTAGACCTTGAATGGATATAGGTCGATGTTTACAAAATTGACTATTTTGTTACATTGATAAAAAACAGTAGAGAAAGGCAGTGTTATCAAACACTTCTAACACTTAACAAATCAAAGAGAGTTTAGACAACTCGGAATGAATATATCTTGAGCTACCCATTAAATTTTCATGACTTTCTATTACTTGCCTTCTATTTATATGGACTCTGACTAACCAACTATTACAAATGTAGACAGCATAACAAATTAAATCTAAAGACATTCTATTTAACAAATTAGGCTTAACAAAATCTTACACTTTAATTCATGTCAGCAAATCATTGAGCATTTTGTATAATTACTTCCCAAAAGACATAAAACTAAAATAGGTTAAAACAGGGGTATCCATTCTCACCATTACAAAAATAGGCATAAAACAGGGAGATCCATAATCTCCATTGTCATATTAAGAAGATGTGCAAATGTACTATTGCAAGTAGTTGTTGCTTGTTTGTTTGTTTGTTTGTTTTGAAGAAGGATTTGCATCCCCATCAACAGATTTTAGGATTTTTGGAGATTTGCTTCTGGACTGGTGAACTCTAACCAACTTAAGAACGCTTGAAAAGAAAATAATACCTATAGACTTAACTTCTGATATATCTATAGCTTGCTTGCAAGCCTATATTGTATTTTGAAATTATGAACACTGGATTTCTTGTCCTGTAACATGTTCAAATGTGTCACTTCAATCGGTATTTCCTGTGATCGAATTGACACTGACACTGGAGTGTTTCTCTTTGTTTCAACAGTTATCTTTGATGACAGCAGCACAGAATACTGTTTATGTGGTCTTAACTTTTGCTATCAGAAAAGAGATCTATCCTTTCTTCCTTACAGTAAGCATATATGAAATTGTTTCTGTTCTGCATAAGTTCTATTCTAGTGCACATAGTTTGACTTAAACAGCAAATTGGTGTTCTGTAGTTCTTCATGTTAAAGCTTTTAGATTTTTCCAAAGGTTGTATGACATTCATATTTTAGTCATTTGCCTAAGGACTTCCATACTAGTTTGAAACTCCGCCATATGTTAATTAACACAGGAGTTTAAAACAGCTAACTTGTGTGGTCTTAATGTGAATCTAAAGGATGTATTGAAGAGTTTTTGAACAGTTTTCATTCATTTCGTTGCAGGCAGTTCTATGGTATTTAATAAATTCTATTTTCACCTTGTCTCTGTTTTTTGTGTTGTAATACGTTTTGAAAGGAGGCTTTTAGTATTCAAGTTTTGTTTTAGTGCTTATACTTAAATTCTTTCTTCCATTGAATATTTTAGCTGAATACATTTTCATTCTTCTTAATACCAACTGCTCCTACTTTCTTTGTTGTTCCTCGCTGATCATATTTCTGAAAAGTTATTCTTTCAGTTTAGAAAGAGTACTAAAGTATTTGGTCAGCAAGTGCATAGATCTTACCTAAAGAAACAGTACTAAGCTTGCATGTGTCCATGTGACACAGACTTTAGTTGTTCATTACTGATTGTATTTAAGCTGTAGTGTTTTTTTCCAATATCATCAGTTACAAGACTGTTATCTGCTTTTTATTATCTGATAAATACTTCCACAGTCATGTATTTGAAGTGGAATCCTGTGTATACAGATACAGAGAACTTGGACTTAGTGTCTGCATGGTCCAGATCATGTAAACGAAAAGTTTTTTTTTTTTGGACATGGTGTTCAACAAGGTGCAATTCAGTCAACTAGTTATAAATGAATATGTACAATTATGGTATCAACTTCTTATACAAATCATACTATATCATGGTAATCCAAATTGAAAGCTATTGATAAGTTGACTTTTCACGATACTACTTATACATGAGTATTGGGTAATTTCATATTTTGCCGACTCAGGACTATATGTATTCAGGCTGTTCAAACAACATGTTACCGGTCTTCAATTTATATGAAATTTCATGTGTTTATTCCTAATACATATGGAAATTTTTTATGCTGAAATGGTGTCTTGACAAGAATCGGAACATGGTAAAATTGCAGATAATATCTGGATGAACACATAACCTGCAGCTGAAATATGGGACTACCGTTCAACTTACGTTATTGCTCCAACACTATTGTTAAGTACATGAAGCCATCCATAGTATCAAAACATGTACTAATGATGGCCTTAATTAATAAAACATTCCAGCATCTGAAAAATGAACTGTTTACGGTACGAAGGTTAATATTAGGGCACCCCCTGATTTGGTAGTGGCCGCGTACAAAACACCATAAATTTACAATGGAACTACATTTAAAAGCCAATGCCTCATAATCATCAGTGTTATACCCTAGGCAACCAATGTGCAGAATTTCATCCAATTCCAAGCGTGGGCAGAAACCAATGTAAATTTCCTATACCGTGTAAAAGCCCCTTTTCTTGCACACACGAAAATATACGAAAATACACTGAAGGCTATGGAGAAATCGCGTTTTTGTAAATACATTCGGCTTGTGTTTGTGCGTGTACGTGTGCTGTGTGTGTGTGTGTGTGTGTGTGTGTGTGTGTGTGTGTGTGTGTGTGTGTGTGTGTGTGTGTGTGTGTGTGTGTGTGTGTGTGTGTGTGTGTGTGTTACTCTTGATGACAGAAAAGACTGGTTCAGCAAACTCCAGTTATCTTTACTATAAACCTTGCATGTGATTTCTATTTCACAGCGTGACGACTTATCAGTAAGAAGTGAAATATTTCACGGTGTCGGAACCATTTTTAGCTCACCTGAACAACCTTCACTGAGAGCTATTGTACTACCCTCGGCGTCGGCGGCGGAGTCGGTGTCCACAAATGTTAGTTTTCTTAAAGTTTTAAGACCTCATTATTTCTTAACCTTATCACTGATTTGATTCATCTTTGTTATGATGTTACATATTGGTCCAAAATTTTGCACAGTACCTACCCCAACCCCCTAGATCAGGTTAAGGTCAAGGTCACGGACTTAGAATTTTCATATTAAAATTTTACGCCATTACTTCTAAACTAAATGATGAATTTAGTTCCTGTTTGGTATCATGATAGATACTGGTCAAAAGTTTTATCAGTACCATCAGCTCTGATAACCGTGACCTTGAGGTCGAGGTCACAGACTTAGAATTTAAATGTTAAAGTTTTTGTTAAAGTTTTAAGACCTCATTATTCCCTAACTTTATCACCGACGACTGAACTTTGGTATGATGATACTTATTGGATTGGTCCAAAATTTTGCGCAGTACCATCCCACCCCACTAGGTCAGGTCAAGGTCTAGGTCACGGACTTAGAATTTTCAAAGTTTTTTAGGATCTCATTACTTCTAAACCTAACGATGGATTTAGTTCCTATTTGGTATCATGATAGATACTGGTCAAATGTTTTATCAGCACCATCAACACTCATGACCGTGACCTTGTGACCGAGGTCACAGACTTAGAGTTTAAATGTTAAAGTTTTCGTTAAAATTTTTTAAAACCTCATTATTTCCTAACCTTATCACCGATTTGATTCATCTTTGGTATGCTGATACATATTGGTCAAAAATTTTGCCCAGTTCCATCCCCATCCCCTAGTGCATGTTAAGGTCCAGGTCACAGTCATGTCAAAATTTTTCAAGTTAAAATTTTGTCAAAGTTTTATGACCTCATTACTTCTAAACCAAGTGATGGATTTGATTTATATTTGGTATCCTGATATATACTGGTCCAGTTTTTATCAGCACCATCAGCTTTCATGACCTTGACCTTGAGGTCACAGACTTGGAATTTAAAAAGTTTTAGTTCAAGTTTTTAAGACCTCAATAGTTCCTACCTTAGTACCGATTTGATTCATCTTTGGTTTGATGAAAAGTTTGCACAGTGCAATCCCCCTCCCCACCGTCCCCCCCCCCCCCGCCCCCCACACACACAGCCCCTTAAACATGTGTCAAAATCAAGGTCACGGACTGAGGATTTTTCAGTAACAAAATGTGCAATATCAAGCGAGCTATCCTGTCTGGCGACAGGTCTTGTTATAATCTGCTTCTGGCGTTGTTCACGGACTTCAGCCTACTAAAGGGAAACAACTAGAACAAATGAAAGTATTGTTGCTATTATCTCATACTAATGACACTAACGCTGCTAATGATGAAGGACTGGATGGCGCCATTGTATTGGTTTGTGTAAACTGAAGCATTTGTTGTTTTACCTTTTAAAGAAAACAATATAACAAAACTGGCTGAACCCTTAAAGCGCCAAGCAAAATTGTAGCAGACGACATTCATTTTTTTTTTTTTTTTTTTAGAGAAAACAAGTTTTGACATTTCATGTGAATCGTCTGCCCAAGCAGACGACTCACATGAAATATCAAGACTTGTTTTCTCTGAAAAAAAAAACAATAAAAAAAATAATATAAAAATGTCGTCTGCTGCAGTTGTGATTGGCGCCTTAAGGGTTAATGAACAATATTTGCTCTTCATTCAAGAGTGCGGCGAATTCGGTAAAAAATCAGTCTTTCACTTGTGCTATACTGAATTACTGTACCATTTTCCTTCGTAACATATGGAGGCACCCAGGAAATACCACAATCACGAAAATATACGAGGGACTGAGATAGGTACTCATTACGAAAACACGCCTATTCAAATATATTGAAAATTTCACCACCAAAAACTGAAAGTTTTCATATAAAAATTCTGATATTTTTCATATTTCTGCTCAAAACATATATTATTAATACTTGTTAGAACCGCCTCGCTAAGGCGGCTCTATCGAGTACCCACAATCTATGTTTTTGAGCAGAAATAAGAAAAATAATGTTTACCCCTGTAAACCCCAATTTTACAATATAAAAGTGGGGTTTAAATGGGGGTATAAATTACATAAGTATGTTTTCGTGATGTTTAAGAAATAGATCAGCTCTAGCAGTGATTTGTTGAGTAATAAATCACTGTTTGGAGGTCAGTTGTAAAGTAGATCAAATCACGAGCGCGGAGCGCGAGTGATTTATCTTCTTACAACTGACCGACAAACTGTGATTTATTACTCAACAAATCACGCACAAGAGTTGATCTATTTCGATTCTAACACATAGAAAACGACGAAAAGGTAATTGTATCCTTTAGATTTTTCAAACTTTCCGCCATCGAATAAAGAAATCCCGCCAAAAGTTTTGACTGTAACGCTGACGTTTACATGCATTTCTTACGTTGCTGAAGTGAGAAAGACGACGTTACACAGTCTAGCGTCGTAAAAACTAAGACTGACGTCAGCAGCGTGTCGAAATGACGTCGAAAGGCGCCAGATAGCGTCGCGCGTTTCCGCCCAGTGATTTATTGCATAATATATCACTGAGTTTAACCATTGGCTATATAGGCGAGGAGTGTTAGAATTAAGAAATAGATTAGCTCTAGCAGTGATTTGTTGAGTAATAAATCACTGTTTGGAGGTCAGTTGTAAAGTAGATCAAATCACGAGCGCGGAGCGCGAGTGATTTATCTTCTTACAACTGACCGACAAACTGTGATTTATTACTCAACAAATCACGCACAAGAGCTGATCTATTTCGATTCTAACACATAGAAAACGACGAAAAGGTTATTGTATCCTTCAGATTTTTCAAACTTTCCGCCATCGAATAAAGAAATCCCGCCAAAAGTTTTGACTGTAACGCTGACATTTACATGTATTTCTTACGTTGTTGAAGTGAGAAAAACGACGTTACACCGTCTAACGTCGTAGAAACTAAGACTGACGTCAGCAGCGTGTCGAAATGACGTTGGAAAGGCGCCAGATAGCGTCGCGCGTTTCCGCCCAGTGATTTATTGCATAATATATCACTGAGTTTAACCATTGGCTATATAGGCGAGGAGTGTTAGAATTGTTATTTTCTCTGTTATCTTTATTTTGTCACAATGTTAGTTAAAATATGAAAGCAAACTACATGTACACAATCATGTGGCAAATCAAAATTTTGGCAAAAAAACCTACCTCAGGGACTTCAAACTCTCTGCTGAATTCCCTAGCCACGTAGCCATGTTCATCTTGTTTCTGTTCGTGTTTTCCCGTAATGGTCAGCTTGTTCCCAACGAGCTTCACATTCAGTTCCTCAGGCGAGTAGTGCTGAACATCAACTTTAACCTCGAAACTTTTGCTGTCATACCGAACCTGGGAAGATATATGAAAACCAACTGAACTGGGCCATCCCAGTTAGCATTCTGCTTAACTATATCGGTGTTACGACCGAGCACTCCTTCGATTATCTGCCTTGGCAGGTTACGCATAGCATCTAAGTGTACACTCAATCTCTGACAACTGCGTCAGAGAGTTGACTCTTTGGCTCAGTGGTTAGAGCATTGGATTTTTAACCGGGAGGACCGGGTTCGATTCCCACGAGAGTCGGGAAATTTTTTCAGTTATGCTTCTTTCCTTTGTTGCGACCTCCATGTCGTAAGATGGGGGTGTTACGACCGAGCACTCCTTCGATTATCTGCCTTGGCAAGTTACGCATAGCTTCTACGTGTATACTCAATCTCTGACAACTGCGTCAGAGAGTCGACTGTTTGGCTCAGTGGTTAGAGCATTGGATTTTTATCCGAGAGGACCGGGTTCGATTCCTACGACAGAAGTGGAGTTGTTTTTTTTATTCAGCTATGCTTCATTCCTTTGTTACGGCTTTCATGTCGTAAGAATCGGACGCCTGTCGGGCAAACAGGACTCCTATCGAGCCGATAATGGTCCGATGTATATCTAAGCAGAGTGCTAGCCGGGATGTACTATCGGACCGATATTAGTCCGAAGACTCCTCTCCGGCCGATAACGGTCCGATATAGATTTAATCTGAGTGCTAGCTGGGATGTGCTATCGGACAATTATCAGCCCGACAGGACTCCTCTCGGGCCGATAACGGTCCTTAACAGATTTAAGCAGAATGCTATCTAGGATGTGCTATCGGACCGTTATCAGTCCGGCAGGGACTCCTCCCGGCCCGATAACGGTCCGATATAGATTTAAGCAGAATGCTGGCTGTGATGTACTTATGACATATTGCATTTACTTTAAATATTGGTACACCAAATGTGTACATACGTTTGTGTTTTGGTAAGTAACCCAGCTAGCATTATACTTTAATATATATAGGCCCGTTATCGGCCCGTCAGGGATTCTGTCGGGCCGATAACAGTCCGATATAGATTGGGTAGAATGCTAGCTTGGAAGAAACCATACATAGATACTCAAACTATCAAGAGGAGTTAGCACCAGAGGAATTGTTAAGGAGGTGATAATTTTGGAATAATTTTTCTTATTTCTCCATAAAAACATATGTTGTGGGTACTCATTAGAAGCGCCCCGGTGAGGCGCATCTAATGAGTACCACAACATGTTTTTATGGAGAACTGTAGAAAATTATCCCATAATTATCATCAAATACTCTTCCTTAAAAATTCCTTTGGTAAGCACTGCACAAATTAACAGCATCATTGACGCATTTTGTAACTGGTAAAAATGCGTTGCAAGGGCATAGCAAGACAGGAATTATATCAACGCACACCCAGGAAAAGTTTGGCAGGAAAACAATTCCCTATAGAGTAGCCTATGACTTCCAAAACGGGGTGGGGCCCAGGGGTGGGGATACTCTAATTTTTGTCTGCTACATAGACTAGGACTATTATTTTGGGTTTAGAATTTTGAACTTTACTATTTTGGGGATAAACACTAGATGCTGGGGCCCAGCTTAGGTAGCAGAAAATTCAGAGTACCCCCCCCCCCCACCACCCCCCCCCCCCCCCCCCCACACACACACACACACCCCTACCCTGGGGATCTGTGCTACTCTTAAAAGAAAGCATTTGCTCCCCGAGCAAATTCTTTCCTTTAAGAGCAACCCCTGTGATATTTTATTAAAAGGCTGAAAACATATTTTAGGTAATCTCTATTGCAAAGATTACGCACATGTGTGGCGTGCGTGATGTAATAAGCGCTAAGCCTTTGCGTTGGACGTTACAGAGCACACGTGGAGACACAGAACGAGAAGTTCAGCGTGATAAAGACCAAAAAATTGAAAAAAATATATGTATATATATATATATGAATACCTGTTCAACTTCTGACCGGGCCGCCGTTTCTGCGCAGTGTCTTGGTCTGACGTAATAATGATCGAAGAACCTTGGCGTCATCATACGTCTCATCATGTCTTCAAACCCCGCTTCCATGTCCCGAAGGGACCTCTACGCCGAAAAGGGCCTCCTCCTGGAAAACCTCGGAAAAAGTCCGGCAAGACATCATCCCAGTGGGAGTGCCTCCTCTCCCTCCATGGAGTCTGTATTGGAACGTCCCTCTTCGTGGACATTCGTTTTCCCAGTCTCAAACATACCGGCCGATACTGCCTGCCAAATCTGGGAACGATCCGACAAAACATGGCGTCTGTATATAAGATGTTTATTTCCTTTATTATATAGAACACAACACAGTTATATCACGACAGCGAAGTAAATGCGCATTTCAATCGAACCAGTATTTATAATTTTCTGATGTAAACATCGAATTTTCTACATCACAGGGTCAAGGAAAGAATGTTCTAGAGAGATCACGTAGTCAAAGGGAAATAATCAATGTGGAGAAGAAATGTGTTTATCTTTAAAGAGTTGCATATCTTTGACCGTGGAGTTGATTAGTGAGGACCAGAGATCAATAAAGACACCGTAGTACGAGACAATTTGCATGAAATGCCAAATCCAAAAACAAAATAAGTAACTCAAAAGATATCAGTTTGTCGTCTGCTGAATTTGCCCAGAGAGTGGCAATGGTTAAACTGCTGGATAAGTGGCAAACGGTGTAGACCAGACTCAACCTTTCACTTTTTGTAATCTCTCGAAGATGCTTTTAACGCTTACAGCGCCAATCTCACAACTCGAGCGACTTTATATATATATATATATATATATATATATATATATATATATATATATATATATATATATATATATATATATATATATATATATATATATATATATATATAACAATTATTTCCACTGAAAAATTAAAAACAAATAAAGGAATGTCATCTGCTATAAATTGTGCTTGGCGCTTTAAGGGTTAACACACCCCAGTTATATGGAGACGGTGGGTGACAACGACAGGCAGTGGAAGCTGAACCAGGGACATCGCCACACTAATCATTCGGCCAGTATAGGAGGACCATTTATAAGTCCTTTCCCAGTCAGCATTCTACGTAAATCTATATCGGGCCGTCATCGGCCCGTCAGGGTAGCTGACGGGCCGATGACGGCCCGATGTAGATTTACGTAGAATGCTAGCTGGGTTTCTACTCTCAGGGCTAATCAAGCAGACAACAAATAATGATATTTTTCTTATTCTTTTCCAGAAAACAGGATTTGGCATTTCATATAAATTGCATGAAATGTCAAGACCTATTTTCTAGGAAAATAAGAAAATATTTCAAAATGTCGTCTGCGGAAAATTTTACTCCGAGTGCTAGGTGTTAAGCATAGTTTATTTGTATTAATTTACATATAGCAATACAAAAGAGGTGGTTCTTTTTAAAAGGCATTTGTGAGACGTTACATTAGAACTGTGCTCAAACAGGTTGAAAAGTTCCGCTGCAACGTTCTCAAAAAACTTCTCAACAGGTTCGTGGATTTTGTAAAGCGTATAATTGAAGATGAAAAGGATCATCAGCAGGGTTCACAACGTTTCACAAAGATGAATAAAATTTTCAGAAAGCAACAAGAGAAAAATAACAAGACGTAGTAGCCAAGATATTTATTTGCCTACAATACTTGTAAGGCAAGGATTTGGTACAGTATTAGATAAGTTGAGGTAATTATAACTGTCCCAGAACTGAACACCTCTAGACTTGTGTAGGCTGGTTGTGTATGGGATGCTGTTGATGTTCAGTAATATTCCGTCAGTGCTAAACCGTGGCCAAACCAGTGAAAGTGAGTTGATGTTGACGTCATTTGACTGAAATCTTTAACAAAAATAAACAGTCGTTACGTGAGAAAATGCACTATTGGACACGCTCTTGCCTCGCTCTGAATAGGGGTCTACTCTAAAAGGAAAGAATTTGCTCCCATTGGGAGCAAATTCTTTCCTTTTAGAGTAGACCCTTTTTTCAGAAGGGGTTGAGTATGCAGGAAAACAAACAGAAAATCACAAAAATTTGTCTCCCTTTTAGGTAATGCCGAAAAACTAACGAGTGTATTAAATCCTCTGGTCTTTTTTTTTTTTTTTTTTTTTTTCCTCGTTTGTATACTGAAAAGAAAACGAAACGCAAGGTAAAGTTTTGTTTAGATGCAGGGTCAGATGGAACAACAAGTTACTGATTATTTTGGGGTGAATGTGTCCACTACTGAACGTCTTGTAACATGTTTAAGGGAGACAGGACGTGTTGACGGTCGACCGCGGTCTGGGCGTCCACGCGAGACCTCGCGACGTCAGGACAGAGTATTCGTTTCCCGCACTTGCGCAATCGCCACCTAACTGCCACCGAAACTGCTCTTATTATCGTAAGCACTCATCATTATCACGTTCACCCCGGAATTCTGAGAAACCGACTGGGTGAGGCTGGTATTCGGGTACGCCGGCCATATGTTGGTCCTCCCCTAATTCAGGCACATCCCTTGCGTTGTGTGGCGTGATTGACAGCACATACCCAAATAAGATTTTCGGTATGGCAGTGGGGACGGGTCCTTTTACTTACGAGGCCCGTTTCACCCTTTATCGCCCAGATGGTCGACGTCACATCAACCGACAGTGCAGGGAAAACTTCGCCGATGCTTGCGTTGTTGAAATGAAAAGACTTTGGGGTTGTTCTGCTATGGTCTGGGGAGGCATTTCTCATAGTGTAAAATCACAGTTGATTGTGATATCGGACAATGTAACAGCAGTAAGGTACAGGAATGAAGTCCTCCGCCCCGTTTCAGTCCTCTTGTGCAGCAACGCCAATTGATTTTACAACATGATAATGCCCAGACCTACGTAGCCAGAGTTTGTAGTAGCCTAGCTAACCATAACAATATCCCACTCGACCGGCCACCATACAGTCAAGGTTTGTCCCGACTGAGCATCTGCGTGACGCACTGCACAGGTGGGTACGGAGGCGCCGGGATATCCCCAATCCTCACCCCTCTCGCAGTTGAGAAATGCATTGATAAGAGAGATAATTAAAATTCCAGTGAGGCGGATCATTGCATTAATGAATTCCATGTAGAAGAGAATAAGGGCGGCGACAGTAGAAAGAGAGGGCACACCAGATACTGATTCAGTCCATTTTCATTTTCAGTTATGGTGGGTACCTTCCAACGCACTTTAATTACTGGCGAGTTGTTAGTCATAAACCAATGAAAATTGAAATATTTGTTCAGTAGAGGTGTTGCTTTAATAACATATTAAAATATGTCATATGCATTTGAAAACATTATTTTAATTCAGCTTAAATATTTACCGCGCGTTTCTTTTTCACTTCAGTACATATATTTCTCAAAGTCTTTACTTCAAGTTGTTGGAATTTGGTTACTATTCCTACTGAGCTGACATCACATTGCTGTTACTGATGACCAAGTGTCAATGCCACAGGCTTGGATATTTTAACATTACATAAACTTTGCGTCGAAGTTTTACATTAAGTTTTTTTTTTTTGTTTATACAGTCGAATATCGCTAATTCGAAGTCCAAATGACGCTCTTAAATTCTTCGAGATATCCGTAGCTCGACATAACAGATTTGCAGAATTGAGGAAAAAATAAATCGAACAATCACATTTCACAAATGAATAAATAATTTGACTCCTGAAGCTAGAGATATATTAAAAATATTGTTGAAAAAAGAGAAATTGCTACTTAGGACTTGAAGTTGTTGATATGGTCTTAAAGTCACCATATTCCTCAAAAATATACATTTTATTATCCAAGAAAGGCTTAATAAATTGATATATAGTATTAATATGATCATAAAATTGACATCTGACAGCCTATAAATTTCAGTTAGTCTCTTGTTTTTAACTGGATCAAACATGAAATGATTTTTTATCGTTGCCAACATTAATTCAGAAATACGATAAAATAATCATTTCATTTCAAGAACGAGAGACTAACTGAAATTTTGAATATGTAATTTGACTCCTGAAGTTAGAGATATATTGAAAATATTGTGGAAAAAAGGAGAAATTGGGATCAATTCTCCTCTTTTCCAAAACATTTTGTTGCTAGATTTCTATGTCAAAACATGGACCAGATTTTCACTTGGAGATAAGCGGTTATTCGAGATAAGCGTAGTCGAGATAACGGGAGTCGATTGTACAACCATGTGTTATTCAAGACCAACAACCAAAGCTGACTGATACTTGTTTCTGTTTCAAAATGCTAAAAGCGCTGACGCTCGAAGTTGGAGTACAGAGCGGACTTGTTCACGTTTCAAGAACGATAGATAGTTTATACTAACCCTTCTTTTGCGAAGCCAGCCCATAGGGCCATAGTTGCTCTGCTGACCTCTTTGTCTGTCTGCGACCATTGCTGATACTGCCCCCAAGTGGATGGGCACGTGACCTTGCTGGTACCCGGACAAGGTGTGCTGCCGAAGAATGGGCTACCAAACTGGTAGTAGAGCTCGTCTGCGTGAGGCACTCCTATAAATCAGGTACCAGAGATTCAGATGCCCTAATATACAAGTTTCAGAAAATGGTTTGATACTTTGAGGTGAAATTACCCTCCGTTTGGGTTATTTTATTTTCAATTTCGGCTACAAGCATGATTGAAAACGTTGGCAGACGATTCATATGAAATGTCAAGACTTATTTTCTGTGAAAAAATTAAAATATGCTGCAAATTTTGTTTGGCGCTTTCGGAGTCAACTTCTCGACACTGCGATAAACAAAGATGAGGACTCGACTATAAGCGAAAGTCAATACAAAAGAAAAACAACACTTATGGCAGGGTGTCTTAAGAATGCTGCCATTGATGAATCAACCTACCCATCCATTCTGGATGTATACTGTTTTTTGATCGGTATGTAAAATCGTACAGCCAGACTTTCACTCCCTGCGCAGACAACTTCTCTGACATCTTGATATGAGGCGCAACATACCCGTAGTCAGAATTCATCTGGAACAAAATGATTGCAACACATAACAGATCTGTCGAGGTACACACTTTATATCATTTTCATTGTTTCGGCAGATGACAATGAAACATAAACTGGTAAAATATTAGACAATTAAAGCATACATATACATGCATGCAAATACAGTCGACTCTCGTTATCTTGAAGTCCAAGGGACTCTCTGAAATACTTCGAGATATCCGTACCTCGACATATCAGAATTGCAGAATTGGGGAAAAAATAAATCGAACAACCACATTTAACAAATGTAGATATAATTTGACTCTTGAAATTCGAGATATATTGAAAATATTGTGGAAAAGAGGAGAAATACTCTTCTTTTCCACAATATTTTGTTACCTGTTGTTAGATTTTCATCTTTAGGCAGGAACCAGATTTTCACTTCAAGATAAGCGGTTATTCAAGATAAGCGAAGTCGAGATACCGAGAGTCAAGTGTAGTACAGGATAAAATATGGCTTGAATAGGTAGTTTGCTAACTATGCTACGTAGCCAAGTTAGTCAAGGGCGGTAATTATCAGCTAAAAACTGATGATCAGTAAAAAGCTTTGTTAACCTTTTAGTATATTCGTATTTTATGTATTTTCCTGATTAGTTATTATATTTATTTAACATTGAGTGTGTAGAATTTTCAAACTTTCATTGAGAACTTGTATGTTCTTGAAACATTAAATGTTCCATATTCCTCAAAATAGACAGTTTTATCCAAAAAAGGTTAAATAAATTGATACATGGTACTAATGCGATCATAAAATGTGGCATCTTACAGCCTGTAAAATTGCAGTTAATCTCTCGATTTTGAGTGGATCAAAAATGAAATGAGTTAATGTTGGCAACACTAATTCAGAGATGCGATTGAAAAAAAAAATCATTTCATCTCAAGAACGAAAGATTAACTGAAACTTTACAGGCTGCCAAGAGCAACATTTTGTGATCGTATTAATACCATATATCAATTTATTATCACAGAGTAGCCAAAATTCCCAACATTCAACATGAAATATCTCGCGATGTAGATGATCTACATGCATGCAAATGTGATAAATCAGTTATACAATGGTTGTGCGCATGTACATGCGATAATGCACTCGCTCACGCTCGTGCATTATCGCATCGTACATGCGCACGAACCATGGTATAACTAAGACTTAAACCTTTATTGGATAATAAAATATCTATTTTTGAGGAATATGGGTCGCTGGGGAAAAAATCAAATCGGAACAAAAAATGAAGTATATGTATTTTTTGTTACATCCAAAGTAGCCCAGGTATCAATCTTTAAGGGTAATTTACCAGTTGAGTCCCTTTCAGCTGCATCATATAAGGACACCATATTGAAATAATTGAACTGGTCTTTATTGCTGGCTATTGTTTGATACTTAGAATGCATCGTTTTAATTTTAACGCATTTAAGCCTGACATCCCATAAAAGGATATTGGCAGTGTAGACCCAGATCAGACGCCGCTGTGCGCGGCGTCTAATCAGGGTCTACACTGTTTGCATTAAGTTCAGAAATGTTTACAAAACATGGCTATAATAAAAGCTAACAAGACACCCCTTATATAGGACCTGTCCAAAGAGTTATGGTAGAAGAATCCACTAGGCATAAATGGATTAATCGACTCAAAGAATACAAATGAAACTGTCGGCCTCGGTGGCTCAGTTAAATGCGCCGTCCGACTGGAGACCAGGAGGTCGCGGGTTCAACCCCCGCCGAGGTCGGCAACATTCTTTCGTGGAGATTGATCATGAAGTATTTTCTACGGTCATTCTCTCCCTTCCGCTGATTCAAGAAGGGCAGTTGTCAGTTTCTGGCGAAAGAATGTGTACAATACTGGTTAGCCGCTTAGAGGACTAAACCTGCCCAGTAAACGTGTGGTTAGGTAAACTAACCGCGCTCGACATGACCCCATTGAGTTGACTGGGCCGTAAAACTTCAACACAAACAAACAAACAAATGAACTACCCATGAAAGGCCACAATAAAAGAGCTCAGCACTCCCGATTCACCAAAAGAAAAGGAGATGTGGAACAAATAAAACAAGACCTCAAACAAAGACATGAGACACTAACACTATCCGTTTAACCGACGCACAAACATAGCAGTGCGAATGAGGTGGTAGACTGGATCCAGTATCTAGTTACTAAATATTTAATCCACTAAAGTAAAACCAAAATAATATGATGACTAAAAGCTGGTCACTAGTTACTATAGTCATGAATCATTTTGGTTTTATTTTAACGAATTATTAAACAGGACTAAAAAAGTAAATATTTAGTCACTGGAGACTAGAGCTAGTCTAACGAGGAAGCAGAAAAACTAGGCGGAAGGGATGAGAGGTGGTAAGCATACTGAGTAAGCGTTTCGACAGACGACATTTTAAAATATTTTCTTATTTTTCTCAGAAAAAGGGTTTTGACATTTTATACAAATTGTCTCCACAGAAGACCTGAAAAAAGCTGACATTTCAGGCAAATTGTCTCATATTTTTTTTCAAGAAAGTAAGTTTTCAAATTTCATGCGAATTGTCTCATTAGGAGACAATTCGAACGAAATGACAAAGCCTATTTTCCGGTAAAAATAAGAATAATATCATCTGCTAAATTAGCCTAGAAAGTGGTAAAGGTTAAACCAGTTTTACTCGCGGGAAACCTCACCTTTATCTACTGAAGCAGCCCCAGACATTAACCCATTTATGCCGAGTGGATTCTTCTACCTTAACTCTTTGGACCGGTCCTTTTCCAGTAAAAGGGATGTCTGGCTAGTTTTTATTATTACCGTGGTTTACAGAAATTCCTGTACTTAATGCAAACAGTGTAGGCCCTGATAAGATGCCGCGTTCTGCAGCGTCTGATCTGGCTCGGGCCAATGTCCCTTTTATGGGATACCAGGCACACACATAAAAAAATCAGAAAACAAAAAACATGAAAGTTACATCAATAACTGTTTCCCGGTTTTTCTTGAGGTCATGGCTGCTTGGTGGATAGACGCAAAGCATAGCGGCATCCATGTCATCTGCATTGGTTAGATATCGTCTGCTTTTAGCGTAGAAGATTTGTTTGACTTGGTGTTTTGTTAGACCGCTGGCAATTCCAGGGACATTAAAAGACACAAATCGCGAGAATCCAGAAAAACCGCAACTTTTATATGAGCCAGCACCAGAGAAAATGGTACTCATCACATGGGCGACCAGCAAAGGCTCTGCCGAGCCTGCGCATAAGCGCAGTCTCGCCAGAGCCTTTGCTGTTCGCAGACATGTAGTATAGACCTTGAAGAAGAGTCAGGCAAAAATACGCATGTCTGAAGCCCTGATAGGAGGCTGTGCATGCGCATTTGAAGAACCACAAACCGGAAGCCCATAAGGTCCCTTTTTTGTGTGTGCCAGCTCATATATGCTATTTAATTCTTTACATAGTAAGTGGATCAAAAGTTGCAGAATAATATCTTTTTCCTCAAATTATTTAATTCTATATAAAATATTAAGACCAGAGGCTGTGGAGTATTTGGTTAAATCTTATTTATTATCATCAATTATTAATCAGCTGAGTAATTATTGCTCAAAAGTGTGCCAAACAGCCTGCATCATACCAATGCAATGTTTGGCATGATTTTTACACGGTTTTTGCCCGGGCTTTATACACGGGTAAATGAAAGTTACAAGGATTTAGGGGATAAAACCGAGGGGTTCAGGAGGGCCAGTATTTTATGGTATAAACCGGGCCAATATTTAACAGAATTAACCAGCTGATGAGACTTTAAACACAGTGATGCTTCTTCTGTTTGGTGCTCAGAGTATATCAAGATACCTGCAAATGTTGGAGCTACATTTCCATTCAAACAAAGCAATATTAAAAAAAAGTCAGTAATTAACTGCATGGTGAAGCAAGCAACATGAAACAAAGCTACTCAAAAAAAGGTTTTATTGACAATGAACACTTTAAAAGTTGAAAACAAAAAGTTGATCAATAAAAGTGTTATCAAATAGGTTTTTTACATTGACCCTATTACGGGTCTTCGGCCAGTCGTACTGGCCTTCGGATGGCTGCATTGGCCCTCGGCTTTGCCACGGGCCAATACAGCAATGCAAAGGTCAATACGACTGCCCTCGGACCTGTAACAGGGCGGCCAATATGAAAACAACCATTTAATAATATTATAATATGTTACAAGATATACAATATGACATGCAAAGTAACATTAGGATCAGAACGAAAGCTAGTCTTATTTAGTTCTCCTAAAAAGTGTTTAAATAAAATATAACAGCCAAGTGTGCTGCCTTTATTTTATTTGCATCAATCAGATGAGTTTAATACAGTTCCTTGGGCAGCGCCATGCGAAAACGTCTCTTCGCGTATATGCGGACAGCGAAGACCCTGATTAGCCTGCGCATCCGCGCAGTCTGATCAGGACCTTCATTGTCCGCGAACAGAATAATTGGATAATACAGAATGTATGAATGAAAAGCAAAGGCCAGAATGATATTTTGCACATGCGCAGTACGATCTGAATCTGCGCATTTGGTGCATGTTCGAAGGCACTTTTCATTTGACGCGGCCACACAATATGTACAATAGCAAGCATGCATGCATGCATTTCTTGCACACTAGTACAAAACTGGGGTCAAACTCATGAGCACAGGTAATTATTGACATTTACCTGGCATTTACATAAAGCTGTTGTTACTCCAAAGGGTCGAACCTAAAACAATGTGTCATTGAATGAAAGTGTTTTTCTGAACGTATTCTTTTGCAAAATTATGATTCAGCTATGTTTTTAGTAAAGAATTCGCATGATTTTCACAACATAGTACTATTTACTTTCGTTTTTGAGATATAAGGCAAAATGCCAGTTTTTATAGCCAGCAAGCCAGTCTATCCCAAGATGCGAAGCACAGCAAAATTGACTGAGTCAAAAGCATGTGTAAGAAATTGTTAGCTACGCAAAGAAACAAACGTGACAAAAATAAGCTGATAGTTGTTCAATAGCAACAAGCAAATCTTCAAACTAGGCAGAAAAAAAGCCTGTAAATCTGGTTCAAATGTTATTTTATTTGGTTTATTGTTAGAAACTGCACGTACCCAGCGGCCATCACATCCCCTCCCCATACGCTCTGCCCATTTCTTATAATTCCAAATTGGTCATATTTACGTTGAAATATGGGCAAAATATCTCATTTTAGAATTTTGCGCAAAGAAAATAGTTCCAAGATTCCTGCTCAGTGGATTTATTAACGTATAAATCCTGTTTTCAAATTGTTCTTGACCAATCAAATTGCGCTAAATAAGAGTGAGCCTGTTGAATTGGAATTATTAACCCTTGTCATGCTGAATATATTAAGATTCCACGCCCACTTATAATCATGATTTTCAGCCAGTCAGATTAGTTGGTCCAGGTTGTTGATTCAAATTCACATACAAAACGACAAACAGTGCAGATCCAGATCAGTTGGTTTTTTCGGAAGCTAACTAATCTGGATCTACACTGTTTGCAAAGGCAGATCATATCCGGGTTCAGCAGGACTAATTGGGGAGGAGGATAACTTAAACTCGGAAGCAAAGAAGTTTCTGCAACAATAAAATGTTTAAAAATCCTTTTCTATGCCGGTAAACAGGGAATGTCCCTTTTTTTATGCCGGTAAACAGGGAATGTATAGAAGGATAATTGATGCACAACGTGTGAAAAAGATCCTTATGCCATATGCGAATATCGAAGGTCCAGATGAGCGTAGGCATCCGTGCAGTCTGGTCTGGACATTCTCTGTTCGTTGATATATACTACAGTATCAATTGATTATGTAAGCGGACAACGAAGGCCCAGATCAGCCTGGGCGCAGGCTGATCAGGGTGTGCGTTGTTCATAAATTGCACAGGGGTCCATTTCATGCGTTGCGCATCACATGGTTATATGATATTTGCTGTTCATGTAGAAATATATCTTGCGGTTTGGTGTAGGGAATCAAGCGTGTCATGTCCGTAAAATAAGCCAAATCCTTGCTTGCAGTTGTTTCCCCATTGACCACCGTGAGCTTATCGATAAGATTACCATTTACCTATGTTTTTCTCAAGGCCAGTTGTATTGTATGAAACCTGTAAATTTAACAATACGGTAAATTTCCTAAAATTTCGAACACTTTATTCCATACTCTTTTGGCTTAAATTTTGCTTTTTATGCAGCAGTTTCTTTAAATATTTAGTGGAATGGCAAACAGTGTAGACCCTGATCAGACTGCTCCTTCAGGAGCAGTCTGATCAGGGTCTACACTGTTTGCATATGTCATTTTGTCAGACGTTTTAGTGTTCGAATTTGTAGGATATTTTTGTTTATTTAGCAGTGTGGAGAAAGAGCGTTAAGTTAACAGCGTTTTATTACTTTACTATTTTAAAGTATAGTGAACAATCTGAAAGAAACGTAAAACATGCTGCTTTTGTATAGTCTGTCTCATCTGAATGCGTACGTGATAAAAATAGATCGCTTGTTTGCAAAGAACGAACAAAAGAAAGACATGAAGTCTTTTGGGTAGAAAATGCCATTTTATTATATAAAATGATTGTCGGAATGAAAGTGTGATTGCGACTTATCAAAACAACTGTCCGGTTAGTTTTTTTGCATCAAATAAGTTTGTAAATGATTAAATGTTGTAATTAATGGCGGGTGGAAAATTTGCATTCAAAAGATATTTGAGTATATTTTTATGTGCTAAAGTATAACAACCTATTGTTTGCGTTTTTAGATTAAAGAAAATTTAACTTAAGGTCAGTAAGAATCGAAATATGATGCCTAGACATAATTAGGAGTGCCGTTTGTTGAATTAAAAATAAATAAAAAAAAAAACAAAAAAAAAAAACATAACGATCGTTCCTTTGAGAAATATTCGTCTCGCCTACAAAAATATAATATTGAATTCAAAATTCATGATAATTCTTATAAAACAAAAACAAAATCAGTGGTGACACTATCATAATATCTTAAAATCCACATGTGCATTCGGACTTCGAAAAACTCCTGCTATTTTATTCACACTGATAAAGAGTCCAGCCCTGATTTTCGGGAATCTCGGGAAGCAAAAAGACAGATATGAATATATACAATGTATACATACAATTGTACAGTTCAGAAAAGGAGGAAAGTAGTCATAACAGGAAACAAAAAATAATAATTGAAATGAAAAAATGTTTGTAGTTGTTTAAAATGTGAAGATTCGCTTTTCTGTCAGCTTTTCTCGTTTTAGTAAGCCATTTGCATACCAGTCTCCCTGTAATATCTCGGGAAGCATGAAAACATCAAAATATTTTAATAAAATTTATATCATTATAAAGGAAATACGACTGCTTTTCTTAACATAACAGGAAAAATATGACATTTGTATAGAAAATATCATATATGAAATATTAGTTTGCGTTCCTTATGGATTCCATTGTAATTATTAGACAGTTAAGTGTGTTCACACCTTTCTACGGAAACCGATAATTTTCGGCTATCTCCGGCGCTATGATGTAGATAGTTGGGTATGCGTACATTGGCCATGTTCTCAAGTTGTTTATATTATTTTATCTCTTCATAAATACAACGAAACGTTACCCAGTTCAGCAGCCAGTTCTTGCGGAACATATCCTGTCATGACGGCAACATCTTTATTAAAGTCACCTTTCTCCAGCAAGACTTCTGGAAGATCGTTGATGAAGTAACCATCCACTCGAGGTGCAAACGTACCAATCATTGGAGGTGCCTGAATTGCAGATTACTTGCTATATTGTACAGTCAAAAAATCCTCTGCTGTCCTTTCAACGTTTCAGAAACTCGTTTTTGCTTGGTGCTTTACAAAGAAAAAATAAGTGGACAAACTTATCTCACGACTTAATGCAAAACATTTTATCATAACTACATATGTACTAAGAGTTTTATTCTACGCCTCGGTCTTTAAAAATCAATTATTTTCATTATTTTCCATAGTGAAAAGGATTGCAATATGTGCAGAAATCGGTAAGGTAGGTAACTTGAAGGCAGGTTTTCAACATGTTCCGTTGTTCGGTTTTGTTTTGTTTTGTTTTATTTTTTCTGAAATTTGCATAATATTGTTATGAAATATCAACAATTAAAACTCAGCAAATAAAACCAAAAACTGTTTTTAGAGGGTAAAAGGTCCAAACAATTAGTCAGATTAATATTGGGCCATAAATTTTATTTTAGGATAACTATTTGAAAACAAAACACAGGAATAGAAAAGACGAATGGTTTCTGATAAGAACAAAATATTTTCACTCAGAATATAATGCCAAGCAAAATAAAAAGAAAAAAGAAAAACAAAGAAAAAAAAGAAAAAAACAAAAAAAAATTCTTTTCATGTGATGTCGAAAGGACATTAGGCTCAAAGACCTGATAGATTTTATAGGCTTCTAATAGAATAGGAATAACAGAAAAATCTTAGCCCTCAGTACACTAAAGACAAACATGATAACTATTTTTTTTGTTATTTTACTTAAATATAGGGCTTGACATTTCATGTGCATTTGTATAAAATGTCACAGCCTACTCAGAAATTTTAAACACATTCATAAGTTGTAAAATTGACTTGTTGAAAAGAGGTATGAGGTAAAGAGTAAAGGATGTGAATATTTAGGGTTGATATGGTATTCCAAATTTACCCGAAATTTATCCAAAACTTCCTATGAAAATGAAATTTTGAGTAACATGGGGTTTCAGTGGGGGTTCGACTAAACCCCCGAAATCCCTCTGAATTCGCTCCTGTATCGTAGTATAGGGACGTTGACTAAAAAACAATACCAAGTAAACATTTAATCAAAAATATGATGCTGTGCCTGTACCATGAAGTAAGATGCAAAACTATTTAGACAGAATACACTTGGTAGATACGCTGCCATTTTATACAAGGGAGGCAACTTTTTTGGCTTCTTGTTTATGTTCCTTCACACCAAACCCTTCTGAAAAGAGGCTTACTCTAAAACGAAAAGCAAATTCTTTCCTTTTGGAGTAGACCCCCTTTCGGAAGGGAGGTAAATTAGTTCTGATAGAATTATCTCTTCTGAAAATTATTATTACTATTATTATTTGAGCGCTTCTACTGACTACCAACAATAAAAAAAAAAAAAAAAAAAAAAAAAAAAAAAAAAAACGCCATTCTCGGAGTTATTGGTACTGACATTAGAACTTACATACCCCTGTATAAGTGCGAACTAGGTCTTTTGCCAACTTTCCACGCAGACAGTGAATCATAACGGATGAAGAACTGACCGAACAGCCGACTTTCTGCGCCAAGACCTTAGTGTACGTGCTGACGTTGTGAGGCGGTCTGTATATGGCCCAGGGGCTCAGAGCACAGCCACTCTGAGGAATCACAGCTTGGAACAATCCTGGTGTATCGAACACAGAAAAATAAATAGATTTGATATACCGTATTTACCCTAAGTATTCGGACACACGACTAAGCAAAAAATGCAGATCCATGTCAGAAGACGCAGAACGCAGCGTTTGATCAGAATCTAAACTGTTTGCCATTCAAGCATGAATTTTTAGACATAGTAACAAACACTATAATTGACTTCTCAATTTTAGGACGAATGCTTAGAGTAAATACGGTAATACATAAATGTTATTTCATCATCATCATCATCATCATCATCATTATTATTATTATTATTATCTTGTTGTTGCTGTTGTTGTTGTTGTTGTTGTACAAACTCCACTGGCTCAATGATCAGATAAAGTTGTTATGGTTATTTCTTTAATAAGTTGCAAAAAGCATAAAAACAACGAAAAAAATTGATTCATAGTACACTGATGAAAAACATTTTGCACACAAATGATTTATTTTTTTTTTTTTTTTTTTGTTATTGTACGTTGAAAACAGGACGACATTTCATGCGAGACGATTTGCATTAAATGTCAAATCCTATTTTCAACGTACAATAACAAAAATATTATAAATTTGCTAATAAGAATTCAAAGCATTTTAACACCAAAGGTTTGCATGCTAAACTTTTTGCAAGTGTTACATGATGGTTATTCAAGAAACAACACTAAACAAAAACTATTTATTTATTTATTTACTTATTTATGCAAATATATGCAAATGTATGCAAATTTATTCATTTAGGATCGACTTACCCTTGGACAGTGGAGAGAACATGTGTAACGACACGCTACCTCCACCAGCGCTCTGTCCAAAAATGGTAACCCTCGTTGGATCTCCACCGAAGTTGTTGATGTTGTTCTTCACCCACTTCATCGCAAGTGCTTGGTCTAAGAGCGCATAATTACCAGGTGCCACGTCGTCATCCGTGGAGAGAAAGCCTAATCAGTAACTAGAAATGTTGGTTTGTACAATACTATGCCCCCATCTATATGATTGTAATCAGGTGATCTATTCAGCCCCAATGTCTGCCAAATATCATAGTCCTAGCTCAACACTTTCTGAGATATTTTGTAATACACAGATTTATGGGTGTGCATGCGTGTGTGTTTTGATTTGTTTTGTGTTTTCTTTCTTTCTTCTTTTCATTTTTGTTCTAAAAAATAACCTAACTCCTAAAATATTATTAGTCTTGCATAGAGAAATCTGAATCTATTTGCGTTCTTAATTCAAGCGTTATTCCAGGTCAGATTAAGGCTGTTATGAACATGCTAAGCTAAAGGTATGTATTAATTTACTTGGTATATTTGACATGTATTATTCCATATGTTAATTGTCTTATATTGAGGATGCATTGCAAATCGTCATCTGAGATTAATCAAATGTTGAAATGTTAATCCTAAATTCATGTAAATATTGGTAATATTACTTCGGCACTCTGTGTAATTTTGGCGCCGTCATCAGGATTTCCTGCGTTGTAGTTAGAGAGACGGTGTAAATGTGTACGGTCACTCATGAAATTTTCGTGTTAGTAATTTTAAAATACTTATTAGTTTAAACATAATACTGTTTTCATGTGTTAGGGACATGTTAAGTATAATAATACTTTGGTAGGTGATTAGGATTATCGTGCGGGCATATTTCTCGGCTTCTTTGTATCAACTTTCAGAATCGTTGGATGGAACTTTAACGATTCTGAAGGGGATAGTAATATAATCGACACTTGTCCGAGTTTTATTGGTTTTGATAGATAAACCGTGTTTTAATGCAGTGACCCTCGGTTTCGTATGGTGATTCTACGACTTGTAGGACGTCGTGCACGTTTTCCTGCATATTCTTTCATGTAGGGTCGTGCGCATATACACAGCTATCGTGTATGATGTGATCCTGCAATTGCAGAAGGGTAGGAGGTAGGATCGTAGAGTATATAAGGAGACGGCATGTTCCTACGCGGATTTCACACTTTTGGCCGTTTCCACGACGGGGAAACTCTATTCATCAGTTTCAAAAATAAACTATTAAATTATTTTCTTATTGCATGTTTTGCACTAGAAACTGTTTTTTATACATCTAATTCGGAAATTAAGACAAAAATTTTATTGCTGCTTTGGTTATCAACAGTAACAAACAGTATGCGTATCTAGCAAGTTTAAAACATATTTGGGACTTTTAAGGGCTGTTGTTTTAGTTTAATGCCCTTATCTTTATGCTTTGTTAATGTTCTGGTATTGTGTCATTCCAAGCATAAATACCCACTGTGAACTTATGACATGGAGTTTAAACGCAAGTCATTAGCGGGTGACCTTGGACATACGGATTTCATTTATACATATCAAGGGTAGTGTGAACCTCTTCGTGTAATATCTTATCTTGCCTTCTGACACTATAAGTCGTTGATTTTAAACCTTTGCATATACATGAATATAGAGTAAATGTAACACAAGATTTTTATCGTTTATTTTTTCATTAAATTCAGAAATTTATGTCACTTTTCATGTTGTAATTGCCTTCCCAATGAATTATAACAGGCATTAACATTCTTAAAAGAAACTTTAGTTGAAGTCTACCCTTTTCACAAACCACCCAGCTAGCATTTTGCTTTAATCTATATCGGACCGTTATCGGCCCGACAGCATTGCTGTCGGGCCGATAACGGTCCGATATAGATTTGTGCAGAATGCTAGCTGGGCATCTAATCCCGAGACGTAATCTTGGGTCATACACTCTTTGCAAATAGTGCTAACTAGCGAGCCTGTGCATAGCACCGTCATTCCAAGACACGAAAAGAAGTCCCAAGAAGATAAGGGAGGTAACTCGCTACAATATAGAAAGTCGACCGGAAAAGTACGGGTCAGCTAGTTTTCCATATATTGTCCTTGTGTACCCATGTCAGTTGTTTGTTTGCTCTGCATGCCTAATATCCCAAGAAGTGGACATTGGCAAACAATACAGCTGCAGACCAGTCGTCGCAGAACAGGCTTTTCACTATTTGTCATTCAACTGCAGTGCCTTACATAAGATTTTAAGCCATCGGGTATTTTTTGCTATTTCTTATTGAACTGGGTATCAAGGTTATTCCGTTGGGTACCCTATTTTATGACTGAGTCCAAGGATTACTGATTTTTGGATATTTAATATGACTTGCTTTTTTAGAAATTTTAATTTGGTAAATACCCGCAAAAAGCACCTTGTCTAAGGTACTAAACTGCACAGAAGCCGAAGTATTGTACAGCGGCCCTTTGAATGTGCTATGATTCAACTTTCAAGACAGAAGAATCCACTATTAGATATAGATGAGTAATGTTTGCATGAAATGTCAAAAGACAGAAAGAATTGCCGTCAGTTTATGCTAGGAAAAAGGACGAAAACGATTACCAAGCACGCCAAGTCTATAGTTGATAGTGACAACAACCACGCCCTCTTGTGCCAGGACTCTACCGTCGTACTCGGCACCGGAACCGTATTTATAAGCGCCACCATGAATCCAGACCATAACAGGATATCGCTGGGCAGGATTCCTCGATGACTAAGGGTAAAAAAAATAATTTAATAAATAAAGACGGTAACTGGACTAAAACACTGCATAACATTATTAAAAAAAACTTCGTCTTTCATAAGAATTTCAAAAAAGACCTGTTCATAGCTGGAGATAAGAATGGGTACCCGTTAAAACTATATGTTGTGGGTGTTCATTAAAAGCGCCTCGACGAGGCGCTTTTAATGAGTACCACAACATACGTTTTCGTGAAGAAATAAGATAAATGGCATACAATATCTTAACCGTCCTAATTTTTGTGCTGATTTTCTACATTTTGCATTAGAAGCAACGAAAATATGTTTTTTAAAAAATGTACATTTCTACACTTTGTGTTGTCACAATTGCTAAGCATGGAGTGAGATGCCTATCCAATATATGCTCACTTGTGGGTCCGGACAGACAGACGACAGTGACAAAAACAATATATCATCCGGGTGGAGGGACATAATACAACCAGGTACACTAACCGTATAATCAATTTTTTTTTTTTTTTTTTTTTAATTTTCTGTGAACGAATAGATTAAATATACACCCGTGTTGTCGGAAATCCAGTGATCTCCCTTAGACCGCAAAGTGTAGCTTTTTTTTTTAACCCATTTATACCAAGCGTTCCATAAAAGGGGCATTGGCAAACAGTATATGTCCACATCAGACGCCGCAGAACGCGGCATCTGATCAGGATCTACTCTGTTTGTATTAAATACAGGAATTTCGATAAAATTTGATAATAATAAAAACTAAACAGACACCCCTTTTATTGGAAATGGATCTGTTCAACGAGTTAAGTAGAAGCGTCCACTCGGCATAAATGGGTTAATGTGTGGGATTGAAACGTTTCTGTCTCAAACTGTGCAAAATACAGCCGACTTTCGTTATATCTCGACTCTGCTTATCTCGAATAACCGCTTATCTCGAAGTGAAAATCTGGTCCCTGTTTTAATATGGAAATCTAACAACAGGTAACAAAATATTGTGGAAAAGAGGAGAAATTGCTCCTAAGGAGCAATTTCTCCCCTTTTCCACAATATGTTTAATATATCTCTAACTTCAGGAGTTAAATTACATATTCATTTGTTCGATTTATTTTTTTCCACTTCTGCAAACCTGATATGCTGAGGTACGGATATCTCGAAGTATTTCAAAGAGTCTCTTGGACTTCGAAATAACGAGAGTCGACTGTAGTTAAGGAGACGTCCAGGTAGAGCCACAATCAGAGAACACAGTCAATCATTGGCACCAAAAGGAAAAGTAAGCAAACTACAACGCACAGCACACGCAGTCCAAAACTTTATCAAGTACTGTTCAGGGATGGATTCAGAGGGGGGGGTCGCGAGGGGTGGGGGTTTATTCGAACCCCGCTTTGACTCAAAATTTCATTTTCATGAGAAATATTGTATAAATTTGATTTTGGGATACCGTATTTACCCTAAATATCCATACCCAATACTCTTTACTTGAACTTAACAACAAGTCCAGTTTTACTACATGTAAATGTGAGTAAAATTGCTAGGTGAGTGTCAAACATACTGCGGCGTCTGATTCTGGGTCTACATTGTTGCGACGCCGCATTCCGCGGCGTCTGATCAGGGTCTACAGTGTTTGCTCAGGTCTGTCTATCCGAATACGTGAAAATACGGTAATTTGATAAAATCAAACCCCCTCTCAGAAATCATCCTGGATCCGCCCCTGCTGTTGGGGGCACAGATATTAGTGTAGAGGCAGTACTCACCGTTATTATTGAAATCTAGTACAAAATTATACATGTAACTTACTGTCGAGGCATGGATATTAGACCGAAACAGTCTTCACTGGTATTATTTAAAACTGATCCAAAACTATACCTGTTACTTACTGTTGGGGCATAGAAAAGTCCTCACTGGTATTACTGAAATCTGGTCCAAAACTATACCTGTTACCTCCTGTTGAGGCATAGATATTAATGTAGAGTCAGCAGTCCTCGCTGGTATTATTGAAATCTGGTCCAAAACTATACCTGTTACCTCCTGTTGAGGCATAGATATTAATGTAGAGTCAGTCCTCGCTGGTATTATTGAAATCTGGTCTAAAACTGTACCTGTAACTTAATGTTGGGGCATAGATATTAAGGTAGTCCTCACTGGTATTATCAAAATCTGGATCAAAACTATACTTGTTACTGACTGTTGGGGGGCATAGACATTAAGGTAGAGGAAGTCTTCATTGGTTTTATTGAAATCTGGTCCAAAACCATACCTATTACTGACTGTTAGGGCATTGATATTAAGGTAGGGGAAGTCTTCACTGGTATTATTGAAATCTGGTCCAAAACTATACCTGTTACAGACTGTTGGGGCATTGATATTAAGGTAGAGGAAGTCTTCACTGGTATTGAAATCTGAACCAAAATTATACATGTAACTTACTGTTGGGGCATAGATATTAGATAGAGACAGTCTTCACAGGTGTTATTGAAATCTGGTCCAAAACTATACCTGTTACTGACTGTCGGGGCATTGATATTAAGGTACAGGTCCAAAATTATACATGTAACTTACTGTTGAGGCATAGTTATTAGATAGAGACAGTCTTTACTGGTATTATTGAAATCTGGTCCAAAACTATACCTGTTACTGACTGTTGGGGCATTGATATTAGACATAGACAGTCTTCACTGGTATTATTGAAATCGGGTCCAAAACTATACCTATTACTGGCTGTTGGGGCATAGATATTAGATAGAGACAGTCTTCACAGTCTTCACTGGAATTATTGAGATCTGGTCCAAATCTATACCTGTTACTGACTGTTGGGGCATAGATATTAGATAGAGACAGTCTTCACTGGTATTATTGAGATCTGGTCCAAATCTATACCTGTTACTGACTGTTGGGGCATAGATATTAGATAGAGACAGTCTTCATTTGGTATTATTTAAAGCTGATCCAAAACTTTGCCTGTTACTTACTGTTGGGGCATAAATATTAAGGTAGTCAGTCCGCACTGTTATTATTGAAATCTGGTCCAAAACTATACCTGTTACTGACTGTTGGGCATAGACATTAAGAGAGAGACCGTCTTCACTGGTATTCTTGAAGACTAGCTAATCGGATATCACTTTTATTTTAATCAATGAATTATAATTATTAATTTACTTAATGAATCAAGGATTGCTTACTGCTTGCCTCACCTCTTTGATAGCAGCAACTCATCTTGGAGATAACTTGATGTCAGATGCCAGCTATTAGAGATGGCTATACAAGGTATCATACACAAATTTAAATTAGCTTATGTAAGGAATTATAAAACAGGGCATCAAGGCCTTGCATCTGGTCTAGTAGTATTGAAATTTGATCCAAAACTTTACCTGCAACTTACTTTTGGGGCATATATATTAAGGTAGAGACAGTTTTCATTGGTATTATTGAAACCTAGTCCAAAACTATACATGTACCTGTTACTGACTGTTGGGGCATTGATATTAAGGTAGAGTCAGTCCTCATTGGTATTACTGGAATCTGGTCCAAAGCTATACCTGTTACTTACTGTTGAGGCATAGATATTAAGGTAGAGACAGTCTTCTCTGGTACTGGTCTAAATCTATACCTGTTACTTACTGTTGGGGCACAGATATCAAGGTAGAAGTATAAAGGTAGAGACGATCTTCACTGGTATTATTGAAATCTGATTCAAGACTATACCTGTTACTGACTGTTGGGCATAGACATTGATAGAGACAATCTTCACTGGTATTATTGAAATTTGATCCAAAACTATACCTGCTACTGATTTTTGGGGCATAGATATTGAGGTAGAGGCAGTCTTCACTGGTATTATTTAAATCGTCAAAGAGTATACCTGTTTCTGACTGTTGGGGCATAGATATTACGGTAGAGGCAGTCAGTCTCACTAGTGTTATTAAAATCTGGTCTAAACCATACCTGTTACTGACTGTTGGGGCATAGATATTAAGGTGGATGCAGTCTTCACTGGTATTATTGAAATCTGGTCAAAATCTTGTTGAGGCAAAGATATTAAGGTAGATGCAGTCTTCACAGGTATTATTGAAATCAATCTGGTCCAAAACTTTACCTGTTATTTCCTGTTGAGGCAAAGATATTAAGATAGATTCAGTCCTCACTGATATTATTGAAATCTAGTCCAAAACTATACCTGTTATTTATTGTTGGGCATAGATATTAAGGTAGAGGAAGTCTTCACTTGTATTATTGAAATATGTTCCAAAACTATACCTGTTACATGTAACATGTATACTGCTGGACATAGATATTAAGATAGTCTTCACTTATATTATTGAAATTTGATCCAAAACTATACCTGCTACTTAATGTTGGGTCATAGATATTAACGTAGAGGCAATCTTCACTGGTATTATTGAAATCGTCAAAAAGTATACCTGTTTCTGACTGTTAGGGCATAGATATTAAGGTAGAGGTAGTCTGGCCTCACAGGTATCATTAAAATCTGGTCCAAAATGTACCTGTTACTGACTTTTGGGGCATAGATATTAAGGTAGAGGCAGTCTTCACTTGTATTGTTGAAATCTGGTCCAAAATTATACCTATTACTTACTGTTGGGGCATAGATATTAAGGTAGAGACAGTCCTCACTGGTATTATTGAAGTCTGGTCCAAAACTGTACCTGAAGAAGTAAGTTTTAAGATAAAAAATACTTTAACGCTTAACAATTTGTGTATCACTTTCAGTAGGTTACAACTTGAAATATGTTTCTTATTTTTTCACAGAAACAGGATTTGACATTACATGCAAATTGTCTCCAGTGGAGACAATTTGCATGAAATTTCAACTCCTGTTTTCAGGAAAAATTAAGAAAAATGTCTGCTGAATTAGCCCAGAGAGAGGTAGGCTAAAGGTTAAGTGCTACATAGGCCTACAGAGGAACCGTCCAAAATGATCGCTCACAACAATGCTCATCTCCATATGGCAATCATGTTTCTGTATCCCAAACTGCAGTTTTATTCAGTTTAGCTCTCTACTACAGTCCTTTTTCCTAGTAACTAAGAGGTATTACGGTGATTTAAATGAGTATAAAACACTCGACAAGATATTCGCGGAACATCCGATGACAGTCAATGACGTCATGACAAAGCCATGTGCGCAAGCGCAAACCAGACTGTGCATATGATCATAACTAAAATAAAGAACATAAAGTTGAACTGGTAGCGAATATAAAACGAACAAAGAAAATAAAAAAAGATGGCTTATAATACTATTATGGGCGCTGTTTCGAGCGAGTATAAAACTGGTTAAAGTCCCCAGCAGGTTTTCTACTGACCGTTCTAAGGCGCTGGTTTGTGACGTTTGTTTTGTCATTACTTATTCCTCATCATTCCTTCTTTCGGTGTCTCAGTAAAGCAGCACTTCGTGAATGTGGTATTTCTTAAGTACAAACTCTTCCGGTGCGAATATTTTCATCTGCAAATTTTAAGGAAACCATTTGCAGGAATGCAGGTTATATCTCCTAGTGAAAGGGGTAATCGTGAACTTCCAAAGGTTTTGCTGTTTGCAAAGCACGAAACACTATCGACTGCCACGCATAAAACGTTATTGCACATGTCAACAGCCAAAGTCCCGATCAACTTGTTCTCCGCACAGCCTGAAACTCGTTTCGGTGTTCGCTAATAATATTCTGCTGACGAAAAGCGAAGTCCTATTCAGACTATTTTGGTCGCAACTCGAGAAAATGTACCTTCTGACATAAGCACCCAACAATGACTCGGTTAAGCCTGCGCAACAGCCAAGTCTGATTAGTCTTGTTGTCCACATGAAGCATTTTGCATCCTTGGCTATCCAAAATGCGCCCAATGAAGATTCTGATCAGACTGCATGAGTGCGCAGGCTGATTCGCGCTGTGTGATCTGAATCATTACGAAAACACGCCTATTCAAATATATAGAAAATTTCACCTCCAAAAACCGAAAATTTTCAGGTAAAAACTCTGATATTTTTTATATTTCTGCTCAAAACATAGATTGTGGGTACTCGTTAGAACCGCCTCGGCGAGGCGGTTCTAACGAGTACCCACAATCTATATTTTTGAGCAGAAATAAGAAAAATAATGTATACCACTGTAAACCCCAGTTTTACTATATAAAAGTGGGGTTTAAGGGGGTCAAAATTATATAGGCATGTTTTCATGATGTTTTCGCTGGGCGCACAAGTTCGATGGTATATTTTCTCATGTTTCGGTTCCTTTGAATCGGCACGTTAATGTTGGCCGTCGGTGGTCGTTTATGCGGTAAAAGTTTCCGCTAAATGAGAATTGTTACACTGTCAGGAGGCGAAACTCTGTCAAAATACATTTGCCTCCCTTCTGAAAATGGGTCAGCCCCAAAAAGAAAGAATGTGCTCCTAAGGGTAGCAAGTGTATACCACTTTTCAGTGGGGGCTTAGTGTGCAGGAATGCAAACAGCAAGTCACATATTTAAAAATGACAGAAAAGTCTTCTAGATTATTAAGTTCCCATAACATCGCATCATAAAAGCCATACTCCCTGAGAAAACTGATTTCCTGTGGACAAGCAGCTGAAAATCTTGTGGCGTTGTACGGATTAGGTTTCCATGGTGACTTCGGAACTGGTCTTGCAAACCGCAGTGTATCAGTTGGTGGCTCGGCGTAGGGAATTCCCAGAAAAACGTTTATTCCGTCCACTGCACCGGAAACCGTCTGGGTACCTTGAATGTTAAGGGTGTAACCCAGTACCGGTCCATCAAGAGTGTCCACTGTTATGTCAGCACTGAGTCCACTAGCATTTTGTAAATGGCTAAACAATAAACAAAAGAAGGTGATTAAGCTCATCGTGGTTTCTTTATCTTAAATGTTTCGTCATTAGTCTTATCATTGATAAGACACTGGGCAAAACATTACCTAGTATACTGTCAATATATGACAGACAAGAAGAGGTCTAGTAGGGGAATTTAGTACTGTCTGTTTAATTTGTCAACCCAATCATTGTTGATGGCTATGCTTCACTCTTTAATTGCACGACGGCGGTTCGAGTCTCACTCAATGACGGCCTCTCGTAAAACTTTAACCAGTAGGTTGGGGCTTGACGATATATGTCTTTGGCTTGGCCCGCCGTGGTTCAGCTATTGGTTTTCATTTACTCTGGCATACAGTAGAATTAGCCACAGTACTCGTCTTTGTTTATTATAGTGATTAATTTGATTTATATGTTTTCGCTTTGATGCAGTGACTGAGTTGGGAGCCTTTATGCGAACCGATTTTTTATGTATTTCTGTTTTAAGAGTAGCATCGGGGCCCAGGGTGGTTGGCTAGCTGTAAAAGTTGTAACCCCTGCTTTTCCCCCCGCACCCGCCCCCCTCCCCTCCGCGGTGGTTCCTCTACTAAATGGTTTGCTCTACTGACAATCTAAGGCGGAGGTCCCGGTTGCTTTGTGGTTTATTCTACGAGGCGATTTGTTTTATGTCTTACCTTGTGTTATTTTGTTATTGTGTTTTTCAGTCCTTTTAGCATTGCGGTTGCCTCGCTTGGGGAAGAGAGAGCTAATCTTAGTGCTTTTCGTACTTTTGTTCGATTTCTGCTTGTTTTGGTTTTGTTGGTTTCCTCTTCCTCTTGGTGTCTGGGAAGGGCTGCGGTTTGTGATTGTGGCACTCCCTGGACTTTTCTCTTACCTTTTTTTTGATATACAGTCGAATCTCAATAGCTGGAACACCGATGGCTCGTTCACCATGGCTAATTCGAACTCGGTTTTGAGTCCCTACGAAATTCTTCCGATGGATCAAGAAAACAAATATTTAAGGAAGTTTTCGTATTTCATTATGAAATTGTATGTTGTGTGTACTGATTAGAATCGCCTCTTCGAGGCGATTCTAATGGATACACTCAACATACAATTATTGTATAGAAGATCGCTAGATTTCCCAGAATTAGCAATATTTGTTTCCCGACCTGGCGCCACGATTAACCTTCACTGGCTCGAACTACCCATGGCTCGAACACTTTTCCATGATCCCAAAGGTGTTCGAGCCATTGAAGTTCGACTGTATAGGACATACCCCTTCCAAAGTATGTGTTTTACCTCTCAGAAGCATCTTTACCACCTCCTAATGGGATATCATAATCACCTCTTAACGGAATGCCTTAGATTTCCCTGCATAGCGCTCAGGTAGTGGCATTAAAAAAATTAGTGAGTGGTACCATAATAGCTGTGTCTTTGCATCCCTTTGCATACTGGATATATATTTCAGTAGACGACATTTGAAATAAGTTTCTTATTTTTTTTTTTTTTTTTTTTTTTTTTTCCTGGAACATGTTTTTGAATTTCATGCAAACTGTCTCAATGCATGAAATGTCACGTCACATCCTATTTAAAGGGAAAAATCAGAAAAGATATATTATCAATTTGTCGTCTTCTGAATTATCCCATAGAGTGGTAAAAGTTGATATACGAGGTCTAAATCTAGTTAAAGGTAAATCTAAGGTCTAAATTTAGTTAAAGGTTGATAAGAAGTGAAGTCGAAAATATATTTTTAAACTTATAAAGTACTGCGAGATACGGTGGTATTTGTAGGGCGTTCCCTAATCTTAACCCTTGTCCTGCCTTTGCAAAAGAGTGTAGATCTAGATCAGTTGCCTTCTAAGAAGCCAACTGATCTGGATTTGCACTGTTTGCCTTTCAGTATGTGAAGTTATATCAACAATCTGGATCAAGTAATCTGATTGGCTGAAATTTGAAAAGGGCGTGGCATCTTAATTTATTCAGCTGGAAAAGGGTTAAATAAAATCTATAAAGGTTGCCTTTGGAAAAACTGAACATATAAGAGAACGAAAGTCGCAGTCTCGGTTTCATTGAAACTCTTCATATGGCAGTAATGAAATTTGCAAGGCTGCAGCTCTGATGAGATCAAATACAACCTTTTATAATCTGGGTGCTGTGATATCTGTAACAACATGAAATGAAAGTATACTGTATATATCTTACGAAGCAATTATAGGGAACTGGATTGAAATTAAAAAAAAAGGGGGGGGGGGGGGGGCAACCCTGTCAAAATGGTTCTTGTCTCCTCATTCTCTGTGAATCAGACCTAAATACAAAGACTGTAAGTCTTAATGGTCTTACATAAGCAAAGCATATCACCCTGAATGGCTTATCTGGTACTCTAAACCTCTCAAGATTTGTTTATATTAGATCTCAAATTTCATCAAGCGCTGGTTCTTTATTTTATACACAACGCTTTAAACTTATTTTAAATGTGTTACTGGTATGGACAAACTTGAAAATTTAAACACATTTTTCAATACAGTCAACCCTCTTTATACCGACATTCGATACAACAATAAATTTGTTGTAATAATAATTTGACTGGCACGAAACGTTCGCTCAAGAGGTGACAGTTAATCAGTAATTTTGCAAGAAAATTTTATTTAATACTTAAAACATTAGGTTTCAGATATTTTGTTAGAACCGCCTAACAAAATATATAAAACATAATGTTCTATGAGGAAATAAGAATACAACAAGACCTTTCTTACATGCCATTCTACTCATTAAATATTCTTTACAACAGCAAGTTCATTTTTATGATAACATCTTTTGGCATAAATGCTGTCGTTGTATCGATGGTAAACTGTACTAAAGTCTCATGGCGCCTGGTCCCAGGTTATAAACCTTTTTTCATGCGCAACTCAGCTGAGCATGAAATTTGTCCTGTTAATGAATCTCAAATCACTAACAATTGCATCTTCTTTCTTTCTTAATATTGCTGAGCATGAAAATTTCTCTGTTAATTGTTGGCATTTTTTTTTTTTTTTTTTTTCATATTTATTGTTGACATTTTTGGCATTTTCATATTTATTAGCAAAGAAAAGTTCATGCTCAGCTGAGTTGAGCATGATAAAAACGTTTTATAACCTCGGGCCTGGATTAACCACAATACATGTACTACAACTGCTTCTGATATACGACACTGTCAATCAGGATTTTCTCAACCAACATTATATAGAAATAAACATCACGTTATTTGACATCTACTTATTCAATTTTTGGGTCGATTGTTTACATAAACAATCGAACCGTAGTATACATACACCAAAGTTCCCTTAAGGTTCTTGTCCACGTGATTTATCATTGACCAATGAAATCAAACCGCACATTTGAACGAAATCCCGGTTACGGTTATTTATAGCCGCGCTATTCTTGTCGCTGTGACGTTAGAGAGTCGTGTAAAATAGTATCTGTAAAAGCTGGACTGGGACATTGACAAACAGGAAGTTAAGGGTTAAATGAAACAATCTTAAGTCCCCTTCCCAGCCTACACTCAGACACAATCGATCCACCAGTGCTGTCAGTGCTTTGATTTATTTTTTCTAAATGAACAACAGTCAAGTCGGTGGTGATGGCGGTGTTCAAATTTTACGCCCTTTCAAATAATATTTGTGAGTACATGATACAGTTGGTACATTTCCCGCCATTTTACCGGGGAAACTTTTATGACTTCCTGTTTGCTTTCCTCAAGGTGAGCTATTGTGATCACTCACCGTCCGTCGTCGTCGTCGTCCGTCTGTCCGTCCGTCCGTCCGTCCACAATCTTTAAACAACATCTCCTCCTTAACCACTGATTGGATTTTGACCAAACTTCACAGGAATGATCCTTGATTGGTCCTCTTTCAAAGTTGTTCAAATGGTTCCGGTCCATTGCATATCTAGGTCACAGGAGCTAAAAATAGATTTTTTAACTAAAAACTTAAAAAATCTTCTTGTCAGAAACCACTAGACCGATTTCAATATAATTTTGCAGAAATGTTCCTTTGGTGATGGTCTACCAAGATTGTTCAAGCAATTTGGATTCGTCAAAAAACATGGCCGCCAGGGGTCAGGGCTTATTTTCCCTATATATCTATATAGAAAACTTTAAAAATCTTCTTGTCAGAAACCACTGGACTGATTTCAATATAATTTTGCAGAAATGTTCCTTTGGTGATCCTCTACCAAGATTGTTCAAGCCATTTGGATTCGTCAAAAAACATGGCCGCCAGGAGGCGGGGTTTATTTTCACTATATACCTATATAGAAAACTTTAAAAAGCTTCTTGTCAGAAACCACTGGACCGATTTCAATATAATTTTGCAGAAATGTTTCTTTGAGGATCTTCTACCAAGATTGATTAAGCCATTTGGGATTCATCAAAAAACATGGCCGCCAGAGGGCGGGGCTTATTTTCCCTATATCTCTATATAGAAAACTTTAAAAATCTTCTTGTCAGAAACCACTGGACCGATTTCAATACAATTTTGCAGAAATGTTTCTTTGATGATCTTCTACCAAGATTGTTCAAGCCATTTGGATTCATCAAAAAACATGGTCGCCAGAGGGCGGGGCTTATTTTCCCTATATCTCTATATAGAAAACTTTAAAAATCTTCTTGTCAGAAACCACTGGACCGATTTCAATATAATTTTGCAGAAATGTTCCTTTGGTGATCCTCTACCAAGATTGTTCAAGCCATTTGGATTCATCAAAAAAACATTGCCGCCAGGGGGCGGGGCTTATTTTCACTATATATCTATATAGAAAACTTTAACAATCTTCTTGTCAGAAACCACTGGACCGATTTCAATATAATTTTGCAGAAATGTTTCTTTGATAATCTTCTACCAAGATTGTTCAAGCCATTTGGATTCATCAAAAAAATGGCCGCCAGAGGGCGGGGCTTATTTTCCCTATATCTCTATATAGAAAAATTTAAAAATCTTCTTGTCAGAAACCACTGGACCGATTTCAATATAATTTTGCAGAAATGTTCCTTTGGTGATCCTCTACCAAGATTGTTCAAGCCATTTGGATTCATCAAAAAACATGGCCGCCAGGGGGCAGGGCTTATTTTCTCTCTCTATATATATAGAAAACTTTAAAAATCTTCTTGTCAGAAACCACTAGACCGATTTCAATATAATTTTGCAGAAATGTTGCTTTGGTGACCTTCTACTAAGATTGTTCAAGCCATTTGGATTCGTCAAAAAACATGGCCGCCAGGGGGTGGGGCTTATTTTTCCTATATATCTATATGGAAAACTTTAACAATCTTCTTGTCAGAAACCACTGGACCGATTTCAATATAATTTTGCAGAAATTTTCCTTTGGTGATGGTCTACCAAGGTTGTTCAAGCCATTTGGATTCGTCAAAAAAATGGCCGCCAGGGGGCAGGGCTTATTTTCCCTATATATCTATACAGAAAACTTTAAAAATCTTCTAGTCAGAAACCACTGGGCCGATTTCAATATAATTTTGCAGAAATGTTCCTTTGGTGATCCTCTACCAAGATTGTTCAAGCCATTTGGATTCGTCAAAAAACATGGCCGCCAGGGGCCGGGGCTTATTTTCCCTATATATCTATATAGAAAACTTTAAAAATCTTCTTGTTAGAAACCACTGGACCGATTTCTATATAACTTGGCAAAAATGTTCCCTTGCTGATCCTCTAACAAGATTGTTCAAGCCGTCATGATTTGTCAAAACACATGGCAGTTAGGGGGCGGGGCTTATTGTCCCTATTTATCTGTTTAGAAAACTTTAATAATCCTTTTGTCAGAAACCACTGGACCGATTTCAATATAACATTGCAGACATGTTTCTTTGGTAACCGTCTACCAAGATTGTTCAAGTCGTCATGATTCATCAAAAAACGTGGCTGCCAGGGGGCAGGGCTTATTTTCCCTATGTATCTAAATAGAAAACTTTAAAAAAACTTCTAGTCAGAAACCACACTGGACCGATTTCATTATAATTTCAAAGAAATGTTTCCTTGTTGACCCTCTACCAAGATAGTTCAAGTTATTATGCTTCATCAAAAACATGGCCGCCACGGGGCGGGGCTTATTTTTCCCTATATATCTATATAGAAAAGTTGAAAAAAAAATTCTTGTCAGAAACCAATAGACCGATTTCAATATAACTTGGCAGGAATGTTTCTTTGGTGACCCTCTACCAAGATTGTTCAAGCCGGCATGATTCGTCAAAAACATGGCCGCTAGGGGGCGGGGCATATTTTACCCTATATATCTATATGGAAAACTTTAAAAATCTTCTCGTAAGAAACCGTTGGATCGAGTTCATTATAACTTGGCAGGAATGTTGCTTTGGTGACCTTCTACCAAGATTGTTCAAGCCCTCATGATACGTCAAAAAAAATATGGCCGACAGGGGGCGGGGCTAATTTTCTGTATATATCTGTATAGAAAATTTTAAAATTCTTCTTGTCAGAAACCACCTAACCGATTTCAATATTACTTGGCAGGAATGTTGCTTTGGTGACCCTGTACCAAGATTGTTCAAGCAATCATGATTCGGCAAAAAAACATGGCTGCTAGGGGTGGGGCTTATTTTCCCTATATATCTAAATAGAAAACTTTAAAAATCTTCTTGTCAGAAACCACTGAACCGATTTCAATATAACTTGGCAGGAATGTTCCTTTGGTGGCCCTCTACCAAGTTTGTTCAAGCTGTCATGATTCGTTAAAAAACATGGCCGTTAGCGGGTGGGGCTTATTTTCCCTATATAGCTATATAAAACACTTCAAAAATCTTTTTGTTAGAAGCCACTGGACCAATTTCTATATAACTTGGGAGATTGTTCCTTTGGTGACCTTCTTTCAAGATTCAGTTCCAGCGATCATGATGCATGAAAAAAACACGGCCGCATGGGAGTAGGGCTATAAAATTATACAAAAATCTTAGAGCAGTGAACTTGGCTGAAACTTCAACAGTAAGTTTGCAAAGCTGTTTGCTCAGGTGAGCGATATAGGACCATCATGGTCCTCTTGTTTTTTTTTTTTGTTTTTTTTTGTTTTTTTTTTTTTTTTTTTTTTGTTTTTTTTTAGCGTAAACCCTTTCAGAAGGGAGCAAAATCATTTTTTGAAATAAGTAACTGTTCCCTATTTTGATATTGTATCCATTCCCCTTAACTCTTTCGGGCCAAATTTCAGACGACATTTGTCGTCTGTTTTCTTTTTCTTTTTTTTTTTTTTTTTTTTTTAAATAACCTATCGCTTGGAAAGAAGTTTATATGTATAGTTGAAAGACTGAATATCAAACAGCATAGATCCAGATGAGACGGTTGTCTCATCTGGATCTAAGCTGTTTGCAAAAGCTTATTATTATCATCGCCTGTGGCAGTGAAAAAGTTCATCATAACGGGCCGTCGTTATAGATTTCTGTACGTATTCATATCGCCGTGCTTCCATGGACCTTCCACTGTTCTAGGCTCATATACAGCTGTGCACCGTCTCTAGTTGCCAATCTGTCCATTTTATACTCATTCAAGTACTAATTTATTGTACAGTCCCACAAAACTCTTTTGGCGCAATGATCAGATATGATTGTTATGATTATTTCTTTAAAAAAACAACAACAGAAAATCAGCAGAAAGTTATTTGTCTTTTCACATGTCAGGCGAATCGTCTCCTCACGATTCGCATGAAATGTCGTCCTATTCTCTGAAACAAAAACGAATATGGTTTACTAATGTTTAGATTTAGCGTATAATTAGTTAAAAGCAGCCAACATCTAAAATAAAAATTTCAAATGCTTGGCCATTGCAATCCAACAAAACATCATTTATCTGACCGGTAGAATTCTTTACAAATTAGCAAGCTGGGCCCAGTTGTTCAAAGCTAACGACGTCGTTAGTTAACGATTCGTTAAAATTTACAGTGCAAAAGCTACTCACATTTTTTCAGCAAAAAATATCAGAATATTGTATATTGAATCGGCTAAAACAGTTAACGAAATGACCCTTAACGAGCTCGTTAAGCTAACGACGCTTTGAACAACCGGGCCCTGGGCTCCATAGCACAGTCTATAGCGTGTCTGACTGCAGTTCCTGGAGTCGCAAGCTCGAGTCCCAGTTCAGCCACATAACTTTGTGGAGATTGATCATGAAATCGTTATTATCGTCATTCTCCCCTGTTACTGGCGGAAGTATGAGCACAAGTAGTGTTTAACCGCTTGGAGGACTAAGCCGTGAGTAGGTTAAGTGACCGGCACGATATGATCTTAATAGTGCTGACTTGGCCATAAACCTCCAACTCCAATTCAAATGAACAATTTCACGTCAAAAGTTTAACCAGCATCTCGCAGAAAACTCGTTACGGTGTCAAATCGATAACTCCTGTACTATCTGTGAATTAAGCCCGTGGCCAAAAATGTACTTATTTCCCTTGGTACTGTTATTGACAACCTGTACGATTTAGTGATAATGATTGTTTATGTAACAATATACACTGATTCCAATCAAAACATTTAATTGAATAGCTGTACAGTAATTAAAAGTTGAACATCATTTGAACTTACTGAAGTCAACTTTATATCCGCCGATAAATTCATTCACCTACTCACGAAATCAGTCAGACATACCGTCTCTCCCTCCCTCCCTCACTTGCTCGTTCGTTCGCTCGCTCATTCATTCATTCATTCATTCATTCATTCCCTCCCTCGCTCGCTCGCTCGTTCGTTCGTTCGTTCGTCGGTCCGTCCGTCGTTCATTTGTTCGTTCGTTCATTCATTCATTCATTCATTCATTCACTCACTCTCACTTTGTATTGAAAATCATGCGATAGGGAAATAAATAAATAAATAAACTTTCGCATGATATTGACACAAGTTGCTGGTGTCAAGTTATGATCGCATGCTTAGAATGTCATAACGAATTATGTATAGAACTTAGAAAATTTTCGGCCATACTAATAGTTCGACGTTCGGATTAAAAAGTACATATAAGCAAAATTAGGCGTATATGGAAGAAACTTCCCGTTTGACTATATATGAATAAATTCATTATAATCAATGGAATACTAACTTTCTGCTCATATGTTATAATAGATTCGCAAATGCTAATTTATGTATGTTTTTAGGTCCAAAAACGAAGATTCGCGTAATCTAAATAAAATTCTTTAAGAAAATTAGGATTTGAAGGAAGAATACTTTGGGCTCAGATGGAAGAAACTTCTCATTGACGTATTTCTGTGATTTTTATACCAGATTAAAAAGCTTGAAATGCTCTTTCATCCTAGACGTTATAATTTAATGTCGGAAAATATATTAAATTAGGAAAGAAATTTATTTGTGTATTATGTCCCCCACCATGGGGGAGACATATTGTTTATAGTGCGGATTCTGTCGGCGGCGGCGGCGGCGGCGGCGGCGGTGTCGGCGTCGGCGTCGGCGTCGGCGTCGGCGTAGCCACTTGTCTGCACTCTATCTCCTTATTAAATGGTCAGATTTTGGCCAAACTTACACAAATTTATCATTGGGTGTGGGAAAATGCTGATTAGATTTTGGTGACCTTGGCCCCATTTTCAAGGTCCCAGGAGGGCTTAGATTGTTGGGAAATGGGGCTTAGCCTCTTGTCCGCACTCAATCTCCTTATTGAATGGACAGATTTTAGCCAAACTTACACAAATATATCAATGGGAGGGGGAAAATGCTGAATAAATTTTGGTGACCTTGACCCCATTTTCAAGGTCACAGGACTGTTTAGATTGTTGGAAAATGGCTTGTCCGCATACTATCTCTTGATGGAATGAATCGATTTTGACCAAACTTGCACATTTATATTGCTGGGACATGTAAAAGAACTGATTAGATTTTGGTGACCTTGACCCCATTTTCAAGGTCACAGGAGGGCTTAGATTGTTGGAAAATGGCTTGTCCGCACCCTATCTCTTGTAGGAATGAATAGATTTTGACCAAACTTGCACATCTACAATGCTGGGACATGTAAAAGAACTGATTAGATTTTGTTGAACTTAACCCCATTTTCAAGGTCACGGGAGGGCTTAGATTTGTTGGAAAATGCTTTGCATGCACCTTATCTCCTGAATGAATAGATGGATTTTGACTAAACTTGTACAGCTATATTGTTGAGACTTGGAAAAGAACTGATTAGAATTTGCTGACCTTGACCCCATTTTCAAGGTCACAGTAAGGCTTAAATTGTTGGAAAATTGCTTGTCAGCACCCTATCTCCTAAATGAATGAATGGATTTTGACCAAACTTCTACATCTTAATTGTTGAGACATGAAAAAGAACTGATTAGATTTTGATGACCTTGACCCCATTTCCAAGGTCACACTACGGCTTAGATTGGTGGAAAATGGCTTGTCTGCATCTTGTCTCCTGAAGGAATGAGTAGATTTCGACCAGACTTGCACAGCTATATTTTTGGGACATGCATCGGAACTGATTATATTTTGGTGACCTTCACCCCATTTTCAAGGTCAGACTATGGCTTAGATTGTCGGTAAATGGCTTATCTGCACCCTATCTCCTAAAGGAATGGGTTGATTTTGATCTAACTTGTACATCTATATTGTTGTGACATGGAAAAGAACTGATTAGATTTTGGTGACCTTGATCCCATTTTCAAGGTCACACTAGGGCTTAGATTGTTGGAAAATGGCTTGTCTTCACTGTATCTCTTGAAGGAATGGATGGATTTTAACTAAACTTGCATAGCCATGTGGCATGGAAAATAACTAATTTTATTTTGGTGACCTTGACCCCATTTTCAAAGTCGCAGAAGGGCTCAGATTGTTGGATAATGGCTTGTCTGCATGCTATCTGCTGAATGAATGGATGGATTTTGACCAAACTTGCACAGCTATATTGTAGAGACAGAGACAAGAACTGATTAATTTTTTTGTGACTTTGATCCCATTTTCAAGGTTACACAAGGGCTATAATTTTAGAAAATGGCTTGTCAGCACCCTATCTCATTGAGGAATGGATGAATTTTGGCCAAACTTACATATAGGTATATTGTGACCTTGAGTTTATTATAGATACAATCTATTTTAACAATATGTCTGTTCAAACTGGTGGGGGGACATGCGTTTTCCTCCGAAAACTGTTCTAGTCTCTATACATTTTCCTATTAAACTGAGGACCGAATACAGGTAAATGCTTATCTCCGGAGCGCTCGGAGATTATCGGAAAATCCCGTGACTATAACGACTAATCTGCCCTAACGTAGTACAGTTTGAGATTGGTCGTAACCAATGATCAGTGCTATGAAAATTCATGCGACCTTATCTCCAAGTGAGACATTCTAATCATTGGTCCAACTAGGTCACCCAGTGAAGCATGGAACATGTCAAGTACATTTTTTTAAACATGGACGCTAAATGGAACTAATACAACATTGATTGAATTGTGATAAATGTCACTTTTTTTACAGATCTGTGCACAATCTGTTACTTTTTGCAGTTAAGTGGTGATTTCAACTCATTGCCGTTACTTAAAGAAATACAACGTTTCAAAGAAATTCACATACTACAAAAATAATCATTTACATGTCTTTTTAAGGTGGCTTGAAACACCTGGAGAATTTTTCCACTAACTTTCAAAGGGGAATAAATTTTGTAGACAGGATATTTCTTCTTTAGCGTTTAAGACTTTTTCCAAAATGGGATAAGGGGGACTACTCTTAAAGAAAAGAATTTGCTCCCGGAGGGAGCCGGGAGCAAATTCTTCCCTTTAAGAGCAGACCCCAATTTGAAAAGGGGTAAATATTGCCGTGTCAAAGTTATTTTCCTTCATAATGTACAAACTCAGTTCATAAAGGGCGAATATACGGCGAACAAAATATTAGCACATCTGTCGCATATACAGAATATATAAATAGATGTTTGTATTCGACAAGAAACTTGAGGCCATGTACATTTCTAGACTGTTTTAACGGATATTAACAGCAAGCACAACAAATCAATATTAAATCAAACTTACAAAATTTTTGACAGCCACAACCAGGGAAATATACCTTATGACATGTGCGCCCAGCGAAGACTCAGATCAGCCTGCGCATCCGCGCAGTCTGGTCAGAGTTTCCGTTGGGCGCCCTGTAGGCCTCTGTAGCCAAGGATCCGACATTACAGTCGGGCAAAGAACAGTTTGATTCAAACTGCGGGATAACCCCGGAAGCAATTGCTGGAAAGGAGCTATTGCAGTAAGGCGAGGATTTTCCCTAATTCGCTTAGGTGTTGAAGACCAGATTTCAGAAATTACAATATTTAAATTTTTATTACATATACCGGTAGCTCGATGTCTGAATCATAGCAGGAAGGAAAATTTATGCTTCTGGCTTATGATAATGGGGAGATAATTCAGTCATGTTTACCCCACCACAAAAACTCCTAAATTAATACTATGTTCAAAATATTGGGAATTAGATTTAGTTACCTATCTCTTTGGGAAATATTTCTTGCACCAGAATGACGAGAACAAAACATTGATGGGAAATAATGGTTAAATGAATACAGTCAATGCGTGAGTCCGGTATATCTGACTTGAATTCCCTTTCTCATTTCCGGTTAAAATGCAAAATTGAATGTGTTTCATAAAAGTTGTTATAAAAATATGTTTCCCATTCATATACAATTACGTAAATATGCCAGGGAAATATATCAACCAAAGGGCATCTTGGGTCTGTGGGTGGCGGTGGGGGAACATAGGTGGGGGGTGGGGCGGTTAGATATTTTTATAACAACTTTTAAGAAACACATTCAATTTTGCATTTTAACAGGAAGAAAGAGAATTCTGGTCAGATATACCAGAGATGCGCACTGAATGTAATCATTAAACATTATTTCTCAACAATGTTGTGCTCTCCGTCATTCTGATGCAAGAAATATTTCCCAAAGAGAAATGTAACTAAATGTAATTCCCATCGTTTGGAACATGGTATTAATTCAGGGGTTTTAAGGTGGGGTAAACAAGACTGAATTATCTCCCCATAATCATAAGCCAGCAGCATAAATTTTCCTTTCTGCGAGCCCTTCATGGAGCCACGTCCGAGTCGAGACAAAAACAAAGTCAACGGTGGGTGCTCTTTAAAAGGAAGACGGAAGTTTTACATCCAGTGACCAAGAAACAGCCAGTTGGATCTTGAACCAGAACTTTGCTTCTGTATTTGAAAATGAGTCTCTTGACAATTTGCCGCAGTTTGCAGATCGCAACTACAGTCAGCCGCTTCTGGATGTGGAAATTACTGTCGAGAATATAGTAAAAGCCATCAATGCCCTGAAACCATCGAAATCTCAAGCTCGAGATATGATACGTCCACGCGTGTTAAAAGAAACTTGTAATTCTGTTAGTCTACCTCTAAAATATCTCTTTAGAAAATCACTTGATGAAGGAATATTACCAGAAGACTGGACTCCAGAAGAAAGCTGATGTAACAGCAATATTCGAAACTGGAGACAGAAAGCTGCCAGAAAATTATAGACTCAAAAGTTTAACTTCGGTCGCAATTAAACTAATGGAAAAATTAATTAGAGATGAAATTGTAAATCATATGGAATCTAACAACCTCTTTACAGAAGAACAACGTGGATTTATTTCTAGAAAATCGTTTTAGAATTTATGGAAGAGATTACAAAGGCTATCGATAGAGGTGATAGTGTGGATGTAATATACCTTGACTTTAAAAAGGCGTTTGTTAAAGTGTCTCACCAAAGATTACTGATTAAACTACAGGGATATGGAATTCAGGGAAAACATTACGGTGGATACAGGAATTTCTCTCAAACCGCAAGCAAAGAGTTATTGTAAACGGGTCCAGTTCGGATTGGAGACCTGTCACCAGTGGAATACCACAGGGCAGTGTTATCGGTCCTGTTCTGTTTCTTGTTTATATAAATGACTTACCTGATGTACTGAACTGCTTGAAAAAAACTCTTTGCCGACGATGGCAAGATCTATTCGTTCATAACATCACGAAGACATACCTATATAATTTTGACCCCCTTAAACCCCACTTTTATATAGTAAAACTGGGGTTTACAGGGGTATACAGTTTTCTTATTTCTGCTCAAAAACATAGATTGTGGGTACTCGTTAGAACCGCCTCGCCGAGGCGGTTCTAACGAGTACCCACAATCTATGTTTTTAGCAGAAGTATGAAAAATACCAGAGTTTTTTATCTGAAATTTTTCGGTTTTGGGAGGTGAAATTTTCTATATATTTGAATAGGCGTGTTTTCGTAATGAAGGAGATACAGGATGAAAAGAGACTTCAAGAAAATGTCAGGAACTCTGAAGATTGGGCTGAGTTGTGGGACATGTTCTACAACAACAAGAAATGTAAGCACATGAGAATCGGAAAAGGTCAGACAGCAGAGCCTTATACCATGAGATCGGTCAAAACTGAAAAAGATCTTGGAGTTATCTTTGATGACAAATTGTTATTTCGGGAACATATATCCAAAAAAATAAGCAATTGCTAACAGGAATTTATGCCTAATATTCAAGAGCTTCGCATACATAATACACAAAGAAATGTTCTTAGCTCTCAACAAATCTTTAGTCAGGCCCCACTTAGAATATCTAACAACTGTGTGGTCACCGATGTATAAGAAGAGTGCCATGATTCTAGAAAAATATCCAAAGAAGGTCCACAAAAATTGTTAATTCTCTATCTGACCTTACATATGAGGAAAGACTAAAAAAATGGGGCTTCCAACTTTGGAATATCGTAGAATGAGAGCAGACGTCACCAAAGTATATAAGATAATAAATCCACATGATCAGGTCAATGTAGACAAATTCTTTACAATCATGGAAAATGTGACAACCAGAGGAAACTGCAGGAAACGTTATAAAAGGCGTTCCAGACTAAACGAAAAGGGAAGCGTATTCTCAAACCGTCTAGTGGATATATGGAATTCTCTGCCCAATGAAGTAGTCCTGGCACCTTCCATGAACGCGTTTAGTCAAGGCTGAATAAATACTGGCACGGACATGAAGGAAATTCTCACCTGCGTGCTACATCCCTTGTGAACCCCAACAAATCAAAAGAAGATGTCGAAATGGGCCATCAGAAATGGTTTAACCGCTTAACAAGGACTCTAGGATGGTAAGAAATGGTAAGGTAACAAATGATTCAGACACTTAGCCATAAACTTTCCATCATGGCTTGCGTACTCCACCATGTATCCATTCACCTTAAGTAACCAGTGATCCTATACAATATAATTCTTTATTTGCCCATCAAAGCGCCCAGTGAGAGCAGATTAATTAAACAATGTAATTTGGTACAATGATTACAAATAGGCCTAATTGAAATTGATTGGTGAATAAAACAGAAAAAAGGCAACATATGACATACATTTTAACAATGACAAAGCTAATGAATGCTTAACACCTAATGAATTCTTACTTTCATTTTCTATTTAAATGGGAACTATTCTTAATGGATAGAATTTACTTCCTATAGTGGGGAAGGAATTGGAGGGATGGAGTTGGGGGCCAATGTTAAGAGAATATAATATCAGCCACAGGTTATCAAAGTTATTGGCCTTAGGCCCATGGGGCTGGCAAATAGAAAAGTTTGATTTTGCAGAAAAAAAAATAAATAAAAAATGATGAAATTGATTTCTCACAGAACCATTGCAAGATATCGACGGAAGAAATCTCGTGATAGGAACAGCATTTATATAGGTTCCAGAAGGTTTCAAGTGAATTTTGTTCTTGTTCGTACCGCCGTAATTGGTCGTAATTTGACGTTTTGTAAATCGCGCCGTATCCTACTGGTACTCTCATTTCTGTCACATGACCGACATTTGACGTAAGGTCAGATTACAATCTTAACCGGAAGTAATAAAACTAGAGAAAATAGAACTTGTTGTTTATATATATTAGATATATATTTCACCTTATAACAAGTATATTAACTCATATTGACTTACATTAATATTGTTAAATATTTGGGATCGTTTTCTATATTAAATAGTTTGCTAATTTGCGGATGAAGGATTTTTGTTGCGCGTAGGAAAAATAGTTCCTAAACATCTGTAAATAGACCTGAATGGAGGATTTCTTCGAAAATCGAAATATTTGTTGGATTTTTACGTGAATTGTGCATTCTGAAGCCATAAACTTTTCATCATGGCTTGCGTACACCACCATGTAGTTGATATCTGATGGGAAATGAGTTTTATTTACTTACAGTATTTGTATTTGTTTCAAGACTTAGCAGTCATGTAGCCCAGAGATCTCAATCTGGGACAAGTTTCACAACTGGTGAAACTGAACCAAAGTTGATGTGAGGCATTTTTAGATGAGAAAGACATTCTTTCACGTTTCTGTATCATCAGCTCAAGGAACAGCCATGTCAGGCACACACAGGTAATTTCCTCACGTCTACATAACCCTGACCCAACCCTCTACTAGAGCCTGTTTTTCAGAGCTATAACCCAGTTTTGAAACCTGTGTATCTGTCACAAGTGTCAGTGAGTACCATGTTTACCCCAAGTGACTGTCAAGTTGACTCCTTACCAAACGTAACCAAAAACTTGAACTGTTCAAGTCTGAATAGTTGGCGATGATTACACCTACATCTAAAATGTAACAATGATAATTTTTCTGACTGGTGAACTGCTGATTTATCAGCTTTTTTTTTTTTTTTTTTTTTTGCTATTTCTACTGTTCTTATTCAGAATAAGAACATCTACATTGTTACGTTCAGCCGTCAAATTTGACTAGTATACAACGGGTTGGTTTCATAGTGGTTCACGCTACTAGGGTCCTTATGTCCCCGAAAGCATAGCTCCCCCCTAGGTGAGTTAGTGACTGGGCCCTGACACTTGGTTAGCTTGAGATGGAAGCCGGCTCCTTCCTGAAGGATGCAAGTGAAGGAGCCTCAGCTAAAGAAGAAATGATGATGTGCATGGGAATAGGACTGGAATACTGGAAAAATTAAGATGGGATTATTTCAAGATAGGTGCCTAGGAGGCTCAGTCGGATGGCTTCTGACTAGTGATCAGGTTGTGGGTTTGATCCCCACCTGGTCTGGCAACATTCTTTTATAGAGATTGATCATTCTCTTCCTACTGCTGATTCAGGAAGGATAGTTTGTCTTTTTCTGGCGAAAGAATGTGCACTAATACTAGTTAACTGCATAGAGGACCAAGTCTGCCCAGGAAAATGTGGTTACTAACCACTGCCAACCTTTAGGTAAATTGACTGGCTCAACATGATTCTAAGGGGTTGACTGGGATGTAAAATACCAACTGAACAAAACGAAGAGAGATAGTAGACTAATACTGCAGTACAGCCGGCATTGGTGGCTCAGTTGGATGCGTGTCTGACTTGTGATCAGGAGCTTGTGGGTTCAACCCCCGCTGGGTAGGCAACTTTCTTTTATGGAGATTTGATCATAAAATATTTTCTACTGTCATTCTCTCCCTTCCGCTGATTCAAGAAGGGCAGTTGTCAGTTTCTGGCTAAAGAATGTGCACAATACTGGTTAACCGCTTAGAGGACTAAGTCTGCCCAGTAATGTGTGGCTACATGTAGGTAAACTGACCATGCTCGTCATGACCCCATTGGGTTCACTGGGTCGTAAAACCTCAACACAAACAAACAAAATACTCCAATACAAAGGTCTACAGGGTCCTGCCCGCATTCCAGCCTTATCAGATTTATCCCCCAGAATTTGATTCCAAGAGGCTTGGTGTGCAGAAAAGTAAAACACAGGGTTCTCACTGCTTTTTGAAAACCATGTGTAACTTTTCAATTTACCTTACTTTTATGCCACCAGTGTTTAGCATCACATGGTGGTACCTTTATTTTTGAGGGTGCATGACAAATTTAAGGGTAAAAAAAACCCCAAAAAACATCACTAGTGAGTAAATAAGTACACTGAACATGGGACCTCACTCCTTTTATCCGTCATGTCTATCAAGTTCCTTTAATAAGAAAATTAAACTTAGTGAACCAGCAAGCTATTCTGTCAATATTTACCACGCACATTCACCATACTTGCAAAATTGCACTGATCAAATGTTGCTGTCTTGCAAATGCTCCTGAATCCAGACAAAGTAGCAAGTCCTTTTGGCAGCAAGTTATATATTGTGAACAACATATATGTAAATTGTTGAATGTTCTTGGCTGTACATGTAGATGGCAGATAAGGTTTAAACAAACAACAAATCCCTGCTGCTCAGAAGGTTGAGGTAAAACCTGAACACAAAGACAAATCCCTGCTGTCTTGGAAATAAAAGCATAAACCCAGCACCCGAAAATTTTTCTTAATACACTGAAACATCATTGTAAGAAGTAAGTTGATATTAAGATGATTTTGGATATACACTGCAACCTCTTTATAACATGGTTTGTTATAACACGGTTTTGGATATAACACGCTTCAAAGATGGATCCCAAAAATGTATAGATTATATTGAAAAATGACCATAAATGGTCATTTTTCAATATAATCTATACATTTTTGTTTGGATATAACACGGTTGTTTAACTTACACGGTTTATGCTGTGGACCCCAACAATAGTGTTATAAAGAGGTCGTGGTGTAATATGATTTAAAAGTAGACTCCAAAAGTGTTGTATCCAAACCAAAGTGTATACATATCATTATACAGAAAAGTGACCTTTTTGTGACAGGGAGGTTATGGGTTTGATCCCCATCCGAGTCATACCAAAGCCTTGAAAAATGGTGCTAGCTGTTCAGTCACTTGGCACTCAGCATCAAGTAAGTAGCACTAGAAATGGACAGTCTGGGGTCAGACTGGTCAGTATAATGTGACTGAGTGAAAATTCATGTCATGTATGGGGCATGAATTTCATGAGGTGGCACTCTAAAAGTGAGCTTTAGCTCCCCACCAAATCTTAGATTCCAGACACTGTTGCACTCTGTGCTAATGTTGCTAATGCTTGATGGACGGTCAGATGGACGGCCTTGCTCTCACATGTCCTTACCATGAAAAGAAGTCATGCAGCAAGTTTGGTTAAATTCTATCCATTGGTTTGGGAGGAGATAGTGTGACAGACAGATGCCGGAAGGAAAAATAATATTGCTCTCGAACACCCTTACAATGAGGGGAAGTCCTGTGGCAAGTTTGGGTTTGGAGGAGACAGCATGACAGACAGATTAACGGACTCTGGACAGGCAGAAAAATAGTACACCATTACCATGAGGGGAAGTCATGTAGCAAGTTTGGTTAAATTCCGCCCAGTGATTTAGGAGCTTGATGAACGGAGGCGTTCACGATATTCCCATTGCTTTTTTTTTTTTTTTTTTTTAAGAGTGGGGATAATAAAACAAACAAACAAACATGTAGTTGTTGCTGCAGACCAAAGGTCAAGGTCACAGAATGTTTGCATCATAGTTCTGCATTAAGTTCTGAAATTCTTTGCCTGCATGTATATTTCTGAAAGTTTTCTACCATGCATCACCACCAAATGCCAAAATCCACTACTTTTGGAACAGGTGTACAAGTTTGCTGAGCTTTCTGTGTTATCAAAATAAACTAAATAATGTTAAAAGTCTTCACTGTAAGTTCTTCTTGACATGTGATTAGAGCTGCTACATGATGAACACAGATCAGCAGGCACCTTATTGCTGATGCTGCTGTAGAGATACATGTAGCTTTGGCAGTGACACTGGCCGGAATATGCATGTACATACATGTATAGACCACATGGTCACATGATGCAAAAATAACAAATACTGCCGTAAAGTATCATTTCAATTATCATTGTTTCTAGAGATATGTAATAATGTTAATACATGGAGACCATTGATATTTTTCTCTTTTCTCATGAGTATCCACAGCCATGGAGAAATAAAACAATTTTTTTTATTATATACCCCTCTTATCTGGAGCTCTACATTAGGGGTGCCTCACTGAGAAGCTTCAAATGGGTATACACAACATAGTTCAGTGCTTGCAGTAACTGTTAAAAGCAGGAAGTCCCAGGACTTCCTAGCTCCAATATCTGGAAGTCCTGGTGATCAGATTTTTTCACTCACTTTCAGAAATTCAACCTCAGTATTCTTAAACACTCATTTATGGAGTAAAATCGCCATTCTTAAGCTAAATAACACATAAATTCATTCTAATTTTTTGTTATAAATAACTAAATAGTCTTAAAAGTTGGCATTGATTTTTGGAAGTCCCAGGGCAATTTTTGGGAGTCTCTGACTCCCAGACTTCCCTTAATGCAAGCACTGACTTACATTATCATTGTCTAAGAAAATATCAATGCTTTTTATGAAGGAATTGCCCATGTTCCAAGGAAAATATACCATTGAATACATATATAAACAATTTGGCTTGAAGCCTTACTGTAATTGTCAGACAGAAGTATATATTCGGGGACACTTAGGTACAACAAGCATCACTCATGGTATAACCAACATTGTGAGAAATGCAAACAACTAAGTTTCAGTGCAGTTTTGCAGTCGAAGCAGGGTCTCTTTTGTTTACTACAAAGTTGTAAATGTTCCTGTATTGTTGGCAGACAGCAAAAACCCAGACCAGACTATGCAGATGTGCAGTCTGGTCTGGGGTTTTGCTGTTTGCATAAGTGAAAAAGTTGGTTTTCTTTGCATTGGCAGAAGTATACTTAACTTTCTGCTACAGGTGCTCTTCTGTACTGGCTGGAGCTCCAGAATTTGCAATATTCAATGTGGATAAAAATAGTAATATACTGTAGATTTCACATATCATCATGGAAACTAACATGTGGGTTCAAGGGTCTCATTTGATCAGGCTCGGTGCAGTTCCTACAAGATTGTAAAACATAATGTGAAACCTTCTAGTTGCTTTGGTTGTCTAGAATCCAGATTGATTGATAGATCTTTCCCTCTAGACATCCATTTCCAGTGTTGGAATATTACATAGCATTGGCACCATTGTTGCAGTGCTGCAGGTGATACTTGTAAGTGACATTTAAGAGCATTCCTTTTCCTCTTAGCAATACAGCTGATTCTATTTTGCTGTTATTGAATCAAATAGGGTAAAAAGTAGGAGTCCCACAATGCAGTTTTGCTAATTTTCTCTGCAAAACCGGAGTCCCAATCCCCAAAATAGGAGCCCAGGACTCCATGTTTGGAGTAAATGAGAAGCGGCCAATGTTATACATTTGGTAGGTTTTTCAGTTGTTTATCACAAGGGATAAACATAAGCCACTTCTGAAAAAAGAGTCTACTCTAAAGGAACAAAGTCTTTCCTTTTAGAGGTCAAGGTCATAGACTTGGGAATAGTTACACATATGTTAAATTCTTAAGTGATTAAACCTTGCACAATACTGGTTAACCGCTTAGAGGACTAAGTCTGCCCAGTAAACGTGTGGTTAGGTACATGTAAACTGACCGCGCTCGACATGACCCCATTGGGTTGAATGGGCGGTAAAACCTCAACACAAAGAAAATTAAACCTATCTCTAAGTTTTTAGTATGTACATGTATGCAGATTTACAGTATTTTTACTTTCAATGATGAAAGGTGACGAAAACTGCTGGTACATTTTCACAACTGTCAGTGATTGGAGGTCATGGGCATGAAATTAAAATTGTGTTCATAATGTTTAAGCACAAGTTCAGGCAAGCTTTGGATGACAGCTCTTGTCTTTAAGGCCCCGCACAAAAACAAGTACAGATAGTGCAACCTCCATATAAAGAAAGAATGTGCACAAGTACTGGTTAACCGCTTAACCCATTGTAGACTGAATGAACTCCCCACACTATATATTAGAAGATTCTAATTTTGATTTTAGGTATGTCAGGCTATGTAAATAAGATATTACTGGAGAAAATTGGTTGAACTATTTGCAAACAGTGAAGACCCTGATCAGACGTGGCTTTCTGTGGCTTCTGATCAGGATCTGCACTGTTTGCCAATTACCCTTTTATGAGTCTCCCAACTACAATGGGTTAAGAAGACTAATCCTACCCAGAAAAAAATTTGTCTAGATAAACTGCCCAGCTCGACATGACCTTAAGTGTTGACTGGGCCATTAAATTCCAACCCAGCCAACATGCTGGGTAACATTTTCAGCAGATGACATTGACATATGTTTGTTCTTTCTTCAGAGAACAGGTTTTGACATTTCATGCAAATTATATCCTTAGGAGACAAACTAATACAGTTTGTATGAAATGTCAAAACCCATTTTATGGGAAAAATAAGAAGAAATATCATGAATTTTGTCATCTGCTGAATTAGGGTAAATATCTACATGTCTATCTTCGGATACTGCCTACGTCCCCATAGGCATTTTTATCAGGATAATTGCACGTCGGGCTAAGAAATGAGAAAAAAGATAAAATAACAACAGTGAGTCTTTAACAGGTGATACATGTAAGTTAAAATCTAGATTGAAAGTGAGGGGAGATTAAAAACAAATGTCTAGGATTGATCTGTACATACATTTAAAAAGGGGGGATGGGGACAGGTCAAAACCTCTAAAAACTGGATAAAAACATGCAGTTGTACTTTTTATGCTTTGGGATGCTGAAGCTCTCCTACTGCAGTCGAGACCTGGAGAAGCTACAATAATATATGCTATAATACAATACAAGTATTCTTACTACATCTGATGTCATATTTTATAGTTGTAAAAGCAAGGATTTGCCTTGGGCTAGGTACATAATAGCTGTCAATGACACAATTCATATGGAAACAAGCTCGATTTGTTTTTGCAGGCTAATTAAAATGATTATTGGGAGCAAGAATAATACTACAATATGTTTTATTTAATTTTTTATTTTTTTTTTCATTTATGACTACTCCTAAAGAGACAATTTGCAGAAAATGTTAAGATAAAATCTCAATGCACAGCCCTCTGACTCGAGAGGCACCAAAAGGAGAGATGAGGAACCAATAAAGACCAAAGAAATGAACATATAAAACCACATATGCACAAAGAAGAACTGCAGCAGAGGAACCGTCTTGGAACAGTCAGTAGGAAAACTACTTGGTGGGGGGGGGTGCTAAAACCAGTGTTACTAGTGCGAAACCACCCTTAACCCTTCTCTTGCTGAACACGACATGCCCTGTCTTAGCAAACAGTATAGATCCAGATCAGTTGGCTTCTGAAGAAGCCAACTGATCTGGATCTGCACTGTTTGCCAATTATTTTGTGAATTTCTATCAGCCATCTGGATCGAGTGATCTGATCGGCTGAAAATTAGAAGTGGGTGCGGCATCTTAATTTATTAAGCATGGCAAGGGTAAATTCTGATACAGCTCCAATTACATGTACAAATAAATATATGTTCGGCCAGCATTAGGGTCCTCTATCTCATCTGTGAAACGTCGGTGAAACACATATAATCCAAAACACTGTGGTAAAACAAAGCAAAGGGCTCAATGGCGATCTGAAGCTAGAACACAAGAAAACTGCAACAGGATCATGATGAGCCTGACCACAGGCATTATAGTCAGGCATAGACTATCTGAAACAGATTGAGGAGGGAACCATCATTTAGTCTGAGGACTGATCCTCCACCCTCATGCAATTAAAGAGAGAAGATAAAAAACCTGAAAAGTCTGTGACACTTTCTTGTCCTACAAAATACCTTTGAACCAATGGTTGGATTCATGAATACATAATTGGGACATAACAAAGAGCTGATTAGATTTTGGTGACCTTGATCTAATTTTAAAGGTCACAGCAGTAGAAAAAATGAAAATTCACAATTGGTGGGGAGTGAGGGGAAGGGGGTGTTGGTGCATCTGTTTTCTCTGAAAACACTGTTACTAGTTTATTTTGTTTTACATAGAAAATAAGATGACATTTCATGTGAATCATCTATCTCAATTTTTACAAGGAGGTGACATTTGCTGTGACTATCTGTTTAACCTGCTCACCAAACCCCTTCTGAAGTGGGATATGCTGAGTACTGCAGGTCTCATAGCTAACTTTTGCTGGTGACATGAACTAGGGTCATCTTAACTTCTCATCCTATTGTCCTAAAATTTGAATAAAAAAAAAACCTGTTGATGTGACTAAAACTGCCTGTATGAGTAAAGACCCGGGATCAGCTGTTGCTCTCTGCAGCATTTGTTGTGGGTCTGTACTGTTTCATTGTGGGGAATCCACGTGACCAAATGACTAAGTGCACAGAGTTTTTACTATTTTTAGCTCTGCATCAGGTAGGAGTTTTTAGAATATCTCGATTTTTACCAGATGGAATTTGTTCAAATAAAGAGAGTACACAGAAAAATCAAGCTCTTTCTGGTGGTGTAAACGCTATTCTACAATCTGGTCTGATTCTCAAGAACATTCAGAGAATGCTTTTCTTCAGAATTTATGTACATTGTCCCAGTAGACCAGAGTGACAGCAAAAACATTCTTCGAATGTTCTCGAGAATTTGACCAGATCACGGCATAGTGCTTACACCACCAGAAAGAGATTAATTTTCCGTGTACTCTGCGCTTTATTTGAACAAAGTTCATTTGATATGAGTAGAGATATTATAAAAAATCCTATATTATGCGGAGCTAAAAACAGTAACAAACTGTACTGATGACATCATTTGGTCACGTGGATTCTCCACACTGTGTTTGCTCATGCCTGTCTGTGTCGGTCCCAGTACTTACACAAATAGGTGTACATGTACAGAAATTAATGTTAACTGTAGTAGAAAAATAAAGTCAAAAGTGTTCAAATAATATGATTTTATAGGGTCCACTGTTCAAGATAAAATCCAGATTTGGTCAGTTTCTTTATCTTAGGAAAATCCTGTTGGCCGACTTCCAGTCACCAGATCTCACTAGAGGCGAAATTCAGCTCATTACTGTATAGCACTTCATTGCACAGAGCCTTGCCTTGTCATCCTTCCATTGTCTCAATAAGGCTAAATAATGTTGAATGGTCTTTATCTTTAATATCAAATTGCCAATATTCATTCCTTAAATAGCGAACTTGTCCAAAAAGAAAAATTAGCAGAATGCTTGAAATTTACTTCCTGAATTTTTTAGTCTACAAAGTCATTCATGCACTTGAAGTGATTATAATCATCAAACTCGTTTGAGCAGTTTACATACCGTAGATGGTTATAAAATATATGGGACAACCTACATGTGTAGTGTACCTAGCTCTAGATAACAGCCTGGGCTCAGTTGCTCAAAGCATTGTTAGCTTAATGAGCTCGTTATGGGTCATTTCATTAACTGCTTTAGTGGATTCAGTATACAGTATTCTGATACTTTTTGCTGAAAAAATGTCAGCAAAAAAATGTCAGCAAAAAAATTCAGCATATTTGCATATCACTGGATGTAAATTTTAACAAATCCTTAACTAACGACATCGTTAGCTTTTAACAACTGGGCACAGGATTCTCCAGATTTTTTTCTTACTGTTCCATGAAAACATGGGTACCATACATGACATATCTCATACTGTGAGATAAATTTCACAGAATTTGGCCAGTCTGAAAGGCAATTCTCATAAAAATCAAATCTCACAGAATTTTCAGACCATTTTAACCCTTAAAGCGCCAAGAAAAACTGCATCTGAAAATGTCGTCTGCTGAATATTCTTGCAAACTTCTCAAAGCTATTTTTTTTGCATACCGGCAAACAGTGTGGACCCAGATCAGACTCCTAAAGGAGCAGTCTGATCTGTGTCCACACTGTTTGCAGAAATGACTTTTAAAATCACAAGCAGAAGACAAAGCAGACGGCAATTGTTGTGATTGGCGCTTTAAGGGTTAAAACAGACTTAATGAAAAAGTACACATAAATCACACACTGTTGTGGTTTTCACAAGCTTCTTACATGTAAAAAAAGACTTTAGACTACATTGAGGGAGCTAAGTGATGTTTAAGAAAATCTCACAGAAATTTGTCAAATCTCCCTTAAAATTTTGCCTTATCTCACAGATTTTTGTCCACAGCTTATGGCATGTATGGGGTACTCATTAGAAGCTCCTAGCTTCTAAGAATCCAAAATATATGTTTTAACCCGTCAAGTGCTAATAACAACTGCAGCAGACAACAATTTGATATTTTAATTTTATATTTTTCAGAGAAAGTAGGACTTGGCATTTCATGTGAATCATCTGCCTAGCAGATGATTCTCATGAAATGACGAGTCTTATTTTCTCTGAAAAATATTTTTTTAAAAATTTAGACTGTTATCAGCTACACATTTGCTTAGCATTTTAAACCCATTGTAGTCAGGAGACCGGTAAAAGGGTAATTGGCAAACAGTGCAAATCCAGATCAGACACCGCAGAACGCGGCGTCTGATCTGGGTCTCCACTGTTTGCAAACAGTTTAGCCATTTTTCTCTAGGAATATGTAAATCTCACAGCTGGACATACCAGAAATTGAAATTGAACTCTTCCAGTATATAGTGTGGGAGAGGCTATTCAGTATACAATGGGTTAACAGATAATGTTTGAAAAAATTATTTATCTGGATAGGACTTCTCTTACCTAGATCTTAGGTAGTACATGTTCATGTAAATATTATTTACCCCAATTTGGCATATTGACAGTCGGTTCTTTATGTTGGCTTATGGCTCCAGATAGGGTTAATTTTTAGTATCATTTTGTCATAACACAGGTACTCATTATGTCCCCCCACCTACAGGGAAGGGGATATATTGATTTTTGTGCAGATCCCAATGGCGTTGGTATTGGCATGACACAATATCTTGTGAACTAGGGGTTGGATTCTTACCATACAATGTAAAATTGGGACATAGCAGAGATGATTAGGCCAAATTTTCAAGGTCACAGCTATAGAAAAACTGAAAATTCACTGTGGGGTGGGTGGTGGGGGAGGGGATGGGGGAGGACATTCTGTTTCCTCTGAAAACACTGTTAATGGTTGGAATTGCTTTGTTGAGGCATTACTAATGATTAAATGAGTACCTACATGTACAGTACACATATGTATGTTAAGATGCAAAAAATAATTGTCCATAACTTTAGTTATAGTACTATTTTCAGCTGAAAAGTACAGATGTTGTTTTTTACCAAAATATGTTGTTCATTCTATTTAATCCCAGCAATAGTTGAAAAACATAAGTGTTAGATATTCATTAGAAGCACCTTGCTAGGTATATGAAATGTCTGCTGCAGTTGTGATTAGTGATTTAAGGGTTACTGTTTGGTTGCTGAAAATAACATTTCCAGAATGGCAGTGTTGAAGCAAAGTGAGAATTTAGCTTTTATTATGACTACTTATTTTAAACATGGTCAGAGGAGCAGTTCAAATGAAATGTGAAGTGTCGTTTTCTGGAAGGAAAGGGACAAGAAAAAATATATTGATTAAAAGCGGTCTGTTAATATTTAAATTTGAAGCATTCTAATGGTTTATAGTAGATTTTATCTGGCCTAATTTATATGTATGTAACAAGAATAGCATACAAATATTTAATGGTTAAAGCATGCTGGGTAAAAATTTCAGCAGACAACAAATTGTTAACATTTTTCTTCTTTTCCCCAGAAAATAAACTTTGACATTTCATGCAAATTGTCACCAAAGGAGACAATTTGCATGAAATGTCATAGCCTATTTTTGCGGAAAAATAAGAAAAATATTTCAAAATGTCCTCTGCTGAAATGTTTGCCCATAGTGCCTAATGTAAATATGTCAGTTGTTTTGTAACCTTGAAAGTGGAAATTGATAAACAAGATGCCTTTGTTCTTTTGATGTTGATATTGTCCTTCCACCCAGCATTGTCAACCTTTTTTTTTTTTCATTTTGTGAGTAAAAGTTTGGGGTTGGAAGTTTTGGAAAAAAAATGATGTAAAATGACAGAAGAAATTTATTAGGCCAAATAAAAAAAACGTGTGTTTAGGGCAACCCCACTTTACCTAATTTTCCAGATGAAGACAAGCAGTTTTTTTTTTCTGTTTTCTCAACTGGGATAAAAATGATTTATACTTAACATTTGGACAAGGAGTGCTGAGCAAACAGTGTAGCCCCGGATCAATCTGCTCCTAATGGAACTGTTTGATCAAGGTCTACACTGTTTGGCAGTCTGTCAGTACTTTTAGAAACATCTAAGGATAGTCAAATAGACATGGTAAATTTTTAGGTGAATTATGTGCAAAGTTCAAATATATTTGGTAATTATGGCATGTATTCTTCATAAAAAATGTACAATAAAAAATCCTTAAGGATCCTACCTATTTTTTCTAAAATGTAACCCTAAACACACATATTTTTAGCTCACCTGAGCAAAGCTATTGTGATCCCCCTCTGTCTGTCGTTGGTTGTCAACAATTAGTTTGTTAACTCTCTAGAGGTCACAGTGTTTACCAAATCTTGATGAAACTTGATCAGAATGTTTGCCTCTATGATATCTAGGTCAAATTTGAAACTGGGTCATTTGGGGTCAAAAACTAGTCACCAGGCCAATTCAGAGGAAAACCTTAACACTCCAGAGGTCACATTTTTTAAACAAGCATCATGAATATTGCTCAAAATGTTCATCTTGATGATTTCTAGGTCTTGTTCAAAACTGGGTCCCTTGTAGTCAGAAACTAGGTCACCAGACCAAATCAAAGGAAAACCTTGTTGACACTATAGAGGTCACATTTTTTAAGTGATCATGAATCTTGCTCAAAATGTTTGTCTTGATGATTTCTACGTGAAGTTTGGAACTGGTCACATATGACATATATATCACGGTCCAGTGACTTAAGTTTTTCTGTTTAGGTCAGTTTTTCAGTAAGTATTGGTTCTACAGTGATATTTGGCACTTGTGAAATGTTTGTGTTTAGGTTAGTTTCACAGTAACTATTGCTCCTACAGCCAGTGATACTTAGCACAGTCATGCATACATCTTAGCATGACCTCTTGAGTGCAGTCACCCATATTTGACGTTGACCTATATTTCACAGTCCATTAGACATGCTACATTGTATTACTTACACTTGTCATTATAAATTTGGTCAGAATGTTTGCCTTGATCAGTTCTAGGTCAGGTTCTCTGCTATGATACTCAGGTGAGCGTTACAGGGCCATCATGGCAGTCTTGTTTTATTTGGCCTTCTCAAGATCATAGGTCTAGATAAGGGAGGATATCTGGTAAATGTTTTTCTTATTTCTCCACGAAAACATATGTTGTAGGTACTCATTAGAAGCGCCTTACTGAGGCCACAGCGAGGCACTTCTAATGAGTACCCACAACATATGTTTTCATAGAGAAATAAGAAAAATATCACTACTTTTGGATTGAAAAAAGCGCCTTAACTAGTGCTATGCAAGATCTAACTTAACCACAATAGTACATTGTTTGTCGTATTTACTCTGAATATTAGAGCAAGGCTTGTCCAAAATTTGAACAAGTTCAGTTTACTGCCTCTTTAGCTGGTTAAAAACCTCAAGATGAGTGGCAGACAGTGTTGACCCAGATCAGATGCCTCATACAGTACAGCTCAGGTAAAAGAACCAAAAAACTCTTTATTCCGAATATCGGCGTTTCGCGAACTTGCCAAAAACACTCGGAATCAAACCGAGTAAATGTTATATTCGGCGGACACCACTCGCAAGTCCGCCGAATGTATGCGTTATGCGAAGTTATGCGAAGTTACTCGGAATGGAAATATTATACCCCGGAAGCAATATTTCTCGCGAAGCGATGCGAAATTCCTCGGAGTAATTTGACTAAATACCTGTCCGATTTTTATATATTTATTTATTTATTTAATAAAGTTATTTAGATATTTCTTTAATAAAAATATTTTTTATTTATTTTTATCTTTATTTTTCCATCATATAGTACAGTCTGCGTGAAGGTTATATTGTCCGCGCTCATGCGGATGCGCAGGTTGATCTGAGTGTGCACTGATCACAAAGGTCTTATTGTCCCAAAAGTGTTTTCCAAATTTCCGCATTCCGATCCCCCAAAATTAGGTCCATTCCCTTGTTTTCTTAAAATATCAACCAATGCTGCCTTGTTCCCTAATATATTTAGATGCTCCCTAGGTCCAAAGATAACCCCGGTAGCCCCCTTCATTGTTCGAGCACGTAACATGGGCCTCAACAAAGCTCCATATGAAAATGTACCGGATTCTTTGGCTTAGTCTAGTCCGGCCACACAAGTGGGTCCGGCATGGTCATTTTTATTTAATGTGCCGTAGAAAACAAAACAAACACACAAAAATCACAACAAAGAGAATCAAACATCTTCCCCAATCGACGAATTACGTATTTATATTTGGTATTCCTGTAACGACCTTTTCCCATACAACAACCGCACGCGCTCAATATAAATGACGTACTGTGAAAAAGACCGGGAAATTCTCACTCGCGTGCAGCAACCGCACGTGTCAATATGAATTTACTTAAAGGGGCGCTTCTGCTATCAAAGAGGCATTGAATCAACAAGACAGCACATATGAAAAGAGTGTCTGTCACACAAAAACACACTTTACGCACACGAGGCTAATGACAATTCAAACGAGTGAGTGAGTTTATTACGTCCTACTAACAGCTAGGTCATACGGAGATGTGGATCTTGATTTAAAGTCCAATATGAAAGGCTTGAGAAGCCTGGGATCGAACTCATGACCCCTGGGTGACAAGAGAAGCTTCACACTACACCACCGAGGCACAATTTCCCAATATTTCATACTGATAAATATCTAATAAAAGGGCTGCAGACATTTCACCATGCCCCGCCACTGCATTTAAATCAAGCAAGTGCCATGACTCTGTTAATAAACTAATAACGTTTCAAGAAAATATCTCAAATAGTTTTCAAGTTACAGAGCGGACAAAAAAAAAAAAAAAAAAAAAAAAAGAAAAAGAAAGAAAAGAAATATTACAGAAACCACTAAAATAGTTTCCCTTTTCAAAGGGCCATAACTCCAAAATAAGCTCTATCGTCAAAATGAAAGAAAAGAAGGGCCGTTATGAATAAGCCAACCCTGGAAAAGTGTGCGTGCTCGACAAGACCGAAATAGTGTAGACTGGGCCGTTTAACTGCAGTTCAAACCAAAATTACGTCGGTACTAAGTTCTCATGTCTGAAGTATGATTTACAATGTACTTTCACTGAATCGGACAAAACGTACAATACTACAATGTACGTGCGACCAGCAAAGACTCGGGTCGGTCTCTGCATCGACCCACTAGATAAAACAAGCTTCTTGGATAGCTCGGAGTCCAAAGAAGGGGCATACTGTACGATCAACGAAGGGTCTGATCAGAATGTGCTGTTGCAGTCGCACTGTTTATCCCGCTTTGGATAGCCAGGCTATCGGAGGTAAATACGACCAGTGAATGCTTTTATCAGAATGTGCGGTTGGCAGGTTGACACGAGTCTTCGCTCGTCGCACAAGACGTTTTGTTAAACCTAGAGATTGTAGGCGGTACATACGATTAGCGAAGGCTCAGATCAGACTACTGATGTGCAGGCTCAGAGTGTGTGGGCTGATCCGTCTCTTCGTACAAGTTTTATTGTAGGTTTTGTCATGTACAGATCAATGCGCGACCATAACGCCTAACACTCTGGGTAAAATTTTCAACACGACATTTTGAAACATTTTTCTCATTCTTCCAAGAAAACAGGATTTGCATGAAATGCAAATTGTCTCCATTGCATGACTGTCAAACCCTGTTTTCTTGGTAATAAAAAAAAAAAAAAAAAAAAAAAAGATTTTTTTTTTTTTTTTTTTTTTTTTTTTTGTCGTCTGCTGAAATAGCCCAGATAGTGGTAATTCGATACCCGCGAGCACCAAGTGTTATAACTTAAGATTGTTTTATAACCAGGAAGACTCTGCCTAGAATGTCAGCGAGGGCATATGAAAATATTATGGACAAATGTCATTTTGAAGATTATTTCCCGCCGATGCTAGGTTTATACATGCGTCTCTTTTAATCGTTTAATAAATTACGGCCTTGGTTTTGCATATCGCATGTTGAAGACACAAAAACAGAACACTTTAAATGGAAACAAAAGTTTTGAAGATTGCTCTATAAACCAATAAAGATAATGTTATTAATGTATATACTGTAAGAGAATAACATAACATAATAATCATTTGTACTCTGATAAATGCGGGGTAATGTCTTCACACCGCAGGTTTTTACTCTTTTAAGGGAGCTAACTGCAACTGACTATCAGAAGGGAGTTAACTGCAATTGCTTTACTAGTATGGACCATGCGAAATGGGATTGGGAACAGCATATTTCTATGAATCGCGCCAGTAAAGAGGGGGGCATGCTTATACAATAAGCGGTTAACCAGTACACTGAACCCCATTCCGTCAGAAACTTGTAACTGCCAATCTTGAAGCAGTGGAAGGAGCGAATGACTGTAGCAAATACATGTGTTTCATGATAAGTGGGGATCGAATCGCGTTCGATTCCCGCCGGTGCGATATCATTTTTCCAATAAAGTCAGTGCAAACAACTTCTACCTCGAAAGGAGACATGTCATATTTGCAAGAGGGTAAAAGAAAGCAAAAGAAAGAGCTTTCCAGAGAGAGAGAGAGAGAGAGAGAGAGAGAGAGAGAGAGAGTTCGCAAAACGTGTAAGATTCTGGCTCGTCCATTTTAGGTACATCCGGCTATGAGATTTAGATATTCCTAGAGAAAAACGGCTAAACTGTTTTTGCAAACAGTGAATACCCTGACCAGACGCCGCGTTCTATCATCTCAATATGACAAAGAATTTCTTTTATTTTATTTTTTGTTATTGTTGAAAGAGACATAAGACATCAAGTCACCGTCATCATTAAGTGGTGATTTGAATGGACAGTCCAAATCCTGGTCCAGTCATCAACCGTCCAGGCCTCGATTCGAGCAGTGTAGATACATTCCAGCGTGTTCGTTTCTGTCTCCCTTGTCAAATGAAATGTATCCCTACTTTAACCCTCGAAGCGCTTAGCATATTCAGCAGACGGCATTTTCATTTTCTTTTTCTTCTTATTTTCCTGTGTAAATTAAGCGTGGCGTAACATGTGAATCGTCTGCTAGACAGACGATTCACATGAAATGTTCAGCCTTATTTTCACTGTAAAATACTAAAACAGTTAGATCGACGTCTCCTCTAGAATTTTCAGCAGTGCTTCAGGGGTTCAAACTATTTTCTTGGCAGCCGCAGCACGTGCAAAGTGACACGGGAAAAATGGGCCAGCCTGGATAAAAGTGCTTGTCACATGAAAATGAATGTAGGAAGATTCAGGCGACCACCACCCTTAATCCAAAACTAAAACTGGGCGATTAGAAATCATCCGAGGCTTTGGGCCAAATACGTCGCCGGCCTTGCGCATTGGGGCTACCAGCTGTTGTTCGGCCATACCCTTTGACATTCCGCAGCTGAAACATAAAAAAATCAGTCGCAGAGTTGGTTGTCGGAAGCATTTTATGTAAGTGGATATTGCAGTCTGATCCTGCTGCCGCCAGCACTAGTAAACGAGGGTAAGTATTATAATGGCAGTTGTAACAATTTTTGTTTGATTATCGTGGTGTGAGAGAATGATCTGAGTGGTCAAACTTACCTGTACAGAATAATCTGTCGCCACTCGCAAATACTCGCAAACACTCCGAATATCATGGGTACACTGAGGTCCGCTGAATGTCCTCGGAATATCGAGCGCATAACTTCGAGTAAATTTTTTTCACTCGGAATGGTTTACTCCAAACCACTCGGCGGAAAATCGCGGATTGTAAAATTGGTCCGCGAAATGAAAAAAAAAATTGGTTCTTTTACCTGAGCCGTACTGTACATGTATAACAGCATCTGATCTATAGGTCAGCACTGTTTGACCAGGTCAGATAAAATATGGTACTTTGAACAGATTTTCTGCCTATTCCTAGCAAGTTTCAGATTGATTATGTCAGGAATTATTATATCATCATTTGTTTACATAAACATTTAAATTTAAATGTAGAGATACATGTAGATTATTGATTAGTTATAATCTTAGTCTGTTACATCACTGCAGATACAGGACTAATCACAATGATTCTGGGCAATAATAATAGGATGATTTTTGCAGGAAATCATGTTACAATGTATGTACAATGTACATGTAGGTACTGGTTATGCCCCTAGCTTCAAAGAAGTTGGAGCATATTGCATTTGGTTTGTTTGTCCATCCATTTGTTCATTCATCATGCTTTTCTTATCAGCAAGGTATCTTGATAACTATTTGAGCTAGACCTTGAAATCTGGTGAGCATAATTCATAGCACTAGTTAAGGCGCTTTTTTTCAATCCAAAAGTATTGATATTTTTCTTATTTCTCCACGAAAACATATGTTGTGGGTACTCATTAGAAGCGCCTTGCCGAGGTGCTTCTAATGAGTACCACAACATATGTTTTCATGGAGTGAGGCGCTTCTAATGAGTACCCACAACATATGTTTTCGTGGAGAAATAAGAAAAATATTTACAGGATACCCTCCCTTATCTAGACCTATGCATAATGGTGTTGAGGAGTAAATCAACTGATGAAGTTTTGAAAAAAAAAATGGGATTGATTTTGTTAGAGATATGCCTGTTTTCTATTTTGGAACTTTTTAAGAACATGGATAATGTCTAGGACATAGTATTTTACAACTTACAAACATACGTTTTCTTTTGGAATTGGCTTGCTCATATTGGATAATCATTTAGTCTGCATGGTAGGACATGTGTAATATTGTTTATAGTTCCAGATAATCCCAAAAAATACTGCTCGTCATCATCATCATTGGATTTTTGATTAGCATGCAGGTACAGGGGCAACATCCATATCAGTGGGCCCTCTTCCGGTTAGCTGGCTTGCTGCATGCATGGCAGATTTCACACAAGATCTCCAGATATGACTGTCATGAGGGTCAATAGCCGAGAGCTTCCACTCTGCAATCCCTCTCTGTCAACTGCTTCCATGTCATCTTGGGCCTCCCAGGCCCACACTTCCCATCAACCAGTATGTCAGAGGCAGTCTTGACTGCACCATTGGAGCATTCCACATGTCCATACGAGGGGAGCCTTCTGTCCTTCAGAATGAGGTACAGATCCTCAATGCCAAGCCATGCAAATAGCTCAGTGTATCTGGTGGTGATGATGTCTTGCGACTTGATGTTGCAGATCTGTCCGATCATTGCCCTGTCTTTCCGCTGCAGATGTTGGCGGGTTGGCTTTGTCAGTGGCCAAGTCTCACTGGCATGGAGCATTGCGCTCCGCACATGAGCTATACATGCGGCCACATATCTTGAAAAGAGGTGGCAGGAAGAGAAAACTGGTAGCAGCTCCTTGAACTTCTTTCAGGCAGTTTTTACACGTGGTTGAAAGTTCACAGCTAGCGGCTTCTGAGAGCATGACTCTTATGTAGCTAAAGGAATATACCACCTCCAGCTTCTCAGATCCAACTTGGACGTCCCTCTATGGTCTGCCATCCAAGGGGCATGCAGTTCCCTGACACCGTGTACATCTGTAATCAGGGTCCTTTGTCAAGCACTTGAGCCCACTACATTTCTTATGCACCCAGTGCTTGCAGTTGTCGCAGAAGATGCTGTTGCTGCCCACTCCAGTGTGACTGACAGCGCATGGAAACTCACATGAACTCTGCAAGAGGTCCAGGCCTGTACCACAGATCATGATCTTTATCTTTCTTGCATTTACACTCAGTCATTTCTCCTCCATTGCTCCTTTCCAAGTCAAGAGCCTCCTGACACATTCCTCAAGTGACTCAGCGATGATAACAAGGTCATCGGCATAGAGGTCCTCCCAGGGGACCCCAGAGTGGAACTCGTGTGACAAGACTTCAAGCACAATGTTGAAGAGCAGCGGGCTGAGTACTGAGCATTGGTGAATACCAACCTTCACTTAAAACTCTTCACTAGAAACATGGACATCCCCCACACCATTCGCACTATCCACTCCTCCACACCAAGTTTTTTCAGAGCCCACCAGATGACCCTCTGAGAAACTCGATTAAACGCCTTCTCGAGGTCTAGGAAAGCCATGTAAAGTCTCTTGTTGGCAGCTAGATACTTCTCTTGCAGATGCCTGTTATAGTGTTTTCATGAGACAAGTTCATAACTAGCTGATTATGGGAAGATTGGTGAACAGTATAGATCCTGATCAGATATCACACTCTACACTGTAGAGTTGTATACCAGGGCCCGGTTGTTCAAAGCGTCGTTAGCTTAACGAGCTCGTTAAGGGTCATTTCATTAACTGTTCTAGCGGATTCAATACACAATATTCTGATATTTTTTGCTGAAAAAATGTGAGTAGCTTTTGGACTGCACTGCAAAAGCTACTCACATTTTTTCAGCAAAAAGCTACTCACATTTTTTCAGCAAAAAATTTCAGCATATTTGCGTATCACTCGATTAAAATTTTAACGAATCGTTAACTAACGACATCGTTAGCTTTGAACAACTGGGCCCTGGTCAAGCTTGTCTAGATCTGTCTGAATGTTTAGGGTACGGTATATGGTACATTGAAGACGTCCATTTGTGCAGTGAAAAGACAAATGTATGGTAAATGTCCAGAAATTTTGTACACCAAAGGTGCCAATAAAATGGGATATGCAAACAGTGAAGACTCAGATCAGACTGCTCCTGAAGGAGGAGTCTGATCAGGGTCTACACTGTTAGCCTTTCCGCTAAGTATTTTAAGAAGTAACTACATATAAAAAGCAAAATTTGGGCAAAAAAATTATAGAGTAAAATGTTTAAAATTTTAGGACATTTACTGTATACACATGTAGTTGGCTCAGGCCTGATTAGTTCTGCATGTATTACATGCTGGATGAAGATCTCAGTAGCAGACTTTTTTAACTATTTTTCACATAAAATAGGATTTGAGATGTCATGCATAATGTATTGTAAGGTAATTTTCTCCAAAGAAGACAGTCATCCTATTTTACAAAAAAAATAAGAAGACCACAAAATACTTCAGAATTTCATCAAAAATTTTTACCTATCAAAGTATTAGATCAGTGGCTGGACACAACCAAATCTCCACTGACGTTTTTGTTTCTTACTGAAAATTATGTCCATTTTCTGTTATCTTTCAGTATTCAGCTTCCATCAATAGACAAAGAGAAATTGCGAGAACTTGCGAGTCAGGCTCGAGCTGCTGGGGCAAAACAAGCGCAGGAAGCAAAGAACATCTACCCGCCTGCCAGTGATGTTTTCTTTAGGGAGCCTGTTAAGGTGAGAATAGCATGATATCATTACCTCTGCAAGCATATAGGATAAGGGGTGATTTTCAACCCAAATTTTTTGTATTTTTCTTATATCCATGGGTACTCACTATGTTCCCCCCACATCTTAGGGGAGCAGGACATTGATTTTGGTGCAGATCCCGTTGGCATTGGCATTGACATCAGCATCCCACTTTCTTGACTGTACAAAATGTTGTGAACCAGTGGTTGGATTCTTACCAAATTTTCATGGATATATAATTGGGACATATTAAACAAAGAACTGATTAGAGTTTGATGACCTTGATCTAATTTTCAGTACTGAAAATACTGTTAATAGTTAGAATTCAGAAGTGCTTTGGCAACGTTATTCTAATAAGTATCCACAACGTAGATCAGACTGCACATATCACAGGTTGATCTGGGCTTTCACTGTCCAGATAATTTTATTGTTCTGTTAAATCCCTAATGTCTATAGTGTTGTTCCGATGATCCATTAATTGATCATCAGTCACTTTCGCCTCTTGTGACTGATAATCCGAAAGGAATTTCTTAGTTGAATTTATTAGAAAGTTATAGTTTTTAGAATATTTTTTCTCAATTTTTAAGATATAACAAGTGAAAAACTAAGCTTTCTGTTTGGGTCATTTTATAATTGTATTGAATAAAGGTGAAGAAATTTGATAAAAAATAGCCTGAAATAAGGTACTTTTTTTTTCAACCAAAAAGTACTGATCTGGAGGTCTGAATAAGTATTTGGTATTTTGGAAGAGGGCTAAAATAAGTATGAATAGATTTTCTGTATGTTGACTGTTAGCTAGACCATTGTAGACGGAAAGAACTCCCCCACACTATATATTGGAAGATTCTATTTCAGTTTTGGGTATATCAGGCTATGTGGTTTAGATATTCCTAGAGAGAGTATTTGCATACAGTGAAGACCCTGATCAGACACAGTATTCTGCCAGTTACTCTTTTAGGGGTCTCCAGACTACAATGGGTTAGTTGATGACCAGTCAGTTTTATGAAACCTGTGAATGACTATGAAATTCTGGCCAATTCCAAACAATTAGATATCCATGCACAGCATGCTTTTAGAATGATGACTCTACCATATTTCAGTTGCATATATATATGTATATACATAGACTTTTTTTTTCTTTTTTTTTTTCAAACCATTACCATATTGGCTTGAGGCTGTACTACAAAGGTAATGCAGTCATTATTAAATCATCCTTTGCGAAGGTGTTGTCTGTCACACGCTCACACCCTGGGGTCAAAGTTGCTGACCACTCTATATGTCCAGGTATACAATGTTCAATAAATCAACAAATCTATTTCATCCCCTTTTATCAGATTAAAAAGTTCACTTTACTATAAAGAGCCTAAAGCTACAATTAGTTTGACACAAGCAACATGATTATCTATTTATCTAGGTTAATGTTAGACAACGCTCCAGATAAGCGGGAGTGTCCAGTAATATCTTTTCTTATTTCTCCACAAAACTATATATTGTGGGTACTCAGTAGAAGAGCCTCCATCACGAAAACATGCCTGTATAATTTAGATCCCCTTAAACCCCACTTTTATATGGTAGAACTGGGGTTTACAGGGGTATACATTATTTTTCTTATTTCTGTTAAAAAGCATAGATTGTGAGTACCCACAATCTATGTTTTGAGCAGAAATATGAAAAATATCAGAATTTTGTATCTGAAAAAATGTCAGTTTTTGGTGGTAAAAGTTTCAGTGAATTTGAATAGGCGTGTTTTCGTAATGACTGACACGCTTATAATGAGTTCCCTCTAGATATGCTATTGTCAGTACATTTTGGTTAAAAAAGTGTCTTATCTGGAGCTATGGTTAGATGACTGAGATAAGAGACAATACATGTATATCCTAATAAATCACAGGAACCAGAAAGCTTCAAAGCCAGATTGTTTAGATTGCCAGCTTTGTTAGGTCAGGCTTATCAAGTTATCCCTTCAGAGGTGAAAGTATGTAAATTTCACCATTGTACATTGCCAGTTTTTGATCAAAATGCCTTCTGAAAAGAAAGAAAAAAAAAAAAAATGTTGGGAGCATTCAATTTATTGGTTTAACTCCAAAATATTTTCATACAGTAAAATTCTTTTCTGTAAATAAGGCATTTATGAGATACCAAATTTCTATAGCCACTTGCTGTAGAAACATAGCTTAAATATGTTTAAATGATGACTTCTGTGGGGGATGCATGCATCTGTGTGTGTGCATGCATACCTATGTGTGTGTACCTGCATGCATGCAGGTACATTTTCATACTGTAAAGATTTTGTTTACAAGTGGAACATTTATGATTGAGAACTGCATATTTTTTGCACAAGAATCTGAAATGCACATAAACAAACATGGCGACTAAGACTACACGTATAGAGCTCTGAATGTATATAAACTATACATCTGATCAAAGCCATATTGCTGACATTGCAGAAACTCAGTCTCAATGTCCTTATTGTATCAGCACCATGGAAAAAGTACCTTAGCAAATGTGAGAATAACTAACAGTTCTATTTAAGGGGTTTTTTTTGGGTTTTTTTTTTTCAATATAAAAAATTTTTTATTTCTTCACGAAAACATACATTGTGGTTACTCATTAGAAGTGCCTTGCTGAGGCATGAGGTGCTTCTAATGAGTACCCACAATGTATGTATTTGATAATATTTACAGTGGAACCTTGATAATTCAAAGTCCATGAGATCAGACAGTTTTGTTTGAATTATTGAGACTTTGAATAATGGAGGGTTAAAATGCATACATATATTTCAATTAGGACTTCAAAATCTTGCATTATCAAGAATTTTGAATTTTTGGAGTTTATTAAAATGTGGTAAGACCTGTTTTCATATGAAATGGCTTTAACCCTTAATGGGCGAATCAAAAGTGCAGCAGATGACATTTGGATTTTTTTCGGAGAAATTAAGGCTTGACATTTCATGTTAATTGTCTGCCTAGCAGCGGATTCTCAAATAATGTTAAGTCTTACAGGTATTTTTTCTGAAAAATAATAAAAAAAAAATTAAGAATATGGTATGCTGCACTTTTGCTTAGCACGTCAAGGATTAATATTTCAATATTGATGTTGTTTGTTATAATAATGAAAATGGGCAACAGATGGTCTTTATTAACCCTTGTCCTGCTGAGCCTGGATATACCATGCCTTTGCAAACAGTGTAGATCCAGGTCAGTTGGCTTCTGAAGAAGCCAACTGAAGCCAACTGATCTGGATCTGCACTGTTTGCCATTAATTATGTGAATTTATAGCAACAGTCAGGATCACATAATCTGATTGGCTGAAAATTAAAAGTGGGTGTGGCATCTTAATTTATTCAGCAGAACAAGGGTTACTGAAGTAAAAATTGTTAGTTTTTCACCATCTAGTCAGGGGGGTAAAATTGAACAGAGAGGTCTAGATAGAGTTAGTATCAGGTAAATATTTTGCTTATTTCTCCATGAAAATGTGTGTTGTGGGTACTCATTAGAAGCGTCTTGCCAAGGCGCTTCTAATGAGTACCTAAACATACATTTTCATGGAGAAAAAAGAAAAATATCAATACTTTTGGATTGAAAAAAGCACCTTAACAAGAGCTATGACAGACAAATTATCCATGCTGTATTTGCTGTAAATATTTGGACCGAAGTGACAGAAGTGTTGTAAAAGATGAAAAAATATAAAATGTCCACTTGTACTACATTGATGTATAAACACATGAGGAAAAAATCTGTATGAAATCAGTTGAAAGTGATTTCCAGCAAATGATCATTTGAAGTAAGAACAGTTTTCTGTTAGTACCAGTGTCAAATTGTGTCTTCAGGGCATTGATTGCCCCTACTAAAGTCCCGGGTTCAAATCCCACTGCAGGCAGGAATTCAGTTCATGACCATAGCTACAGAAAAGAGGGGGTATCTGCATAATATTTTTCTTATTTCTCTACAAAAACATATGTTGTGGGTACTCAGTAGAAGCGCCTCACCGAGGCACTTCTAATGAGTACCCACAACATATATTTTCATGAAGAAATAAGAAAGATACCAGCATTTTTCGGATGAAAAAAGTGCCTTATATGTTGCTATGCATGACTATTGGGCTTCATCGCACACATGTATAAAATCAAAAAAAAAAAAAAAAAAAAAAGAAAGAAAAAGCCACAGAAATGGTGTCTGAAAGTTATTCTGAAATTTACAACAAAATGATAGATATAAAAAAAAGCTGGTGGTAATGATAAAAAATGTTTAAGTCCTGTCCTACTGTTGTTGTTTGCCTGGGGCACCAGAGACATAGGGGTGCATATACACAACAAAATCAGAGTTGAAAATGACTCTTCTGAAACTTATCGTAATAACCCTAAGTATTGGAACAAACAGGCCTGAGCATACAGTTGAGACCCAGATCAGAGGTTGCATTCTGCAGGTCTGCAGTTAAAAAAAATTGCTTTTCATCCAGCTGTTTTTAGACGGGTTTTTCAAAAATCTGTCCTTTGAAATAGCAGTTTACGGGCGGGCAGACTGCGGTTGGACGTATGTTCGGCGTCGTACGAGGTGTACAGCTTGATTAACTTTTTTGAAAAACGTAACGCCGTTAGGCATTTTGCTTGTTTGATATATCAAGAGCAGGGTTGTTCAAAACTAACGATGTCGTTAGTTAACGATCCGTTAAAATTTTGATCGAGTCATACACAAATATGCTGAAATTTTTTGCTGAAAAAATGTGAGTAGCTTTTGCAGTGCACATTTTTTCAGCAAAAAATATCAGAATATTGTGTATTGGATCAGCTAAAACAGTTAACGAAATGACCCTTAACGATGTCGTTAAGCTAACGAGCTTTGAACAACAGGGCCCTGATCTTAATCTTCACTGCATACCTATCATAAGGTGAATTACCTTATGTGAACCTTATGTGAACCTTATTGTGCATATCAAAATCAAGATGCTGTAGATATTAACACACAGCTCTCTGGGTAAAATTTTCTGCAGACAACGTTTTGAACTTTTTTTCTTATTTTTCAGGATTTACATTTCAATGCAAATTGTCACCAATGGAGACAGTTTGCATGAAATGTCTAATCCTGTTTTCCGGGAAAAATAAGAAAAATATTGTCAATTTGTCGTCTGCTGAATTAGCCGAAAGAGTGGTAAATGTTAATGGATAAATCTGCTATAGCATCTTCATTTGGAGCACTGGATTGATACATCTTGCACTGTGTTGCATAATTTCATCAGCATGGCCTTATGCACATATATAATGAGCTAGACATCAGCTGTTATGAGCAGACTTTGTGACCTCCAGTGCGAGAAAATGTACCTTCTGACATGCACCTAACGGAGACTGAAATCAGCCTGCTTACCCGTGCAGTCTGATCAGTCTTTATTGTCCGCTGGAAGTTGCTTATCATTCATGGCTAATTAAAATGAGCTCCGTACAGAGTCAGATCAGATTGCGCAAATGCACAGGCTGATTTGAATCTTAGCAGGGAGCTCATGTCTGAAGGTATGTTTTCTTGCGTTATGGCACATACAGACAATTCCAGTGACCTTTGATTGGGAATTTCTGCTGCAAATCATTGCCATTTTGGCAACAATCACTCATTTAAATCTTTATTGAAGTTTTTAAGTTTTTGTATAAAAAGGTATTTAATTGATTCTTAGTAAAAATGTGGTTTTTGTTTTTTGTGTGTGTGTTTTTTTGTTGTTTTTTTTTTAAATTTTAAACAACCATTAGATTAGACGGCTCCAGTCGCCATTGACTAAATATTTATTTTTTTAATCCTATTTGATAATCCACTAAAACAAAACCAAAATAATATCATGACTATAAAGGCTGGTCACTAGTGCCCAGGCTTTGTAGTCATATTTTTATGCCCCTGCCTGCCTTTGGCAGGAGTGGGGCATATAGCGTTTCGCCGTGATGTTACGTCCGTACGTGTGTATGTGCGTACGTGAATATGTGCGTATGTCACATTCATAACCAGGTTCAAGTTTACCTGCAAGTTTAGGTACAAATTTATGTCCACGTTTCACTTGCAGTAATAACTTTTATACTTTCTGGGCTAGAAAGTTGAAACTTTGTATGACACTTACCTACATCAAGACCTTTTAATGTATGGTACCGTTGCCCCAGGGTCATGCCCCTGGGCCATGCCCCTGTGTGGGGCTAGGGGTCAAAATATATAACAAGTCATTTGTCAGTTTCTTGCTAAACACTTTACACAATATTGGTTAACCACTGGGAGGACTAAGCCTGCCTAGTAAAAGTGTGGTTAGGTAAACTGACCGCACTTGACATGACCCCATTGAGTTTACTGGACCATAAAACCCTCAACACAGTCATTCTCCCCTTCCTGCTGATTCAAGAAGGGTAGTTGTCAGTTACGCTAAGCCTGTCCAGGAAAAAAGAGTAGGTTAACTGAACTGACCTACCACAATTTAACTAGGTTTCTGTGACTTGGTTCTGTAAAAAATTGTCAGATTGGTATCTGGGCTTCCTGAGCCCATTCAAGCTTGATCATTGTGTGCATCCAACCATTGCTGGTAATGTACCTGTCACAAAACTAGGTCAGTATGCTCTACTTTTGCTGATTTTCGTCTGCCAGAAGGGTGTAATTTTGCCAAAACCTACATGTACCACAGGCGTTATTGGCAAGCACTGACAGACTTGACATGCTGGCCAAGGCCATCTTGTATAATATGGTGCTTTACACTTAATAGGTAGTTGATGAATTAGCACTTCCCACGCTATGGGCAGATTTAGCAGACGACATACTTACTATATTTTTCTTATTTTTCCTAGGAACAAATAGGATCTGACACTTCATTCAAATTGTCTCCAAGAGAGACAATTTGCATGAAGTGTCAAATCCTATTTTCTAGGAGTACAACTAGGTAATACAACTACTTATTGCACAGTCCTCAGAAGCATTTTATAGGAAACTAGGGGCAGCTTAATTTCACACTTTGGGCTAATTCAGCAGACAGCAAATTGATGATATTTTCCATAAAATTTCACAGAAAAAAAGATATGACACATCATGCAAATTTTATCCTGAGTGCTAAGTATTAAACAAGAACCTGCTGTTTGGTATAGCCCACCTGTATTGATGCCTACAGATGAACCTGGTATAAAACTTCTTTTCATAAAATGTGGCTAATTATATCATAAGCCAGACTGTTTGTTGAACAGCAGATTCCAGGTGATGATACATTGTTTTGAGAATGATAGGTATTTTCCTGGCTCACAACTCAAAGCTCCAGACAGAGACATATGCGGGGGTATATTCTATTCTTGTTTCTGCACATAAACATATGTTGTGGGTACACATTAGAAGCGCCTCCACGAGGCGCTTCTAATGAGTACCCACAACATATGTTTTTGTGCATATATAAAAAAAATATCAAGACTTTTTGTTTGAACAACACCCCTTAATTGGAGCTATGTTACTGCTTGAGCAGGTATTTACAGTGTTCCTGTAGATAGGAAAAGTATCAAGGTCCATTTTTTTCTTATTTCTCCGCAAAAACATGTATTGTGGGTACTCTTTAGAATCGCCACAGTGAGGCAATTCCAATGAGTACCCACAATATATGTTTTCGTGGAGAAATAAGAAAATATCAATACCTGGTTGGAAAGTGTAGCATGTATTCTGGAGCGTTGTAATATCAGTGATTATGATGTAGGTGTCTCTGTCAGTTCAGAAGAAAATGTGATGCTCCATGTAAAAAGGAACTGCTGTGTATATATGTAAAACAGCAAAGACACAGATCAGCCTGCTCATTTGTGCACTGTGAATGGGATCCTAGATGAAGCTTGGATACTCTTAAAACTGAAGGACCTGATTAGACTGTGTTTAGACTGATTTATGTCATTGTATAAATTAAGTCCCTTGTTTTATGTGGTGAGGCTGAACCAGTAAATTGTTACTGCATTAAGCTACCATGGTGAACAAGCTCTAGATGAGAGACTTTTTTTTTTTTTCAACACAATAAAACTGGATGTTTTTTTTCTCCTCTAATTTCTTAACAAAATAGCCGGGCTCCATAGTGCAGTCTTACTGCAAATCCAGGTGTCATGAGTTCGAACCCTAGTCCCGCCACATGACTTGGGGAGATTCATGAAATAATTGCTATTTCCATTCTCCCCCTTCTGCTGATTCAAGAAGGGCAGTCATGGCAGTTGTCAGCTACTGACAAATGTATGTGCACAAGTAATGGTTAACCATTAAGAGGACTAAGCCTGCCCGGAAAGAGTGGGAGTAGGTTAACTGACCGTGCTCAACATGACCCTAATGGGTTGATTAGGTTGTAACACCTCAACTCAACAAACTCAGACAAATTCTGCACAAAAATTAAGTGGCATGGCACATCTTAACACCTTACTTTAATAAACTTGTACATTTACCTTTTAACCCTTGCCTTGCTGAATAAATTAAGATGCCACACCCACTTCTAATTTCCAGCCAATCAGATTACTTGATCCAGGTTTTTGATAGAAATTCACATATTAAATTACAAACAGTGCAGATCCAGATCAGTTGGCTTCTGAATTGGCTTCTTCAGAAGCCAACTGATCTGTATCTACACTGTTTGCTAAGACAGGGCATGTCATGTTCATCAAGAGAAGGGTGAACCACATGTTGACATCTAAACTCTGTGTCGGAATAATGAACAGTGTAGATGCTGATCAGCCATTTGACCACTGAAGTAAAGCAGTAATAAAACACAGTGTAACAAAACAAATGCTACAATATTTACCAGATATGTATTTGGACAGACAGGCCTGAGCAAACAGTGCAAAATATAGCATCTCATCAGGGTCTACACTGTTTGCCATTCATCAAGCAATCACTAGACACAACAGTACTTTTTCAAATTTTAGAACAAGTATGGTAAGGAGTTGAGGTGTCCAAATACTTACGGGTAAATATGGTAACTATATTTACACTTAATGTTGGGAATAGCAGATGATTCACATGAAATGCCAATTCTTTATTTTCTCTGAAAAATGATAAAAAATGCATTGGTGTAGCATGCCCTGTCTTAGCAAACAGTGTAGATCAAGATCAGTTGGCTTCTGAAGAAGCCAACTGATCTGGATCTGCACTGTTTGTCATTAAATATGTGAATTTCTATCAAAAACCCAGATCAAGTAATCTGATTGGCTGGAAATTAGAAGTGGGCGTGACATCTTAATTTATTCAGCATGACAAGGGTTAAGGGTAAATACAACTCAAGGTATATTTTGCATGGAAAAACATCTTTCATAAAGACATGATTTACAGTTGTTGCTACAGACTACATAAACATGTAACTGCTTATAGTCTGACAGAAATTGAAACAAACAGGAGAGGCTGACTCTTGATACTAATAGGCAACATGTTAACCTCATGTTTGCAAAACAAGTTATCAGTTACCCCATTGCAGACTGAATAGATTCTCCCACAGTATATATTGGAAGAGTCCTATTTCAGTTTTAGGTACATCCAGCTATGAGATTTAGGTACTCCTAGAAAAAAATGGGTAAACTATTTGCCAACAATGGAGACCCTAATCAGACTCTGCGTTCTGAGCTGGGTCTGCATTGTTTGCCAGTTACTCCTTTAGACTACAATTAGGTTAACGTTTGTTATTGACATGCATTTTCAGATTACATGACACTTATTGACATTTACAAGAGTGCATTTATCAAGCATTGAGCAATTATAGACAGGCTGTAGTGAAGAACAGTCCAGGAACAGTATATAAAGGGCCCTTACATATGTTAAAAAATGCTCAGTTGGATGCACGTCTGACAGGTGATCAGGAGGTCGTGGGTTTAATCCCAGTGGGTCCAGCAAAATTATGATCATTCGTTCCCTTCTGCTGATTCAAGAAGGGCCGTACAACTCAATTAATACATGTTAAAGTATTCTTAACCTTTACCACTCTATGGGCAAATTCGGCAGATAAACTGTTGCTGATATTTTTCATATTTTAACCAGAAAACAGGACTTGACATTTCAGGCAAATTGTCTGCGGTGGAATCAGTTTGCATGAAATATTAAATCTTGTTTCTTGAAAAAAGAAAGAAAAATATTTTAGAATGTGGTCTGCTGAAATTTTAACCCAGCATGCAAGCGAGGGTTAGTATATCCTTATTAGTGAACTATTTTGTTCACTAAATATATATACTATGAATATATTCAATTTAAAGTTTGTCTGAAATTTTTGCAATTAAAAAAAACTGACAAAATGACATAAATCCTTTGTAGTCTGGAGACCCCCAAAATGTTATTGGCAAACAGTGCAGACCCAGCACCATACTGTAACGTTTAAAACCCATAAACTGCCAATCAAAACAATTGTCATCTGCTTTGCCATCTGCTTGTGATTTTAAGTCATTTTTAGCTCGCCTGTACGAAGTACAAGGAGAGCTATTGTAGTCACCCCGGTCGTCCACGTTTGCGTTTGCGTTTGCGTTTTCGTTTGCGTTCCCGTTCCCGTCACACTGCGTTAAAGTTTTTCAAATGCTTACATCTCAACAGTCACTCCTCACAGAGGCATCAAATTTGGAACTTAGGTACCTTGGAGGGTCTTCTGAGATTCCAAGAGAATAAACCCCTGGGTTCATGCCCCTGGGTGGGGCTAGGGTCAGAAACTAGGACACCTTTGTAATACTGTGTTAAAGTTTTTCAAATTCTTATATCTTGACTTTCACTCCTCATAGAGCATTCATATTTAGAATTTGGGTACCTGGAGGAGTCTTCTGAGATTCCAAAAGAACATACCCCTGGGTTCATACCTCAGGGTGAGCCTTGGAGTGGGGCTAGGGGTCAAAATCTAGGACACATTTGTAAAATCTTATATGCCTACAGGTTATAGACACAACTGGTTATACATCAGCTAACTATGTGACATCGGTTTAAGTGTAAGAGAGTGAAGGTCATGGTGACCTACATTTTACGGTCCAGGTCACCTAGATTTCACGGTCCAGTGATTTTGCCTTATATCTTGAATACTATTTGTTGGATAAATGTCACACCTGGGATATTACTTCCATGTGACCCAATGAATGACCACTTACTATATCTAGGTCATTGTGACCTATATTTCATGGTTCAGTGATTTTGCCTTATATCTTGAATACTATTTGTTGGATAAATGTCACACCTGGGATATTAGTTCCTTGTGACCCGATTATTGACGTCAAAATATATCTCTGTTGGTGTGACCTATATTTCATGGTTCAGTGATTTTGCCTTATATCTTGAATACTTTTTGTTGGATAAATGTCACACCTGGGATATTAGTTCCATGTGACCCAATGAATGACCACTTACTATATCTAGGTCATTGTGACCTATATTTCATGCTTCAGTGATTTTGCCTTATATTTTATTACTATTTCATGGAGAATTGTCATACCTGGATTATTATATCTATGTGACAAAATGATTTACATACAAATACATCTAGGTCAGTGTGACCTATATTATATGGCTTAATGATAAAAATGTTACAATATAAAATGTACCCAGCAGGTGAGCTACGCTGTCCTACGACAGCTCTTGTTGCAAACTGTATGGACCCAGAGCAGACTGCTCCTATAGGGAGCAGTCTGATCTGGGTCCACTCTGTTTACCTGTATGCAAAAATGGGTTTGAAAAGTTTGCAAGAATATTCAGCAGACGACATAAACAGACAACATTTTCAGATGCAGGTTTTCTTGACATTTTACGGGTTAACGTTATATTTCAGCATCTGCATGGCTGAGTGGTTAGAGCATCTCACTTGGGATCACAAGATCCCATGTTTGAATCCTACTAGAGGTGGAATTCAACCCATGTCTTCATTGCACAAAGCTTTCATTATCACACCATTCTCCAGTACAGCTTGGCCCTTGTCCTGCTGAATAAGATGCCACACCCACTTCTAATTTTCAGCCATTCAGATAATTGAAGATGACACACCCACTTCTAATTTTCAGCCAATCAGATTACTTGATCCCAGTTGGCAATACAAATTCACACACTTAAGTTAATAACAAACAGTGCAGATCCCGATCAGTTCAGGAGCCAACTGATCTGGATCTACATTGTTTGCTAAGACAGGGCATGTCGTGTTCAGCGAGAGAAGGGTTAAATAATGTTGAAAGGGATGTAAAATACCAAATCATCGTCATCTTTTTCTTTCGCCTTATCGCTGAGATATGTAATTGGTACAGTGTTTGCAATGTATAATAAGGGTAAGAAAAATATTGAACCTTTTAACCCCCAAATTGTGGGTTTTCTGCAGAAAACAAATAATTCAGCAGACGGCAAATTGATTTTTTTCTTATTTTTCAAAAAAAAAAAAGATTTGACATTTAATACGAATTGTCTCTATTGGAGACAGTTTGCATGAAAAGTCAATCCTATTTTCTGGGAAAATAAGAAAACTGTTTCAAAATGGTGTCTGCTGAAAAATTTACCTAGTATACTAAGTGTTGAATGTTGTCCTGGTACTTTTATTTAGCCAACTACCTGCTGCGGCTGGCTGTTATAGGATTTACTAGAAATGCTGGCCTTGAGTTATTATTGGAAATAAGGAGTTACAGATATGAAAAGTAGCTCGAATTTTGGTCTGTAAATAGAAATAATAAGCTTTAACTTAGGTCTTAATTAAGTGATTATGCTTTCGCCTGAAAATTAAGTTCAAGTTCATTTAAAGCAGCTTTCTCAGAATACTTGATTTTATACTTGGGGGCTTAACTCTGTTGGGTAATTTTGCATGTTTTTTTGTCATCTCATTTTTTTTTTTTTTAAATTAACTTTTTCAAAAAGATCTTTCAGGAATACCATCAGAGTGACAAACAGTTTGGATCCAGATCAGGCCCGACGTATTGTCGGGCCTTGGATCTGGTTCCAAACTGTTTGCAAAGGTTATCAAAAGTTGCCACCAGCGGGAAAGAATTAACTGAGAGGAGTGTTTGAAAAACAACAATAAGAACAACAGCAAAAGACCCCCAATTCTTTCTCAGCCACATCTGTAATCTGGTTTTGTGAGTTTTCAAAGCACTATTGTAGCCGTATATGATCTAAAGAATATACCGTAATAACCCCAAGTATTGGAACACCTTATCTGCTTACCATACTTGTCCTTATATTTGAAAAAGTTAATTCTATTATGGTAGTTACTTTTTCTTCTTCTTTTTTTTTTTTTTTTGAGAAAATAAGGCTTGGCATGACTTCTTCTAATAGTTCAGAAAAAATAAGGCTTAAATTATCATGTGAACTATCTGCTGTGCAGATGAATCACATGAAATGTCAAGTATTATTTTCATCGAAAATATTTTTGAAAAAAAAATGGGATATGCTCTGAAGTGGTTCTGACTATATTCATTTAAGGGTTTCAAAACCACCACAACAACAGAATGGCAACACAAGCGGCAAAGGTGTGTAGCTGGATTTAAGAAAGTAGTTCTCTAATTGTCATAAACCTCAGAAAGCCTTCAGTGGTACCACAACTTTTTTGGAGGGTCAAGGACAAAGTTAAATTCTAACTACCCTCTGCGTAAATTTGGCAGAAGATAAAATGATGATATTTTTCTCATTTTTCCCAGAAAATAAGCTTTGACATTTCATGCAAACTTTGCATGAAATGTCAATGCCTATTTTCTAGGAAAAATAAAAAAAAAATATTTCAAATTGTCATCTGCAGAAATTTTTACTCATCATGCTAAGCGTTTAGCTAATAATACCTTGAGTCCCCAAAATGATCTTGACAAACAGGCTTGACTCACATAGCACTTGCCGCAGAAGGGACAAAGCACTGAGAGTAAGATGGAAATCGCTGGGTTTCAGAGCGCAGTCGATAGCACGTCCAACTGCAGATCCAGGTATCCCAGTTAAGTTCCCAGCTTGGCCACATTCTGACCAGTTCCCACAATAAAAGTTTTCTTGGAGAAAATAGAAATATTTATCTGGAGACTCCTTATACCTGTAGGTAACCTATATTTACCCTTGCCATGCTGAATAAATTAAGATGCCATGCCCACTTCTAATATTCATCCAATCAGATTACTTGATTTAGTTTGTTAATACAAATTCACATACTTGATGGCAAACAGTGCTGATCCAGATCAGTCGACCGCTAAAGAAGCCAACTGATCTGGATCTTCACTGTTTGCAAAAGAGGCAGGGTGTATCTGGGTTTAGCAGGACTAGGGTTGAGAGACTTCTAAATGGGTCATTTTCTGTCATTCATTCACCTGTGGATGATACATGTACACTTCTTACTTGTTACTATCATTTTTCATTGACCATAAAATTAGCATGCTCAAATGAGGATTTTTAGGAGTCCTGAACTAAAGAATGTCCGGTCATGACCATTTACACACTTAACTGCCTTAACTGGTTTAAAGTGAAATTTTTTAACAGCACCTCAAGCCTAGCTCCAGATAAGAGGGGTATCAGAAAAATACTTTTCTTATTTCTCCACGAAATATGCTGTGGTTACTCATTAGAAGTGCCTCAGTGAGGCACTGGTAATGAGTACATATGTTTTCATGGGGAACAAGAAAAATATCAGCAACTTAGAGTTGAAAGAATGCCTTACATGTATCTGCAGCCATGACCATAAGTTATATTAACCCTTGTCATGCTGAATAAATTAAGATGCCATGCCCACTTCTAATTTCCAGCCAATCAGATTACATGATCTGGGTTTTTGATAGAAATTCACATACTTAATGACAAACAGTGCAGATCCAGATCAGTTGGCTTCTTCAGAAGCCAACTGATCTGGATCTACACTGTTTGCTAAGACAGGTCATGTCGTGTTCAGCAAGAGAAGGGTTAACCCTCAAATAGTCACTGTGACTGTACATGAGGAAAGAAGACATTGAACTGTAATACCTGGATGATCATCGGTAATTGCCGTAATTTCCACAACACCAGGTACTGTATTTACCCTAAATACTTGGCCATCATTTCTTCTTACCATATTTACCTAAATTTGAGCAAGTTGATTTTATACCTGTTAATGCATCTAAAATGTAAAACTGTGGATGAGTGGAAAACAGTGCAGCCCCAGAATAGATGCAACAGTTTTATGGATCTGGGACTGTACTTTTTGCTCACCTGTGCCTAAATACAGGAGGCGAGTCAAGAGAGTACCATAAGACAGTCGGTCTTGGTGGCTCAGTTGGATGCACATCCGACTGGTGATCAGGAGGTTGTGGGTTTGATCATGCGGGGTCGGAAACATTCTTTCAAGGAGATTGGTCATGAAATATTTTCTATGGTCATTCTCTCCCTTCCACAGATTCAAGAAGGGCGACTTAGTCAGCTTCTGGGGAAAGAATGCACACAATACTGCACAATATAACTGTGGTTAGGTAAACTGACCTCGCTCGACATGACTCCATTTGGTTGATTGGGACGTAAAACCTCAACACAAACACAAACAAACAAACCATAAGACAGGTTTGGTTCATAAATTATCCTTATGTCTCACCACAGTTTTCATTTTAGCTTTTAACGTTAGAACCTGGATATACCCTGCCTTTACAAACAGTGTAGATCCACATCCGTTGGCTTCTGAAGAAATCAAATGATCTGGATCTGCAATGTTTGTCATTAAATATTTGAATTTGTATGAACAACTTAGATCAAGTAATCTGATTGGCTGAAATTTAGAAGTGGACATGACATCTTAATTTATTCAGCATGACAGGGGTTAACATTGCTCCTCCAGGTTAGAGGGGAGTGGGTATAAAATACAGATAATAGTTTTGTTATGTCTACAAAAAAACGTATATTGTTGATACTCAGTAGCAGCAGGGCTTCTAATGAATATCAGCAATATGTTTTCATAGAGAGAAAATAAGAATAATTATCCATACTTCTAGGTTGAAAAAAAGTGCCCTCTCAGCAGAAACTGTTTAACGCTTAGCATGCTGGGCGAAATTTTCAGCAGACGACATTCAGAAATATTTTTCTTATTTTTCCTAGAAAACTGGATTTGACATATCATGCAAATTGTCTCCAATGGAGACAATTTGCATGAAATGTCAAATTATGTATTTTTCTGGGAAAAATAAGAAAAATATTATTAATTTGTTGTCTGCTGAATTAGCCAAGAGAGTGGTTTAAGTTAATAAGAACTTCTGATTTGTTTCAGGTGGCAGCATCTTCTGATCCAGAATACAACAGGATACAAAGTAAACTAGGAAATTATGATCTCGCATCCAAACTGATCCTGTCCTCGGCAGGATCAAAGAAGTCAGATATACTTGGAGTAGAGAGACAGCCAGCAACCCCATTACCATCGAAACAGTCAGATGAGGGCTTTTTCCCTAAACCAGCTCGGAATCCAAACATACACAAAAGGCTTATTGCCGAATCTGTGAGTGGAAGCAGTGATAAAAAGGAGAGGGAAAGAACAGATCATGGGGTCAATTTAAGTGAGAGACATCAAGGAAAGCTTGATGTGAAAGCAAGAGAGGATAAGTATGCAAGCAGAAATTCTAATCTGGATCCCAAACATAAAATTCATGATTCTAGTTCTGTGTCACACAAAACGTATAATTCACTACAAAATAAAAGTTCTTCCCATGGTACAGATAAATCGGTGTCTAGTCATAATCAAATTACCTCAGCCTCGGTTAAATCAGAGTCCAACAAGCGCTTGCATGGAGAAAGTAGAAGACACTCTAATCCTAATAAAGTGCATAGTCCCGGCATCAGTCATGACAAGTCAGTGCAACCTGAAAAGACTCATACGCAGTCTATGAAAAAAGAAACCGCGATACCGACAAAGACTCAGGCAAATGAGCGTGAATCAGTGTTGTTGACTTTTGGCAAACAGTTTACTGATTCCATTTCTGATAGTGCCACTCTGCATTCAAAAAGTGCTAGTGAATCATCAAGTGTGAAGAAAGAGGATATTAATAATAAGGCCAGTGCTAATAGACCAGTAGATGCTTCCATACTGAAAGTGAAGGAAGACAATAGGAATGGAATGTTGAATACGTTCAATGGCTCGAGGACAAAAGTGCCATTGACTCTTCAAATTCCAGAGGTGAGTTTAGTATTTACTTCTGTAGTTGACAAGTGTTTTGCTTTTTGCCCATATACTGGTTTGCCCTCAGCTTTGAGTTTAGTATGTACCTGGAAATATTTTCCTTGGCAGGGCTCAGAAGCATCTGAGTGGCCGAGCAGTTAGTGCTGATTTTAAGATCACAAGTAAGCTTATAGATGGAGCATGTGCATAAAGGTCACAGAACTCTGATCCAGTTATTATTGGTAGAGTTACATACCCTTGATTTACTTAGAAAATTGGCCTCAGTGGCTCATTTGGATGCGCCGTCCGACTGGAGACCAGGAGGCTGCGGGTTCAACCCCCGCCGAGGTCAGCAACATTCTTTTGTGGAGATTGATCATGAAATATTTTCTACGGTCATTCTCTCCCTTCAGCTGATTCAAGAAGGGCAGTTGTCAGTTTCTGGCGAAAGAGTGTGCACAATACTGGTTAACCGCTTAGAGGACTAAGCCTGTCCAGTAAACATGTGATTAGGTAAACTGACCGCGCTCGACATGACCCCATTGGGTTGATTGGGCCGTAAAACCTCAACACAAACAGAATTGTTTTATACACATAGTATAATAGGGGTCATGTGTCCGCAACTTCTACAGTTTTCAAGATAATAATTTGAAACTTGCAGCAAAATAACAACATAGGCTGGGCAGGTGCATAAAGGTCACAGACCTCAGATCAAATTTGTATTGCTAGAATTACATATCCTTGATTATTAGAAATTTGGATATAAACACATGGCATAGTAGGGTTTGTGTCTCCGCAACTTCTCCTACAGATTTTAAAATTGCAGCGAAGTAAAAACAAAGGCTGGGCATGTGCAGCTAGAGTGACATACATGTACCTTTGATTTACTTGGAAATTTTGATGTATTCATATTGCACACTTCTACAGTTTTCATGATTGTGGTTTGAAACTTGCACTACAGAAAAGGTATAGGTTTAGCATATGCATGAGTTAACTGAATAGTGATCAAACTATTATTGTAAGAATAACATGTCCTTGATTTAATAATTTTGCCTGAACAATAAATCTACAAAGCCAAACTGGCAGTAGCTGGGGCATTCATAATCTTTTGACTTTAGGGATCATGTAGTTTTTTTTGTCATTTTGTTTTATATAGGGCTATATAGCTTGGCTGCCAAATGCTTACTTGTATTTTATGATATCTGATTTCCATACATTTTACATTTGGTAATGCTGGATAAGAGAGGTTTCCAGGAGAAATAATAAAAATATTCACCTGGTCATGGTACCACCGTCTTGTCTAGATCTCTGGTGTTATTTTGGAATTTTTGATATCAGTGCTTCCACGGTATTACTTCCCACCTGTTATTTTCCCAACCTAAGGAAAGTACCAGAACAAAAAATGTTGCTTATTTGGAGCCCTGTCTTGGTGAGATATTTTTTATGCTGCATCTTTGTCACACCTACTTTAACAAGGCAATTTAGGCGTGCAAGCTTCCGTCTGTTTGTCCATCCGTCTGTTTTTCCATCCATCAACATTTACCCTGGGTGTCTTGTGAGAGCAACTCCTCTTACAATTTTGTACTGATTGTTTTGAAACTTTGCATATGTTTTCGTCATGGTATGAGGATGTGCATGTGGTTTGGATATAATTGTTAGATAATTTTTTGTCACTCCACATTTTGAACTTAGTCATTTTTCACCCTCAATATATAGACAGTGGGTACCTCTTGTGAGCGCAACTCCTCTTACAGTTTTATACCAATCTTTTTGAAACTTTGCACATGTTTTCTCCATAGTCTGAAGTTGTGCATGTGCTTTTGATATAATCCTTGCATTAATTTTTGTCACTTTTTTTCTAGTTTGTGAACGTTGTCATTTTCTGACTTCAGATGTGTAGACAGGGTTTTCCCTGACTCGCATTTTGGCAGTTTTTACTCCCAAAACCTTGTTCTGGACTCTCAAATTTTAGGGGCAAGGGTCCTTAGTGATGCATGTATGAATAATCCAAATTCAATTTCATTTATCTATGGCTTTGTATGTTAATCTATTTGTGATCTAAAGGGCAAGAATTATCATTATTTAGGCAATGCGCTGAGCATATTTATAGCAGACAACATTCTAAAATTCTTTTTGTTATCATTCAGAGAAAATAAGCAGGGGTCAAGCTACTGGGTGACTGGGGCGAAACAGTCGCCCTAGAGGGCTCTAAGTTGCCCTGGCAAGCCCAGAGGGCGACAAAAACTTTGCCCTCCAGTTTTGCAACTTTTGAAAAAGCTAGTACTTGTGCAAAATGAACTTTTTGTTTGGCGAAATCCAGTAAAAATTGAGCAAACATGCAAAGGTAACATTCTGTTGAAAAAAGTTGTAAGATGTATCAGAAATGCTACGGAATAAAAGTCTTTATGTGATTTAACAACTCTTGGAGGAAAACTGTTTGTCTATTAAGTGACCAAAAGATCGTTTTTCATCCATGTCATTAGTTTTCGTGGGTGTCCGTTTTTTCATAAATGAACCATTTACATGCTGAAAATTGGTCAGAAACAGCATTAAAAGTGCTAAAAACTAACGAGAAGTTGACAGACACTTTAGTTAACAAATTTTTTTTTATCATTGTGTTTATAGCTTACTTATCAAGCCACAGATCTTGATGTTTTGACTGGATCCTCTGAAAAGGATTGTCAGTTTCAAAAAAAAAAATAAAAAATATGAATGAACTTATGTGTCCAGATATAATGCATTTGCCCTACTTACATCTGTGTTACTTTGCATCATTTAATTGGTTTAGAAGTAAGAATGAACAGGTCTACAGTAAAATCTGTTTCGTTCTTTGTTAATTCCCCAAGATATTGCGGTAAAGTGAGTCGAGAGTCCTGAATGTAGCGTTTTCAGTAAGGTGATAGGTAAACCGAGTATTGTCTTCTCCCTCATCCTATAAAACTTCTCCCTGTTTTGTCTGGAGGGAGAAGTCACTTTTCCCTAAATTTCTGAGCCAGCTTGAACCCTGAATAAGACTTGTCATTTCGTGTTAAGACGATTCACATGAAATGTCAAGTCTTATTTTCTCTGAAATAAGCTTTTCAAAGTGTCGTCTGCTGTAGTTGTGATTAGTGCTTTAAGGGTTTAAAGCTTTAATACAGCAGACCCCCAAATTTTATTAAAGGACCCCTTAACTGCACACAAGGGAGTCCCTGGGACCCTCATTTTAAGACTCTGAGGGAAAACCCTGTATAGACAATGGGTACCTTGTAATTGCAACTCCTCATAAAATTTTATACTGGTCTTTTTATAAACTTTGCACATGTTTTCTCCATACATGTAGTTTGGAAATAATTTTTAAATTTATTTTTGTCACTTTTTCCACTTTAACTTTGTCATTTTCTTACCTTGGATTTTATGAAAGTGAATAGACTGTGGGTACCTTTTGAGTGCAACTTCTCATACATCATAGGAGAATATGCATGTGCTTTTGATGAAATTCCTGTATTCTTTTACCTGAAACAAACATTACTTTTTTGGGGGAGGGGGATTTGGGGTGGGGGTGGGGTTGGGGGATAGGGTTGGGCAGGTGCGACGTCAACTTCACCGAAGTTTGATCTATTCTTTTTGGATGAAATTTTGGGGATCTTGTTATTCACTTGGTTTGTCCACCCTGGGGTCCCACCCAGCCATCTGTGTGTCTGTGTGATTGTAATTGACATTAACTTCTCTGTTAGAGAGTTACACAAATAAAACTAGCCTTTACCACTTGCTGGGCATATTCAGCATACAACAAAGTATTATTAGTATTTTTCCCAGAAAATAGGCTTTGACATTTCATGCAAATTGTCTCCAATGGTGGCAGTGGTGTTTTCTCTGAAAAATAATAATAAAAAAAATTTCAAAGTGTGTTCTTCTGTACTTGTAATTAGCACTTGAAGGGTTTAATTTGTGTTCAATCCCTATATGCTGGGTCATAGGGTATGGGTAGGGCTGTTGGTCGTGGGGTGGTGTGTGAGTGCATGCAAGTGTGTGCAGGGTAGGGGAAGAACAGAATTGCATTATTTCAGAAGTCATTTGGATTATCAATTGGAATATTGGACAGGCTTGCTTGAGTAAACAGTGTTGACCCAGATCATATTGCTCCTACACTTTTTTGCCATTTATCCAACACTTTTATACCCTACCACATGATAGTGGCGGGGTATTATGGTTTCACGTTGGACGTCTGTCCATCAGTCTATGTCCATTTGTATTTGGTTTCTGGACGATAATCTGAGTAAACAGCAATGGATTTTCACCAAACTTGGTATGTGCATTGATGCTATGGAGATCTGATTTGGGATTGCTAGTGGGCAATTCGTCAGATTTTGACGGAGTTATCTGCCGAAGACACGCCCATATTTTGGTTTACAGACGATAACTTTAGTAAATGTCAAGGAATTTTAATAAACTTGGTGCATGCATTGATATTAAGGAGTAGTGTTATCCGATTATGGGATTTTTTATAATCGATCATTGAAAATAATCTGACAGGAGGTTTCGACTAATTATCGATTATACTGTAATCGAAAGCTATCAAATGAAAGGCAAACACAGGTCCCATCACCCAGAAAGATAAAATGGTATCTTTTTACTGCTTAAAACTTAATAAAAACTTGTTAACTCGTCATGTGCAGTACCTTACCACAAAAGTAAAAGGTCCTCACAGCACACTCATAGGCTTTGACATTTTAGATGTGTACTGAAGACTTTCCATTTGTTGCAGAAACACTACTTTGTTTCTTATTTCCTAACATACTTTCAAGCTGAAGAGTTTAGAATTGCATCTTTCTTACATTTAAGTTGCAATTTGAGAATAATAACTTACAAAATAGTCAGGTATGAATCTTTTTGATTATTTAATATAATTGATTATTAACAAACACAATCGATAGTAGAATCAAAAAGAATTTTCGATTGATTTTCGATTATAGTCGTCCGTCGTTACAACACTATTAAGGAGCTCTGGTTTGGGATTGCTGATGGGCAAATTTTGTCAATTTTTGACAGAGTTATCTGCCTGCAACATGATAATGGTGAAGTATTAACGTTTTACATTTTTATTAGACTACTCTGCAGGGCTTGTTCAAATTTTAGGATGCACTGTAAAGAGTCCTATGGTGTTCTAATATCTATGGTATGCAAACATGTCATGAATACTCATTAGAACTGCCTGACTGAAGCAGTTCTGATTATTTACTCCAGAGCCCAAGATAAGAGGGGTAGTTAGATATATTTTTTTTATTTGTCCACAAAAACGTGGAAACTCATTAGAAGCGCCATGTTGAGGCACTCATAGTTTTTAGATAAGAGTAGGTATCAAGTAAATAGTTTTCTTATTTTTCAATACCATTTTGTTAACCCATTGTAATCGGGAGACCCGTAAAAGGGTAATTGGAAAACAGTGCAGACCCAGATCAGATGCCGCAGAATGCGGCGTCTGATCAGGGTCTCCACTGTTTGCAAACAGTTTAATCGTTTTTCTCTAGGAATATATAAATCCCATAGCCGGACGTACATAAAATTGAAATTGGACTCTTCCAATATATAGTGTGGGAGAGTCTATTCAGTCTACAATGGGTTAAAAAACAGTGCCTTATCAAGAGCTATGGTACTTCTAATGAGTACCCACAATATATGTTTTCACTGAGAAATGATAGAATAGTTTGTTGATAACTCCTCTTATCTGGAGCTATGTCTTTGATTATACTGAAAATGTACAGATACAGATCAGCCTGCTAATCATTCTCATTAGAAGCTTTGCTGTCAGTTGTTGCATTGTTCATAGCAACAGATAAGGCACTTTTTTCATCCAAAAACTGCTGATATCTTTCTTATTTCTCAACGAAAACATACGTTGTGGGTACTCATTAGAAGCGCCTCGGCGAGGCGCTTCCAATGAGTACCCACAACATATGATTTCATCGAGAAATAGGAAAAATATTATGTGGATACCCCCTCTTATCTGTAGCTATGATTGTTGATCCTGTAAGCAGACATTGAAGACCATCATGATTATCATATCTCCGGTCCATGTCCACATGATGCTTGAAGATGCCTTTTATATTTTCATTACCTGTTTCATGTAGATCATAGCTCAAGATAAGAAGGGTAGCCACATATTTTTCTTACTTTTTCACGAAAACACATTGTGGGTACTCAGACGTGCCTCAGCAGGGTGCTTCTACAGAGTACCACAACAAATGTTTTCATGGAGAAATAAGAAAAATATTTGTACTTTTCAGTTGAAAAAAGTACCTTAAATGTGGCTGTGTAGGTTATCTTGTAAAGTTAATTTAATCTTCCTAAAAAGAATGTACCACTGATTTTTTTTTATAATTCTTTTTCAGAAGAATGTAGAAGACATGCTAAAAGTGAGTTTTACTGATTATTTTTTGTATACCATAATAAACCTATTGGGACAGATAGGCCTTTGCAAGCAGTGTAGACCCAGATCAGGTACTGCAGAATGTGGCGTCTAATCAGGGTCAACACTGTTTACCATACAAACAGCAATATTTTAGACACATCAAGAGGTAGCAGAATGGATTTGTTAAAATTTTAGGACAAGTATGGTAAGTAGATAAGATGTCCCAATACTTAGGGTAAATACTGTATAACTCTTACTTAGCCCATTAGTGCCTATTGGGCTGTTTACCTTAAACTCTTTAGCAAGGTCATTTCCAATTTATCCCTTAAACTGCCAGTCACAACAATTGTCGTTTGCTTTGTCATCTGCTTGTGATTTAAAAGTCATTTTTGAAAACAGTGTGGAACCAGATCAGACTGCTCCTCTCTGCTCCTCTAGGAGCAGTCTGATCAGGGTCCACACTGTTTGCCTGTATGCAAAAATAGGTTTGAAAAGTTTGCAAGAATATTCAGCAGACGACATTTTCAGATGCCGGTTTTCTTGGCATTTTAAGGGTTAAGAGGTATCTTGAATAGAGCAAACAGTGTAGACTCTGATCAGATGCAGCATTCTGCAGCATCTGATCTGGGACTGCACTGTCTATGCCCCTTTTTGGGGACGCTCTGTAGAGGGCCTTCCTTCAGATTAGGAGTGTGTAGGTTTAATCGCTTGCTGGGCATATCTAAGACATTATTTAATTAGTTCTGTTCAATAGCTGCTCTTTTGCTTAACAAATCTGCCCTATTTACTGTATGTATTCGGACAGACAGGCCTTAGCAAACAGTGTAGACCGAGATGAGATGCTGCAGAATGCAGCGTCTCATCAGGGTCTATACTGTTTGCCACTCATCCAGCAATTTTTAGACAAAATATCGGGTAGTAAGTTGTACTTGTTCAAATTTTAGAACAAGTATAGTAAGGAGTTGAGGTGTCCGAATACTTTACATACGGTTCATTAGAAAAAAGAGCTTTGCAGTGGTTGCACTGGTGTCAGTATCATATGACTGGTGGCAATATCATGTCATTCAGTCTGGGAGGGGTTAGTCGGCACTATGAAAGGGCATCGGGTACTATTTAACAATATGGCTGCAAGTATGTTGACACGGATGTTAATGTTCAGAGAAACTTTTCCTAGAACTTAAAACAGGATTTGAAACTGTCTCCATACGAAAATTCAATAAAAAACTAAAAAAAAAACAGCAAAGAAAACCCAAAGAAAATGTCCAGCAAAAATTTAGATAACAGAATTGATATGAATTTTATGTGCCATCAGAAAGTATGCAGAGAGTAAAGACACAGATCAGCCTGCACATCCTTACAGTCAAGTTAGGACCATCCCTGTCACTTCTGCCAAGTAGACAATTTACATGAAATGCTGTTTTATTTTCTCTGAAAAATGGAATGTCTGTCTGCTGCAATTTTGCTTATCGCTTTAACCTTTACCACTCTCTGGGCAAATTCAGCAGATGACAAATTGATTATATTTTTCTTATTTTTCAGAGAAAATTGGCTTTGACATTTCATGCAAATTCCTAAGGAGACAATTTTCAGGAAATGTCAAAGCCTGTTTTCTGGAAAAATAAGAAAAATATTTCAAAATGCCCTCTGAAAGTTTTACCCAGTGCTGAGCATTAAGAGTTAAGATTTATAAGCAATGTAGTAAGATTCTGGTTTTCTAAGTAGCTGACATAAGTACTGAAATGAAATTGGAAATATTATACAACTTTGTGTTTGTTACTTATTTCTAGGATTTCACTAAGGTATTAAAATTTCAATTAAGACATTGTAAGGCAATTGAAACTGTTGTTTAAGGATATAAAATTTTTGTTGTTATATATAGTATATCTTCGGATATAGTTACTTATTGAAATACGAGTTATGTAATATGAGTGGATTAGTGAAAATATTAATCTTTGTCATGCTGAATAAATTAAGATGCCATGCCCGCTTCCAATTTTCAGCCAATCAGATTGCTTGATCCAGGTTGTTTATACAAATTCACATGTTGAATGACAAACAGTGCAGATCCAGATCAGTTGGCTTCTTCAGAAGCCAACTGATCTGGATCTACACTGTTTGCAAAGGCAGGGTATATGCGGATTCAGCAGAACAAGGGTTAAATTTAACCTTTACCACTCTATGAATGAATTCAGCAGATGATAATTTGATGATATTTTTCTTCTTTTTTAACCAGAAAACAGGCTTTTTTTTAATTCAGCAGATGATGATTTTATGATATTTTTCTTATTTTTCCCAGAAAACAGGCTTTTTCTTATTTCTCTCAGTGAACAGGCTTTGATATTTCATACAAATTATTGTCTCCGTAGGAGTTAGTTTGCATGAAATTTCAAAGTCTATTTACTGGGAAAAATAAGAAAAATATTTCAAAATGTAGTCCGCTGAATTTTTTACCCAGCATAGTAAGTGTTAAATTTGTGTGAGTAAAGGGAATCTATAGTAATATACAAAAAAATTCTGATTCTAAAATTAGTCATTAGTGAAAGTTACTAAATAAGAGGAAGTCACATGTATTTAATACAGTACCATGAAAGTTAATGTAGAAAAATAATGCTGTTTAAAATTGGCAATTTATCATCACCATCACCTGGGCCCGGTTGTTTAAAGCATCGTTAGCTTAACGAGCTCGTTAAGGGTCATTTCGTTAACTGTTTTAGCGGATTCAATACACAATATTCTGATATTTTTTGCTGAAAAAATGTGAGTAGCTTTTGCACTGCAAAAGCTATTCACATTTTTTTAGCAAAAAAATTTCAGCATATTTGTGTATCACTGGATGTAAATTTTAACGAATCGTTAACTAACAATGTCGTTAGCTTTGAACAACTGGGCCCTGATTTTTGGTTAACGTGCAAGTACAGGGGTAACATCAACATCCACATCAGTGGGCCTCCTTCCAGGTAGCTGGCTTGCTGCATGCATGGCAGATCTCACACCAGATCTCCAGGTGTGTCTATCATGAGGGTCAATAGCCCAGAGCTTCCACTCTGTGATCTCTGTCAGCTGCTATTGATTATTCTTGGGCCTCCCAGGCCCACGCTTTCCATCAACCTGTATATCACAGGCTGACTTGACTACACCGTTGGAGCATTCCACGTGTCCATACCAGTGGAGCTTTCTCTCCTTCAAGATGGTCCAGGTCTTCAATGCCAAGCTGAGCAGGTAGTTCATTGCATCTGAGGGTGACAATGTCTTATGGCTTCACATTGCAGATCTGTCTGATCATTGCCTTGTCATCCCCCTGCAGATGTTGGAGGTTTGGCTTTGTCAGTGGCCAAGTCTCACTGACATGGAGCATTGGGCTCTGCACACAAGGTCTATACATGCGGCCTAGTGTCTCAAAAGAGAGGTGGCAGGAAGAGAGAACTGGTAGCAGCTCCTTGAACTTCTTACAGGCCTTTTTTTACACGTGTTGTGGTTGAAAGTTCACAGCCAGCGGCTTCTGAGAGCATGTCTCTTTAGGTAGCAAAAGGAAGATACCACCTTTAGCTGCCTCTGGCTTGTCAGGTCCAACTTGGACTTTCCTCTGTGGTCTTCTGTCAAAGGGGCATGCAGTTCCCTGGCACCATGTACACCTGTAATCAGGGTCCTCTGTCAAGCGCTTGAGCCCACTGCATTTCTTGTGCACCCAGTGCTTGCAGCCCTTGCAAAAGATGCTGTTGCTGCCCACTCCAGTGCAACAGACGGCTCATGAAACTCGCCTGAATTCTGCAGGTGGTCTAGGTCTGTACCTCAGATCATGATCTTTGTCTTTCCTGCATTTACTCTCAGCCCATTCTCCCCCATTGCTTCTTTCTAAGTCAAGAGCCTCCTGACATATTCCTCAAGTGGTTTAGTGATGATAAAAAGGTCATCCGCTTAGAGGTCCTCCCAGGGGACCTCAGAGCGGAACTCGCCTGACAAGGCTTCAAGCACAATGATGAAGAGCAGTGGCCTGAGTACCGAGCCTTGGTGAACACCGGCCGGCCTCCGTGGCTCAGTTGGATGCGCCGTCTGACTGGAGACCAGGAGGTCGCGGGTTCAATCCCCACCGAGGTCGGCAACATTCTGTCATGGAGATTGATCATGAAATATTTTCTATGGTCATTCTTTCCCTTCTGCTGATTCAAGAAGGGCAGTTGTCAGTTTCTGGCGAAAGAATGTGCACAATACTGATTAACCACTGAGAGGACTAAGCCTGCCCAGTAAACGTGTGGTTAGGTAAACTGACCGCGCTCGACATGACCCTATTGGGTTGACTGGGCTGTAAAACCTCAACACAAACAAACTTACAACTTTTCACTGTACCCCTCACCATAAGGTACATGGCTAAGCGCACTGGCATACATCTCCTGGACCAAATCCAATGAATGGGCAAATCCATATATCAAAAGTGTGAATTTATTTTTACGATTGATCAATTTAAAGTATAAAACCATAAAAGCACATTGGATTAAAATATATTTGTGCCTTGATGACTGTCAAGAGTTAAATTGAAAGGAGAACAGACCTGAACACTGTTGTTCAGTCCAGTACTGACCAGGATCGTTATAGTAGGTAAACCATCTCTATGTACACATTAAAATTTAAAAGTGTAAAAGCATAAAAACCACAGTGGATTAAAATACATTGTGCCTTTATGAATGTCAAGAGTTAAAATGAAATGAGAACAGAGACCTGAACACTTTGTTCAGTCCATTATGACCAGGACCAGTCCAGTACTGACCAGGACCGTTATAGGACCATCTCTGTGTACACATTAAAATTTAAAAGTGTAAAAGCATAAAAACCACAGTGGATTAAAATACATTGTGCCTTTATGAATGTCAAGAGTTAAAATGAAATGAGAACAGAGACCTGTTGTTCAGTCCAGTACTGACCAGGACCGTTATAGTAGGTTGGCCTCAGTAAGGTTACGCCCATTTATTGACATGTAAGTAGCGCATTTGGTAGCACAATTTTTTCTGCTTTTTAAACATGGTGGTGGTTTCAGATTCACACATTAGTTATATGATCGTTAAAATCTGAATTGTAGAAAACAAAATCTGTTGTTTCTGTATTTCGATTTTTGAAAGCAGTGTGAAGTTTTATTGGTGAAAAATATGTCATTATCAATGTCCAAAAATCTGCAAGCAGCATTCTCAGTATAATAGCCTGGGTAAGAGGAGGTAAACTAATTATGTGAATGTTTACTTATTTCGCAATAAAAATATGTTATGGGTGCACAGTAGAAGCTTAGTTTCTAATGATACTCATAACATACTGTATTTAATCTTAAGTATTGGGACACCTTATCTACTTACCATACTTGTCCTAAAATTTGAAATAATTCATTCTGCTACATGTACGTCCTGATGTGTCTAAAATATTGCTACACATCAACCTCTTTGTAACATGGTTCATTAAAACACGGTTTTGGATATAACACGGTTTAAAATGGATCCCAGAAATGTATAGATTATATAGAAAAATGACCATAAATGGTCATTTTTCTATATAATCTATACATTTTTGTTTGGATATAGCATGGTTGTTTAACTAACACGGTTTATGTTTTGGACCCCAACAATTGTGTTATAAAGAGGTTGTGGTGTATATGTATGGCAAACAGTGTAGACCCTGATCAGACGTGGTGTTCTGTAATGTCTGATTGTGACTGATCTGGGTCTACTCTGTTTGCAAAGAACTATCATCCCAATACTTAGGGTTATTATATACAGTAAGCTTCTGTGGTAAAATAAGGAAAATGTTAACATATTTTGATTTAAAAAAACAACAACCACATAGGTCTAGATAAGGGAGGGTATCTGGTAAATATTTTTTCTTATTTCTCCATGAAAACATATGTTGTTGGTACTCATTAGAAGTGCCTTGACGAGGCACTTCTAATGAGTACCCACAACATACGTTTTTGTGGAGAAATAAGAAAAATATCAATACTTTTGGATTGAAAAAAGTTTTTTAACTAGTGCTATGAACCAAAACAACAACAACAACAGCAGATGTATTCGATGCTGAAAAGTATAACAACATATAGCAAAGTCCCAGGTTAGACCATAAGGCTAAGCTGGCTAATCAGGGTCTTCAGTGTTTGCATAGACCCTGGAGACAACTTTCTTATTATTAATATATTTATTGTTTTATTTATTGTTTTATTTTACAGGAGCTGACCCACATTCCCCAGCCTCTCACTGCATTACACACACCCTTCAAAGAGGGAGGAAAATTCCCTTTCCAGGTAGGTAGCATGCTGGATAAACATTTTGGCAGTCAACATTTTGAAATATTGTTCTGATTTGTCCAGAAAAAATACTGTTTGGCATTTGATGCAAATTATCTCAAGTGCATAAAATGTCAAGACCAATTTTCTGAGAAAAATAAATATCAGTGATGTCTGCTAAATTTGCCTACAGAATGCTTGAAGCATGGTTAAAGCATATATAGTGCCAGAACTAAATTATATTCTCCCTGTTAGAGAGTAGCATTTAGGTATTTCTGCATGATAACATATGTTGTATGTACTTATTAAAAGTGCCCCTGCACATATGTTTTTATGGAGATACAAGAAAAATATTGGCACTTTTTTGGTTGAAATTAAGACTTAAATGACATAAAACAATATCCCAAAAATGGTACTTCATCAAAGACAGAACAAACAAACAAGAAGAAACCCTATTTTCTGAGAAAAATAAGAGATTTTAAAATGTTACCTGCTGAAATATTTCTGAACCACTACAAAAAGTGGTGAGGGCATTATATTGTACACTCTGATATTTTGAGTGTCCATCCGTCAGCGCTTCCATCATGAGTGTCCACTGCATATTTTCACAAAACTCCACACAAATGTAAAGCACTATGAGACAACATGCAGAACACATGACCGTACTCTGGTTTGCCTACTTTTGGTGTTATTGACCTTTAAACATTGAACATAGCCATTTCTACTATGTACTTGTGTCTGCTTTGTAAGTTGAAAACTGTTCAAGGTAATATGAATTTAATAGGTGCTACCTATATCCGTGCATCCAAATTATCATCACAGGCTTCACAGGTGGGTTTGCCAGATCTAACTGATTTTGATTTCAGACCACGTTTGCGTTTTGGAGGCTTTAGGCATCCCATCTATTTCGCAGGCCCCGATGGGTGGGGGCCATGCTTTCCGAATACCGAAAACTAGTATGTGCCGATGACAGGTACAATGACAATATACTATCGTTCACTTACTTGTGTCGAAGTTTTTTAAGATTATTATGTGAAAAGAGTGTAAAGTCTATGTGTTATCTAAAAATCTATGTCAAAGTGTACCTCATGCACAAAACGAATCATGCTGAGCTTGTAAATAGACAGAGAATGGATAGAAATAAGATTTGAAGTGGAGACAAAATTCAAAATGGCGAGATCACAAATTTTGTAGGCTGACGTCATAAGTCTCGTGATTCAGCCTCTTGCAATTGGAATACTTGGCGTTATTGGCTGTTGTGTTGCTATTATCGGCACGGCCGCCGTGTCAATAGTCTCTGCCAAATCACGGAACGCTTATTGTTTTTCAGGATAAGCTCCGAACCATCCAAGCATTTGTTGGACCATCACATTTTTAGTCACACACATCACTAGTCACATAGGTAGTCTATAGAACTCGGTCAGTTGGAAAGCAATTTGCAGGAACTAAACGGGTATCGTTAGCTATTCAACACAATATTCAAGTGCAGTGAAGCATTTTAAAATATACCTGGGATAAAACTAAGGAAGCCTATTAGTGACAGAACTTTTTGCACGACCCTTGTGTGAATCTGTCCCTCTTAATTTATTCAGCATAGCAAGAGTTAACATCAAGTTGCTTTTTGTAAAAAAAAAATAATCTTTTGTACTGAGAATTCATTGCAAGCCCTGTCTATTTGTGAAATAATAAGAAACATGTTGCTTCCATCAGCTGAGAGTATGACATGTTCCATCCATCACCTCGCAGCTCCAGAGAAGAAGGGGAACCCTATAACTAGTTTTTTTATTTCTCCTCACAAAACATATGTTGTGGGTACTCATTAGAAGTGCCTCAGTGAGGCACTTCTAATGAGTACCCACAACATATGTTTTTGTGGAGAAATACGAAAAATATCAGTGCATTTTTTTTGGTTGTCAAAAAAGAACAAACAAAAAAATGCCTTGTCTGGAGCTATATCTCCTGATGCACTAAGAATGCATGAAATTGCATGCATATTCCGCATAACAGCTGACAGTAAGGCAAAATTTGGGAAGGGATTTAATGGTTACTGAATCACATTGCAGGTTGGTAGGTACATTTTCTGTATGTTTGTTAGCCTAAACATTTGGACAGAAAAGCCTGAGCAAACTGTCTAGACACAGATCAAACTGCTCCTAAAAGAGCAGTTTGATCAGGGTCTGCACTGTTTGCCATACTATCACCAGAAATAATGGCATGTCAGGACCTATTTTTCAGGAAAAATTATAAACAAATATTTAATAGTATGACCCTATGCTAAAGGTTTAAATATGATCTTCAGATAGTTGCTGAGAGGAGAATTAATGGTTGCTTTCTGTTTTGCAGGTACCTGAGAAGCCTCAGCCAGTGTCCAAAGGTAAGGAACTTAGTGGTGTTCATTTTCACTAGTATCAACTCTAAATTTCGGGACAGTTAACACTTAACCATACTTGTCCTAAAATTTGAACAAGTCTGTTCTAGTACCTGTTGTTATTTATTTTACATAGCTCTAGTTAAGGCGCTTTTTTCAGTCCAAAAGTACTGATATTTTTCTTATTTCTCCATGAAAACATATGTTGTGGTACTCATTAGAAGCGCCTCGCCGAGGCGCTTCTAATGAGTACCCACAACATATGTTTTCGTGGAGAAATAAGAAAAATATTAACCTGATACCCACTCTTATCTAGGCCTATGTGATATATCTAAAAATTGCTGCATGAGTGGCCCAGGATATTGTTTTTCTATATCCATGTGTCCAACCGTCTGAAGAAGTATCACTGTCTGAGTGGTTGGCACTTCTGATTTTGGATCACAATATCCTTGTTTTGAATCACACTGGAGGTAGAATTCAGTTTATGACTAGAGGCTCTTTGCACAAACTGTTACATTATTCTGATATTACTAAGTGGAACCTCTACTTAAGGTCCTCTCCCATCAGCAGCCATTTTCCTATAAAGGCCAATTTTCTGAATGGCAAAATTGCTGCTTTGCTCTGAGCTTTTACCATACCTCTCTACAACAGCACTTCTGATGAGTAGCCACAACTAGGGTTGTGGAATTATCAAATTTTATTACGTGTCCACAGGCGAGTAAATTATCAAAATCCACTTGTTCAACCAAGATTTACTTGATACTAAACATATGTTGTGGGTACTCATTAGGCTCCTCCGTGAGGTGCTTCTAATGAGAACTCACAACATATGTTTTCTTTGAGAAATATGAAAAATATATCTCATAATCTGGATACTCTATTTAGCTAGAGTTATGAAGTCATCGTCCCAGGACAAGTAAATTGAAATTTCTTACTTGTCCTCAGGAAAATGGAACAAGTGGGGCATGGTATTTCCACAGCCCTGGTCGCAACATGTTTTCACGGAGAAATCTGGATATTTTCTTTTATCTAGAGCTCTGCATTAGGGCAAAACTTGCTGAATTTGCATTTCAGCTTTCCTGGATCAATATTAGAAATTCCAAGCTAAAATCATAGCTCAAGACAAAGCCATAATCTGGCGAAAGAATGTGCACAATACTGGTTAACAGCTTAGAAGACTAAGCCTGCCCAGTAAACGTGTGGTTAGGTAAATTGACCGCGCTCGACGTGACCCATTTGGGTTGACTGGGCCGTAAAACCTCAACAATCAAAGCGCTAATTGTGGTGATAATTTTCAGTATGGTTTTGCACCAAAAAATAAGCCACAGTTTGAAAAAATATACCATCTGACATGTGCACCCAGTGAAGACTCTCTGATCAGGATTAGCATGGTGGACTATCTATGGCTGATAGTCATCCATTATCAATTGGAATTGCCAGTATTTTAGCATCTTGGACCTGAATTCAAGCAACCTCTACCTATGGATATGTCTCTACAGATATGCAGTGAAAGTGTTGAATTTCCAGAGCACATGTTAAGGAGGAGTATTTGGTGATAATTCTAGGATAATTTTTCTTATTTCTCCATAAAAACATATGTTGTGGGTACTCATTAGAAGCGCCTCGGCGAGGCACTTCTAATGAGTACCCACAACGTATGTTTTTATGGAGAACTGGAGAAAATTATCCGATAATTATCCCTGAATACTTCTGATTTCTAACAGGGGTATACAGATAAATATTTTTCTTAGTTCTCCACAAAAATATATGTTATGGGTAGTCATTAGAAGTGCTTCCTCCTCGAAAATCTGTTATGGGTACTCATTAGTAGCACCTACAACATAGGTTTTCATTGAGAAATAAGAAAAATATTCATACTTTTTTCTTTAAGGAAAAATTGCTTTATTGTATGTTCAGCTGTAGCCTAGAATGCGGATACTAAACGTTATCCCTGAAAATAGATTCAGCACCTCAAGGCATTTAATAGAGTTCATTAATCTCACACCTTTTAACTATACGTCTGCCGAATTATGAATTATTTAAGTGTAAAGATTTTGAGAAAGTGCAAATAATTTCAGATTTCTAGATAAGAGAGGAGTTTCCATTTAAATATATACTGGTATTAAGTTCTGTTTCTCCACAAAAACATCTTAACCCTTGTCCTGCTGAATAAATTAAGATGCCATGCCCACTTCTAATTGTCAGCCAATTGGATTACTTGATATGGATTGTTGCTATCAATTCACATACTTAATGGCAAATAGTGCAGATCCAGATCAGTTGGCTTCTGAAGTTTGGCCTCGGTTTTCAACACCTTCCATGGGACCTGGCGAATATTAATGCATGAAAAACCATGTTTGATCCCTATATTGAAGTTATTCAAATGAGTAGCCACAACATGTTTATGTGAAGAAAAGAAAATTAATTCGAATATCAGGCCTGTAAGGTGAGAAATAGAAAAAAACAACAACACAAAACAAAACAAACAAAAAAAATCACTTTTATATGCTAATTACATCTTCAGCATGCAAAATGTCTTTGTACTCCTGATCATTTGCACAAAAAGATAATACCTGGCATTCCCTAGGTCTACACTGTTTGCTCAAGTGTACTTGTCCCAGTACTTACATAGCCCATCTTTCCCCTGATTAAAGATGGGCATTTGTCAGATTCTGGCAAAGAATGTGCAGTAGTACCGGTTAACTATATAGAGGACTAAGCCTGCCCAGGAAAATTGTGGTTAGGTAACCTGACCGGCTCAACATGACCCTAATGAGTTGACTGGGCCATAAAACTCAACTCAGTGGCTCAGTTTGATGCCCATCTGACTGGTGAACAGGAGGTTGTGGGTTCGATTCACGCTGGGTTGGCAGAATTCTTTTGTGGAGATTTGATCTTGAAATATTTTCTACTGTTATTCTCTACCTTCCGCTGATTCAAGAAGGGCAGTTGTCAGATTCTGGCAAAAGAATGTGCACAATACTGTTTAACCACTTTGAGGACTAAGCCTGCCTGTTAAAAATGTGGTTAGGTAAACTGACCTTACTCGACATGACCCCATTGTGTTGACTGGGCCATAAAACCTCAAACAAACAAACAATCAAACAAACACATAGCTCATGGTAAGAGGAGTATCATGGTAAACATTTTTCTTATTTGTCCATGAGAAAATAATAGGTACTCATTAGAAGCATCTCTGTGAGGCACTTCTGGTGAGTACCCATAACATATGTTTTTATGGAAAAATAAGAAAAATATGAACATTTTATGTGATAAAACAAAACTTATTAAGAGCTATGTAGAGATGGACAGCAGCTGCATATGGGCATATAGGATATAGGCATAAGGGTATCAGGTAAACACTTTTCTTATTTCTCTACAAAAACATATGTTGTGGTACTCATTAGAAGCACCTCACCGAGGCGCTTCTAATGAGTACCCACAACACTTTTGAATTGAAAAAAGCAACGTATCAAGAGCTGTGAATGTGATATAGATCCAAACCGCAAGGCTGTACAGATGCATGAAACTCTGAGTGGCCAAGTGGTCAGCGCTGCCAACTTCAGATCATAAGATCCTAGGTTGGAATTCCGGTGGAGGCAGAATTCAACTTATGACTTATGATGCTTCATTGCACAGAGCCTTTCATTTGTCACCCTTCCATCGTCTCAGTTTGACATAAATAATGTTGAAAGGGACATGAAACACCAAACTAGTATCAGCATGTACAGATGCATGCAAATTTAGACAGTGTTGTCTTGATATAATCAAAACATTGTTGATGGGTGGTTAAAATGTAAAAGTCACCACCCATCTGTATTCCTGGAGCAGATTTTGACAAGAATAGCCATCACAAGGGTGTAATGTAAAGTGCACAAAAGATAACATCTGCTCGAAATGGGAGAAAAGCAGGTGCGATTAACTTAATGGGTTTTTAGTGAAAGGGGAAAAAAAGTGCAAAAGAGGAATTCATTGTTGTCATTGTTGAATAGGCAGTCAGTCACACCAAGTTGATCATGGAAGCAGTAATTAGATGTGAGTGGGTAACCAGAAAGCCCTTAACCTTTACTTAATCAGTAGATGACAAATCAGTGACGTTTTTCTTACTTTTTTTCTCAGAAAATAGACCTTGACTTTTCATGCAAATTGTCTCCAGGAGACAATTTGCATGAAATGTCAAAGCCTGTTTTCTGGGAAAAATAAGATAAAAATTTCAAAATTTCATCCATTGGACTTTTTCTCAGCATGCTAAGCGTGAAATAATCCAGACAAGGGCAAAATCAGCCGTTTGCTCTGTATTCAGAGGTTTGAGCTCAAGAGAAGTTGCTTTTTTCAACAAAGAGTATGAAAGTATATGATGTAGGTACTCACTTGAAGTGTCTCTTTGGGGCATTTCCAGTGAATACCCACAGCATGTTTGCATGTAGAAATAAATAAAAATATCAGATATTTTGGTTCGGAAAGAAAAAAAAAAAAAAAAAATAGAAAGATTATTCTTGAGCTACGATGGCTGATAAGATCTTGTCAATAGATTTGAACTTTTGATATGTGAAGCAGCTGTTTTGGATCTAGACTAGCTCCAGTCTCCAGTGACTAAATATTTTTTTCTTATAATCCTGTTTGATAATCCACTAAAATAAAAGCAAAGTAAAATCATGACTTGTTGTCTGCTGAATTTACCCTTAAAGTAGTGAAGGTTCAGTGGAGTCCAAATACCATACCCCTCATCATTGGGGATGAGATATCAGTTTACAACAGATATGTGAGGCGTTCTCCAAAAAATGCACCCTGTCAGAGGATATACAGGTACACAGGAAAAATACTATTGACATGACATGACACTATGCACAAACTATAAGAATACTGCTTGCTTGATTCTTCATTTTTTAAAAATGAAAATACTATTTGCATGTAACATTAACATTTGGATAGACAGGCCTCAGCAGACAGTGTTGACACAGATAAAACTGGTTTGATCAGGGTCTGCACTGTTTGCCATTTTGTCACAACATTCAAGATACATCTCAAAAATGGATTTGTACAAATTTTAGAATACATGTAAATGTGGTAAGAAGTTAAGATATACAAATATTTAGTGTAAATTTGGTAATGTTTACTTTGAGCTTCAAGGGAAATAACTCTGATATGAAAAGATGTTTATTTCCCTTCCTACTAAGCGCTTCCATATTACCATTTTGTTCCTAAATATTGGGACACCTTAACTCTTTATCATACTTATCCTGAAATTTGAACAAGATCATTTTACTACTTTTAGATGAATCTGGAAAACCTCTGGATGAGTGGCAAACAGTTTAGGCCAAGATCAGATGCCGCATCTGATGCGGCATCTGATGTGGGTCTACACTGTTTGCTCAGGCCTGTCTTTCCAAATACTTAGGATTATTTCGGTAATCTTTAAAGACAAACAAACTTTATTATGAGTATAAATTTTGCAAGTCATTAATTCTTGTAAAGTTTGCAAGTTTACATATGTTTGAAGATTTTTTGTGCATGTTGCGTTTCGGTATTATGAATATTCAACAATGTTTGTTTAATTGTGCATTAAAATTGGCATGTTGATTGTCTTGTCATCTTTTAAGAAGCAGTTATTATGGGTTATAAAATTACAAACAAATGTTTATTTTGTTAGTTTTGGTAGTCTGTGTAAACTTTCATATCTTCATTAAGGTGTCCATCCGGCCGGGGCCGTGTGGGTAGCTATTGCTTCAGACTTTGGTTCTCGAGGTCTCAGATTGGAATCCCGCTAGATCCTAGAGACAGAATCTCAGCTTATGAGGATGGTGCTTCATGGCACATAGCTTTTCATTATCACTTCTTCATTATCTTGCTGAACACGACATACCCTGTTTTACAAACAGTGTAGATCCGGATCAGTTGGCTTATCCGGATCTGCACTGTTTGTCATTAAATATGTGAATTTCTCACAAAAACCCGGATCAAGTAATCTGATTTGCTCGAAATTAGAAGCGGGTGTGGCATCTTAATTTATTCAGCAAGGCAAGGGTTAAATAATGTTGAAAGAGATGTATACACCAAATCATTATCACCATTTTACAGGACACTGTTTTCATCATAAACTATTACTATTTTAATTATATCTTCAAACATATGTTGTGGTGGTAGGGTGGCGGTAAGGGCCGGCTAGCATTAGATGGGGAAAGGGGCATATTAGTATTTCTTCTTCCGCAGCACTGTCATGTGTTCTTTTCCTCATCTGCCTCTTTTTCTCTGCCTCCTCTCCTCTGGCTGTTCTTCTGCCCCTCGTCCCCTTTTCCCTGGGAGATCCAAATTCCAAAAGATATGTTTTCCAGAAGAAACAGTTCCTGAATTGGTTGTTTAAATAGCATTCTATTTGTGTTTGAATGAACATGAAATGTCAAATTCTGTGTTTTTGGGAAAAAAAAAATATATATAATATGTCGTCTGCAGAAAATTTTACCCAGAATGCTAAGCATTAATGAAATTGTCTGGCAAGTGATCAACTGCTTTTAGAAAGCAGTAAAAATCTATCCTAATTTGATTCTAGACAGTAGTAAAATCTATACTGATTAGGTCAGTGAACGGTCATTGCTATTGTCCATCCTTATGTAAATATAAATTATATATTGGCCATTTTGCTTATATATACTCTCAAGCTAAAACAAAAAACAACAAAAAACAAAAAAAAAAGCAAGAAAAAAAAGACAGTAAAAAGAAAAACAAGAAAAAAAAAACGACAAACAAACAGAAGACAGCAACTCTATAGATAATATTTTTATTTCTCCATAAAAACAGATGTTGTGGGTAATCATTAGAAGCCTGTCTTAAAATTTGAACCTGTACAATGCCTGGCAACATTGTAGAGTCTGATTAAACTGCTTGTAAAATAAAACCAATCCTTTTAGAGCAGTTTGATCTGGGTCTACGCAGCCTTCTCAGGCTTGTCTGTTGGAATATTTAGGACAATACTAGTTGACTTTGGTACCGCCCACTGTGTTTTCTACTTTATTTGCAAAAGAAAAAAATGGAGAAAGGGTCTTTGTAAATCAGCATTTTACTCAGTTGGGGGTCCGTGGAATTGGTATCAGACCCATAACAGCAGGGGGCATAAATACTATGTGAGACTTTGAATTTGTGACCACCTCTTAGTTTGTTGTTTTTTACCTGTCTGGCAAACTTGTAAAAATCAATAGAAAATATATGCCAGTGTGAAACTGATCCTCCACAGATTAAAAATGATAACTGAAACTTGATTGTGAAAAGAGCTGTTATCACCAGTTAAAAGAGCTCCAGTCGTATGCGGCTAGGTATCCGAAGGATCTGTGTGGCGGAGTGGTTGGAGATCCTGACATCGGATCATGCGGTCTTGGGTTCGAATCCTGCATGACTGTACGGCACTTCATTGCACAGAACCTTTCATCATCACCCTCCCATCGCCTTGATACCACTTAAATAATGTTGATGGGGATGTAAAACACCAAACTATCATCGTCAGTCTGCATATCCACAGTCTGATCAGTGTTTAGAGAATTATGGGGTACTTGTCTTAACCCCTAAAGCGCTTATCTCAACTGCAGCAGATTACATATTTATTTTTGTATCAAAATGGTCATGTTTATGCCCCGGCATCGGATGATGCCGGGGGGCATATAGTTTTTCGTACAAATGTACATCCTTCTATACAAATGTGTGTACGTACGTACATACGCGATCCTGTTAGACTCGGGTTAAGGCATTTGTACCAGGTAAAATTTTGCAGTTTTATAGTCAGGTACCCCACAGTGGGGGCATCCGTGTACTGTGGACACATTTTTAGTTCTATTTGATCTTTAAATGTTTGTTTGGATATGACACATTTTGGGGCCACCTTTAAACTGTCTAATATCTGAAACCATCGGATCACACACTGCCTAGTAAAAAGGTTCCAGTGTACCACTGAGTCGGGAGGGGGGGAATACTAAAGTTTCAATGCTAAAAATGGGAATGCCAAGCTACATCATAATCGGTAGACCATTTGTGGTATTATGTAACTTGAGTTATTTCTTAATGAATTAGCACTAGATAAGAGGGAGTACGAGGTAAATATTTTTCTCATTTCTTCACGAAAACATATGCTGTGGGTACTCATTAGAAGCGCCTCGGTGAGGCGCTTCTAATGAGTACCCACAACATATTTTTTCACGGAGAAAAAATAATAAAAATATCAGTTACTTTTCGTTGAAAAAAAAAAAAAAAATAAAAATAAAAATAAAGCACCTTATCTAGAGCTGTTATAACTTAGTATGCGGTTATTTTTCAGGCTAGTAAATTTGTTGTAAAACTTCCTTTAAGATGGCCTTGAAATTTGTAGGCTATAGAATGATTATAGTTTTCCTGAATCAGGTGTATTTTGTTTTTGCAAAATAAGCAATTTGATTGGTTAGTTCTATTTCCCAGTAACAGGAAAAACTTCACGAATTTGATTATTGTTGTGAGAATTTGCCCAGCCTCACTTTCATAAAATAGTTCGAGATAAGGGGCACCTAAACTCTTTACCGTTCTTGTTCTAAAATTAGAACAAGCACACTTTAGAACACAGTGTGTCTAAAAATTGCTGGATGAGTGGCAAACAGTGTAGACCCAGATGAGATGCCGCATTCTGTGGCATCTCATCTGGATCTACACTGTTTCCTCAGGCCAGTCTGTTTGAATATAGTATGTTGCATTCACCCTAGAATTCAAATCCATTTGTTGGGTCTTCAGTCATCTTACCTGGCATACACTTTCTTAGCAAGGACTCGATCTGTACTGTATCATTTTATGACCATGATCTATTTTTAATGGTCAGTGACCTATTTTTCATGATTCAATGTCTTACCCTAATAACCCTTAGTATTGGGACAGACAGGCCTCTGCAAACAATGTAGACCCTGATCAGAAACTGCAGAATGTGGCATCTGATCAGGGTCTGCACTGGTTGACACATATCCAGCAATATTTTAGACATATCAACAGGATAATGGACTCTTTCAAAGTTTAGGAGAAGTATTGCATGCAGTTTGGTGTCCCAAAACTTAGGGTAAAATTCGGTAGTTAAGTTTTTTCCTCTTGTGTGTTAATCCAAGTTTCTTAAAACTGTAAGATCTAGGAGCATTGTTTTGGGACCACAATAACTGTTGTAACTTGGGGAGCAGCTGAAGTGAACCATCAGTATTAAACGTTGACCTGCTTTTCATGCTTCACAGACTTCATTAATCTTATGCTCACCTTGTGTGTTTAAGTCAGTTTCTCGAAATCAGTTATGTCTAGGAGCATGCGGCTTGGACTATAGTTGCATCAAGGCATAGGTCTAGATAAGAGGGGGTATTGGGTAATATTTTTTCTTATTTCTCCACAAAAACATAGGTTGTGCCACTCATAACAAGTGCTAGTTAACCGCTTAGAGAACTAAGCCCATGAAAAAGTGTGGTTAGGTAAACTGACCAGCACGACACGACGCTAATGGGTTGACTGGGACGTAAAACCTCAACCACACAAAAAAGTCCTTAGCCTCCTGTATATATTTAAGTGGTACGTCAGAGTGCTAATTTCAAACTGTAAATGGTGTTCTCTTGCGTCACTGGTGTCAGAGTTGACAGTAATGTTGATTATATTAATTATAAGCTGACGTACCTGTGTAATGCATCAGTTGATGTTGATTTCACACACCAGGTAAATCAACCTGGATAAGTAGTGCTCGTTAACCCAGTTCAAAGACAATCATGTCAGCCTAAATTATAGTCCAGATAAGGCGATTTTTTGGCTAAAAAGTGCTGATAATTTTTCTCATTTCTCCACGAAAATTTATGTTGTGGGTACTCATTAGAAGCGCCTCACTGAGGCACTTCTTATGAGTGCCCACAACATATGTTTTCATTGAGAAATGGGAAAAAAATATTATGTGGATACCCCCTCTTATCTGGAGCTATGCTAAATTATAACTCTTTCAGGTAAAATGAATGTATATTTTCCTGTGTTGATTGACTTATAAGGAAAAATTAGTAGACATTTGCTGAAATCACAGTATCCATTTGCTGAAATCACCTGTTAAAAGTCATTTTCTTCAGCATTAGGTAAATTCATCTTGGCACTTTTTAATACTTCACAATGTAAGAGTCATCTCCCTTAGAATGAAAGTTGTTTTTTTAGCTGCTTGCCAGTTAAAGCAGCTGAAAATTGCATTAATAGCAGTGCAGTTATTGTTGAGAAAAAATCAATTTCTTGGTATGCATTTACACCAAGCACCAGATAAGGTGATTCTTAAATGAAACTTGAGGAAATGTTTGTTATTTTTGCACAAAAAAACATACCTTGTGGGGTATCTTCAGAATTAATTGCTTCAGCAAGTAGATGCCAACCGGCACAGTGGCTCAGTGGTAGAGCGTCCGCTTTGTGACCGGGAGGTTGCGGGTTCGATCCCCGGCCGGGTCATACCAAAGACTTTAAAAATGGTACTAGCTGCTCTTTCGCTTGGCGCTCAGCATTAAGAAAGTAGAGCTAGAACTGGTCAGCTCAGTGTCAGTATAATGTGACTGGGTGGAATATCATGTCAAAGTGTCTGGGGCGTGATATTTCAGTGAGGCAGCACTCTAAAAGTGAGCATTGAGCTCCCTGCCACATCCAGACACCGTCGCGATATGACTGAAAAAGGTTGAAAGCGACGTTAAGCCCAAATCAAACAAACAAGTAGATGCCAGTGAGTCCCACAAGAAGGGTTTTAAGTGCAAAAATTGCAAAAAAATTATCCTCTAATTGCTCACTTTCTCTGGATCTATGATATTTTTTGTTTGCACTCTTGTTACATAATAATGCTTAGCATGCAGGGTAAAGTGTTGGCAGAAAGCATTTTTGAATTTTTTTTTTTTTTCCACAGAAAGTAGGGTATAACATTGCATGGTGTCAAAGCAAGTTTTCTGGGAAAATAAGCAAAATATCATCAATTTGTTGTTGACTGATTTTTCCTAGAGATTGCTGGGGTAAGGGGACCAGACACACTTGGTAGATTTTCTGCCATTTCTGCCAAGGGAGACAATTTTTGTGACTTCCTGTTTACTTTACTGAATGCCAATCCCGTTCTGAAAAGGGTTCCACTCTGAAATGAAAGAATCTACTCCCAAGGGCAGCAGATTCTTTCATTTTAGAGTAGACCCATTGTCAAAAGGGAGCAAAAACAGTTTTGAGAGAGTTGTCTCCCTTGAAAGTGTATCAGTTCCCCTTAAATTCAGGGTACTGTATTTACCCTTAGTATTTGGACAGACAGGCCTGAGTTTCTGGCAAAAGAATGTGCACAATACTGGTTGACCGCTTAGCACTTCTCTTGCTAAATGCGACATGCCCGGTCTTAGCAATGAATGTAGAGCCAGATCAGTTGGCTTCTTCAGAAGCCAACTGATCTGGATCTGCACTGTTTGTCATTAAATATGTGAATTTCTATCAAAAACCTGGATCAAGTAATTTGATAGGCTGAAAATTAGAAATGGGTGTGGCGCTTAATGTATTCAGCTGGACAAGGGTTAATAAATACAGTAGTACACTAATAATGTGTGTACATGTATAGTAATGTATTTTTTCAGAATGCAGACATATGCATACCTGCATGCACTCCTACCCCACATCCACACACAAACACATACACCCAACTGCCAATTTTTCAAAGAGTGTAACTGAAATACTGCACCATTTCTGAGGAGCATCATAACCCCGAGTGTCATTTCTGACTTAGAGTAGGCAATCCATCTCCCACCCCCACCCCTGCTATTTGGATAGCAGTAAGTCTCGTCAGTGCATTTTTCTACTCATAAGCATTGTGGCAGATTCACAGGTTGATTTGGGTTTTCTGTCTTCGTTGCTTTCTGTCACTAACTTAATGTTCTTTTTTATCTTTTCCAGACTTAAGGAAAAATTTTGATGCTCAGAAAGAATTGGACGGATCTTCTCGAGAAGTTGCACGAGCCACGTCCCTGGATCAGATTGAACCAATAGCTTCTCCAAATGATGACAGCGACGACGACGACAGTGATAGTGATAGTAGTGCTGAACTTGAGGAAGGAGAGATCAATTCAGCGTAAGGAAACCTTTTTTTTTTTTTGGGGGGGGGGGGGGGGGGGGGGGGGGCTCAAATAATAACTTTTTAAGGACAAACATTTTGGTGTTAAGTCTAGGATACTTTTTGTTATTTCTTAATAAAAATATACTGGGTACTCATTTGAATTGCTTGTCCTGAAAGAGTATCTGTTCAAATTAACCCTTGCCCTGCTGAATAAATTAAGATGCCACACCGTCTTCTAATTGTCAGCCAATAGACCCTTTTCACAATCGTAATTTCCGATAATTGCCGAGCGGAAAGTTTCCGGAAATGTATCGAGAGTGAGGCTGGTGGTGTATTGACAATGTGGAAATGAAAGACACTGGCTACAACCCATGATAAATTCAGGGTTCTCGGGGATGCAGAATCCGGATCCGAATTCCTGAAAATTCCCAAAGCCGAGTCTGCCAGACACATGTTTTTCCCTGTGGGACTACTACTAATTATGTTTGGATTATTTGACTGATGTCCGCCACGTGTTATTCTTACGTCAGTAGCATCTTAAAAGAATAATCCGCTTCGTGTTTTTCACACCTGCGACAGTACCATTATCTATTTGCTAAGCAAGCGGTAGTTGGCAGTTAACACTTCAGCGATCGTTAACTGGTCGAGCAATTAAAGCATGCGACTGATACCGCTATGCACCCATTCCCTCATTGTGTATTGCCTCTACCAACAAACTGATTCGTAAAGATGCACAGGTGTGATGTCTTATCCTTTGAGGCTGGCAGTTTTTTTTTGTTTTGTTGCTGTTTTTTTAATTGATCTTTTTTTCCAATTCAAAATTTTTGGATGTCTATTTTTTGTCACTGACTTCAGAGACATATGCTCACCGTTTTCTGCTGAAAGATGACAAGCACCCAAGTAAAATAGTACCTTATCCATTTGCGAGATCTGCGCATCAAAACGGTTATTCCTGCTGGCCACTAAAATAGTTTCTAAGTACCACCGAATCTATCATGTAAACCCTGTGTAGAGTCTCATCTTATGGGATGCACCCCAGATGACGATATACTGAACTGTTCGCGTTTCTAATAAAGTTAAATTTTTCTATAGCTCTCGCATGAAAAAAAAAGTGCGTGCTCTTAATGGTAGTGCATGCTCATAATGGTAACGTCAGATGACTGTGTGGCGGGGAAACCGTTTTGGGAGAAAAACGAACTATACCATGTTGGATTGTAGAGCGTTTTCTTGTAGGAAAAGCATATAAAACAGACACATACTAAAAACAGAACTAAATTCAGACTGTTTCCGCAAATCAAAACAGTAGATCGAAATGTCAGCAAGTAAAAACAAGTCCCGGATATTTTATCGTAGCGTATATTGATCACAACACATGTAAACATTGAAATGACATTTTGCGGGAAGCTCAGCGGAGTAGGTCATGATCAGAATGTGTGGATATATTTCATATACAAGTTTGCGATAGCATACAAGAGAGCTTAAATCAGTTTTGATTAAAATATGTTTCACTTAAAATCCATAACACTCGAGATCACTTAATCCAGACAGCAACGATCTTTGGGGTGGGGTACTGAATTTAACTGAAAAGCAATGTAGAGGAGTCATGAAAAAGAAATGGGACTGCTTATTACACGGAAATTTCCACAAATCCTCTGTTGTGTACTTAGTCACGGTCTGACGATCCATCATTGTTATCTGTGATACACCGCAAGCCTTGTTCTGGATTAACGAGATTATGCATGGATTAGCGAGAAACTGGTCTGTTAGATGACTTGATCTATTTTGTTGATACAAATTTCACAAACTGAATGACAAACAGTGCAGATCCAGATCAGTTGGCTTCTGAAGAAGCCAACTGATCTTGATCTACTCTGTTTGCAAAGGCAGGGCTTGTCTGGGACAATCAGGACCAGGGTTTATTTTAGATTACAATCATAGCTCAAGAAATAAAAAAATTAAATGCTTTTTGTTGGCTCAGAAAAGCTTGTGGTCTGGAGCTATAATATAGTGAACCGGAAATTAAAATCCTTGTCTGAATTGATTCCTACATGATATTAAATAACAAGAAAAAAAAATTGAGAATGATCTCATTCATTTGAAAATGGTAAACGTGCAGTCTTAGAACTCCATTCATCTTATTATCTCTTTCCGTGCCACATCTGAGACAGCAGTCTTGTTGCCTACAAATTTTAACAAACAATAATAACAGCAATGAGTAAATACCTCAAGGACTTTTTGAAGATGATAGTTCTGATATAATATTTCTTGTTTCTGCATAAAAAAAACCTATGTTGTGGGTAGTGAATTTGAATTGTAGATTTTCACAACAATATTATGAAAATTTCAGAAAACTTTAATCAACAGAAAAGGACTGATTTTTTTTCCTATTTCTCTAAGAAAGCATATGTTTTATGTATTTATTAGAAGCGCCTCCTCGAGATGCTTCTAATGAATACTCACAACATATGCTTTCGTGGGGAAATAAGAGAAGTATTTTCCAAATCTTATTCACTATTTTGGGTAAGCATGAAATCTGTAATCCTCTCTGGAGCTCTGCTTTTGCAATTGTTGCACAGTTTTGCATGTAGCTATGTTTCTAAGATAAATGAGCCAGCACACGACAGAACATACTATAAGACTTGTGCGACCAGCGAAAACTCAGATCAGCCTGTGCATCCGCGCAGTCTGATCAGAGTCTTTGCTGTTCGCATGTGCCTTCTACAGCCTCCAGGCTATCCAAAGAGCTATAAAAGAGAATCCTTGCCATACTGGGTGGCTGCATAGGCTGGTCACACGGGTCTTATTGTAGGCTTTGTTGTGCGCTGGCTCAAATGTTACTAAGAGCTGACGATGGGATTATTGATTATCATTTATTGAAATGAAAATGAGAAAAACTTAACCTGGTCTAATTCAGCAGAATGACAAATTGATTATATTTTTCTTATTTTTCCCTGAAAACACGCTTTGATATTTCATGCATATTGTCTCCGAAAAATTTTAACCTGGTCTAATTCAGCAGATGACAGATTATATTTTATTTATTTTCCCAGAAAATAGGCATTGACATTTCATTTTAATTGTCTTCTTAGATCAATTTTCTGGGAAAAGTAAGAAAAAATACTTCAAAATGTTGTCTCCTGAAATTTTTACCAAGCATGCTATTAAGCTGAACAGCCTGACCTGCCGATTTGCACAGGTTTGTTTCTCATAATATTTACCTTTTACCCTCTCTATTTGGACACCTCAACTCCTTACCATACTTGTTCTAAAATTTGAATAAGTACAAATTACTACCTGATGTTGAGTCTAAAAATTCTGGTTGATTGGCAAACAGTGTAGACCCTGATGAGACGCCACAGAATGCGGCTCTCATCTGGGTCTACACTGTTTGTTCAGGCCTTTTTGTCAGAATACATACCTAAATGTTGCAGATTGTAACCACTGCATAGTGAAGGCCTTGACCAGACTTCACATGATCTGCACCATTGCAGTTTAGATATTGCAACTTTGCAGAACTCTAGATAAAAGGGCTATCCAAACATTTTCTTATTCCTCTATAAAAACATGTTTTAGGTACTCATTAGAGGCTCCTCACCAAGGCTTTTCGAATGAGTACCCACAACATATATTTTCCTGGCAAAATAATGAAATTTCAATACTTTCTAGTAAAAACAAGCGCGCTAGGGCTATGTATTGATTAATGTGCATACTCCTATCCTGATAAGCTGATTTATGGCAGTAATCAAAAATAATGTTGGTATATAATGGGTACTAACTAGAATTGCCTGGATTAGGTAGTTCTGATGAGTACTATAGTGTATGTTTTGGTGTAGAACAAAAATGTTTTGTCTGATGTTTGTCATTACTGCCTTTGAGAGTAAGACTGGCTTTTCTCAAACTCTGACATTTTGAATTCTTGCAGGAAATTGGAAGTGCAGTGTGCATTTAATTCTGATTGTGCTGATAACAGCAGTTTGCAAACAAATGAATGTAATGTTTCTTCTGTTTCTCAAAAAAGTAGGGCAAATATTCTGCTTAGGAGTTGAATCAGGTGACATACAAATACTGTGTTATTGGAAAACAGGGAAATCATTTAAGAACTTTGCTAAAATTTAAAATCCATCAATGCCACAAAAAATGCCATCTGTACCTTGAAGGTTTTATTATGTGTACTCTTTAGAATTGCCTCTTTGATGTTGCATTTCTAATAAATACCCACAAAATATGTGTATTTTTGTTTGGGAATGGAGGGGAAGGGGGCAGAATAAGAAAAAAAATATCAAGATTACTGCATGTATGTTGAAAATATTGACTTTACTAGATTTCTGGCTAACCCTTGTCCTGCTGAACCCAGATATACCCTCTTTTGCAAACAGTAAAGATCCAGATCAGTTGGCTTCAGAAGAAGCCAACTGATCTGGATCTGCACTGTTTGCCATTCAGTATATGAATGTATGTCAACAATCTGGATCAAGTTACCTGACTGGCTGAAAATTAGAAGTGGGCGTGGCATCTTAATTTATTCAGCATGACAAGGGTTAGAATTAGCACTAAGCAAAATTGCAGTAGACAACATTCTATTTTTTTTTAGCCTGCCACATGATAGTGGCTGGACATTATGGTTTCACATTGGTCATCCATGTGTTCATCTACCCATTGTGCATACATCCGTCTGTCCATTCGTATTTTCGTTTCTGTATGATGATTTGTGTAAATATCAATGGATTTTCACCAAACGGCGTGTGCATTGGTACTATGGACATCTGGTTTGGAATTGCTAATGAGCAAATTTCATCAGTTTTATCTGCCTGCCACAGGATAGTGGCAGGGTATTATCATTTTACGCTTTTATTTCTATTTTATTTTTCAGAGAAAATAAGACATGGCATTTCATGTGAATTTTCTGACAGTTCATGTGAACTGCCAGGTGTTATTTTCTCTGAAAAATAGAATAAATGAAAAAATCAAAATGTTGTGTGCTGCAGTTGTGATTTTAGCATTTTAATGGATATGGTGTCCCACTATCTAGGGTAAATGACATATTCAAAATACTGCCTTTTCCAGGTCTCTGGCTAGGTGTTACAATTAAGTAAAGGCTTTTTTTTGTTCTTTTTAGCCTGCAGGTAATTTGCTAGCTTCATTTATAACAGATCTGTAATTAGGTTGTTGTAACATTTGTTGAATATTTAATTTTTGATATGAAACAGAGGACTTGTTAAGGAAGAGTATTTTGTGATAATCCTGGGATAATTTTTAGCCAGCCTGAGCTTTTGCTCAGGGTGAGCTATTGTGATCACCCTCTGTCCGTCGTGTGTCATCCGTCGTCCATCGTCAACAATTAGTTTGTTAACACTCTAGAGGTCACAGTTTTGACCCAATCTTGATGAAACTTGCCCAGAATGTTTGCCCCTATGAAATCTAGGTCAGATTCGATACTGGGTCACCTGGGGTAAAAAACTAGGTCACCAGGTCAAATCAAAGGAAAAACTTGTTAACACTCTAGAGGTCACATTTTTGAAGCAGTCATCATGAATATTGCTCAAAATGTTTACCTTGATGATTTCTAAGTTGAGTTCGAAACTGGGTCACTTGGGGACAAAAACTAGGTCACCAGGCCAAATCAAAGGAAAACCTTGTTAATACTCTAGCAGTCACATTTTTGAAGCAATCATCATGAATCTTATTCAAAATGTTTGCCTTGATGAGTTCTAGGTCAGGTTTGAAACTGGGTCACTTGGGATCAAAAACTAGGTCACCAGGCCAAATCAAAGGAAAACCTTGTTAACACTCTAGCGATCACATTTTTGAAGCAAGCATCATGAATCTTGCTCAAAATGTTCGTCTTGATGATTTCTAGGTCAGGTTCAAAACTGGGTCATGTGGGGTCAAAAACTAGGTAGCCAGGCCAAATCAAAAGAGCCAGCCTTGGTGGCTCAGTTGGATGCGCCGTCCGACTGGAGACCAGGAGGTTGCGGGTTCAACCCCCGCCGTGGTTGGCAACATTCTTTCGTGGAGATTGATCATGAAATATTTTCTATGGTCATTCTCTCCCTTCCGCTGATTCAAGAAGGGCAGTTGTCAGTTTCTGGCGAAGGAATGTGCACAATACTGGTTAACCACTTAGAGGACTAAGCCTGCCCAGTAAACATGTGGTTAAGTAAACTGATCACGCTCGACATGACCCCATTGGGTTGACTGGGCCGTAAAATTTCAGCACAAACAAACAAGGCCAAATCAAAGGAAAACCTTGTTAACACTCTAGAGGTTACATTTTTGAAGCAATCATCAAGAATCTTGCTCAAAATGTTTGTCTTGATTTCTAGGTCAGGTTCAAAACTGGGTCACTTGGGATCAAAAATTAGGTCACCAGGCCAAATCAAAGTAAAAGCTTGTTAACACTCAAGGGGTCACTCTAGTGGTCACATTTTTGAAGTAATCATCATGAATCTTACTTAAAATGTTTGTCTTGATGAGTTCTAGGACAAGTTCGAAACTGGGTCACTTGGGGTCAAAAACTAGGTCACCAGGTCAAATCAGCAGAAAACCTTGTTAACACTCTAGCGATCACAATTTGAAAGCAATCATCATGAATCTTGCTCAAAATGTTTGTCCTGATGATATCTAGGTTCAGTTCGAAATTTGGTCACGTTGGGTCAGAAACTAGGTCACCTGGCCACATCAGTATAAAACCTTATTGCCACTCTAGCGGTCACATTTATGAAGTAGTCATCATGAATCTTGCTCAGAATGTTTGTCTTGATGATTTCTAGGTCAAGTTCGAAACTGGGTCACTTGAAGTCAAGGAAAAAGTCACCAGGCCAAATCAAAGGAAAACCTTGTTAACACTCTAGAGGTCACATTTTTGAAGCAGTCATCATGAGTCTTGCCCAAATGTTTGTCTTGATGATTTCTAAGTCAAGTTCGAAGCTGGGTTACAACAGGTCAAAAACTTGGTCACCAGGCCAAATCAAAGGAAAACCTTGCCAACATTTCAGAGATCACATTTTGTAAATAATCATCATAGGTATTGCTAGAAATGTTTGTCTTGATGATTTCTAGGTCCAGTTTAAAACTGGGTCACATGATGTCAGAAACTAGGTCACAAGGCCAAATCAAAGGAAATCTTGTTGACGCTCTAGAGGTCACATTTTTGTAAAGATCATCATGAATCTTGCTCAAAATGTTTGTCTTGATGATTTCTAGGTGACGTATATTTCACTGTCCAATGACTTCCTTAAATTTTTCCGTTTAGATCAGTTTCTCAATAATTATTGGTTCTACAGAGTGATATTTGGTACTTGTGAAGTGTTTGTGTTTAGATCAGTTTCTCAGTAACTATTGCTCCTACAGCCAGTGATACTTAGTACATGCATACATCTTAGCATGGCCTCTTGAGTGCAGTCATCCATATTTGACCTTGACCTCTATTTCACAGTTCATTAGACATGCTACATTGTCTTACTTGTTAATATAATCATTTTGAATTTTGATCAGAATGTTTGCCTTGATCAATTCTAGGTCAGGTTCTCAAAGTGCTATGATACTCAGGTGAGCATTACAGGGCCATCATGGCCCTCTTGTTCTTAAAGCTCCATAAAAACATGTCACGTGGGTACTCTTAAGAAGTGTGTCATAAAGGCGCTTCTATTGAGTACCCTCAACATATGTATTTATGGAGAACTTGCGAAATTATCCCAGAATTGTCATCAAATGCTCATCCCTACAAGTTCTCTGATGAAAAGCAGTTGAAAGAAAGAAAAGCAGGATACATCTTTAAAACTTCATCGTCAGGTGTGTTTTGTTTAACCATTACCACTCTCTGTGCAGCACATGACAAATTGATAATATTTTTCTTACTTTTCCCAGAAAACAAGATTTGACATTTTATGCAAATTATTACCATTGGAGAATATTTGCATGAATTGACAAAACTGGTTTTCTGGGAAAAAAATAAGAAAAACTAGATTGCAACCTGGGTGGGGTCTCATCAGGGTCTACACAGCCACTCATCCAGCAATTTTTGGACACAACATGGGGTAGTAAATTGTACTTGTTCAAATTTTAGAACAATTATGATAAGGAGTTGAGGTAAATACGGTAACCAGTGTTTTAATGCCTGGTACACTTAGGTTTGACATGAATGTTGTAACATGTATATCACAATACATGAGAAAACCGTACCTTCTGACGTTTATGCCGGGTGAAGACTGAAATTAAAGTGCTCCTTGTCTGCATGCAGAATTTCGTTTCCTTGGCTAACCAAAATGCACTGAGTGAAGATTCTGGATTCTGATCAGACTGAGTGAACGCACAGGTTGATTTGAATCTTTGCTGATGTAGGTCTGAAGGTAGGTTTTCTGAGATTGCAAAGTGTTGTTCCTCAGTCTGACTGACTGTGGTTATCATAGGCCATTACAGTGCTGGTGATTTTACCTTTTTTATAGATGGCTGAAGGGGTCAGTTCTTTGCACTGAAGCAGAGCTCCAGATAAGATGCTTTCGTATACCCCCTGCAAACTGTGAGTGTTGGGGTGTATACTGTTTTCACATTGTCTGTCTGTATATCTGTTTGTTATGTTTTGGTCTTGGCCGGGGTATCTGATAAGCACTAATTATTGGTCTTTTTTGTGCAACCAAAACTTGTAAATATCTTCTTATGTCTCCATGAAAACATATTTTGTGGTGCTCATTAGGCACTTCTAATGAGTACACACAACATAGGTTTTCATGGAGAAATAAAGATATTTTCTTGATACCCCCTCTTATCTAGGGCGAAGCTAAAGTACAATCAAAGCACTGACAGCACTGATGGGTTGATTGTCTCTTAATGTAAACTGGGAAAATGGTCCTGAACCGGGACTTGACCCATGTCCTGCTGAATAAATTAAGATGCCATGCCCACTTCTAATTTTAAGCCAATCAGATTACTTGATCCAGATTGTTATTATAAATTTGCATACTTGATGGCAAACAGTGCAGATCTAGGTCTGTTGGCTTCTGAAGAAGCCAACTGATCTGGATCTACACTGTTTGCAAAACAGAGTATATCCGGTTCAACAGGACAAGGGTTAAGACTGTTTCATTTGACCCTCAACTGCCTGTAATTTAAGCAAACAGTGCAGCCCCTGATCAGACACCACATTCTGCAGCAATCTGATCTGGGTCTGCACTGTTTGCTAATGTCCCAGTCCAGGTTTTAAGGTAACCCTCTTTACACTGCACTATGATGTCACAGCAACAAGAATAGCGTGGCTTTAAATAAGTTACTTGGATTTTGTACAGCCACGTGGTTGAATTTCATTGGTCAATGATAATCACGTGGACAACTACCTTAAGGAATTTTGTCATTTGTATACTATGGCTCGATTGTAAACAATCCACCCAAAAATGTACGTTACTTCATTTGTGAATGTTTCTTCTGTTTGCAGGGAGTCAGATGCGGGTCATCATAATAATTCCAACAGTTTGTCTACTTCAAAGGTAATTGGTTTTGACTTTAAGTATTGTAATTACTTTAAAAACATTGCTCCAGATGGGACGAGAGTAATCAAAAGATAATTTTTTCTTATTTATGTACCAAAACACATCTCGCGAGTTATCATTGGAATTACCTTAGTAGTATAGGCATACAATGCACTAGTCTTCATTTTATTTAATTTTCTTTGAGTATGGTGTCCCCATAGTGCCTGCCTATACTACTTACCTTACTCAGGTAAATCCAGTGAGTACATATACTCCCAGCTGGCCTCGGTGGCTCAGTTGGATGCACGTCCGACTGGTGATCGGGAGGTTGCGGGTTCGACCCACACCGGGTCGGCAATATTCTTTCGTGGAGCTTTGATCATGAAATATTTTCTATGGTAATTCTCTTCCTTCCACTGATTCAAGAAGGGCAGTTGTCAGTTTCTGGCAAAAGAATGTGCACAATACTGGTTAACCCGCTTAGAGGACTAAGCCTGCCCAGTAAAAGTGTGGTTAGGTAAACTGACCGTGCTCAACATGACCCTACTGGGTTGACTGGGCTGTAAAACCCTCAACACAAACAAACATATACCCCCAAGGTATGCAAAATGCAAAAATAAATAAAAAAATTATCCCGATTTATCACCTTTATCATCTTTTCTTGAAGCCTCCACATGACTGTCTGATAAGCACTTTCGACTACAGATCATGAGATGCAAAGTTTGGAATTCTTTTGATAATTTGTTGTCCATTTTGCCTAAGTCTTGAAGACAGCATTTTGCTTGACATGGCCGAATAACCTGTTTTATCTAATCAACATCAGCCTCCAGTTTTTATGCACAATGCTGTTGCTAGTAGTGCACTTTCAGCATGTTGCATATAGTGCACTTTTAGTTTAAGCATACCCCCTGATAAGTTGTTTTTTTCAAACAGGAAGTACTGATATTTTTCTTATTTCTCACAAAACATATGTTGTGGGTACTCATTAGAAGCGCCTCGGTGAGGCGCTTCTAATGAGTAGCCATAACATATGCTTTCATGAAGAAATAAGAAAAATATTGTGAATACCCCTCTTATCTGGAGCCATGGCCTAAGGCTTGGATGAGTCGTTACTGTAAATCACCGAAAATTTCAATTACAAGAAAGTAATTATTTTTTCTGTGTTTGACATTTTACAAGTTGCCATTTGGAAATAATGGTAATTAGTGTTCAAAGGCGAATTGTCGTCATTATTCCCACACTTTTCTGAGAAAAAGCTGGAGTATTGTGATCTCCTCTGTCCATCAGTCTGCCTGTCTGTCTGTCTGTCTGTTCCTTAGACTAGCCCTTCCTACATGGTAGGACTGGTGCCGACCATATTTGCTGTATTATATACTTTCCCAGCTATACTACAGTGGGCAATATTTGTTTTGTCTGGAGCTGTGCATAGCTATAGCATGTGACATTGTCTGAATGCAGATCCTGGGATTGCAAGTTAGAATCGCAGCTTGGCCTCATAACTTCCGTGGAGATTGATTGTGAAATCATTGCTACAGCCTTTCTCCCCTTCTGCTGATTCAAGAAGGGATGTTGACAATTACTGGCAAAAGTATGTGCACAAAGTACTGGTTAGCTGCTTAGAGGACTAAGCCTGCTTAGGAACAGTGAGAGTAGGTCAACTGAACATGCTCGACGTTGGCCTAATTTGACTGGGCAGTAAAACCTGCTCAAGACTCAAAAGTAAAGGTCACAGTCACATCTATACATGACACCATTATAGCCGTTTCATTACAAAGTTGTTATACCACAAATGACACTCATGGGTTGACGTGTCGTTAAATCTGAACTCATCATCATCATCACATGTATACATATACCTTCATCATCATCATCACATGTATACATATATCTATTTCCTTATAGCTTTAGGTGAGAGAGATACGCAGATAAAAGAGTTTTCTTATTTTTCCACAACAGCATGCATTGTGGGTATTCGGCGAGGCACTTCTGATCCATACCCCCAACATACCATGTTCTGTTGAGTGTCCTAAATGAGGCGGAGTGTCAGAAAACATACCTTTAGACGTGACCCTAGCAAAGATTTAGATCAGCTTGCACATTCGCAGTCTAATCAGAATCTTCACTGGGCTCATTTTGAATGGCCAATAATGCAGAGTTTCTTCATGTGGACAGTGAAGACTGATCAGACTGCACAGATGCATTGCAACAGATAAGGCGCTTTTTTCATCAGAAAAATGCTGATATCTTTCTTATTTCTCCATGAAAACATATGTTGTGGTACTCATTAGAAGCGCCTCGGCGAGGCGCTTCTAATGAGTACCCACAACATATGTTTTCATGAAGAAATAAGAAATATATTTACCCGATATCTTACCTTATCTAGACCTATGTCAATCAGAATCTTCACTGGGCCATTTTGAATGGCCAATAATGCAGAGTTTCTTCATGTGGACAATGAAGACTCTGATCAGACTGCACAGATGTGCAGGCTGATTTGAGTCTTCTTTGGGAGCATATGTCAGAGGGTATGTTTTATCACAATGTGGCTCAAATGTTTTTTTAAAAATTTGTTCTGGATGAAAATGCGGTTTCCTTAAGTTAGGGTCATTTTATGTTTTCATGGAGAAATAAGAAAATTGTTTAGCTGGATATTCCTCTTTTATTAGAGCTATCTTGACACACATGCACTTTCAATACCTTTCACTCAAATTATTTTTATGCCTTAATAATTGATAATTTCACTTTTTATGGTTTTTGGTTTCTTCTCCATTTATACCTCAATTATGTGTTTTATCCACTAAGGGGAAGACTGACGTTTTTTAAAGAGAAATGATATGACCATCTTGTACTTCCACACAATCTGTACAAGTTTTCTTATTCTGTGTTTGCAGTATCTGGGCCCTCTAAAATTTGTTTGACGAATTGCGAAGACCCAGGTCAGCCTGCATGGCTGTGCAGCTGACCTGGATTTTTGCTGTTTGCTTATGGGTGAAGGCTGTTTTCCCCACTCCTTGCCTGGAACACTACTATTAACCCTTATCCTGCTGTTCATGTCAACCGCTACCTTTGCGAACAGTGTAGATCCAGATCAGATGGCTTCTGAAGGAACCATCTGATCAGGAGCTACACTGTTTGCCATTCAGTTAGTGAATTTGAACGAAAACATTATATGATGTAATCTGATTGGCTGATATTCAGAAATGGGCGTGGCGAATTAAATTATTCAGCAGGATAAGGGTTAAAATTAATTTTCATCAGACCTCTTTGTACTGCAGACTACAGCATGGCTCCAGATAAGAAGGGTATCCAGATAATATTTTTTCTTATTTCTCCATGGAAACATATGTTGTGGGTACTCATTAGAAGCGCCTCGGCGAAGCACTTCTAATGAGTACCATAACATTATGTTTTCATTGAGGAATTAGAAAACTATCAAAATTTTCTGGTTGTAAAAAAAAAAAAGGCCTTATCTGGAGCTAAGCTAAAGGTATAATTTGCCAGTCATTTGAGAACTCACTGCATTTGTGAATACTTGTCATTTTACAGTGCTATCTAACCATTACCACTGTCTGAGCCAATTCAGTAGACGACAAATTGATGATATTTTTATTGTTTGTCCCAGAAAAAGGATTTGACATTTCATGCATATTGTCTTCATTGAAGACAGTTTGCATGAAATGTCAAAACCTGTTCTCTGGGTAAAATAAGAAAAATATCTCAATATGTCGTCTGCTGAAAATTTCACCCGGAGTGCTTAGTACTAAAGACTACGAAAAGTTATTGCAGAAAGACATGCAGTCATATGAGTAGAGCTTTGATGGGCTGAAAAAAGCCACCTTTCGGTAAACCCAAATTGGCGTGCGTATCCATGATCTATATCTACAGATTTATTAGGTGGATTCTGGGATCCAGTGGTTGTCAATGAGAAATGTGCTCATCCCCGTGCAGTGTGGATGTGCGCCTCTGTGACTCGGAAGGCTGATCAGGATCTGTTTATGTTTTATATTTATGAGATAAAGTATCTTTTCACCCACATTAAACCTGGGTTCTGCTGAACCCGGATATACCCTGCCTTTGCAAACAGTGTAGAGCCGGCCTTGGTGGCACAGTTGGCTGTGCCGCCCGACTGGAGACCAGGAGGTCGCGGGTTCAACCCCCGCTGAGGTCGGCAACATTCTTTCGTGGAGATTGATCATGAAGTATTTTCTATGGTCATTCTCTCCCTTCTGCTGATTCAAGAAGGGCAGTTGTCAGTTTCTTAAGAATGTGCACAATACTAGTTAACCGCTTAGAGGACTAAGATTGCCCAGTAAATGTGTGATTAGGTAAACTGACTGCGCTCGACATGACCCCATTGGGTTGACTGGGCCGTAAAACCTCAACACAAACAAACAAACAGTGTAGATCCAGATCAGTTGGCTTTTGAAGAAACCAACTGATCTTGATCTGCACTGTTTTTCATTAAGTATATGAATTTGTATCAACAACCTGCGATCAAGTAATCTGATTGGCTGAAAATTAGAAGTGGGAGTGGCATCTTAACTCAGCATGACAAGGGTTAAGTATTCAGACAGACAGGCCTGAGCGGAAAGTCTAGATGAATTGCTGAATGTTGCTTTTGATCAGTGTCTACACTGTTTGCCTCTCATTCACCAGAAACTAACCAGACACCCCTAATATAGGAAATGGACCTGTCCAAAGAGTTTATGTAGAAGGAAGAGTCCACTAGGCATAAAGGGGTTAATATGTCCCTATATTTAGTGTAAATGCAGTAAATTTGTATATTTAGTGTAAATATGGTACCCATAAGATGTTTTTAGTGCAAATATAATGAAAATTATTCTAATTCTAAATTGGCGCACTTATTACATTATCCAGACTGATGTTTGTCTCATTAGTTTTTGCATTTAGCAGCATAATTTATCAAGGACACGTACTACTAATGAACCACGTCTCAAGAAATTGATCCACATGACATATGTGAACAGTAAACACTTCAATCAGCCTGAACATTTGGGCAATCTGGTCAGGGTTTCTTCACTTCAACCGTACAAACTTCAGTATCCAGTGACTCTGTCATGGGGCAGTGAAGTACCCTGATCACAGATGAGTTGATGGATATGGAACTTCTCTGATCGAGTGATCCATAAGGGACACTTTCTCGATGTGGTGATATGTATTTGAAATAAAACCAATGACAGACATGCACAATCTCAGATTTTAACCCTTAAAACGCCAAGAAAACCTGCATCTGAAAATGCCGTCTGTTTATGTCGTCTGATGAATACTCTTGCAAACTTTTCAAACCTATTTTTGCATACAGGCAAATAGTGTGGACCCAGATCACTGCTCCTAGAGGAGCAGTCTGATCTGGGTCCACACTGTTTGCAAAAATGACTTTTAAAATCACAAGCAGACGACAAATCAGATGACTATTGTTGTGATTGGCAGTTTAAGGGTTAATACAAAATAGCCTGATAAGTTAAACGTTGTCAGATGAGCCCTAACAAATAGAAAAGTACTGTACTATACCAGCTCAGCAAATTAAAGTTTGTATATGGGGGTATCTGCAAAAAACGCTGACTCAGATCAGACTGCTCCTTCAGGCAGTACAAAGCAACATTTAGAACAAAAAAGTATGTAATGAGGTGTTCGAAATTGTAGGACATTTATGTACATAAGATTCACCTTGCGGAAACACTTCAAATGAGTACCCACAAATACCCAGCATATGTTTTTAACCGCACAACCCCTCCCTTCCATCACTCCCCAACCCACAATAGTCTTTTACAACTGACCATTCTAAGGTGGTGGTTCTTGTGTTGCTATTTCTATGTGGGCTTCATGGCTGAAGCCGCTTACATAGCTCTAGTTAAGGCGCTTTTTTCAATCCAAAAGTATTGATATTTTTCTTATTTCTCCATGAAACCATATGTTGTGGGTACTCATTAGAAGTGCCACATTGAGGCACTTCAAATGAGTACCCACGACGTATGTTTTCGTGAAGAAATAAAAAAAATATTGTCCTGATACCCACTCTTATCTAGACCAATGCGCTTCATAATGGGGCTTTTTTCATGCTTTACGTCTTGTGTTTGGTGGGTTCTGTCTCCTACTGTGATTACCTAATCGGGGAATACAGAGCTGGTTGCCTTGCTTTTTTATGCCTATGTCTGCCGAAGTGCAGCATATAGCTTCTCACCATAATATTATGTCCATATGTGCGTATATCACATTCATAACCAGAGTCTAACAAATCTGAGTTTACATTCAAATTTACATTGACATTTACATCCGCATTTCTCTTTGTCATAACTTGGGTACCTTTTATGCTATGGTATGCTACTTACCCAGACCTTAACCTTCAACTCTGTGCTAGAGTTGCCCCTGCGTCATGCCCTGGGGTGGGGCTAGGGTTCAAAATGTATAACAGATCAGATTGAGCATTTGGAAAATAGTTGTTGAAATTTATACAGCTAGATGTTGGTGCCATATGGGCAAAGACCAAATGGGCGGGGACATTTGTGTACATGTTCTTCAGAAGCCAACTGATCTGGATCTGCACTGTTTGCAAAGGCAGGGTATCTCCGGGTTCAGCAGGACAAGGGTTAAAAAAAAAAAAAAAATCGAAAAATTCCACTTTTCCCACAGTAAAAATGGCTGCAAATTATGCAAAAATCGATAGGGAAAGTACTTTGGTTGCAGTTTTTAACAAGTTTCACTTGTTCAAAATTTCTGAAATTTTCACAATATTGTTATGGAACATCAGTAATTTAAAATCAGTGAAGAAAAGCAAAAAAAAAAAAAAAATAATTCTTCATAAAATTTTTCCAAAAATCCGGTATACTGTAGAAATTGCATAGGTCAGGCATATTTTTGGCCGTAAACTTGATTTAAAGTAAATATTTGAGAACACAGCACAGAAACAGAAAAGACAAATGGTTTTTGATAACATATGGTCAGTCAGAGCAAAACATATTCATTTAGAATAAAAGGCCAAGTGAGAATGTCTTCCCAAAGGATGTCAGAAGGATAGACTGGCTCCAGTTGCCAGTGACTATATAGTTTTCTTATAATCCTGTTTGATGATCCACTTAAATAAAACCAAAATAATATCGTGACTATAAAGGCTGGTCTAGTGACCGGCCATTATAGTCATGATATTATTTTGGTTTTATTTTAGTGGATCATCAAACAGGATTTTAAGAAAAATATATAGTCACTGGAGACTGGAGCCAGTCTATCGAAAGGACAGTAGTGTTGTTCTGTTGTGTATTTACTCTATACTCTTCCACTTGGTCTCATTGGTAGGCTATGTTCTGTGATTGTGGACATCTTCTTTACTGTTTTATGGGGCCTCTTTCTCATCTTTCCCTTTCTTCTTTTCTTTCTACCTTTCTCTGCAAATGACTCAGTATCTCTGATCTGGATCTGCACTGTTTGCCATAAGTATGTGAATTTGTATCAACAAACTGGATCAAGTAATCTGATTGGCTTAAAATTGGTTGTGGGTGTGGCATCTACATTTATTCAGCAGGACAAGGGTTAAAATGTAGAGTGCAACCTCCCTATGGCAGCCAGCTTTGTATGTTTCCAGGGTTGGCTGTGGTAGAGAGACTGCCCTGTGCATACTATCTGCTTCTATAACCTTTTTGCTTCAAATCCACGTTTATTAATTGATCACATTAACTTATACTATTCTCTAGCTGATTCAGCTGATGACAAATTGATGCTATTTTTCCCAGAAAATAGACTTTGAAGTTTCATGCAAATTGTCTCTAGGAGACAATTTGCATGAAACTACAAAGCCTATTTTCAGGGAAAAGTAAGAAAAACATTTCAAAATGTTGTATGCTGAAATTTTTACCCAGCATGCTACTAGCGTTAAGAATATATTTATTAACCTGGATCATTGCATATATCGGTTGGATCACTAGAAATAGGATTTATAATTTCATGACTGATTAAATAACTAGTACAATCACAAATATTTAACAGGAGAAAAGTTCAGTTTTGCTTATCATAGTGTCAATTTTGAAGAAAGAACTTCATTAATGCTTAGCATGCTGGGTAAAAATTTCAGCAGACATTGAAATATTATACATTTTATTCTTATTTTTTCCCAGAAAGCAGAGTTCCACATTTCCTGCTAATTATCTCCAGTTGAGACACTTTGAATGAAATGTCGAACCTATTCTCTGTGAAAAATAAGTAAAATCTGTCATCACTTTGTTGTCTGCTGAATTTGCATTGAGTGTGGTAAAGATTAAGTTCATAAAAGTACAGAAAGACATCAAGAAGAAGAGAAATACTAATTGACATTGAGTTAAGATTTATTGGGACACTATAACTTTTTACCATACTTGTCCGAAAACTGGAAAACAAGTCCATTCTACTACGTTTTGTTGTGTCTAAACAAATGCAGGATTAGCAGCGGACAAAGTAGATCCTGATCAGATGCCACATTCTGTGGCTTCTGATCTGGGTCTGCTCTGTTTGCTTAGGCCATAAAGCAGTTGTGGCGTAACTGTATTTCACATTAGAGCGCAACCTCTCTACAATAGAGAGATGGTTATTGTAGAGAGGTTGCTGATGTAAAGAGGTTACCATAATATCTCTAAGTATTGGGACAGACAGGCCTGAGCAAACAGTGTAAACCCAGATCAGACACCACAGAATATGATGTCTGATCAGGGTCTACACTGTTTGCCACATGTCAAGCTCTATTTTCAACACATCAACAGGTATACCTTTTCAAATTTTAGGACAAGTATGGTAATGAGTTGAGGTGTCCCAATACTTATAGTAAATATGGTAAACGTATATAAAATGGCAAGCTGTGGAAGGGAGGTGGCTGTGGTTGAGGTGACCAGTCATGGAAATGACACTGCAGTTCTTCATAAAACGAAGCTTTCAGGTGATCTGGTATTAGCGTTCCCGTTTTCAGATCACAAGGTTTGAATCCTGCTGGAGGCGAAAATTCGGCTCATGTCTGTATGGTTCTTCATTGCACGAGTCTTTCATTATCACCCATTGTCTCGATAATGTTGAAAGGGATGTAAAACACAAAAATCACCCTCGTCATCTTCATAAAACATCACATACAGAGAGCGTGTGTCCACAAAATATTTTTCTTATTTCTCCACGAAAACATATATTATGGGTACTCATTAGAAGTGCCTCTTGGAGAAATAAGAAAAATACAGATACTTTTTGGTTGAAAAAAAAAAACAATAACAAATAATGCCTTATCTGGATCTTTGATGTAAAAGACAAAAAAAAAAAAAAAAAATGTCACTGGCTGACCTTTTAATTTACTAGGTTAGGCCTTCCCCACCTCTTCAGCAATGATTTATTTATTTCATCTCCCATTGGAATATGCCACAATAATGTCTTTTTCTATTTAGAGAGTTCTAAAGTGGTCATTTTCTATCTAGTATGGATCTACTAGAAGAAATCTCAACTCTGACATTTGAAATCCTGAATTGATGCCCTTTGAACAAGAAAATCAACATTACATTATGTGTATTTCATGTTTGTAAACAACTGTAGGCTGGTCAAGAGTCATCAGAGTTCATTTGTAAATTAGCCAGAATTACGCTTAAGTTAGTAGTGAATGGTAAAAACCGAGAGACCAAACTGCTCTGACGAGCAGTCTGGTTTGGGTTTTTACCATTTGCAAAAGGGGATCACGTCAACTTCCCCATGTCACATCCCAATTAATGTAATAATAATAACCTGGTGCTCTGGAAGATGGATCTAACAGACTTACAGTATTGATCTGTGGAAGATTAACTGCTTCATTTAAACTGAATTATTAAGCAGTAAGATGATGAAGACAATCTTTTCTTTCCAGAAAAGACAGAAAGTATCGCTGATTGATTGATTAGTAGGATGTCATTTCCTCTCGGGTGACATGAGAGGAGAAAATTACAAAAAATTTACAAAGCCATAAAAAAATATTGAGAAGTTAAAGAAAAATATTAAAAATAATGTGAGAATGTATGAAATATATCCTAATATGATAATAAAAAAAATATTGGATGACAAAATTATCTTGGTAGAACAGTCACTGGGTATATACCGCATTTACCCTAAGTATTCAGACAGACATGTCTCGGTAAAAATTGAAAACCCAGATCTGATGCTGCAGAATGCTTTTCCATTTCTTTGTATGTATGTATGTTCATTTCTACTTCTGTAGCATTAGAGGACATCTGTATCAAAGTTTTTGCGTCAGTTTTTTAACATGTTACATGATGAAGGTCTTTTGATGGATTTAGTTTATGTTTTGCCAGTTGCTGCATGTAGTTCCCAAATTTAATTGGGTATACAGCTATATGTTTCCTAAAATGGATGGGCAAGGTCATATGGGGGAGATGGAATGCCAAAGACATGTTAGGGGTATAAGGCCAGGGGTATAAGTGACTCACTGTCACTTAGCCTAGTTCTTGGTTCTCCACAAAAATGTCGTTGGTACTCATTAGAAGCCTCAAACTAAGGCACTTCTAATGAGTATCCACAAATGAAGCAGTTAATCTTCTGCAGATCAATACTGTAAGTTTTTGTGTTGGTGAAAAAAAAAACAAAAAAAAACAGAACTCCTAACCCAGAGCTATAATTTTGAAATGAAGCAAAACTTTTAACTTTTACCACTCTCTGTGCAAATGATTTTTATCTTCTCTTATTTTTTCGCAGAAAATAGGCTCTGACATTTCATGCAAATTGTCTCTAATTTGCATGTAATGTGAAAGCCAGTTTTCTTGGAAAAGATAAGAAAAAAAATCAAAATGTCTTCTGCATGTGATGTGTTAAATTGCTAAATTGCTCAGGGAGACATGTTACTGACTAGATTGTATTACAAGTTATATAGTGATGTTCTAAGATAAGGTTTTCTATGGGTCACCGAGAAGAATGCATGATATGTCAGTGATTATATTATATGTTGCTAGTATTTCAAAGAAATCATACACCTAGCAAATATTTCACGTATGAACCTGTCATGGGAATCTGCCCTTTTTACACATGTAGAATGCAAAAATCTTGATCAGTGTCGGCTGTGCATTTGATTTGCACAATCCAGCAATGGTTTTTGCCTTTGCTACTATTCTAATTATGAGGTGGGTGTTGAGGCTGTAAGCACTTACAGATTTTGGAAATGAAAACTAGTCACCAAAAGTAAATACATGGTTTGATTTTGTATTTATGTCCCCCACTACCAGGGGAGGGTGGGGAGATATTGTTTTTTGGGACGGATCCCGTTGGCTTCAGTGTCGGCGTAGGCAGCACACGTAAAACTTCTTGTCCGCTCTGTAACTTGAAAACCCTTTGGAATATTTTGATGATATTAGGTAGAAATGTAGATCAGGACGAGATGATGTGTCGCGTACAAGATTGACAACTCTGGCTTTCTTACTTTTGGAGTTATCACCCTTTGTTTCATTTGAAAAAGATTTCGTTTCCACTCTGTAACTCAAATACCCTTTGGAATATTTCGATGGCAGAAATGTAGAACAGGACCAAATGATGTGTTGCGTACAAGAATGAAAACTCTGCCTTTCTTACTTTTGGCGTTATCTCCCTTTGTTATATTTGACAGTGATTATCCATTGATTTCGTGTCCGCTCTGTAAGTCAAAGACCATTTGGAATATTTTTATGATACTTGGTAGAAATGTAGAACAGGACCGATTCACCTGAAATATCAAGACTTGTTTTCTTTGAAAAATTAAAAAAATAAAAATAAATGTCGTCTGCTACAAATTTTGCTTGGCGCTTTAAGGGTTAAAATATTGCTGTATGTATAGCAAACAGATTAGACGCTGATGAGACACAACATTTTACATTCTGTGGCATCTCATCTGGGTTTTCACTGTTTGCTTTAGGTAAATACGGTATTAGCAGATTTAAAACTTGAAGCACTTATCGAAACTACCACAAACATGACAAACACATGAATGGATACATGTGTTTATTTATTTATTTTTTTTTTTTCATTTTTCTGCTAGGCAGACAATTCACTAGTCTCATTTTCTCTGAAAAATAAAATCAGTTTTAGAATGTGGTCTGCTACAAATTTGCTTAGTGCTTTAACCTTTACAGCTGTCTGGGCAAATTCAGCAGACGATAAATTGATGATATTTTTCTTATTTGTCCCAGAAAATAGGCTTTGACATTTCATGCAGATTGCATAAAATGTCAAATCCTGTTTCCTGGGAGAAATAAAAAATAATATTTCAGTATGTTGTCTGCTGAAATTTTACCCAGCTAAGCGTTAAGGATAATGGTCACCAAGGTTTCCGCTGAATTCAATAACATTTCATACACCCTTACAGTTTTTGAAAGGACGTATTATAGTTCCTTTATACAAGAAAATGAGAGAGGTTTAAACCGTGTAATTTTGATTTTGGTAGAATTTCATTTAAATTACATGCAGTTGTCCCATTAACCCTTAAACCGCCAATCGCAACTGCAGCAAATGACATTTTCATTTTTTTTCATATTTTTTAGAGAAAACAAGTCTTGATATATCATGTGAATCGTCTGCTGGGCAGACGATTCACATGAAAAGTCAAGACTTATTTTCTCTGAAAAATGAAAACAAAACAAAAAAAAAAAAAAACAACAACAAAATTTAGAATGTCATCTGCTTCAAATTTTCCTTGTCGCTTTAAGGGTAAGGAAAATACACCCAATTATGTCCTGTCTCTATTATGGGTGGAGTTAGCTAAAAGGGCCTCTGTATTTATTCAGGATTTTGAAAACTACCATATTTACCCTAAATATTTTGACAGGCAAGAATGAGGAAACAGTTTGATCAGGGTTTGTACTTTTTGTCATTCAGATACATCACACATAGTCAAATGGCTTGTTCAAATTTTAGGATAGGTATGGTAAGTAGTTGAGATATCTGAATATTTGAGGTAAATGTGTTCTTAGTATGCTCAGAAATAGTAGATACAAACCAGCTGGGCATCACCTTTTTGCTGATGCTGATCCTGGGTCAAGGTCACAGTTAGACTTTTTGTTAACATTTGCTTCAAGGGTTTGTGTTAATTTTCTTTTTCTTTGCTTTTATTTCTGAAACTCTTTACTTGAAATTATTAATGTAATTGGTGGTACCACTGGATGGATACAGATCAGTTGACATTATCTTGCAGCAGCTGCTGATCAAAGGACAAGGTCACAGACTTGGAAAACCTGTTAACATTTGCTTTACAATTTTTCATTGTTTTCTTTGTTTATCTTATTTAAAGTATTTACTTAAGTTTGGTGATACTGACCTTATGTCAAGGTCATGGACTGAGAAATTTGGCATTAGCTTCATGGTTGCTCCAGCAAGGGGATACATGCTCTAGGTTAATGTATTTGGTGCTTCATGTGCCTGGCTTTCTAGAGAAATGTGCATCTTGTGTTTGAACAAAACAAGAAAAAATAAAATATTATAAATATTAGAGAATTATTGACTCCTATGACCCACACCTGTAAAATGTTTTTAGCATTATCATTCTGTTCTCTTATTTGATCAAGGATAACATTATGATTATGTTAGATTTCCTGGTTTTGATAGAGGGAAAAAAATCAGCTGTCTACCATAACAGTGCTATAACTATTGGAACATGCAGGTAGATAAAATTCCAGTCACATACCTGATTCACAGGCTAATCCAGCCTTCATGTTATGCATAATACCGTGGTTACACTAAATATTTGGACACCTTAATTCTTTGCCATGCTTGTCCTAAAAATTTACTTCGGATCATGATGGTCTTGGGTTCAAATCCCGCTGTAGGCAGAATTCAACTCAGGACTGTACTGCACTTCATTGCACAGAGCCTTTCATTATCACCCTTCATCATCTCAATATGACTTAAATACTGTTGAAAGGGATGTAAAACAGCAAATCATCAATACCTGCCCTAAAATTTGAATAAAAAAAACCCCACCTATTGATGTGTCTGGAAACTGCTAGATTAGTGGCAAACAGTGTAGACCCTGATTCTGCAGCATCTGATCTGGGTCTACACTATTTCCTCTGGCTTATTTGTCGCTATACTTAAGGCAAAATATGGTGTACAATAGGGCCCATTTTTACGTGAGCAAGTCGTTTGTAACAAATTTTGTAAACCGGGAAATAATAAAAGGTATAATTAATGGCTATGATATGTAAATGTATGGTAATTTGATGATTTGATGCATTCTTTTCATAAGATATTATAAATGCAGTTTTCTTGCAATTTGAGACAGGTTGCCATTTATGTTTTGAAGTAATTGTTTTTGAAACACTCAAGTTAACCTTTAACAGCTGTTGTTTATAGGATAATGTTGCATAATTATCATATTTTACCCTGTATATTACAACATCATTTGATTATTACCTGGGCCCAGTTTTCCAAAACTAACAATGTATTGTTAAAACTTTGATCATTCAGTATGGCATATACTCTGATATTTTTGCTGAAAAAATGTGAGTAACTTTTGCATTTGCAAAAGCTACTCACATTTTTTCAGCAAAAATACCTGTGAATTAGACATTGTACTTTCTAGAACAGTTAACATTTTGACCACTAACAAGCTCATAAATCTAACGATGCTTTGAACAACTGAGCCCTAGTGATGTATCTTAAAAGTGGTGGTTGAATGGCAATGTTGACTCTACTCAGAGTCTGCATTCTTCAGTGACTGAACTTCGTGCAGTACACAAAAATAAAATCCCAAGTTGCTAGGATTCAGGTTGAGGAGAGCTGTGTTCTTTATAATACTATAAAAGAATACTAAAGTAGAAAAATTTAATAAAAATTAAGCTATAGAACTAGAAAAAGTCAAATTGCTGGGCTCCCTAGTACAGTTGCAAATCCAGGGGTTACAAGTTTAAAATTCAGCTTTACCTCATAAGTTTTGTGGAGATTCATAATGAAATCATAAGTTTTGTGGAAATTCATAATGAAATCATAAGTTTTGTGGAGATTCATAATGAAATCATTCCTACGGTCATTCTCCCCAGTCTGCTGATTCAAGAAGGGCAGTTGTCAGTTACTGGTGGAAGTATGTGCACAAGTTTTGGTTAACAGCTTAGAAGACTAAGTCTGCCCAGGAAAACAAATGAAATTTTTCCACCAATCAGAAATTAGGAAAATACATAAATGTAAAGAAAAAATGATTTTTAACCCTGATCTTGCAGAACTAGGGTATGCCCTGTCTTTGCAAACGGTGCAGATCAAGATCATGTGGCTTTTTTAGAAGCCAACTGATCTGGATCTGCACTGTTTGTCATACAGTATGTGAATTTGTATCAAGAACCTGGATCAAGCAATCTGATTGGCTGACATTTAGATGTGGGCATGGCATCTTAATTTATTCAGCATGGCAAGGATTAAGATTTAAGTGAAAATTCGGATGATCTGAATTGTTTGAAATGCGGCAATTCTGTTGATTTGCATGTTATCTCCAGTGGTTTTGTGTCAATCCATAACCAGACTGTAAATCAAAAATTCCAGTCTTCTGGAAAATCCATTTCAGGCTTATGCTACATGAATAGCAAAATAATTATTATTACACAATTACCATATCGGCCCTAAATATCGGTGATACACCTTATCCCCATACCCTAAACCACTCTCAGGGCAAATTCAGCAGATGGCAAACTGATTATATTTCTCCTATTTTTCCCAGAAAATAGGCTTTGACCTTTTATGCTAATTGTCTCCTGGGAAAAATAAGAAAAAAATATTTCAAAATGTCTTCTGCTGAAAGTTTTACCCAGCATGCTAAAGTTTGAACAAATCCGTTATAATACCTGTTGTTATAGAAGAAATAGCTGAAAAACTCTGCTGAGGATGGGTGGCAAACAGTGTATATCCTGACCAGATGTTCTGTTTGTGGTATTTGATCTGCATCTAGACTGTTTTGTTGCAGCGTCTGGGTGGCCGAGTGGTTAAGCGATCCCGACTTCGCATCATGAGGTCATGACTGTATGGTGCTTCATTGCACAGAGCCTTTCATTATCATCCTTCCATCATCTTGATATGATTGAAATAATGTTGAAAGGGGAGTAAAACACCAAGTCATCATCTGTACACTGTTTTGCTTAACCTAGCATTCCCAAATACTTAGTATATTTACTGTATTACACAATTACATTACCTTGAAGATGCTATAAAATACATCTTCTAGTTCACTTTGGTACAGTTGACTGAGAACAGTTACCGTATTAACCCTAAAATATTGGAACACCTGAACTCCATACCATACTTTTTATAAACTTTGAAGTTACCCATTTGTGTAAAAATGCTGGATGAGTGACAAACAGTGTAGACCCTGATCAGATGTGGCAGAATGCGTCATCTGATCTAGGTCTACACTGCTTGCTCAGGCCTGTCTGTCTGAATACTTGTGGGGAGGGGGCGATACCATTAAGGATGAGATATCCAAGTCCTACCCAGCCCCTAGGAAATCAACAGAAAAAAAAAAGGGAAATTCTAGAAGAAACTGAATCTGTGCAAATTTTAATGCCCACCTAGGGGATTTTCGACACAAATGTGTGACTAAGGTAGGGAATTAGATAGCCAATTTTCAAAAATATCTGAATACTTGTGGGGGAGGGGGTGATACCCTTAAGGATGAGACATCCAAGTCATACCCAACCCCTAGGAATTAGACACCTAAAAGGGAAATTCTAGAAGAATCTGAATCTGTGCAAATTTTAATGCCCACCAAAGGGATTTTTAACACAAATGTGTGACTCATGGGTAGGGAAGTAGACAGCCAATTTTCAAAAATGTCTGATTTCCGTGTGGGTAAACCCGCCACCTGGCTCCTCTGGGGGAAAACATTGATAGGTGCATAATCATCAGTGTTTATTTTTTGATTTTAAGGAATTTTTTATCTATTTTAAATAGGACTGAATAAGTTTTATAGTAATAAGAAACTGAGCTTTTATGGTGCATAAGAAAAAGTAGGTCCCTAGGGGAGAGTAGCTGAAATTCACCATCATTATGTGGCCATGACCAGTTTTTCATGCTTCACTGACTTTATCAATTTTATGTTCCCTCTTATGTAAAAGCCAGCCTTGGTGGCTCAGTTGGATGCGCAGTCCGACTGGAGACCAGGAGGTCGCGGGTTCAACCCCCGCCGAGGTCGTCAGCATTCTTTCGTGGAGATTGATCATGAAATATTTTCTACGGTCATTCTCTCCCTTCCGCTGATTCAAGAAGGGCAGTTATCAGTTTCTGGCGAAAGAATGTGCACAACACTGGTTAACCGCTTAGAGGATTAAGCCTGCCCAGTAAACGTGTGGTTAGGTAAACTGACCGCACTCGACATGATCCCATTGGGTTGACTGGGCCGTAAAGCCTCAACACAAACAAAAACTCTTATGTAAAACAAACTTGTTCAAAGTTTAGGAAAGGTATGGTAAGGAGTTACAGCGTCTGAATAACCCTTGTCATGCTGAATAAAATAAGATGCCACGCCCACTTCTAATTTTCAGCCAGTCAGATTACTTAATTCAGATTGTAGATTGTTGATATAAATTCACATACTTAGTGGCAAACGGTGCAGATCCAGATCAGTTGGCTTCTTCAGAAGCCAACTGATCTGGATCTACACTGTTTGCAAAGTCAGGGTATATCTGGGTTCAGCAGGACTAGGGTTAATATATTTGTCATTGATGGAAACGATAATATTTTCCATTCACCTAATATCCTCAGTAGTTCAGTTCCTGGATACCTCTCCACACAAAGCGGCGGGGTATTATGGTTTCACATGGGTTGTCCCTGTGTCCGTCTGTTTGTCATTTTATCTGTCTTTTCATTTTTGGATGATAACATGAGTAAATACCAATGGATTTTTACCAAATTTGGTATGTGCATTGATATTGTGGAGATCTGGTTTGCGATTGCTGATAGACAAATTTAGTCCTGTCTAGCTGCTACAAGGAGTAGCAGGGTATAATTTGTTGTTGCCTTTGTCTTCTACTTTTCTCTACTACCATATACACGTTAAATATTTGAACACTTTATAACTTCTTACAATAATTGTCCTATAATTACAACAGTACCACATGTTGATGTGTCTAAAAACTGCTGAATGATGACTAACAGTGTAAACTCTGGTCAGATATCTCATTCTGGGGCATCTGATCAGGGTATGCACTTTTTGCTCAGGCATCTGTTCAGATTCTTAGGGTAAAGATGGTATCCATTTGGTGAAAAAAAAACAACAACAAAAAAAACATTTAGTTGAAAATACACATAGTGTAGGAAAATATCACCATTTCATTGTTTGCACACCTTGATGCTTACCAGGATTTGAAAAAAAAAACTTTCAGCAGACGGCATTTTGAAATAGTTCTCTTATTGTGGTTAGAAAATTTGTTTTAACATTTCATGCAAATTGTCTCTTTGCCTAAGAAGACAATTTGCATAAAACGTCAAACCCTGTTTTCCAGACAAAATAAGAAAATTATCATCAGTTTGTAGTCTGCTGAATTTGCCCAGAGAGTGCTGAAAGTTTAAAACATGTCATGTATTTGAAAGGTCAAGTTACCTTGTTACTTAATATGTCATGATCTAACTCTTAGTGTGCTGGTAAAAAATTTGGAGGACAACACTCTAATTTTTTCTTTCTTAAAAAAATAAGTCTTGACATTTCATGTGAATCATCTGCCAAGCAGACGATTCACATGAAATATTAAGACTTATTATCTGAAAAGTAATGAAGGAAAAAAAAAAAAAAACAATCGCAGAATGTTGTCTGCTGCAGTTGTGATTGACGTTTTAAGTGGTAAAAGCTTTGTTATTATGATACTTACTTTTGCCCTTTAACTTGAGTTTTGAGTTAGTGACATTCTTCTACTGATTTGGACCATCTGTGGGTGTGTCTTCAATGTTTAAATTTGCTATGTCATCCCAAACTTGAAGTACCCATCACGAAAACATGCACATATAATAATTTAGCCCTCCTTAAACCCCACTTTTATATAGTAAAACTGGGGTTTACAGGGCTATGTTTTTTTTGTTTTTTTTTATTTCTGCTCTAAAACATAGATTGTGGGTACTCGTCAGAACCGCCTCACTGAGGCAGTTCTAATGAGTACCCACAAGCTGTGTTTTGAGTAGAAATATGAAAAATATCAGAATTTTTTATCTTAGAATTTTCAACTTTTGGTGGTATTTGAATAGGCATGTTTTCATAGTGCTGAGCAAACAATGTAGACAGAAGGGCCTTGGTAGTGGACTGGTAAGTGCTCCCGACTTCAGATCAGAAGGTCCCTGGTTGGAATCCTGCTGGAGATGGAATACAGCTCATGACTGTAAAGTGCTTCATTGCACAGAGCTTTTCATTATCACCCTTTCATCATCACAATATGACTTAGTAATGTTGAAAGGGGTTTCAGATAACCAAAACGTCATCATCAAACAGTGTAGACCCAGATCAGTGTAGACCCAGATCAGATGCTGTAGATTGTTGCATCTGATCAGGATCTACACTGTTTACCACTCCTAATATTTGTTTGTTTGTGTTGAGGTTTCATGGCCCAGTCAACCCAGTGGGGTCATGTTGAGCGCGGTCATTTTACCTAACCACACTTTTACGAGGCAGGCTTAGTTCTCTAAGTGGTTAATCACATTCTTTCACCAGAAACTGACAACTGCCCTTCTTGAATCAGTGGAAGGGAGAGAATGACCGTAGAAAATATTTGCATGCTCTATCTCCACGAAAGAATGTTGTGGACCCGGCCGGGGTTGAACCAACAACCTCCTGATCACCAGTCGGATGCACATTCCTCAAATATGCACATAAAATGGACTTGTTCAGTTTATAGGACATTTAAACATAGCTCCAGAGAAGAGGGGGTGTTTGCATAATGTTTTTCTTATTTCTCCACAAAAACATATGTTGTGGGTACTCAGTAGAAGCGCCTCACTGAGGCGCTTCTAATGAGTACCCACAACATACATTTCCATGGTGATATAAGAAAAATATCAGTACTTTTTGGCTGTAAAAAGCACCTTATCTGGAGCTGTGGGACAAATATTATGATAAGGTCAGTTAAGCTGTCTCAGTATTTAGGGTAAATACGGTATTTCAATCATAGTTCAAGATAAGACATGTAACCAGATATATGCAGAACCAGATCAGACGTCTTAAGTCTCCGTTCAGGACCATTTTCCCAGCCTACACTCAGGGACAGTCGACCCACCAGTGCTGTCAGTGCTTTGATTTTTTGCTCAGCTCTAGATGATATATACTTTTAAGTCTCCTTGAGAAATGTTGTTGGTACTCTTAGAAGAGCCTGAGTAGGGCACCAGATGATTACCCACAACACACATTTTAGTTACCTTAACTAGAGCTGTCGTTTACATGAAAAAGTAAATAGTGGGTACATATTAGAATCACCTCTGTGAGGCAATTTATGAGTTCTCACAACACATTTTTGTTGAGAAATAAGAAAACATGTCAATATTTTTTGTTGGGTTTGATCCTGCCGGGTCCAGCAACATAATCTTTCGTGGAGATTATGAAATATTTTCTACAGTCAATTCTCTCCCTTCTGCTGATTTAAGAGGGGCAGTTGTCAATTTTTTGCAAAAGAATGTGCAAATACTGTATGGTTAACCGCTTAGAGGACTAAGCCTGCCCAGGAAAAAGTGTGATTAGGTAAACTGACCGCTCTTAACATAACCCTAATGGGTTGACTGGGCCGTTAAACCACAACACAAACAAACAATATTTTCATGATGATGAAAAATAAAAAAAAAAAAAAAAAATCTGTCTGCAAAAGTACCTTGAGCTGAGCACTGACTCAAATTAACCCCTAACTAGGGTGCCATGCAAAATTGTAGCCCACAATAATCTGAAATATGTTTTTTTTTTTTATTATTTTTCAGAGAAAATTAGAAATGACATTTTATGTAAATCATCTGTCTGGCAGAAAAAAAAAAAAAAAAAAAAAAAATAGAATGTTGTCTGACACAGTCATGATTGGTCCTTTAATTAAGTCTGTACAGACGAATGTGGTGGGTACTCTGGGGAGCGTGCGTTCCAGTAAGTACCTACAACTTATGTTTTCATGGAGATATAAATCAAATCTCAATACTTAGAATAATGGGACACCTCAACTCCTTCCAATATCTGTCCTAAAATTGGAACAAGTCCTGTCGAAAAAACTGCTGGATGAGTGGCTATTAAACAGCGTAGACCCTGATCAGATGCCGCAGAATGTGGCATCTGATTAGGGTCTACTCTGTTTCCTCAAGTCTGCCTCTTTCAGTGCTTAGAATAAGTATGGTACATTACGCAATAAAAATCATTATCTCGCAAAAGTAACATTGAAAACACATTGTAGACCCACACCAAGGAAGATGTGCTCAGGCACTCTGATCAGGGTCTTCTCACAGCTTGTCACAATTATACAATAAGTTTATTTTTACTTGAGACGAAAATAGTTGTTATTTTATCTGTCGCTCTTTTGAAGCATCACTGTATTGATTACTGGTGAATGGATATTAAGTGCAGGTGTTGAGTTAGAGATTATTTCACATTATTTTCTCCAAATATGTAAATATTTAATCCATTTTATGATTTCTGAATCATTACTGTCTGTGTGGACCAACAGGATCCAATATTAAGCCAAAAATCACTTTCCCATGCTTGCTGCCAGGTTGACCTGAGATACCCTGGCAGCCTGTGTTCCCTAAGTGGAAATGGAATAATCCAATATTCTGATAGACTGGTTCACTGGACTCAAAACATTAACAGAGAGTGAAAGAAAATGTTATGGCTGACAAGTGTAAAGGATAATTCAGTGAAAAATGTGAAACAAATCACACAGGATGTACTTTCATTGTTTCAGGTGCCCCAGATAGCCCCTGTCTCCACGGCCAAGGGCGCCTCAGCCCCTGTGAAGGAGCCCAGGAAAAGTTCAAGGTAAGTTTTTGGATTGATTTACAATGGCCATCCTCCGATTGCAAAAGTACTTAACCCTTAAAGTGCAGCAGACAACACTTTGTCTATTATATTGTTTCATTTTTCAGAGAAAATAAGGTTTGGCATTTCATGGGAATTGTCTGCTAGACAATTCACATGAAATGCCAGATCTTATTTTAGCTTTAAATAAAAAAAAAAAAAAAAAAATGTGCCATCTGCTGCAGTGGTGATTGGCGCTTCAAAGGTTAAAGTTGATTACCTGAGGCAGTTCATGTTATTAAAGTACTAATATATTTGTAGTAAATAGTTTGATTTTATGATTGAATATGAACAGACATTTGTAATTTATCCATGTTAACCGTCCTTTGTCACTCAAGTAAACACCACTGACCCATATTGATCCCTTTATCGGAACAAAATACCCTTGAATAACTTTGCATTATCCTGAATGCTTTATGTGTCGATAAATATTCAACATTTTGACTGTCTCTTTAACCTTTACTATGTTTAATTTAATCTTTGCAGAAAAATACTTTGAAAATATTCGGGGATAATTTTGGCTCAGAAATTCATGGGAGTATCATAACTCCAGATAAGAGGGAGTATCCACAAAATATTTTTGTTATTTCTCCATGAAAACATATGTTGTGGGTACTCATTAGAAGCACCTCAGTGAGATGCTTCTAATGAGTACCACAACATATGATTTCATGGAGAAATAAGAAAAATATCAGTACTTCTGGCTTAAGAAAGTCCTTTATATCCTAGCTCCAGATAATGCGCTTTTTTCAACCAAAAATTGTTGATATTTTTCTTATTTCTTCACAAAAACATCATAGCAACAGATTAGGCGCTCTTTTCATCCAAAAAATGCTGATATCTTTCTTATTTCTCAATAAAAACATATGTTGTGGGTACTCATTAGAAGCGCCTCGGCAAGGCGCTTCTAATGATTACCCACAACATACATGTATGTATTCGTGGAGAAATAAGAAAAATATTATGTAGATACCCCCTCTTATCTGTAGCTATGAAAACATACATTGTGGGTACGCATTAGCGGTGTCTTGCTGAGACCCTTTAATGAGTACCCACAACATATGTTTTTGTGAAGAAATAAGAAAAATGTTATGTGGATATCCCCTCTTATCTGCAGCTGTGATTGTTTGATGAGGAAAAAGGGCCTATATGTCAGGGGCAGGCAGTTAATGTGCAGATATGCCTGTAACTCAGTCTGAACTGGGCCTTCTACAGTGCCCACTTATAGAAACAAATGCTTCTGTACAAAATGTCCACAGAAAAGGCTTTGATTGGGCTGCCTTGATACATATGCGAATAGCCGGCCTCTGTGGCTCAGTTGGATGCGCCGTCCGACTGGAGACCAGGAGGTCGCGGGTTCAACCCCTGTTGAGGTCGGCAACATTCTTTCGTGAAGATTGATCATGAAATATTTTCTACAGTCTTCTCTCCCTTCCGCTGATTCAAGAAGGGCAGTTGTCAGTTTCTGGCGAAAGAATGTGCACAATACTGGTTAACCGCTTAGAGGACTAAGCCTGCCCAGTAAATGTGTGACTGCCCTCGACATGACCCCATTGGGTTGACTGGGCCGTAAAACCTCAACACAAACAAACATATGCAAATATGGGCCTTTGCAGTTTGTACATAGGATATGGTCCCTTTTATGGTGTAATTGGTGCAGCATTTATACCAGTATATAGCATGCGACTTTTCTAGAAGATCATGTCCTGATTTGCATGAAATGTTATGCTCAACTTCTGTAGAAAAGTAAAACGCCAAAAAAAAATGTGTTGCCACTAATTTTGATACGAGCCAGTGCATGACAAAACCTACAATGAGACGTGTGTGACCAGAGAAGACTCAGGTCAGCCTGGGCATCGGCAGAGTCTGATCAGCATCTTTGCTGATCACATGTGCCTTCTATAGCTTCAAGGCTATCCAAAGAGCCATTGCCATACTGGATGGCTGTACAGGAAGATCGGAGTCACTGCTGGTTACACTGGTCAGAATATCATAGCTCTAGTTAAGGCACTTTTTTCAGTCCAAAAGTATTGATATTTTTCTTATTTCTCCACGAAAACGTGGGTACTCATTAGAAGTGCCTCCCTGAGGCACTTCTAATGAGTACCCAAAACATATATTTTGGTGGAGAAATAAGAAAAATATTAATCTGATACCCACTCTTATCTAGGCCTATGCGGTCTTATTGTAAGTTTTGTCGTGCGCTGGCTCTGTATGCGTGCTAAAGGTTTTATTGTGTGCCATATTATTTTACCCCAAATATTTGGACACTTTAACTCCTCACCATATTTGTCATAAAATTCGAACAAGTTATACTGCCTGTTGATGTGTCTAAATATTGCTGGATGAGTGGCATACAGTGTAGGCCCTGATCAGATGCCCCATCATGGGGTATCTTACCTGAGTCTATACATTTTGATTAGGCTTGTCTGTATGAATAATCTTTTAGGGTAAAAACAGTATCCTGTAATGTGTATGTTTCACTGGGCTATCTAGATAAGTATTTTATATATTTCTCCACAAAAACATGTTACAGTACAGTTCATAGGTCTAGATAAGAGTGTGTATCAGGTAAATAGTTTTCTTATTTCTCGATGAAAACATATGTTGTGGCGAGGTGCTTCTTATGAGTACCCACAACATATGTTTTCGCCAAGAAATAAGAAAAATATAGATACTTTTTGGTTGAAAAAAGCACCTTATCAAGAGCTATGGGTACTCATTAAATTGCCTGGGTAAGGCTTTTCTGAGTCCCCACTACATGTATGGAGAAATAAGAATAATATCAACACTTAAGTGAAGAAAGATGACTTTCATAGAGCGACTGACAAGTAATATACAGAGGAATTGTTAAGGAGGTGTATTTGGTGATAATTTTGGGATAATTTTTCTTATAACTCCATTAAAACATATGTTGTGGGTACTCATTAGAAGCACTTCTAATGAGTACCCACAACATATGTTTTTATGGAGAACTGTAGAAAATTATCCCATAATTATCACCAAATACTCCTCCTTAACAATTCCATTGAATATAAGTGGAATTTGCAAACAGTGAAGAAACTGATGACCCAAATCAGCTTGAGCATATGTACAGTTTGACCAGATATTCTGGAGGAAGTACCAGGGACCCCTGAAGAATGGACTTAAACACCATTGTCCTTTCAGAGTAGGCTGCTCACTGCCAGAACAGCTCAGGCTGGTTTGTGTCCTAGCTGTAGACATAATTTACATGATTTCTCCATGATAACATTTTTAACCAACATATAATCTTATCTCCAGTGTAGTCGATTTGGACAAGTCCACTTGCTGTCGATAGAGATGTTAGATTAAAAAGTGAAAAAAAAAACAAAAAAAAACAGAATAACAAACAGTGTAGATCCTGATGAGATGGCACTCCGTGAGCTGTCTCATCCGGATCTACACTGTTTGCAGGTGAATCTGTTTTTATGTGTCGCCGAATGGGACACATGCACCTGTTGCAAGTAGTAATGTCATTAAAAAAAAATAAAAATTAGAATAGCAAACAGTGTAAATACTGATTAGATGGCTCATTATGAACAGCCACATCTGAATCTACAGTTAAAATTTCCTTATAAATGTTCGGTCAGCAGGACGGTCTTGCCTTGATCTACGCTGTTTGCGTATTAATCTGTTTCTGGCTGCAGAACTGAAAGGGTTATTTTACTCCCGGTCCATGAAGTATTGTATAATAAATCAGAACATCAAGCAGGTGTGCTGATAAAGGGTATTGGAAGAAATTTTGGTTAGTTTGACAATAAAATGAACATACAGCAAAAATTAACAAACCAAAAAACTAACAAAACAACAACAAACAAACATAACATCAAACAAAACAAAGACACACACATTAAAACAACAGCAAAAACTGAGATATATTGTGGGTACTCACTGGAACTGTCTTGTCAAGGCAGTTCAAATGTTCCCACAACCCAAGATTTTATGCAACAATAACATAATTCTCACCTTATCTAGCACTCTGAGTTAAATTATCTCCAGGATGTGTCTTGCTTTTGATAATTGTTTGGTGTTAAGAGCCTTTAAAATTTGATACCTGGTAACAAATTGAAAGAAATCAGCTACCACATTTACCCTAAATATTCGGACAAAGAGGTCAGAGCAAACAGTATAGACCCAGATCAAACTGCTCCTAAAGGAGCAGTTTGATCAGGGTCTGCACTGTTTGCCATTTCGCACAGTATTTTTAGACACTTATTCAGGTACTCAGATGGACTTGTTCAGGTTTCAGGATAAATATGGTAAGGGTTTCTGCTGGCCAAATATTTAAGGTATATTCTGTACTATAAATGTGCTGCTAGTAATTTCCCCGGGAAGTTCTGAACATCCACTCATATCCTTTTACGGGCATGGTGGGAAATACCCTGTTATGTATTGAAGCTGTAGATAATAGGAGTGCCAGGAAAACCCTTACCCACCCTGAGTTTCTGAAGTGAACTTTTCTATCTTTGAATATGGACATATTGATTTTTGTAAATAGTAATGTCTGAAGGCCAAAATGGCAAAATTTGTAAGTCCTGCTGAGACTGCGCATTATGTAGGTCCTGCTGAGATGACTCATTATTAGCTGAGACATCTGGTTCTACACTGTTTGCAAAGGTATCTGGTTTCCAAGGTTGAAAGGGATAAATATTTTTTTATGAAAGGGTGTGAACATTACCCCTTTGTTGTCTCAGTATGATTTAAATAACGTTAAAAGGGATGTAAAATTCTAGGTCATGCCCATTGTATTGTACAACAGTCATTAGAATCACCTTGATAATGAACTTGTTAAAACATAGCTCCAGATAAGAGGGGGTATCCACATAATGATTTTCTTGTTTCTCAATAAAAACATGTTGTGGTTGTCACTAGAAGCACCCCGCAGAGGCACTTCTGATGAGTACCCACAACTTACATTTAGTTGAGAAATAAGAAAAATATCAATAATTTTGAGAAGTAAAAAAAAGTGCCGTATCTGGAACTTTGAATAAGACTCAACAATATATGCATTGCTGTTCAGATATTCCCCACCCCCCACCCCCCCCCCCCCCCCACCCACCACCCCCCTGTATTTGTCCATAGGCCTAGATAAGAGTGGGTATCAGGTTTATATATTTCTTATTTCTCCACGAAAACATATGTTGTGGGTACTCATTAGAAGCGCCTCGACTCGACAAGACGCTTGTAATGAGTACCCACAACGTATGTTTTCGTGGAGAAATAAGAAAAATATCAATACTTTTGGATTGAAAAAAGCGCCTTAACTAGAGCTATGTATTTCTCCATGAAAATGTTATATTGTGGGTACTCTTTAGAAGTGCCTTGTTGTGTTATCCATTGCCTTGCTGAATAAATTAAGATGCCACGCCCACTTCTAATATCCAGCCAATCAGATTACTTGATCTGGGTTTTTGATAGAAATATTTAATGACAAACAGTGCAGAACCAGATCAGTTGGCTTCTCCAGAAGCCAACTGATCTAGATCTACACAGTTTGCTAAAACAGGGCATGTCATGTTCAGCAAGAGAAGGGTTAAGGCACTTTTAATGGGTATACACAGTATTAGTTCACACAGAGAAATAAGAAGAATATAGGTTTTGTTCAAAAACACTCATGCATAAGTGCAAGTAAACACATACACACTCAGGCACATGCATGTATACGCTGATGTACACATGCATGAATGCATGTACACATAGGCATGTGCACACACACGCATGCACGCATGCACACACACACACACACACACACACACACACACACACACACACACACACACACACACACACACACACACACACACACACACACACACACACACACACACACACCTTATTTAGACCTTGGATGGAGGAATAATAATAATGTCAACCTATTGGTAAAAGAAACCTTTTCTTGAGTTTTGTCATTTGAAGGAACCAGTAATGCCTGAGAGTCATTCTCTCAGACGTGGTGTGATATAGCCATAAAAGTATTGATATGAAAATTACTTCTCTGCAGAATTTTATTCCAGGATCCCAAAATGTCAGCAATCCCTGTGCAAATTCAGTTGACAAATTGCATGGTTCCATATGAGGCACTTTCTCATTTAAAAAAAAAAAAAACAAACAAAAAAATAACAACAAAACAACAACAAAAAAATGATAGTTTTTCTTATTTCTTCAAGAAAACATATTGTGGGTTCTCATTAGAAGCGGGGGTGGTTGGATGGTGCAAAGGTGTCGTGTATCTCACGTCACCAGGGCGTCCAACTGATATTGGCTTACAGTTGAGCAAGGCCTGCTATCCTTGTAGCAGGTAAGATTAGAGGAGGAATGTTTTTATTTCTTCTGTTTCTTCACTTTCACTCCTCTTCGTCTTTCTTCCCTGTCCCTCTCTTTCATCTCTTCTACTATCTCTTCTATCTCTTTTCTCCCTTTCTTTGGGAGACGACATAAAATGACCCACAGGGGTTGACGTGTCCTTAAAACCCCAACTCACTCAGTCAATCTGATTAGAAGCTCCTTGCCAAATATTGCGGGTTCTTATTAGAAGGGTTCTCATTAGAAGCTCCTCGCCAAGGCACTTGTAAGATGAGTACCCACAGCTTATGTGTTTGTGGGGAAAATAGAAAACTTATATCTGGATGCCATTAATGGTTTATTACTTCTTTTTTGTTTTAACTTGCATTTCTCCTTGGCAGCATATGTTGTGGGATTAAATTAACCCGTGTCCTGCTGAACCCAGATATACCCTGCAATTGCAAGCAGTGTAGATCCAGATCAGAAGCCAACTGATCTGGATCTGTACTGTTTGCCATACTGTATGTGAATTTATAGCTATAATCCAGATCAAGTAATCTGATTGGCTGAAAATTAGAAGTGGGAGTGACATCTTAATTTATTCAGCAGGACAAGGGTTAAAATTATGACTGATGTAATGATGAGATCCCATGTCTTCATATGAAGAAAAAAAAGTTATACTTGGTCGTAAATTCTTTTTATCTGGAACCCGGTTGTTTTGTTTACCTAGTTTCTGTTTTTTCAAACACAGACTGAATGGCTGGAATTCTTCATGAGGTATTCTGTTATTAGTATGTAGGGCTTCAGACAAATTGGCAGTGGCTTTACAACTTCCTGTTTCTCCAGAACAACATTTGTTACTGGTATCTATTAGAATGGCCTCACAGAGACAGTTCTAATGAGTTGTGGAAGTGTTTGGGTGGCCTAGTTGTTAGCACCCTTGACTTTGGATCATAGGTCCTGAGTTTGAGTCCTACTTAGGCAAAATTCTGAATAATGACTGAATAGCTTCTTCATGCGGAAAATGAGGACTGATCAGACAGTGCAAATGCGCAGGCTGATGTGAGCCCTTGTTGGGCTCACATGTAGTAGGTATGTTTTCTCACATTGTGGCTCAAATATTGATACTTATTAACCCATTGTAGACTGAATAGACTTTCTCACACAATATATTGGAAGAATCCAATTTCAAATTTAGGTACTTCCGGCTATGAGATATAGATATTCCTAGAGAAAAACGGCTAAATCATTTGCAAACAGTGGAGAACCTGATCAGATGCCACATTCTGCAGCGTCTTTCTGATCTGGGTCTGCACTGTTTGCCAGTTACCCTTTCAGAGGTCTCCAGACTACAGTGGGTAAATTTTTCTTCCTGGATAGATACCCGCTACCATTGTCCCGTTGCGGTTTTTACGAGTGCGAGTCAATAAAAAAACAGCCTCACATTTCTGGGTGAGATCGATCTCTTCTTTTTCGATGTAATTGCTCTCTAGAATGATGCACTTGGACCAACGGTGTTCCAATGCCATCAGCCCAGAACTGAAGAAACCAGGGTCCTTGTCTCTGACCCACTCCTCAACTGCCGCCACGACTGCTTCGTTGGACCGGAAATGACATCCACAGATATCCTTTATCAAGTTTGGAAATAGGAAATAATCACTAGGAGCTAAGTCCGGAGAATAGGCGGGGTGCGGTATTAGCTGGTACCCATTCCGCTCAACAGCATCCATTGCAATTTTGCAAGTGTGGACTCTCGCATTGTCTTGTTGGAGCAGAATCCCTTTGGAGAGTTTACCTCGGCGTTTTTCACGGATCTCGGTCAATTGGAAATGGAATAGGCTGGTTACTTATTGACTTGCCCTCATATTAAAGAAGTGTAGGGTTGTTTTCTTGGAAAAGGAAGAAAAGGACTGTTTTTACCCTACATACTGGGACAGACAGGCTTGGGCAAACAGTGTACACCCAGATCAGATGTCACAGAATGTGGCATCAGATCTGTGTCTACACTATTTGCCACTCATTTAGCAGTTTTAGACTCGTTAACAGACCTATTTAGATTATTTTTTTTCTTCCATCTCTTACGCCTCCTGTGTGTAGCCTGAGAAGTAGTTAAATTAATAGTTCTGTTCTGTTCTGTTTAATTATCAGGCAGTATAATGGACTTTTTCAAATTTTAGGAGTATCATGGTAAGGGTTAAGGTGTCCGAATATTTAGGGTTAATACAGTTACTTTTATATAGCTCTTGAATAGACAATATAGGATAAAATATGTTACTTTTCTTCATGAAATCATATATTGTTGAGAAATAAGAAAAATATTTACCTGATACCCATTCTTATCTAGACCTATGTACTTTTGCACTAAAATGGGGGTGGTTGGGTGTGACAAAAGTGTCGTGTATCTTACATCACTGAGGCGTCCAACTGATATTGGCTTACAGTTGGGCAAGGCCAGCATTCCTTGTAGCAGGTAAGGGTAGGGGAATGTTTTTATTTCCTCTGTTTCTTCACTTTCATTCCTGTTCCTCTTTCTTCCTTGTCCCTCTCTCTTATCTCCACTACTATCTCATCTATCTCTTTTCTCCCTTTCTCTGGGAGACAACACAAAATGACCCACAAGGGTTGACATGTCGTTAAACTCCAACACAATCAGTTTTGTACTAAAATATGTCTTCTGGGTACTCACTAGAATCACCATGCTGTCAGACAATTTTAATGAGTGTCCACAGATATGTTTATATTTCTGTGCAAAAAATATCAAAGAAATTAAGACATGTCATTGTACATGATGACCTGATGGATGGCAGTAGTATTTCATCTTAACACTTAGCATGCTCTTGGAAGATTCCACAGACAACAAACTACTATATTTTTCTTATTTTTCCCAGTAAAGAGGATTTGACCTTTCATGCAAATTGTCTTCTAGACAATTTGCATGAAATGTCATATTCTGTTTTCTGGGAATAACAAAAAAAAAATATGTCAATACGTCATCTGTTGAAATTATTGCCCAGCATGCTAAGTTTGGTAAAAAAAAAAAAATTCGGTTAACATATATCAGTGAAACTCATGTGGATAGAAGATACTGGCCTTGATCTTTACAGGGTAGTTACTCTAAACATTTGGTGAAACATGCCATGGCTGAGTAATGAGTATAGATCCAGATCAAACTGCTTCTAAAGGAAGTTTGATTAGTGTCCACACTGTTTATTATTCTGCATGTACATTTTAGACACAGCATATTTTACCATATTTACCCTTATTGTTGTGACAGACAGGCCGGAGCAAGCAGTGTAGACCTAGATAAGATGCCACAAAATGTGTCCTCACTGTTTGCCATTCATCCAACAGTTTTTTCAGACTCCACAACATGTAGTGAAATGGACTTGTTCAAGTTTTAGGACAAGTATAGCAAGGAGACAAAGTATCGTAATATTTAGGGTAAATACGACAGTGAGGTGGACATTCACAGAGAACCTGATAAGGAGGAGTATTTGATGATAATTCTGGGATAATTTTCTCCAGTTCTCCTTAAAAACATGTTGTGCATACTCATTAGAAGCGCCTCGGTTAGGCGCTTCTAATGAGTACCCACAACATATGTTTTAAGGAGAAATAAGAAAAATTATCCCAGAATTATCACCCGATACACCTCCATAATATTAGTCCTCTGACTGGATTACTGGGCCCAGGGGCTCAATCTTATGACTCAGTGGCGCTTCGTTGTACAAAGCCTTGAATTATGATTCCTTCATGATCACAATATATGGCTTAAATAAAGTTGAAAGAGATGAAAAACACCAAATGGTCATAATCAGTTCCTGTAATGAAAATTTTCATGGAGAATTAAGACAAAAAAAACCATCTTGATATCCATCAAATCTTAGAGATCTTGTGAGTTAGTAAGGTACCATTTTGCTTGTTCCAGTTGTGTCCCTCATCATCATCATCATCACCATTATTATAAGCGGCAGAGGCACAAGCAGTAGTAGCAGCAGCATAATTGCAGCCACACTGTGTACTTGCACTTCACAGTTTTGCTTAGAAACAACAACAAGAAAAAAACTAACAAAAAGAAACAAAAAACACAGGCACTCACAAATAACCTTGTCATGACTAATTGCTGTTGAGTAGCTTCTGTTTCCAGTGTGTGGATTAATATTTTGTGATGAGAAGGCATTATTTTGTCAAAGAATATTGTTTATTTTGTTTTATTTTTGCCCTTTTCTGAACATAAAAAAATGATTGTAATGTCTGTGTTCCAGACAGTATTTGTTTACACGTTCTGTGATAACTCACAACCCTTAAAGCACTGAGTAAAATTGTAGTAGACAACATTCTAAATTTATAATTAATTTTCAGTGAAAATAAGACTTGACATTTCATGTAAATCATCTGACAATTCACACGAAATGCCAAGCCTTTTTTCTCTTAAAAAATAAAAAATAAATAAATAAATAAATAAAAATGTCATTGGCTGTTGTTGTGATAGGCACTTTAAGGGTTAAAACACCAGTCCTAACAGCAGCAGACAGCATTCTTAATGTATGTGCAGATGATTCACTTGAAATGTCAAAGCTAATTTTTTCATGGAAGATATATAATTTTTTTTTTTTTTTGGAAAGTCGGCTGCTACAAATTAGAATGAGTTTTCAACTTAAACCATGAAAGTTAAATAGTAACTACCGTATTTAATCTAATTACAGAAATGTACACTCAGGTTTTTCAAAATTACTAAAAAACATTTAGTAAAATAACCACCTAATAAGGCTCGTGTTAAAGAAAAAAAAATCGGCTGACTATATCATGAGGGGATTATTTTAAGATACTTATGCAGTATTTTTTCTGATTAATTTCTAAAAGTATATGTTGTAGGTACTCATTTGAATTGCCTCGACAAAGTCGAGGCATTTCAAATGAGTACCAACAACATATGCTTTTAGAAAGAGGTAGATAAACACATGGGCTGTAATCTGAAGACTTCCTTGTGACTGTGCACTTATAGGGGTATGTGATGTAATAAGATTGTATACGGTACTTCAGAAATTTGGGGATATGTGTCCAACTCTAAATATTAGAATTCCTTAACTCCTTAATACCATACTTGTCCTAAAATTTGAGTAGGTCAATTTTTTATTATAAGTACCTGTTGATGTGTCTAAAAATTGCTGTGTGAGTGGTAAACATTGTAGCCAGGCCACTACCTTATAAAACTTTTTTCATGCTTTACTCGGCTGAGCATGAAATTCTTCATGCTAATAAATCTCAAATTATGTATACAAACAATTGCAAATTCTTTCTTGCTAAACACAGCAGAGCAGAAAATTTTCTTTGCTAATGAATATGAAAATGTCAACTATTGTTGGCATTTTCATATTTCTTAACATAGAAAATTTCATACTCACCTGAGTTGAGCATGAAAAAAATTTTAATAACCTTGGGGCCAGATCTGATGTCAGAGTTTGTGGCATCAGAATTGGCTCTACACTGTTTGATACAGCCTGTTTGTCAAATGCATGTAGTTAGGGTAAATATGATACTTTCTTGGCTGTTCAAAGCGTCAGTGTCACAGTTTGGTTAGCGCTCTCTTCGGATCACGAGATACCTGGTTAAAATCCAGCTGGAGGCGGAATTCAGTTCATGCCGGTACTGTGCCTCATTTCACAGAGCCTTTCATTATCAACCTTCCATCAGCCTTCCATCATTCAATAATGTTGAAAGGGATGTAGAAACTAAATCATAATCATCATCATCATCATCATCCTTCACTCCTTACCATTGTTGACCATCGTCGTCCTAAATATTGAACGTCCATTTTATTACCTGTTGGTATGACTAAAAACAGTTGAATGGTGAACAGTGTAGAACCAGATCATAGGCCACATAATGTTTGCAAAAGCCTAAATACTTTAGGGTACAGTAAATGTCCTAAAATTTCATACTCTTAACAGTGCAGACCCAGATCAGACTGCTCCTGAAGGAGTCTACTCTGTTTGCCATTCCACAAAATACACCATAACCTCTTTATAACACTATTGTTGGGGTCCATAGCATAAACCGTGTTAGTTAAACAACTGTTTTGGTCATTTATGGTCATTTTTCAATATAATCTATACATTTTTGGGATCCATCTTTGAACCATGTTATATACAAAACCGTGTTATAACGAACCGTGTTATAAAGAGGTTGTGGTGTATTTTGAAAAACAGCTGCTCAAAAAGCCAAATTGTGGCAAAAAAAAAGGTATGAAATAAAGTGTTCAAAATTTAGGATATTTTATCGTTTACCGTAAATATGGTAATTCTTTCCTGTTCAGTTATCTTCTCTCCCAGAAGCTGGATTTTTGATTGTCTGTGTTGTAACATGGTTATAATCATGTACACATAAAAATGTTAACAGGTAAACACAAAGAAACTCTCTTTACGCACATAGTCACAGCTTTCAGAAAATTGTGATCAGATTATGTTTCGTATTATATGTTAACGCAGATGACATTTTAAAATAGCTTTTCTAATTTTTTTGCTTAAACTTAACCCATTGTAGTCTGGAGACTCCTAAAAGGGTAATTGGCAAACAGTCCAGACCCAGATCAGATACCACAGAATACAGCATCTGATCAGGGTCTCCACTGTTTGCAAATACCGTAGTTCAATTACGTTTCTCTAGGAATATCTAAATCACATAGCCTTACATGCCTAAAATCAAAATTAGAAGCTTCCAATATATAGTATGGGAGAGTTCATTCAGCCTACAATAGGTTAAGGGGATTGGATAAACAGTTGGTGGATTTTCTTTCATTTTTTACAAGGGAGACAACTTTTGTTTACAAGGGAGACAACTTTTGAGACTGCCTGTTAGACTTCCTGCATACTAAGCCCCTTCAGAAAATGGATGTACTCTAAAAGGAAAGAATTTGCTCTCCTTGAGAGCAAATTCTTTCCTTTTAGAGTACATCCATTTTCAGGAGGGAGGAAACAATCCATTAACAGAGTTGCGTCCCCTGAAATGTATTCATTCCCCCTGACAGTGCAGGCTAGTACCCTAATAGGAAATGATTCTCATGAAATGATGAGCTCTGTTTTAGGGGAAATCAGGGATATTGATGGAAATTCAGGTTGATGGGCCTTTGAATTTCCATGGGCCATAAGTGGGCCGGGGGTCTGGGGGCTGCAAAGGCCCCCAGTAGGGTCTGGGGGGGGCAAAGCCCCATAGCCGAAAACGATTTTAAGGCTTTAAGAACCCTCTGTGTCTCTTCTCCTGGAATTTATCTCAGCTTTCAAAACTACTTTAAAATTAAAAATTTTAACACAAAAACTTTATTTCACTTGACATTTTCTCTTGCTTATCCTAAAATTTGAACGGAATTGTTTTACTCAGACGATGTGGATGAGATGGAAAAAACAGTGAAGGCACTGATCATTTCAACATCTTGTTGGCTCCCCAGTTCGCTGACTTCTGTCTCGGGTGTTGCTGACGACGAATCAGGCGTATCCGTCACTTCTCTGTCATCCGTAGGTGCAGATCGCAACAAAGAAGTAATTGTTTGCTGGTTTGGGTCTAGCAGAATTTTTTTCTTTGGCGGCATTTCGAGATTTTCGCCAGACCACTCGAAAAATTGAAATCGAAAGTAAAAAACAGCAAGGAGAAAATGGAAGCAGCACGTGGCCGGAAGTTAGTTGAATGCAGAACAAGTTATAGCTTTTCCAGCGGGCCGGCGTAGCTTTACGACGGAGCACCGAAAACTAAGCGGAGCGCGGACATGCGAGATTGATGCGCCATACTGAATTTGAATGCGCCATATCGGCGCGGCTAGTGAATTTTCATGCGCCATGGCGAATTTCAATGTGCAAATGCGCACCCCAGATTTATCCCTGGGAAATGAAGGACACAATTCACAAAAAGTGTCAGATCCCATTTTCTGGGGAAAATGAGAAGAATATGTTTACATGAAGTGCCAGACTCTAGCTGTTTCATGAGAAAAAATGTTTTAAAATGTCGTGTTCTGGAATTTATACCAGCATGCTAAGTATTGAGAGTCAAAGCTTGTGTCACAAATAATATTCTGCAGGGCCCAGTTGTTCAAAGCATCGTTAGCTTAACGAGCTCGTTAAGGGTCATTTAGTTAACTGTTTTAGCAGATTCAATATACAATATTCTGATATTTTTTGCTGAAAAAATGTCACATTTTTTCAGCAAAAAATTTCAGCATATTTGCATATCATTCGATTTGAATTTTAACGAATCGTTAACTAACGACGTTGTTAGCTTTGAACAACTGGGCCCAGAGTGGTAGTGTGGGAGTAAGGGGCTCTTACAGCAGGGGAGGAAGGTGGCAGTTTAGTATTTCTTCTGTTTCTGGACTATCATTTGCTTTTTCCCTCACCCTCCTTTATTCTTTCCTCTTCTATACCAGTTCTTCTGTCTGTTTTCTCCCTTTGTCCAGGAGACAACACAAAATGACCCACAGTGGTTGATGTTAACCCATTGTAGACTGAATAGACTCCCCCACAGTTTATATTGGAAGAATCCCAATTTCAGTTTTAGGTATGTCATGCTATGTGATATAGACATCCCTAAAGAAAAATGGTTAAACTATTTGCAAACAGTGGAGACCCTGATCAGACACCACATCCTGCAGCATCTGATCTGGGTCTGTACTGTTTGCCAATTACCCTTTTAGGGGTCTCCAGACTACAATGGATTAAACAAGAACTCTGAGACAGTATTCTGACCAGAGATAATGGGAATTTCTTGATTTAGCATGCACCATTGGTTTAGTCAATTATTTTTTGTTGTGATATGACTAGTCTCAATTCTGTTCCAGTCATCGTGCGGGTCGTGTTGCGGGAAAAGAGATCCATGGACAGATGAGAATGGCACATACCCTGAGCAGCTGTACAGGCCTGTCAGGGTGTATACCATTTGTTGTATAGAGTCTAAGAGTCAGAATGCAAAGTACAGAAGTCTGTCAGACTGGCAGCAAGGGCCAAGGCTGATTCGAGTCTGCTGATGATGTGTACGCTATAATGTCTTTATTTCTACTTGACAGCTCATCAGAACTCTAGATAGGTGCTTTTTGCCTTATAGCAAAAATGTTGATATTTTTCTTATTTCAGCATGAATATGTATGTTGAGGGTACTCATTAGAAGCGCCTCATAGAGGCGCTTCTAATGAGTACACTCAACATGTGTTTTCATTGAGAAACAAGTAAAAAATATTTATCAGAATAAATCCTTATCTAGATATATGGCTTATAAGGATTGTCTATTCATTGTCTCTGTCATAAATTCTTGGACAGTAAAAAAAGATGAATCATTCAATGCAGTAAAAGTATTCTATCACCAGTGAAGGTCTTGACTGGACTACGCTGATGCCCTTCTCTGCTGGTTCCCTGTTCACATAATGGTATAAGGGCCCTATTATCACATGCATGCATGCATGTCAGATATTTTCTGGTCTATGTTCGTAGCTGTAGGTGAGGCTTTTTTTGACCAGAAACTGTTGATGTTTCTTTTTTATTTACCCCTGAAAATATAGGATGGTAGGATGACATAAGGGTCTGCTGTGCTTGCAGCTTGTGGGGCAAGGGACCATCTTAGTTTTTGGGTCGATTGTTTACAGTCGAGCCATAGAATAGAACAGAGCCGTAATATTATATACAAATGCCAAAATTTCAAATAGCCATGCTATTCTTGTCACTGTGATGTCAGAGTGCTGTTGATAGAGAGTTATCCGTAAAACCTGGACTGGGACATTGGCAAACAGTGCAGACCCAGATCTGATGCTACAGAATGCGGCATCTGTTTGCTTAAATTACAGGAAGTTAAGTTTTAAATGAAACAATTTTAATTCCCCTTTCAGGATCATTTTCCCAGCCCACTCAAGAGATGATCAACCCATTAGTGCTGTCAGTGCTTTGATTTTTTCTGTTTCTGCACTGTCATTTGCATTTTCCCTGTCTTTTTCCTCACATCTATTTGCTCTTCTGATCCTTTTACACATTTCTCTGGGAGATGGCACAAAATGACCCACATATTTAACCCTAATCCTGCTGAACTTGGATATGCCCTGCCTTTGCAAACAGTGTAGATCCAGATCAGTTGGATTGTGAAGAAGCCAACTGATCTGTATCTGCACTGTTTGCGATTCAGTATTTGAATTTGTATCAACAAACTGGAGCAAGTAATCTGATTGGCTGAAAATTAGAAGTGAGCGTGGCATCTTAATTTATTCAGCAGGACAAGGGTTAAACAAGAACTCAAACAATCAAACTATGAAAACCTGTGTTGTGGGTACATGTACTCGTAAGAAGCACCTCCTGAGGCCTTGTGGAAGCCCTTCTTGTTAATAGTAGCTGCAACATGTTTTCATGGAGAATTATTTATGGGGCTGCTTCCTTTGTCTAGGGTATATGGCTTATCAATTGTCTGTGTCATAAATTCTTGGACAGTAAAAAGATGAATAAATTGATCACATCATTGGCAAAGATTTCTTGTGATGTGAATGGCAAATGCACCAAGATGGGCCATCTAGCCTTAATTTAATAGTCATAGTGCTTGATAAGTGGAGTAGCCAGATAACTTTTCTTATTTTTCCACAAAATCGTGTCTTGTAGGTATACCGTATTCGACCTAATTACCACACTGTGCGCTTAGGTTTTCAAAATTACTGGGAACACTCATTTGTTGTAAAAATTTGTGGTAAAATATGTATCTACCTACTAAGGATACACTATAAAAAAGATCAGAAAAAGGACTTATTTGATGATGATTATGTGATTGTTTCTGATTTTCTTTATAAAGGCATATGTTGTGGGCACTCATTTCAATTGCATCGACAAGTCGATGCAGTTCAAATGAGTACCCACAACATATGCTTTTAAAAAGAAGTAAAGAAAAATTACACTGGCTGTAATCTGAAGACTTCGGAATTTCTTGACTGTGCGCTTATAGGGTTATGTGCGGTAATTAGATCGAATATGGTAAGTCACTGTAATTCATTTAATACCCACAATATAAGTTTTCATGTGAAAATACTTAACCTCCTTACGAGACAGTTTGCAAAAAATGTTGAAGCCTAGTCTTGGGGTAAAAACTAAGAAGTTTTTTCGTGAAATGTTAAAGCCTACTTTATGGGAAAAATAAGAAAACTATCATCAATTTTTCATATGCTGAATTAGCCCAGAGAGTGGTAAAGTCAAATGCTGGCATCATTATCTTTCTGAAAGTTCTGGGATCAGTTGATTTGATCATTTGTATGTAAATTATATAATTGGTGGGTTTATTGAATCTTGAACTTGATTTGGCCTGGCACATGCCCTGATTAGATTAACTTTGTTGGAACTTACTGCTGGAAATATTGTTTTCAACTCTCAGCTACACAGCTGATGAGTCTAATTTTCTTCTTAGCACTTAACATGCTTGGTAAAATTTTCAGCAAATGACATTTTGAAGTATTTTTCTTATGTTTCCCAGAAAATAAGATTTGACACTGTCAGATCCTATTTTCTGGGAAAAATAAGAATATCATCAGTATGTTGTTGTCTGCTGAATTTTCCCATAGCATGGTAAATGTTAGTACACCACTCTTTATAACCAAAGTGAAAACTGCATTAGCTAAACAAGGGTGTAAATGTATCCAAACAAAAATACATTGATTATATAAAAAAATAACCATAAATTGTACTAGTGTGAAGTTATCACCTATTTTGAAGAAGTAGATCTTGTTGAGATCCTGCTACAACCCACCTACACTACGATATTTCAAATTTTATTAGAAAATGGGCTAATTTTCAGTTTCAGTTTGAAATCTGCAACTCTATTCCTGAGGAATAAAGGTGTATATACTTGGTTTATATTACAAGGTTAATATTTCTCGATCTAAACATTCACAAAAGGTTCTTATTCAAATAAAGTTAATCTTCAGAAAACTGTGTGGGAGGTTATTCTAATAGGTATGTACTAACAATAATTTGGTGTGTACTGGTTATGTGCTTGCCACTCAACAGGTTCAGTGACCGGCTCCACATGACCTTAACAGTGTTGACTGGGCTGTAAAACTCACATTCAAATATAAACCAACAACAAAAAGAAAACCCTTAAACTGCTTGCTGATTTTTTTTATTTTTTTTTTTTGTTTGTTTACTGTCTTTCCATGCAAAATTTTCACTTCTCACTGAAGATAATTTTAAACTGGTTTCTGGAAAATTGGGCCACAACCCATCTCATTGTGTCAAATTTCCATGAATTGTGATAGTTTTTATCAAGTTGGAAAATTGGGCCACAACCCATCTCATTGTGTCAAATTTCCATGAATTGTGATAGTTTTTATCAAGTTAGGCAAAATGACATTTTAACATTTAATCTAATTACATTTATATGGTGGTTAATCTTTCTTTATGAAGATCAGGTTTCCTTGTCATCTCACCTGATGTCTTATAGCTCCTGATGACGCATTTTTTTTTTGCCCAAAATATGTTGATATTTTTCTTATTTCTCCATGAAATCATATGTTGTGGGTACTCATTAGAAGCACCTCGGTGAGGCGCTTCTGATGAGTACTCACAACATAGGTTTTCGTGGAGAAATAAGAAAAATATTTGACTACTCCTTATCTGGAGCTGTGCTGACATAATGAAATCTTTATGGATATGGGCCAGATTACTCTGTTATAATATGTCAGCCCCATAGCTGCAGATAAGAAGGATATCCAGGACAATATTTTTTCTTATTTCACCACAAAGATATATGTTGTGGGTACCCATTACCTGGCTGAGGCGCTTCTAATGAGTACCCACAACATATGTTTTCGTGGAGAAATAAGAAAATGCCAGTGTTTTTGTTTGAAGAAGTGCCTTTTCTAGAGTTATGTTGGATATTGAGAATTGTCTGTCTGTGAGGGCTAAAAATAAATCAAAAACATGTATGATATTCACATGATATTTGTATGTCTCTGTGAAATCGAGCATGCTGGGATGTCATTGGAATCTTCATGATGAGATCCCATTGGGATCCTGGATTTTTTTTTTTTTTCATTGGGAAGCAATACTGTAATAGTATATATACTGAAGTGCATAATAAAGCACTTTTTCATCCAAAAAATGCAGATACTTTTCATGAAACCATATGTTGTAATATTTATTAGAATTGCCTCTGCAAGGCGATTCTAATGAGTATCCACAACATATATAATTTTGTTGAGAAATACAAAAAATCATTATTATCAGGATATCCTCTTACCTGGACCTATTGGGGGGTGGTCGGATGTGGCATGTCTTGCCTCACTGGGGCGTCCAACTAATATTGGCTTACAGTTGGGCAAGACATGCTATCCTTATAGCAGGTAAGGGTAGTGGGTGAATGTTTTTATTTCTTCTGTCCTTCACTTCCGTTTCTGTTCCTCTTCCTTCCCTGTCCCTCTCTTTCATCTTCTCTTCTATCTCTTTTCTCCCTTTCTCTGGGAGACGGCAAAATGATCTACAAGGGTTGACGCGTCGTTAAACCCCAACACAATCAAAATCTGGACCTATAGAAGTGCTTATTGTATCAGACAGTGATTAACCCTTAAAGCGCCATGAAAATCTGCACCTGAAAATGTCCTCTGTTCATGTCGTCTGCTGAATATTCTTGCAGACTTTTCAAACCTATTTTTGCATACCGGCAAACAGTGTGGACCCTGATCAGGAGCAGTCTAATCTGGGTCCACACTGTTTGCAAAAATGACTTTTAAAATCACAAGCGGATGACAAAAGCAGACGACAATAGTTGTGACTGGCAGTTTAAGGGTTAACTTTAAGCATGCTCTGGGCAAGCTCAAAAAATGATAAATTTGATTATTTTAAGGGAAAATAGGGTGTGACATGTCTCCTTTAGAGACAGTTTGCAAGACATTTGTCAAACCCTGTTTTCAAGAAAAATAAGTTGAATTCTGTCCTCTGCTTATACTTTTATCCAGCATGCTAAGTTGATAATGGTTACCTACCACATAGCCCTAGACAAGTACATCTATATACATAGCAACAGATAAGGCGCTTTTTTCATCCAAAAAATGCTGATATCTTTCTTTTTTCTCAATAAAAACATATGTTGTGGGTACTCATTAGAAGCACCTCAGTGAGGCACTTCTAATGAGTACCCACAACATATGTATTCGTCGAGAAATATTATGTGGATACCCCCTCTTATCTGTAGCTATGTATATACCATATTAACTGTAAGTGTTCAAACAGACAGACCTGAGCAATCACTGTCAACCCAGATGAGATGCCTCTCTTCTCATGATCACCCACAACATATGTATTTGTAGAGATAAAGACAACCCTTATGTAGTACCATATTTACCCTAAGTATTCAGACACTTCAACTCCTAAATTACCATACTTGTTCTAAAATTAGAACAAGTACAATTTACTACCTGATGTTGAGTCTTAAAATTGCTCGATGAGTGGCAAACAGTGTAGACCCTAGTGAGTAGCCGTGTTCTGCAGGGTCACATCTTGGTCTATACTGATTTCTCAGGCCTCAGTCTGTCCGAATACATAGGGTTATATACGGTACCCCTCTTATCTAGTAATATGGTTAAGAAGTTTTATTTTGTGCAAAATTTTGCAAATTAAACATCTTGAAGCGAATATGCCTGCACGGTGGTAGTGGTTGATAATAATATGAGTGCCGTGGTGAAATTATCCCTTCAAGCATATGCAGAGAGTGAAGGCCCTACTTGTAGCCTGCACATCTTTGCACTGCCATTGGGGTCTTCACCTTCTACAATATAATCAGTCCTGTAATCCTGATAAGGGGATGTCTGGATGTGGAAGCTGATTGGGGCCTTCCACATCCACATCTTGAAGACACTTTTCATCTGATACTGCTTGTATTATAATGAATGAACTCATTCAAATTTATGGTGTAAAATGATCATGGTAATGAAGCTGATAATGGTTTAAAAGAACATGAACTGAGTAGCCTGTATCACTCTATGGGCATATTCAGCAGATGACAAATTGATATATATATATATATTTTTCATATTTCTAAGAAGACAGGATTTGACATTTCATGCAAATTGTCTCCCTTGGATGGAGACAATTTACATGAAATGTCAAAACCTGTTTTCTGGAAAAAAAATTAAAATATTTCAAAATGTCGTTTGCTGAAAATTTTACCCAGAGCGCTAAGCGTTAAAGGAAATAACACTAAATAATCGATAGCAAGAGGAGTAGCAAGAGAACTGTTTTATTGTTGTTGTTATTATTATTATTACACCACAACCTCTTTATAACGATATTGCAGGGATCCTAAGCGAAAACCTAGTTAGCTAAACAGCGGTATAGTATCCAAACAAAAATATATAGATCATGTAGAAAAAAGTATGAAAATGTAGAAATTATATACAAAAATGTGTACCGTAGATTATATAGAAAAATGACCTTAAATGGTCATTTTTTCTATAAAATCTATATATTTTTTTGTTTGGATGCAGCATTTTTGGAGGCTGCCTGTAAAACCATTGTATTTCCAAAACTGTCTTATAATGAACAATCTTATAAAGTGTACAAAAATGTATAGATTATGCAGAAAAATAACCATAAAATTTTCTATGAATATTTTTGTTACAATACAGCCCTTCTGTGATTTGTTTAATTATGTTCAAAAGTTTTCCTTTAAGGAATAAGGATGGATCTGTTTATTAGAATCAGATTTTGTTTTTTTTGTTGGGATTTGTTTATTAATGAGAAAAGCTGTTGCATTCATTAATGACAAGACTAGAAACCAAATACAGTCAAACCTGTGTTAGTGGTCACCTCTATTAAGCAGCCAACCTGTATTAAGCAGCCAGAGGAAAGTTGCCCAAAAATTCATAGACTTATATATCTGAACTGTATTAAGCAGCCACCTGCCTTCAGCAGCCACATTTTAAGCATCCCATGGGTGGCTGTTTAAGACAGGTTTGACTGTAAATCAACTATGGTCTTAAGTGTAAATAAATAAACTTCAGAGTTGTTCAAACATAATAGACAAAAATAGCAACAATGATAGTACAGACAAATGGATACAGTATAATTCCAAATTCCTTATTCAGACGAAAAACCCTGAGCAACCTTTTGGACGTCTTAACCCTTGTCCTGCTGAATAAATTAAGATGCCATGCCCATTTTTAATTTTCAGCCAGTCATATTTCTTGATCCAGATTGTTGATAAATATTCATATATTTAATGGCAAACAGTGCAGGTCCAGATCAGTTGGCTTCTTCAGAAGCCAACTGATCTGGATCAACACTGTTTGCAAAGGCAGGGTATATCTGGGTTCAGCAGGACAAGTGTCAACTCCTAGACTGGCCTGATACCCAGTGACAAGATATGTATTCTTATAACCCTGTTTGATATTAAAATAAAACCAAAATAATATCATGACTATGCCAGCCTCGGTGTCTCAGTTGGATGCGCGTCTGACTGGTGACCAGGAGTTTGCGGGTTCGACCCCCACCAGGTCGGCAACATTCTTTTATGAGATTTGATCAGGAAACATTTTCTACAATCATTCTCTCCCTTCTGCTGATTCAAGAAGGGCAGTTGTCTAGTGAAAGAATGTGCACAATACTGGTTAATTGCTCGATATGACCCCATTGGGTTGACTGGGCTGTAAAACCTCAACACAAACAAATATGTGACTGTAAAGGCTGGTCACTTTATAGTGACCATTTATGGTATGTAACTTAAACATTTTTGTTTTGATACAACACTTTTGGGGTGCACCTTTAAATCATTTTATATCCCAAACCATCTGATAATGGAGGGTCAGTAGTCTGGATATATTTTAAATAATGTTGAAAGGGACATAAAACACCAAGTCATCATCATTAGAAGGAGGTTTGAGTGTAATAAAATTATCTTCTGAAACTGCCTTTATCAAACGAATGTTGTATTTAGAAATCAATATATGGAAATAATGGTATTTAACTCTTTGCATGCTGGATAATTTTGCATGCTTTGTTGTCATTTCTTTTAACCCTTGTCCTGCTGAGCCCGGATATACCCTATTTTGTAAACAGTGTAGATCCAGACCAGTTGGCTTCTGAAGAAGCCAACTGATCTGGATCTGCACTGTTTGCTGTCAAGTATGCAAATTTATAACAAAAATCTGGATCAAGTAATCTGATTGGCTGAAAATTAGAAGTGGGCGTGGTATCTTAATTTATTCAGCAGGACAAGGGTTAAAATCATCTTTTACAAAAACATCTTTCAGGAATACCATCAGAGTGTCAAACAGTTTGGATCCAGATCAGGCCTGATGTTTTGTCGGTCCTGATCTGGGTCCAAACTGTTTGCAAAAATTATCAGCAGAAGTCACCGCTAGCGGGGAAAGTTAAATCTTCACACTGTTACCACAATTTACTGATTTACCATAAGTACCGGGACAGATGAGCTTGAGCATACGGTGATGGCGCAGAATGTGCCCTCTGATCAGATTCTACACTTTCTAAATTGTTCAGCAATTTTTACACGCATCAGCAAGTAGTAAATTGGACTTGATCAAATTTTAGGACAGAATGATGTAGAAAGGAGTTAAGCGTCCCATATTTAGGGTAAATATAATATAGTTCTCTCAACTGTGAGCACCTGTGGGAGGATTACTGTGTTTACCCTAAGTACTCGGACACCTCAGCTCCTTACCATATTTGTTCTAAAATTTGAACAAGTACAATTTACTACCCGATGTTGTGTCTAAAAATTGCTAGATGAGTGGCAAACAGTGTTGACCATGATGAGATTGCTGCATTATGCTGCATCTCATCTGGGTCTACATTGTTTGTTCAGATCTGTCTGACTAAATACATACGGTAAATATGGGACTCTCAATTATGAACACCTGTGGGAGGATACTATATGTATTTTATGTTTAGTGGGAGGCTGTCACTTCCTGATGATAACCCTGGGAAAAAGGGGTCTAACCACTTAATAATAGAGGGCCCATGTTACTGGGCATGTACTGAGTCTGGCAGTATTAGTGCCTTCATTAATATAAACAGACAAATGTTTACTGACCATTATGTCAGACATAGGGAATACTGAAATTTCCATGCTGACCATGGGAATTCCTTGCTAGGTCATGGTCAGATTACATGTATACCATAATAACCCTATTTATTGGGACAAATAGGCTGTTGCAAACAGTGTAGACCCAGATCAGATGCTGTAAAATGTGGCATCTGATCAGGGTCTACACTATTTGCCATACATAGGGCAATATTTCAAACACATCAGCAGGTGGTAGAATGGACTATTTCAAATTTTAGGAGAAGTATGGTAAGTAGATAAGGTGTCCCAATACTTAGGGTAAATATGGTAATGTTACACTGAAACCTCTTATTGAGATGGTTCATTACAAGACTGTTTCCGATATGATATAAGACTGTTTTAACCCTTGTCCTGCTGAACCCGGATATATCCTGCCTATGCAAACAGTGTAGATCCAGATCAGTTGGCTTCTGAAGAAGCCAACTGATCTGGATCTGCACTGTTTACCATTAAGTATGTGAATTAATAGCAAGAATCTGGATCAAGCAATCTGATTGGCTGAAAATTATAAGTGGGCGTGGCATCTTAATTTATTCAGCAGGACAAGGGTTAATTAAAGGTGGATCCCAAAAGTGCTGTATCCAAACAAAACTCTACAGATTATATAGAAAAAAAAAAAAAAAAAATGACCAGAAATGAAGAGAGGGGTTAGTTTTATCCAGACAAACATGTGTCTTGACCTAATCCTATTTTCTGGATTAGGTTCATCAATATTACCATGATGAGATGATTCTAACAGGAAACACAATGTATGCTTTCCTGAAGTGAGAAATAAACACTGTTTGAAAGGAGTCTTGAGGACATTGCCTTTCATGCTGTTTCATATGATATTATGGCAGGAGACAAGTTCTACTGCATCTCAATTCATGTTATTATTCATGCACTTTATATTATGGGATATGCCTTGAAAAAATGTCAATTATCTAGTGGGTATTAATTATGGGTCTTAAAAATTGACCAGTAACTGTTTTTGTTTACTTACTAGAGGCTGTTGAAAGTTTGCATTGTGCGTGCAAACAGCAAAGGCTGAGACCAGCCTGCACATCTGCGCAGGCTTGTCTGGGTCTTTGCTGTTTGCATGTCGTAAGGTACCTTTTTTGTCGTTAAAACCTATAAAGACCAATCCTTTGTATGATGCCAGTGAGTGAGTGGTGTGAGAAAATGGGCATTTTTCAGTGCAGAGAGTGATGACCCAAACAAGCCTGTGAATATCTATAATGCTAAGTCGGTGTCTTCAGTGTTTTGTAATAAAAGTTGTTGATATTTTTTTTAGTTTTATAGACACTATTAATTAGGCAGTAGTGAAAGCCTTGAGTGTACGTGCTGGTCTTTATCTTAAGGAGAGGAAAATCGGAAAGTGTTGTTTTCCCACAAGGCATAGAATGTAATAATTCCATGTACTCCCACAACTGGAGTTTCAAAATAGAAAAGCCATATTTACTTTAAGTACCATGTTTGGACACATTAATGCTTAGCATGCTGGGAACAAATTTTAGCAGACAAGATTTTGAAATATTTTCTTTTTTTTTTTTTTCCAGAAAATAAATTTTGACATTTCTTGCAGATTGACTCCTCACACAATTTGTAAGAAATGTAAAAGTCTATTTTCAGGGAAAAACAAAAAGTATCATCAATATGTCAATTCTGATGAATCTGCAAGAGAGTGGTAAAAGTTAACACCCGTACCATTCTTGTCCTAAAATTTGATCAGGTCATCTTTTATAAGCCATTGTAGACTGAATGACCTCCCCCACACTATATATTGGAAGATTCTGATTTCTATTTTAGATGTGTCAGGCTATGTGAATTAGATATTCTTAGAGAAAAATGGTTGAACTATATATATTTGCAAACAGTGGAGACACTGATCAGATGCCACGTTCAGTGGCATCTGATCTGGGTCTGCACTGTTTGTCAGTTACCCTTTTAGTGATCTCCAGACTACAATGGGCTAAACCTGTTGATGTATCTAAAACTGTTTGATGAGTGACAGAGTAAAACCTGATCAGATGCCACAGAATAAGGCACTTTAGGCTGGATCTACACTCTTTGCTCCAGCCTGTCTTCTAGACTGGCTCCAGTCTCCAGTGACTAAATTTTTTTTTCTTATTATCTGTTTAATAATCCACTAAAACAAAACCAAAGTAATGTCATGACTATAGAAGCTGGTCACTAGTGACCATAACTAGCCTTTATAATCATGATATTTTTTTGGTTTTATTTTAGTGAATTATCAAAGAGGATTATGAGAGAAATATTTAGTCACTGGAGTCTGGAGCCAGTCTACCTAGCCAGTTTACTTGTCTTCCTGAATTAAGGTAAATAGGATAACCAACCTTGTCATGCTGAATAAATTAAGATCTCACACCCACTTCTAATTTTCAGCCAATCAGATTACGTAATTGAGATTGTTGATATAAATTCACATACTGAATGACAAACATTGCAGATCCAGATCAGTTAGCTTTGGCATCTGATCAGGATCTACACTGTTTGCCATACAGTCAGCAGTTTCTAGACACACAAAGAGGTGGTAAAAACTGGCTTGTATGATTCGGAAATAAGGTGTGAATATTTAAGCTAAATGCTAAATACTGTGATTAATGTAATATTGTCTTATATTGTTTGGAGTATTAACCGTAAAAGTGCTAAGTGAATTTGTAGCAGATGACATTCTAACATTGATTTTGTTGTTTTTCAGAGAAAATAATACTTGACATTTCATGTGAATCATCTGCCAAGCAGCTGATTCACATGAAATTTCATGCCTTATTTTCTGTGAAAAATGATAAAAAAGAATTACAAAGTGTTGTTTGCTGCAGTTGTGATTAGCTCTTCAAATGTTGAATGTTGAGTTCATTTATAGTTGCTGAATGACTTCAAAGTAGGCAGAAAGAAAAAAAACAACAAAACACATCATCATTTCCAGATTACATAAAATATTGATGATATGTAACATGCAAAAAAGAGCTTTATGCCATATGTAGACAGCAAAGGCTCAGATAGACTGGCTCCAGTTTCCAATGACTAAATATTTATTCTTATAATCCTGTTTGATAATTCACTAAAATAAAACCAAAGTAATATCATGACTGTAAAGACTTTATAGTCATGATATTATTTTTTGTTTTGTTTTTGCAATGGATTATCAAACTGGAGACAATTTGCATGGGATGTCAAAGTCTATTTTCGGGGAAAATTATTATTATTATTTTTATTACTATTATTAAAATAGGGAAAATATCATAAATTTGTCTTCTGCTGAATTTGCCCAGGGAGTGGTAAAGGTTTATTTTATCTGCATACTAAGATGCATGATGAAGTTCAATGACAGTCAGAAATATTTTCCTCATCTGGAATGTGTCTTTGCTTTTGAAATTAGGTCAGATACTGTATATATATTTTCTGACCAATAAAAACATGAGATCCAATTTAATCAGGAAGTAATATATTTTTTCACCCTGTAATAAGGGTAATAACGCACTAAGTACGTTTATTAGAAATTTATGACATTCTATGATATTATCCCTCTGTAACGTGCTTGATTCAATGTTCTAAATATTCTGGAGAAGAAACACAGGTAAACATCCAGAGAGTTCACCTGAATGCTCATTTCAATAAAATTTGTGCATTCTGATAAATGGCTCCAGATTAGACGCTTTTTTCAACCAAAAAGTCTTGATTTGCAGCAAACTCTTTATATAATACAATTTATTACAGCGCAATAGTTTAAAAATAGCTCCCAAAATGTTGTATCCAAATAAAAATGTATAGATTATATAGAAAAATGACAATTTATGGTCATTTTTGTTGCAACTGCTTCAGCAAGCAGGTGTGACATAGGCATCACTTTTCAATGTCATCGTTGGCGTCATTGTCATCGGCTTCATGGACAATGTTAATTAACCCTTGTCCTGTTGAACCAGGATATACCCTGTTTTTGCAAACAGGGTAGATTCAGATCAGTTGGCTTCCTGATCTGGATCTGCACTGTTTGTCATTAAAAATGTGAATTTCTATCCAAAACCTGGATCAAGTAATTTGATTGGCTGGAAATTAGAAGTGGGCTTGGCATCCTAATTTATTTAGCATGACAAGGGTTAAGTCTGTGTGTTTAGATCCGTTTCTCAAAAACTAAGGCTTCTAGGCTAAGAAGCTTCATACACACATCTGCCATGAAGCATCCTTCCTACTGCAATTGACCTTTACTGACCTTGTCCTACTTTTAATGCTTTGCTGAACAATGTTTAGTCTGTGCATTTCGCCCTGTTTCGTGTGTGAACACCACCAGCAGTCATGACAGCCATTTGGCAAATTTCTTGTTGTTGCACCTGCATTAGCATGGGCTACTTAGGCGTGCAAGGTTCTGTTTGTTTGTTTGTCTGTGTACTTACATAACACGTCCACCCTAGCAGTAAAGGGGAATGTAACCTTAAAAGGTTTTGTGCTTTAAAGTAAAGAACTTTACAAACAATGAATTTTGGCATAAATTTGATGAAAATCGGTTGAAAATTAAGTAAGTTATAGACAATTGAATATTTCACAATTTGGGGAATGGGCGCCGCCATTTTGATTAGGTAATGAGGTTTCATAAAAATTAAAATTCGTTTCATAAAGGTAGTTATTCTCATAAAGTTGGTTTATTTGGGGAGGAAATGATTGCTTGTCACTAGGATTAAATGATTATAAAAAGTCTGTTGCAAAATTATTCTTAAAAACCCTTTATAATTTGGTTTTGCATATTTAATTTTGGCTGTGTGACATCACAAAGCCTACAATATGGCTGCATCCGTGACAGCCATTTTAACTATATTCAAACCACCATTACTTTCTTATTTCTAGGCCGATTTTGAAAACTCTTGCATCAAAATAAACGGCTTGTTAAGCACTTTACTCCAAGATATACTTACAACTTATATTGCATTCCCCTTTAACCCTAGGGTCTCAGCCCTGGCGACCACCCTAAATGAAATTTAAACCATGTGTAATATTTTACACAGGTGCGACATAAACTTCAATGAAATTCTTTTATTTTATTCTGTATAATCTATACATTTCTGTATCTTATTTTTCTATATTATATATACATTCACTCTCTGAGAGACATCTCTGCATGACAATATTGATGACATGGACATTAAACCTGAACTTAAGATAAAAAAACAAAAAAAAAACACACTTAATACACGCATTTATATTGAGAAAAAATATTAACAAGAAAAAAAAATGATGCTTCATGTTTGCAAAAAAAAAAAAGAAAAAAAAAAAAGACAAATCATCTTAACTTGGAGCCTAGTGCAAGTTTTTTCTGACATGGCTTTATGACAGGGTTAGAGCAAATTAACTTGTGAGGTAAAATATCAGTATAATCTGGTAACCCTCATGTCAGGGGAATTAGTTGTAATTTGAAATCCCAAATATATAAATGTCAGATATCAGGAATGACCGGGCACCAGAAAAGCAGCTTAGAGAGAAAAAAAAAAGAAGAAAATTATCAAAACTTAAGTCTCCAGCATTAATATTACTGGAGATTAAAGTTTTGTTTGATTATTTTCTTCTTTTTTTTTTTTTATACAAACTGACTGTTTCGGGATCACAATGGGATGATTCTAATGGGATCCCAGTACAAATGTTTTATGGAGAGATTAACAAAAATACATTTGCCCATAGCTCCAGTAAAAACAGTATCCAAGTAAAGATTTCTCTTATTTCTTCGCAAAAACATATGTTTTGGGTACTCATTAGAAGCATCTGAGGGTAATGCTTCTGATGAGTACCCACAACATTTTGTTTTCGTGGAAAAATAAAAAAAAAAACTATCAATACCTTTGAAAAAAAAAAAAAAGTGCCTTGCTTATATCTGAAGCTATGTTTGAAGGCTTTTCTACAGCTCAGCAATGAGCTTCTGGTTTTGATTTAGGAACTCTCCAGTAATTGAGAGCCCTGTCCATGGAGAAGGGGCCTTGTGGCAGAGGTGAATGAACTTTTTTTTTTTTTTATAACAATAGTCAAAACTCAAGAAGTAAGTTGTCAATTTCTGGCAAAAGAATGTTCACAATACTGGTTAACTGCTTGGAGGACTAAGCCTGCCCAATAAAAATGTGGTATGGTAAACTGACTGCACTCGATATGACCCAATTGGGTTGACTGGGCCGTAAAACCTCAACACAAACAAAACTCAAGGGAGCATTCAGATAAATACTTTTCCTATATAGTTACCATATTTACCCTAAGTATTCGGACAGACAGGCCTAGGCAAACAGTGTAGATCCAATTCTTTACTTTTATGGTAAAACACTTTTCAGAAGGGAGCCAAAAACATTAGCAGAGTTGCCTCCCTTGAATGTGTATCATTTCCCCTTAAGTGAAAAAATTACCTTATTAGCCCTAAGTATTGGGACTGACAGGCCTGAGCAAAAAGTGTAGACCCAGATCAGACATATAACTGATCATAAATGATCATTTTTTTTCCATATAATCTTCACTTTTTTGTTTTGTTATATCCAAAACAAACATGTATAGAATATAAGATTACGTAGAAAAATGACCATAATCTATACATTTTTGTTTGGATACAAGAGTTTTGGGGTTCATCTTTAAACATTGTGATATCAGAAACTGTACTATATAAGGAATCCTCTTATAAAGAGGTTTCAGAGCACATTATGGCATTAATGCAGATTCTGCAGAAGACTAACTTTGTACCCTGCAGGAAAGGATTTGCAGAATGATGAAAAGAAATGATAAATGATAATTGACATTAGACAGAAAATCTTGTTTCCTAGAGGCATTAACCTTTACCATAGAGTTCTATGGGCGTATTCAGCAGACGACAAATTAATAGTTTCCCAGTTATTCCCAGAAAACAGGATTTCACATTTCATGCAAAATGTCTCCATTGGAGGAAATCATCATTCCTGTTTTCTGGGAAAAATAAGAAAAAAATATTTCAAAATATTATCCGCTAAAAATTTTACCCTGAGTGCTATTAAGGTTAATAAAGTACACAAATCTATGATATACAGCTACTGAAATAAGGGGATGTTTCATAGGGATTACGGTAAATGTCCTAAAATTTTGAACACTTTATTTCATATTTTTTATTAGCCTAAATTTTTCCTTTTATGCTGTTGTTTCCTAAAATACATAGTGAAATGGCAAACAGTGTAGGCCTGATCATTTTGGTGTGCAAAATTTTTAGACATTTAAGATATTACAAGGTAGTGAGACTTCACATTACGAAACCACGCTTATTCAAATATATTGAAAATTTTACAATCCAAAAAGGAAACTTTTTAGATAAAAAAAAAAAATCAAGGCGGTTCTAACGAGTACCCACAATCCATGTTTTTGAGCAGAAATATGAAAAATAATGTATACCCCTGTAAACCCCTGTTTTACTATAATTATAAAAGTAGGGTTTAAGGGGGTCAAAATTATACAGGTATGTTTTCGTGATATGCATGAAACTTGATTTAACTTGTACTTCTAAAAATAAGTAGCATACAGTGATAGCTTGCTTTGTAATTTTAAAGCTGAAAATTGTTACAAATTTGAGACATTTGAATGTTTTCTTAGCAAAGCTCTTATCTATAAGAGGATTTTCAGATAAATATTTTTTTTATTTCTTCACAAAAGTGTGTGGTACCTCTGGTAGTTATTGGAGTCTAAGTTACATGCCTATTATAATTTGGGGGAAAAGAGAGAGAGAGAGAGAGAGACAAAAAAAAAAGACCCAGCTCCTTACGACCAATGTGGAGAGAGAGAGAGAGAGAGAGAGAGAGACAAAAAAAAAAAAAGACCCAACTCCTTACGACCAATGTGGATAATCAGATAAATGTTAAAACTTAAGCCCTCTGTCATTTCTTAAAATAATAAGAAACAAATATTTAAGAATTTTATCTGCTAATTTGTAGTGGGTTGGCCAGAAATCTCGAAAAGGGTAATTGGCAAACTGTGCAGACCCAGATCAGATGCTGCCGAATGTGGCATCTTATCAGGGTCTTACACTGTTTGCATTAAATACAGGAGTTTCTATAAAACAGAGATATAAAGAAGTAATTAGACACCCTACCGTTGGAAATAGACTGGTCCAAAGAGTTGTGCTAAAAGAGTCCACTCAGCGTAAAAGGGTTAAGAGTTAATGTTGACGAAGATTGCTAACATTGGTTTTGCTGCCAGCCAGATAAGTTTATATGGGTCGCGTCAAGTGAAAAAGTGCCTTCAGACATGCACAGAATCTGAATGCTCATTTCAGATCATCCAGTACATGTGCAAAGTATCATCAGGGCCTTTGCTCTCCATTCATACATTCTGTAGTATCTAATAAGTCTGTTAGCAGACAGTGAAGGCCCTGATCAGCCTGCGCATCTGCGCAGGCTGATCTGGGCCTTTGCTGTCCTCATATGTCCGAAGACACGTTTTCACATGGTGTGACCAATATATTCTTTAGTTTATAGTTTATTTGGTCTTATCTTGAGAAAACTAGCATATCTACAGAAACGGAAATTATTGTGGTGATAAGTTGTTTTTTTGTCTCTTTTTTAGATTTACATAAAATTGTATCTTGTGAGTTCTCATACAATATGGTTTGGTACAAAAGTAACAAAAATTATTTACTGAATATATGGTTTACATGCTCCTATGAATTATTACTTTGCGCAGTACAGTAGTACCGTAGGTTTTCACAAGGTGTATCATGTCTAGTACAGCTTTGAAGATCATTGTGCTTAATGAAGCACTTTGAAGAATTTTATTGTCCAATAAGCAGTCTGTTTTCTAATGTTATACAGTAATAACCCTAAATATCGGGACAGACAGGCTTGAGCAAACATTGTAGACCCAGATCAGATGCCGCAGAATGCGGCATCTGATCAGGGTCTACACTATTTGCCGCTCATCCAGCATTATATCAGACACTGCACATAGCTCTTAGAAGTCAAGGCTCTTTTTTCAATCCAAAAGTATTGATATTTGTCTTATTTCTCCACGAAAACATATGTTGTGGGTACTCATTAGAAGCACCTCACTGAGGCGCTTCTAATGAGTACCCACAACATATGTTTTTGTGGAGAAACAAGAAAAATATCAACCTGATACCCACTCTTATCTAGACCTATGGACACGGTACAGTAGGTATTAAAATAGACTTTCAAGTTTTAGGACAAATATGGTTAGGGGTTAAGGTGTCCCAATACTTAGGGTTAATATGGTACTTGTTTGGTCCTCATCCTTGGTCTGCTGATTTACAATTTTAGCAACCGACAAGAAGGTGATAGTTTCCATGTTTTTCATGAAAAGAATGATTAGCTGTTTGATATAAATTTTATGAATTGTTTTGGTATTGATTTGACAGTCAAAGTCTCCTGTAATGGAGACATTTGGCTGGATTAACCTTTGTCCTGCTGAATCTGGATATGTCCTGCCTTTGCAAACAGTGTAGATCCAGATCAGTTGGCTTGTGAAGAAGCCAACTGATCTGGATCTGCACTGTTTGCCATTCAGTATTTGAATTTGATAACAACCTGGATCAATAAATCTGATTGGCTGAAAATTAGAAGTGGGTGTGGCTTCTTAATTTATTCAGCAGGACAAGAGTTAAGCCTTCTTTTCAGAAAAATAAGTAAGGAAAAACAAGAAATGTTTACTGTGCCTGCTATTTAACATTCAGCTTGTTATTAGGAAGCAGAATGGCAGATTGCTGATGGTTTGGTTGCTTCAGCAAAATTTGCAGCAGACGACAAACTCTTTGAGGCAATTTCCAATGAGTACCCACAAGATATGCTTCCATGCAAAAGTTAACAATTCCTATATTTTTCCCAGGGCAGTTTGAATCCCATAAAATGTAAAAGTGACAAATTCTATCTTTTGAACCCTCCATTTACCTGGAGCTGTGTTCATTAATTCATGCAGTCTTTACAAATACATGTATAACTAAAATACATTTGTAATCGTGATTTATGACGTTGATCATTTGAATTTTTCTTACTTTATTTTGACCTTTTTTTGAATCCCTACATATCTTCACTGTAACTAATTGCAATTTGACTGATTTTTGTTTCTAAAAATTCTTGTCAAAGCCTAAGGCAGTTCTTAATTGCTTTAAATTAGATCAGTGGGCTTATTGCACTGCAGGCAGATGGTTTGAACTTGAATCTGTATTTTATATACTGTAATTTTGGATTGACATTAACTCTTAAAGCGGTTTTTACAGCTCTAGTAGCCGGCCTCCGGTGGCTCAGTTGGATGTGCATTAGACTAGTGATCAAGAGGTTTGAGTTTGATACCCTCCAGATCAGCAACATTCTTTTGTGAGGATTTGTGAAATATTTTCTGTGGTCATTCTCTCCCTTCCGCTGATTCAAAAAGGGCAGTTGTCATTTTCTGGCAAAAGATTGCGCAGAATACTGGTTAACCGTCTAGAGGACTAAGCCTGCCCAGTAAAAGTGACCACGCTCGACATGACCCCATTGGGTTGACTGGGCTGTAAAACCTCAACTCAAACAAATCACAACTACAGCAGTTGACATTTTGATTTGTGTATATTTTTTCTGAGAAAACAAGACTTGATATTTCATGTGAATTGTCTGCTAGGCAGACAAATTCACATGAAATGCCAAGTCTTATTTTCTCAGAAAAATAATGAAAAAAAATAAATAAATAAATAAATAAATAAATAAATAAATTTAGAATGTTGTCTGCCATGTGTACACATAAGCCCATATTTTTGCAATACCATACTTATCCTCAGTATTCAGACACTCAACCCCTTACCATAGTTGTCCATAAATTGAAACAGGTCCATTTTCCATTCTGCTTTGCCTGATCTAGGTTTAGACTTTGCTGGGGCCTGTTTGTCCAGATACTAAATGTAAATATGATACAGTAATCTAATGCCATCCTCTGTCTGTGCGTGTGTCTCAAACAAGTTTTAGTCTGAATACACCCCTCCCCCCCCCCCCCACCCCCCACCACACCCCACCCACCCCATGTGATTTAAATACTCCTAGAGAAAAAATGACTAAACTATTTGCAGATAGTGGAGATGCCAATCAGATGCCGCAGAATGTGGCATCTGATCTGGGCCTGCACTTCTTGCCAGTTACCCTTCTATGAGTCTTGAGACTAAAATGGGCTAAATTATCAAAAAAAAAAAAAAAAGAAAGAAAAATCAAAATGTTCGCTGCAGTTGAGATTAGCACTTTATGGGTTAACATGCAGACAAGTACATTGTGTCATTATTTGCCTGACTGGATCTTCGTCTGCAATTTCCATGATTTTTGCATAATATTCCCTTCTGATTTAATCCTTTAAGTGCCAAACAAAATCGTAGCAGAAGAAATTCTGAATTTTGTTTTATTATTTTTCAGAGAAAGTAAGATGTGGCATTTCATGTGAATCATCTGCTAGGCAGATGATTCACATAAAATGTCAAGCCTTATTTTCTCAGGAAAAAATACAGAAAAGAAATCTAAATGTTGCCTGCTGCAGTTGTGATTAGAACTTGAGGGATTGAAACTGATTCTGTTTGTCAACCTCCGGCTGGAAACAAATGTAATGTATGTCAATGCAGATTTGTTTTAGTAGAAAGGGTATGGAAAAGAAAGGACAATTTGCAGAAAGCACTTAAAGTTATTGGTTATGGCTTTTACCTTTGGATGGTCCCCACAGTGCCGAGTATGGTGGTTATGTTTGCATGTCAAGAATAGCAGGGCTTTTATTGTCACTTTGTCCCCTATTACAGGGAAAACTTGTAATCCTTGTTATTGCCTGATGGTGGGGTAGGGTGGTTACCAGGAGATGGACCTAGTTAGAAATGCCAGAGTCATTAGAATCAGCTTGGTTATTCAACCCTTGTCATGCTGAATAAATTAAGATGCCATGCCCATTTCTAATTGTCAGCCCATCTGAGTTCTTAATCCAGATTGTTGATATAAATTCACATACTGAATGACAAACAGTGCAGATCTAGATCAGTTGGCTTCTGAAGAAGCCAACTGATCTTTATCTACACTGTTATCAAAGGCAGTATATATGGGTTCAGCAGGACAAGGGAATCTTGGTCTTGGAAATTTAAGTCAGGCAGATGATAAATCCCTTGAAATTATGCCAAGTTCTAGTTGCGGAGTGAGTACTGCCTTTGGATGAGAGGTTATGGGTTTGATTGTCATCCCGATCATACTTAAGATGTTCTAAAACTCGTACTAACTGCTCTTTTTCTTGGTGCTCACCATTAGAAAGAAGAGCTAAAGAACAGTCACACAGATGTTAGTATAATGTGTCTGGAAGTGACACAGTTCCCACACTGTTATTACATGACCAAAAGGTTATTGACAGTGACAAACAAACAGACAATTTATGCCAAACCTTGTTTTCAGAAGCAAATAACCATTCCCGTATGAAAATACACGGTTGGAATCCAGGTGGAAATGACACGTACTTCTACAGGATATTACTGCCGTATTATGTCTGGGCGTTAACTACTTAAAAATACAGACAGAATTTTATTTTTAGTAACAGATCAGTGAAACTGACCTATTTCAGGCATAAAATGGGTAGTAACATTTAAATTAGTCTGCTCCATATGCAAATTGAGGGTAATTTTCAGAATTATTCCTAGTGTCTTTTTGATATCCCAGGCGTATTCCTGGGTTACAAATTAAAGGTCTTTCAGATATTCCAGGCGTACTTCTCAAAATCCAGGCGTAATAATGGAGTTGTCCGCCTCATGTAATATCAAATCCAGCCATAATAATGGAATGATCCTCCTCATGTATTTATCAAAATTACGTATGGATTTCTGTGTCAAAAAATCCTAGCATATTTTTTACATAAAATCCAGGCGACTAGAAGTCCACCTTCAGTCAAACTGAATATTAGAAAAATTCTCAGCCACTGTTGAAATTTAATCAAATCCTTTAGTAATATTAGAAGTGGTGTGAGTGCCACTTAAAAAGAATAAATATATGTATACATGCCAAACCACACAAAACTAACAATGTCCATTTGCTCAAAGTATCATTAGCTTAAAGAGCTCATTTGATCTCATTTTCCTGGAAAAAAAAAAGAAAAAAAAATATTTGGTACTTAATGACCTCTGCAAATGTCATGACTGGCAGTTTATTGGGTCAGCTACTCAATTTTACAGAAAAAAATATTATCATATTGTCATATGCTGATGCTGTTGTCTGTCAGATCAGGGACTACACAGTTTTCCATACATAAAGTAATATTTTAGACACAATCATATCTTCCCCTGTAGCCGGCCTCGGTGGCTCAGTTGGATGCGCCGTCCGACTGGAGACCAGGAGGTCGCGGGTTCAACCCCCGCCGTGGTCGGCAACATTCTTTCGTGGAGATTGATCGTGAAATATTTTCTACGGTCATTCTCTCCCTTCCGCTGATTCAAGAAGGGCAGTTGTCAGTTTCTGGCGAAAGAATGTGCACAATACTGGTTAACGGCTTAGAGGACTAAGCCTGCCCAGTAAACGTGTGGTTAGGTAAACTGACCGCGCTCGACATGACCCCATTGGGTTGACTGGGCCGTAAAACCTCAACACAAACAAAATCTTCCCCTGTAGAATTTTTTAACTTGGCAGTGCGGAAGTGATAACTAAAAAACTTAACCCTGACTTTTAAAATGACTTCCTTTCCATTTCATTCTGCATTTTCCTTTTTCAACCCTAAAAAATTTGGCATGTTAAGCTTCTGAGTTTTACAAATAACATTCAGTGAAAAAGTCCTTTGGGAAGTTATTACACAAATATTTATCCTTTGTTATTATTCCAGCAATATTAAATAGAAAGATAATTGTCCACAGTAAATGTTCATAGAAATGCAAGTGGAGCAAAACCTGCAACTGATGATTCCTTTGAGGTGTCAGGTTACATATAGGTCAATGAAGAAACTTTAGGTATTAATAATCCGGGCTGGTTTTTATTCCAGGCGGACTTGGAAAAAAGTAACAGTGTTTCTGAAAGTTTAAGTAGTAATAATCAGGGCGGATTCTTATTCTTGACGGACTTTGAAAAAAAATACCCTTGCATTAATGTTTTGGAGTACACCTGGACTCGGAAAAAAATACGTGTCTAGGCGTACTAGGCCAGAATTTTCTAAAATCCCTGATACTTCTGCTTGGGAGTCAGCTTGGAATCCAGCTGGATTCCCACTGGAATTTGCGTACAGGTTTTAGTCTTAAGAAAACCCAAAAGGGTAATAGGCAATTTAAACAGTGCAGGCCCAGATCAGATGCTGCATTTTTAATTTGGCATCTGAATAGGGTCTTTACTGTTTGCAAATAGTTTAACCAATTTTTTTCTTGGCATATCTAAATCACATAGCCTGACATGCTTAAAATTGAAATTGGACTCTTCCAATAGATAGTGTGGGGAGAGTCTGTTTAGTCCAATTTAAAATCAGTTAAACCTCACCTCAAACAAACAAACAAATCATGTCAAAAGCCCTGATTTCAGATGAAAATAAGAACAATGTTGTAAAACATACATTTGCTAATATGCAAAGATCTTTTTTAGACTTGACCTGGTCTGTATTTTAATTTCCTCCTGTCGCCTAGACCTAGACTGATTCAATCAGTTAGAATCCAATACTTCCTATTAGCGGCCTTCTGGTCAATCTTTTTGCATATGTGAATGGCAAAGTCCTAGGCCAGACTGCGCATCTGCACAGTCTGGCCTAGGACTTCGCAGTCCGCGTACTTGATACAGAAAATTTTGTTAATTAATGTGGTAAAACAGGGAAGATTCTGACCAGTAGATCATGCAGAAACAGTCTTAATTTACCCTGTTCACAATTACGATAAATGGTGGTACCATATTTACTCTGAATATTTGGACAACTCCTTACCATACTTGCCCTAACTTTTGAACAAGACTATTTTATTACCTGTTGATGTGTCTAAAATATTGCTGGATGAGTGGCAAACATTGTAGACCCTGATCAGATGCCTCATTCTGGGACATTAGGTGTAGGTCTGCAGTTTTTGCACAGGCCTGTCTGTCCAAATACTTTGGATATATTCCGGATTTGACAGTAGGCTTCATTTAGAGTGGTTTATGATTTTTCCAGTGCTCCAGATAATTGAAAATTGTGATGATAATTTTGGGCTACATTTTTGTTATTAAACACCACCACATTCTGTGTGGGTATTCATTGGAATTGCCTCACTGAGGCAATTCCAGTTAGTACTCGCAAGATATGTTTTGGTTCAGAAATAATGAAAATTATCTTCTGAAAACACCGTTTATCTGGAGATATCTTTTTCCCAGGGATCTGGGATTAGATTGATGTACTTTTCAGGAAAATATGGCAGAATTTAGAGAGGCTGAATGCAAATGTCAAGAAATTCTCCTGAATTAGTGTGATGTTTGTAATGTTTGGAGGTCTAGATAAGTTATTAAGCTAGGAAATAAAGCGACATGAGGAAAAAGGGTCTTACAGTACTATGCAGACAGTCAGGGCCCACACAGACCTGCACATCCATGGTGCCTGATCAGGGCCTTTGTTGGCCACTTATAGAATTATTGGTTACGGTAAATGTCCTAAAATTTTGTACACTTTATTCCATACTTTTTGGCTTAAATTTTGCTCTTTATAGTCGTTTCTAAAAAGCTTAGTGGAATGGCAAAGAGTGTAGCCCCAGATCAGACTGCTCCTGAAGTCTGATTGGGGTCTGCACTGCTTGCCATTCCACTAAGTATTTAAAGAAACGACTGTGCCAAAAAGCTAAAATTATGCCAAAAAGGTATGGAATAAAGAGTTCGAAATTTTAGGGCATTTACAGTAGTTTTCTGAATATGCAGTAAGGTCCTTTTTGCTGGTAACACAGCTCATACTGTTCTTTTCCTTCATCTGATTGGCAACTCTGTCAGAATTGTTTTTACCTTTGGTCTGAAAAGGGTTCACTTCAAAAGGAAAGAATTTGGAGCGAATTTGAAATCCGTTTAGACCCCTTTTCAGAACAGGCATTATTTAGTATGCAGGAAAGCAAACAGACTGTCAAAAATGTTGTCTCATGAAAAATAATGGAATCTAAACAAGTGTATTTAATCCTCCTAAGGGTAAACAAGTGTATTTAGTCCTCCTAAAGGTAAACAAGTGTATATAGTTCCCCTAAGGGTTACAAGTCCTCCTAAGGGTAAACAAGAGTATATAGTCCTTCTAAGGGTAAACAAGTGTATTTAGTCCTCCTAAGGGTAAACAAGTGTATTTAGTCCTCCTAAGGGTAAACAAGTGTATATAGTCCTCCTAAGGGTAAACAAATGTATTTAGTCCTCCTAAGGGTAAACAAGTGTATAGAGTCCTCATAAGGGTAGTCCTCCTAAGGGTAAACAAGTGTATATAGTCCTTCTAAGGGTAAACAAGAGTATTTAGTCCTCCTAAGGGTAAACAAGTATATTTAGTCCTCCTAAGGGTAAACAGGCATATATAGTCCTCCTAAGGGTAGTCCTCCTAAGGGTAAACAAGTGTATATAGTCCTCCTAAGGGTAAACCAGTGTATTTATTCCTCTTAAGGGTAAACAAGTGTATTTAGTCCTCCTAAGGGTAAACAAGTGTATTTAGTCCTCCTAAGGGAATTTGCCACCATTTTTTATGGGGAGACATCTTGTGACTTCCTTTTTGCTGTACACCAAGCCCCGTCTGAGAATTGCTCTACTCTATTAAAAAGAAAGAATTTTCTCCCAAAAGGAGCCAACGAAAAGAGGTATAAGGAAAGCATTTGCTCCCAGGGGGAGCAGTCTTCTTTTTAGTGGAGACCGGTTTAGAGAAGACCCCTTTCAGAAGGAAGGCAAAAACAATTTTAACTCTTTCCCTGCTAGTGGCGACTTTTGTCATCTGCACGGGCCCCCGTAGCCTAGTGGATAAGAGAGTTGACTCTTAATCCATGAGGTTTCTCACCGCTGTGGTTCGAGCCTAGCTCGGGTCATATGTGGGAAAGCCAAGTTCTGCTTACGGATGGTCAGGTGGTTTTTCTCCGGGTACTCCGGTTTTCGCCCACCTTCGATGAACGATCGGCTCGATATAAGTGAAATATTCTTGAAAGGGCCGTAAAACCCAAATCAAAAAAAAAAAAATTTTGTCATCTGCTGATAACCTTTGCCTTTGCAAACAGTTTGGATCCAGATCAGGCCTGACAAAACGTCGGGCCTGATCTTGATTCAAACTGTTTGACACTCTGGTGGTAGTCCTGAAAGATTTTTTTGAAAAACAGAATTTGAAAAAAAAAAACAAAAAAAACACAGAAGACAAAAAAGCAGGCAAAATCACCCAGCATGCAAAGAGTTAACCAAGTTTTTGCTTCCCTGGAATGGAATCCATTGGTGTTAAGAAAAATATTGAAGGAATGAGTCTTGACAGTAGTCCGATGATATGTCAAGCCCAGGTTGTTTTCTGGGAAAAGTAAAATATTTGAAATGACATTTACTGATGTTTAAATTGAGCTTATGGAAGGTAAGAAGACAATGAAATTCAACGTGGCATTTGAAATGATTCTTTAAGATAATGCACAGTTGAACAGCATGTCCTATAAGATTCCTTATTTATCCCAAATATTGGGACACCTTAACTCCTTAGCATATTTGTCCTAAATTTGAATAAGTCTGTTCTACTATCTGTTGATCTGTGTAAAAACTGCCAGATGAGGGACAAATAGTGTAGACCCTGATCATAATATCACCCTCTGCAGTGACTGATATGGGTCTACAGTGTTTGCTCATGCTTATCTGACCCAGTACTTAGGGTTATTATGGTAATAATGTTAGCAAAAAAAAAAAAAAGAAAAGAAAAAAAAAAAAACACTTGGTGATGTTTCTAAAACACTGCTGCCAGATCAGTGGCAGTGAAGACCCTGAACATGAACAGATGCCACATTCTCTGCAGCAGAATGCGGCATCTGATCGGGGTCTACCCTGTTTTCTCAGGCCTGTTTGTCCAAATACTTAGGATAAATACTGTACATTGTACAACTAGAGCAACAAAAAATGCCATAATTATCAGCTGATCTGTGTGGAGCTATGCATGATATTCCTTTAACCTTTACCACTCTCTGGGTTAAATCAGCAGATGACAAATTGGTGATATTTTTTCTTATTTTTCCTAGGAAATAGGAATTGACATTTCATGCAAATTGTCTCCATTGCATGAAATCTCAAATCCTGTTTCCTGGGAAAAACAGAAAAAATATTTTAAAATGTCATCTGATGAAAATTTTACCCAGAGTGCTAAGTGTTAACCTTTGCAGTCTCTGAAAAAACTCAGCAGAGAAAAGATTGATATTTTTATCACACCTATTATTAACACAGCACTCTGGGTAAAGACTTCAGCTGATGACATTTTGAAATATTTTTTTCTTATTTTTCCCAAACAATATGGTTTAACATTCCATGCAAATTGTCTCCATCCGAATCATTCTGGCTGGAATGTCAAATAAAATATATGAAAAATACCATCAATTCATCGTCTGCTGAATTTTGCCTGCAGAGAGTAGTGCAGTGTCAATTTTATGACTGGCCTAGATTTCATGGTCTAATGGCTTTCCTCAAGTTTTTATTCAACCTTGGGATTTAGTTTCAATTCTAATTTGCTGTATGACCTACAGTCATCAAACCTGGCACATACATCCTCCCAAGCATCTTCAGGATTCTGCCGAATGGGAATTGGTACTTTCCCAAGGGATGGTTAGTGTATGGGTGGGGGGATGGGAGGGGGGCAGGGGGAGGGGGGGAGGTGGGGTGGGGGGGGGGACAGCACAAGACCATAGAACTTGTCAGAGCTCCCATTAACCTTTACCACCCACTGGTCTTATTCAGCAGACGACAGACAGACGATATTTTTCTTACTGTTTTCCCAGAAAATAGGCTTTGGCAGTTCATGCAATTATTGTCTCCTAAAGGAGAGAATTTCTATGAAATGTCAAAACCTATTTTCTGGGAAAAGTAATAAAAAATGTTTCAAATGTTGTCTGCAGCAGTGTTTACCTAGTGTGCTAAGCATTAAAATATCTGGTGGGCTGACCAGAATGATATTATCATTACAGCCAGTGACAGAAAGTCTCCCACTTTTAGATCTTCAAATCATTCATCAGATACAGTACCATATTTATCCTAAGTATGTAGACAGACAGGCCTGAGAAGACATTTCCAACCCATATGGGACTCCCCAAAATGCAGCACCTGATAAGGCTGTACACTGTTTCTGACGTCTCCACATCAGCCCATAGTAAAATGGACTTCATCATCATCCTCATCATCATCTTGTTCATATTTTCTGAGATATATGGTAAGGAGTCAAGGTGTCCAAATATTTTTGGTAAATAATGTAATGTCTGTCTTCAAACTGATCATCAAAGAAATCTATCCCAAGGTCTGTTTCATTGACACTTTCTAAGCTCTTGATAAGGTGCTTTTTTCAACCAAAAAGCATCTATTTTTCATTCTTCTCGAGGAAAACATATGTTGTGGGTACTCATTAGAAGTGCCTCACTGAGGCACTTCTAATGAGTACCCACAACATATGTTTTCGTGGTGAAATAAGAAAACTATTTACCTGATACCCTCTCTTATCTAGACCTATGCTGACTTGCATTGTCAGTGGGAGAGCTGTCTATGTTGGATTGTTTTGAAACTTTGAGTGTGAGTGAGCAGAGCCATAGCTAAGCTGTTTTCCAAAGAAAATTTGTGATGGCAACATATATATTCTGAAATTGAAATGACATTGGGATCTCAGTGTTAGATTGTTCTGATGCCATTCCAGAAAGTATGTTTGATAGAGAAAAAGAAGTATTAGTGACAGGACTCATAGCTCCAGATTAAGAGAGGGTAGCCACATATTTTTCTTATTTGTCCACAAAAACATATGTTGTGGGTACTCATCAGAAGCACCTCATCATGTTGTGGGTACTCATCAGAAGCACCTGGATGAGGCACTTCTGATGAGTACCCACAACATATGTTTTTGTGGAAAAATAAGAAACGTATCAGTAATTTTCTGTTGAAAAATCAGTAATTTTCTATTGAAAATTAAGCTATGAGAAACAGCAAGTTATCAGGAGCTGTGGATGATTGATTAGAAACAAACACTGACATAATTAAGGCTCTGTCTGATGATGTTAATGAGAAAAGCAGTCCAGACAGATCAGTTTGATTTACCCAAGTTTATTTCACAGTAGAAACTGCAGAATTTGTTGCTAGTTTATTGTCTAATGAAAGCTAATGATTTGGCCACTCCGGTTGGCAAACTACTGAATTTACCAGATACAACTATAGTCTTCAGACTACAAGATGCTTTGGTAATGGCCGGGTATTGTGGGTTAGACTCCTGCTCAAATCCAGTTTTATATGGTTAGGTCTAGACTGACAGGGAGGTGCTTGGTAATGGACCATAGCACTAACTGTGCATGAGTGGTTCATGAAAGGCAAAGCTATTCTTAGTTCAGGTCAGTCAGCAGCCAGCTTGTCAGACAAGCAATCCATCAAATTTTGATTCTGGTAAATGTAGATCTATGCTCTTACGCCACCTGCGTGTGGCCTGAGTTTATTTTCAATAAAGTTGTGTTCTGTTCTGTTCTGTTCCTAAACACTATTCCATAGGTTTTGCCCTAGATTTGAATTTGTTGCATTTATTTGGCAAAATGCTTGGTGGAATAGCAAACATTACGAGAACATGCCTATTCAAATATATAGAAAATTTCATCTCCAAAAAACTGAAAAATTTCAGATAAAAAAAATCTGATATTTTTCATATTTCTGCTAAAAACATAGATTGTAGGTACTCGTTAGAACCGCCTCGGCGAGGCAGTTCTAACGAGTACCAACAATCTATGTTTTGAGCAGAAATAAGAAAAATGATGTATACCCCTGTAAACCCCAGTTTTACTATATAAAAGTGGGGTTTAAGGGGGTCAAAATTATATAGGCGTGTTTTCGTGATGTAATGTAGTCCCTGCTCAGACTGATCCTTCATTCTAATCTGGGTCTGCACTGTTTGCTCTAACATTTTGTCATAGGGGTTGGCCGTGTACAATATTTTAGGACAGTTACCATATACCACTCTTAGGCTGACTATTGGAGACACTTGGTAAATTGGACAGTTGCACTGTTTCATGAAAAGCAGTTTCATTCAGTCAGCAGCCAGCTTGCCATTTTGTGGTGTACAAATTTTTTAGACAATTACCATACATCACACATAGGCTGACATAGAAGCACTTGGTAAATTGGACAGTGGCACAGTTTGTGCAAGAGTGAGTCATGAAAAGCAAAGTTCTTTTTAGTTCCAGTCAGTCAGCAGCCAGCTTGTCAGAAAATTTGATTACATCACCCATTAGCATTTCATTAGATGTAGGGTGACTGACCAGCCATTATTATTCAGTACAGTCATCCGTGGCAGCTTTTACTGGACAGGCATACCATTAACTTGAGTCCTTCATTTCAACTGATATTCACTAAACCCTTAAAGTGCAGATTGCAGCTGCAACAGATGACATTTTGTTGTTGTTTTTTTTATATTATTCAGAGAAACTAAGGGTTGACATTTCATGAAATGCCAAGACTTAATTTCTCAGAAAATATAATAATAAAAAAAATGTTTTCTGCTGCAATTTTGCTTAGAGATGTAAGGGTTAGGCATTCAGACTGACATACAAATTGATTCAGTTCAAATGGGTGCCCACAACATATGCCTTTACAAAGAAGTAAACAAACAGTACACTGGCTGTAATCTGAAGACTAAGGAATTGCTTGACTGTGGGTTTGTAGGGGTATGTGCGGTAATTAGGTCAACTACGTATTGCTCAAATTTTGGGGAAAGTATGGTAACGAGTTAAGCTGTCCAAATACAAGGATAAATATGGTACTAGGAAATAAGTTGACAGTTTCTATACTTACCGTATTTACCTTAAGTATTGGGAGACTATATCTATTTACCATATTTGTCCTAAATTTTGAAATAGTCCAATCTAATACCCTTTGATGCATTTAAAATATTTTTGTGTGTATGGCAAACAGTGTAGACCCTGATCAGATGCCGCATTCTGCGGCATCTGATCTGGGTCCACACTGTTTGCAAAGGCCTATACTGTCCCAATACTTAGGATTATTACAGTATCTGTAATTTAACAAGGATTTGCAGGAATAATTGTCAGTGATAGTGACTTCTACTTTCTTGGCACAAGATATGACAACAAAAAGATCTGCTGAAGATGCAGTTTAATTATCAGTGCTTCAGATAAAACAAGTTACTCTGGAGATAAATTTCGTTATTTTGTTATTTTTACACTAAAACATATGTTGTGGGTACTCATTAGAACTGCCTCAAGCAGGCAATTCTAATGAGTACCCACAACATATGTTCTTGGTCAAAAATAATAATAATAATAAAACAATTACCATTAAAATTATCACATTATCTGGAAGTATGCTAGCTAAGCTTTACTAAATTTATCCTAAATATTATACCGGTAACCATTAACTCCTGACGTACTGGTTCTAAAATTTGAACACATCCATTTTACTACCAATTGATGGGTCTAAAAACTGCTGGATGTGTGCCTACTGGTGTAGACCTCGATCAGATGCTGCATTCTGTGGCATCTGATTTGGGTCTACACCATTTGCTCGGGCTTTTTCGTTCCAATGTGTAGGGTAAATACGGTACCAGCTGTCAGACTGACATTGAAAAGGAGCATTGCATTGTATCAGCCCTATGTCAGGTGAAAAGGAGTCTGTAAGGATATAAGAAGTGTGCAGACTAAGATATCAGACAGTGAATCTGTGCATTCTAGTTGGTCATCACATTTTAGAATTTGTAAGAATGATCTCTGGACATTGTAGAATGTCATGGGCTTGGACACAAGTTTGGAATATGGAGAAAGATCTAGGGCAAATTCGCATGTTTGTTTGAAGACCAAGTTTTTACTTGGTAGGGTCATATTTAAGTGGAAAGAAGTCAATACAAATAAAATCTATCATAATATACGGTATTTACCGTAAATATTGGGACACCTTAACTCCTTGCCCTTAAAGTTTTAGTCAGCTTGTTTACCGTATTTACCATATATATTCGGACAGACAGGCCTGAGCAAACAGTTTAGACCCAGATGAGACGCCGCAGAATGCGGCGTCTCATCTGGGTCTACAGTGTTTGCCACTCATCCAGCAATTTTTAGACACAACATCGGGTAGTGAATTGTACTGGTTCAAATTTTAGAACATATATGGTAAGGAGTTGAGGTGTCCGAATACTTATGGTAAATACGGTATGTTATGTGTAAACAAATTGCTGGATGAGTGGCAAACAGTGTTGACCCTGATCAGATACTGTATTCTGTGGCATTGGATCTATGTCTGCACTGTTTACTCAGGCCTGTCTGGCCACACACTTAGCCCTGGTCCTGCTGAATGTATTAAGATGCCATGCCCACTTCTAAATTTTTAACCAATCAGATAACTTGATCTGGATTGTTGTTATAAATTCACATACTTAATGGCAAACAGATCCAGATCAGTTGGCTTCTTCAGTAGCCAACTGATCTGGATCTATATTCTGTTTGCAAAGACAGTGTGTGTGTGTGTGTGTGTGTCTGTGTCTGTCTGTGTCTGTCTGTCTGTCTGCCTGTCTGTCTGGCAAAAGAATGCTCAATACTGGTTAAGTTCTTAGAGGACTAAACTACCCAGTTAAAGTGTGGTTAGGTAAACTGAATGTGCTCGACATTGACTGGGCTGTAGAACCTCAACACAAACACAAAAGCATGTGGGTACCTGTGTGCACCTGCCTGCCTGTCCATACGCATCCTTATCTCTGTGTTGTTCAGCATTATAGTACAAAATCATCTGGTCACAGAAAAAAAAAATAATAAATAAATAAATAAAAAAATCTGTATGCTGTCCTGAACATTCATTGCTTCCAGAAGTTAATTTTACTGATGTGCTTAATTTTTCTGTCTAGCCTATAATAAAGTCTGCAGTGATTTAGGATGTGATATTAGGATATTATCATATTCTGGATAAGGCTTTATTTTTATTTATTTTTTTTTCTTTTTATATTATGATTTTTTTTTTTTTCCCCTAAAAGTACTGATACTTTTTCTTATTTTTCCATGGGTAAAATAATGAATAGAATTGTTGTAATGAATAGAATTGTTGTGACAAGATAGTTCCAGTGAGTTACAATAAATATAGACTGGCTCCTGTCTCCAGTGACTAAATTTTTTTTTTTCTTAAAACCCTTTTTATTGAGCCACTAAAATAAAACCAAAGTAATATCATGACTATAAAGGCTGGTCACTAGACAAATGACCAGCCTTTATAGTCATGATATTTTTTAGCTTACCCGAGCTATGCTCAGGATGAGCTATTGTGATCACTTTTCGTCCATCGTCCGTCCGTGCGTGCGTCCGTCTGTCCGTCCGTCCGTTAACATTTTCAAACGACTTCTCCTCTGAAGCCCCTGAGCCAATTTTGCTCAAATTTCATATGGAGCCTCCTTAGGTTGGGGGAATGAAAAATTGCTAAAATGGTCGCGGTCCATTGACCAAGATGGCCGCCATGCCCATATATGGTAAAAACCTTTAAAAATCTTCTTCTCCAGAACTGAGGATTCTTTGGGGCTGAATCTTTGCATAAGTCATCGGGGACGGGAGGTCTACCAAAATTGCTAAAATAAATGTTGTATATTGACATTTGACCTTTTTACCCCAAGGTCAAGTTTGCTTCCCTATGCATTTGTATGGGAAAAACCTTTAAACATCTTGTTCTCCAAAACCGAGGATGCCTTGTGGCTGAATCTTTACATATATCATCAGAAACTGGAGGTCTACCAAAGTTGCTAAAATAATGGTCGTACATTGACATTTGACCTTTTTCCCGTGAGGTCAGTTTTGCTTCCTTATGCATTTGTATGGGAAAAATATTCAGAATTTCAGACGACTTCTCCTCTGGAGCCTCTGGGCCAATTTTGCACAAATTTCATATGGAGCCTCCTTAGATTGGGGGAATGAAAAATTGCTAAAATGGTCGCGGTTCATTGACCAAGATGGCCCCCATGCCCATATATGGTTAAAACCTTTAAAAACCGAGGACGCCTTGGGGCTGAATCTTTGCATAAATCATCGGGGACAGGGGGTCCACCAAAGTTGCTAAAATAATGGTCGTACAAGTTTGCTTCCCCATGCATTTGTATGGGAAAAAACATTTAAAAATCTTATTCTCCAAAACTGAGGATGCCTTATGGCTGAATCTTTGCATATATTATTGGGAACATCTGCATGTCTGCAGTGGCTATGTCACTCAGGTGAGCGAACTGTGGAACTGTTTATTTTAGTAGTTTAACAAACAAGATTATGAGAAAAATATTTAGTCACTGGAGACTGGAGCCAGTCTACAGTAAATGGGGAAGACATAGGTCTAGATAAGCAGGGTTATTGGGTAACTATTATTTTGCAAATTTCACCATGAAAACATACGTTGTGGGCACTCATTAGAAGTGCCTCACCGACATATGTTTTCATGGAGAAGGAAGAAAAATATCAAGACTTAGTTCAATGAAAAAAAAGCTGACACATACTGTCTGGAGCTATAAGAAAGTAAAACGAGGATAGTAACAGGAGACTGGTCAATGATCTACACTAAATATGGTATGGCAATGAACCTGTCGGTCCTGGGCAAACAGTATTTGAAAGGTTCCTGAAACAACTTCCTAAAAAAGCTGTAGACTCATTTTGAAATGAAATGGAAGGACATAAAATGAGCTAGCACATGAGAAAAGGGTACGGTAAAAGTCCTAAAATTTCGAACACTTTATTCCATACTTTTTGGCCTAATTTTTGCTTTGTGTACAGCTGTTTCTTAGAATACTCAGTGGAATGGCAAACAGTGTAGACCCTGATCAGACTGCTCCTTCAGGAGCAGTCTGATCTTGGTCTGCACTCTTTGCATATTCAAATTTGTCAGACACTTAGGTGTACGAGATTTTAGGACATTTACCGTACTTATCATTTTGGCAATTATCAAATGCAGAGGCCAGCCTGCACATAAGCACTGTCTCGTCTGAAAATTTGCTGTTAGCAGACATGTAGTAGGGACCTTGAGGAAGCTTCAGGCAAAAAACATATATTGTCTGTAGCCCCAATAGGGGATTGCACATGCGCATTTGAAGAAATACAAACAAGAAAGCCATAAGGTCCCTTTTTTTTGTGTGCATGCTCAGATTTGTGTATACTAACTAGCTGTACCTGGAAGTTGTTTTGTCATAGTTCATTTCTAACCTAAGCTATTTTTCTTATTTCTCCATGAAAACATACCATCATGTACCACAACATAATTATATTCTCATGGAGAAATAAGAAAAATATCGTTGCTTTTTGGTTTAATAAAAAAAAAAAAGAGATGACTTTTGACCCACCTTGACGAGGTAGCCTAGATAGAAGTCTACCTTATCGAACAAGTTGTCTGCAATTATACATCAATGACAAGTACAGTTTTATCATAGTAAAAGCATCTACATTTCATTTGGAATAAGTATTTTCAAAAAATAAAAAAGTAAGGTTACCATATATCCAAAGTAGCTCCAGTTTTAACCTTTAATGGCCGGCCTGGGTGGCTAAGTCGGATGTGCATCAGACTGGTAATCAGAAGGTTGCAGGTTCGACACCCGCTAGGTTGGCAACATTTGTGGAGATTTGATCATGAAATATTTTCTACGGTCATTCTCTTCCTTCTGCTGATTCAAGAAGGGCACTTGTCAGTTTCTGGCGAAAGAATGTGCACAATTCTGGTTAACCGCTTAGAGGACTAAGCATGCCCAGTAAAAGTAGTTAGGTAAACTGACCAGGCTCAACATGACCTCATTGGGTTGACTGGACAGTAAAACCTCAACACAAACAAATCAGTTATTGTAATCAAGCTTAAATGCATGGCGATTACCAGTACTTTGGCTTAGATATTAGGACACTATAACTGTTAACACAAAAACATATGTCGTGGGTACTCATTAGAAGTGCCTCAGTGAGGCACTTCTAATGAGTACCCACAAGATATGTTTTTATGGAGAAATAAGAAAAATATTTACCTGATACCCACCCTTATCTGGATCTATGCTAAGGGACTAACAAGTCATGTGCACTGAAAGATTGATTCAACGTAAAGTCTGATGAACATTTTTTCCTTGCAACAAACTCTTTCAGGCAATACCACAAACCCTTTATTGTAAGGAAAAATACTTTTTGTTGTGAAAAATTCTTTTATCCAGCTATACTGTCTGAATCAGATGTTTGCTTATTCCTTCTGAAATTGATTTTTTCTACATTATTGTAAACTGTTTAATTGCTGGAATTAAGTAAGCATCTATATCTGTACACAACTGTAATAGTTGAGGGTTGATGACCAGGCTGTACTGTCACTGACCGGTAGTGGTAGGTGAACCGGCTTGCTCACCCAGCAGTGTTATTGCTATTAGTAGGCGCATTTTCTTAAACCAGAAAGTGCAGATATGTTTTCTTAAACCTCTTCCACACTCTTCGCTAATTCAGCAGATGACAATTTGGTGATATTTTTCTTATTTTTCCCCAAAACAGAATTTGACATTTCATGCAAATATAAACTGGTTAAAGTGTCCAGAGATGGTGAGTGGTAGAATGGTAAGAAAGGGCCGGCAGTACTTGAAGCAGGTGGGAGGAGGGCTGATGTTAGTATGTCTTCTGTTTGCTTTTTTCTTCATCCTCCTCTGCCGGCCTCGGTGGACCAGTCAGATGCTTATCTGATTTGTGATCAGGAGGTCTTGTGTTCAATCCCTGCCAGATCCGGCGTCATTTTTCATGAAATATTTTCTACTGTCATTCTTTCCCCTCCACTGATTCAAGAAGGGCAGTTGTCAGTTTCTGGCGAAAGAATGTGCACAAATACTGGTTAAACTGCTTAGAAGACTAAGCCTGCCCAGAAAAAGTGTGGTTAGGTAAACTCACCGCCTCAACATGACCCAAATGACTCAAATGGGTTGACTGGGCTGTAAAATCTCAAATCAATCAGTCTGGCGAAAGAATGTACAGGAGTACTGGTTAACCATTTAGAGGACTAAGCCAGCCCAGGAAAAGTATAGCTAGGTAAATTGACCAGCTCAACATGACCTTAATAGTGTTGACTGGGCTATAAACCCATCCGCTATTTCTCAGACTTTCCTCCTCTAGCTCTTCTATTTTCTGCATTTTTCTGGGAGACAAACCTCTCAAAATGATGCAAAATGACCCACAAGGGTTGACATGTCATTAAATAAGAAATGAAACTGAAGGGAATTGTCTGCTAGGCAAAAAATCACAATGTGGTCAGCTGCGGTTGTGATTGGCTCTTTAGCACTTAGCATGCTTGATAAAAATTTCAGCAGATGACATTTTGAAGTATTATTCTTATTTTTTTCCAGAAAAAAAAAAGGCTTTGACATTTCATGCAAATTGTCTCCTCAGGAGGAGACAATTTGCATGAAATGTCAAAGCCTATTTTCTGGAAAAAATAAGAAAAAATATCTCCAGTCTGTCATCTGTTAAGTAATATAGTAGTCCAGAGAGTGGTCAAGGTAAAATAATTGAATTGAAGCGAATTGTCTGCAAGGCAAAAATTCAAAATGTATCATCTGCTGCGCCTTTATGATTGGCACTTTAACACTTAACACGCTATGGGCAGATTTAGCAGATTACAAACTGACGATATTTTTCTTATTTTTCCTAGCAAATAGGATCTGACACTTCAAGCAAATTGTCTACTGAGGAGACAATTTGCATGAATTGTCAAATCCTATTTTCTAGGAAAACTAAAAAACATATTCAGAATGTCATCTGCTTAACCCTTATCCTGCAGAATAAATTAAGATGCCACACCCACTTCTAATTTTCAGCCAATCAGATAACTTGATCCAGATTGTTGTTCTAAATTCACATACTTAATGGCAAACAGTGCAGATCCAGATCAGTTCTGAAGAAGCCAACTGATCTGGATCTACACTGTTTGCAAAGGCAGGGTATATCCGGTTTCAGCAGGACAAGGGTTAAAGTTTATCCAGCATTCAAATAGTGTTACTGGTTAATCTGTATGACTATCCTCACCAACATGAATATCTGTAGCATGATGTAAGTAGCACCTGGTGGTGCTTACCACCACTGATGGCAATCTCTCAATCTTACCATTGCTCAAGATAGGAGGGATTGTCACATAAATATTCTCTTCATTTCTCCACGAAAACATACGTTGTGGGTACTCATTAGAAGTGCCTCACCAAGGCACTTCTAATGAGTACCCACAATATATGTTTTTGTGGAGAAGTAAGAAAATATCAACACTTCTTTGGTGGGAAGAAAGTGCCTTATCATGAGTTAGGTATGATACTATCTAATTTACATGGCTGCCTATTCATATGTATTGTATCCATGATTTTTTTTTTTTTTTTTCACCATGAAAACCTTCTGGGTCCTAACCCTTTAAAGCATAATCACAACTGCAGCAGACAACATGTTTTGTTATGTTTTATTTTAAGGAGAAATTAAAGCTTGACATTTTATGTGAATTGTCTGCCTTGAGTGGTTAGCACTCCAGAGTTGGGATCTCAGTGTCTGAGTCCAGATCTCACTGGAGGCAGAATTCAGCTCATGACTCTAGGGCACTTCATTGCACAGAGTCTATCTTTATCATCTTCCATCATCTGGCATGACTTAAATAATGTTGAGAGGGACGTAAAACACCTAACCACCATGATTGTCATTGTCCACATCTTGTATCAGGCCATTTGTAAATCTTTGCAAAATGGAAAATAATGACTACAAATTCCCAAAGGCCTGAAGTTGAATGACAGAATTACCTCTCTGTGTTTTGAGAGGGTATGTGACATATTTAGAAATGTAAGGATTAACCCTTAAAATGCTAATCACAACTGCAGCAGGCAAGATTTTGCTGTATTATTTATTTATCTATATATTTTTCAGAGAAAATAAGGCTTGACATTTCATGTCAGTCATCTGCCTAGATTCAAATGAAATGCTAAGGTTTTAGTTTCACTGGAAAGTAATTAAAAAAAATAGCATGCTGCAATTTCACTTAGCACTTTAAGAGTTTAACCCTTGTCCTGCTGAATTAATTAAGAAGCCACTCCTGTTTCTAATTTTCAGCCAATCAGATTACTTGATCAAGGTTTTTGATATAGATTCACATACTGAATGGCAAACAGTGCAGATCCAGATCAGTTGACTTCTTCAGAAGCCAGTTATCTGGATCTACGCTGTTTGCAAAGGCAGGGTATATCCGGGTTCAGCAGGACTAGGGTTAAGAGTTTAATATGTTTTGTCATCATTCCCAAATGAGAAGCATTTGCATTGTGTCCTAACTCAGCCAGCAGAACAAAGAAATTTATCAATGAATATACATGTACAAGTATTGTTTCACAAAAAGCTTCGTCTACGGTAAGCGTATACCAAAGTCTTTGTGAAAGCTAATACTTGGTTATAATAATGTTGAGCAATTTTTGTGAAAGCTAATACTTGGTTATAATATTATGTTGAGCAGTCTGTTGAAAATCCATGACCTTTCATAATGTACTTCCATAAGAATGGTGAACTCTAAGATTATCTACACCCATGGAATAGACAGGGTAACAGATGTTGACTGTATCAGTGTAAGAGTGCCTAATGCATGACTGCGATGTGACTGTATCAGTGTAAGAGTGGCTAATGCATGACTGCGATGAACAGACTAGACCCTGATCTTTGCACCATCCAAACGCACTGATTGAGGTCTATGCACAAAAAGATTCTCTGGTATACAATTCTTAGCTCCAGGGAAACAGCAAGATATGTTTTCATGGAGAAATAAGAAAACTATCATGTGAATACCCCCTTTTATCTGGAGCTATGGATCTTAAACAAAAAGTTCAGCTTAGCTGGATAAAATTTTCAGCAGACAGCAGCTTGAAATATTTTTGGCCTGGTTTTTAAAAAAAATTCTCCTTTAAAATAGCGATGTCTGGGCGGGTGGGCGTCTGACGTTGGGCATCGTCCCAGGTTAACCTTTTGGTTAACCTTTTTTTCAGAGTTATATATATGTTACCTTTACTCTTTTGTGGATTGCTTTCATATTTGGTAGGGATGAAGAGGAGGACCAGTAGGTGTTTCACGTGCAAGAGACAAATCTCACTTTCTTCGTTATGTAAAAACCTGGGCCCAGTTGTTCAAAGCTAACGACGTCGTTAGTTAACGATTCGTTAAAATTTAAATCGAGTGGTACACAAATATGCTGAAATTTTTTGCTGAAAAAATGTGAGTAGCTTTTGCAGTGCAAAAGCTACTCACATTTTTTCAGCAAAAAATATCAGAATATTGTATATTGAATCTGCTAAAACAGTTAACGAAATGACCCTTAACGAGCTTGTTAAGCTAACGACGCTTTGAACAACTGGGCCCAGGTCATAATGCTGTTTTATAGGCTTTATTCTTGCTTTTATTTTTCCGAGGACGCAGGATTTAACATTTCATGCAAATTCCACGGAGATAATTTGCATGAAATGTCAAATCCTGTTTACTCGGAAAAATTAGAAAAATATCATCAGTTTGTTGTCTGCTTAATTTGCCCAGAGAGTGGTAAAGGTTAATGGTAAGGTTGTTGGCTGTTCATTCTGTTTTCTACCCTATTTATGATTTAAATATTGAGCAGGGTGTTTGTGAACAGAGATAAATAGGTGTATTTTTAAGCAATCTTTCTGTGCTTGAGACTGTTAAGTCTCAGCTTAGGAAAAGTCAGGGGAAAATCTGTTAAATATAAAGTGACTGCATCAGATAGTGAATCGACTTGTAAATATTTACCTGGCTGTTACATAGTGAAGTCAGTCTAGGTACACAGGTAGTTTCGTTTAGATGTGGACATTGTCAGGTTAATTGTGCAAGTGTCTTAATGGGGTTGATACCGTACATGTTGCCGCTTGTAAACCTAAAGGAGTTTTAACCGTGACTTCATTTCAAGAATAATAGATCGTGAGCAGGCATGGATTTTGGAGTTTACACATTCTTCAGTGGTTAGGTAGCTGAACTATTGTTGATTGTTAGTGTTTAAACATAATATCAAAAAGTTCATTGTCAGTTGTGTGGTAATATTAGTGGCTATGAAGTCAGATGATTTTACACAGGATTTTGTGGGAATTCATGATGGATTTATTACAACTTAGGGGATCTATAAAAAATATATGATGTTGGATTGAGAAATTTTGACAGTGTGATAATAAATCTGGTGTAGGGAACAGCCATCATAGCTTGAGATAAGAAGGGGTATCAACAGAATATTTTCCTTATTTCTCCACAAAAATATATGTTGTGGATACTCATTAGAAGCGCCTTGGCAAGGCGCTTCTAATGAGTACCCACAACATATGTTTTCATGGAGAAATAAGAAAAATATCAGTACTTTTGGACTGACAAAAATGGCTTATCTGGAGGTATGGCCATAGATAATGTTTATTATGTTTGATTTCATGGCATTATTGATAAAACTTGTACAGCTTATCTTGGCTTTGTATGTCTATCCTATGATAGAAAAGAAAATTTACTTTGATAGAAAAGAAAATTTACGTCTCGGAAGTGAAAGTTTTTTGATTGGATTTATTTTGTGTTTCCGAAATGTCATTGTTGGGCAGTTTCGTGAATGGCAGAATAGAGAAGATACTGGCAAGCTTAAGCCTTCTTTGCTGTTCATTCTTGAAATTCTTGCAGTCCAAAAAATATTAAACAAAGAGGGTTACCAAAGAATAAAAACTCTGGCTAGACTGTGTGACTGTGTGAAAAAAGTGGGAGAGCTGACCTGTGTCATCATGGCCAATGTCTTAGCTCTAGATAAGAGAAGAATGCAGATAAATATTTTATTGTTTTTTCCTGTATTTCCATGAAAACATATGTTACTCATTGGAAGTGCCTTGCTGCTGTGCTTCTAATAAGTGTTTATACTCACAACATATATTTTTATGGATAAATAAGAAAATATGAATGCTTTTTAGTTGGGGAAAGGTGGTGGAGGGGGTGGGGGGAAGAGAAACCAATAAAGAATACCCCCTAAAAACTCTCAGTATGATTTGGAACATTTTAAAGGGAAGTAAAACACCTAACTGTATATATTGAGACACCATTTCTCGTTAACATACCTAGAGGACTTGTTGAAGAATAGTATTTGGTGATAGTTCTGGGATAATTTTCACCAAATTCTCTGCAAAAACATATGTTGTGGTACTCATTAGAAGTGCCTCATTGAGGCACTTCTAATGAGTACCCACAACATATGTTTCTATGGAGAAATAAGAATAATTATCCCAGAATTACCACTGAATACTCCTCTTTAATAACTCCTCCGATTTCCTTAATTGTCAACAAGTTGGTTTTGCTACCTGTTGATGTGTCGAAAAAGCAAATTATGTAGACCACAGTCAGATGCCGCATTCTGCAGCGTTTTATTGTGTGTGTGTGTGGGGGGGGGGGGGGGGTGTACACTGTTTACCCAGGACTATTTTGTTGGAATATTAGGAGTAAATAAGGTAACAGTTAAAACACAAATCAAGATTAGAGCAGATGTTACCATGCATAGTAAAGTACATTTCCCTAGGTTATGCTTGAAGAAACCTATTAATATTTTTCTTATTTCTCCACAAAAACATATGTTGTGGGTACCAAATAGAAGTGCCTCAGTGAGGCGCTTCTAATGAGTACCCACAACATATGTTTTTATTGAGAAATAAGAAATATACGGATACTTTTCGGTTAGAAAGAGTGCCTAATCTGGAGCTTCGTTCATTGGTCTATTTCAAATGTATTTGTTAAGTAAATTGTAGTGACAGACTCGTACTACGTACTAATAACGTCATGGTTATAATTAAGTGGGTTAGTTGATTTAATGACATTTGTGGCTGACGATTTCTAAAATGGATATCATATTTGCCTAATATGAACAAAAGCGGATATAAAAAACGCTGTTTAAACAGAGTGGTTTTGTCAGACAGGATTTTAAAAAGTTGTTACAACTGGATTATTTTTTTAAAGATCTGCACTTGGAGAGGAACGGAATAAAGTAATGGTTTAATTATTAAATGGAATAAAAAAAATGTGACAAATGATCTTTATTTTCTTGAAACAAAAGATTGTAGATAAAGTTGTTAATGTGTTTTAAAAGGTGATTAGCTCTGGTACGTATTAATTAACATAACATAATGGGGTGATGTGGTGCAACTGGATTGATAAATTTCTTTAAGAGAAAGAAAAGGAGAAAAAATGCATGAGTGATTAATGATGATGGATTAACATGTGGGGCTGGTCAGGAAACCCTCATCCATTCAACAGACCCTTACCGGCTGTCACTGGGAGGAGCTGGTTTCCCAAAAGTAATAATGAGGCACATCATTTATATGGGTAAGAAAAGTTGTGATGCATCTTTGGACATGTGCACCTAAAAAAGACTGGGTCTACACTCTCTGATCAGTCTTCCTTGGTTGCACTGTGGATAGACAAGGATCTTAGGTTCCTTCAGACTTCCACTGTCTCTATATTAACCTTTGTCCTGCTGAATAAATTAAGCTGCCACACCCACTTCTTATTTTCTGCCAATCAGATTACTTGATCCTGATTGTTGATACATATTTGCATACTTTATGACAAACAGTGGCAGATCCAGATCAGTTGGCCAGAACTGCAATGATCTGGATCTACACTGTTTGCAAAAGGGTATATCTGGGTTCAGCAGGACAAGGGTTAAATAACGTTGAAAGGAACTTAAAACACCAAATTGTCATTCTCTCCCTTCCGCTGATTCAAGAAGGGCAGTTGTCAGTTTCTGGCGAAAGAATGTGCACAATACTGGTTAACGGCTTAGAGGACTAAGCTGCCAGTAAACGTGTGGTTAGGTAAACTGACCGCGCTCGACATGACCCCATTGGGTTGACTGGGCCGTAAAACCTCAACACAACAAACAAAACACCAAATTGTCATAATAGGCTTCTTCCTGTGGAAAGTAGACTTTGATCAGACATTTAGGATGTGCAGGCTGGTTCGGGTCTTCACTCTGTGCAGCACATGTCTAATGGTTACTAGAATTCCCAATATTTGACCTTTTTAATGCACTTTCAAAATCATTGGAAAAAAATTGTAAAAAAAAAAAAAAAAAAAATATATATATATATATATATATTATATATATTATATATATATATATATATATATATATATATATATATATATATATATATATATATATATATATATACACACCAAATAAGGGCCAGCACTAGTGACTTTAAAGGAAGATCAGCAGAGGGACTCATGAAAGATCAGCTGTTGTATGTTAAATATTGTTACCCTCTTTAACTCTTAGCACTCTGGGTAAAATTTTCAATGGTGACAATTTGCATGAAATTGTCAAATTCTGTTTTCTGGGGAAAAATAAGAGAAATGTCAGTTTGTCATCTGCTGAATTAGCAGATAGTGTGGTAAAGGTTAAATCAAGTCTTACTGACTTACTTGTACTTACAGAGGACTTATTGAGAAAATTATTTAATGATGCCTTTGCAATATTTTCTTCCGATTTTTGTAAAAGCATATGTTGCTGGTTCTCATTTGAATTCCCCAATTTGCTAAGGCAGTTTGAATGAATACCCACAATATATACTTTGATAATGTAGACAAAGTACACAAGCTTCATTCTGAAACCTATGAAATTATCTGGGTATGTGTGGTAATTGAGTTGAATATGGTATTTAATGGTACCAGTGTCTGTGATGGGGTAGACTATTATCTGACTTTATTTATAATGTTATTAACCCTAGTCCTGCTGAACCCGGATATTCCCTGCTTTTGCAAAGAGTGTAGATCCAGATCAGTTGGCTTCTTCAGAAGCCAACTGATCTGGATCTGCACTGTTTGCCATTAAGTATGTGAATCTATATCAACAACCTTGATCAAGTAATCTGATTGGCTGAAAATTAGAAATGGGTGTGGCTTAATATTTTATTCAGCAGGACAAGGGTTAAGTAAAATTGGTATGATGTAAATTTTCATTGCTGTTATTATGTTTGGTTTAACATTCTGTAAATGTCACTTTTCCAGTTTTCAAGGTCTACGGTGCACACAGATATTTATCAGATCTCTATGTAAGGTGCATTCTTATGCTCCCACCTTAAAAACGCATTGTGGGGATTTCAGGGGCCTATCATGTTTGTGTATAGGCAAAATGTACATCCTGTTCATGTATACATGCGTTAGTGGGTTTGAGTTTAATGTTTGTCCAAAACAAAAATTACCGTATTTAGCCCAAGTATTACCAGCACAGTGGCTCAGTGGTAGAGCATCCCCTTTGTGATCGGGAGGTTGTGGGTTCATCCCCAGCCGGGTCATACCAAAGACTTTAAAAATGGTACTAGCTGCTCTTTTGCTTGGCAGCATTAAGAAAGTAGAGCTAGAACTGGTCAGCTCAATGTCAGTATAATGTGACTGCGTGGAATATCATGTCAAAGTGTCTGGGGCGTGATATTTCAGTGAGGCAGCACTCTAAAAGTGAGCATTGAGCTCCCTGCCACATCCAGACACCATCGCTATATGACTGAAAGATTGTTGAAAGCGGTGTTAAGCCCAAATCAAACAAACAAATTAGCCCAAGTATTGGAACAGACAGACCCAGATCAGATGCCGCATTCTTTGGCATCTGATCTTGGTCTATGTTGTTTGCTCTATTAAGACAAGTACACAGTAACTGTTGTCAATTTTTAGGACACTGATGGTTATCATGATAATTCAGATACTATAGTTACCCTTAGTATTACGACGCCATATCTACTTACAATATTTGTTCTAAAATATGAAAGAGTCAATTCTACTACCTGTTGATGTGTCTTCAATATTGCTGGATGAGTGGTAGACTGGCTCCAGTCTCCAGTGACTGAATATTTCTTCCATAATCCTGTTTGATAATCCACTAAAATAAAACAAAATAATATCATGACTATAAAGTCTGGTCACTTAAGTGACCAGCCTTTATAGTCATGATATTTGTTTATGTTTAGGTTTTATGGCCCAGTCAATCCAATGGGGTCATGTAAAACATAGTCAGTAAGCGGTTAACCAGTATTGTGCACATTCTTAACTGCCCTTCTTGAATCAGCGGAAGGGAGAGAATATATTTCATGATCAAATCTCCTCAAAAGAATGTTGCTGACCCGGCAGGGGATGAATCACAACCTCCTGATCACCACGGATGCGCACCCAGCTAAGCGACTATGATGAGGCCAGCACACTCTATGGAACTCTCTAGTGACCAGGCTTTATAGTCATGATGTTACTTTGGCTTTTTTTTAGTGGATTGTTAAACAGATTGTATGAAAAAAATATTTAGTTACTGTAGACCGAAGGCAGTCTAGGTGAGCGGCAATCTGTGTAGATCCCCATCACTAAAGCGTGGGGATGAAAAGTCAAAATGTCATCTACAGCAGTTTTGATTGGCACTTTAAGGGTTGACAAACCTCAGTAATGAAAGAGATTTGTTTTTCATTTTCTCTTTCATGTTATAGTTTGAAGCCATTCAATATTTAATATTCATTAAAAGGGCCAAGCAATTTGCTTTGAGATGAAACTGTAATCTGTTTCTGTTTGGGTCACAACAAGTAAAAAGGAGCCATATTCTACAGATACATGAAAAGTAAAGGCCAACTCAAGATAAGGGGCTTCTTTTGCAGGTGACATTTTAAAATCATTTTATTTTATTTTCCAGAAAAAAAAAGCTTGACATTTCATTCTAATCACCTCAGTGTATCTATGAAAGGTGATTTTAAAATATTTTTTGATAATACTAAACTGAATAGGTTAAATGTAAACCCTTAAAGTGCTATAATCTCAACAGCAACAGACGACACTTTGATTTGTTTTGGTATTTTGAAAATAAAGCTTGACATTACATATGAATTGTCTGCCCTAGGCAGACGACACATGAAATGCCAAATCTTATTTTCTCCATAGGTCTAGATAAGAGTGGGTATCTGGTAAATATTTATCTTATTTCTCGAAGAAAAGGTATGTTGTTGGTACTCATTAGAAGCACCTCGCTGAGGTGCTTCTAATGAGTACCCACAACATGTTTTCGTTGAGAAAAAAAGAAAAATATAGATACTTTTTGGTTGGAAAAAGTGCCATATCTAAAGCTATGTAAATTCTCTGAAAAATAATATTTAAAAAAAAGAAATTAGAATGTTGTCTGCTACAATCGTAGTTAACACAACAAGCAAGGGTGTATGATTTTGTACTGTGATTTTTACCCGAAATATTTGGACACATTCATTCCGGAGAGTTCTTTGAACACCACCATTTAACTACTTTGGATGATGTATCTAAATTTGACTGAATAGCAAACAGATTAAATCCAGATCAGGCTCCTTTTAGGATCAGGGTCTACACTCTCTATGTCCAGATATTAGGGTAAGAATATTTTAGTACGAACTGCACAAAACATCAGAAAATGTTTTTTTTCGGACATATGAACCCAGTGAAGACATATCAGCCTGCACATCAGGGCAGTCTGATCAGCATCTTTGTTGCCCACATGAAAAAACTTTGCATCCTTGGCTATCCAAAATGTGCCCAGTGAAGATTCTGATCAGACTGCGCGAATGCGCAGGCTGATCTGAATCTTCGCCGGGTACACATGTCCAAAGGTAGGTCTTCTGATGTTTTGGCTCATATTATAAAATAAGAGGATATGGCATATCTGTTTTTAATTTTACATGATTTCAGCATTAACTTTTTTGGCTGGCAATTTTTAATGTCTTGTTTTTCTATTATCCCTGAACAGATCTCCTGTGTTGGGTGGATTATCAACTCCTTAAATGCCAAGCAAAACTTGGAGCAGAAGACATTTCGATTATTTTTTTTATATTTTTCATTGAAAAAAGTCTTGATATTTCATGTGAATCATCTGCTCAGCAGATGATTCACATGAAATGTCAAGACATTTGTTTTGAAAGATGAAAAAAAAAAAAAAAAAAATAAGTAAATAAAAGTGTAGTCTTCTGCTGTTGTATTGCATTCTGAATGCAAATGTGTGGAACCAAGCTGTTTAACTTGGTATAAATCTCTTTGGTACTCATTTAGGCCCTGTTTACTGGATAAAAGTAATGTATCATCTGGAGACTGCTCTTGTAGAAAAGACTCTTTGGTACCATATTTGAATCTCATCTCAAATAATAATGTGATAAATGTCCTAAAATTTTGTACAACACATACATGCCATTTGATTTGATGAAATTCTGTGAGATTTTTATGAAAATCACTTTCAAGCTTACATAAGTAAATTAAAAGCCATTATTTTAATGAATTAAGCTTGGGATAGCCATGCTAATGTGTGATTTATTTCTAGTTCTCCAAAAAATACGTTATTAAATCATAATGGTATGAAAATTCTGTGAGATTTGAAAATCTTATTGGAAGCAGGGTCCAGAAGGGCCAAAATTCTGTGAGATTTTGTCTCACAGTGTGAAGTATGGCATGTATGACAACAACACTTCTGAAAAAATGGCATATGCAAACAGGGCAGACTCCGAACAGACTGCTGAAGGAGTATTCTGTAATGTGTTAAGAAACAACTGCACATGAAGCATGTATGACAACAACACTTCTGAAAAAATGGCATATGCAAACAGGGCAGACTCCGAACAGACTGCTGAAGGAGTATTCTGTAATGTGTTAAGAAACAACTGCACAGGAAGCAAAATTTAGGCCAAAAACGTATGGAATAAAGTGTTTGAAAATTTAGGACATTTACCATTACTCTGAAACGAAAGAATTTGCCCCTCCCTGAAGCAAATTCTTTCCTTTAATTAACTGTACTATGAGAAGGGAGGTGTAAGCATCCAGGTTGGTGAGTGGTTAGCACTCCCTACGAATAAGATTACAAGGTCTTGGGTTCGAATCACATTTAGGGTATTGAATGCATGATGGTATGGAGCTATAAGGCACAGAGGCTTTCATTATCACCCATTCATCATTGTCTCATATGATTTAAATAATGTTTAAAGGGGTACAAAACACAAAGTTTCATCATTATCTGAGAAGTAGGCAAATGCTTTCTGGTCAAAGCATTTTCTTCCTTGGAGATAAAGCAATTCACCTTAAGGTAAAACAAGTTACTAGACTTGATTTAGTCATTAAAAGGTCATAAGACGACATCTAGATCTTGTCTGTTCCTGTTAACAGTTTAATATTTAACCCATTCATATAGTTTATGAACTTACTATTCAACTGGTCATGTAATCTTGCACAGGATCTCATAATACCAAGTCTACATTAAATCAAATATGCCCTGAATAAATAAAATAGTCATAGCTCCAAATGAGGCTTTTTTTCAGTCAAAAATGATTGCTGATTCTGTTATTTCTTCACAAAAAAATATGTTGTGGGTACTCATTAGAAGCGCCTCGGTGAGGCGCTTCTAATGAGCACACGCAACATATGTTTTTGAGGAGAAATAAGAAAAATGTTTTCTTGGATATCCTCCCTTTAATCTGGAGGTGTGAGTTAATTCAGAACAATAATGGGACACCAAAGTAGATGGGACAGCCAAATTTTACTATGTAGGAAAATGCAGTAACTAATTTTGTGAAGAGGGTAACTAAATTTTATTGCCTCATTTTTACCTAGGAAAATGCAGTAACCAGTTTTGTGTTGAGAGGTTATTTAAATTTTATTGCCTCACTTAACAAAACCAGTTGTAACTTCCTTTGCTAGCTTACCGTATTTACCCCAGAGTTGCCACTGTCAGGAAAAAAAGTCTGGAAAAAATGAAAATTTTTCCAGGTCAGGGAAAAGTTGGGGAAGTTTGGTTTGAGTCAGGGAAATTGGCAAAAATTGGAAAAAGGCAGGGCAAAGTCAGGGAATTTCAAAATTTTGTCAAAACTGAGATGTCTGTGGCAGTCTTCTTAATTTTCAGAAACTGATAAATTTACAGAATCATTTTCATTGTTTGTTAAATAATATTTAAATTCTTGGAATTTTTTTGTGTCCCAGATTGTTTGACAAGAATGCTATACTTTAAATTTCAAGCTGTGTTTGAAAAGACTGAAGAGAGTGAAAGTTGTTCAGTAATTAATGAAATAAAAGTGCTGTCTTGGAAGATTTGGTGGCTGAGAATGGCTGTTGAAAAAGTCTGGAAAATAGTGAAAAGTCAGTGAAAAGTCATGGAAGTCAGGGAATTTTGAAATAGAAAATGAGTGGCAACCCTAAATTTATAACACTAAGTATTCAGACAGAGGGGCCTGAGCAAGCAGTGTAAACCCATATCAGATTGTTCCTTGTATTTTGATAAGGATCTGCACTGTTTGCCAATCCATCAGTACTTTTTAGACAAAATCAAGCAGTTTAGTGGGCTTCTGGGAACTTTAGGATAAGTAAAGTAAAAAGTTAGGGTGTCTGTATATTTAGAGTCTGGACACCTTAACTCCTTGTCAAGCTGAATAAATTAAGATGCCATGCCCACTTCTAATTTTCAGCCAATCGGATTAATTGGTCCAGGTTGTCGATACAAATTCACATTTTAAATGACAAACAGTGCAGATCCAGATCAGTTGGCTTTTAGACACATCAACCGGTAGTGAAATAGACTTGTTCAGATTTTAGCACAAATGATAAGGATTTCAGGTGTCCCAATATTTAGGGAAAATATGTAACGCTCTTAGTGGCAGCCAGTGTAGAGCACCTACTCAAACTGCTCCTGCTCTGCTTGTATTTAGGGTAAATACATTATAAACCACAACCTCTTTATAACTCTATTGCTGGGATCCAAAGCGAAAACCATGTGTTAGCTAAGCAACCATGTTGTATCCAAACAAAAAAATGTATAGATTATATAGAAAAATTGCCATAGATGGTCTTTTTCTATATGTATAGCTTACATGTATCAAAAAAAATGTATAGATTATATAGAAAAATGATCATAAATGATCATTTTTCTATATGTATAGCTTACATATATCCAAACAAAAATGTATAGATTATATAAAAAATGACCATAAATGGTCATTTTTCTATATTATCTATACAGTTTTGTTTATATACACACTTCTGGGACCCTTTAAACTAGCATTTATCAGAAACCCTCATACAATGAACCAGTTGTTGTAAGGAGGTTTCAGTGTACTGTCTAAATTGATTGGGAGTATTTTACAAGTATCAGTTATTGACATTGTCTGATCTGAAGGAAAATCTTTGTTCTAGGTTTGCCCTTTTAAATCACTGTTCAGACTGTTTATTGCAGAATCACTGCCACAATCTCAAACTGTCACAATCTTCAACCTTTTATGGCACTATCTGGGGAAAATGAACAGTCGACAAATTGGTATTTCTCTTATGTTTCCCCAGAAAACATTTTCAGGGTTCATGTGAATTGTCCTGAACCCAAAGTTTGATCAAAGGATAAAATTGTTTTATGCATTACAAGAGGTTATAATATGAATGCTTTTCTCTGAAAAATGATAATAATACAGTCTACTCATGTTATCTCGAACTCACTTATCTCAATAACCGCTTATCTCGAAGTGAAAATCTGGTCCCTGTTTTAACACAGAGATCTACCAACAGGCAACAAAATATTGTGGAAAAGAGGAGAAATTGCTCCTTAGGAGCAATTTCTCCTCTTTTCCACAATATATTCAATATATCTAACTTATGAGGTCAAATAACATATTCATTCTGTTAAAGGTGGTTGTTCGATTAATTGTTTTCCTCAGTTCCGCAAATCTGTTATGTCGAAGTACGGATATCTCGAAGTGTTTCATAGAGTCCCTTGGAGTTCGAGATAATGAGAGTCGACTGTATATTATTAATAAAAATAGTACTGAAAAAATGCTGTCTGCTACAGTTCAGCTCTTCATAACAAAGTAATTTTACCTTGGCAAATACTGTGTTGGGGTCTTCTTTCCCAGAGAGCCATTGCTTATGTTGTGGTACCACTTCTGCATCTCTCTGCATTGTATTTACCCTAAATATTGGGACCCTTAAAATTCTTACCATACTTGTCCTAAAATTTGAACAAGTCTGTTTCACTTCCAGCTGATGGTTCTTAAATTTGCTGGATGAGTGGCCAGCAAGGTAAAGACCCTGATTAGACACCTCTTTCAGCAACATCTGATCTGGCTCTACACTCATTGCTCAGCGTATCATCCCAGTACTTTGGATAAATATGGCAGTTTACAGATTGTTTTTCATTTGTTTCTGAGTTAGAAGTGACAGCGTGTAATTGTATTACAGACTGGTCTGAGAATTCTCTGGTATAGGATTATCATAGCAGTTGGCTTTGTCGTCTCCAGGGACCTCATCTCTGAAGTAATTAATTCTATCACTGATTCAATCACTGCAGAGTCAGAAGAACCAACATTATCAGTATGTGCAAACAGCGAAGACCCTGACCAGACTGTGCTGACGCACAGTCTGGTCAGGGTCTTTGCTGTTTGCCTCCTGATTCTTTGGACCTTACAGAATTATATAGCACACAGTGAGGGCCCTGTTCAGATTGCATGGGTATTTAAAGTGTCCTTCGTCTCACACTTTGCATTAATGAGATAATATTTTTTTTCTCAAGTCATGGTGTAAAATTTTGCACTCTCGCAGCCAATTCAGCAGACGACAAACTGGTGATATTTTATCTCATTCTTCACAGAAAACAGGGTTTGGAATTTCATGCAGATTGTTTCCGATGGAGACAGTTTGCATGAAATTCCAAACCGTTTTCTGGAAAAAAATATGAAAAAAAATATTTCAGAAGTGCGTCTGCTGAAATTTTTACCCAGCATGCCAAGCGGTAAATGAGTTTCACTTTCCCACAGTAGGAAGTGGTTGCTTCTGGAAGACTTAATAAGGTAATGCTTGTGTTTAATTTCCATAAATGATGCTACAGGCAAATTGGAAGCCGAGAATATTAATATTTTATATGATGTGTTAATAGGGCCGACTCTTTAATTTTTTTTTATCTGCCTGCATGGAATTGTGACACTTACAAATCACTTTGTTGGTTGTCTGAGGTTAGGAAAGGGTTACCTCTGTCTTGTGAATTTTTTATTGCCATGGTAAATAGATCGTTTTCGGTGAAAAGTTGACATAATTTGAAGACTGTATTATATATGTAGTTGGTTTTGGAGCATCTTAATAAGTTCTGGCGAAAGTATGTGCACAAATACTGGTTAACCGCTTATAGAAGACTATTAAAGCTTGCCCAAGAAAAGTGTAGTTAGGTAAACTGACCAGCTTGACATGAACTTAACACTGTTGACTGGGCCGTTAAACTTCAAACCAATCAACAAAAGCATCTTAATAAGTTAACATGAATAAGTTCACAAAACCAAAAAGGAGTGACACAAAATCTTGTTTAACCCTTTGTAGTCGGAAAACCCCTAAAAGGGTAACTGACAAACAGTGCAGACCGAAATCAGATGCCGCCGAATGCAGCGTCTGATCAGGGTCTCCACTGTTTGCAAATAGTTCAACCATTTTTCCCTCAAATGTCAAGCCTTATTTTCTCTGAAAAATGAAAAAAAAAAAAAAAAATCTGTTGCAGTTATGTTTGGCACTCAAATTAAGGTTAACCCTAGTCCTGCTGAACCCGGATATGTCCTGCCTTTGCAAACAGTGTAGATCCAGATCAGTTGGCTTCTGAAGTTCACCGGCCTTGGTGACTCAGTTGGCTGCGCCGTCCGACTGGAGACCAGGAGGACGCGGGTTCAGCCCCCGCTGAGGTCGGCAACATTTTTTCATGTAGAGTCATCATGAAATATTTTCTACGGTCATTCTCTCCCGTTTGCTGATTCAAGAAGGGCAGTTGTCAGTTTCTGGCGAAAGAATGTGCACGATACTGGTTAACCGCTTAGAGGACAAAGCCTGCCAGGTAAACGTGTGGTTAGGTAAACTGACCGAGCTCGACATAACCCCATTGGGATGACTGGGCCGTAAAACCTCAACACAAACAAACAAACTGATCTGGATGTGCACTTTTTGCCATTAAGTATGTGAATTTATAGCAACAATCTGGATCAAGTAATCTGATTGGCTGAAAATTAGAATGGGCATGGCATCTTAATTTATTCAGCAGGACAAGGGTTAAGACATATATTAGCTGAGGTAACACTATATCAGATTGTATGATGAGTACATGGAGAAGTTAAACCTTAACTTTTACCACTCTCTGGGCTAATTCAGCAGACACAAATTGATGAGATTTATCTTACTTTTCCCAGAAAACAGGATTTGACATTACATGCAGATTGTCTCATTATTGTCTGGGAAAAATAAGGGGAAATAAATGTGGTTGCTGTAGCTGTAGCGGGGTAAAGGTTAAGAGGATTGTCATGAATACTCTTCTGACATGTTGACATTTAATTTAGAAGATTTCTTCCGATTTTATAGTTTCTGTCATTGTATCGATTGAGTGGGAAAATTGTCTGATTATTCTTACTAATCTCTAGCTATTGATTCAGTGTCCAATGGCTCAGAAACTACTGGCAGAATTCTATTGTGCTTCAATTACTAGGCAGTTCAATAAAGAAATTAATTACCCCATCCATCAGGGGGAAAGGCGGGCTCTGGACTAAAGCAATATTCAAAACATAAGTTTTTGTACTTTTGCACAAAAATCTATTCTTGTTAGAACTGCCTCAGCAGTACTGTTGTAATGACTACCCACAACATATGCTTTTCATGAACTGTTTAGAATCCACCCTGCTTAAAAACTACAGGGACAAAAAAGACCACGAAAACATCTCAGGGACATAAAAATTTTCATGGAAATTTAAGGTTATCTAGCACTCCAGGAAAGAGAACAGTTCAGTAGTAATGGATGGTGTCAAATAACTGGTTTTAATGACAATGTTTGCTAAAACAGAACTTGAGTTGTGTCTGTTTAATTCCTGAAGTGTAGCAAAGAAAAGGTTTTAGAAATTAAATGGTGATAGGAAGATGACAGTCTGAGTTCAGTAGGATCATTCATTCTGTAAGTGTTTACAAGTCATGGTAGCTATAAAAAGGTAGTAGCAACACATTCTGATTTATGTACTGAGCAAACAGTGTAGGTCCTTAAAAGGAACAGTTTGATCAGGATATACACTCTTTGACACATTTCCTGTGTGCTCAAAATTTTTAAGAAGCATCACACGTGATTGTAATATCTGAATAATTTGGTTTAACCCTTCTCTTGCTAAACACGACATGCCCTGTCTTAGCAAACAGTATAGATCCAGATCAGTTGGCTTCTGACGAAGCCAACTGATCTGGATCTGCACTGTTTGTCATTTAATATGTGAATTTCTATCAAAAACCCGGATCAAGTGATCTGATTGTGAAAATTAGAAGTGGGCGTGGCATCTTAATTTATTCAGCATGACAAGGGTTAAATTACATCACTTAGCATAGGTGACTTGAAAGATCATGTGGCCATTTTACAAAGGAAGACAACTTTTGCAGACTGTAATATTCCTTGACATTTGAAACCTTTCAAAAAATGGGCTCTACCCAGGGGAAGCAAACATACCTTTGGGGTATATAGGAATGGCCTAGCTAGTGAGTACCGTATTCAACCTAATTACCGCACAGTGCACTTAAGGTTTTTCAAAATTAATGGGAAAAAACTTGTAGTAAAACATTGTATTCACCTTACTAAATGTACACTGTAAAAACAAGATCAGCAAATGACTTGTTTAATGGTGTTTATGCGATGGTTTGTGTTTTTTTCCCCTGATTTTCTTTATAAAAGCATATGTTGTGGGTACACAGTTGAATTGCATTGACCAGTCGATGCAATTCCAATGGATACCCACAACATATGCTTTTATAAAGAAGTAGACAAAAAAAAGTACGCTGGCAGTAATCTGAAGACTATAGAATTGCTTGATAAAACTCGAGAGCAACACAGTGCGCTCATAGGGGTATGTGCAGTTAAGGCCATTAAGGTAAATGTAAAATAATGTGCATTCTGTATGTTTACTGTTCTGAAGTATTCTTATAGATTAACATAGCATACTGAGCAAAAGTTTCAGCAGATGGCAATTTGGATTTTTTTTGTTTTTTTCTTATTTTTCCCAGAAACCAGGCTTTTGTATTTTAAGCATATTGTCTCTGTTGCAGACAATTGCATGAAATGTCAAATCCTGTCTGCTGAATTAGCCTGGAGAGTAGTAAAAGTTAAAATTAATCAGTTCTAAGGTAAATTCAGCTGTTGTTGATTTAGGTACCAAGATGGAAGTGTTCATATAGGAAGCCATTATAATCAAATTAATTCATCAAAGGGATTTGTTTTGGTTTGATTGACAGCTAAGTCAAGGGGTTAATTAAGAGGGTTAGGGTCCCAGACAGTGGCTATTTATAATGATACCATTATTAAGGAACCTAGAGAAGTTTTCTTTCCTCCATAATCACCGATATTTTTCATATATTTTTATGAAGATATCTGTTGTGTGTACTTGTCAGAATTGCCGTGATGAGGTGGTTCTATCGAGTGCTAACAACAGGTTTTCATGAAGAAATGAGAGAAGTATTGACTTGGATACTTCCTTGACTGGAGTGTTGGATAACATAACTCCAGATAAGGCATTTTTTTTTCAAACAAAAAGAATCAATATTTTTTCTTATTTCTGCATGAAAACATATGTTGTGAGTACTCATTACAAGCGCCTCTCTGAGGCACTTCTAATGAGTACCCACAACATATGGTTTCCTGGAGAACTAAGAAAAAAAATGTCTGGATAGCCTTCTTATCTGGAGCTATGGGAGACTGTGACTGGTTCATTGGTATATGATAACCTTGTGTTCCTTGATTGAAAACAGCTTCTGTTGAGATTGATTAACCTACTAAATAGTAGTATACCGATGATACTCTAAATACTGGGGCACCGTTACTCCTTATCAGACTTGACCTAAAATTTGCACAACATATTGCAAGCAGACAATTCACATGAAATGTCAAGTCATTTGTTTTTCTTGATTACAAAAAAAGAAAGAAAAATAATGTCTGCTACAAATTGTGCTTGGTGCTCTTACATTTCAGGCATATTGGCAAATTCAGCAGACAACAAATTGATGATATTTTCCTTATTGTTTCTAGAAAATACGACCTGACACTTTGTGCTAATTGTCTCCGCATGAAGTATCAGATCCTATTTTCTAGGAATAATAAGAAATAAAAAATCAAAATGTTGTCTGCTGAAATTTTTTACCCAGCATGCAAAGTGTTAATGGTTAACCCACTGTAGTCTTGAGACCCTTAAATGGGTAATTAGCAAACAGTGCAGACTCATATCAGATCATCATCATCATCGTCATCATCATCATCGGGTTTTCGATTAACTTGCAGGTCCAGGGGCAACATCCACATCAGTGGGCCCTCTTCCAGGTAGCTGGCTTGCTGCACGCATGGCAGATCTCAATCCAGATGCTGCAGAATACAGCATCTGATCAGGATCTCTAATGTTTGCAAACAGTTTAGCCATTTTTCTCCAGGAATATCTAAATTGCATAGTTGGACCTACCTAAAATTGAAACTGGGCTCTTCCAATATATATTGTGGGGGAGTCTATTCAGTCTACAATAGGTTAAAACAGAAGCTGGCACCTGATAGAGATATGCAAGTGTTCCTGTGAGAGAGATGATTGATGAAGTGATTAGAGTTAACTGGTTTTATTGCCACTACAACAATATTGTAATCCTTTTTAGTATCTTCAGCTCCAGATAACATGCTGGATGTTATGTACATTTTTCATTCTAAATCAGGGGATATCTTGGTAAATATTTTTTTCACCCTATTTTTCCATGAAAATATATTGTGGGTACTCATCAGAAACACCTAGGTCAGTGTGCTGTACACATATGCCTTTAACCCATTTAAGCTCACTGTCCCACATAAAAGGGACATTGGCAAACAGTGTAGACCCAGATCAGATGCTGCAGAATGCAGCATCTGATCAGGGTTTACACTGTTTACATTAAGTTCAGACATTTTTACAAAACGTGATAATAATAAAAACTAACCAGACACCCCTTATATAGGAGATGGACCTGTCCAAAGAGTTTAGGTTGAAGAGTCCACTAGGCAAGAGTGGGTTAAGAAATATTTCGCTGGGTACATTTCATACAGCTTAACCAGAGAACATGAAAATGATAGGTTTGTTTGACAGAAAGAATAGGTGAAACACTAGACTTTGAAATGTTATCAGATCCTGGGACATAAATTTTAGAACTGGAGTGATGGGTTTGTTCATCTTAGGAAGCTTGATGGATGTGTGACCTTCATAATGACAAATATAGACCCAGGTCAGTTTGATAGGCATGGTCTGATTGGGTACTTTGTTTGCAGGTTGATAAATGATGAATGTTCAGATTAGACTGCTTTGAGATGCAGGCTGATCTTAATATAGCAGATGATTCACATGAAATCATCATCACCTGATTTTTGATTAATGTGCAATCCACACCAGAGAGCCATCTTCCAGACAGCTGGCTTGCTGCATTGCATGCATGGCAGATCTCACACCAGATCTCCAGTTGTGTCTATCATGAAGGTCGATAGCCAAGTGCTTCCACTCCCTGCGATCCCTCTCTGTCAGCTGCTTCCATGTCATCTTGGGCCTAAGCTTTCCATCAACCTGTATGTCACAGGCTGACTTGACTATACTGTAGGAGGGTTCCATGTGTCCATGCCAGCGGAGCCTTCTCTCCTTCAGGATGAGGTCCAAGTCCTCAATGCCAAGCTGTGCAAGTAGCTTATTGGACCTGATGGTGATGATGTCTTAAGGCTTGACATTGCAGATCTGTCTGATCATTGCCCAGTCATTCCGCTGCTGTCCATTGGAGGTTTGGCTTTGTCATTGCACTCTGCACACAAGAGCTGTATACGCGGCCACGTGTCTGGAAAGAGAGATGGCGGGAAGAGAGAACTGGTAGTACTTCCTTGAACTTCTTCCAAGTGAATTTCACACCTATTGTGGTTGAAAGTTCACAGCCACTGGCTGCTGAGAGCATGTTTCCTGGTTAGCAAAACGAAGCTACCACCTCAAGCTTGTCAGGTCTAACTTGGACTTCCCTCTGTGGTCTGCCATCAAAAGGGAGTACAGTTCCCTGACACCTGTAATCAGGGTCCTCTGTCAAGCGCTTGAGCCTATGCATTTCTTGTGCACCCAGTGCTTGCAGCCATTGCTGAAGATACTGTTACTGCCCACTCCAGTGCAACAGATGGTGCATGTAAACTTGCCTGAACTCTGCAGGAGGTCCAGGCCCATACCACACATCATGATCTTTGTCTTTCCTGCATTTACTCTCAACCCTCTCCTCCATTGCTTCTTTCCAAGTCAAGAGCCTCCTGACACATTCCTTGAGTGATTAAGCGATGATAAAAAGGTCATTGGCATAGAGGTCCTCCTAGGGGATCTCAGAGCAAAACTCACATGATGAGGCTTCAGCAAGCACAATGATAAAGAGCACCGGGCTGAGTACTGAGACTTGGTGAACACTGACCTTCACTTCAAACTCTTCACTGTACCCCTCACCAACACGGACGTGGCTCAATGTATTGGCATACATCCCCTGGACCTGTCCCCCAATCCACTCCTCTGCACCAAGTTATCTCAGTACCCACCAAATGACCTTCCGAGGCACTCAGTCAGATGCCTTCTCCAGGTCTATGAAAGCCATGTAGAGTCACTTGTTGGCAGCTGGATACTTCTCATATCAAACCTTATTTTCTCTGAAAAAAAAAAAAATAATAATGATAATAAAATCCAGAATGTGGTTTGCTGGAGTTGTGATTTTCACTTTCTGGGTTAAGGTCCTTTTTATCTGTGGGGTGGGCTTGCCAGTTTGCATTATTGATCAAAATTATAGCTTCAGCAGTCACTAGCATGTAATATGTGAATGTTTGCTGTTTAGATCTATCACAATTTTATTGGAAAACCACCAAGTTTGTTTGCCATCATCATCATAATTGCTCGTCATTGTTGTCATCATCATCATCCTCAGCTTTAGACTGTTAGGTGCTTCATTCCTCAGAGCCTTAATTATCACCCTTCCTTTATCTCTATATGACTTTAATAATGTTGAAAGGGATGTAAAACACCACCACCATAATCATCATCATCATCATCATCATCATCATCATCACTATTGTCTGTGCCTGCCAGCTTTCATTTCCATTCAGGTGTTCATGACATAGATTTGTGTTATAAATTTATTCAACTATTAGGATAAGTGGTAAGGTGATAAGGTGTCTTAATGCTAGGGTAATATGGAACCGTATTTACCCTAAATACTACTGCCGGTTGATGTGTCTGAAAGACAGCTGAATGTGTGGCAAACAGTTAAGGTCCTGATCAGATGCCTGTCAGAATGCAGCATCTGATCAGGGTCTACACTGTTTGCTCATGCCTGTCTGTGTCATTATACTTGTGGTTATTACAGAAAGTGATATTCCTAGTCTTGGATGAAAACTTGTTTACTTATTCTTTCTGCAAGTCCCATGTGCAGCCTATTATGGTTGCTATCTTTTAGACATCCAATAGCCAGGTTATGAAAGCTTGTTTATTTTGTATGCTTTATTTACCCCAAATATTCAGACACATTAACTCCTAACCATATTTTTCCTGCAATATAAACAAGTCCATTTTACTACATGATTGTTGGTGTCTAGAAAATCCCTGGATGAGTGGCAAACAGTGTAGACCCAGATCAGATGCTGCATTCTGCAGCATCTGATCTGGGTCTACACTGTTTGCTCAGGCCTGACTGTCCCAATACATGGGATGAATATGGTAACTGCTGTCATTGGGGTGATAAATGCTGCCATTCACTGAGGAATATATTCATTTGTATGTCTGGTGTCTTAAATTGTGTCTGAATCTCTGTATTGTCTTTTGCATAATTTATTATACATAAGTCTGGATAAAGGGCCTATTCTGAAGATAATTATGTTATTTTTGCATCAGTCATATTTTGTCCTTCCTCAGTAATGATTCCAGCCCAGTTCCAGATATGGCACTTATTCAGCTGAAAACTGCTGATCTGATTCTGCTACCTCTACAAAAAGATAAGTTGTGGGTAAGCATTAGAAATGCCTCATTTAGGTGCTCCTATTGAGTGCCCACAAAATATGTTTTTATGGAGAAATGAGAGAAAAAATTATCTGGACAACCCTTTTAGTTGGAGCTATGTTCCAGTGGGTAGACATAAGATGTATTTTGGTGCAAAAATAACAACAAATAACCTCTGAATACTGTATTATCCCAAAGTATTGGGACATCTTATCTACTTACCATACTTGTCCTAAAATCTGAACTAGTTCATTCTACTATCTCTTGATGTGTCTAGAATATTGTTGTATGTATGGCAAACAGTGTAGACTGATCAGACGCCACATTCGGTGGCATCTGATCTGGGTCTACACTGTTTGCAAAGGCCTATCTGTCCCAATACTTAGAGTTATTATGGTATGCAGGTTTTTTTCTAGGTGTATGGGTAAATGTTTGTTGAATCACATTTTTAAAGGACAGAAAATATGTTCTGTTTTGGACCTCTTGTAGAGCATTACTTCGTTAAGAATAATATATAGTATGGTAGTACAAACTGTGCATCTGGTGTAAACCCATATCAGCATGGAAGTCCCAGGGGGGCTGCGCTAAAAGGAAAACTGCTTCAAAAGGAAATTCTTTCCTTTTAGAAAAAAAATTGACCACTTTTCAAAATGGAGGCAAAACAGTTTGATAGATACTTCCCCTCTAAGCCTCTACATCCATGTTCTCGTTCATCCCTCTGCGAATGGCCCGGAGGCTGTAAAAGGCACATGAGATCAGCGAACTCTGATCAGACTGTGCAGATGCGTAGGCTGATCAGAGTCTTTGTTGATCGCCCAAGTTTTATTGTAGGTTTTGTCATATGGCTTGTATGTCATTTGGATATCCAGTGACAGCTCCTGGTTGCCATAGAACTGAATCAGATATTGATGGTAATGCTATCATGGAGAGTGTTACTTTGTTTCAAGCTAACATACTTGTCTTTTCTCATTGCAGCAAGATGTTGTCGGGCTCGAGTGAGAGTTCCAGTAGTAGCTCGGAGGAGAGCAGTAGCTCCGATGGCGAGTCAGAAGTGGATGATAACGCTGCCTGGGAGGATGAAGAAGACAATCAGCACAAGAATGAAACTACACCTCCTCCAAAATCAAAAACATCCCCTACAAAAGAAGAAACTTCACCCTCTTCTGGGGTAAGAGTAATTAACTAAGCACCTATATATCATGTTGTAAGGTAAAATAAGCACCTACATAATGTGGCATAGTAATATAAGCACCTATATATTACAGCACCTATATAACATGTGGCAGGGCAATATGAGCACATAATGTGGCACAATAATATAAGCCCTATATAACATGTGGCAAGGAAATATTAATGCCTGTAAAATGTGGCACAATAATATAAGCCCTATATAACATGTTGCAAGCTAATATTAATGCCTGTATAATGTGGTACAGTAATATAAGCACCTATATAACGTGGCAAGGTAATATGAGTGCCAAAATAATGTGGCACAGTAATATAAGCACCTATATGAGTACCTATATAACATGGTAATGTTAATTGAGCACCTGTATAATGTGGCACAATAATACATACACATTATATAACGTGGTAATGTTAATTGAGCACCTGTATAATGTGGCACAATAATACATACACATTATATAACGTGGTAATGTTATATGAGCATCTGTATAATGTGGCACAATAATACATACACCTATATAACATGTGGCAAGATAATATGAGTACCTACATAATGTGGCACAATAATACATACACCTATATAACATGTGGCAAGATAATATGAGCACCTGTATAATGTGGCACAATAATACATACACCTATATAACATGTGGCAAGATAATATGAGCACCTACATAATGTGGCACAATAATACATACACCTGTATAACATGTGGCAAGGTAATATAAGCGCCTACAAAATGTGGCACAATAATACATGCACCTATATAATGTGGCAAGGTAATATGAGTGCCTACATAATGAGACACAATAATATAAGCACCTATATAATGTGGCAAGGTAATATGAGTGCATACATAATGTGGTACAATAATATATGCACCTATATGACATGTGGCAAGGTAATACAAGTGCCTACATAATGTGGTACAATAATAGCACCTATATAAGCACCTGTATAACATGTGGCAAGATAATATGAGTGCCTACATGTGGCACAATAATATATGCACCTAAATAAATTGGTAAGGTAATATGGGTGCTTACATAATATGGAGCAGTATTTGGGCACCTACTTAATTTGTGGCACAATATGGGCACCAACATACCCTATGGCACAGTAACTGGGCATATACATGGCTTTTTATGGTAATCTGGGCACCAACATAAGGTGGCATGGTAATAACGGCTCTTGCATAACATATGGTGCAGTAATAATTAATCATTGGGCAGCTACATAATATGTCATGTGAGGTGCACCAAGGGACAAAGTGCCTTTGGGGTATGTGCAGACTGAAGGTCCAGATCAGACTGCACAGATGTGCAGTCTGATCAGGACCTTTGCTGTCTGCAGCCAGAATTTTTGGATACTATAGAATGTATCAAAAGAGAGCAAAGCCCTCAATGATATCTTGCACATGCCCAGCATGATGTGAATCTACACATTATGCACATGCTTGAGGGCACTTTTCCTTGAAGTGGCCCACATAGTAATATGGGCACCTACAAGGTGGCACAGTGATGCGAATCTGCATATTATGCTCATGCTTGAGGGCACTTTTCCTTGAAGTGGCCCACATAGTAATATGGGCACCTACAAGGTGGCACAGTGGTGTGAATCTGCATATTATGTGCATGCTTGAGGGCATTTTTCCTTGAAGTGGCCCCACATAGTAATATGGGCACCTATAAGGTGGCACAGTGGTGCGGATGTATGGGGTGCCAACAGCATTTATATACTGGGCAAATCATCCAGCCAGCCACTTTTGTTTTCTTTGTAAATTCTGTTGAATGTGAATGGATTAAAATAAACTTGGTTTAAAGTCATTTTCTAGATGTTCTAATATGATTAGCTGGCAAAGATGAAGGCAGTTTTTAGATTAAAATGCAGTTTTCTAGCAAAATTTAAAAAACATTAAATGTGCATGTGCAATCCTTATTCTATGAATTTCAATTCCAAAAAATAAACAGCCACAGTTGAAACTTCAACACTAACAATAAAAACATTAAAAAATGCAGCTCTGTCGAAATGCAAAGCAAGAAAATGACAATGAAGTTTCAAAATTTTGAATTTTGTAATTTTCCATTCACCTCAATGGAAACTTAGTCAGTCCATAACGCAAGAACAATTTGGCTATTCCATTACCGGCCTGCTGTTTTGAGTATTGCTATCTTGATGATTTATTCAGTGAAAATCCTAAAAGTTTATAAGCTACTTGTTTTTTTAATAGAAAACATCAAATACCCTTTTTGGAGATTTAAGCCAAATGGTGGTCAGGGTTCAGACTAGTATAGTACAATAATAATATAGGCTTTGTCGTAACAGTTGAACTGGGATAACTGTACAGCAGTCACAGGACCTCCAAACACAGCTCGGTTTTCTGACCAGATTGGTTTACCCGTGACATGGGTTTACTAGGAAAAATGAAAAATAGCAACGCTTTCTGGTCCACCAAAAAGAAAAAAAACAAATGTCAACTAGAGTTATGAAGAGCTATGTAAACAGCGAAGGTCTCAACCAATATATAACAAGAGCTCGAGATAAGAAGACTATCCAAATATTCTTCTTGTTTATCCATGAAAACATATGCTGCAAATGCTCATTAGAAACCAAGGCACTTCTAATGAGTACAGATAACATTAATTTTCATAGACAAATAAGAAAATAAACATTGTTTTTGACTGAAAAAAAACAAAAAAAACAGGAAAAACATTATGCAACCTTATCTGGAGCCACGCGTAACATTATTTGTAGGCTGAACTGTCCATCCACTGTTTGCATATCTGTTAAAGTTTCATATTTACTCCTAATATTTGGGACAGGATTACCTGAGAAAACTGTGGACTCTGATCAAACTGCTCCTTAAGAAGCCATATGACTATCATTATGAGCTCTCTCATCTAGATCTACACTGTTTGCAAAAGTATCTGTCTTGGTCTACCGGGCTGAAAGGGTTAATGTTTTCAAAATTTATCTTGTCTCAGTATGGTTATTGTATATGTAGTTGACAGAAGACTTAACAGAAATTTTACTCTGTCAGGGTAAGAGTCCCAGGGACTCCCTTTTCTGGAATTAAGGGGTCCTTCAATAAGATTTGGGGATTTGTCATTTTAAGCGGAAAAACCTTAAAGTGCTAACTAAAACTACAGTAGATGACACATTGAAGTACTTGTTTTTATTTTTCAGAAAAAAAATAAGACTTCACATTTCATGTGAATTGTTTGCTAGGCAGACAGTTCACATGAAGTGTCAAGTCTTATTTACTCGGAAAAATAAAATCAATTTTAGAATGTGGTCTGCTACAATTTGCTTTAATATAGTGCTTTAAGGGTTAACTGTTGTCCAAATATTGATAATTATTACCCTCTAGATCACATATAGATTAAAATACATAGTCGTTGATAAATAAATATAAATTTTGGATTGATCATGTATGCATCACTGAAGTTTCTTGCCTCTAACTTTTGAGGGTTCAGAACAAGGTTTTGGGGGTAAAAATTGCCAAAATGCGAGTCAGGGAAAACCCTGCTCTATTAGGGCCAGTTATCATAGCTACAGATAAAGCACTTTTTTTGACAACAGCATTGATATGTTTCTTATTTCTCCATGAAACATATGAGATGGCTACTCATTAGAAGTGCTTGCTGAAATGCTTCTAGTGAGTACACAGAACATATGTTTTCATGGAGAAAAAAGAAAATTTTGTTCAGCTACTCTTACCAGGAGCTGTGCAGTTATGTTACTTTATTAGGCCCATCAAACCTTTCTTCAACTATTTGTTTCTTTCTATTTTTTCAGTCTAAACAGAAGTGGGATTTGAGATCATTTCTGCATCCAGAACCGTCTCTGCTCGGACCCAGTAGCGTGAAGTCCTTTGATGGTCCAGGTTCGAATAAGTCTGAGGCCAACCACTACATTGATGATGTTCTTGAAGAGCAGCCAATGAGAGCTGCAGATCAAGTTATATCAGATGACAACCCACCATCAGACAAAATCCCAGATGATCATGACACATTCTCTAAACCTCTCTCAGACGAGTTCTCACCGCCATCATTACCATATAAGCATCCTGTTATGTCTCCCATTAGATCTCCAGCCAAAGTCAGTTATAATAAAACCAATTTATCTGAAAGTATTCATAAAAGTCAGAAAGTAGACTCCAGTCCGCACACACCTACAAACACCTATGATAATGTTAAGTGTAGAAAACGAACTCCAAGTGTTAAAAGTCCTGAAGTTCCAGACAGAATTTCAACTCCAAAAAGCAAACGGGGTCGAAAACCTAAAATGAAACCACCTATTCTGAGTTCAGATTCTTCTTCATCGGAAGATGAAAAAGAAATTGACGTTGACCTTTCATCACATTCTTTAGACATTAAAAATGTCAAAGAATCGCCAAAATCTCTTCCAAAAAGTCCTAGAAAATCTCAAAGTGTCTCAAAAACTGACAAATCAGCAACTCCTTTTAAAGCTTCCAAGAAAAAGGAAATTAAACAAGAAAAGCAATTAGTTGAAAAGGATTCTGTAAGATTAAAAACTGAAGTGAAAAAGTCAGCTTCAAAAGCTTCAGACTGTGATAAAAGTGTTTCTGATAAGTCAGACTTATCGTCCACTTCAAGTACTAAACTGGAATCAGATAGTATAGAAAAGATATTTGATACATTTCAGCCAGAAAGTCTTCTCTCCCCCATACCAAATGTGCCAGAAAAATCCCATATTATTAGTGTTCATAAAGAAATTACTACTGTTCAGAAAGAAAAAGATATGTCATTAAATGGCTCTGTTACATATTGTAATGGAAAACCATCAGTGATGGTGCAATTAAATTTAGATTTGTTGAGTAAACATTTAAACTTGGATAATTCCAAACAGGTGGGTAAAGATGTTAGTGTTGTAGAAAGTGAAAGTGCAAGTCGGAGTGAAAATAGAACTAGTGAAGTAAAACCTAGAACTAAGTTAGATTCTACAATTAAACCTACAGCAATTGAAAACAGCAAGTCTGAGAAAAAGCAAAAATTGGAGAGTGCAAAATTGACTAGTCCTGATAAATCATCGACTAAGGTGACTACTTATTCAGAAAGTTGTGATAAATCTAAGTTATTGCCTTCTGTGAAAACTAGTGCCACGGAACCAGTTACTAAAAGTGCAAATGATTCAAAAGGCGCATGTGCTACTCAAAAAGTGCTAAGTTCAAAGTCACCGGATTATTCTAGTTTTGATTCTCTTCCTATCAGACCAAGTCATGAATCGCCATCAAAACTTGCTGCCAAGAAGCAGCCACGTGAAAGTTTAACAGATTCTTCTAGTAGTAGTGATAGTGATTCTAGTGACAGTGAGGAGGATGATTCTATGGAAGTAAGCCATTTATCTCCTATACCTGACAAACAGACTGAAACATGTGTTCAAGTTTCTGACCTCAAGAAACGCAAACCAGACGTACACAGAACTGAGGACTCAAAAAGAAGAAAAACTGCCTCAAAGTCACCTCATAATAAATCCTCTGCTGATGCCATCCACAAAGAGTAAGTATATGTGATTTACCATATTTACTTAAACCAATTTGATATTCCGATTTTGGCAGAAATATTTTTCTGATTTCTCTACAAAAACATATGTTGTGTGTACTTATTAGAAGTGCCTCAGTGAGGTGCTTCTGTTGAGTACTCACAATGTATGTTTTTTTATAGAAAAATAAGGGAAATGTCAATTTTCAGTTGGAAAAAAAAAACAAAAACTTTCTTCTTGAAATTGAGATTTCTGTGTTGGAAACTTTTCAGAACAGACTAGTGCTACAGTTGATAAGAAGGCTTTCCAAATATTTACATAGTTTGAAATCTTGGTTCGTTGTTTGCTTCTGTAGCTAATGGACTGTCACATTTTCACATATAAAAGCATGGGAATCTCCTAAGAGCATCTGCAATCACATTTTCACATGTCAAAACATAGGAATCCCATAAGAACATCTGAGTCCCATTTTCACTTATCAAAATATGGGAATCCCATAAGAACATCTAAAGTCACATTTTCACATATCAAAACATAGGAATCCCATAAGAACATCTGCAGTCCCATTTTTACTGTAAAAACATGGGAATCCAGTAAGAACATCTGCAATAGCTTTTTCACATATCAAAACGTGGGAATCCCATAAGAACATCTACACATCAAAACATGGGAATCCCATAAGAACATCTGCAGTCCCTTTTCACATACCAAAACATGGGAATCCCATAAGAACATTAATTTTGCAGTCCCATTTATACATATAAAAACATGGGAATCGCACAAGAACATCTGCAGTCCCATTTTCACATATAAGAAACATTGGAATCCCATAAGAACATCTGCAGTCCCATTTTCTCATATAAAACATGGGAATCCCATAAGAACATTTGCAGTCCCACTTTCACATAAAATCATGGGAGTCTCATAAGAACACCTGCTGTCTTATTTTTACATATGAAAATGTAAAAATAAAAAATATGGTGTAACAACCTTACAGATGGTTCTGATAAATGTCTGGTAAAAAGATAAGGAATGACAGTGTCCAAATACTTGGGATAAATACTGTATCCCAATTATGAGCTAGAGCTAAATGAGAGCTGATTTATCTGTCAGCTACCTTTTCATAATGGACATAATAATGGACTTAGATGTCACTCAGTCTGTGATCTTAGAACTTCATATTCTTACACTAATTTATTGACGTTTGGCCTGCTGCAGCCAACATTTAGTAAGCTGCATTATGATTTCCAAGAGAAAGTATTTTTCCTTACAGGAACAAAAACAAAAAAAAAAAAACAGAAACAAGAATGCAGCTTCCACCTGATAATATGATTTCGGCACATTTGTTTACGATCTCTTCTTATGAGATGATTTAAATAAAATGCTAAAATTTTCTAAAATGTTTTCTGCTAATTTTCGTCTCCCGGTTATAATGTCTCCAGCAGGAAACAGGTTATAATTCTTGTAGGCATGTGTCTCCATGTCATTTGTTGTGAGACATGATAATTTCAAGTGCTGCAGTTGATAAGAGGGCTTTCCAAATATTTTTCTTATTTCTGCATGAAAACATATTTTGTGGGTAGTCATTAGAAGTGCCTCACCTGGACATTTCTAACGAGTAGCCACAATATATGTTTACATGGAGAAATAGAAAAGTATGAATACTTTTTGGCTGTAAAAACAAATGAAAAAATAAAAAAAAAAAAATACTGTATTTACCATATGTATTCGGACAGACAGGCCTTAGCAAACAGTGTAGACCCAGATGAGACGCTGCAAAATGCAGCGTCTCATCTCGGTCTACACTCTTTGCCACTCATCCAGCAATTTTTAGACACAACATCAGATATTAAATTGTACTTGTTCAAATTTTAGAACAATTATGGTAAAGAGTTGAGGTGTCTGAATACATTGGGTAAATACGATATATAAAAAAAAGAAGCGCCTTATCTTGAGCTATGGTAGTAAAGCGATTATGTCTACTGTCTACAGTCTAATCAGAAACTATTATTTGAAGATAACGGAAAGTTTAATAATGCATATCAATGCTCAGGTGATCAGTTTTGTTGCACTCAGGAACTTGTAGAAAAGCAACAGCTGATCTTGGCAAGAAGGGAGGCCTGAAAATGTAGTCACTGGTATTTTAACATAAATGGATAAATAAATTCAAAAAATATATGTATATGTCAGATAAAATGGGTAATCAGATAAAAAAAAAAAATTATTTTGCACCCCACAAAAAAGAAACTATTAGACAAGTAGAGAAAGGAGGCCATATTTCTGGACCAAATTTGCATTTTGAAAAAAAAAAAAAAGGTATGAGGAAATGATATTTCATCAAACCATGCCTTGTATTATATTAAATAGGTCTTGGATTGGTAATTTGTCACTCACATCCAGTGCTCATTGCCAGTTCGTCCAAAATTAGAAATAGCCATGCCATGAGAAAACGTGCCTTTGCATTATGTTCGGACAGTGAAGGCTGAGATGAAATTGCGCAGATGCGCAGTCTGATCTGGGCCTTCACTGTCTTCATACAGAATCATTGGATACTGAAGATTATACATTCAAGTGTTTAAGGAATCGATCAGACACATTGAATCGAGGGTTGAGCGCAAGACTAGCGTAAGTCAGATGGTTGTTTTTCCCCAAACCTAATCTCCTCACCATGAAGGCATTATGAAGATTACAACATTTCTTTCTGTAAACAATGAAAATTTAGGTGCCATTGCTCGTATGAGCAATGGCACCTAAATTTGCATTGTTTACAAAGGGGTCCAAGTTGCCCCTAAACAAGGGTTTCAAAAATATGTTTGAGTTACCATAGTCTTGCGCTCAACCCTCGGAATGTGCAAACTGATCTGTGCTGGCACTGTTCACATAGCTACAGATAAGAGGGGGTATCCACATAATATTTTTCTTATTTCTTGATGAATACATATGTTGTGGGTACTCATTAGAAGCGCCTCGCCGAGGCGCTTCTAATGAGTATCCACAACATATGTTTTTTTTGAGAAATAAGAAAGATATCGGCATTTTTCAGATGAAAAAAGCGCCTTATCTGTTGCTATGTCAGATCATTTATATGCCATAGAGGTCTTTACTCATGGCATGTCACAAATTTCTTAGGTGTGTATGAAAATATCAGTTGATAAGATCTATTTCTTACGTTTCTGGACCAGGTGTAAAGAAATTTATTAATCCTTAATGCTTAGCATGCTGGTTAAAAATTTCAGAAGACAACCTTGAAGATATTTTTCTTATTTTTTCCAGAAAATAGGCTTCGGCATTTCATGCAAATTGTTCCCCTTGTAGACAGTTTGCATGAAATGTCAGTCTATTTTCTAGGAAAAATAAGAAAAATATCAAGTAATTGTCTGCTGAATTTGCCCATAAATTGGTAAAAGTTACAGTGCCAAATTTAAGGAATTGAACAATATTTTATTGATATTTTTAGGAGAGAATAGGAATTGGCATTTTGTACAGAGACAGTTCACTTGAAATTGAAATATCATGCCCTATTTTCTCAAAGCAGTGAGAACACTATCACAAATTTGTCTGCCAATGCCATGATAAGCATTCTAGGGGTGAACATTTAATATATACTGCTGGCTTTTTTCCATGTCTGTTTATGAATGAACATTGTCCAAAACTCCAGATGAAATGCATCTGAATCTGAATTACTGTGCTTTCGACATCTTTCAGAAAGTTGATTTTTGTTTGGCACTGTACACAGAAGAAGTAAATTTGTTTTCACTTTTTCCCATAGTAAAAATGAATGCAAATTATGCAGAAATATGTAGGGTAGGTAACTTTGAGGCCGATTTTCGATAAGTTCCGCTTTTTCAGTTTTTCTGATAGTTTCACAATATTGTTATGAAACATCAATAATTCAAATTCAGCAAGGAGAAGTAAAGAATTTTATCTTAGACACAAATTCCAAAAAGTCACTTCACTATAGAAATAGCATAAGTCAGACCAATTTTTTCCGTAAATTTAATTTTAGAGTAATTATTTGAGAATAAAACACAGAAACAGAAAGGACAAAACGTTTCTGATAAGATATGGTCAATCAGAACAAAATATTTTCATTTAAAATAAAATGTCAAGCAAAAAAGTCTTTCGGAGTGATGTCGAAAGGACAGTAGTTACGGCAACAGGTCAAATGACATTTGTTCCTCAAGGGTATCCAACAGGATGATTAATCTCTAGACCTGACCAATGTCACAAATCTTGGAGACACTATCCTTAGACTCTTCAGCTGAGGAGACTTTTGCCACTTGGAGTACATTCCAGTCTCTAATTGTAGCTGGGAAGATACTGATTTGTAGATATGAAGATGTGTATGCATAACTTTAGATTAAGGGAGACCCCTAAAAGGGTATTTGGCAAACAGTGCAGACCCAGATCAGACGCCACAGAATGCGGCATCTGATCAGGGTCTTCACAGTTTGCAAATACTTCAGCCCTTTTCCTCTGCGAATACCTAAATCTCATAGCCTCACCTACCTAATATTGAAATTGGACTCTTCCAATATATAGTGTGGGTGAGTTCATTCAGTCTACAATGGGTTAAAGGAGTAGCCCCAAAATATTTTTTCTTTCTCCACGAAAACATATGTTGTGGGTACTCATTAGAAGCACCTCGGTGAGGCGCTTCTAATGAGTACCCATAGCATATGTTCTCATGGAAAAACAAGAAAAATATCTGTAATTTTCGATAGAAAAATAGCGCCTCATCTGGAGATATGGTATATTTAAGAAGGCTTGAAAATGCTATTTCCTATTCAATCTGTGTGAACTTGGGAGAGCAGATGTCTGTATTTTTGCACGATGCTCTGGCCCCTTATACAAGAAAATCAACCTACATTCTTTCCTAGGCTGCAAAATCAGTGATTCCGTGAATTTTTGTCTTACTGCCAGACATGTTCAGAATTTTTTTTATCACACCTGCTTTAGTGAGAAAGTGAGGCAAAGGGATCCAGTTTTCTGTCCATCTCTCTGTTTGTCGTCCATCAGCAGTAACATCAACCCAAGCCTTTAGCTCCTTTTCTGACAAACTGTCTGTTGGGTGGTAGGTAGACTGGCTCCTGTCTAACTGATTTTGAAACAGCTTAAAAATAATTCATATTTCACAAAATTCCTGTCTTTTGGGAATGTCTTTCTCTCTGATTTGGCTTATCAGTTATGAGTTTCTGACAGGTAAGGGAGATGATATGTGCAGAAAAAAAAAAAAAAGCCAAGCTGGAGGATTTTACCTTTGTTAGATTAGGAAACTAAAACACATAGCCTGGGGCCAGGCTAGGTGGTGGGGTGTTGTTGGTTGGTAACAGTCTTTTATTTCTGCACTATCATTCAATTTCTCCCACATTCTCTTGTTTCTCTACTCTTTCTTCTCAGCTATGGGTATGGATGGCAAGGAGTTAAGGTATTTAGTGTAAATTTGGTAGCAGTTGTTCATCCATCATCTTATCTAGTGTCAATAGAACTTAATCCATCCTTGCAGCAATTTCGACCACAAATTGACAATATTTTTACCAGAAAATAGGATCTGACATTTTATGCAAATAATCTCCTGTGGAGTCAATTTGCATGCAATGTCATATCCTATTTTCTTGCAGAGTAAGAAAAAATATTTCAAAATGTCGTCTGCTGAAATGTTTACCCAGCATGCAAAGTGTTAATTATTATGTATGAGATCTTATAGGGTCTTTGTACTTTAAATGGTTGAACGAGGGTTGTTCAAGAAAGAAAAGCTCCAAATGATCAGTCTATTTAGGTAAATATTTTGTTGCCCTGCTTAACAGGTGCAATATTTAGGCATGCTGTTTTCTGTTCTGAAGGGTCATTTGTTTGACCACATTTGCCTCTGTTCTAGCTTTTTGCTCCATTTTTCTCTAACAGTAGTCAGCTTTGACCATCAAACTTGGCATACACCTATTTTGGGGCCATGACCTAAATTTCAAGGTCTGTTGACTTTATTGATTTGTTTGTGCTTACTTTTGTCAACCTAAAGCATTGAGCTTTGTTTCTGATAAATTATAAGACTAACACTGGATCATCAAACTTGTTTACATATATTCTTAAGATGTTAAACTTGTTTACATTTATTCTTAAGATAGGGATGAACTTGGCCAATATTTCATGGTCCACTGTTTTACTTTTTATGTCAGCCCTAGCAGTTAGTTTCTTTTCCGACTTTAAAATTTACATTCCAAAATCTTATATATGCACATGGTGAGGCTCTTCTAATGAGTACCCACAATATATTATGTTTTTTGAAAATAAGAAAAAGTATCAGTACTTTTTGGTTGGAAAAGGTGCCATAATTGGAACTCTGAATTGTGAAAGAAAAATACTTGAAATGTTAGTTGTGGATGGGATTGCTTGGTCTGCCAGCAGCCTTAACTTGTTATTTAAAAACTTTTTTAGTCAACCCTTTGACAGATTCCTTTTCTATATTAATAGGTTTCATGTATTTCTTTACCTTTAACCTGCTGGTTAGGTAGTGACAGATAACATTTTAAGATAATTGCCTTATTTTTCCCCAAAAATAGGGATTTTGAAGTTCATACATTGGAGACAATTTGCCTGAATGGTGAAGCTGTAATATTTGGAATAATAAAACAAATTCTCGTAAATTTGCAGTCTGCTGATTTTGCCTATAGGAAGCCAAAGGTTAATGGGAGCGATTCCTTGTTTCCATTAACAAAGTGTCAGAACTAGCCATAGAGAATTGATGTAAAACTTGGAGAATTGATGTATAGTATATAATTCTTTTCTCTGTTGGTTTCATGAATCAAATCTGGTTATAAGAACTTGACATAGCTATAGATATAAAGGTGATATTTGGTTTGAACTTTTCAACACTTGTGGTGCTGAACCATGATATGCCTTGCCTTTACAAACAGTGTAGATCCAGATCAGTTGGCTTCTGAAGAAGCCAGCTGATCTAGATCTGCGCTGTTTGTTTGTCATTCAGTATTTGAATTTATATCAACAATCTGCACATCCGATCTTCATTTTATTATGTCTGTCCTACCCAACTTTTCTGTCTTTTTGAGACTTGGGTATATTTTATCTGAAGTACTGATCAAAATAGCTGTGAAACCTAAGACATTTTCCATATCTACCCTAAATATCGGGATATCTTTATCTCCTTACCATACTTGTCCTAAAATGTGAAAATGCTGGATGAGTGGCAAATAATGTAGCCCCTGATCAGAAGCTGTGTTCTGCAGTATCTGTTTAGGTCTACACTGTTTGCTCAGGCCTATCTGTCGGAATACAGAGGGTAAATATATGCGGTAAACTCAAAACATCATCTATTTTTTTTGCTATCAGATTTGGCCTATCACGCTGCTATAAGCTCTTCATCATTCTCCCTCTTCTGCTGATTAAAGAAGGACAGTTGTCAGTCACTGGCAAAAGTAATATGTGCACAAGTACTGGTAACCACTTAGAGGACTAAGCCTGCCCAGGAAAAAAGTGTCTTTAGGTTAATTGATCGGCTCGACATGACCTTAATAATTTTGACTGGGCTGTAAAAATTCCAACTGGCTGCCTTGGCTAATTAACTGATGCAGATGATCATTCATCTGTTAGCACTGAATTATGCCATATCATGGAAAAAGGGGATTTACCATGTATTTAGAAAACAATTGCTATCAGGCTGCACGTCCACAAAGTCTGGTCTGAGTTGTCTTGTTCACATGCAAGAAACCCGGAACCATAATGTCGTTAAAGCTTGTCAGCTTAACATGAAGGCTATTTTCTGAAGACAGGCTGATCTGGGCCGACCCTGTTTTGTCTGTGCGCAAAGGACCATTTTATTTGATGTGGCTCATTTATTGACCAACCCAGGATTAGATGTTTCTGGTCTAGACACTGTCATTATAAAATGTACAGCTCTAGACAAGTAGTGATCTAGATAAATATCTTTCTTATTTCTACACGAAAACATATGTTGTGGGTACTCATTGGAATCGCCTTGCCGAGGCAATTCTAATGAGTACCCACAAAATATATTTTTGTGGAGAAATAAGAAAACTATATCAGTATTCTGTGGTTGAAAAAAATGCTTTTTATCTGGAGTTATGAAAATGCAAGAGTACAGAGATCAATTTGCTTGCACTATGTTACCTGTAAATAAGGAATAGAGATGTAATTATTTGTCTCTGTTTTAGAAATTTCCTATATTTCAGCTTGACTGGCTCCTGATAAGTTCAATTTGGAAGATAACCCTTTGACACTTTTCTAAATTTGGGTATAAATGCTACCGTAATTGACCAGATAACCCCACCAAGCCTTACTAGTAAGGCATTATCTCTAGATAAGGCGCTTTTTTGTTTTTAACCAAAAAGTATTGCTATTTTTCTGATTTTTCCAGAAACACATGTCATGGGCACTCATTAGAAGTGTCTTAACAAGGTGCTTCAAATGAGTACCCACAACATGTTTTCTTGGAGGAATAAGAAAAATATTTACCTGATACTTTCCCCAGCCCCCACCCCCCACCACCACTATCTTGAGCAATATGTAAGGCTTACCTATATTTCCAAATATAGTCTCCAGTGACTATTTTTTTTTCTTATAATCCTGTTTGATAATCCACTAAAATAAAACCAAAATAATATCATGACTGTAAAGGCTGGTCACTAGTGACCAGCCTTTAAAGTCATGATATTTTGGTTTTAAATAGATTATAAGAAGAAATATTTTTATTCACTAGAGACTGGAGCCAGTCTAACTAATCTCTAGCTATTGATTCAGTGTCCAGTGGCTCAGAAACTCTAGTGACAAGCCTTTAAAGTCATGATATTATTTTGGTTTTACCTAGCCACTTTCTTTACCCACTACCCATAAGATTATAGGCAAACTGCCTCACCAAGGTTCTTTCAGTGAGTACCCATAATTTATATTTTCTGGAGAAATAAAAAAAAATATATATTCCAGAACCATATCATCAAATATCATCGACCCCAATGTCAGTATAATTTGACTGATCATAGTATGATTATCATGTCAATCGGTTTGGTGCATAATACTGCAGTGAGGCAACCTAATAAAAGGGCATTATTTCCCACTGAGTCACAAGACACCATCAGGACATGACTGAAAGATTGTTGACAGTCAGTGATGTTATACCTCAGCTCTAACAAACTCACCAAATATAATGTAATCCACAACCTCTTTATAACACGATTGCTGGAATCAAAAGCAAAAAAAGCGTGTTAGCTAAGCAACTCTATTGTATCCAAACAAAAATGTATAGATTATATAGAAAAATAACAGTGTTAGAAATTAACTTTTTTCGCAAGTAGCAAGTAGTTGCTACCTCGTCTGAAAGTAGGTAGCAAAATGCATCTACGTGGCAGCAAAAGGTGTTGCCCCCGTACCATGGGTTAAACCTTCAAGCGCTAAGCATATTTAGCAGACATCATTTTTAAAGTATTTATCTTATTTCAGCAAAAATGAGGCTTGACACTACATGTGAATTGTCTGCTTGGCAGATGATTCACATGAAATGTCAAGTCTACTTTGCACTGAAGACATTCATAACACAAAGTTGATAGTGTGTAGGGCACTATACCAGGTAGCAACTTTTTGCTACCAACGGTTTGACCATGTAGCAAACTGAATTTTTAGGTAGCAAATTTGCTACTTGCTACTGTTAATTTCGAACCCTGAAAATAACCTTCTTATATCTGAAACTATGCTATAATGAACTATCTTTTAAAGAGGTTTCAAGAAGTTTCATTGTACTACTCTTAACCCATTTTAGTCTGTAGACCCCTAAAAGGGTAATTGGCAAACAGTGCGGTCTCAGATCAGGTGCCACAGAATGTGGCATCTGATCAGGGTTTACACTGTTTGCATTAAATACAAAATTTCTATAAAACATAGAAATAATAAAAACTAACCAGACACCCTGCTTTTTGGAAACAGACTAGTCCAAAGTGTTGTGGAAGAAGAGTCCACTGGAGGTAAATGGGTTAACTCTTAAAGCGCCAATCACAACTGCAGCAGACGACATTTTGAAATACTTTTTTTTTTTTTTTTTTTCAAAGAAAACAAGTCTTGACATTTCATATGAATCGTCTGCTTGGCAGATGATTCACCTGAAATATCAAGACTTGTTTTCTTTGAAAAATTAAAAAAATAAAACTTAATGTTGTCTGGTACAAATTTTGCTTGGGCTTTAAGGTTTAACAAGTGCTTTGCATGCCACCACATTTTCTTTATATATGAAAACTTACTGCAGCAACAACATTTTCTTTGTATATGAAAACTTACCTTGAAGCATTTTGCTGGAATCATCTTACTGAGGTGATTCATTTTTTTCTTGGAAAAGAAGAAGAAGAAAATTTGTTTCGGAAGAAAACAAAATTACGTTCAAAACAGTGCCATTACCTGGAACCCTGAGTTTGTAATTATTGTTTGTGCTTCTGTTACAGAGAAAAACATGAAGAGAAAGATGAGGAGTGGAGCAGGAAACACCCGGTCCACTCTTATGAGAGGAGAAACAGCACATCTAGTCAGCATAGTACTCACAGCACTCAGAGTACTCGGAGTAACCAGAGCTCAAGGAGCACCCTCAGTCAACATAGTCATAGTCGCAAAAAGGCAAGGGTGGAACCAGCAAAGGAATCATCATCTAGTTCATCAGCCAATCACACTTCAGATCATATCTCATCATCTAGTTATAAACATGTAAGTATCTTGGACTCAGACTATGAATGTGTATGAAGTGTCCAGATGGCCGAGTTGTTAGCGCTTCCAATTACAGATCACAAGATCACGGTTCGAATCCTGCTCATGACTGTATGCACAGAGCCTTACATTATCACCTATCATCTTGGTATGACTTAAATAATATTGAAAGGGAAGTAAAACGCCAAATGGTCATCATTGCCTTGTGTATATCACCTCATGACTGCTGTAAAAATCGCAAGTATTGCGACAAACGGAGGCTCACCAAACAGTGTAGAACCAGATCAAAAGCTGCAGAATACGGTGTCTGTTCAGGGTCCACACTGTCTGCCATTCATGCCGCAACTGTATACTGTATTGGACCTAATTACCGCACCGTGCGCTTAAGTTTTTTAACCCTTGTCCTGCTGAACCTGGATATACTCTATCTTTTCAAACAGTGTAGATCCAGATCAGTTGGCTTCTGAAGAAGCCAACTGATCTGGATCTGCACTGTTTGTCATTAAGCATATGATTTTGTATCAACAGCCTGAATCAAATAATCTGATTGGCAGAAAATTCAAGATGAGAGTGGTATCTTAATTTATTCAGCAGGACAAGGGTTAAAATTACTGAATATGGACATACCTTGAAGGAATATTAGCAGAGGACCGTGGGGTGGGAGTCTGTGTTTGGTATAGAAGCATATATTGTGGGTACTCATTTGAATTACCATGACAGATTTATAAAAGCATTTGTTGTGGGTACTCATTTGAATTGGCTCGACTTGTCGAGGCAATTCAAAAGAGTACCCACAACAAATGCTTTTATAAAAGAGCCAGATAAAATTAGTGGTTTTAATCTGAAGAGCTAGGAATTGCTTCACAGTGCACTTATAGGAGCATGTGCGGTAATTAGGGCAAATACGGTAATTCATAGTTCCAGATAAGGAACATTTCCTAACAGAAAGGTACTTATGTTTTTCTTATTCAGTCTCCACAAAATCATATTTTTGTGCCTACTCATTAGAAGCATTTAATGAGTAAACAAAACAGAGTTTGTGGAAGAATAAGAAAAATATCATGTCGATACCCGCTCTTATCCGGAGTTATTTATATATATAGCAATATATCAAATTTTATTTAAAGTCCCCGATAACATAAAATGGCTATTAAAATCTCCTTCACAATAACCTGATATTTGAGATCATAATTGAATTTATAATAGTAATAGTCCGCATTTATCAAGTCTTTTTCTCTAATACCACAAAGTCAACAATAACAGTATTGTCTCCACCCTTCTTTGAACCTGGGACCTTCCCTTAGCAACTGTAGAAACTTCATAGCTCCAGATAAGATGGATTGTTTACAGGATATTTTTCATATGTTTTTGTGGAAAGTAAGAAAAATATCAGGTTTTTTGGATGAAGGAAGTGTCTATCTTGAGCTGTGAGTAGAGAGATAATTATGTTTTGGAGGGAAAACTGCTGTGTCAGATTTACATTCAAAAATGGGCCTGAATCAGGCAGCTTTTTCTGTACTCTCTGGATCACTGAGAGGCGTTGCTTAATTAACCCTTGTCCTGCTGAATAAATTAAGATGCCACACCTACTTCTTATTTTCAGCCAATCAGATTACTTGATCCTAAATGTTGCTATAAATTCACATACTTAATGGCAAACAGTGCAGATCCAGATCAGTTCAGAAGCCAACTGATCTGGATCTATACTGTTTGCAAAGGCAGGGTATATCCGGGTTCAGCAGGACAATGATTAAAAACCTGGTCTGTTTACTGCATTTACTCTAAATATTCTGGCAAACAGTGCAGACCAAGATCAAATACGCCTAAAAAAAAAGCTGTGTGATCAGAGTCTAAACTGTTTAGTTTGGTGTCATGTCATAAACAACGTGTCACAATAATTTAGAGACCTCATCAAGTAGTAACTGGTTCGACATGACCTTAAAAGTGTTGACTGGGCCATTAAGTTTTAAACCAATTATCATGAAGCAATCATTTGAACTTGTTTAAATTTTAGGATAAGTATGGGTAGGAGTTAAGAGGAATGGAAATAGCTTAATTATTTAGGAATTTGTCTCCCTTATTATTGATGCTACTCTATAAACAAAAGAATGAGCTCCCTCTTGGAGCAAATTCTTTCATTTAGAGAACCTTTCGCCTTTTAGAAACATTCTAGAGGCAGCTTTGTCTGCAAAGATTGGCTCTGCAAAATAGGGGCAAAATCTTCAAGGGGTATCCTTTCCCCTTAAGATGTCCTGATACTTAGGGTGAATTACAGTTTACAGCATACCAAATGTTAATCCTTGCCACATAATGATGTTTGTCAATAAATTTACCCTTAACAACAGACTAAAAAGTGATATAGATATGTTCTAATCATTAACTTTAACAACTGCTAACATAGCCCCAGATAAGGCCCATCTTTCATACGAAAGGTACTGATATTTTTCTTATTTCTCTGTGAAAACATGTTGTGGGTACTTATTAGAAGTGCCTCAGTGAGGCACTTTTAATGAGTACCCACAAAATATGTTTTCATAGAGAAATAAGAAAAATATTATGTGTATACACCCAATTACTGGGAGCTGCCATAACTTCAGTATAATGATATCCTCTAATCAGGAAATTCAACCTTCAGATGAGCTTGTCAAGAAAAAAAGCATCTTCAAGAAATAAGCAGATTTTGAAGTCACTTCAAAATCTGCTTATTTCTTGAAGATGCTGTTTTTCTTGACAAGCTTCTACATAAGAGGGGCTTCAGATAATTATTTTTTTTATAACCTCACAAAAATATATGTTGTTGGTACTCATTAGAAATGCCAAAATGAGGCACTTCTAATGAGTACAACAGCTTTTCATGCAAAGATAAGAAACAGATCAATACTTCTTGGATATTTGAAAAAACATTTTATCTTGAGTTATATTTTGAGTACTTAGGACTTTATAAATGTCATTTATCTTGAGTTAAAATTGAGTACTTAGGACTTTATGAATGTCAGACCACATAAAGAGGGCTTTAATCAGTTACTGTGGGGGTGGTTGGGTGAGGCAAAGGTGTCGTGTATTTACATCACCTCGGGCGTCCAACTGATATTGGCTTACAGTTGGGCAAGGCCTGCTGTCCTTGTAGCAGGTAAGCGGGTAAAGGGGGAAGATTTTTATTTCTTCTGTTTCTTCACTTTCATTCATTTTCCTTTCTCCCTTGTCCCTCTCTTTCACTCCTCTACTATCTCTCTTCTCCCTTTCTCTGGGAGACGACACAAAATGATCCACAAGGGTTGACGTGTCATTAAACCCCAACTCAGTCAATCAATAATCTGTTACTGTATTTATCCTAAATATTGTGACATCTTAACTCTTTACCATACATGTCCTAATATTTCAAAATGTTGATGTGTCTAAAAAAAACCTGCTAAGTGAGTGGCTAAAAGTGTAGACCCTGATAAGGGTATCTCAATCTACTGTTTTTGTACTTGGTATTGAGACAGACAAGCCTACATAAACAAAGTAGACCAAGATCAGATGCCAAGGAATGTGGCATCAAGGTCTGCACTGTTTCATAGGTCTAGATAAGGGAGGGTATCGGGTAACTATTTTTCTTATTTCTCCACGAAAACATATGTTGTGGGTACTCATTAGAAGCGCCTCAGTGAGGCGCTTCTAATGAGTACCCACAACATATATTTTCATGGAGAAATAAGAAAAATATCAATACTATTGGATTGAAAAAAGTGCCTTAACTAGTGCTATGCTGTTTGCCATCATCTAGCAGTTTTCAGACATATCACATGTAGTCAGACAAATAAGGTTGCTAAATTTTATGGCAAGTATGATTAGTAATGTCTCCAATTATTTAGAGTAAATATGGTATATACTCATTAAATACTCTGGTACTCACCAGAAACACCTTTCCAAAATCTTGGAGTATGGACATGAAACAAGAAAAACGTTGTCTTCGTTTGGGCTCAAGGGGCTATGCATTATATGCTGCAAGAATCTTTTTTCATGTGACATGACTGGTTCTGATTCCTCGAAGATAAACTAATCTTCTTAATAACACTAGTCTTAATCTAGATCAACCTGTGAAAAGAGCTGTCATAAAAACATATGAACTTCACTGTGAGTGTTATGGTAAGAGTCCTAAAATTCCAAACACATTATTCCTTATTTGTTTTGCCTAAACTTTGCTTTTTATACAGACATCTCTTAAAATACTTAGTGGAATGGCAAACAGTCCAGACCCTTATCAGGAGCAGTCTGATCTAAGTCTGCACTCTTTGCATATGCCATTTTATCAGAAACTTTGGTGTATGAAATTGTAGGTCTTTTACCGTATGTGAATCAAAAAAATACACTTGACAGTTCTTTACAGCTTGGTTTCAGATTTTACAAATTTTTAAGATGGAATCCAAAAATGTAGCCAAACAAAAATATATAGATTAATGGAAAAATTAAACTTAAAAACTTATTTTTATTTTACTTCAATTACACAGAAAACCCATTTGACTTATAAATGTGTTCTTGAAGGCTCAGATGTTGGCATTTGGTGGTTTTACTTGGTTGAGGAAACCAGAGTACCTGGAAAAATCAACCACTACCTTGCCATATGCCAGCAATGAGAATCAAACCCAAGGCGCTTCTAATCAGTACCGACAGTATATATTTTTGTTTTTGTGGAGAAATAAAAAAAAATATTTATCTGTATATCCCCTCATTTGAAGCTATTGCATTTCAATAGCTATCTATGAATGACAGCAAATTACATAGGCATAGGCCCCAGTATGATATAATGAGTGACAGCAAACAGCTTAAGTTTTGGTCCTAGTAAAGCCACTGTTTGTTTGATCTGTCTGTCTGTCTGGCATACAGGTCCTTCTTCCTTGACCCTGCCTATACAAAACATTGACATTGTGTTTTGTCCTAACAGACATGTTCTCAAGAGCAGCCAGACCTATCAATCACTGAAATCAATAGGATTCTGTCTGTCATAGTGCTATATGAGGAAAGAATCCAAATAAATATTTTTCTTAATTCTCCACAAAAACGAATGTTGTGGGTACTCATTAGAAGCGCCTCAGCGAGGCGCTTCTAATGAGTACCCACAACATAGGTTTTCGTGGAGAAATAAGAAAGTTATGAATATGTTGAATACACAGTGCCTTATTTAGAGCACAGTGGTCTAGGCAGTGAGTTGGGTCATAGAAAAAAGTGACCTTTGGGCTTGGGAAAACTACATGTGCCCAGACCAGACTGTGCATATGTGCAGTTTGATCTTTGTTTATTCAGTTTCCATGTGTTTTGATTTAGTAATATCTGCATGCCCTTAGCAGTCTGCTCAGAGGGCTGACTGAGGTTGCAGCTGCCTTGTGCAATATACATTTTGCTTACTGTAATAGAGCTCTAGATAAAGCTATTTTCAACATAAAGTAGTGACAATTTTTCTATTTCTGCAAAAAAATAAAATGTTTTCTGCAAACTCAGATGTGCATTGGTGTGTAGTTTTATTGAGTACCCATGATATATTTTCTCAAAGAACATGAAGAAACCCTTAAAATGCCAAGAAAACCTGCATCTTAACCCTTGTCCTGCTGAATAAATTAAGATGCCACACCCTTTTAAAATTTTCAGCCAGTCGGATTACTTGATCCAGATAGTTGATATAAATTCACATACTGAATGGCAAATAGTGCAGATCCAGATCAGTTGGCTTCTTAGAAGCCAACTGATCTGGATCTACACTGTTTACAAAGGCAGGGTATATCCGGGCTCAGCAGGACAAGGGTTAAAATGTCGTCTGCTGCATCTTCTTGCAAACTTTTCAAACATGCTTTTTGCATATAGGCAAACAGTATGGACCCAGATCAGACTGCTCCTCTAGGAGCGGTCTGATCTGGGTCCACACTGTTTGCAGCAATGACTTTTTAAAGTAATCGGCAGAAGACAAAGCAGATAACAGTTGTTGTGTTTGGCGTCTTAAGGGTTAAACAAAAATTCTGGTAGACTATAGCTCCACCAAGAGACATCAGACAGATAAATTTTCTCATTTCTCCACAATAATGTGTTGTGGGTTCTCTTTAGAAGTGCCTCAGGTTTGACACCAACAGCTGGTATGTGTTTTGGACAGGAAGCTACCAGAGTGGAAGATGAGCAGGGGAATTCAAATGAAGCTTCCTTTTTTATGAAATTATTTTATGTGATATTATCTAAATCATCTCACTGAAACAGTTCTTATAAGATTCCGATTTATGCTTTCATGAAAAAACTTGTCATAAAAAATATAGGGAGATTAGAACTTATCAGGACCTCCGATAATTTTCATTAACGCTTAGCACTGTAGGGAAAATTTTCAGCAGATGACTTACTGAAATATTTTTTCTTATTTTTTCCAAAAAAATGGGATTTGACAGTTCATGCAAACTGTCTCCAGTGGAGACAGTTTGCATGAAATGTCAAATCCTGTTTTCTGAGAAAAATAAGAAAAATATCATCAGTCTGTTGTCTGCTGAATTTGCCCCTAGAGTGGTAAAGGTTAAACCAATCCTCAAAGAATTCCCAGTGCACTTTGTAATGGATACTTTACTGCATTAACCTATTATAGACTGAATAGACTCCCCCACACTTCACTGGAAGAGTCCAATTTCAGTTTCACCATATTTACCATAAGTATTGGGACACCTCAATTCCTTACTGTACTTGTTAAAACATTTGAACTAGTACAATTTATTACCCGATCTTGTGTCTAAAAATTGTTGAATGAGTGGCAAACAATGTAGACCGTGATGAGACGCTGCATTCTAGGTCTGCACTGTTTGCTCAGGCCTGTCTCTGAGAATACATCGGGTAAATACGGTATTTATTGGAAGCGTCCAATTTTAATTTTATGTATGTCAGGCTTCATGATTTAGATATTCCTAGAAAAAATGGCTAAACTATTTGTAAACAGTGGAGACCATGATCAGATGCTGCATTCTGCAGAATCTAATCTGGGTTTGCACTGTTTTCCAATTATCCTTTTGGGGTCATCAGACTAAAATGGGTTAAAAAAGCTGTTACGCTTGAGGCGGAAATCAGCTTATGACGGTATGGATGGCACTTTAATGCACAGAGCATTTCATTATCACCCATCATCTCAATATCATTTAAATAATGTTGAAAGGGACATAAAATGCCAAATCATCATCATCATTGTTCTTCTCAAAAGCATTTATTGTGGATTCTCATGAGAAGCTTGTAGCTGGTCTATTTTTTAAATCAATGAGTTCATTCTAGGATTTTTGAAAATTTATATCAAGATCAGTGATGCCGACACCAACTAGAGTGGTCCAGAAAACTAGCACTTCAGGGTTTTTCGTTTTCATGTGTGAGTGTTCCTTGCTGTCAAGAGTCATATCTTTTAGAGTCTATTTGTTGTTAAACTACAGTCAAACTTCTATGGCTCGAACACCTTTGGGACCATGGAAAATTGTTCGAGCCATGGGTAGTTCGAGTCAATGAGGGTTAATCATGGCACCAGGTCGGGAGCAAATATAGCTAATTCTGGGAAATCTGTCGATTTTCTACACAGTAATTGTATGTTGAGTGTACTCATTAGAATCGCCTCGAAGAGGCAATTCTAATGAGTACACACAACATACATTTCATACTGCAATAAGAAAGCTTCCTTAAATATTAGTTTTCTTGATCTATCGGAAGAATTTCGTAGGGACTCAAAAACAAGTTCGAATTAGCCATGGTAAACGAGCCATCGGTGTTCGAGCCATCGAGGTTTGACTGAAATAATATTTTGAAAAAAATGGGCAGTGTAATTAATTTTTGTTTTGTTTGTTTCAGCCCATCAAGTCAGAGCCAGTCAAGTCAGACTCAACCTCAACCAAGTCGGAAACACTGGTAGTTCAAGTAAATGGCCATGTACCCCATTTGTCTCCTCCTAACAGTTCAGCGGTTTCTGTGGAAGGAAAGAGGACAGCTGGATGTCACTTCTGGTTGAATCCGAACATTAAGGATCGTGAGGAAAGGTATGCTGTTGTTTCACTGGTCAAAATAAACTGTGTACGATACTAACCTTTAAAGCATCAGTCATAACTACAACAAATATTTTGAAATTTTTTTTATCATTTTTCAGAGAAAATAAGACAGCACATTTCATATGAATCATCTGCCTAGCAGACGACTCATATGAAATGTCGAGTCTTTTTTTTTTTCTCTGAAAAATAATGAAAATTAATTAGACACAGCTTCTACAATTTTGCTTGGCACTTTAACCCTTAAAGCGCCAAGCAAAATTTGTAGCAGACGACGTTCAAAATTTTTTTTTTATTTTTCAGAGAAAACAAGTCTTGACATTTCATGTGAATCGATTCACATGAAATATCAAGACTTGTTTTCTCTGAAAAATAAAAAAAAAATAAAAAAAATTATCTGCTGCAGTTGTGATTGGCGCTTTAAAGGTTAAGACATGAGGAGTGTTTCTTTGGTTTAGGTTTGAATATTAGAAAAGTAATATGAGTCACCATATGAATGTCATTTATTTTAAACCCCTGCCCCCCACCCTCATTGATTAACAACCTGCATATCAGTCAGGATCAGCCTGTTTGAATATGAATTAATGTTATCTTGGAACAATGATGCCAGTCCATACTTGGAAGTAAGGGCTTCATATCTGAAGCCCTTACTGTTTAAATTGCTTTCCATAGGAAATTCAGTAACAGGAGCGTAAATTAAACCTACAAAAAAATCCTGATTGACATCGAGATGTAACACCTGATGGCTGAGAATCCGTGCACAGATTAGCCATTACAAGAGAAAATAGACCTTGTGATGTACCCCTCAAAGAAGACTTGAATCAGACTGGCAGTCTGTGCTGTCTGATCAGAGCATACACTATGTACCTGAAGAAGCCTTGGATCTTTGGCATTTATGTGCTGACAGATCTGAGTCTTGACAGTTCATGTGAATCATCTGCTACATGTATATTATAATGTTTTCTGTTACAGTCATGAATGGAGCTTTTTGAAGAAGTCATTTACCGTATTCATTAACCTAATTACCACACATACCCTTATAAGCAAAGAGTACAGTCAGTGCAATTTTGTGTACTTCCTTATAAAGGCATATGTTGTGGGTACCCATTTGAATTGCATCAACTTATCGATGCAATTCAAATGAGTACTCACAACATATGCTTCTATAAAGAAAATCAGGAAAAATTTGATAAACATCATCAAATAGGTTCTTTGCTGATATGTTTTGAAGTGTTACCTTGGTAGGCAGATACATATTTTACCACAAGTTTTGCCTGTAATTTTGAAAAACCTAAGCGCACAGTGTGGTAGTTAGGTTGAATAGGGTATATGCAAAAAAAAAAAAAAAAAAAAAAGCGTAGTAATAATAAAAAAATAATAATAAAAATACGGATATTGTCCTTATCGAAATAGGTCTGATGTGAGTAATTAACAAACAACTTAATTAGGAAGAAGATATTTGATGATAATTCTTGTAATTTTCTTCAGCTGTCCCCAAAAAAATGCATGTAGTTAGTACTCATAAGAGGTGCCTCTGCGAGGTGTTTCTAAAAAAAGTTATTCCTGCTGGCCTTGGTGGCTCAGTTGGATGCGCATCTGACTGGTGATCAGGAGGTTGCGGGTTTGACCCCAGCCAGGTCGGCAACATTCTTTCATGGAGATAGATCATGAAATATTTTCTATGATCATTCTTTCCCTTCTGCTGATTCAAGAAGGCCAGTTGTCAGTTTCTGGCGAAAGAATACGCACAATATTGGTTAACCGCTTAGAGGACTAAGCCTGTTAGGTAAACTGACTATGACCCCATTGGGTTGACTGGGCAGTAAACCCTCAACACAATCAAACAAACATACAGAAAAGTTATTCCTGAATAATCATTAAGTGCTCTTTCTTAGCTACTCTGATTCACTATAATAGGCGAAAGCTGTTTTCTATGATTTGTGATTTTATTCACGTATACCTAAATTATTGCTACATGTATACATCCAGGTAACTTCATTTAACCTTTAGCCTGCTGACTTTAAATATGAACAGAAAATGAGTTTAAAGGTTTAGAAAATAGGGATTGACTTTTCCAAAGGAGGCGTCTTCATGAAATGTCAGTCTGTATTTTCTTTAAACGTCATTACCTTTTGTCTAAGAATTTTCCACACACAGGCAAAAAAGTCTACTGATTGTTTTTTGCCAGCAGCGTGTGAAAGGTTAATGAATCAGAAAAATGCAAAGAAAGGAGAAAAAAAAACTGTGCAATGAAAGACAAGTAATTGATCACCTTTGAATTTTTAATGATACCAGTTTTAGATGGTTATATAAGGTTCATAGCAGTAAATTGAATGAAACTTATCTGTCACTTTAATCAAAAGAAGATGTGATTTTAAATTCTTGCACTATAGATACTTTGCATTCTATGGGCGAATTTGGCAGATGACAAATTGAGGATATCTTTTTCCAGAAAATAGGCCTTGACTTTTCATGCAAATTGTCTCCTCAGGAGACAATTTGCATGAAATGTCAAAGTCTGTTTTCTGGAAAAAAAAAATAAGAAAAAAATAGTTCAGAAATGTCAGAAGCCTTTTTATCTGGGAAAAACAAGAAAAAAGTATATCTGAATATCATCTCGTGAAATTTTTATCCAGCGTGCTAAGTTATCAAGTCTTGAGTATTTATGGTTTAAATACAGTTTAGGACAAAATATGTATTTAGTATTCATATACTTTATAGTTATTAACCGAAATAAGTGCGACAGCTTACGTGCAATAAATATTCTTTCATAGCTATATTTAACCCGCACTAAGCAAAGTTGCAGCAGACAACAACATAAGTATCCACAGCTCCAGATACTATGGTTTTCCAGAGCGTATTGATATCTTTATTATTTCCCCATTAAAAATCTGTTACCGGTCTCGCTGGCTTAGTCGGATGCGTGTCTGATTGGTGATCAGGCAATGAGGGTAGGGATAACATTTAAGTACTGTATACTGCACTAAGTAATGTCTGAGCAGACAGCATTCCGGGCAAGTCAGAATTAGTGGCTCTTGCCATTCAGCTTCAGTGGTGCATCCAGCTAATATTTCATACGGTCATTCTCTCGCTTCCGCTGATTAAAGAGGGGTACATGTCAGTTCCTGGTGAAAGATTGTGCACAAGTACTGGTTAACTGCTTAAAGGACTAAGCCTGCCCAAGAAAAGTGTGGTTAGGTAAACTGAGTGGCTACACATGACCCTAATAGTGTTGACTGGGCCATTTACCTCCAAAGCAACCAACCAACCAGTTGTGATGATCATGGTCAGACATGACAGACAAACCATCAAAGAAAACATTTTAATTGCTGAATAAATTAAGATGCCACACCCACTGCTAATTTTCAGCCAATCAGATTACATGATCCAGGTTGTTAATACAAATTCACATTCTAATTGACAAACAGTGCAGATCTAGATCAGTTGGCTTCTGAAGAAGCCAACTGATCTGGTTCTACACTGTTTGCAAAGGCAGGGTATGTCCGGGTTCAGCAGGACAAGGGTTAAATTGATTTGCTTTTAGCTCAGAAGAGCAAGACGGAAGCAGTTGTAGAAAAAATGTGACAGAAAGATGAACACCAAAAAATTATTTCATCCTCAAGACTATTCTTGTAAATTTTATTGACTTCTGTAGAGCATTGATGGATTTAATAATCTTCATAATTGACTTATAATCATGTAATTGACATGAATTCATGTTTGGCAATTGAGTGAATTGACATAAATTCACATTTTACAAGCAGTTCCTGTAGTTTAATTTGTATGCCACTAAGTTTAACCAGTACAAGATTTTATACCAGTTAACCCTTGTCATGCTGAATAAACTAACATGCCACACCCACTTGTAATTTTCAGCCAATCAGATTACTTGATCCAGATTGTTGATATAACTTCACATACTTCATTGCAAACAGTGCTGATCCAGATCATTTGGCTTCTGAAGAAGCCAAATGATCTGGATCTGCAATGTTTGCAAAGGCAGGGTATATCTGGGTTCAGCAGGACTAGGGTTAAGATTTGAGCCCAAATGTCAGAAAACGTACCTTCAATCATGTGCCCCCAGCCAAGACTCAGATCAGCTTGCGTATTCTTGTGGTCTGATCAGTATCTTTACCGGACGCATTTTGGATAGTCAAGGATTTTCTTCATGCCGACAACTGGCAGGCTGATTTGAGTCTGCGTTTGATGCACCTGTCAGCAGGTATGTTTTCACCGGTTGGGTCTCATTTGATACCTGTTTTATGAATTTTCACTTCAGATGAAAAACAGATTTGATTGATTAAAATGGCTTTTGAATGAATATCTGTTTTGACTGATAAAAAAGAAACAAACATTAACATGGTAGTTTTCCTGGAGAGATTGTTTTGCATTTATTTTATGCACTGTTAAATTTCCTGTTTTCACACTGATCTGTGGTAATGGAACTCACTGCCTAGCTCTAGATAAGAGGGGGACATTGGTAAATATTTTTCTTATTTATCCACGAAAAACATAATCATTTTGTAACAAAAACACACTGCATACATTTTTAACCCTTGTCTTGCTGAATAAATTAAGATGCTACACCCACTTCTAATTTTCAGCCAATCAGATTACTTGATCTAGATTGTTACTGTAAATTTGCATACTCAATGGCAAACAGTGCAGATCCAAATCAGTTGGCAGTGCAGATCCAGATCAGTTGGCTTCTTCAGAAGCAGACTGATCTAGATCTACACTATTTGCAAAGCAGGGCATATCGGGGTTCAGCAGGATAAAGGTAGAGATAAGAAAATATCAATATTGTATTTTAAAGAAAAAAACAAACGAAAAAAAAAAAAAAAAATGTTGGTGGGGGTGAGAGGGGGAGAGAAATATCAATACTGTATGTTGAAGAAAAAAACAAAACTGGAAAAAAAAAAGAAAAACTGCCTTATTTAAAGCTATAATGTTTAGTTAGGGAGAAAATGGATATATCTAAAGGTAATCAAATTCCCATGGCTAGATTTGAGGATCAGTATGGTAGGGAGTTATGGTTTCTGAATATTCAGGTGGACCCTGCAGGTTCTTTGTAAGGCTTGGTAGCTAACAATAAAGTTCTTGGCCAAAATGAATGTTTGGGTCAGGGCTGTTTGAATATGCATGAGGTAAGTGTGTGTTTCATGCAATCATCTCAATTTATGATGCATGATCAGCAAGTGGGCTGCGTCAAGCAAAAGCGTACCTTAGGGATATATACGAATAGCAAATGCCCAGATAATCAATTGCATTAGGGCTTTTGATTCCTTTGATACATTCTGTGTTATCCAATAATTATTTTAAGTGGGCAGTGAAGGCCCTGATCAGACTGCGCATTTGTGCAGTCTGATCAGGGCTGTCGCTGTTTGCTTAAGCCTTAAGTTACCTTTTTTAATGGCATGCCCCCGACAAAGGATAATGCAGTATAATTGAAACTAGTGTTTCTTAACTTGTTCTGAAATGCAACCAGTAGGATGAGTATTTGGTTTCTTAATTGTATGACAGCGTGACAGCTTAACTAGAATGCTGCCAAATTATGTTGAAATCTATATAGAATTATAATGGAGAGTGCTACAGATTAGAATAATTTAGAAGAGTTGTTAAGGAGGGGTATATGACAATAATTCTGGGATAATTTTGTCTAGTTCTCCATAAAAACATATGTTGTGAGTTCTCATTAGAAGTGCCTCAGTGCCTCATTCTCCATAAAAAACATATATTGTGGGTACTCATTAGAAGCACCTCAGCAAAGCACTTCTATTGAATACCCCTCAAAATATGTTGTTATGGAGAAATCATTACGAAAACAAGCCTATTCAAATATATTGAAAATTTCACCACCAAAAACTGAAAGTTTTCAGATAAAAAATTCTGAAATTTTTCTATATTTCTGCTAAAACATAGATTGTGGGTACTCGTTAGAACTGCCTTGCCGAGGGGTCAAAATTATGTAGGTATGTTTTCGTGATGAATCAAAATTATCCCAGAAATATCACTTAATACTCCTTCTTAAAAACTCCAGGAATATTTTGCAAGAAAAGATGATAATTTAGGATAATTTTTTTTTGTTATTTTGCACTCATTGAAATCATCTCTTAGGCTGAAAAGATGTGAGTATCCAAAGCATATATACTGGACTCTTATTACCTTCTGAAGCTGTTTTTATTTTTCAGTCAAAATGAATTGAGCCAGTGCACGACAAAACCTACAATAAGGCACGCAGTCTGTCCAGAGTCTTTGCTGATCGTGTGTGCCTTCTACAGCCTCCAGGCTATCCAAAGAGGGATAAATGAGAACCCTTGCTGTACTGGAAGGATTTGCAGGCTAATCTGAGTCTTTTCTGGTTACACAGGTCTAATTGTAGGTTGCCGGCCTCAGGAGGTTGTGGGTTCCACCACCGCCGGGTCGGCAACCTTCTTTAGTGGAGATTGATCATGAAGTATTTTCTACGGTCATTCTCTCCCTTCTGCTGATTCAAGAAGGACAGTTATCAGTTTCTGGTGAAAGAATGTGCACAAAACTGGTTAACTACTTACAGGACAAAGGCTGCCCAGTAAAAGTGTGGTTAGGTAAACTGACCATGTTCGACATGACACCATTGGGTTTACTGGGCCGTAAAACCTCAATGAACTAATTGTAAGTTTTGTTGTGTGCTGGCTCAATTGATATTTTCTTATTTCTCCCTGAAAACTGTGAGCCATGTAAAGTGAAAATAGCCGTTATAGGATATACAAACAGCAATGCTTCAGGCCAGAATGCACATACTCACAGAACCCATTCTGTTTGCTCACATAAACTGTAGGGCAAGGGGAACCTTGAATTAAATTAGCCAGGGCCCAGTTGTTCAAAACTAACGACGTTGTTAGTTAACGATTTGTTAAAATTTACATTGAGTGATACGCATATATGCTGAAATTTTTTGCTGAAAAAATGTGAGTAGCTTTTGCAGTGCAAAAGCTACTCACATTTTTTCAGCAAAAAATATCATTATATTGTATATTGAATCTGCTAAAACAGTTAACGAAATGACCCTTAATGAGCTTGTTAAGCTAACGATGCTTTGAACAATTGGGCTCAGATAAATAGACGTGGCCTTACTAATGGAGTGGGCATGCACACTGAAAGGTTGATTTGACAGACATTACGAAAACATGCCTATATAATTAAGACCCCCTTAAACCCCACTTTTATATAGTAAAACTGGGATTTACAGGTGTATGCATTATTTTTCTTATTTCTGCTCAAAAACATAGATTGTGGGTACTCGTTAGAACCGCCTCACCAAGGCGGTTCTAGCAATTACCCACAATCTATGTTTTGAGCAGAAATATGAAAAAAATATCAGATTTTTTTATCTGAAAATTTTATGTTTTTGGAGGTAAAATTTTCTATATATTTGAATAGGCGTGTTTTAGTAATGAAATGGAAGAGCCTTTTTCTCAACACAGCTTATGTTCGGGCTACTTGCTGCACTTCATATGAATACATAATATGTCAGGGAGAATAAGAAAATGTCAACATTTTGCATAGGTCTAGATAAGAGTGGGTATCAGGTTAATAGTTTTCTTATTTCTCCACGAAAACATATGTTGTAGGTACTCATCGCCGATGCGCTTCTAATGAGTATCTACAAGATATGTTTTTGTGAAGAAATAAGAAAAATATCAACACTTTTGGATTGAAAAAAAGCGCCTTAATTAGAGCTATGATTTGGGTTGAAAAATATATGAGTAAAATAAGAAAAATGATGTATCTTGCTACACCTTTTACCAGTAGATATGCAGCAATGTAAAGACTTAGACAAGAATGAATTTCAGAACTCTGTATGCAGAAACATGTTCCTTTGTCATTATAAGTCTCTATTTGTATATTTCTCAGGCTGGGAGAAGCAAATGAGTACCACTTACAAGCAAAGAAAGTCAAACATCAAGCAGATGCAATGGTGAGTATTTGAGATTTTAAGGTACTCCAGTAAACTTTAACCCATTGAAGACCGGAGACACCTAAATAGGTAACTGGAAAACAGTGCAGAACCAGATCAGATGCCGCGGAACTGGGCATCTGATCAGGGTCTAGTATACTTTAAGAATATCTACATCATATAGCCTGACATACCTAAAATCGAAAATAGATTTCCAGTATATAGTGTGGGAGAGTTTATTCAGTCCTTAATGGGTTAAAGTGCCTGTCAGACAGCAACAAACAAACTTTTGAGAGTAAAACATTTCAACAGAGGGTAAATGGGAACGCTGTGGAGCTACAAAAAGTGTTTTTACAAACAAATGGCTGTATGTTAGTTGATCACAAGGTATTGTATGCTAGACAACGTTTTCATGGGAGTGCATGACAAGGCAGTATTACTCCAGATGAATACAGGAGACAGGATGTACTTTACATTTTATCACCATCTGACCGCAACTATACCCATTACGAGGGAAATCTTACTCTTTCTTGAAACGCAAAACAAGCAGTTAATGCTGAATTACACCCTTTGAAACGTGATACTTTCTCCGCTATTGAAAGTTAATACATGGCACATGCAGATCTCATATTACCCAATAAAAACCTCCAAAAGATATATTGACATGATTAATAGGGTTACTCTTTACAGTAGATCATCTATAGTATTTACTGGAGTATTCAGACAGATATGAGAAACAGTGTAGACCCAGATCAAACTGCTCCTAGGAGCAGTTTGATCAAGGTCTGCACTGTTTGCCATTTAGCCAGATCATCAGATGGTTACATGGACTTGTTATCCCCACCCTTTAGCGATGGGAATATTGTTAATGCCTCAGTCTGTTGTCATGCTACCTCCTAAGATCTTAAACTACAGGTGGTATTTAACTTAACTTACTAAATGACTTACCCCATGTGGTAAGGGTGTCCATTGGTCAGTCTGTCTGTCTGTCACGCCACCTCTTCATAAACCACTGGGCAGAATTTAACCAAACTTGCTACATGACTTCCCCATGTGGTAAGGGTGTGCAAAAGTAACATTTTCCCATCCGTCTCTCCGTCCATCACACTGTTAGCAACATTAGCACCGAATGTGTGGATTTTGCGATCGAGTTCCATTCACTGCGCAATCTAGTTCAAAATTTCTTATTCCCATAATAACCCTTGATGAAAAAAAGTTCATAGAACAGCTCAGAATGTCTTAAAATATTTCTTTGCACAACATTTCGGCCTTCATGAGCCTTTAAAAAGTGTAACAAACATATAGATAGGAAATGACATGGACAATGTCTTAATAACCCTTAGTGTTGAAACTGAGAGGCCTAAGCAGACAGTATAGACCCAGATCAGACAAGTATGGCAAGGAGTAAAGGTGGCCACATATATAGGGTGAATACAGGTAATAGTAAACTGCCTTATCCCTGATGTGGGGGTCATTTCGAGGGTTGAGCGCAAGACTAGCGTAAGTCAGATGGTTGTTTTTCCCCAAACCTAATCTCCTCACCATGAAGGCGTTATGAAGATTACAACATTTCTTTCTGTAAACAATGAAAATTTAGGTGCCATTGCTCGTATGAGCAATGGCACCTAAATTTGCATTGTTTACAAAGGGGTCCAAGTTGCCCCTAAACAAGGGTTTCAGAAATATGTTTGAGTTACCATAGTCTTGCGCTCAACCCTCGATTTGGTCCTTTGCCTTCCCTCAGATGAGAACAACCAGTATATTGAGTCAGCTGAGCCTATGCACAGGTTGTCCAACCAAATCTTTACTGAAAAATTCTAGAAGCAAGATGGGTAATTAAAAATATAATGGACCAGTAGTACCATACAAGTGTCCACAGTAATTGACATGTAATTAACTACATTTCAATCTAATTGACTTAGTGTCTGTTAGAAGCTGCAGATACAGATAATATGGGAATAAAGAGTGAAGACTGATCTACCCTTTTTACTCAATTTTTATAATTAGCATGCTGAGAAAAAAAAGTCAGCATATGACATTTTGAAATGTTTTTTTTTTTTTTTTTTATGGAAAGTAGACTTTGACAGTTCATGCAAATTGTCTCCTAAGAAGACAATTTACACAAAATGTCAAAACCTATTTTCTGGGAAAAATCAGAAAAAATATTTCAAAATGTTGTCTGCTGAAATTTTTACCCAGCATAGAATTCTTAGGGTAAATATGCACGCTGGGTAAAAATTTCATCAGACTACATCTTGAAATATTTTTCTTATTTTTCCTAGACAATAGGATCTGACACTTCATGCAAATTGTCTCCTTAGGAGACAATTTGCATGAAGTGAGAGATTCTATTTTCTAGGAAATAAGAAAAATATAATCAGATTGTCGACTGCTGATTCTGCCCATAGTTTTGTAAGTGTTAACAAGCCCACTGAGTTTGTTGATTGCTCTGAAATTTATGTCATGTATTTTCAGGAATCTGGTTTACAGCAGAACATCTTGTATCTCGAAGCTGCCCTATGTTTTATACAGAGCGGTTGTGCCATGGAACGTCACCACAAGGTTGTGGAGGCTGCTACGATGTTTAAAGAAACTCACAGATTTGTTGTGTAAGTAGATTTTGTCATTAGCACTTTTGGACTTCCCTCCACCTCTCTAAATGTCCTGTCCTCTTCATAGTTCCAGATAAAGTAATATTTGAGATGATCACATAAAATAGCTTTGTTAAGCCCCGAACTTCGAAGAAGTTGGAGGGGCATATTGCCTCATGGTAGTTCGTCTATCTGTTAGACTGTCTGTCCATTCCTTCCTCTGTTCATCATGCTTTTTGATGCTACTTTCCTGAGTTATGGCCCTTTGAAAAAATATAAAAAAAAATCTTTCAGCAAAGTATCTCAAAAACTATTTAAGCTAAAGCCTTGCAACTTGATGAATGGATTGGTAGCGATGAGTAGACGACTGATAAACTTTTGAATATATTTTGAAAACTGTTTGCTAGGACATCTCTCTCTAAATTTTTAGAAAGGAGCAATTTGATCTAGGTATAGACTGTTTGCTCAAGCTCTCTGTCTGAATTTTTAGGGTAATGACATAATGTTGATTTTCTGCCAGGTTTATTCTTTCAGCATGAAAACCAGTAACACCTGCAATGTCATGATAAGCATGATGAATATCATGAATATTCGAATGATATGAAAATGAACATTTATTGCTGGTGAAGAGGTCTAGTACCATAATTTCCCAAAATATTTGGACACCATAACTCATCCCTTCATCCTAACATGAAATTAAATATCATATTTACCCTAAATATCATGACAGAAAGGCCTGAACAAATAGTGTAGACTGAATACTTAGGGTAAATATGGTAAAGTCCATTTTTACTGCCTGGTGGTGTTTCTGAAAAGTGCCAGTGGGAAAGACTGATCTAAGTTCACACTGTTTGCTCAGGATTGTATGATCAAATATTCATAAATATATGGTTTATGCAGCTGTGCCCCACGTATTTATGTACAAAATGAAAATTTACATAGACCGTGCATTAAAGTCCAGTCACAACCACAGCAGACAGCATTTTGAAATATTTTTTTTTACTATTATTTTTCAGAGAAGATAAGACTCAACATTTCATGTGAATCATCTGCTAGGCAGATGATTCACATGAAATGTTGAGTCTTATCTTCTCTGAAAAATAATGATAATAGAATAATTAGACTATGGTCTGTTACAATTTTGCTTGGCGCTTTAAGGGTTAATGTGCCGGAAAATGAATTGTGTTTCTCCTGTTGTTGCAAAGAAATTTTATTGTTGAAAATGCAAACGGGCTAATGCAATAAATCTTTTAAAATTGTTTCCGTTGTAACTTTAACATCTAAAACAGCATCAAGTTAAACTAACTTGTCATTGATAACACTGTTTTATTTCACAAAATCACTGTTGACGTCAATAGAAAATTACTATTGTTTTTTGTGTAATTTTGCTAGTGTTTAACCTTTACCACTCTCTGGGCTAATTCAGCAGATGACAAACTGATAATGTTTTTTCCTTATTATTCCCAGAAAATAGGCTTTTACACATGCAAATTGTCTCCTAATTGATGAATATGTTGTCTGCTGAAAAATTTACCCACCCTGCTATGTGTTAAACACCATTTCCACACTGAAGGAATAAAAGGTTATGTCTGGATTTTTTTAAACTGTCTCGTTAATTTCATTTCACAGAAAAATGTCAGTTTTTTTTGTTGTTTTTTTTTTCTGAAATTCATTGACTAAATTATACAGTTATGAAAAAAAAATGCATCTTATGTAGAGTTATGAATTATCTTTAACCCTGGTCCCGCTGCACCCGGATATACCCTGCCTTTGCAAACAGTGTAGATCCAGATCAGTTGGCTTCTTCAACTGATCTGGATCTACACTGTTTGCCGTTCAGTATGTGAATTTTTATCAACAAACTGGATCCAAGAATCTGATTGGCTTACAATTTGAAGTAGGTGTGGCATCTTAATTTATTCAGCTTGACAAGGATTAACAAGTAGCATTCTGGGTAAAAGTTGCAACAGACAACATTTTGATATAATTTTCTTCATATTTCCTAGAAAGTAGGCTTCAACATTTCATGCAAATTGTCTCCTTCAGAGACAATTTGCATGAAATGTCAAAGCCTGTTTTCTGGGAAAAATAACAAAGTATATCTTCAATTTATTGGCTGCTGAATTTGCTGTTAAGGTTAACCCTTATCATGCTGAATAAATTAAGATGCCATGCCCCCTTCTAATTGTCAGATTCCTTTATCCAGATTGTTGATATAAATTCACATAGTGAATTGCAAACTGCACATCCAGATCAGTTGGCTTCTTGAGAAGCCAACTGGTTCAGCAGGACAATGGTTAAAATTGGGATATATTTTTTTGCCCCTAACAGACTCCAGTAAGGAATGTGAGAGTGGTTTGGCAGAGTTTTGACAGATTCTGGCACAAAAACAATTTTAGCCAGACTTAAAAGTACATTATTTTAATTTACCTTCTCAATAAGTAGTCTGCCCTGATCTGTGTAAGAAAGGGTAATAAAATATAAATATTATGACATTTTGTCAAGCAGGTGTGCTAGTATAAAAGTTCTGTGTGATCCTGGAGGTGTTTTCTATGAGAAACAAGAAAGAAAAAAAAAGGAAGAGCCAGTCATATGTGAAATGCAAAGGTCATAGGTCAGATAATATGTTAGGGTGCAGTTTAACTGTGGCATTGAAATTAGCCCTATTCAAGCCAGCCGCAGACCGCATTCTAGAATATTTTAGTTTTCATAGAAAATAAGCAGTAATTTTTCATGTGAATTGTCTGACAAGCAGATGACTCACATGAAGGTGTCAAGGCTTATTTGCTCCGAAAAAAGAAGAAAAAAAAAATGATTAGTGTTTGACACTTCATAGTTATCTGCTTAGGAGACAATTTACATGGAATGTCAAACTCTAGTTTCTGAGAGACAGACAGACAGACAGACAGAGGAAACTTTTCACAAGATGTGGTCAGTTGAAATTTGTACCCAGCATGCTAAGTGATTTTTTTTTTTTTTTTTTTTTTTCACAATTTTCTACCTATAACATTAAGTTAAGCATAAATAATCAATTGCATGCTTCAGACATGCAAATACATAGGTAATCCAAATGAAGACTTAATTCATAAAATCTTGAATGAAATTATATTACTAGATCTACCTACACAAGATGTATATTGTGATAAAAGGACACACTTTGTTTATTTGTACAACCCTAGATACTGTCACGGATTGTATCTATTTAATGCTTAGCAGGCTAGGTATAAATTTCAGCAGACAACATTTTTTTTTATCTTTCACAGAAAATTGACTTTGACATTTTATGCAAATTGTCTCCTTAGGAGACAATTTGCATGAAATACCAAAGACTATTTTCTGGTAAAAATGAGAAAAATATCACCATTGAATTGTGGTCTGCAGATTGTAAAGGTTAAGTTAATGTTATTATATTATAGTGAATATTGTTCCAAAATGGTGATAACTTGGATAAGACTTAATGACACTTTTGCACTGAAAAATATGTAGTGGGTACTCCTAAGAACTGTCTTCAGTGAGGCAGTTATAATGAGTAACCATGGCATATTTTTCGGTGTAAAAATGATACACATTATGCATTAACCCCTAAAGTGCCAATCACAACTGCAGCAGACGACAATTTTTCTCTTTTTTTTTTTTTCAGAGAAAACAAGTCTTGGCAGACGATTCACATCAAATGTCAAGACCTGTTTTCTCTGAAAAGAATAAAAAAAAAAAATGGCTGTCGTCTGCTACAAATTTTGCTTGGCGCTTTAAGGGTTAAATACACTGATGTAAAATAGTAAAACACCAGAAATTCGCAGGTAAATTGTAACAGAGGCTGAGATTTTAATACCTTTGTTGTATACTGGGGTATGTGAATAATTTGGACAAGTACTCAAGCTAATGCACCGGAGCTTACCGGTATTAAGAAATGTGTGCTGAAGAAGAATGCGAATAGTGATGATACAGACCAGACTGCACATCCACGCAGTCTGGTCTTTGTTTTCACTGCTCGCTTAAATTTGTATGTGGATCTTGTTGAGGGAGCGAAAGCAATCACAAATTATACTACTCAAGTGATAGTGGTTTTATCTTGGCACAAACTCATATCTTTCATCTGAATTTTTATTTTCTTGTAAACTATTGATAAATCCCCCATTGAGTTAAATTTATCCCTTCTTATTAGAGACTTAATGTGTGGGAGGTCCTGTGAGAGGAGGTACAAATAAAATTAGGCAGACAGGTGCCTTTTACACTAACAGACAGACAGGTGACTTTTTTTTTAATAATCAGGGCTCTAGGTGAGGGGAATATTAGCTAGTGAGATGAATTATGTATGTTCTTGATTTGTCTTTGAAAAACGGATCTAGATTCTCACACCAAGATTCTAGATGTAACATTTTGAAGCAAACGTACCTGAGCATTCAATACTCCTGACTTCCTTCTGGTCATAAGGTCCGAGATTCAACTCCCACAAGCTGCAGAATACAGTTCTTTCTTGAATGGCACTTCATGCATAAACCTTGACATCATCTTAATTCTAGTCCTGCTGAACCAGGATATACCCTACCTTTACAAACAGTGTGGATCCAGATCAGTTGGCTTCTGAAGAAGCCAACTGATCTGGATCTGCACTGTTTGTCATTAAGTATGTGACTTTGTATCAACAACCTGGCTCAAGTAATCTGATTGGCTGAAAATTAGAAGTGGGCATGGCATCTTAATTTATTCAGCAGGGCAAGGGTTTGACTTTTTAGCTCACCTGAGCAAAAGCTCAGGGTGAGCTATTGTGATCACCCTCTGTCCGTCGTCCGTCATTCGTCGTCAACAATTAGTTTGTTAACACTTTAGAGGTCACAATTTTGACCCAGTCTTGACGAAACTTACCCAGAATGTTTGCCCCTATGAAATCTAGGTCAAGTTCGATACTGGGTCACTTGGGGTCAGAAACTAGGTCACCAGGTCAAATCAAAGGAAAAACTTCACACTAGAGGTCACATTTCTGAAGCAGTCATCATGAATATTGCTGAAAATGTTTTCCTGGATGATTTCTAGGTCAAGTTCAAAACTGGGTCACTTGGGGTCAAAAACTAGGTCACCAGGCCAAATTAAAGGAAAACTTTGTTAACACTCTAGCGGTCACATTTTTGAAGCAATCATCATGAATCTTGCTCAAAATGTTTGTTTGGATGGTTCCAAAGTAAATTTCAAAACTGGGTCTCGTGGGGTCAAAAACTAGGTCACCTGGCCAAATCAGCAGAAAACCTTGTTAACACTCTAGCGGTCACATTTTTGAAGCAATCATCATGAATCTTGCTCAAAATGTTTGTCTTGATGATTTCTAGGTCAAGTTTGAAACTGGATCACTTTGGGTCAAAAACTAGGGCACCAGGCCAAATCAAAGGAAAACCTTGTTAACACTCTAGCGGTCACATTTTTGAAGCAATCATCATGAATCTTGTTCAAAATGTTTGTCTTGATGAGTTCTAGGTCAAAGTCGAAACTGGGTCACTTGGGGTCAAAAACTAGGTAACCGGGCCAAATGAGCAGAAAACCTTGTTAACACTCTAGCGGTCGCATATATGAAGCAATCTTCATGAATCTTGCTCAAAATATTTGTTTTGATTGTTCCTAAGTAAATTTCAAAACTGGGTCTCGTGGGGTCAAAAACTAGGTCACCTGGCCAGATCAGCGGAAAACCTTGTTAACACACATGAATCTTGCTCAAAATGTTTGTTTTAATGCTGAAGAATGGCACTTCATGCATAAACCTTGACATCATCTTAATTCTAGTCCTGCTGAACCAGGATATACCCTACCTTTACAAACAGTGTGGATCCAGATCAGTTGGCTTCTGAAGAAGCCAACTGATCTGGATCTGCACTGTTTGTCATTAAGTATGTGACTTTGTATCAACAACCTGGCTCAAGTAATCTGATTGGCTGAAAATTAGAAGTGGGCATGGCATCTTAATTTATTCAGCAGGGCAAGGGTTTGACTTTTTAGCTCACCTGAGCAAAAGCTCAGGGTGAGCTATTGTGATCACCCTCTGTCCGTCGTCCGTCATTCGTCGTCAACAATTAGTTTGTTAACACTTTAGAGGTCACAATTTTGACCCAGTCTTGACGAAACTTACCCAGAATGTTTGCCCCTATGAAATCTAGGTCAAGTTCGATACTGGGTCACTTGGGGTCAGAAACTAGGTCACCAGGTCAAATCAAAGGAAAAACTTCACACTAGAGGTCACATTTCTGAAGCAGTCATCATGAATATTGCTGAAAATGTTTTCCTGGATGATTTCTAGGTCAAGTTCAAAACTGGGTCACTTGGGGTCAAAAACTAGGTCACCAGGCCAAATTAAAGGAAAACTTTGTTAACACTCTAGCGGTCACATTTTTGAAGCAATCATCATGAATCTTGCTCAAAATGTTTGTTTGGATGGTTCCAAAGTAAATTTCAAAACTGGGTCTCGTGGGGTCAAAAACTAGGTCACCTGGCCAAATCAGCAGAAAACCTTGTTAACACTCTAGCGGTCACATTTTTGAAGCAATCATCATGAATCTTGCTCAAAATGTTTGTCTTGATGATTTCTAGGTCAAGTTTGAAACTGGGTCACTTTGGGTCAAAAACTAGGGCACCAGGCCAAATCAAAGGAAAACCTTGTTAACACTCTAGCGGTCACATTTTTGAAGCAATCATCATGAATCTTGTTCAAAATGTTTGTCTTGATGAGTTCTAGGTCAAAGTCGAAACTGGGTCACTTGGGGTCAAAAACTAGGTAACCGGGCCAAATGAGCAGAAAACCTTGTTAACACTCTAGCGGTCGCATATATGAAGCAATCTTCATGAATCTTGCTCAAAATATTTGTTTTGATTGTTCCTAAGTAAATTTCAAAACTGGGTCTCGTGGGGTCAAAAACTAGGTCACCTGGCCAGATCAGCGGAAAACCTTGTTAACACACATGAATCTTGCTCAAAATGTTTGTTTTGATGAGTTCTGGGTCAAATTTAAAACTGGGTCATGTGGGGTCAAAAACTAGGTCACCGGGCCACATCAGTTTAAAAACCTTGTTAACACTCTAGCGGTCACATTTATGAAGCAATCATCATGAATCTTGCTCAGAATGTTTGTCTCGATGATTTCTAGGTCAAATTTGAAACTAGGTCACTTGGAGTCAAAAACTAGGTCACCAGGCCAAATCAAAGGAAGACCTTGTTAACACTCTAGAGGTCACATTTTTGAAGCAATCATCATAAATATTGCTCAAAATGTTCATCTTCATGATTTCTAGGTCTAGTTTAAAACTGGGTCACTTTATCAGAAACTAGGTCACCAGGCCAAATCAAAGGAAAACCTTGTTGACGCTCTAGAGGTCACATTTTTGAAGTGATCATCATGAATCTTGCTCAGAATGTTTGTCTTGATGATTTCTAGGTGATGTATATTTCACTGTCCAGTGACTTTCTTAAGTTTTTCTGTTTAGGTCAGTTTCTCAGTAATTATTGATCCTACAGAGTGATATTTGGTACTTGTGAAGTGTTTGTGTATAGGTCAGATTTTCAGTAACTATTGCTCCTACAGCCAGTGATACTTAGTACATGCATACATCTTAGCATGGCTTCTTGAGTGCAGTCATCCATATTTGACCTTGACCTCTATTTCACAGTCCATTAGACATAAACATTTTGAATTTTGATCAGAATGTTTGCCTTGATCAGTTCTAGGTCAGGTCCTCAAAGTGCTGTGATACACAGGTGAGCATTACAGGGCCATCATGGCCCTCTTGTTTTTTCTTGTGCTTTCTCTCCTGTCCTTTTTTCCCCATTTTTTGTGAGATAATAGAAATTATCCACAGAGGTTGTGTAGGCAAACAAGAACTGAAACAAAATTTGACGCTATGCTTTTAAGTGGGATTTTGATGAGGACCCAAGGAGAGCTGTAAAACTGAATACATCCATACATGATACTAAACAACATTAGAGTGTCCTAGCCATAAAAGTGGTAATCCCATGATTCTATGCATAAACAATGTCTTCATGCCATTGTGAAGCTGTTTTATTACCTTTTGAAGCATACTGAACCCTTACTATGCCTGTGATGAATCAGAAGACAACAAATAGTAGTATTTTCCTTTTTTTTAAAAAAAAAAACAAAAAAAAAAACATACACACACAAAAGCAGAACTTAATGTTTCATGTGACAATTGAAGCTATATTTAAAAAAGAAATTCTGACGTCTTATGGTAATATTTAACCCCAGTCCTGCTGAACCCGGATATATCCTGCTTTTGCAAACAGTGTAGATCCAGATCAGTTGGCTTCTGACGAAGCTTCTGCACTGTTTGTCATTATGTGAATTTGTATCAATAATCTGGATCGAGTAATCTGATTGGCTGAAAATTAGAAGAGGGCATGGCATCTTAATTTATTCCACATGACAAGGGTTAAATTTGGCATTTTAAGAGTTAATTTCCATTTAGTCTGTTTTACAAGACAATCTGCATTAAGTTGTTCATTTGTTCGCAAAAAAAAAAAAAAAAAAAAAAAAACTGGCACTGACCAGCTCACAGGTCTGTGTGTTCCAGTTTTGGAACTCAGTGTTTGTTTATCAGCTGTTGATGGCTTTAGTATTGATTTCATGAGAAATTGGGAAATAAAAGCCTCAGACAAATCAGCATGAACATGCAGGTTGATCTTGAGCAACACTGTTTGCTTTTGCTGAAAGAACAATATTTTCCTGTCAAAGATTATATCTGAGGAATTAATGAGAATTTGCTTATAATTGTGGGACAACTTTTCTTATTTCTCCATAAAAAAACAAAAAAAAACATGTTGTGGTACTCATTAGAAGCGCCTCACTGAGGTGCTTCTAATGAGTATCTACAACATTTTTATGAAGAGCTAAGGAAAAAAAAAACATCATCAAATACTCCTTAACCCTTGTCCTGCTGAATAAATTAAGATGCCACTCCCATTTCTAATTTTCAGCCAGTCAGATTACTTGATCCAGGTTGTTGATACAACTTCACATACTTAATGACAAACAGTGCAGATCCAGATCAGTTGGCTTCTTCAGAAGCCAACTGATCTGGATCTACACTGTTTGTAAAGGCAGGGTATATCCGGGTTCAGCAGGACTAGAATTCAGAGTCTGTGCATGAAATGCCATACAAGCAAGAACTGTATTCTGCAGCTAGTGGGACTTGAATCTGGATCGACACTGTTTGCAAAGGCAGGGTATATACAGGTTCAGCAGGACATGGGTTAACAAGTCCTCTGTATAATATCATTAGCGCCACCGTCAGAAAACCTACCTTCAGACATGCCTCTAGCAAAGATTAAGATCAGCCTATACATTCATGCAGTCTGATCAGAATCTTCACTGGATACATTTTAGATAACAAAGGACTCAAAGCTTCTTCATGTGGACAAGAAATACTCTGATCAGACTGCATGGATGCACAGGTTGATCTGAGTGTTTGTTGGGCTGGCATGTCTGATGATATGTTTTCGGAAATTGCGACATATATTATAGACAAAGGCAGTCATAAAGGATCCATTAGTGGATTAATGCTGAAGAGATATGATGCAGAGAGACAGTTCAGGCTCCTGTAACATTATAAAGTGCCTCTCTTCTCTTTTCCGAGTAAGGCCGGAGTTTACAAATCTTTAGGTTTTAGGTACAGTCAAATTTCAATGGCTCAAACATTTTTGGGACCTCGGAAATTTGTCCTAGAAATGGATACAACTGTAATAACCCTAAGTATTTGGACAAACAGTATACACCCGGATTAAATGCAACAGAATGTGGCTTCTGATCAGGGTCTACACTGTTTGCCACTTATTTAGCATCGGTCAGCAGTTTTTAAGCCTTGTCTTGCTGAACATCACAAAAACAATCCTATATAATTTTGACCCCATTAAACCCCCTTTTATATAGTAAAACTGGGGTTTACAGGGGTATACATTATCTTTCTTATTTCTGCTAAAAAGCATAGATTGTTGATACTCATTAGAACTGCCTCTCTGAGGTGGTTCTAATGATCACCTACAATCTATGTTTTGAGCAGAAATATGAAAAATATGAGAATTTTTATCTGAAAATTTTCAATTTTTTTTTGGTTGTTAAATTTCCAGTATATTTGAATAGGCTTCTTTTCATAATGATAAATTAAGATGCCATGCCCATTTCTGCCGGCCTCAGTGGCTCAGTTGGATACGCCGTCCGGCTGGAGACCAGGAGGTCGCGGGTGCAAACCCCGCCGAGGTCGGCAACATTCTTTCGTGGAGATTGATCATGGAATATTTTCTACGGTCATTCTCTCCCTTCCGCTGATTCAAGAAGGGTAGTTGTCAGTTTCTGGCGAAAGAATGTGCACAATACTGGTTAACCGCTTAGAGGACTAAGCCTGCCCAGTAAACGTGTGGTTAGGTAAACTGACCGCGCTCGACATGACCCCATTGGGTTGACTGGGCCATAAAACCTCAACACAAACAAAATGCCCATTTCTAGTTTTCAGCCAATCAAATTACGCAATCCAGATTGTTGATATAAATTCACATACTTAATTGCAAACAGTGCAGATCCAGATCAGTTGGCTTCTTTAGAAGCCAACTGATCTGGATCTACACTGTTTGCAAAAGCAGGACATATTCGGGTTCAGCAGGAATAGGGTTAAGAAAAAAAATATTAAAAAAGACTTGTTCAAATTTTAGGGAAGCTATTGTAAAAGGTTAAGGTGTCCCAGTATTTAGGCTAAATACAATAGTTCGAGCCATGGTGGGTTAGTTATAGCGTCAGGTCAGGTGGCTGATGGGGATAATTAGGGATGTCTTTTTGATTTTCTATTGAATAATAGTTAATATGTTGAATGTACTCATTAGAATTGCCTCAGTGAGGCAATTCTAATGAGTACACACAACAAACATTTTCCTGATAAAATAAGAAAAATTTCCTAAAATAACCCTAGGTATTTATTTTCTTGATCTGTCAGAAGAATTTCCGGGGGACTCGAAAACGAATTTGAATCACAAGGCAAACGAGCCATGAGTGCTCCAGTCATTGGTTTTATGGTAGAAGGGCGATCTGATAAAGGAAGGACAATGCAAGTAGTTGTCTGGTAATTACTACAGAATCTTCCCTAAGTATTCGAACACCATCATACTCCTTACCATAATGTCTTAAAATTTGGACAAGTCCATTTTACTATCCCATGGAAAATAACATTGGACCAGTCCATGACCTTTCATAAAGTGTTTCTAGCGCAATGGCAAACTCTAAGCTTCTCTATGCCCATGGGCATAGACAATAAAACACAAGTCTGTTTCATAAAAGCTTTCTTGGGAAGGACTTAACGCATTGCAAAAGGACTCTGGTAAACAATAAATAAAGTAAGTGGGACTAACCGCATTACAATGGCATTGTTTCCGCCTGGTTTAAAATACAGCAATCATCAATTTATGATCTTGTTATTAAATTCTTAAAGCGCCAAGTAAAATTTGTGGCAGACGACATTCTATTTACTATTTTTTTTCAGAGAAACTATGGCTTGACCTTTCATGTGAATCATCTGCTTGGCAGATGATTCACATGGAATGTCAAGTCATATTTTCTCTGAAAAATAATGATTAAAAAAATTAGACTGTCGTCTGCTACAATTTTGCTTGGCACTGTAAGGGTTAATAACACTATGATTTTTAAGCTGATATTTATTCTTGTCTTATTATAGGGGAAAATGGAATCATTTGACTGTATAGATTATACAAAGTAATTACAAAAATGACAAAATCAGAACTTGATGTTGCATTAACCCTTAAAGAGCAAGTCACAACTGCAGCAGACAACTTTTTTTTTAAACCCAGTCTATGTGAAATTTCACCAGACATGTCAAAAAAAACAACAAAAACTGTTTGGTCTGGCAAAAATTCTAAAAAGTCCAAAAACATTTAATCGTTAAAATTTTATCTGACTGTGAAAATTTTTGCATAGTCTGTTTGTTTGTATTATTATTACTATCATTCATAGGGAAAATAGTGTTCCACATTTCATGTTAATTGTCAGTCTAGCGCTTCTTATGAGTACCTCAACATTTTTGTTTTTGTGTGTGTGTAGAAATAAGAAAAAAATATCAATGCTTTTTTGTATCTTTTATGAAGAAATAAGGAGAAATTTTTTTTTCCCTTTAACTATGATTTATCAACCAGGGGGGGTGTGGTCGGGTGGTGCAAAGGTGTCGTGTAGTTTACGTCACCGGGGCGTCCAACTGATATTGGCTTACAGTTGGGCAAGGCCTGCTACCCTTGTAGCAGGTATTGGTAGAGGGGGAATGTTTTTATTTCTTCTGTTTCTTCACCCTCATTCCTGTTCCTCTTTCTTCCCTGTCCCTCTCTTCCTTCTCCTCTGCTATCTATTCTATCTCTTTTCTCCCTTTTTCTGGGAGACGACACAAAATGACCCACAAGGGTTGACGTGTTGTTAAACCCCAACTCAATCAAATTTATCAACCAGGGGTTATGTCCACAGTAGGAGTCATTTTCACTTCAAACAGACAGTTGATTTATAAGTTTGTTACAGGTCACTGATCTTTTAACCTTTACCACTCTCTGAGCATATTCAGCAGGCAACATATTGATGCTATTTTCCTTATTTTTCCCAGAAAACAGGATTTGACATTTCACGCAAATTGTCTCCAATGTAGACAATTTGCATGAAATGTCAAATCCTGTTTCCTGGGGAAAATAAAAAGAAAAATATTTAAATGTCATCTGGTAAAAATTTTACCCAGAGTGCTAAGTGTTAAACTGGTCACTCAATACTAATGACCTGTTAGCTGCAGTATTAACCCTTGTCCTGCTGAATAAATAAGATGCCATGTCCCCTTCTAATTTTCAGCCAATCAGATAACTTGATCTGGATTGTTGCTAAAAATTCAAATGCTTAATGGCTAACAGTGCAGATCCAGATCAGTTGGCTTCTGAAGAAGCCAACTGATCTGGATCTACACTGTTTGCAAAGGCAGGGTATATCCGGGCTCAGCAGGACAAGGGTTAAGAACGGCCTAACAACACACTGACCAGTTTAGGTGAAGAAGATCGTGGGCACATCCATACAGTCTGAATTTGCCCAAAGGTCTTAATTTCTTAAAATGGTATTGTTATGTCTGAAGTCAAAAATTAGAAAACCATAATCACCCTAAGTATTTGGACAGAGAGGCCGAACAGACATCTAAACGATGTGGCATCTGATCAAGGTCTAAACTGTGCACCATTGGTAACTTCCCATTTTGTCTATTCCCATTTTGTCTACTGTTATTATTTCCATTTCATCTACTCAGTTTCTGAGGGTAATTCCCATTTCGTCTTTTTATTTTTCTATAAAATAACCAAGATCTGGAGCCAAACTGTTCAGATACACATCCAGTGTTGAACCAGATGGACATACAGTCTCAAGACTGATCTTAGTCTACACTGGTTGATTTGCCTGATCGCCAGGTTTTCCATACAAAATATATGAGGATGGCTAGTAAACAGGCACACCATCAGGGTAGAACCAGACTCACACACTTCCTTAAGTCTGATCTGGGTCTACTTTTGTTTTACTTAAATTGTCATATTCGTTATACAAAATATATAATATAGGTTTATACTGCCACTGTGATCTAAAGTAGGTTGGACAGGTGTGAAAATACACCCAGTAGACGAAATGGGAAAAATGTCAAAATAGTAGATAAAATGAGAATAGACGAAATAGGAATAAACGTTGCCATTATCCAGCAGTATTACAGTATACAAACAAGTAGTAGTAAGATGCACTTGTTCAGATTTTTGGACGAGGTAGGTAATTAGGAGTTAAGATAATCCAATATTTCGGGTAAATATTGTTCTCAAAGTTGCTAATGATAAAATGCAGACAACCCTCTTTATACCTATACTCCATACAACGACAAAATTTGTTGTAATGACAATTTGAATGTCACGAAACCTTTGCTTTAGAAGTAACAATTAGTCACAAGAATATTGTATTTAAAGGGGAAGGCAATCTTAAAAGGTATTGTGCTTTAAAGTAAAGAACTTTACAAACAATGAATTTTGACACAAATTTGATCAAAATCGGTGGAAAGTTAAGTAAGTTATAGTCAATTGAATATTTCAACATTGGTGGAATGGGCTCTGCCATTTTGAATAATTAAAGAGGTTTCATAAAAATTAAAATTCGTTTCATAAAGGTTGTTATTCTCATATAGTTGTTTTATTTTGGGGAAATGATTGCTTCTCACTAGAATTAAAAGATTGTAAAGATCTGTAGCAAAATTATTCTTAAAAACTCTTTATAATTTGGTTTTGCATATTTAATTTGGGCTGTGTGACGTCACAAAGCCTACAATATGGCCGCATCCATGACAACCATTTTAAATATATTCAAACCACCATAACTTCCTTATTTCTAGGTCAATTTTGAAAACTCTTGCATCAAAATAAATGGCTTGTTAAGCACTTTACTCCAAGATATAATTTCAGCTTATATTGCGTTCCCCTTTAATTCTTTAAATTATGGCTATAATGATTTATTGCACATAAACAGGGGTCATTTGTTCACTGCACCTTAGCTTTTGATAAGTGGCTTTTTCAAACAAAAAATGTTGATACTTTTGCATATTTCTTCACAAAAACATAATATGTTGTGTGTCTCTTTGAGGCACTTTTAATGAGTACCCACAACATGTATTTTTGTGGAAAAAATCAGAAAAAAATCTTATGTGAATGTCTATCTTATCAAGAGATGTGCTGTACCTCAAAATTTTACCATTAGGAGAAAATGAATTTATTCAGACAGTGGTACACCACAACCTCTTTATAACACTATTGTTTGGGTCCATAGCATAAACCGTGATAGTTAAACAAGTGTGTTATATCCAAACAAAAATGTATAGATTATATTGAAAAATGACATGTATTTTTGTGGAAAAATAAGAAAAAAATCTTATGTGAATGACTATCTTATCAAGAGATGTGCTGTACCTCAAAATTTTACCATTAGGAGAAGATGAATTTATTCAGACAATGGTACACCACAACTCGTTATAACACTATTGTTGGGGTCTATAGCATAAACCGTGATGGTTTAACAAGTGTGTTATATCCAAACAAAAATGTATAGATTATATTGAAATATGACATGTATTTTTGTGGAAAAATAAGAAAAAAATCATGTGCATGTCTATCTTATCAAGAGATGTGCTGTGCATATGTACATCAAAATTTTACCATTAGGAGAAAATGAATTTATTCAGACAATGGTACATCACAACCTCTTTATAACAATATTGTCGGGGTCCATAGCATAAACCGTGATAGTTAAACAAGTGTGTTATACCCAAACAAAAATGTATAGATTATATTGAAATATGACCATTTAAGGTCATTTTTCAATATAATCTGTACATTTTTGGGATCCATTTTTGAACCTTGTTATATCCAAAACCATGTTATAAAGAGGTTGTAGTGTAGTAATTTTCAGGCATTTATAAGATTGAAGAAAAAAAAACCCAAAAAAAAACCAAGTTTACCATAGGTCCTCAGTGCTGTTATAACCAGCCATTAGTATAGGGACAGACAAACAGTATAGCATGTGGCATCTGATAAGGTTCTACACTGTTTGCCACAAATCCAGAAGTTTTTTAACACAGCAGATAGTAAATTAGACTGGCTAGTGCATTGGCCTCTGGTGCCAGAAGTCTGGTTTCAATCCCTTCTCAGGGGAGAAATGTTCTTGGTCCAAACATGGTCGGCATTAGCATCATTGGCAGGAATGCTGTTTATACAGTGCACCATTGGATTAGGACATTAACCCTTGTCCTGCTGAACCCATATATACCCTACCTTTGCAAACAGTGTAGATCCAGATCAGTTGGCTTCTGAAGAAGCCAACTGATCTGGATCTGCACTGTTTGCCATCAACTATATGAATTTATAGCATTAATCTGGATCAAGTAATTGGATTGGCTGAAAAATAAAAATGGGTGTGGCACCTTAATTTTTTCAGCAGGACAAGGGTAAACAGAGGGCCCCTGTTCAGGAATAGACATCCCCTGTGCAAGGGAGGATGACACTACAGAGACACAGTTGCTCTTTAGTGGGTCATCCTGCTCCAGCTCCCTATGGGTAATGGTGAACTCTGACCGACTGCTGTAATAGCAGAAAGAAAGCGAGAGGTGTCCATCATATATTTAGGGCAAATACAGTGAAAAGTGCTGGCTGAACATGAAGAGCATATAGACCCAGACCAGACTGAGACCGCTCCTTTAGGAACATTTCTATCTAGGCCTACTTTCTTTGGTCAACTGTATCTGGAGCCGACCTCGGTGGCTTAGTTGGATGCACGTCCAACTGCTGATCAGGAGGTTGCGGGTTCGACTCCCCCTGGGTCGGCAACATTCTTTCATGGAGATTTGATCATAAAATACTTTCTACGGTCATGCTCTCCCTTCCGCTGATTCAAGAAGGGCAGTTGTCAGTTTCTGGCGAAAGAATGTTAACAATACTGGTTAACGCTTAGAGGACTGAGCCTGCCCAGTAAAAGTACTTTGGTAAACTGACCACGCTCGATATGACCCCATTGGTTTGACTGGGCCGTAAAACCTCAATACAAGCAACTGTGTCTGGAAGCATCTGAGTAGCAGAGAAATTCCTGGGTTAGTGCTCCTGACTTCAGATTATGAAGTCCTTGGTTTGAATCACATTAGAGGATCATGATTTCAGCTCATTACTTAATGGTGCTTCCTTGCTCAGAGCCTTTGATCATCAGCACATTTCTTCAATGGTTCTGCTGAACCCGGATATACCCTGCCTTTTTTGAGGAAGCCAACTGATCTGGATCTGTACTGTTTGCCATTAAGTATGTGAATTTGTATCAACGATCTGGATCAAAGTGTCTGATAGGCTGACAACTAGAAGTGGGTGTGGCATCTTAATTTATTCAGCATGACAAGGGTTAAGTAATGCTGGAAAAGATGTAAAACACCTAATCATCTTCATTATCAGCTGTGTCTTGTCAGAATATTTATGGTAATTACGTAGCTCTAAAGATGTAAGAGGAATATCCATATAAATATTTCTCTTATTTCTCCACGAAAACATATGTTGTGGCTACTCATTAGAAGTGCCTCTCTGAGGCACTTCTAATGAGCACCACAACATATGTTTTCGTGGAGGAATAGGAAAGTTATCATTACTTTTCAGTAAAAATTAATGGTCTATCAGGAGCTATATAAACAAGAGTGCACACCTTTTTGATTAGCCGTATCAACTTGGATAATCTGGCATGTCACAGTCACATTAACCTTTTGCACTCACTGGACAAATTCAGCAAATAATAAATTGATGATATTTTTCTTCCATATCTAAGAGTAGAGTTGGGCATTTCAGAAAAATTGCGTCCTCAGTTTGCATGTACATCATACCTTGTCTTCTCGGAAAAAATAAGAAAATATTTTGAAATGTCATCTACTAAAATTTTTATCCAGAATGCTAAGAGTTAAATCTTAGGACAATTGAGAAGTCGCGTGATATGTGCAGATAGCAGTTCCTGTATGGGCCACCTGAAGGGAAGTGTGCAAAATGTGCAGATTCACATCATCCTGTGCATGTGCAAGGTCTAATCCACGCCTTTTCTCTCCATTGATATATATTCTATAGTATCCATTGATTCTGGCAGCCAACAGCAAAGGCCCTGATCAGACTGGGCATCTGCGCAGTCTGATCTGGGCTTTTGCTGTTCGCATGTGCCTCGAAGGCACATTTTCACTTGGCGCCACTCATATAATTACGTTTTCAGTTGTACAATAATGCACCGCTATTTAGGCCTTATTTTAGAAATGCATAAAGCCCCGGAGATATTTATTGGATAAAAACAATGTCTGGTGAAATTATGGCTGTTTCGTGCTATGAAATACTGGCAGTTCAAGATCACTGGGGATATAAGGTAAACGTCTGAAAATTTCATATACCAGAGTTCCCAACAAAGTGGCATATGCAAACAGTGCAGAACCAGATCAGACTGCTCCTGAAGATCAGGGTCTGTACTGTTTGCTGTTCCTCCAAGTATTTTAGGAAACAACAGCAGAAAAAGGCAGAATTTATTCCAAAAAGCTTAAGTCTGAAAATGAAATGTTCAAAATTTTAGGACATTTACTGTAGTGCAGATTGATAAAGTAATAATCTTGCATTTTAGCCAATCAAATCATCTAAATTTGTTCTCTGTTTTTTACCGTCTGCAGTATAACTCCTGAAAAAGCTAGAAATGCTCTCTGAAATATTGTGGGGTGGTCGGGTGGTGCAAAGGTGGAGTGAATCTTGTGTCACCGGGGCATTCAGCTGATATTGGCGTACAGTTGGGTAAGGCCTGCTATTCTTGTAGTAGGTAAGGTTCGAGGGGGGAATGTTTTTATTTCTTCTGTTCCTTCACTTTCATTCCTGTTCCTCTTTCTTCCCTGTCCCTCTCTTTCATCCCCTCTCTTTCATCTCTTCTACTATCTCTTCTATGGCTTTTCTCCCTTTCTCTGGGAAATGACACAAAATGACCCACAAGGGTTGACGTGTCATTAAACCTCAACACAAAACTGTCTGAAATATCATGTGAGATAGAATGTAGTTTTGATTTCTCTGAAGTTTATAAGAAGATTGTTTTGTTTGAAAACTTTTAATTAATCATAACTCCAGATCATGTGTTTTTTTTTGTTTTTTTTTGTGGGGGGGGGGGGGTAGGGGGGTTTGTTTTAGAAAATATTTCATGATCAGTCTCCACGAAAGAATGTTTCCGACCTCGGCGGGGGTTGAACCCGCGACCTCCTGGTTTTTAGTCAAACGGCGCATCCAACTGAGCCACCGAGGCTCATAAAAATAGTACATTGTTATAGTACATGTGAATTAGAATGTATTTTAATGCACCTGGTGCATTTAATTAAAATAATCTATTTCATTTTGACATGTGACATTTCATCATAAATTATTTCAGTGATATGTGGCATTTTGGTGGTCACAGATGCAGTATGTTACAAGAAACAGTACGGACTGAATATACTCCACAGAAATTCTGCCATTTTATAAGGGAGACAATTTTTGTGACTTCTGTTTATCTTACTCCACACCAGTCCCATTCTGAAAAAGGGTCTACTCTAAAGGAAAGAATTTGCTCCCAATGGGAGCAAATACTTTCCTTCTCAAATAGACCCCATTTCAGAAGGGGGGCAAAAACTGTTTTGATAAGAGTTGCCTCCCCTGAAAGTGTATTTATTTCCCTTTAAGAAGATCATATCTTACACTCCTGTCCTATACCCAGTTTACCCTTAACCTTTGTTATGCTGAATAAACTAAGATGCAACGCCCACTTCTAATTTTTAGCCAATCAGATTACTTGATCCAGATTGTTGATATAAATTCACATACTTAATGGCAAACAGTGCGGATCCAGATCAGTTGGCTTCTTCATTGATCTGGATCTACACTGTTTGCAAAGGCTGTGTATATCCAGGTTCAGCAGGACTAGGGTTATCAGACACACATATCTGAGCAGTGTGGATCCCACAGTAGATCCAGACTAACTGAGAGTTCATTTTAAGTCATGTGACCAGGTAGAGAAATCAGTTTGCTTGTTCTTGCAGTAAGGACAAAATTATGTCCAGGGCCCACTTGTTTGTTAGCTAACATGAAGTTAAAATTTCTATCTTGAAATATGGCAAATACATTGATATTTTTTGCTGATAAAATATCAATGTATTTGAAAATACCTTAGCTACTACAGTTAACAAGTTTATCATTAATGAGTTTGTTAAGCTAACAATGTTTTGAACAATTGGGCCCTGATCTTTAAGGTAAATGTGGTGCTGTCTTTCATGTTTTTATCATCAAAAAATGATGAAAATAATTTTCCTGGGATGTGAAAACGTGGAAAGAAATTCTGTTGTGTGATCTAAATATTTATTCCTTTTATTGGTCATATTTTTCAGACATAATTCTCACTTCCGAATTCCTCATGATCCGGAATCGGCCGACAAAGCTGAACTCAAACTTGCAGTATTATGGTAAGTGCAGAGTTTACAGTTTTCTAGTACATACAAGCTTTGGCGAGCAGATAGGAGTCTAACTTATGGCATGCATTCTTCTGATTGAGAATGGATACACTTTCAAGAGAGACAACTGTCAAAAATGTTTTACAGCCCTTCTGAATAGGGGCCTACTCTAAAAGGAAAGAATTTGCTTGGGAGCAAATTCTTTTCTTTTAGTGTAGACCCCTTTTTAAGAAGAAGAGGAGCTAACACATCTACACAGTCTGACACCTGTCTACATTGTACACATTGAGAATCTTGGTCCATACTGTATGTTAATAATTTCAATTGACCAGACTAGGGAAGCTCCAGCTGATCAGAATCTACACTGGCTGCACATGCAATAATGTCAACTTCTGCATCGATCAATTAAGGCAGTCTGCTTTGTATTCACAGTTAAGAGAAATTCAATCAGAAATCCTCATTTTGAAACTCCCAATATAACATTCTCAAAAAATATTAGTTTTATACAGAGATATTTTTTGCCAATCTATAATGCAACTTAAATTGTTACTCATACTGCGGCCAATATTTTAGCAGCGCCAATTCTTTAGAAAAGAACTCATCCAGCATTATTTGACAAGCTAAAACTAGATTTAATTGCACACTTCATATAATGTGTGCTGAAATATCCTGGGATTCTGTTAGCAGACAGCAAGACCGAGATCAGTCTGCACACATGCCCAAGCTGATCTGGGTCTTTTGCTGTATGCTTATGTTATAGGACCCCTTTTCATCACGCACTCTCATTTTGATTCCAAGAAGTTATTATTACCTTAATAGATCAGGTAATGTAAACAAGATTGGACAATGAAAGTAAAAATATCAAACCTTGGTTCATCTAATTCATAACTCGTGATAAGGCGCTTTTTTCAACAAAAAAGTATCTATATTTTTCTTATTTCTCAATGAAAACATATGTTGTGGGTACTCATTAGTCCAAGTAGGTACTCATTAGTCCAATGAGTACCCACAACGTATGTTTTCGTCGAGAAATAAGAAAAAAATTTACATGATACCCCGTCTTATCAAGACCTATGTTAATAATGGTACTATTACAGTATTTACCCTAAGTATTCCGATAAACAGGCCTGAGCAAACAGACGTGACAGAATATTTGTCTGCTTGCCACTAATACGGCACATCAACAGGTAGTAAAATGATACTATTTGTTTTACAATGTGTGGTAAGGAGTTTGTGTCCAAATATTAAGGGTAAGACATTTTTATTAGCTTGGCTGTTTTCGAAGAAAATGACGACGTATTGTCATAGCTCTGGCATCGTCTGTGTCGTCTTGCAAAAACTTGGACATTTTGTAATATCTCTGTCATTACTGAAGATATTTACTTGAAACTCGGACAAGTTGTTAATTATGAAAAGGGGAACTCATACCAATAGGGGAGGTAACCCGCAAAATATTTTTGGCACAGTTATGCCCCTTTTTCGACTTAGAATTTTTGTTGAAAAATGGTTTCACTGCGATTTCTCAAGAACTTATGGATGAATTCTGATCATGTTTGGTATTACATAATTATGCCACTTCCAATTTAATGTATTTAAGTAGTTCTGTTGCTTATATATGCCCTATATATTTCTAAAAGAAACTGCAGCCGAGCGTTGGCACCCACATGCGGTGCTCTTGTTGATACATTTCTCTTAGCCTGCTGCAGATTACAATTGATAGATGACAAATATATGACAGCTTTCTTGATACATTTTCACTTAGCCTGTTGTAGAAGATGATCAGCAGATGACGGATGAGGGACATCTTTTTTCATAGGTTTCTCTTAACTTGGTGTGGACGACAAGGCAGTTGGTAGATTACAAATAAGGTTATCTTTCTTGCATCTTGCAGATGACATTCAGCATATGACAAATGAGAGACATTCTCATAAACTGATGCAGACAACATTTGGCAGGCCAGCCTCGATGGCCGAGATGGATGCGCGTCTGAATGGTATCAGGAGGTTGCGGATTTGATCGGGTTGGCAACATTCTTTCATGAAGATTGATCATGAAATATTTTCTATGGTCATTCTCTCCCTTCCCCTGATTCAAGAAGGGCAATTGTCAGTTTCTGGCAAAAGAATGTGCACAATACTGGTTAACCACTTAGAGAACTAAGCCTGACCAGTAAAAGTGTGGTTAGGCAAACTGACCGTGCTGGACATTACCCCATTGGGTTGACTAGGGGACATTCTCTTAGCATGATGCAGACAACATTGGGCAGATGATAACTGAGGGACACTCTCTTAACCTGATTGCAGACAATGGGCAGATGACAGATGAGGGACATTCTGTTAGCCTGATGCAGACAACGTTCGACAGATGACGAATGAGGGTCATTCTCTTAGCCTGATGCAGATGATGTTCAGCAGATGACAAATGAGTGACATTGTCTTAGCCTGATGCAGATGAAGTTGCTCAGGTGACAAATGAGGAACATTGTCTGAGCTCTAACATTCTAAAAAAAAAATTATTTTTTATTGCCTTCCAAGGGCTTGTATACTGTTTTCACATTTTCTGTCAGTTCATTTGTTACAATTTGTTCCATGTTGATTGACACTTGTTTTTTTATGTATTTTTAGAGAAAATAAAACAGGACATTTCATTGTGGGCAGATGATTCACATGAAATGTCATGTCATATCTTCTCTGAAAAATAATAATATAATAAAAAAAATAATAGAATGTTATCTACTGTAGTATTGCCTGAGCATGTTAAGGGTCAAGCAATAAAGCACTTATTGCTTTGCATGCTGAAAACATTCCAACAGACAAAAACATTTACTCAGTTCTAGAAAAAAAAGTTTTACATACGAGGGGAGTTCAGTAAGTTCATAGAACACAGTATTTTTCTATACAATTCAAGATTTCTTTTTTCATTTTTGTGCAATGTAAACCTTTGTCAGTTGAATGATAACAGCCGTTCAGTCAACACGTACATTTTTTGCTCTTACTTTTTGTTTCAAAACCTATACCCATAGGCAAAAATGGGAAGTCAGAATATTGAGTTCAGAGCAGTCATAAAGTTCCTCACTAAGGAGGGTGCAAAGGCCAAAGAAATCCATCGGCGCATGGTTGATGTGTATGGTGATAGTAGCCCAAAGTATTCCACAGTGGCAAAGTGGTCAGCAGAATTTAAACGTGGGGGAGACTCCTTAGAAGATGACCCAAGGCCAGGTCGCCCTGCTGATGTCATCAGCCAGGAAATGATCGACCTTGTTGAGAGACTTGTGCTAAACAATCGCCGAATCAAAGTTGCGGAACTTGCTTCAGAATGTGGTATTTCTAGTGGAAGTGTTTACACTATAATCCATGAACATTTAGGCATGTCAAAAGTATCTGCCAGGTGGGTACCCAGAAACCTGAACATGCAAGATCGTCAGCAATGGGTGGAGTCAAGTCAAGAACTTCTGGAAGTGTACAATGCCAATCCAGAAGACTTTAACCCTCGTCTTGTAACAGGAGATGAAACTTGGCTTCACCACTGGGACCCAGATATTAAAAAGGAGTCCATGTAATGGAAGCACCCTGGCTCACCCCCACCTAAGAAATTTCGTACCCAACCATCAGCCAGCAAGGTAATGGCCACGGTGTTTTGGGACTCCAAAGGGATTATATTGATAGATTACAAGCCTGCTGGTACTTCAATTACAGGAGAATACTATGCCAGTGTCATTAAACAATTAAGGGTTGCTATTAAAGAAAAACGAAGGGGAAAGCTAGCTGCTGGTGTCCTTCTTTTGCATGATAATGCCCCTGTGCACAAGTCCAGAGTTGCACAAGCGGCTATTCATGAGTGCAAGTTGGAGAAGTTAAATCACCCACCATACAGTCCAGACCTGGCCCCAAGTGATTATTATCTGTTTCGAAATTTGAAGTCCCACTTGCTGCTACAGAGGCTTGGTTTGAGGACCAAATAGACGACTTTTATTTCAAAGGCATAGACTGCTTAAAAGAAAAGTGGGCCAAATGCATTGAAGTAAAGGGGGATTATATTGAAAAATAATGTTGAAACCATCTTCCAATCTGTGAGTTAAACCCCAAGTTTTACGAACTTATTGAACTCCCCTCGTATAATACGAGTCAGATTTGCATGAACTGCCAATCCCTATTTTGTAGGAAGACTAAGAAGAAAAAAAATCTCCAGTTTGTCTTCTATGTTTTAGCGGAGAATTCTAACTTTTAAATTGATTCAGTGATAAATAGCTGTGTAAACATGAATAAGGAAATCTTTTTAAATCAGTGTTGATGATTTTAATAAAATGTCAGACAGCTTTGTCTGGGAAAAAACTCTAAATGTTAGAAAAAACTAGTTCCACTTTAATTTTATTGTCTGGCTGCTAATTGCATCTTCATAGAAAGGTAACAAAAAATCTCATTTTGAGTGAGAATATTGAAATTTTTCCCATGCTGTCTAGAAGCAGTTTTGTAAAAAGCCACCTGTGAGGAAAAAACATTTAATATCTGATATGTGACAAGAGAAAACAGGACTAACCCATCCTTACGCTCAGTCAGTGTCGGAGTATCTTGTGAGAAACAGCCAGTCCTATTTACCCTTAAAGCTCCAGTCACAACTGTAGCAGACCACGCTTTTAATTTTTATGCCCCTGCCTGCCAAAGGCAGGAGTGGGGTATATAGCGTTTCGCCATGATGTTACATCGATATATGCGTATGTCACTTCGTAACCAGAATCTAATACATTCATGTTTACATACAAGTTAACCTGCATATTTACATTCACATTTACGTCCAAGTTGCTAAAAAGCTACAAAGTTGAAATTTGGTATGATATTTACCCAGACCAAAACCTTAGACTTCATGGTAGATTTGCCCCTGGGCAGGGCCAGAGATCAGAATGTATAACAGGTCATATTGAACACATACAAAACGGCACTGGAATCATAAGTCTGGTACCATTACTTGCCCTAGAAAGTTAGAAATCAGGTATAATGATCACAGATGAAATAGTTTATATAGAGACCAGGGTTTGGAACCTTGATCATGCTAAGGGTGGGGCTGTGGTGTGGGGCCAAAGGAAACAGCCATATGGGCCAAGGCCATAGGGCGGGGACATATGTGTACTTTGGACACATGTCTAGTTTTTTTTTTTTTAATAGAAAATAAGTCTTGACATCTCATTTGAATCATCTTCTGGCAGATGATTCACATGAAATGTCAAGACTTATTTTCAATGAAAAATGAAAAAAAAAAAAAAAAATTATCATTTCGTCTGCTACAAATTTTGCATGGCATTTTAAGAGTTGAAATGTCTTCCATGTTTAAAATGAAATACAAATGAAGATTTTAATGTTGAAGATACTGTAATAACCTGTATTGTCTAGCCCTCATGAAAAGAATCTTACCAAAGGCAGTTCTTGATTAAAAATGACCTAATGAGAGCCATCTGTAAAATAAACATTTTCCACCATATCAGAATGGGTAAAAACCAAGACCAGACTGTGCAATATGCAGTCTGGTCTTGGTTTAACCTGTTTCCCACACAGTTTATGGACAGGATAGAAGGCATATAGTAAATCATTTCCCACCATATAGGAATAGGTAAAAACCCATACAAGACTGCAGAACATGCAGTCTGGCCTTGATTTTTACCTGTTCTCCATATGATATAGGGACAGGATAGAATGCATATGATTAATCATTAAGATCCTGATCAGATGGTATGACGTACAAACTGGTCTGGATTTTGGCTGTTCCAAGGTTGGAAAATATTGGTCTTCACATAATTGACTTATTTATGCATAGCACGCTGAGTAAAAATATTAGCAGATGGAATTTTGAAATATTTTTCTTATTGTTCTCAGAAAATAGGCTTTGATATTTTATGCAGATCATCTATTTTGGGGGAAAAAATAAGAAAAAAATACCAGTTTATCATCTACTGAATTGGCCCTGATAGTGGTATTGGTTAGCCCTTAAAGCGCCAATCACAACTATTGTCGTCTGCTTTGTTATCTGCTTGTGATTTTAAAAGTCATTTTTGCAAACAATGTGGACCCAGATCAGACTGCTCCTTTAGGAGCAGTCTGATCAGGGTCCACACTGTTTGCCTGTATGCAAAAATAGGTTTGAAAAGTCCGCAAGAATATTCAGCAGACGACATAAACAGACAACATTTTCAGATGCAGTTTTTCTTGGCGCTTTAAGGGTTAAAGTGCCAAAATTTAGTGTGAGTAGATTTCATTTTAATATATTTTTCTTATTTTTCCAGGAATAGAGTTTTAACATTTCACATGATTCGTCTTCTGTGAAATACAAAGCCCTGTTTTGTTTGAAAAGTTAGAAAATGTGTCTCAAAATTTGTTGTGGGCTAATTTCATGTTATGTTTATTTAAGACTAAAATTCTCCTTGGAATTGGTAAATTACATGCAATTGAACACATGAGTTATTCTTTAATTTCTTTCTTTGACATTTCCAATTTTTCAGCGAGAATTTTTGAAGAAAAAAAATTTGTAAGCTAATATTTTATCAGAGAATGTTGTCTGACAGTGTTAGGCTGTTACCTCCGGCTGTAGGTTAATGTGTGCAAATTAGTTTCTTTAACCCATTTAGGTCGAGTGGACTCTTGTACCCCAGCTCTTTGGACAGGTCTGTTTTCAATAGCAGGGTTTCTAGTTGATTTTTATTATAACTGTGTTTTATAGAAATTTCGGTAGTTAATAAAAACATTGTAGACCTGATCAGATGCCACATTCTGTGACCTCTTTTGGGGGTCTCCAGACTAAAATGGGTTAAATCATGGGTGAGAGTGGAAAAAGTTAACCCTTGCCAAACTGAATAAACTAAGGTGCCATGCCCACTTTTAATTTTCACCCAATCAGATTACTTGATACAGGTTGTTGATACAAATTCATATACTGAATGACAGATAGTGCAGATCCAGATCAGTTGGCTTAGGCTTCTGAAGAATCTACACTGTTTCAATGGCAAGGCTTATCTGGGTCCAGCAGGACCAGGGTTAATGCATACACAACCAGGGGAGACCAGAATGAGCAGATATGCTGTTTGATCAATGTCTTTGTTGTTTTGGACTTGAGGAATATGTGCACTAAGTGAGCAAGAAAGACCATAATTAGACTGCATATAGGTATGGAAAAGCCAAAGTAGCAGTGCTTTTTGATCCAAAGCAAAGGATTTGTGCTTTTTGATCCAAAGCGAAGGATTTAACCCTTGTCCTGCTGAATAAATTAAGATGCCACACCCATTTCTAGTTTTCAGCCAATCAAATTATTTGATCCAGATTGTTGATATAAATTTACATACTTAATGGCAAACAGTGCATCTCCAGATCTGTTGGTTTCTGATGAAGCCAACTGATCTGTATCTACACTGTGTGCAAAGACAGGACACACTCCGGTTAAGCAGGACTAGGGTTAAAGAGGAGTATTTGACGATAATTCTGAGAAAATTTTTATCTATTTTTTTTTTTTGTAAAAGCATAAGTTGTGGGTACTCATTAGAAGTGCCTTGGTGACTGGACTTTCTGGAATAATAGACAGAATAATGGCTGGCTACCTGGAACAATTGCTGGACTTATTGTAAGAATAGCTGGACTTCTGGATTAATAGCCAGTTGCCTGGAATAATAGCTGGGCCTTTATGTAATAACAGCTGGACTTAGGAATAATAGCTGGACTTCCTGGAGCATTTGCTAAGAACTAGACTTCCTGGAGTGATAGGTGGATTTTCTTGAACAATTATTGGAACAGAACAGAACAGAACAAAACTTTATTTATCTAACTACTTCTCAGGAGGCATAAGAGAAGGAAAAAAAAAGTACACATAATATGACATTAGCTGGATTTCCTTGAATACAAGCTGGACTTCCTGGAATACTTGTAGTATTTTAATCCTTGCCATGCTCAATAAATTAAGATGCCACGCCCACTTCTAATTTTCAGCCAATCAGATTACTTGATCCAGATGGTTGATATAAATTCACATACTTAAAGGAAAACCGTGCAGATCCAGATCAGTTGGCTTCTGAAGAAGCTAACTGATCTGGATCTACACTTTTTGTAAAGGTAGGGTATATCAGGTTTAGCAGGACCAAGGTTAATAAGATATCTATTCTTAGTTCTGGATAAACCAAAACATTTGGAGATATGGATCTATGCTGTTGAGAAGTGAGAGAAAATAATATATGCAATGTGTGCCCTGCAATGAAGACTAAGACTGTGCATGCATGTATGGTAAATGTCCTAAAATTTCAAACACTATTCCATTCTGGCCTAAATTTTGTTTTTATCTGTTTTTGGCCTAAATTTTGCTTTTATGCACCTGTTGCTTAAAATACGTAATGGAATGGCAGACAGTGCTGACCCTGATCAGACTGCTCCTTCAGGAGCAGTCTGATCAGGATCTGCACTGTTTGCATTTGCCATTTTGTCAGATATATTGATATATGAAATTTTAGGACACTACCCGTAGTCTAATCAGTCTTCAAGACTTCACACTCTGTAGATAACATAGACTGGCTCCAGTCTCCAGTCTCTAGTGACAAAATAATTTTTCTTATAATCTGTTCAATAATCCACTAAAATAAAACCCAGGTAATATCATGACTATAGAGGCTGGTCACTAGAGTCTCTAGTGACCAGCCTTTATAGTCATGATATTTTTTTTGGTTTTATTTTAGTGGATATATCAAACAGGATTATGAGAAAAAAATATTTAGTCACTGGAGACTGGAGCCAGGCTATAGATAGCATTGAGTCCCCATCTCCTTCAGGGAGACAGCAAGATCTTTTGATCAGACTGCACAGATGCACAGGTTGATCTGAGTCTTTGTTTGGCATACATCATAAGATTCTTTTCTTGAGGCTTCTATTAGGTATAGAGAGTACATGTAGTCTCTTATTTGGTACCATAATCTGCAAATAAGGCGCTTTATTTTAACAACAATATGTTGCTATTGTTCTTATTTCTCCGAGGGGGGGTTGGTTGGGTGTGGCAAAGGTGTTGTGTATCTTACAGCACCAGGGCAGCCAACTGATATTAGCTTGCATTTGGGCAAGGCTTGCTATCCTTGTAGCAGGTAAGGGTAGAGGGGGAATGGTTTTTTTTTTCTTCTGTTTCTTCACTTTCATTCATGTTCCTCTTTCTTCCCTGTCCTTTCTCTTTCATCTCCTCTACTATCTCTTCTATCTCTTTTCTCCCTTTCTTTGGGAGATGACACAGAATGATCCACAAGGGTTGAGGTGTTGTTAAACCCCAACTCAAAAAACAAAACAACTTGGTATCCACTCATCTGGAATTATTTGCCGTTTTATGATATGAAATTGCTTACTATTCTTTCAGTTTTGCACATTTAAGGATTTTCTTGGCACTCCTGTTGTATAAATATCACCAGCAGATTCCTCTTTTCAAGTACAACAGCAAGAAAAATGTTTGTGTAATTTGCTTTGTGTCACGTCATTTCTGCAGCTTAAAGCAAATAAATATGGAACAGCTTACGTCAAGTCAGTTGAAATAAACTTAAAATATCGAGAGAAAGACAAAATTAGCCTAACAATTGTATGTTATAGTCCTTAATTCCAGATAAGAGGGGGAATTCAAATATTTATTATTACCGTATTTACCATAAGTATTTGAACAGACTTGTGTCACCGGGGCATCCAACTGATATTGGCTTACAGTTGGGCAAGGCCTGCTATCGTCGAAGTAGGTAAAGGTAGAGGGTGAATGTTTTTATTTCTTCTGTTTCTTCCCTTTCATTCCTGTTCCTCTTTCTTCCCTGTTCCTCTCTTTCATCTCTTCTACTATCTCTTCTATCTCTTTTCTCCCTTTCTCTGGGAGACGACACAAAATGACCCACAAGGGTTGACATGTCGTTAAACCCCAACACAATAAACAATATTTGAACAGACAGGGCTGAGCAAACAGTGTTGACCCAGATCAGATTCCGCATTCTGCGGCATCTGATCTGGGTCAACTCTGTTTGCCACTCGTGCAGCGTAGCAATTTCAGATACATTAACAGGTAGTAAATTGGATTTGTTCAGATTTTAGGACAAATATGATAAGGAAGTAAGCTGTCCCAATATTTAGAGTAAATTAGGTATTTCTCTATGGAAAAAATATGTTGTGGGTATTCATTAGAATTGCCTCACCATGATAATTGTTATGGGTACCAACAACATAGATTTTTACTTAGTTTTTTTTTTTGAAAAAAAAAATGTGAAAAATGTTAGACAAGAAAACAAATATCTCAAAGTATTGTAGTCGTAGTTACTATTGATTAAGCACTGAGGATCTTAATTGAGGATCACTTTGAGTAAATCACTGTTGTCTGTCATTGACATGGAAATGCTTTTCTGGGCATCATTGACATAGCACAGTTTTCATGGACAAATCAGAAATGTATTTTTGTGGAGATTGATCATGAAACATTTTCTCTGGTCATTCTCTCCCTTCCGGGAGATTGATCATGAAACATTTTCTCTGGTCATTCTCTCCCTTCCGCTGATTCAAGAAGGGCAGTTGTCAGTTTCTGGTGAAAGAATGTGCACAAAACTGGTTAACCACTTAGAGGACTAAGCCTGCCCAGTAAACGTGTGGTTAGGCAAACTGACTGCGCTGGACATAACCCCATTAGGTTGACTGGGCCTTAAAACCTCAACATAAACAAATCATCAGAATAGCCTATGTGTCTAAAGCCCAAGGTCTTTAACCTTTACCATTCTCTGGGCGGATTCAGCAGAGGACAAATTGATATTTTTCTAATTTTTCCCCAAGGAAAATAGACTGACATGTCATACAAATTTATACAAATTGCAATTTGCATGAAATGTCAAAGCCGTCTGAATGGGGTCTGACCTAGGTCTACATTGTTTGCTCAGGCCTGTCTGTCCTATACTTAGGGTTAAATACACTTTACAAGTTTTAACTTTTAAAAGTTTTAATGTTTGCAAGAGTTATGTCCCCTTTTTGCTTGACATGGGATAAAGGTACCTGACAAAAACACATTATGCATAAATTTAGATAAGAAAATTTTGCTGCTAAATGTTTTTATTTTGCCACAAAAACATATGTTGTATGTACTCATTAGAAGTGCCTCACTGAGGCACTTCTGATGAGTGTACACAACATGTGTTTTCATGGCGAAATAAGAAAAATGCTAATTGGAAAAAAAAAAAAAGATAACTTATCTGGAATTTTGTTATGGCAAGGTTTCCATGTTATTGCTGCCACTTCCTTCTGTATTGTTTGTTATTATTTTTAACTCCTGGTATGCTAGTGGTGATATTAGAGATGTCAAAAAGTGATTATTTTTTTATTTTTTTATTTTTGTATTTCTCTTCTACAGGCAGTTGTGCTTGACATTCATGCCAATCATCTCCCAAGAAGTGGATCCAAATTTTTCAAGTAGAAATAAAAAAAGATAACCATTTTTTCTTACTTCTTGCAAAAACATATGTTGAGTGTACATATTAGAAGCAACCTACCCAAAACATATGTTTTCATGGAGAAATTAGAAAATATTCATTGGTTTTGACTGAAAAAAAAAAATTAGAACCCTGAAAAAAAAAAAAAAAAAAAGGTTTTAGCTAGGACCCTGAAAAAGGAAATATTTTTGGAAAATGTTGCTGGTTATAAATATTTAAATTCAGCATCCTAATGGTTAATGGTAGGGCTAATCACTTTGACATTGAATGACAAGTTATTCAAGTTGCTTTTCTTGTACATTGAGGTAATGACTTCTATCAGTCGGTTTTCTATGGCAGCAATTAGTTGAATTAAAAATGGTTTATGAGTAAATAAAATGTAAATGAGTCACACCTACCTGAAAAGGTGTTTATTATGGCTGGTCCTTGACCTGGTCACTTTAAGTTTCAAAATACACATTATGCGTACTCTTTGTAACAGGGTTCATTACTGCATACAAATTTCATACACCAACTTTTCTGACAGAATGACATATGCAAACAGTGTAGACCCACATCAGCAGTCTGATCAATGTCTGCACTGTTTGCTATTTCATCCAGTAATATATGAGACAAATGTATCAAACTTAAAATTTAACTGTTAAGTGTTCCTGCTAAACCCGGGTACATCCTTTCTTTGCAAACAGTGTAGATCCAGATCAGTTGGCAACTGATCTGGATCTGCACTGTTTGTCATTCAGTATGTGAATTTATATGAACAGTCTGGATCAAGTAATCTGATTGGCTGACAATTAAAAGTGGGCATGGCATCTTAATTTATTCAGCATGGCAAAGGTCAAAAACAAAAGTATGGAATAAAGTGTTTGAAATTTTAAAACAGCACTGTCACTGTAGTTACTGCACTCTTTTTTGTCACACCTGCTAAAGCAAGCAGGTATGAAAAGGTGTCCAGTTTTCCATTTGTCCATCCATCCATCAACATTTGTGATCACCCTTGTGATCAGGACCCTTTCTGAATAACTATTACACCCACAGAAATGGACTTCACCCACAGAAAAAGACTTCACCAGTGGGGCATCATTCTGTGACCATGACGTGTCTTAAAAATGCTGGATGAGTGGTAAACGGTGCAGACCCTGATCTCATTTTGTGGTGTCAGATTTGTCTACATTGTTTTCTCAGACTTGTCTGTCTTAATACTTAGGGAGAACACAGCTGTAGTGATAAGAGGAGTAATCAGGGAAATAGTTTTCTTATTTCTCCACGAAGACATGCTTTTATGAACATAAAGTAAAATATTATTATTTTTTTCATTGAGAAAAAAAAAGTGCAAAGTGCGCTTTCTAGAGCTGCTGGTATATTTAACCATAATTCAGGGGAAAAAATAATGTGTTACTTTTAGTGTTAGTTAATAAAGGAGATAAAATAATAGAGGAGATAAAAAAAATCCCAATAATAAAGGAGATAAAATAATACAGGAGATAAAAAATCCCAATAATAAAGGAGATAAAACATTAGAGGGGATAAAAAAAGATCCCAATAATAAATGAGATGAAAAAAAATCCCAGTCTAAAATTGCATGAGAGGGAAGAGCATTATGCTATTTCACTTGTAATGAAGTTCTGTAGAGTTACTGCTCTTTGTTTTCTTTGTTTTGTATAGATGACAACCTTATAACACATCATAACAGCAAAGACAGACATGGATGCACATCTATCTATACAGTATGATCTGGTGTCGTGTTTGTTTATACAATATCAGTGTGGATCCTGATTAAATACAAATTGTAGCGGGTTATATTCAAAGTAGATTTACCTGTCCTTTATATCTAAAATACATATGTACCCTGTTTTTATCATATTGTTACTGACTGGTACATGGAAAATTTTACTTTGTGATGAAAACGTATGTTGTGGGTACTCATTAGAAGTGCCTCTCATTAGAAGTGCCTCGGTGAGGCACTTCTACTGAGAACCCGCAACATATGATTTTGTGGCAATACAAGAAATATGTGCATATATTTTTGTAGCAAAAATCATTTTATCTAGTGCTATGGGACCCCGACCAACCTGTACCTTTTTTGCTCAGGCAATATCTGCCTGAATACTTCTGTTAAATACTGTATTAGTGTTTTCTCATTTTTCAGTTTACGTGTGCAGAGTCTTCTGTATTTAAAGATGTTTATGTTGAAGAAGAATGAAACTGTCAAACTGAAGAGAATTCTCGAAGATCATAATAGTAAGGTAAGACAAAAACAGAAATTGCTTTGTGTGTTACTTTAGATAAGGTGTTGTTTATTTATTTTTTTTTTTTTTAGTTGTTTTGTTGTTGTTTTTTATTTACCTTTTTTTTCCATTTCAAAAATGTTGATATTTTTCTTTTGTAAAGGCATTTTTTTTCCAACCAAAAAATGTTGGTATTGCTTCTTCATGAAAACAAATGGGTACTCATAATTAGCAGTCACTGAGGCACTTCAGATAAGTAATTACCCACAACTTAGATTTTTTTTTTTAACCAGAAGACGCCTTTACTCACTGCAGGACTAATATTAAATAAAAAAATAAAAATAAAAAAAAAATAAAGAGACATGTAAACCTGTCCTTTTCATTTCAGAGTAGGCCTGTTTACAGAAGGGGCAAACACAATTTTGACAGAAATGCCTCCTTTCAAAGTGTATCCGTTCTCCTTACTTATAGACTTTAACCCATTTATGCCGAGTGGACTCTTGCTTTGTGTGTTACTTTAGATAAGGTGTTGTTTATTTATTTTTTTTTTTTTAGTTGTTTTGTTGTTGTTTTTTATTTACCTTTTTTTTCCATTTCAAAAATGTTGATATTTTTCTTTTGTAAAGGCATTTTTTTTCCAACCAAAAAATGTTGGTATTGCTTCTTCATGAAAACAAATGGGTACTCATAATTAGCAGTCACTGAGGCACTTCAGATAAGTAATTACCCACAACTTAGATTTTTTTTTTTAACCAGAAGACGCCTTTACTCACTGCAGGACTAATATTAAATAAAAAAATAAAAATAAAAAAAAATAAAGAGACATGTAAACCTGTCCTTTTCATTTCAGAGTAGGCCTGTTTACAGAAGGGGCAAACACAATTTTGACAGAAATGCCTCCTTTCAAAGTGTATCCGTTCTCCTTACTTATAGACTTTAACCCATTTATGCCGAGTGGACTCTTCTACCACAACTCTTTGGACAGGCACATTTCCTTTATAAGAGATGAGTGGCCAGCTTTTATTATTATCTTGTTTTGTACAAACGTCTGAATTTAACGCAAACAGTGTAGACCGAGATCAGACGCTGCGTTATGCGGCGTCTGATCTGGGTCGACACTGTTTTTCAATGTCCCTTTTATGGGATACTAGGCTTAAATGGGTTAAATGTGAATACTGATTTTCCCAATGGGACTCGAGAATATTCCAATATTTTTTGTACACTCATGATTATATAAAATTCAAGCTATGATATGGAAATGCCAGTAGTGATTTTATGTATCCAATATGAGATAGGACAGAAATCATCAGGGACAATTACTTAGATTTTTTTTTTTAACCAGAAGACGCCTTTACTCACTGCAGGACTAATATTAATTCTAAAGATCAAAGCATTGGGAAAAAAATTTGTTACGGTCAACTCGGCTGAGCATGAAATTTGTCCTGCTAATAAATCTCAAACTGCTAACAATTGTAAATTGTTTCTTGCTAAACATAGCTGAGCGTGAAACTTTCCCTGCTAACAAATATGAAAATGCCAACTATTGTTGGCATTTTCATATTTATTAGCAGGGAAAATTTCATGCTCAGCTGAGTTGAGCATGAAAAAAGTTTTATAACCTCGGGGGCCTGGTGGCCAAGTGGTTAGCGCTCCCAACTTAGGATCACGAGGTCTCCGATTTGAATCCTGCTGGAGGTGGAATTAGCTCATGAATGTATAGTGCTTCACTGCACAGAGCCTTTCATTACCATCCTTCCATTTTCTCAATATGACTAAAATAATGTTGAAAAGGACGTGCAACACCAAATGAGCCAGCGCAAGACAAAACCTACAATAAGACCTGTCAGCAAAGACTCAGATCAGTCTGTATATCCACCCAGTATGGCAAGGGCTCTCATTCATCCTTCTTTGGTTTCTGGCAAAAGAATGTGCACAATACAGGTTAACCGCTTAGAGGACTAAGCCTGCCTAGTAAATGTTTTGTTAGGTAAACTGACCGCACTTGACATGACCCCATTGGGTTGACTGGGCCGTAAAACCTCAACACAAACAAACAAAATCATCCCTCTTTGTATAGCCTGGAGACTGTTGAAGGCACATGCGTCAGTGAAGACTCAAATCAGACTGTAGGGTTGCGCAGGCTGATTTGAGTCTTCGCTGGTTGCACAAGTCTTATATTGTAAGGCTTTGTTGTGTGCTGGCTCAAACCATTATCATTATCTAAAGATCAGTTGTGTGACTTTCTGTCACTTCAGTTCATTTTCTTGTTTCATAATTTCAGAGTGTCAAGAGTGCTGGTTCCCAGCATAAACCTCCTCCGTCTGCGCCATCTCCACACCAGACAAACTGGAACCGGTCTACTGGTACCCCGTCTCCAATGTCTCCGACACCGTCACCTGTGGGTAGTGTGTGTTCTGTTGGATCAGCGGTAGGCCATTACTTTCTGATTTATTTTTCTTAACCCTTGTCATGCTGAATAAGATGCCACACCCACTTCTAATTTTCAGCCAATCAGATTACTTGATCCGGATTGTTGCCATAAATTCAAATACCTAATGGCAAACAGTGCAGATCCAGATCAGTTGGCTTCTTCAGAAGCCAACCGATCTGGATCTATACTGTTTGCAAAGGCAGGGTATATCTGGGTTCAGCAGGACAAGGGTTAACTATTTCACTGCTAAATGTCTAATGTGGACTCTTCTATCTTGTGTCTTCTATCTACCCATTACATTGAACTTTGTTTCTGGCATGTTGATTCCTTTGTAGTAATGAGCTGTAAAACTCAAATCCTTAATCTTCTGTTTTCCAGTTTGAACAGTTTGAACATAGACTTTACTGGCTTTATGGTTAGATTGACTGACTGGCGACCTGGAGATTGCATATTTGAATCCTTAACTCTGTGCAGGAAAGGACCTCTGTTGGTATTATAGGCAATTTGCCTATTTTTTAGCGGGTTGTCCCAGCTTCCATGATTTCTCCATAACATTAAATTTGGTATATTTAGGTAGATACATGTTCTATAAAGAAGCAGAAATAGCCATCTTGTAAATATGTGTCTTACAAAAGCCATGTTTTATTTTTTAGGAGAGAGGGGTAACATTTTAAGATAGATAAGAAAAAATAAAACTGATCCTCATTTGGAATTTTTTTTTTTTTTCTGTCATGCAAGTGAATGTTTATGCATATCTTGGTAAAATATACAGTTATATTATATTTGATTATATCATTACTAAAACACGCCTATTCAAATATACTGAAAATTTGACCATCGAAAAATGAAAATTTTCAGATAAAAAATTCTGATATTTTTCATATTTCTGCTCAAAACATAGATTGTGGGTACTCGTTAGAACCGCCTCGCCGAGGCAGTTCTAACAAGTACCCACAATCTATGTTTTTGAGCAGAAATAAGAAAAATAATGTATACCCCTGAAACCCCAGTTTTACTATACAAAAGTGGGGTTTAAGGGGTCAAAATTATATAGGCACGTTTTCGTGATGTAGCCAATGGTTTGACTTCAATTAATGGTATAATTTTACATTTTCCACAGAAAAATGTAATTTGCACCGAGCATTTAACATACCCTATAGCAGTGCTATCATTTCTTGTTCAGTGATCAGTGCCCAGTTGTTCAAAGCATCGTTAGCTTAACGAGCTCGTTAAGGGTCATTTTGTTAACTGTTTTAGCAGATTAAATATACAATATTCTGATATTTTTTGCCGAAAAAATGTGAGTAGCTTTTGCACTTTTTTCAGCAAAAAATTTCAGCATATTTGCGTATCACTTGATGTAAATTTTAACAAATCGTTAACTAACGACGTTGTTAGCTTTGAACAACTGGGCCCTGGTTTGTAACCAGGTGCTCTAGGTAAGTTTGCAAACATAGGAATAAGTATCAATTTACACAAATTAATAGGTTTTGGAATCTCATTAAATCTACAAGACAATACTAATAATTAAGAACCCAGGTCATTTTTGTCAGAGTTTAATAAGAAATAAATATACACCTGACTACTTAACTGGAGCCCTATAATGTAGCCCACACCTACATGAGCTGCTATATATACAATATATGGCACAGGTATCTTGTGCTGTACAGTTGCCTTCCAAATGCAAGTTACTGAATCATGCCTTATATTTGCAAGAAACTGAGTGGAGACTGCATTTCTGTAACTAAAGGCAGGCAGATGGCCAAATACATGGACCAATTAATTATACAGTGTACTAAAATGAATATGACAGAGCATAACAGTTCTAATAGGTCAATGTAAATAAATTCATGCATCCTGACACAGGTCTACCTATCATTTGATAACTCACTACAGTTTCCTATCATTACAAGCATTGTTTATTTAGTAACATACTTTATTATTACAGTGAACATCGATGTTTATTTACAGTGATCTTTGATGTAACTTCCAGTGGTCTTTGATATATATTTACATGTGATCTTTAATTATATTTACACAGATCTTTGATGTATATTTACACAGATCTTTGATGTATGTTTCCAGTGATCTTTGATGTATATTTATAGTGATCTTTGATGTGTATTTACAGGGAAGTATGAATGAACTGACCCCTTCCAAGGCAACCAATGGTACCTCTGCCCCTCTAGCCCCTGCAGGGCATGTAGTTGTCCAGCAGAGAATACATTCCATTACGCAGAAATATTTTACTTCCACTAGCTACCTGGTTTCATGTCATGAGCTGTGGGATCAAGCTGATTCAGCGATCACATCAGACATTAGAGGTATGTTGCTGAACCGTTACCACTTGCTGGGCTAATTCAGCAAATGACAAATTGATGATATTTTTCTTATCTTTCCCACAAGATAAATGTTGACATTTTATGCAAATTGTCTGTATAATGGCATTATTATGTCTCCCAACTTTGGGTAAAGATTAACTTAATATTTATGATGCAGATTCTTGCATAACTAGCCAGCCTCAGTGGCTCAGTTGGATGCGCCGTCCTACTGGAGACCAGGAGGTCGCGGGTTCAACCCCCGCCGAGGTCGGCAACATTCTTTCTTGGAGATTGATCATGAAATACTTTCTACGGTCATTCCCTCCCTTCCGCTGATTCAAGAAAGGCAGTTGTCAGTTTCTGGCAAAAGAATGTGCACAATACTGGTTAACCGCTTAGAGGACTAAGCCTGCCCAGTAAACATGTGGTTTGGTAAACTGACTGCACTCGACATGACCCATTGGGTTGACTGGGCCATAAAACCTCAACACAAACAAACTTGCATAACTCAGTATAGACTGAATGAACTCCCCCAACTATATATCGGAAGATTCTAATTTCAATATTAGGTATATCAGGCTATGTGATTTAGATATTCCTTGAGAAAAATGGTTGAACTATTTGTCAAACATTGGAGACCCTGATCAGATGCCACAGAATTTCCTACTAGATTGCATGAGCTGTCTGCAAAGACTGGTATGGTGGATGCACAGGCTGATCGGTCCTCACTGTTCCCATGATAACACTTTGGATCCTTGGCTATCCACCGGGATTCCCTGCAAAGACTGTAGATGCACAGGCTGATTTGAGTCTTCTCTGGGTGCACATGCAATCTTGTAGGAAATGCTGTGTCCTAGCTGATTTTGTTATTAACTCTTAAAGCGCCAAGAAAATCTTCATCTGAAAATGTCGTCTGGTAATGTCGTCTGCTGCATCTTCTTGCAAACTTTTCTAACTTACATTTTGCATATAGGCAAACAGTGTGGACCCAGATCAGACTGCTCCTAAAGGAGCAGTCTGATCTGGGTCCACACTGTTTGCAACAATGACTTTTAAAGTAACCGGCAGAAGACAAAGCAGACGACAACTGCGCTTTAAGGGTTAAATAAGACATGCAAAACTTGCGTAAACTTCGTAACTATTATCGCTCCCTTATTGAAATGTATATACAACAAATAAATGTCATTTAGAAAATAAGGCTTAATATTTCATTCAGATTGTCTTGAAAGAAAAAAAAATAAATAAAATAAAAAGGTTATCCGCTGATATTTAAATTCAGCAGATTAAAGATTGATCTGACCATAGGATATTTTTCTCTGTGTGTGTTTTTTTTTTTTTTTTTTTTTGTCTTTTTTACGGTAAATGTCTTTAAATTTCAAACACCAAAGTGTCTGACAAACAAAATGATACACGCAAACAGTGCAGACCCAGATCATACTGCTCCTGAAGGAGCAGTCTGACCAGGGTCTACACTGTTTGCCATTCCACTAAGTATTTTTAGCAACAGGTGCATAAAAAGCAAAATTTAGGTCAAAATAGTATTGAATAAAGTGTTTGAAATTTTAGGACGAGTATGGTATTAGTATTTTTCTTTTTTTCAGAGTTCTTTTCTCAGCTAGACATGGATTGTGGACGATTAACAATGCAGAGTAGCCTTTTTCATCTAGTCCGATATGTCAAACATGGTTTGCAGCTTCTCAAAGTCACATAGGGTCTGTTTCATGTCACATGACTGTCATGTGATTTTTACAACAGAAAGCAGTTCAGAGTGATCTCAACTGTTCTTCTTCAGTCTACAGAGAAGTTAGAGTTGTGCGCTCAACAACTGGATCATGTGATTGGTGGAAACCTGTGTTATTTATGGATTATAGATCATGTGACTGGTGGAAACCTGTATTATTTATGGATTATAGATCAGGCAATTGGTGGAAACCTGTGTTATTTATGGATAATAGATCATGTGGCTGATGGAAACCTGTATTATTTATGGATTATAGATCAGGCCGTTGGTGGAAACCTGTGTTATTTATGGATTATAGATCATGTGATTGGCGGAAACCTGTCTTATTTATGGATTATAGATCATTTGATCAGTGGAAACCTGTGTTATTTATGGATTATTTATGGTGCAAGGTAGTCTGTTTCACCTAGTCCATTATGTAACAGGTCACAGCTGCTTATGTTGGCTTGGTGTCAAGGTGGTTATGTGATCACCATTTCACATGACTGTCATGTGATTTGTGGTTCCTTGATTACCTTGTATGGCTATGACCGCATTTGACCTAATTATTGCTCATACCCCTGTGAGTGCACAGTCAAGCAATATTTTTAGTCTTCAGAACACAGCCCAGGTGCTTTTATCTACTTCTTTAAATACATGTTACTTATTGTGAGTACTCATTTGAATTGCTTCCACTTGTTGAGGCAATTCAAATGATTGACTGCAACATATACTTTTATAAAGACGATCAGTAAAAATATATTGCGTTTGTGTCATTAAAAAGTCCTCTCATGAAATCCTCCTGATCTTTCTTTAACCGTTTCAGCCTGTCAGAGCAAAATAATATCTGTACAAACAGTATCATCCTGTTTTGGATTTTAAACTTAAATTCCTATTTACATAAGTGGACAAGTCCAGTGTACCCTTATTACGTAGATGTTTTACCACATTTTTTTTTGGTAACTTTAATAAACCCAAGCACACAGTGCAGTAATTAGGTTGAATATTGTATTTTGAGCGTAAAAAATGCAAAATTGTTTGGAGTGTAAATCAGAAGGTCATATTTAAATATCTAGTCGTGCTCAGGATGTTTTATGTATTCATAAAGAAGTGTGCTTAGCAAGGGAGGGAGCGATAGAAAGAAATTTCTGCAATTGGAAAGATAATATGCATTTTCTTATATTCTGAAATAGACTAGCATTATTTCATAGGCAATGGCTATACTTTCAGGGGGGAGGCAACTCTTTCAAATTTGGGAGCAAACTCTTTGCTTTTAGAATAGACTCATTTTCAGATGGCACTTCCTGTGCAGAAAAACAAACAGGAAATCATGAAAGTTGTCTCTGTTGTAAAAAAAAAAAATGCAGCAAATCCCAAAGCGTATCCAGTCCCTTTAAACAAAAAATGAATTTTGAATCAGGCATATCAAATTGGAGAAGAGTGTCTCCAACGAACATCTTTCCATAGATCAACTGATTTTACCGCAAAATGGCATTGGATCGTATACGGTACACCAATTTTATTTAGCAGGAAACGACCTTTGTGACTGTCTTGATGGTCATTTTCCAGCTACATGCAAAATAACTGCAAACAGCATGACAAATGATCACAGGCCTCATTCTGCAGCATTTGATCTGGATCTACACTGCTCAGGCTGGTCTCTCACAGTACTTATGGTAAAATACAGTACCAGTCATGAAGATGCTCAGGCATGTCTGTACCAGTACTTAGGGTAAAATACAGTACCTTGTCATCCAAAGCTGCTCAGGCCAGTCTGTACCAGTACAGGGTAAAACACAGTACCTTGTCATCTGAAGTGGCTCAGGCCTGTCTGTCCCAATACTTAAGGTAAAATACAGTACCAGTCTTGTTTTCTGAAGCTCAGAAATGGCTAAGCCTGGCAAAATGACTTTAAATTAATTTGAAGATTTGTCTGTGTCATGAGAGAAATTTGTGATCTGTTGTGCCATAAACAGTTTTCCAACATTACACAGCTGGAATTCAGAGGGTGTGCGGCAGCGAGAAGTAGGAAGTGAGTCCAATATGGAATTTAGGTTCCCAGAAATATATATATATATTTTCATATAGATCAGATTCACCATATAAAATTAAAGTCTTTGCCTTGCCACATTGATGTTACTATCATTCTATTATTAACCATTCAGAATCTTTTACTCCTTTACTCTATTTATATTAACCCTTCTCTTGCTGAACATGACATGCCCTGTCTTAGCAAACAGTGTAGATCCAGATCAGTTGGCTTCTGAAGAAGCCAACTGATCTGGATCTGCACTGTTCGTGATTAAATATGTGATTTTTTATCAAAAACCCTAATCAGGTAATCTGATTGGCTGGAAATTAGAAGTGGGCGTGGCATCTTAATTTATTCAGCAAGGCAAGGGTTAAAATTCAACAAGTTTGTTCAGCTACAAAGCATAGCTCCAGGTAAAAGGGGGTGCCCTGTAGATATTTTTCTTATTTCTCCACGAAAACGTATGTTGTGGGTATTCAAGAGAAGCACCTAGCTGAGGTGCTGCTAATGAGTACCCACATCATATGTTTTCGTGGAGAAAATAGAAAAATTACCATACATTTTGGTTGAAAAAAGAGCCTTATGTGGAGCTGCATTGTATGTTACATGGTGATGTGTCCATAATGTTGTGAAAAAATGGCCAACTGTGTAGACCTTCATAAAACCATTTCTGAGTTTGTTTTTGGTTTGTTTGTTTGTTTTTGTTTTTTTTTTTTGTTTGTTTTTTTTTTTTGTTTTTTTTTTGACATAATGTCTCATTTAAAAAAAATGGGTATACCTTCAAAGGTGATCACTCTTACCTGAAAGGATTTTCCTCCCATCCCTAAGGGGGCTGCTCTTAAAGGAAAGAATTTGCTCCCTCTGGGAGCAAATTCTTTCCTTAAAGAGTAGTGCCCATTGAAAAGGAATTCAAAAACAAATGTGAACCCATTGTTTTCTGCTGAAGTGGTTTCACTTTGAAAAGGGAGGCAAAACATTCAGCGTAGAGTAATCTGTCTTTGATGTGTTTACATTTCCCTTAATGGTTGTCAGATTAAAAAATACATTGATATAATGGACTTTTTTCTCAAGATATGTTTAAACCAAAAAAATTGTGAGTAATTTTCTTACGTCTCCACAAACATCTTGTCACTTTAAGAATTGCCTTAGCAAGGCATATTCAGTGAATACCAGCAATTAACATTTTATGGAGACATAAAAAAAAATGTTTGTCTGTATAACCTTATAGGCTAGAGAAAATTAATTATTAGATTCTCATTCCCACCCACCCCTAAAAAATCTGACCTAGTAAAAAGAAATTGAGGTGACAAAACTTTTTCACAGACAGTTGGACTTGTGCTGAAAACAGATTTTATCATAGTTTTAGGAATTCCAAATGAATTATTTGTTGAAAAGAGTACTTAAATAAGTATTTCTTCTTTTTGCATAATAGTTATTATCAGTTATCTTGTTTAGCTATGATTTACCTCTTCACTGGATGGTGAAGGGATAAAAAACAGAACGCATCTGCCCAGTCCATTGTTTTCTCTGAAACCTGGATGAGAGTTAAATAATTAATTTTGTCTGACCTTATGTAAAGCTATGTTTATCCTCAAGATATAATTTAGCATACTGTTATTGTATGAATTTCCGCAAGAACAAATGTTTGCAGTTTTGCACTTGTTGGATCTTTCACGGGTATAAATGGATGCCCCAGAACTGGGCCAAATTGTTATAATCTTAAAATGTTATAATTTGGTCTAGTTTTAAGGTATTTGAATGTTTTGCTGATATTTGTATTTGTTGAAATTCTTTTATTACAGCAACAGCGTTGCAGGCATTCTGTTTTGTTGACAGTGTCTATAAAATAGCGAACAAATAAATGCATGAAAATTCATGCAATAATAGTATGCAGCTACATAAAATATCTGCAGCTGATTTCCCTTTGCTGTCTACAATAAATGCATGAAAATTCATGCAATAATAGTATGTAGCTACATAAAATATCTGCAGCTGATTTCCCTTTGTTGTCTACAATAAATGCATGAAAATTCATGCAATAATAGTATGCAGCTACATAAAATATCCACAGTTGTTTCCCTTTGTTGCTGTAGACTTTGTTTTAGGCAGAATGAATACATTTTCAGGGATAAAAACTCTGTCAGAACAGTTTTTCCTCCATTTTGAAAAGGGGTCTACTGTATTTACTGTGTGTATTTGGACAGCCAGGCTTTAGCAAACAGTGTAGACCCAGATGAGATGCTGCAGAATGCAGCATCTCATTAGGGTTGACACTGTTTGCCACTCATTCAGCAATTATTAGACACAGCATTTGGTAGTAAATTATACTTGTTCAAATTTTAGAACAAGAATGGTAAGTTGTTGAGGTGTCTGAATATTTGTGGTAAATACAGTACTCTGAAAGGAAAGAGTATTTGCAGCCTTTGGTATGCAGGAAGGTAAACCGGAAAGCAGGGTCTGAGTTGTTGTCCTTGTAAAATACAGCAGAAAGTCAGTGCATCCAGTCCTGTTATCATGAAAACAAGCCTATTTAATTTTGACCCCCTTAAACCCCACTTATATGTAGTAAAACTGGGTTTACAGGGGTATACATTATTGTTCTTATTTCTGCTCAAAAACATGGATTGTGGGTACTCGTTAGAACTGCCTCGCCACAGTGGTTCTAATGAGTACCCACAATCTATGTTTTGAGCAGAAATATGAAAAAAATGTCCAAATTTTTTTATCTGAAAATTTTCAAATTTTTTGGTGGTAAAATTCAATATATTTGAATAGGCTTGTTTTCATAATGGACAGTAAATTTTTTTCAGACACATTATTCCATACCTTTTGGCTTTAGATTTGGTTTCTTAAAATACTTAGTGGAATGGCAAAAAGTGTAGACCCTGATCAGACTGCTCCTTCAGGAGCAGTCTGATCTGGGTCTGCACTGTTTGCATATGGCAATTTGTCAGAAATTTTGGTGTTCAGAATTTTAGGATATTTACAGTACTATTACAGTACTATACAATGTAGTTGTTGCCTCCTTTCTCAAAGGGAGATCACTCCAGCAGAAAGGAATAGTGAAAGATTGACAGTTCACAGATTCAGAAAAGAAATTGATTACCTGCCTTTTTGAATCCCTTTTCAAATATGGGCTACTTTAAAGGTTGCTAACAGAGCCTTATTTTTTAGTTGTCTGAGAATACCATTTCCAAATGAAATTAAGCTACCCCTAGTTTGCTATAAAATGCTTCTTAGGACTGTGCAAGTATTATAGGAGAAAATATTGTGCAATTACATAGTTTTCTAATTAGGCTATGTAGCCAAGTTGCCGGCCTCGGTGACGCAGTTGGATGCGCGTCTGACAGTCGCGGGTTTGACCCCCACCGAGGTCGGCAAACATTCTTTCATGGAGATTGATCATGAAATAGTTTCTACAGTCATTCTCCTCCTTCTGCTGATTCAAGAAGGGCAGTTGTCAGTTTCTGGCGAAAGAATGTGCACAATACTGGTTAACCGCTTAGAGGACTAAGCCTGCCCAATCAACGTGTGGTTCGGTAAACTGACCGGGCTTGACATGACCCCATTGGGTTGACTGGGCTGTAAAATCTCAACACAAACAAACGTATCCAAGTTAGGTCAAGGGAGGTAAAAATGTTATCAATTAGTGATTATAATCTGAAGACTTGAGTTTTTAGTATTTTTCTATGACTATGATAAGCCTGTATATTCCTGTGCAGGTTCTTCAGAACCTCAGTGAGAGCATGAATTATATTCTTGAAACTTATAAATTATATTCTTGAAACTTAGAATATCAGAACACTTATTCTAATTAATTCTATGGACAATGTAATTATCAAAACAACAGTGTGGGAAAATCAGTTTGAAAAAAAAAAGTGAAGCCCCTGTAATTATGTAGAAATTAGCTCCATTAGCAACCTTTAAGAGTGGTCCCACTTAGAGAAGGCACAAATATTTTTAGGTCAGAGTTATCCCCCATGAGTCAGTACTGAAATTGGTAGTAATTGAAATGTTACTACTACGATATCGTTTGAGCTTGTGTGATACAAATATGGTGAATCAAATATCTGTATTACAGATGTCAGTGCTTTGGACAAACTTTTTAGCAATTGATTTAGCATGATATAGACACTATTATTATTTATTAAAATTGCAAACATATGTGCAAATTCTAAAAATGCAAACAGTAAAATCTTTATTTCAAAAACTGAAATCAGGAAAAATTCCCTGAGGGAAGTAACTAATTTTGCAAAGGGAGGCAATTAAATTGCCTCCCTTTGCAAAATAGGTTACTTCCCTTTGTTCCAGTGATGAGGACAGCTAATAAAATTAGATCTCATATTTTTTGCTATTATGTTTGAATTTTTAGAAAAGTTACTGTAACCATTATCCTGCCTTTCTTGACAGTAGTCTTGAATATACATCACGAAAACATGCCTATATATTTTTGACCCCCTTAAACCCCACTTTTGTATAGTAAAACTCGGGTTTACAGGGGTATACATTATTTTTCTTATATTTGCTTAAAACACAGATTGTGGGTACTCGTTAGAACCGCCTCGCCGAGGCTGTTCTAATGAGTACCCACAATCTATGTTTTGAGCAAAAGTATGAAAAATATCAGTTTTTTATCTGAAAATTTTTAATTTTTTGGAGGTGAAAGTTTCTATATATTTGAATAGGCGTGTTTTCGTAATGTTTTGTGGCTGAGACTTTGCTGGTTTGCTTATATGGTGACTTGCTGAAATGAAATGAGCCAGCACACGACAAAACCTACAATAAGACCTGTGTGATCCGCAAAGATCAGCCTATACATTCACCCAGTATGGGAAGGGTTCTTGTTCTTCCCTGTTTGGATAGCCCAGAGGCAGTTGAAGGCACATGTGATCAGGGAAGACTCTGATCAGACTGTGCAGATGTGCAGGCTGATCTGAGTATTTGCTGGTTGCTCTAGTCTTATTGTGGATTTTTTGTGCCCTTGCTCAAATGTTATACAGTGTAACTGTAGTCCTTGAATCTTTCTCTTCACTGAAATAAATCCTCGAAACAGCTGCTGATTGCTGAAAAGAAACTTTGGGCAGTGGCATAGCAATGAATCAGGCAGTCTTTAACCTTTGGCACTTTCTCAGTTAATGATGGAATATGGTTTTCATTACATATCACAATTTAGGCAAAACCAGCATACAACAAACTGATGGTATTTCATTTTTCCCAGGGTGTAGAATGTGGCATTTCATGCAGATTGTCTCCTTTAAAAAATCTAATCAATATCTGATACAAGCTCAAAATGATGAAAAAGTTGCCTAAGTACCTAGGAGTCTAAGCATTGTCTTTGAAGTTCCTGACCTCTGGATGCATTAGACCCAAAATACAAGTGAAAAGTATATGTGTTTAAAAAAGTTTAGAATGCATACTACTATGCTTTTGCCATCCTTAGGAAAGTCTTTTTTATTTGGAATTTTATTATATCTCCCCACCTACGGGGGAAGAGGGACATTTGTTTTTGGTGTGGTTCCTGTTGGCGTAGGGTTGGTGTGGCACTTTCTTGTCTGCAGAGTGTCTTGTGAACCAGTGGTTGGATTCTTAACAAATTTTCATGGTTATATAATTGGGACAAAACAAGGGACTGATTAGTCTTTGGTGATCTTGTCACAGCAGCAGAAAAACTGAAAATTCATTTGGGGGACATCTGTTTTCTCTAGAAACACTGTTACTAGATCTAAATGGAAAAACTGATTTGTGATTGACAATATGTTTCTTTTGACAATATCATATAAAAAACCATTTGTCTTTTCTGTTCCTGTGCTTTGTTTTCAAATATTTACCACAAAATTAATTTTAGGGCTAAAAATGGGTCTGACCTATGCAACTTCTATAATAACTGAATTTTTGGAATCATTTTTATTTACAAATATTTTTTGCTTCACTGATATTAAGTTATTGATCTTCAATTACAATATTGTGAAAATTCCAGAAATTTTGAGCAAGTGCAACATGGTTAAAACCTGCATCCAAACTACCTACCCTATTGATTTTTGCATATTTTATAGTGATTTTTACTATAGGAAAAAATGAAAATATTTATTTTTTTTTTAAACCAGTGACTTCAATAAAACATTTTGTGCATAGGTAGTTACGACAAATGGTTTTCATTAAATCATGTTAAAAGTTATTTACTTCTTCTGTTTATCATGTCAAGCAAAAAAACGCTTTTCAGAAAGATGTCAAAAGGGGAGTAGATTTACTTGACTATCTTTTAATAGATGTACAAAAGATGCATCAGACATTCTAATATTGAAAAATACTGGCAGCTGACAGCAATGAGATAAAATTGTCTTGTGGCAGGATAAGCAAGCAAAAGAAATTTATATCAGTATTTACTTTGACTTGTGAAGTTAGTATATTGTGCTTTAGATGTGAATATAAAGTGGCTTTGTTCCTAGCTCCAGATAAGGTGGGTTTTTTTTCAGTCCAAAAGCACTGATATTTTTGTTATTTCTCCACGAAAACATACAGCTGACCTCAGTGGCTCAGTTGGGTGCGCGTCCAACTGGAGACCAGGAGGTCGGTTTGACCCCCGCCAAGGTCAGCAACATTCTTTCGTGGAGATTGATCATGAAATATTTTCTATGGTCATTCTCTCCCTTCCGCTGATACAAGAAGGGCAGTTGTCAGTTTCTGGCGAAAGAATGAGCACAATACTGGTTAACCGCTTCGAGGACTAAGCCTGCCCAGTAAACATATGGTTAGATAAACTGACCGCCCTCGACATGACCCCAATGGGTTGACTGGGCCGTAAAACCTCAACACAAACAAACGAAAACATACGTTGGGGTACTCATTAGAAGCAAATCCATGAGGTGCTTCTGATGAGTACCCACAACTTCTCCACAAAAACATACATTGTGGGTACTCACTGGAAGGGCTTTGTTTTCATGGAGAAATAACCAAAATTTTATGTGGTTATACCCTCATATATGGGGCTATATTAGTTATGCTGTTTTTTTCTAATTTTTATCTGCAGTATGTGCTCCATTATTTACACCATGACAAATATTGCAAAAACCTTAAATATTGGGACAACCTAAGTCCTCGCCATACTTGTCTTAAACATTTAAAGGACTCTGACTATTTAGTAATGTGTATTAAACTCCCGGCTGAGTGGCTAACAGTGTAAACCCTGCAGTGATTTTTTTACCTGCGCATCTCGAGTCCCGTACTCACATTTTTGCTTTGGGACTCACATTTTAAATCTCAGTGAGTCCCAAGACTCACAAAGTTATAGTTGAAAATTCTGTAATGGACGCAATGATTTTCTAGTAGGACTCACTTTACATAGCCCAAGCGAGTCCCGGGACGCCTAAGTATAAAATTGTAAATAAATCACTGACCCTGGTCACACTGCATTCTGTGGCATCTGATCAGGGTGTACAGTTTGCTCAGGCCTGTGTCATAGGTCTAAATAAGGGAGGGTATCCAGTAAATATTTTTCTTATTTCTCCACGAAAACATTTGTTGTGGGTACTCATTAGAAGCGCCTCACCGAGGCGCTTCTAATGAGTACCCACAACATATGTTTTCGTGGAGAAATAAGAAAAATATCAATACTTTTTTGGATTGAAAAAAGCACCTTAACTAGTGCTGTACTGTCTGCCACAATATATATGGTCAAATGTTCAGTCACTTAAATCCATAGGAAGATGGTTGACTGAAACCCCACTTTGACTCAAAATTTCATTTTTATGAGAACTTTTGAATAGTTTTGATACATTAGGGATACTGTATTTACCCTTAACATTATATTCCTTACTCTTTACCTTGTACAGCTCTTCAACAAGTCCATTTTACTACCTATGAATGTGTGTAAAATTGCTGGGTGAGTGGCAAACAGTAGCCACAGACTGTGACATCTATCTGGGTCTACACTGTTTGCTCAGGCCTGTCTGTCTGAATACATAGAGTAAGAGCAGTAGTTTGAAACACCTTAGAAATCATCCTGGATCGGCCCCTGTAAATCTTTAACACTCTATGGCCAAAATTCAGCAGAGAACAAGTTTATAGTTTTTATATTAGACTTTTGATATTTCATGCAAATTGTCTTCAAGAAATAGCATTGCCTATTTTCTGGGAAAATTAAGAAAAATATTTCAAAAGGTTGGCTGCTGAATCTTTACCTTGCATGCTAGGCTTAAATATTTTACCATACTTGGCCAAAAACTTGATTCAGTCCATATGCTAAACCTGGTTATGTATCTAAAAAGTGCTGATGAAATGTCAGACATAGCAGTTTGATGAGGGTCTACCCTGTTTGCTCAGGCGTGACTCTCCACATATTTAGGGTAAATATGGGACTTTTGTTTTCTAATCTTTAGAATAAAATTGGGAATACACTGAACTAATAGGAACATATGCACCCAAATTATTCCGACAGACAGGCCTAAGCAAACAGTGTAGACCCAGATCAGATACCGCAAAAAAGGCTTTTTATCTCTCATTCAGTCAGCTTTAGTGGCTCGGTTGTGCATCCCACTGGTGATGAGGAGGTTGCAGGTTCAACCCTCGCCAGGTCGGCAACATTCTTTCATGGATATCATAAAATATTTTCTATGGTCATTCTCTCCCTTCTACTGATTCAAGAAGTGCAGTTGTCAGTTTCTGGCAAAAGAATATGCACAATACTGGTTAACCACTTAGAGGACCAAGCCTGCCCAGTAAAAGTATGGTGAAACTGACCATGTTCAACATGACCCCAATGGGTTGACTGGGCCATAAAACCTCAACATTGACGAATTTTTACTCAGCCAGTAAGTTATAGCCAAATCGATGGGTAGTAAAATGGACAAGTTAAATTTTTTGGACAGGAATAGTAAGGAGTGTCCAGGGCCCAGTTGTTCAAAGCGTCATTAGCTTAACGAGCTCATAATGGTCATTTCGTTAACTGTTTTAGCAGATTCAATATACAATATTCTGATATTTTTTGTTGAAAAAAATGTGAATAGCTTTTGCAATGCAAAAGCTACTCGCATTTTTTCAGCAAAAAATTTCAGCATATTTGCGTATCGCTCGATGTAAAGTTTAATGAATCGTTAACTACCAACATCGTTAGCTTTGAACAACTGGGCCCAGATACTTAGGGTTAGTACAGTGTCTTTGTTTAGATAAACTTTTTTATAAACATTTTTTAAGTTTTGAGACTGTCCATTTATTTGTTACAATATAAAAGTGCTGATTGGGCTATAACCCTTGACTGATAGCTATGGATTTTCATTACGAAAACAAACCTATTCAAATATATAGAAAATTTCACCTCGAAAAACTGAAAATTTTCAGATAAAAATATCTAATATTTTTCATATTTCTGGTCAAAACATAGATTGTGGGTACTCGTTAGAACCGCCTCGGCGAGGTGGTTCTAACGAGTACCCACAATCTATGTTTTGGAGCAGAAATAAGAAAAATCATGTATACCCCTGTAAACCGTAGTTTTACTATATAAGAGTGGGGTTTAAGGGGGTCAAAATTATATAGGCATGTTTTTGCGATGGAAATCTGCTTTATTTCTAGCTACTGGAATTCTTTATAAGACAGTTTCAGATGTAAGAGGGTTTAAAGGCCCTCAAAAGTGTTGTATCCAAACAAAATTTATAGATTATACAGAAAAATGACCACCTTTACATTTGGACCTGTTCATCCCAGCAAACAGAGATGTCAGCCGAAAATCACAAATGCAATTTCAGAGTGTGTAGATCCTGATCTGTTTTGTTAGGTCTGCAGGGCCAAAAGGGATGATTTATTATCATTATGAATTATATTTATTATACCTGATAAGATAGTTCTTTGCTGAAAGGATTAGGTTTTTGATCTTTGTAAATTATATTTATAATACCTGATGATGTGTAGTTTAATGTTGCAGAGGTGCTCAGTGTATTTATAAATGTCTCTTTCACCCTTAAAGCACCAATCCTAGCTGCAACAGATGACATTTTCAAGTACTTTATTATTATTATCATTATTTTTATTTTTTCAGAGAAAATAAGGCTTGTCATTCATGCAGAGTGCCTGCCAAGTCTAATATCTCTGAAAAATAATAACGAAAAAAATATAGTCGTCTGCTACACTTTTGCTTGGGACTTTAAAGGTTAAGTTAAGAATCAAATATAATATATCTATGTTTACATATTGGGGTTGATACTCCAGGGTTGTTAATATATCTTCTTTGTATCAAAAAATCTGTTTTATTAATAGACATTTGTACAGTTCAGGGTCAAAAGTCTTTCCAGAAATATAAAACTACATAGCTTATAGTAAGTAGCCCAAAATTTTGCAACACTTTGTTTCATAAGTTTGTCTTAAATTTTGATGGTTTTTTAAGTGTTTGTTTCACAAAATAATTGGTGGAAAGGCAAACAGTGCAGACCCTGACCAAACTGCTGCAGGAGCAATCTAATCTTGGTCTGCACTGTTTACATTTTCAATTTTGTTAGAAATTATGGTTTACTAAATTAATGACAATTGCTACTTATACCATGCACAATAAATTTCAGTGGATTTGTGTCATTAGAAAACTAAAGCATATTGGCATGTGCAACCAGTGAAGATTCAGATGGGCCTGTGCATTTGCACAGTCTGATATTTTGGATAGCATAGCTTGTTTACCCTAAGTATTTGGACAGACAGACTTATTCAAATATTAGAACAAATATGCAAGTAAGATAGCATAACTATGACAAATGCAAAAATATCATTACGAAAACATGCCTATTCAAATATAATGAAAATTTTATTGCCAAAAAGTGAAAATTTTTTGATAAAAAAAAACAAACAGATATTTTTCATATTTCTGCTCAAAACATAGATTGTAGTACTTGTTAGAACCACCGGTGAGGCGGCTCAAGCGAGTACCCACAATTTATGTCTTTGAGTAAAAATAATAAAAATATTTGTATACCCCTGAAATACCCCAGTTTTACTGTATAAAAGTGGGGTTTAAGGGGGTCAAAATTATATAGGTATGTTTTCATGATGATTGAAATCTATTGGATTTTTTTTTTTTTTTATTATTTTTGTTTGGACAGAGATACAACTGCCTGTAGATAGATATTACAGTGTATCATATTTACCCTAAGTATTGGAACACCTTAACTCCTTACCTACTGTTCCAAAAATTTGCAAAAAGTCTATTTTACTACCAGTTTATGTGTCTAAAATAATGCTGGATGAGTGGCAAGCATTGTAGACTCTGAACAGCCAGCCTCAGTGGCTCAGTCGGATGCATATCTGACTGGATATCAGGAGGTCCCGAGTTCGATTCCTGCTAGGTCTGGCAACATTCTTTCGTAGAGACTGATCATGAAATATTATATGGCCATTCTCTCCATTCTGCTGATTGAAGAAGGACAGTTGTCAGTTTCTGTTGCAAGAATGTGCACAAATACTGGTCAGCTGTTTGGAGGACTAAGCCTGTCCAGGAAAAGTGTGGCTGGGTAGACTGGCCAGCTCAACATGACCCTAATTAGTTGACTGCGCCGTAAAACCTCAATCAGTCAAGACCCTATCAGATGCCGCATTCTGCAGTGTCTGAACTGGGTCTACTTTGTTTGCTCGGGCCTATCTGTCCCAATATTTAGGGTTATTACGGTAGTTGTAGTAGTGTAGAAATTGAATGCTACATGTTCAAATTCTCTGTTTGGTTCTTCGCTCCAGATCAGCCTGGGCCCAGTTGTTCAAAACTAAAGATGTCATTAGTTAAGGTATCATTAAAACTTTGATCATTAAATATGGCATACATGCTAATATTTTTGCTGAATAAATGTGAGTAGCTTTTGCATTTGCAAAAGCTACTCACATTTTTTTCAGCAAAAATCCTGTGAATTAGATATTGTACTTACTAGAACAATTAACATTTTGACCACCAACAAGCTTGTTAGGCTAACAATTGAGCCCAGGTGATAATTGAGGGGTCTAAGTTTTATCAAATTTTTTTTTTTGTGTTTGCAGCAAAACATATCTTGTGGGTACTCATTGGAATCGCCTTAAAGAGATATGTTTTTATGTTTCAGCAAAATATTCTCCATTTATCTTGGCCTATGCTTTGAACGTCTTTGCTCTAGCTGCACAAAGTTTGTAACCCATTTTGCAAACTGTTGTAGGGTACAATAACTTTAATTGTGCATGTATGTCTTGTGTATATTGTGGTATGTTCTGTCTTTCATAAAAAAAGTTTGTTTGTTTTTTTTTCGGGCTTGGGGTATTAGGGGGGTGGGAAGGGGATAATAATGTGATGGCTGTGGTGAATACAAAGTAGAAGCTTTAGTAAAAACTTACAGTTACACCCCAAAGACTGCAGCATTTTGTAAAAAACAAATGAGTCACTTCGTCAGAAAACCTACCTTCCGACATGAGCACCCAGCAGAGATTCAGATCAGCCTGTGCATTCATGTAGTCTGATCAGAATCTTCACTGGACACATTTTAAATAGCCAAAGTTGCAAAGTTCCATCATGCAGAGAACAAAGATTCTCATCAGACTGAGCAGATGCACAGGCGAAATCGAATCTTCGTTGTGAGCACATGTCAGAAGGTGCATTTTCGAATGTTACAGCTAGATATCTGTTAATAAGATGGACAAAAAGCAATACCCGGGTGGTTTTGCTGTATTTATTACATTATTTATTATATTTATTAATTGTATTGCCGTATTTACCCTAAGTTTTCAGATGAACATGCCTGAGAAAAGAGTGTGGACCCAGATCAGACGCCGCATTCGTCTGATCTGGGTCTCCACTCTTTGCCACTCCTTTTAGACACATTATCAGGTAGTCCATTAGACTTGTTAGCTCACCAGGAGCACTTCGTGCTCATGGTGAGCTATTGTAGTCAGTCAATGTCCGTCGTCTGTCATGCGTCGTGCGGTGTCCGTCGTGCGGCGTCAACAATTGCTTTAAAAGCCTACTCCTCCTACACCCCTGGGCCAATCGACTTGATACTTGGTAGGAAGCATCGGGGTGACTTGTAGATCAAAAATAGCTAAAATCGTTCCGATCGGAAATCCAAGTTGGTCGCCATCTTGAAAATCTATTTTTCGCTTCTTCTCCTGAACCGAAAGGCCAGTTGACTCCAAACTTGCTAGGAAGCATCAGGGTGACTTGTAGATCAAAAATAGCTAAAATCGTGCCGATCGGAAATCCAAGATGACCGCCATCTTGAAAATCTATTTTTCGCTTCTTCTCCTGAACCGAAAAGCCATTTGACTCCAAACTTGCTAGGAAGCATCAGGGTGACTTGTAGATCAAAAATAGCTAAAATCGTGCCAGTCGGAAATCCAAGATGGCAGCCGTCTTGAAAATCTATTTTTCGCTTCTTCTCCTGAACCGAAAGGCCAATTGACTCCAAACTTGCTAGGAAGCATCAGGGTGACTTGTAGATCAAAAGTAGCTAAAATCGTGCCGATCGGAAATCCAAGATGGCCGCCATGGCGGCCATCTTGAAAATCTATTGTTTGCTTCTTCTCCTGAACCGAAAGGCCAATTGACTCCAAACTTGCTAGGAAGCATCAGGATGACTTGTAGATAAAAAATAGCTAAAATTGTGCCTATCGGAAATCCAAGATGGCTGCCATCTTGAAAATCTATTTTTTCGCTTCTAATCCTAAACCCCAAAAGCCTATTGACTCCAAAATTGGTAGGAGGCATTGGGGTGACTTATAGATCAAAAATAGCTAAAATCGTGCCTATCGGAAATCCAAGATGGCCGCCATGGCAGCCATCTTGAAAATCTATTTTTGGCTTCTTCTCCTGAACCGAAAGGCCAGTTGACTCCAAACTTGGTAGGAAGCATCGGGGTGACTTGTAGATCAAAAATAGCTAAAATCGTTCCGATCGGAAAACCAGGATGGGCGCCATGGCAGCCATCTTGAAAATCTATTTTACGCTTCTTCTCCTGAACCGAAAGGCCAGTTGACTCGAAACTTGGTAGGAAGCATTTGGGTGACTTGTAGATCAAAAATAGCTAAAATCATGCCGATCATAAATCCAAGATGGCCGCCATGGCAGCTATCTTGAAAATCTATTTTTCGCTTCTTCTCCAAAACCCAAAAGTCACCTGACTCGAAACTTAGTAGGAAGCATCAGGGTGACTTGGTAGATCAAATATAGCTAAAATCGTTCTGACCAGAAATCCCAGATGGCCACCATGGCCGCCATCTTGAAAATCTATATTTAGCTTCTTCTCCTGCACCGAAAGGCCAATTGACTCCAAACTTTGTAGGAGACATTGGGGTGACTTGTAGATCAAAAATAGCTAAAATCGTGCCAATCGGATATCCAAGATGGCCACCATGGCAGCCATCTTGAAAATCTGTTTTTCCCCTCTTCTCCTGAACTGAAAGGCCAGTTGACTCGAAACTTGGTAGGAAGCATTGGGGTGACTCGTAGATCAAAAATAGCTAAAATTGTGCCGATCATAAATCCAAGCTGGCTGCCATTTAGAGTTTGTTCAAATGATCACGCTCAATTGACTGGCATACCATATATCTTCTTCAAAATAAAGAACCACTTAAATGGTGGTCTTTTCATTAGTTGCGATGACAGGATAGGAAAAATGTTGCATAACATCTGCATATCTGCAGTGGCTATGTCACTCAGGTGAGTGGCCCGTGGGCCTCTTGTTAAAATTTTAGGACAAGCATGGTAGTTAATTAATGTGTTCAATTACTTACGGTAAATACGGTACCAAATATGTTGGTTTAATGTACAGCGAATCCTGTGTTAAGTAACCACCTGCGAGTGACAAAAAGTGATTGCTTAATATAGGTAATTTAAAACAAGTCTGCTTTCAGAATAAGAAAAACTGGCGTTTTAAGACAGGTAATTTGCTGAATACTGTAATAACCCAAAGTATTGGGACAGACAGGCCTGAGCAATCAGTGTAGACAATGCAACATCTGATCAGGGTCTACATTGGTCTGATCTCGGTCTGCACTGTTTGCCAGTTACCCTATTGGGTGTTTCCAGACAAAAATGGGTTAATTTACTGGAAATTTTTTGGTAGTTCATACTTACACAAAAGTGTGCTTAATGTATTTACAAACTGGGGACAAGAACAGGTTTGTCTACATAAGTTTGTAATATTTTAGAGTCTGTGAGTGAACAACATGGCTCCTGATAAATTCAAAGCTGAGGGGGTAATAGCCTTTCATTACGAAAACATGCCTATTCAAATATATAGAAAATTTCACCTCCAAAAACTGAAAATTTTCTGATAAAAAACTCATATTTCTCCTCAAAACATAGATTGTGGGTACTTATTAGAGTCCCCTCGACAATCTATGTTTTTTAGCAGTAATAAGAAAAATAATGTGTGCCCCTGCAAACTGCACTTATACCATATAAAAGTGGTTTAAGGGGGTTAGTTTTATATAGGCATGTTTTTGTGATGTTATTTTTGCACCAAAACTGTGGCTTCAGATAAAGCACTTTTTTATCCAAAAAAGTATTGGCATGTTTTTTAATTCTTCATGAAAGTATATATTGCAGGTCATGGGTATTCATTAGAAGTGCCATAAAGAGGCATTTTTAACAAGAACCCTCAACATGTTATGGAAAAATGAAAAAAAAACAACAACATTTATCTGGACATGCCTCTCATCTGGAGCTAAGCTAAAGTATATCTTGTGGGTACTTATTGGAACTGCCTCAGGGAGGCAGTTCCAATAAGTTCTGACAAGATACATTTTTGTACAAAAGTGCTAAATTATTTTTATTATTCGCTTTATCTGACTGCCGGTCTAGGAGGCCTAGTTAGATGTGCAGCCGACTAGTGATCAAGAGATCGCAGGTTCAGTCCCCACCAGGCCCAGCAACATTCTTTGTGGCGATCAATCATGGAATTTTTTCTGTGGCCATTCTGTCCCATCTGCTGATGCAAGAAGGGCAGTTGTCAGTTTCTGGTGAAAGAATCTGCACAAGTTATGTACACAAGCTAGAGGACTAAGCCTGCTGAGGAAAAGTGTGGTTAGGTAAAGTGACTGGCTTGACATGACCTTAGTAGCATTAACTGGGCTCTCAAACTCCAAACCAACCAACTCTTTATCTGCAGTTATAGAACAGATGATTAATTTATCATAATGCACAGATACAGACACAGACTTGGGCTTTTACCTTTCACAGTAGACCTTCGTGTTAACCCTTAAAGCGCCAATCACAACTATTGTCGTCTGCTTTGTCATCTGCTTGTGATTTTAAAAGTCATTTCTAGGAGCAGTCTGATCTGGGTCCACACTGTTTGCCTGTATGCAAAAATTGGTTTGAAAAGTTTGCAAGAATATTCAGCAGACAACATAAACAGACGACATTTTCAGATGCAGTTTTGTTTTGGCGCTTTAAGGGTTTTTTTCGCTCAACACCGCTTATTTGATAAGTGAAAGCCTACAATTTAGGATTCATTTGTAATCAGAAGCTGTATAAATATCAAATCTGTTATTATATTTCAAAGTTTGTCTTTTTTGTCATTAAGTTATGTGTTAATTTTATTGTTGTTTTTCATTGCTTTAATCGTAAGATTCCTCTATGTATATTATAATGAACGTTTTCTTCGTGAATACACCAATTTGTGTATTTGATATTAATAAGCATTTTATATATATAATCATGTTTTCCGCATCGTTGTTCATGATGAATTATGTCAGTATTTTGTTAAATTATGTTCCAAGAACGACGTGAATTTTCTGTGAAATGTTTAGTGATAGAATATGCTTTGTCAAGGGTACTTTTTCTATTTGGAAAGATATGCCTGAGCAAACATTGTACAGCAAGATCAAACAGCTCCTTAAGACCTGCTCTCCCAAGTAAACAGTTTAGACCTGCTCCTGAAGTCAGTGTCTGCAAGTTTGCCATTCAGTAATATCTCAGGCCTCTAATACAGTTCAAAACTTAACAAAGTTGTTAGTTAATGTGACATTGAAATTTCTAATTTGAAATATGGCAGATACATTGATATTTTTTGCTGAAAAAATGTGAGTAGCTTTTGCATTGAACTCAGCAGACGACAAATTGACAGTGTTTTTATTCTTATTTTTTCCCAAATTCAACAGACAATACTTTGAAGTACATTTCTTATTTTTCCAGAAAATAGGCTTTGTCTCCTAATGAGACAATTTGCATGAAATGTCAAAACCCATTTCCAAGTCTCCTTAGGAAACAATTTGCAATAAAAATTTAAAGCCTAATATTTCAAAGTATTGTCTGCTGAATTTTTCATCCAACATGCAGAGGGGTAAAAAGTACTGTCTGACTGGCAAACTTCCCTGTTCAGAAGTTTTATCGGTCTGCACTGTTTTGCCCAGGCATGTCTATCTTAATCCTTTAACTGCCAATCACAACAACTGTCATCTGCTTTGTTATCTGCTTGTTATTTTAAAAGTCATTTTTGCAAACGGTTTGGACCCAGATCAGACTGCTCCTAGGAGCAGTCTGATCAGGGTCCACACTGTTTGCCTGTATGCAAAAGTAGGTTTGAAAAGTTTGCAAGAATATTCAGCAGAAAACATAAACAGACGACATTTTCAGATGCAGGTTTTCTTGGCATTTTAAGGATTAATACTGAAGGCTTTCAGCCCTGCAGACCAGCACATTATGCAAAAGTGTAAATGCAAATGATGTGGCAAGTTACAAGCTGTCTCATCTGAATCTGCTTTGTTTACCAGCATATTTTTTATCATGGTAAATGTCCTAAAATTTTATACACCATAGTTTATGACAAAAATGGCATATGCAAACAGAGCAGACCCAGATCAGGTTGTTCTTGAAGGAGCAGTCTGATCAGGGTCTACACTGTTTGCCATTCCACTTAGTACTTAAAGAAATGATTGCATGAAAACCAAAATTTAAGCCAAAAAGTATAGAATAAAGTGTTCAGAATTTTAGTACATTTTCCTTGTAGACTGAAACCCCTATTTTCAGCATTGGACATGCCCAAATTGAAAGGTAGAATTCAGGGGTGAAAGGCTTGGGATGTACACAGTTCATGTACGTTGTTTATCCTGGTGTGGCTGTGTCATCAATTTTTGTCTTGATTGAAAATGCTTAGCCATGTTTTATCATAAGATAAAGTAAGTATTTGCCATGTCCCAGGTGCTGCCAACTTGGTGTTGTCTTCAATCTTTCTAAGGAAATTCCTTTTGCTAGCTGTATGTCATATGGTATCAGTGATGCTATGATACTTGACTGGTTCTGTTTCTCTCAGTTGTCTGGTTCACTGAAAAACTGAACAGTCTGTTACAGAGAAAGACCAGTCAGCGATGCTCACTGATTTCCATGTTGTCATGCAACCAGTCCATGGTGCCATGCAACCAGTCAACTTGTGATAGTATGGATTGATGTCATAGTAGGAATAGATAAAATATGGTTCCTGGTCAGACTATGCATTCTTGTCTGACCAGAATCATGACACTTGACCCTAAGCTAAATGAGCAGATGAAAAATGAATGATAAAATGGAGCTTGACATTTCATTCAGACTGCTCTAAGGCAGATGGTCTGACCGAAATGTCATGCCTGGGGCGGATTCAGATGAGAGGGCAAACAGTGTGGACTGATTAGATGCCACATTTTTGTGACATCTGATCTTGATCTACACTTTTTGCTCAGGCCTGCTTGTCCATATACATAGAATAAGTATGGTAATTTGATCAAATTGAACCCCCTCAGAAATCATCGTGGATCTGCTCCTGCAAACTCTGTTTTCTGGAAAAAAAGGTTTGACTTCGGTATATCAGGAGCCATACTGTTCATCCACAGACTAAGCTTTGACAAACTTGGGCCCAGTTGTTCAAAGCATCGTTAGCTTAACGAGCTCGTTAAGGGTCATTTCGTTAACTGTTTTAGCGGATTCAATACACAATATTCTGATATTTTTTGCTGAAAAAATGTGAGTAGCTTTTTGCACTGCAAAAGCTACTCACATTTTTTCAGCAAAAAATATCAGAATATTTGCGTATCACTCGATGTAAATTTTAACGAATTGTTAACTAACGACATCGTTAGCTTTGAATAACTGGGCCCTGGTCTTGTCCTTAGTTTGTAAAAAATGTCATCTGCTAATATTTAAAATTTTGATGAAGTGGATAGAAAAAATCTTTTGATTTGTGTTGCCATGGTAACTACTTGGAATACTTGTAGCAGGATAGTACAGCATCAAACTGTAGCCATACATTGCTTTTAAGTCATAAATTGCTTTGTTATATGTCAGTGATTTGTTGATCTGCTTGCCTCTCAATGGTTCTGTATATATTTTTGAACCAACATTTTCTTCAATACATAAGAATATCATTTTCATAAATAAACTATTTCAAGATGATGTTTGTGTTTCTTTCTATTACTGCTAGGTGTAGCTGCTAAATATTCTGTGACACCAACAAATGCTCAGTGTTGTTAATGCCTGTTAAGACATGTCACAGCATCATATCTTGTTTATTCCATTTACCTTAAGGGGACTTTTCTACCAGAACTCTTAGGACTAGTTTATTGGTAGTCTGGTTGGTTTTTATTGCCTCCCCCTGCCCCATCCTCCCCCCCACCCCCCCCCCCTCCCCCACCACCACCTTTTTGAAGAAAAGGAAGACGTGGTATTTAGCTATCCATAGTGCATGGTTCTGCACCCTCTAACGGTATGTACCTGGTGTCTTTAACGCTTCCTACAGTTTTATGACAGTCTTTTTGAAATGTTACAGATGTTTTTGTCATGGTCTGAAGATGTGCAGGTGCAGATTCACAAACACCATATATAGGTCTTTTCCGAATTTTATAAACGCAGTTGTGGTGCATGACCAGAGAATTCCACTATTGCTAAGGTTGAATGCACATTGCGTTATCTTGAAAAAGCATGTCACTCATTGACCCATGTAATAACATCTCCCATACCACTGATGCAATATTTACATGCTCGGAAGATTGACTCATACCAGGTAACCTGTATAAATCTTCCTCAGTGACTTCATGGGGCTTAAAAGTCGGGGCCCAGTTGTTCAAAACTAACGATGTTGTTAGTTAACGATTTGTTAAAATTTTAATCGAGTGATACGCAAATATGCTGAAATTTTTTGCTGAAAAAATGTAAGTGCAAAAGCTACTCGCATTTTTTCAGCAAAAAATATCAGAATATTGTATATTGAATCCGCTATAACAGTTAACGAAATGACCCTTAACAAGCTTGTTTAGCTAACGACGCTTTGAACACATGGGCCCAGGACATTAGTTTAAATTGAGAAGCGTTATAGTAGATTATATATATTGCATCTTATAATTGTTCCAAAATGACTGAAAAACTGATGATGGGATGTCAACACACCAAAAATTAAACATCAGATTTCTAAACTATTCAACAGTAATGCCAAGAATAATTTCCATCCATTTATTAAATGAATAACAAACATTTTGGTAGAATTCTATGTTATAATTTTAGGCAAGTTTTGGCATGTATATACATTATCAATCTAGATAAGGTATTTTGATCATTGCCAGTGCCAGGTATTTAAATCCATACAGGTGTGACATCCCTTATAAATGGCACTGCCTCTGTGTGACTCGGTTGCCTGGTAGCATTAAAAATCTAGATACATACATACATCCCTTATTGGCATAGCCCCTATGTGACTGTTACCGGGCTATGTTAAAAATCTGATTGACTTGACTTGACATCCCTTATTTAGTGGAAAGATCTGTGCCACCAATCAACTGGAAAGTATCAACAGTCTTTAAAAATTCAGGAAACACCTATAGTAAAGTTCAGATTCTGTACCTTCTTGCACTAAAGTTAGAAACTTGAGAGAAACTTTAGTATCTGTGGTGGAAAAAGTAAAAAGGTAATCTTTTGTGGCTTACAAAACAGACATATTTTGATGGAAGTGAGGACTTTGTTTCAAGGGCTATAGCCAGCCTCGGTGGCTCAGTTGGATGTGCGTTCAACTGGTGATCAGGAGGATTCTGTCGTGGAGATTGATCATGAAATATTTTCTATGGGTCATTCACTCCCGCTGATTCAAGAAGGGCAGTTGTCAGTTTCTGGTAAAAGAATGTGCACAATACTGGTTAACTCCTTAGAGGACTAAACTGGCCCACTAAATGTGGTTAGGTAAACTGACCACGATCAACATGACCCCACTGGGTTTACTGGACTGTAAAACCTCAACACAAACAAAGTCAAGGGCAATGTCATCAAGTAGGGTATGTATATTAGGACGATAAAGAAAAACTGGGTAACCTTACAGATAGTTTTAAAATATTTAATGTAATGTTACATTCATTTTTTTTATTTTTTTTTATTTTTTATTTTTTTTTGTATATTCTTTCATCTTTATTGAACAAGTTGACAGTTTTGTTCGATTTTCAGTGACATTTATGAGAAAAACTACCACAGTGAACGATATGTCAATCTGACCAATGTTCATTATTCTAGGACAAGCAATAAAATATTTGTTGCATATTCTATATACCCGGCATTTCTTTTTCATCCTAGTATATAATGAATACTTGCTGCTGTCGCTTTCTCTCCAGTAACTCCTTAATTAGAGCACTGTTTGCATATGCCATTTTCTCAGAACATTTGATGTATAAAATTTTAGGACATTCTTTATTACTTGACCTAATTATGTCTAGTGTCCCACAAAATGGACATTGGCAAACTGTAGACCCAGAAAGATGCCACAGAATGTGGCATCTGATCGGTGTCTACACTGTTTCCATTTAGGACAGAAATTGCCATAAAACATTGTAAAAATAAAAACTAACCATATACTCAATATATTGGAAATTAACGGGTCCAAAAAGTAAATGTTGAAGAGTCCACTGAATAAAGATGCCACGCCCACTTCTAATTTTCAGCCAATCAGATACCTTGATCTGGATTGTTGCTATAAATTCACATACAATGTACCTAATGGCAATCAGTGCAGATCCAGATCAGTTGGCTTCTTCAGAAGCCAACTGATCTGGATCTACACTGTTTGCAAAGGCAGGGTATATCCGGGTCCAGCATGACAGGGGTTAATGAAGTCGCCTTCATATATCTTCAGAACAGTATTCCTTTCTGATGAAAGAATGTACACACTACTGGTTAACTGCTTAGAGGACTAAGCCTGCCCAGTAAAAGTGTGGTTAGGTAAACTGACCACGCTCGACATGACCCCGTTGGGTTGACTGGGCCATAAAACCCGAACACAAACAAGAACAGTATTCCATGGCAGGCTACCACTGATTTGCAGTTTCTGTATTTGATCAGTTTATTTAATTCCATACCAAGTATTAGATGGATTTGCATGATAGAAAACAACATCTTAGTATAATTTTTTTTTATATATACGTATATATCTGCAACAAAGTATGAATATAAGTTTAGATGGAAACATGTTGGCACTGTTACTTTATTGAAGTTATGGTAATATATAAATAAGGAAACGTTTAACGCTATAGCATGGTGGCTAAAACTTGCAGCAGATATCATTTTGAAAGGTTTATTTTTTATTTGATCCAGAAACTAGGAATTTATCTAGCTGTTTATGCAACAAGGAGACAATGTGCATGAACTCTTAAATAATTTCTGGTAAAAAAATGGTAAGCTGGGAGAAAAAAAAAAAGAAATATCAGTTCTATCGTCTGCTGAATTTATTGTCAGATTGCCAAGACATAAACATCAAGCAAGACCATAACTACAAAAAAGAATGTTTTATAAGCCAGCCAGAAGAAAAGTCCTTAAAGCGTATGTGAATAGTAAATATCCAGATCTACCTGTAAAGCTGCAGTTTAATCAGGACATTTTACTCGTTGTCAATATAGTCTGCTGTATCAAAACCTAATCATTATGAAAACACGCCTATTCAAATATATTGAAAATTTTACCACCAAATACTAAGTTTTCAGATAAAAATTCTGATATTTTTTTCATATTTCTGCTCAAAACATAGATTGTGGGGACTCGTTAGAACCGCCTCGCTGAGGCGGTTCTAACACGAGTACCCACTATCTATGTTTTTGAGCAGAAATAAAAATAATGTATACCCCTGTAAACTGTAGTTTTACTATATAAAAGCGGGGTTTAAGTGGGTCAAAATTATATAGGTATGCTTTCGTGATGGTTTCCATAAGCAGTGTGAAGATTTGATTACACTGCCCATATGCACTGGTTGATGAGGCCATATCACTGTCAGCGTATCCACAGAGGACAATCTTTCACATGATGTAGATCATACCAGTTGCAACGTGAGCAAACGCACCTCCTGACATGTGGGCCCAACAAAGATTCAAAGCAGTCTGTGCATCCTTGTCAAGTCTTCAATGTCAACCTGAATGTTCTTTGGGTCCTTGGCTACCCACAGAGTGCCATGCAAAGACTGTTCTGGCTGGGGATATACGCAAACTGATCCGAGTCTTTGCTAGGCGCATATGCCATCTTGTAGAAAATGCTGTGCCCCAAGTCAAATTATAACTGATCCTAAAATAAGTATGTCATATTACCAGAACGTAGAATGTTAAATGGATAATATTAGCACAGAAATTTTAATGCAGAAACATCTGATCAACTATAATGGCACTTTGATATTTTCTTTATTTATTTTTTTTTCTTTTTTGAAAGCTATACATATGTTGGTTGCTTTGCAGTCATCAGTCTCTAGTAAGTCCGGTAATCCTCATAGACATTATCTGAAAACAAAGAGAAAGAAAATAAGATTTGCCTTTATTTATTTATTCATACGTATTTACCATTATTCAATTTTGTAAATTGCTAATGTCATTACAAACAGTGCAGACTGATTAAAGTTCTTTGGTATCTGATTTGGTGCTACTCTATCTGCTTGGGTTCAAGTTCTCGGACACTAGGTACTTCATGCACCTGTCATTGTTTTCCCTCAGAGTGGCGGGATAGTGGTCATACCCAACCCCTGGGGATTAGACATCCAAATCATACCCAACCCCTGGGACTTCGATAGAACTACTACTAAGTTTGACGCATGAGCGGGGTATTGGACACCTAAATAAGAAATTGTCGAAGAAACTATGTGCAATTTTAATGCCCACCTAGGGGATCTTTGATTCAAATTTTGACTTTTGGATGGGGAAATAGCCAATTTTCAAAAAAAAATGTCTAATTCCCCAGGGTAAACCAACCACCCCAACCCCTCTGGGGGAAAACATTGATAGGTGCATTGATTTTGATTTTGGTGTCTGTCAACGTGATAAATACTTACTGCAATGTGGTGTCTTTCTTGTGTCATCCAGAAACAGGTCTGTGTCGACTGGTCTCTCAAACCCATCTATCAGCACCCCTCTATCAGCTCGTCCTCGTTACTATCTGAGGAGTATTCTGACACAGTCATCTGTCATACATGTGATAATTTTATGATGCCCATGAGGAAGATTTGCTTCTCAATCTCAGCTGAGGGAGATTGGGTGCTTAATGAGGGAGACTTTTTGACAACGTGTTCCAAGTTGTTTTTCTTATCATTTTCATATGGTTTAGACGTACAAAGGAAATGGAGGTAACTTAATTTAAATGATAGGAGCATACATTTTTAAGTTTTAATTTCAAAATAGCAAGTTTTAGGTTATTTACAAACAAATAAAGCTGTAACCATAGGTCCAGATAAGGATGGAAAATCCTGTCCGCAAACATTGTAGATCCTGGTCAGGCATCATCTGATCTGGGTCTACACTGTTTGCCTATATCCCTTTTAAGGATTTCCAGGTATTTAAGAATGGGTTAACCAAGCACTGGATTGACAAGATAAAGAACGATAAAAAGATGGTCGTGTTTCTAATGTGAGATCGTGTGCGACTACTAGTACTATCTGAAAATGGGTTGGGTATAATCTGCAGACCAAACCATGCAGACCAGTGGACCATGGACCGGTCTGCAGTGGACCAAAAGGGGACATTTTGCAGACCAAGTACCTTGCAGACCAGACTTTGTGCAGACTATATAGTGAATAATTTTGTATAATTTTTTCCCATGCTCTGTATCATTATATTTTCATAAATAGAAAAATTATTTTCATGAGAGGCATTTCATGAATTTAATACAAAAAAAAAAAAAAAAAAAAAAAATCAGAATTTTTCCTTTGTTAGAAATGATTTTGTGTCATTTTCCCCATGCTCTGTATCAGTTTTTTATTATATTTACAGACGGGAATTATTTTTATGGCAAGCATTACATTGATACCAAATAATCAGAGTTTTTCCTGTTAATTTGCAAAATTAATTTTTGCAGACCAAGTACCTTGCAGACCAGACTTTGTGCAGACTATAAAGTGAATAATTTTGTGTAATTTTTTCCCATGCTCTTTATTAATTATCATTATATTTTCATAATAAATAGATGAATTATTTTTTGAGAAGCATTTTATAAATTAAAAAAAAAAAAAAAATCAGAATTTTCCTGTTAATTAGCAAAAATGATTTTGTGTCATTTTTTCCATGCCCTGTATCAGTTTTCATTATATTTAAAGAAAGGAATTATTTTTATGATAAGCATTATATTAATACCAAATAATCAGATTTTTTCCTGTTAATTTGCAACATCAATTTTTTTTTTTTTTTTTTTTTTTCATGCTCTGATTAAGCTTTTATATTATTTACATAGAATTATTTATAGAATTATAAATTATTTGTATGACAAGCATTTCATTAATACCAAATAATCAGATTTTTTCTGTTATTTAGCAAAATTAATTTTGTGTCATTTTCCCCATGTTCTGTATTAGTTTTCATGATATTTACATTTTGTAAATAAATAAATTAGTTTTTGTGAGAAGCATTTCATTAATGGCAAATAATCAGATTTTTTTTTTTCAGTTAATTAGCAAAACTAACTTTTGTGTCATTTTCCCCATGCTCTGTTTCAGTCTTCATCATATTTACATGAGTAAATGAACTATATTTATGACAAGCATTTCATTAATGCTATTTGGTGTGTTAGAAAAAAAAAAAAAAAAAAAAAAAAAAAAAAAAAAAAAAACCAATAACAAAAAACATTTATTAATATTTGTAGTGGATTTGTTTTGTCATGTGAACTGTATCTGTTATGACCTGCCAGTCACCTGATAAGACCTGTCAATCATCTGATAATACCTGTCATTCCTCTTGGATATCAGAATACCCTAAAACTATTGACCAATGAAATCGTGTAGCTGAAAAGCTTTGCCCTCCTTTGGTTATAACAAGGGCAAAGCCGAATTAGTATTCCAAATCAAGATTTAAAAAAATATATTTTATTCAGTTTTGAAACGTTCACTGTAATAATAATAATAATAATAATAACAATAATAATAAACTGTAAGTAACAAGGATTTAAAAAAGTAACAAAAATATATTAAAATATTTGTGAAATATAATAAACAATACAAACATTATTTTTATTTTCAGACAAGTAAAATGCAACTATACATAAATACTGTCACAGGCAGAGATTCAGGGCAAAAATCAAAATTACATAATTAAGACAAATAAATTAATTAAATAAATAAATTCACAGAAACAAAGAAAAATTGAAAGATAGAAAAAAAAGTTTTAATTGTGACATATAAACAATTTACAGAAATAAAGAAAGATATATATATATATATATATATATATATATATATATATATATATATATATGTATACATACTTCGTTGTAAAAGTATGGTCCACAGGTATGTATGGCAAACAGTGTAGACCCTGATCAGACATCGCATTCTGAGGCATCTGATCTGGGTCTGCACTGATCGAAAAGGCCTATCTGTTATTATAGTAACAGATTATTATGTTCTAAATTTTGTTTCCATGCATATATTAATTATGAATCATCTGAAAAAATTAGTCAATATAAATTCAAATGACCAGAGGGAGTGCATATTTATGTTGTTTAATTTCTACTTTTAAATTATAATTTTGTTTTCATGTAAATATGTGCTAATATATCATTATGTTTTTAGTATGTTATATGTAAGCTACGGTACATTTACAAATAAACATGATACAAAAAAAAAAAAAAAAGAAAAAAAATGGCATCACCCACCCTGACGATTGAATTATTGTTTTTGTGTCGTCTTACGTTTTTCATTAAATATTAACTTGAGTCAGATACTGATTTTGTTTGCATACCTTAGTGTTAACATAATGATATTTAGGAATAGTTGACACTGAATCTCTGATTATCCATGTATTATTTATTATTTCATTAGTATTGTAAAATACTGGTGAAAATATTAAATACTGTTCTCTCAACATTTTTTTTTTTTTTTTTTTTTTTTGCTTTTCTATTCCATTATTTGTTCTAAGCCATGCCAATTTTTATCCTATTATTTGCTTTAAGATTCTTCCAAAGACTGAAATGAACAGGAAGAGAAAATTATATTTATTTTCATACTATCTTAAGAACAGAGGAAAATTTAGTTATTCTGCTCTTCTATTTTCCAAAGTGATAGGAGAAAGCAATACAACAAAATAAATAAAAATAACATTTTCAATTAAGGCATCTTATATAAATAATGAAGTTTTAACAAAATTATTTACTATATAGTCTGCACAAAGTCTGGTCTGCAAGATAATTGGTCTGCAAAATGTCCCCTTTGGTCCACTGCAGACCGGTCCATGGTCCACTGGTCTGCATGGTTTGGTCTGCAGATTATACCCAACCCTGAAAATGTATAAAGATAGTCTAAATACTATTGCTGGATTTCTCGCCAGTCTTCAGTCAAATATTTAAAGGCTATGTGCTTATTGTTGTTTCCTAGATATTCTGTGCTAAGGAAAAGAAACCCATTGAGTGACAAGTATTTGTTATCTAGATACTTCCGGGTTTATTCGTCTCTAGGACGCCATATTGTTGTTGTTGTTTCTTCTTAGAGCCCCCCACTTATTTGTTCGACGCACACGTCTGTATGACGTTAAGTAATTGGGTGGTGTTTTATAATAAAGTCCAAGGCTGGTGATCCTTACATATATGTGCTGTTATTAACGTATTTACATACAATACACTGTGCTGCTTTAAAGGGCAAATATAAAGGTTTTAATTCTTCAAAATATTTAAGGGCACTTCAGTAAGGAGGTGACTGCCGAAAACCGCATCAAATTATCTTAAGCGGTTTCTGAAATATTGCGATTTGAAATTTGATATTTAACATCCAAGAGGATTGAATTCAGGCTGCCTAATTAATATTCATGAGCCTTTTTATGACATCATAAGGGAACAGTAAAATTTTAAACTTTTTTAAATTGCCAATATTTTTTGCTCTTTAATCTGCATCAATTCAGTTTTCATATTGTTTAATTTATTCAGCTCCTGTAAACTAATATACATAGGAATTTAGCTCTTATTTTCCCTTTAAAGTGTTACATTTCAAATTTAAAAATTTCATTTAAATAATTTAAAATCCAGTTACAATGCTTAATAATTAGCCAAAATTGACTTTTTTGGTATTCATTTATATGATATACACCCAAAATTCACTATTATTAAAAAAAACTTACGAAAAATTTAATATTAGTCAAGTTTTAAACATTTTAAAATTTAGCTTTAAATTTAAATAACAGATTAAATTTTGAGTTAAATTCTCTATTCATGGGCTTATTTGTGGACAGAGACCAATTTCAATAATGGTTAAGGAGAAAAACTGTGTAGCATATAAGGAAATGCAGAATATTCCTGTTTAAAATTTCAATTTAAAATTTAAGTTCCACTATGACACCACAGAATATTGCATTGTGGGCCTTAATCAATACACAATCCAAGGGAGGTTACTCTAACAGGAAAAAAGGTAGGTATCGTAAATTAATCACCATAACTTTTGATTGGATTGGAATTTTTTGATGGGGTTTTCAACAAAATAATTCTCTTAAAGCATTCTATCAACACACTGAAAACCAGGAATATTTTAAATTTCTTTATATTTGCCCTTTAAGTGTTCTCTGCAATCTGCTTTAATGCCACGACTCGCCTAATATCTCGGACCTAATAATACCTGGCCTGCTCAGTCTCAAAACCCACGAGTTTTGGCATACAGCTCGGACCCATCAAGCGGTATTGATGGGTCCGAGCATACAGCAACCTAAGTAATCATACTTTCCAAGTAGCGAACACACAAAAGCGTTGATCAGACTGCGCGGTAGATCTGCACCTTTATTGTTCGCACATGCAGTTTGCAGGTGACCGCGGGGATTTTCTCACGACGGGGCTCAAATACTAAACTGGGGTACATAGTTCCTCAGACTATCTAAGATAGTTGAAATATGAAAAAAAAAATCGATGAGGCGGTTCTAACGAGTACCCACAACCTATTTTTTTTAGCAGAAATAAGAAAATAATGTTTAACCCTGTAATCCCAAGTTTCTATACATGGGTTTTAAGGGGGTCAAAATTATACAGGCGTAAAAATGGGCCATAAAAAATAAAAGGAAATTTTCAGATGAAAAACTGATATTTTTTATCTCTGCTGAAAAACATATATGTTTAGAATAGAAATAAGAAAAACTGGTATATTCCCCTGTATATCTAAGTAATCTATTAGAGTAACAATTATGCACTTTTCATGGCCTTCTGAATGGTTAAAGATATAATTTGAAGAAAAAAAAATAAAGAAATAAATTTATCTTTCCTAACTTTTCTTTTTTATAATTATCTATAAAAAGTGTAAACTATGTCTATAAATAGACGCATAAATGTCATATATATAACTATATTTATGTTCCGAGTTTGTTATGTGCCGAGATGGTATGGGCCGAGTTGGTTATGTGCCGAGTTGGTTATGAGCCGAGTTTGCTATGTGCCGAGTTGACCCGGCACCCTCGGTATTAATGCTGAATAATTATCACACACACACACACACACACACACACACACACACACACACACAGGCCGGTCTCTGTAGCTCAGTTGGATGACCATCAGACTGGGGATCAGGAGGCCGCGGGTTCGACCCCGCAGGTCGGCAACATTCTTTCGCGGAGATTGATCATGAAATATTTTCTACGGTCATTCTTTCCCTTCCGCTGATTCAAGAAGGGCAGTTGTCAGTTTCTGGCGAAAGAATGTGCACAATACTAGTTAACCGCTTAGAGGACTCAGCCTGCCAAGTAAAATGTGGTTAGGCAAAAACTGACCGCGCTCGACATTACCCCACTGGGTTTCTGGATCGTAGAAACCTCAACACAAACACAATCTTCTTTTTGTTCATTTGAATTGTTAATGTCTCGTGTAATATGTGAGTGAAACCATAAATTATTATGATAGTATTGTATTGCATTGTATTGTATTGTTATTGTATTGTATTGTACTGGAATAGCAGTATCTGTACAAGGACTAAGCCTGCCCAAGAACCCCTATATGTGGGCCGTAAAACCTGAAACTGCGCAGAAAATTTGCACTAAGTCCTTATTCCAATCTCCCTGTTTAGCCCCATCCGTGCGGGATGACCTGAATTTTTGCTTCTCACATATGGAACATTGTTAGATTAAAGAGGGGTCGTAAATAAATAAGCAAAACTCAGACGAACCACAAGAAAATGTGACGTCGGGGCAAATTATTTACAACGATAATCTCTCACTTTACGAAATGTAAAGATCTATAGATGAACTAGCGAAGCCGCAAAATCAGAGTACATGAATATATACTATAGTATGAAATAATTCTGTCAGCAATGCAATCCAATATTTTTATTGTTTCACCTTACATTTATATTACATGCACAGGAGCTTGAAATGCGTTCAGAAATGCATGTTAAAATGGCCGAAATCGACTATCCTACCCTGTAAAAATATCCCCTAGATTTTACGGTACATACTGGCAACCCAGTCAGCATTCTACGCAAATCTATATCGGGCCGTCATCGGCCCGTCAGGGTAGCTGACGGGCCGATGACGGCCCGATGTAGATTTACGTAGAATGCTAGCTGGGAACTGGCTACAGTACAAATCAAATCAAGTTTATTGGTCTAAAATCCAAACTTTAGATATTGTCACCAATGAAGACAGGAACAACAATTAAATAAAACAATATCACCGGTGCAACACCGGTTATCCAGAAACAACTAACTCTACAAGAGAACAACGAACACAATCAAAATCAACAAGCGGAAACAGGGAGAAAGCAACCAAACAAGAAAAACCACCATGGGTCAGATATGTACCGTAAATTTTACGGACGCCCGGGCGCTCAAGCAATCTTGTAGTAAATGCTGTGCCCCGGCTCAAATAAATATTATATATATTTTCTGAGACTTGTGACGCATACATGTAAGACAGTAGTATAGAAATGTTAATCCAGAAAAATGTAATCTGCCATAATATCACTTTGATATTTTCATTGATTTGATTAAGTCTCTTTAGAAATGGATAGGTATGATTTGGTTGTTTGGTAGTCATCAGTCTCTAGCAAGCCTGGTAATCCTCGCACTGCAGACATAATCTGAAAAACAAAGAGAAAGAGAAAGTTGCTTTTTATAAACTGCAAATGTCGTTGCGGACTCTGATCAGACGTTCTACGGTGTTTAATCTGGAATTGCTCTGTCTGCTTGTGTTCCAGGTTTTCATGTGCTAGTGAAGTCATTCTTTTGAGTCTGTTACACTTAGCATGCTCGCAAACATTTCAGAAGGCGACTTTTTTTTTCATTTTCCCAGAAAGTAGTATCTAATTCTCATGCCAGTGCTCTCAATTCCTATGCCATATTTTTAAGTTGTTGCCTTAATGAAATATTTAAATCATTTTTTTCTAGAAAAATATATTATATATTAGCCAGCGCATGATAAAACCTACAAAATGGCATATGCGCCCAGAGATCAGCCAGGGCATCCGCCCAGTCTGATTAGAGTCTCCCTGTCCGCATAAAGAAAGCTTGGGCCCTTAGCTACCCATTGAGCATAAAGAAAGCTTGGATCCTTTGCTACCCATTGAGCGCACAGCGAAAAAGGGCCATGCCATTTTGTAGGGTTTTTCATGAGCTGGTTGATGCCAAACGTTAAGATATGCTTAATACATGTGCAAAAATGAGACGGGACACAGCGAAGACTCAGATCAGCCTATGCAACCGTGCAGGCTAATTAGAGTTCGTTGTCAGCATAAAGAGGCTCTGGATTATTGGCTAACCACAGAGTGACCTGCGAATACTCTGATCAGACTGTGCGGATGCCCAGCTAAGCTGAGTGTTCGCTGGGCGTACGTGCCATCTTGTAGGAAATGCTTTGCCCCGGTTTAAATATCTTGACCAGCCTGCACACCTACATGGTTTGACCGAGAATCAGGATATCACAATGAAGCCAACTCTGTATTTTCTAAGGGCTCGACCGTTTGAAGGTGGATGGAGGAGGTGAGGGTGGGGAGATAAAAAAAATTCCAGGGCCCAGGTTTGCCCGAACAAGATAGCCAGGACCAGGTGCTTTGTTCGCTTTGCAAAAATGCAAAGTAAGGACAGGTTCGCGTCGCGGAAGAAATAATTATAAGTCTGAAGACATCGGGAACCCCCTATAAAATTCAAATAGTCGGTCCTTGTTAGGTCCTTAAACAAGGACATTCGTATTATTTCCAGAGTATTATCAAGGATCACTGCATGGTTTAAGCTCAGACATATTTCCGCTTATTTGTTTTATACAGTTATCATATTTCTTCACATAACATATCTTCACGTGAATCTTTGTTGAAGTGCGCATTTGAATGGCTTCTTCCAGGTTAAATAACTGTACAGAACAAATTATTATGCTGCCTAAAAATCCTTTCACGTCACTCTGTTACGAGGGGTGATCATTAAATAATCAGTCACAATAGCATTATTATGAAAGCTATTTAGCATTAATAAACAGGATCGGATCTAGGATGATTTCAGCGGAGGTTAATTTGATTAAATTAGCGTACTTACTCTACATATATTCAGAAAGACAGGCCTGAGCAAACAGTATAGACCCAGATCAGACGCTGCAGAACGTGGCGTCTGATCAGGGTCTAAATTGCTTGCCACTCATCAAGCAATTTTATACACATTTATAGGTAATAAAGTTGACTTGTTGAAGAGAAATATAAGGAAAAAGGTAAGGGGTATGAATATTAAGGGTAAATACGGTATCCCAAAAATATCAATTTTTCCAAAATGTCCCATGAAAATGAAATTTTGAGTTAAAGAGGGGTTCGACTGACTCCTCCCCCCTCCCGAACCCCCTCTGTATCGGCCCTTGATAAAACTGGCTACCTGATATATAATAACTTAACCCTTTCATCCCTGACTTTTTTAAGTGGACTCTTCCATCCTTGAATTTGGACACGCCTATTGTTAAATGTTATGGCATTTCAGTATAAACTGAGAAACATAATGGCAAACTGTGTGGATCCTGATGAGACGGCTCGTTACGAACCGTCTCATCTGGGTCTACACTGTTTGCATAGACATCTGTGCTTTTCTGTAGGGTTGACATTGCCAGGGTAACAGTAAGGTTTAGTGTTTGAAATTCGAAATGATGTATACCTGTCATTTTGTTAAGATTTACAAATATCCTTGATTATATTTGAAAAAAAAAAAAAAATTATCTATCAACTGCCAGAATGACTGCCTCTCATTCGTGACAACACCTTTATGAATTTGCTCTCTTATGCAAATATACGGCGAAGAAAGAGTAACATTGGCCCTTCAAAATGACATTTTCACAAACATGTTAGTCAAAGGTACGGAAGCCTATATGTGACATTGTGTTTTGTTTAAGGATGTTTTGCGTCTTGTATTTGTAACTTGAGACTTCCGTGTTTTGACTTTTAAAAGTAATGGCCACTGTACTACTTTTTTGTCATTTATCGCGTCCTTTGAAAGGCAAAACGCGCATGTCAAAAGATGTAATAGAGAACATAAAAGGGAAAATTAAAAAAATAAAATTCATAAGTCAAAACACAGAAGTTACAAGTTACACAGAACTTGAAACATCCTTACATAAAACATAATGTCCAGGGACGAATCCAGGCTGATTTCTGAGGGGTTGGAGTTGATAAAATTACCATGCTTTACAAAAAGACAGACCTGAGTAAACAGTATAGACCCAGATCAGACGCCGCGTACTGCGGCGTCTGATCTGGGTCTATACTGTTTGTCACTCATCCAGCAATTTTACACACATTAAAAGAGAAAAGAAGTATAAGGTAAAAAGTAAGGGGTGTGAATGTTTAGGGTAAATATGGTATTCCAAATTTATCCAAAATTTCACATGAAAATGAAATTTTGAGTCAAAGGGGGTTCGACTGAACCCCCGAACCCCCTCTGAATCCGTCGCTGATGTCAGATATTGGTTTTTGTGTAAGGATGTTATGCGTTCTGTGTTTGCAGCTTGTGACTTCCGAAGCTCGAGAACGTTTTGGTGTCTTTTACTACAAGAAATACTTACTTTAACCAGATGACACTCTTGCTTCGTCCAGAAACAGATCTGTGTCGGCTGGTCTCTCAAACCCATCAAACAGCTCGTCATCATTACCATCTAAGGAGTTTTCTGACAAAGTCATCTGCTGTGCTTTGTCTTCATCAACAGTCGCCCTGACATTTATAAGCATATCAAAGACAATATCTTTAAGCTCAAGTGGTAGATCTTCATTTTCAGCTAGGAAGTCTTCCAGAAGCTCGGCGAATTTCTCCTCCTGTGACTTACTAATATCAGAGACTCTCTTATTAGATCCGCTGTCCTTAAGAACAATCTGGCGAAGACATTCTATACATATTTGGGGTTTAGCGGCAGTGATTCTGTTAAATCTATCAGAGGCATGTATCGAACTGATATTGTAGTGATTGGCTGCCACTCTTTTGCTCATGTCCTGGTAATCTGTGTCACAAGTACTACTTCCGGTTTTGAAGTTTATGATTCCTGGACTTATTGGTCGGAAATAGGCGCTCATTTCTCCCGTGTAGGCGAAAGAGTCGCCCGTTTGATTGGAGAGCCAAGTTTCTCTCGGTGAATTACAAACATCACGCTTCAGATGATTTTCCGCTCCAATGATTCGATCAACTTCTCTATTCTCCAAAGCCAGATCTTCGGTTATATTATATTCCCCAGTTTCGCTGGATATGCCAAACACACCAACGTCCTCTGGATCATATTGCATGATTTCAGCCACTTCCCTGTCTTCAGCTGTCAGCTCTTCCTCCTCTCGACGGTGAAGCTCCCGGAAATAGTCGTTCATGACATGTGCAGGGAGAAATTTATAGAAGGCGGACGTGTCACCGCTCCCAATGGACATTTTAGGAACCTGAAAAAAAGATAAATATATAAGACTTCAATTTTGTATGGAATACGATCTTCAGGATAGGATGGCTATGACGTCAATAAAGGTACATTTGCATTCTACACTTTAAAAACAGCAGACAAAACGAGCAGCTCTGATTCATTTGTAACTGTAGCTATTTACTGTTACAGATATATCCGAGCAGTGAGAAATGGTGACTATGTTATATGTGAACAATGAAGGCCCATCAGCCTATGCATATGTCCAGCCTGATAAGGGCCTTCTAGATTTTATTTTTATATTTTACAATGTCAAATGCTTCCGTAATCCGACAAGGAAGCCCTGGTCAAACTGTGAAAACACATGCTGATCTAGGCCTTCTTTGTCCTCATATGAAGTAAGTGCCATTTTCTCCTGACAAAACTTATTAGCATGCTGGGTAAAATTTTCAGATTTTTTCTTATTTTTCCCAGAAAACGGGTTTTGACGTTTCATGCAAATTGTTTCCCCACGGGGACAATTTACATAAAATGTCAAACTAGTTTTCTGGGAAAAAATGAGAAATATATTTTTAAACTATCATTTTGAATTTTTGCGTTGACAAATCATTTTACAATATAAATGTACCTTTATGACATCATTCTAAAATGTAAATAGGCTTAGCCTAAATGCGAGCACAGCACAAACCTATATCTGCACTCTTCAAAAGTCCTTCACGGCATCATTAAAGAATGAATATCAGTATATAAAAATATTATGTAAATCAATAATAAATAATAAAAATAATCAGCAAAATATGTTCGTGACACTTATTGACACGCGTTTCTGGTCACTTCGTGACGCTTATTAGTGAGACCCATAATCAAGTCCTCCAACTTCCGGTGACAATCTCCGGGAAGAAAAAACGGAAGAAAATTGGTCAGAGCGATTACTGCTGAAAGTATATATCGTTATGTGTTACTTTTCCTTGATCATATTCTCTACCGTAGAGCTCATTTCGTTCGCGACGCGCTTCGCGCGTCGCGAGCTATGCTCGCTATAATTTTCAAAAGCTGTCTTTCTTGAGATTCTTAAGATCCTCGTGCTGGATGTTTTCATCAGTAAAGCCGAACTCTGATTTCTTTGCTTTCTAAGTACATTTCCTGTAGATCCTCGACGCCAACCTGAACTTGATGTTTATCAAATTTCAGCAGACTGAACAAACTCCCCCCTCCCTCACCCCCCCTCCCCTACTTCCCCCCCTCCCCCCCCCACCCCCCCCCCCCCCCAATCCGCATTATGTATTGGATGAGTCTAATTTGAATTTTAGGTATGTCAGGCTAGGTGATTTAGATATTCCTTAAGAAAAAATAGCTAAACTGTTTGCCAATACCCTTTTAGGGACCTCCAGAGTAAAATGGTTAAACTTATATTACATCCACAAAGTTGTGCTTTATTTGAGATTTTCATTTCATGATTGAGATGGTAGTTATATATTTTTTCTTCTTTTAGCAAAACAGAACGGCAATTTTTTAGTGGAACATATTCACGTGTAATTATACTTTAATATGAATAGCTACACATGAAGACTTTTGTTGCCTCTTTGTAAAGGAAGACACATTTTGCAGATAGAAAATTGCCCTTCTTATATTTGAGCCAGCGCACGACAAAACCTTCAATAAGACCTGTGTGACCAGCAAAGACTCGGATCAACCTGTACATCCACTCGTTATATGGCAAGGGACTTTTTTGTATCTCTCTTTGGATAGCTTGAAGGCAGTAGAAGGCACATATGTTCAGCGAGACTCTGATCAGACTTCGCGGATGCGCAGACTGATCTGTCCTCGCTGGTCGCATTATAGGTTTTGTCGTGGGCTGGCTTATTTGAAACTTATATAAAATCTGCTAGTTTAAATGGAAAAAAAAAATATACTGATGGAGCAAATTCTTTCCTTTAAGGGTAGCCCCTAAAGACTGAACGGAGACCAATATGTCCATGTCAATTCCACATTGAAGAGGTTCCGTTCTCTTAGCATGCTAGTGCCTACGTTTCAAACAACGTATATGTCCATATTTTGTAATGATATACATTGTAGTTAAAACTAAGTGAAGGGGGAAATGGCGGTATATGACATATGATCTTGTTTATGTGGCTACGGACGAGGAACAGTATAGAACAAAACATTGTGGAAATCGAAATTACCGTATATACCCTAAGTATTCGGACACCTCAATTCCTTACCATACTTGTTCTAAAATTTAAACAAGTACAGGTTACTACCTGTAGTTGTGTCTAAAACTTGCTGGATGAGTGGCAAACAGTGTAGACCCTGATGAGACGCCACGTTCTGTTTGCTGTTTGCTAAGGCCTGTCTGTCCGAATAAATACGGTAAATACAGTAACCAAAACCACAATTTAGAGATTCGCCTCGCCATGCAACGCTTGTATTTGAGCATATGCGATTGGTGCATGCCAGAACCAGGCTGCGGATATCCACAATGTGATCTGAGTATGCACAGTATTTAGTTAGTACATGGATATACAAGGTTCCAATACTGCAATACTCTGACGAAACTGCGCGCATGCCCAAAGAAAATTTTGCCATATAGCTGCCCAACTGATAAACTCGCTTTATTCTGTCGTCTTAAAGGGGACCGCAATATAAGTTGAAAGTACATCTTGGAGTAAAGTGCTTAAGCCATTTATTTTGCTGCAAGACTTTTCAAAATCGGCCTAGAAATAAGGAAGTTATGGTGGTTTGAATAAGTTTAAAATGGCCGCCATATTGTAGGCTTTGTGACGTCACAGAGCCCAATTTAAATATGCAAAACCAAATTATAAAGGGTTTTTAAGAGTAATTTTGCTACAGAATTTTTATAATATTTTAATTCTAGTGACAAGCAATCATTTTCCCCAAAATAAACCAACTTTATGAGAATAACTACCTTTATGAAACGAATTTTAATTTTTATGAAACCTCATTAAATATTCAAAATGGCGGCGCCCCCTTCCACCAATGTTAAAATATTCAATTGGCTATAACTTACTTAATTTTCCACCAATTTTGATCAAATTTGTGTCAAAATTCATTCATTGTTTGTAAAGTCCTTTACTTTAAAGCACAATACCTTTTAAGGTTGCGTTCCCCTTTACTGATGAGTTTATGTCTTAGTTGTACCATGGTTCGTGTGCATTGTGCATGTACATGTACGATGCGATAATGCACGAACATGCGTAGAACCATGGTATAACTGATTTATCACATTTGCATGCATGTAGACCATCTACTTAGCGAGATATTTCATGCTGAATGTTGGGAATTTAGGCCACTATGTGATAAGAAAATTTAAGCTGAAATATCTACAGTTTATATCCTGCTTTACCTTTGCTCTTGTCTCAGATTCTGCTTCTGTCGAGACATAAGGTCTTTTCTTAAGAGGAAGAGGATGATGAGAAGTCTGTGTAGACGTTCTCTCAGTTGGTCTTCTCAATGGCTGTGTCTGAAGGAAGACAAATGAAACATACAGAGCTGAAATTGAAACTTTTCTTGTAAAGGAACATTTCATATTGAGATTTGTTTATTGTTTCATGATAATTTTATTATATTTCCAACTCCTCATCTTCATACACATTCCACGCAATTTAAGGGGTGGATGGGTGGTGCGAAGGTGTCGTGTATCTTACGTCACCGGGGCGTCCAACTGATATTGGCCTACAGTTGGGCAAGGCCTGCTGTCCTTAAAGCAGGTATGGTAGAGGTGTGTGTGTGTGTGTGGGGGGGGGGATTATTATTTCTTCTGTTTCGTCCCGTTCATTCCTGTCCCTCTTTCTTCCCCGTCCCTCTCTTTCATCTGCTCTACTATCTCTTTTATCTCCCTTTCTTTGAGAGACGACACAAAATGACCCACAAGGGTTGACGTGTCGTTAAACCCCAACACAATCAACCACGCAATTTGATTGCTGGTAGGAAAACTTTTACACTACAATAACGTCCACAGCAGGAACTCGTCGAGTCTATTTTCATTTCTTCCAACGTCTCAAAAGATTGCCATTTTAGCAGTATTTGTACCATTTTGATGACAAAAATGGAATTATAAGGAAAGATTTTGTGTGTGAATTTATCAATATGTAAACTCCGGAGAATCATTCACAAACTTTACATAAAGCCCTTCGTGCTTTATTCAGTCCGTGAGTGAGTCTCCGAAGTTGACACATTGATGTGTAAACTCTAGAGAATCATTCGCAAAATTTACATAAAACCCTTCGTGCTTTATACAGTTAGTGAGTGAATCGCCGGAGTTGACACATCGATGTGTAAACTCTTACGAATCACTCACAAACTTTACATAAAGCACGAAGGGCTTTGTTTAGTTTGAGAGTGATTAGCCGGAGTTGACACATCGGCCGTGTTTAGTTTGTGAGTGAATCGTCGGAGTTGAAACATCGATGCGTAAACTCGAGCAAATCACTCACAAACTTTAGGTGTGTAAAATCTAGCATGAAGGGCTTTGTTTAGTTTGTGAGTGATTCGCCGGAGTTGACACATCGGTGTTTAAACTTCAGCGAATCACTCACAAACTTTACATAAAGCAGGAACAGCTTTGTTTAGTTTGTGAGTGATTCGCCGGTTTTGACACATCGATGAGTAAACTTCAGCGAATCACTCATAAACTTTACATAAAGGCCTTCGGGGTTTATTTAGTTTGTTAGTAAATCGCCGGAGCTTACACATACATAAAATCCACAAAAATAATCCATTCCTATGAAAAACGATCTCAACATGGAGAGCATGCATGTATTATACCGAGGAAGGATTAGAACAGTTGTTAGGTTCTAATGTTAACTGTGAAGTAGCATCATACCTAGAAATCATTCTACATAAATTTAGAGCGGGGCCGTTATCGGCCCGCCAGCTACCCTGACGGGCCGATAACGGCCCGCTGTAGATTTATAAAGTGTGCTAGCTGGGTATATAACCGACGTGGTGACGCTGTTTCTAAAGATTTGCAGTGAAATGATAGCCAAAATATTAGTCATTAGTGAAATGATACCAGATCAATGTAGTTTTATTGAAGAATGATAGCACGTGATGAATGATGATTTAGTGTTTAACGATCCTTTCGACATAATTCAAGTCATATCATTATATTTTCAACGCAAAAATGACCGAGATGGAAAGGCGCGGAATATGTATGGTGTTTACAATATATCAACCGGTATGTTAAACATCAAACTTTCGATAAAGTTGTAGAACCTACCAGATTGTGGGTAGTTTCTCCTTCAGGATACTGCACAGGTCTGACAACGGCCACACGTCTTGGTGTTGGCTTTATGATAGGACGAGTGACGTCATAAGATGCTCTCTTCTCCACTGGAGTGAAGCATAACTGAGGAGGTAGAGGATAATCAGGACTATTTGTCTGATTCCACCAGGTTTCCTAAAACATTGAAAAGAATAGACAGTGTGTTTAACATGTCAGCACCGTAAGTATGTGAAAACTTAAACCCATTTATGCCTAGCGTCCCATAAAAAGGTGATACTGGCAAACAATGTAGACCCAGATAAGACGACGCATCATGCGGCGTCCGATCAGTGTCTACATTGTTTGCATTAAAATACAGGAATTTCTATAGACATTGTAACATTAAAAAAAATAACCAGACTTCCCTTCTATTAGAAATGGATTAGTCCAAAAACGTAAGATAGAGTAGTCCATTCAGCATTTGAGAAGCTATACTCTTTCAGGAAAGATAACTATCAAATGTTGTTTTCTTCCCTTCTGAAAAGAGCATTACTCTAGACAGAAAGAATTTGCTCCCCTTGAGAGCACATTGTTTCTTTTAATTGAGTGATTTACAGTGAAAAGATAGCCAAACTATTAGTCATCAGTGAAATGGTACCAGCTCAATGTAGTTTTATTGAAGAATGATAGCACGTGATGAATGATGATTTAGTGTTTTACGATCCTTTCGACATTATTTAAGTCATATCGAGACAGAGAAAGAGTGATAATGAAAGACGCTGTGCAATGACGCGCCCAACAGTTTTGAGCTGGGCCCAGTTGTTCAAAGCGTCGTCAGCTTAACGAGCTTGTTAATGGTCAAAATGTTAACTGTTCTAGTAAGTACAATATCGAATTCACAGGTATTTTTGCGAAAAAATGTGAGTAGCTTTTGCAAAAGCTTCTCTCATTTTTTCAGCAAAAATATTAGCGTATATGCCGTATTTGATGATCAAAATTTTAATGATACGTTAAGTAACAACACCGTTAGTTTTGAACAACTGGGCCCAGGTTTCCACCTCCAGTGGGATTTAGACCCGGGACCTCAATATCAGAAGTGGGAAACGCTAACCACTCGGTTTCCCAGATACTTCATTTGTCAAAGTTAGATCATTCATGTTGCACATGCTCAAAGGGCATAATCCTGTTAATTCTGACTTCTTGGCGCAGAAGTACTCCAATTCTATTATGACGTCATTAAACATCATGTAGTGATAGCGACGACATCACCACCTTACGCAGTGCCGACTGTGTTTAAGTGTTGTCAGTAAACCTCTTTATTAGCACTTAGTATTCAATTTATCATTAGCACCATTAGTTATTAATAGTAAGCAGATATTCTCTAATATTTGTGAGGTTCGGTGAAGCGAGGCGGAAAAATAAGAGACATTATTTCCTTTATTTTTCTCCGTACTTTTGCTATAGCCAGATAGTTATTTTATAATTTGTAAACAACCATAATGCCACCGTATCCGGCTTACACTAGTTTAGCACAATTTTATCGGTAGAGACAAAATATGAAATGACATTTACACTCCGATAAATCCACTAAGTGGGAATCTTGGAACTATTTATTTGCTTAGATTTTCAAAATAACTAATTTCATTATTTAACGTAAACATGACCGAGATGGAAAGGAGCGGAATAAGAATATGTATGGTGTTTACAATATATCAAACGGTATGTTAAACATCAAGCTTTCGAGAAATTTGTAGAACCTACCAGATTGTGGGTATTTTCTCCTTCAGGATACTGCACAGGTCTGACAACGGCCACACGTCTTGGTGTTGGCTTTATGATAGGACGAGTGACGTCATAAGATGCTCTCTTCTCCACTGGAGTGAAGCATAACTGAGGAGGTAGAGGATAATCAGGACTATTTGTCTGATTCCACCAGGTTTCCTAAAACATTAAAAAGAATAGACAGTGTGTTTAACATATCAGCACCTTAAGTGTGTGAAAACTTGAACCATGTATGCTAAGCGTCTAATAAAAGGAGACATTGGCAAACAATGTAGACCCAGATAAGACGCCGCATCATGCGGCATTTGATCAGGGTCTACATTGTTTGTATTAAATAATTGTCATTTTTAGACATTGTAATATTAAAAAACTAACCAGACTTTCCTTGTATTAGAAATGGATTAGTCAAAAACTTAAGGTACCGTAGTCCATTCAGCATTTGAGAAGCGATGCTCTTTCAGGAAGGATAACTATCAAATGTTTTCTTCCCTACTGAAAAGAGCTGTACTCTAGACGGAACGAATTTGCTCCCCTTGAGAGCACATTGTTTCTTTAAATAGAACAGACTCCTTCTCAGAAAGGCCTTGGTTTGCAGAAAAGTAAATGGGAAGTCACAAAATTGTCTCCCTTATAATAAGTGTAGAATAACTATCAAGTACATGTATATCCAATCCTCTTGAGGATGGTGATGGCATTTAAAGCTTAGCACTATGGATAAAACTTCAGCAGAGGACATTTTAAAATGGTTTTCTTATTTTTTCCCCAGAAAACAGCTTTTGACATTTTTCGTGCAAATTGTCTCTGTCTCCAATGGAATTTAGAATGAGCTCAATTATCTCAAGGAAAATGAAAATAAAAATTGCACTATAGTGAAGTACAAAGTGAAGCTTTGCGGCCGCGACATTACATTACATCAGTTGTAGTAAATATACAATAAAATCTTAAAGAAATGACTCATGGGAGCAATGAATACACAGACGAAACCGTATCAAACTGTTCTTAGCTGGACAAGATAGATTCGCCCAATTAGGCCTCATCAGTAAGCCTCATATATTAGACTCAATGGACCAGAAAATAGTGAAGTACATGGAGATGTTTTACGACCGTTACACGGCACTAAAACTATCGGTCAGTGGTTTACACGACTCTATCCGAGATTACCATATACACCCGAAATATTAGGACGCCTTAACATTATTACCCTAAACTTTGAACGTCTTTTCAACTACCTGTTAATGTGTCTAAAACTGCCGGTGTAGAATCTAACCAGATGCTTGGAGTACTTTGTTAAACTAACCACGATTAACAGTATTTACCGTATGTACCCCAAGTATTAGGACACCTAACCTCCTTAACATTCTAAACTAAACTTTGAACAAGTCCATGAGACTAGCTATTAACCCTTTCACCCCTGAGTTTCTTAAGTGGACTGTGTCATTTGGACTATTCCACTGACGTAAATGGGGTGTTCAGTCTAAAATCGGCAACAGAATGGCAAATAGTGTAGATCCTGATGAGACGGCTCGTTACGTTGGATCTACACTGTTTGCAAAGAAATCTGTTTTGGTTTACATGGCTTAAAGAGTTAATGTTAATGTTCAGAGCCCTGGTGGATGGGTTGCAAACAGAGTAGATACTGATCTGGCTTTACACTTTTTGCTCTGACATGTTATCGTACAGTATTTAACTCAAATATTCTGGTACTTATGTCCTAAACTTTGAACAAGTCTATTAGATTACCTATTGATGTGTCTAAAAATTGCTAATGGTATGAAAACAGTGCAGGTTCTCACTAGACGCGGCTCTTTAGCATCTGATCTGGGTTTATCCTAATTGCGAAGGCCTCTACGCTCAAATTTATCGCATTGACCTTAATATTCGGACACTTTTAACTCCTTATCATACTTCTGAGCTTTGAGTTAAATGGTCCCCTTTGGATGTGTCTATAAATTGCTGGATGAATGATAAGCCACATGTATGTTGGCCCTCAGGGGCGGATCCAGGATGAGTTTTGAGGGGGTTCGATTTGATTAAATTAGCGTACAAGTTTACTCTACATTTTCTGAAAGACAAGTCTGAGCAAACAGTGTAGACCAAGATCAGACGCCGCGGCAGGTGGCGTCTGATCAGGGTCTACACAGTTTACCACTCACCCAGCAATTTTACACACAATCACAGGTAGTAAAATGGACATGTTGAAGAGAAGTATAAGAAAAAGAGTCTTATAATTTATCAAATTTACTACAATTTCCCATGAGAATGAAATTTTGTGTCAAGGGGGCGGGGGGGGGGGAGGGGGGGCGGGGAAAGGGACTGAACCCCACGAACTCCTTCTGAATCCGCCCCTGGCTCTGATCTTACGCCTCATTCCTCAACGTCTAATCTGGATCCACATTGCTTGCTCAGTCCTGTCTGTCCCAATATGTCGGGCTATTACGATAATTATCTACTATCAAAGACTATTACCTCAACCTCATTTGTTTTGGTGTCCGATGTACAAGTCTTATTCTTTGATAGGATATCTTTTCCATACAGCTTCTTTATGAATCTCTCCCTTTTCCTCTGGGATTGTCTCAGCGCTCGTGAGATTCTCTGTGAAAAAATAGGACTTCATTAATGTCTAATAAAAGTTTAAAATCAAGGTGTGTAGCAAAGTGTTCGTTTCAAACCCAGTCACCCAAAGGAGAAGCATCAGGGGATGAAGAATACTCCGTGAAAAAAAAACAAAAAACAAAAAAAAAAAAACGACACTTTTTTGTACAACTTTGAACTGTTCTAGTACAATTAAGTGTTTTGTAAGTTACGCTTTATAAGTGCAGTGATCTATTTAGCATGTATTATTTTATCAAGAATGTGTGTTCACAACCTCATTTTTGTATAAAACGTTGTGGCATGCATAACTCCAGATAAAGGGTGGTATTCACATAATAGTTTCTTATTTCTCCACGAAAATATATGTTGTAAGGACTCATTAGAAACGCCTCGTCGAGGCGCTTCTAATGTGTACCCACAGCATATGTTTTCGTGTAAAAATGAGAAAAAACGGCGAGGCGCTTCTAATGAGTACCCACAACATATGTTTTCGTGTAAAAATGAGAAAAAACGGTGAGGCGCTTCTAATGAGTACCCACAACATATGTGTTCGTGGAGAAGTAAGAAAAATATAAGCACTTTCCTGTTAAAAAAAGCGCCTTATCTCAGGCTATGGGCATCATTGTTTAATTCAATTATTGGCGTTACGCAAGGTAATAGCTGAAGTCACATATTATTAAAAACGTTCTTTTTTTGTTGGTTTTTTTTTTTTTTTTTTTTTTTTTTTTTTTGCCACTAATCTTTTACCAACATTCGAACTTCACTGGCTCGAACATCTTTGGGACCATAGAAAGTTGTTCTAGACATGGGTAGTTCGAGCAGCTGAGGGTTAATCATAGCGCCAGGTTAGGATAAGGAGGTAAATGATGATAATGATTTGTTTTCGATCTTCTATAAAAGGATTATGAATGGTTATGGGAAAACATTTATGAAAAAAAAGGCATCCTGTTTTAGCAAATTACATTTCAATCTGATAAATTACTAGTCTACATTTAGATTTTCATTCTGCTTTTGAATTTTCATCTTACAGGATACAGCCACACATAAGTGTTTATCTGCACTACCGTTAAAAGTATCTGAGAAAAGAAAAAAAAAAGTATTTCGAAAGTTTCTTAGTTTCATATTTCTGATTTCTGATCAGCACTTGGACCATCGATTTGACTTGTAAATGGATTCTGAATTTATAATTCTTTAATAGAAACAATGAATTTTTATTTGCTTGCTAGCTTATGTATATGTTATGTTTATAGGTTTTTACTTTTATATTCAGTGCACGTTATTTGTTTTAATATTTTGTCATATGACCTTTTCCGAAAGAGCACAGAACGTCAGTGAAAAGCATTGTAGTTGCAGGAAATATATAATATAAAGAATATAGAATAATAGTAAAATATAATATCCATACAAAATATACAAACAAGTAATGTACGTATATATAACAGAAGTTAGAGCTACCTCATAATGAGAATCTTTAACTTGATGGAGAGCTGGACTTGAGAAGTCAGGAAGATTTAAGCCTGGAGAAATACAAGAAAGAAAATTTTCAAGAACCCATGAACCAAAAGTAAAAAGCAGAACAGAACATTACCAAATGCCAATATTTCGATTATATCTTTGAGAATCCGAAAAGAGATGTGAAAAACCAAATTGTGTCTTCGGGGGATATGGAATTAGGAAAGATCCAGATCAAACTGCGAAGTTCCGTAACTGGGCTTCGTCTAGAGAAGATGTGTCATTGAACATATGACAACGACCCAGTAAACATTCTACATAAATCTATAGGGGGCCGTTATCGGCCCGCCAGGGTAGCTGACGGGCCGATAACGGTCCGCTATAGATTTATGAAGAATGCTAGCTGGGGAAGACTAAGATCACACTGTGCATCCGCCGCTTTAAGACACTTTTGTCTTTCTAGATTTTCAAAAGACTGCAAGGTTCCTGTTGAGATTGCGTGAATGCGTAAGATGGTTGAAATAAGTATGCGTACCTTGCGTATGCTCAAAGACACTTTCCCGCTTGACAAGATTCGGCCACTACTAATGATAGGCTAGGAAATTCAAATTTATCAGATTAATACTGATATTTAAGCTTACATATATAGAGCACACATGCTCCTGATCAGACTACGCAAACTCTTGTGATTAGACTGTTCAGATAAACCTGGGTTTTTGCTGATCGAATATGCCCCGATTTCGGTGCCGCTCAAATAAATAGCGATATAGCTCTTCCAACTACCGTTAACATTAATGGTTAGTTTAAAAGTCTTTATGAAAACAAAAAGTTAAAAAAAAAAAAAAACATACCTTTTAAACGGAAACAGTTTTCCTCCATACTCATTATTATTTCCAAAGCTTTGTTTTAGTCTTAAACTCGAAATTAGCGTTTTTTTCTCAGAGCACAGAAAGACGTGTGTTACCCACGACGTTCGGTCTGCAAATGACATGGTATCCAAGCTGGCGCTCAGTGACGTCACGACGTTGCATAGCTACGAAACGCCAGAACGCCAATGATAATTGCCCGCTTATACCCATAAGAAACAGCCCGCTTATATCTCTGTTGCCACCAACAGTACCAACTCTCTAACGCTCTATGAAGTACATTTGACTCTTGTTATCTCGACTTCGTTTATTTCGCAGTGAAAATATGATCCCTATGTTAACAGAAATCTATCAACAGGTAACAAAATATTGCGGAAAAGAGGAAAAATTGCACCTTGTTCGATTAATTTTTTCCTCAATCCTGCAAATCTAATATGTCGAGGTAAGGATATCAAGAAGTATTTTAGAGAGTCTTTTGGACTTCGAAATAACGAGAGTCGACTGTATTTTATTATTAGGAGGAAAAGATTTTGGTGCAAGTGTCGAGCCCATTACCCCTTCCCCCACACGCCCCCTCCCCTCCCCCCACCTACACCCACACACACACACACACGCAAATAATCACACTCTATCCCCTTCAAAAATCTGTAAGATAAATGCCCGTACATACCAGATTACCTCGTCGCGAATGCAATTATTTTAGGGAGAAAAGTGTGCGAAGCAGGACTCGGACCGCTGCTTGGAAGTCAGGTTATCTACTAAGTGAACTGGTCAGGCCGAGAGTAGTGCCAATCAAAACAGACTTCTGGACCGCGCCAAGGGAAAAAATGGTGTCCGCTGACATAATCTATAGATGTTGAAGAACATATCGCTGTATAGCAAAGACAGATCGTGCGGCTTCGCTGATTGATCTAGATCCTTATTGTTTATGCATGCGCCGACATTTTCGTAATCTATTCACAAGACGCGGCTCTTGTGAATTTGAGAGGAGTTTGAAAAGCAGTCTCTGGCTATCTGTGAGACTTTCTAATCATGGACAATGTACGTCCTTTGAGATCGTCGGACAACACGAAACACAAATATTTTATTTGAAGTTTATTAAATGAGCCGCGTCATGTAAAATGTGCCTTCTAATCATATGCGGACAACGAATGCCCTCTGCGCAGTCTGATCAAAGCCTTCCCTGTCCGCTTTCAGAACACTGGATACTGCAAAATATAATATGAGCCAACGCACGACAAAACCTACAAAACGACATGTGTGACCAGCAAAGACTCAGATCAGCCTGTACAGTCATCCAGTATGGCGAGGGTTCTTGTTCTTCCCTCTTTGGATAGCCAGGAGGCTGCAGATGGAATATACGATCAGCGAAGACTCTGATCAGCCTGCGCGGATGCGCTGGCTGATCTGAGTCTTCGCTGGTCGCACAAGTATTATGGTAGGTTTTGTATTATTGTAGTTTATTGTATTATTGTAGGTTTTGCGCTGGTTCTAACATAAAGAGAGCAAAGGCCTTGACAAAGTTTTGTGGATGTGTGAGATGGTCGAAATATGTACAGTTTAGTATGCTTAAAGACATATTGTCTCTTGGAAAGATTCGACCATTACGAATGGTAGTAAAGAAAAGTCAGCATCAACTCATTGTAACAGAAGGCTCAGAGTGGGGTTGTGGGGGCGGGACGGCGGGGGATGAGGGTTCGACTGAACAAACCTTTGACTCAAATTTTCATCTTCATGGAAAATTTTAGATAAAAATGATAAATTTAGGATATCGTATTTACCCCAGATATTCACACCCATTACACTTTTACTTCAACGTCCATCTAACCTATGTATGTGTGAAAAAATGCTGGATGCTTGGCAAACAGCTTAGACCCTGATGCGTTCTTTGGCGTCTGATCTGGGTCTACATTGTTTGCTCAGGTCTGTCTGCCCAAATGCGTACAGTAAGTAAGATAATTTGATCAACCTGACCCTCCACCGCCCCCCGCCCCACATCCCGAAATCATCCTTGATCCGCATCTGTACGCACACTGTTGTGATAAGAATGCACTGATGCACTGATAAGCCTGGGTTTCGCTCTCCGCATATGCCCAAAAGGCCTACTTTCGCTCGGAGCAGTACAAGTATTAGTGACATATTACCCGGCTTAAAAATGTTAAAACATTAATGCTCTCATGTAATAAAAGTTAAAAAAAAAGATTACCTTTAAAAACAAAACTATTCCTCTCAATACTCATTATTCCCAAAGTTTTGTTTCATTCTCAAACTCGAAATTAGTGAAAAAAATTCTGAGAGCTCAGACAGACGTCTGTTACCCACGACGTTCGGTCTGCAAATGCGAAGTTTCTAGGCTGGCGCTCTATGATGTCACGACGTTGCATAGCGACGCCAAAACACCAAAGTTAACAACCCGCTTATATCAATGATACCAACACTCTTATATCCGTAACAAAACGAAAAATATGAAATAATCATAAGGAGGAAAAAGTGATGTAGGACTTGAACCAGTGACTCAGGTGCTCTACTAATTAAGCTTATTAGGCCGACAGTAATAATCGCTTTTCTGGCGAAAGTTGTGCACAATACTGGTTAACCGCTTAGAGGACTAATCCTGTCCAGTAAAAGTATGGTAAGGTAAAGTATCCGCGCTCGACATGACCCTATTGGGTTGACTGGGCCGGAAAAACGTCAACGCAAACAAAGTAATAATCACACTCCACCTTTTAAATTTTGAGAGACCAACTGGACATACAACCAGTTTCCAGCCTCACCCCGCACATACCATCCCTCGTCACCAGTGAGATTATTTTTAATCTGGTGAGGAAAAATGTATCCGATGCAGGGCTCGAACCTGCGACCCACCTGCTTGCAAGTCAGGCTAGTCAGACGGATAGTCCTGATAATTAAAAGAGATAACTGGACCGCGCCAAGCGAAATTTGTGTCTACAGGCATATACGAAATATGCCTGAGGTATGCCTGAAGCATATTTCGCATATGCCTGTAAACACCAATTTCGCTTGGCGCGGCCCAGAATCCACAGAATCGGTACAACATAGCATGCTGGGTAAAACTTTCAGCAGATGGCATTTTTTTCTCAGAAAAAAGACTGTGATAGTTCAAGCAAATTGTCTCCTTAGGCAATTTGCATGAAATGTCTAAGTTTACTTTTAGGGGAAAATACGAAAAATATTATCAGTGTGTCATCTGCTGAATTTTCCCATAGCGTGCTAAGTGTTAATCGTCCTTATGTGAATGAATACTGAGAAAAGAGACCTGGTCAACTCAGCTGAGCATGAAATTTTCTCTGCTAATAGAAAATGAAAATGCCAACATAGTTGGCATTTTCATATTTAATAGCAGAGAAATTTTCATGCTTAGCTATGTTAAGCAAGAAAGAATTTGCAGTTGTTAGTAGTTTGATATTTATCAGCCGGACAAATTTCATGCTCAGCTGAGTTGAGCATGAAAAAGTTTTATAATCTCGGGGCCTGTCATAAAGGAACAGCAAAGTCACAGATCAGTCTGTGTACCCGCGCTATCTGACCAGATGAATAATTGAGCCAGCACACGATAAAACCTACAATAAGACCTTTGTGACCAGCAAGGACTCAGATCAGCCTGTGCCTCCACCCAGTATGGTATGGGTTCTCCTTTATCCCTCTTTGGATAGCTCGGAGGCTTTAGAATGTACATGCGATTACCGGAGACTCTGCGCGGATGCGCAGGTTGATCTGCGTCTTCGCTGGTCGCACGTCATATTGTAGGTTTTGTGCGCTGTTGATGTATTTTACAGTATCCAATATTCTATAAGCGGACAGTGAAAGTCCTGATCAGAATGCAGAGATGCCCAGGCTGACCTTGGCTTAGGCCTAGGCTGCATATATTACTTAGAAGTGCAGGAAATATTCATTTACGGACAACGAAGGCCCAGGTCAACATCTGATCAGAGAATTCGCTGTCCGTATTCAAAAGAATAATTGAATACTGTTGATGCTATAGACATCACCAAAGGGCCTAAACTCCGGCCTCGGTGGCTCAGTCGGATGCGCGTGCGACTGGTTATCAGGAGGTCACGGGTTCGATCCCCGCCGGGTCTGGTAGCATTCGTTCATGAAATATTTTCTACGGTCATTCTCTCCCTTCCGCTGAAGAAGGGCAGTTGTCAGTTTCTGGTTAAAGAATGTGCACAAGTACTAATTAACAGCTTAGAGGTCTAAGCCTGCCCACGAAAAGTGTGGTTAAGTAAACTGACCGCGCTCGACATGACTCTAATGGATTGACTGGGCCGTAAAACAGCTCAAACAAACAAAGGACCTAATAGGACAAGACTGATGTTCAGGCATGTCTGGGCATTGAGTGAGCGGGTTCTCATGACGTGGCTCATATCTTTTGTTTTTCAAACACTTATTTCCATATATTAACTCTCAAAGTATTGGAACACAGACCTGTGCAAACAGTATAGACCCAGATCAGACGCGCACAATGCGGCGTCTGATCGGGGTCTACACTGTTTGTCACTCGTCCAGCACTTGTTCAGCAATATTTTGAATGTATCAACTTGTAGTGGAGCAGACTTTAACATTATAGGACAAGTATGATCAGGAAAGGTGTCCCAATATTTAGAGTAAATATGGTATACTAATAGGCGTCTTTCTTAAATGAGTCTCGCTTTCATTTTTTCTGTTTAAAAAAAGTCCATTTTTGGCGGGTTTTTTTTTTTTTCAAAATATTCCGTCCTTTAAAACAGCGATGTCCGGCAGGCGGGAAGGCATCGGGTGGGCGTCGAGCGTCATCCCAGGTTAACCTTTTGGTTAACCTTTTTTTCAAAGTTATATGTTACCTTTGTGGATTGTTTTCATATTTGGTAGGCATAAAGAGGATGACCAGTAAGTGTTTCGCGTGCAAGAGAGACATCTCACTTTCTTCGTTATGTACTTATTTCCCCTGACATCTGGTTAACCTTTTTTTTAAAGTTATATGTTACCCTTTTGAATTGCTTTCATATTTGGTATAGATGAAGAAGAGGACCAGTAAGTGTTTCACGTGCAAGAGAGACAGCTCTCACTTTCTTCGTTATGTACTTATTTCCCCTGACATCCGCCGTTTACCATTTGATTAACCTTTTTTCAAAGTTATATTTTACCTTTATTCTTTAGTGGATTGCTTTCATATTTGGTAGGGATGAAAAAAGAGGACCATTAGGCATGTGGAATGCAAGAGTGACAACTCGCACTTTCTCCATTATATACTTATCTCCCTTGACGTCCGAGGTTTACCTTTCGGTTAACCATTTTTGCAAAAATATGTTACTTATTTCTTCAGTGAATTGCTTTCATATTTGGTAAGGATAAAGAGGAGGATCGGTAGGCGTGTCGCGTGCAAGAGAGACTACTCTCACTTTCTTCCTTATGTACTTATCTCCCCTGAATCCGAAATATTGTGCATGTCGTAACTTTCATACTGTTTGAGATAATTTGATAATATTTAGTAGGAACATATATCAGGTCAAGTAGAAGTGTCGCATGCAAAAAAGACAACTCTTGCTTTGATATTTTATCTAGTTATCAACCCTGAACAAATTTCTAAGCTGATTCTTATGCACTCCAAACCTTCTTAATGGTTTGTAATATTTTGATAGTATTTGGTAGAGACATAGATAAAGACAAGAAAAGGCGAGAGAGACAATTCTCAGTTTCTTCGTTATGTATTTATCTACCCTGAAACCGAAATCATGTGCAGGCCTTAACTCCCATACTGTTTGAGATAATTTGATAATATTTGGCAGGGACATATATCAGGTCAAGTAAGAGTGTCATATGCAAAAGGAACAATTCCTTTGTTATTTTTTCTAGTTATTTCCTCTGAATGAATTTCTAAGCCAAATTCTTGTGCACTTTATAACTTCTGAATGGTTTGAAATATTTTGATAATATTTGGTAGAGGCATAGATAAGGACCAGTAAGCATGTCGCCTGCAAGAGAGACAATTCTGACATTATCACTCTTAAAGCCGAAAGCTTGTGCAGCCAAAATTGATTTTGAATGTTTTTTTTTTTTTTAAAAAAACTCCGTCCTTTAAACTCGCTGTGTCCGGACAGGCGGGCGTTGGGCGTCGTCCGAGGTTTATCGTTTTGGTTGACCTTTATGAACAACCCGTCCATAATGCCGTTAGGTGTTTTTTGTTTGTTTGTTCTTGATGCAATATCTAGAAATTATAATGAAATGATTGAAATGTATTACGATTAACAGTTAGACATAATGCGGCTAAAATTATACAATGTTTTAGCTCTACCAGTATTCTTTCAATTTCATACCTGTACATACAGTAGAACTTCAATGGCTCGAACCCCGATGGCTCGTTTACCATGGACAAGTCGAACACGTTCTTAAGTCCTCAGGAATTTCCTCCAAATACGATATACGGATAATTTAGGGGGGGGGGGTTTCTTCTATTATCCTGCAAATGTATGTTGTGTGAGGCGATTCTAATGAGTACACACAACATACGTTTATAATATAGAACACCGAAAAGGTATCCCACAATTATCTCCATTATGTATCCTGGTATGGCACTAATAGTAACCCTCCGTGGCTCGAACTACCGCTGTCTCGAACAAATTTTCATGGTCCCAAAGGGGTTCGAGCCATCGAAGTTCGACTGTATTTCATTGTACTTTTTGTTTTAATATTTTGTATTGTATGTATTTTAGAGGGCCTCATGAAAGATTGGCATTGCCAAATGAGGCACCCTCTTTAAATAAAGCCAACTTACTTACAACTTACTTACTTAAAGCGCCAATAAGAATTACAGCAGTGACTGAGTCTTCGTTGGGCGTACATGCTTGAAGGTACGTTTTCTCACTTTTCGGCTCGTCTTATGTTACTCATATTTATTCATATAAGTCCAAAAGGACATTATTGTCCACCATAGTCGCTACACTGTCGGTACAAATTATCGTCACGCTTGATATACCCTTTGACCAGCACATGTATAGATAGCTCGTGCTTTCAATATTCTGATGTGTTGATTTGTTCGTTTAATGTTCTGCTATACAAAAGACTATGTGATTCAAGTATTATTTTGTGATATTTATTCTGATATAAAGGAGATGGAAATACAAAACAATGACTGTTACAGAATGCATAAAATGAGGTGAAATCAGTGAAAAGTACTACACGCCGCACATCCGCGAATTCCGGTCAGGGACATCTCCATAACCTCTTCTGTTTATAATACAAGGTTCTTTATACTACCCAGGGGGATAACTAAAATCAAGCAAGGATCCTTTTGGAACCACAGAAAACCTTGCCCGGACTGTACGGAAGCGCAGGCCTGTCCGAAACTTCACCATCTACACCTGGCCCAAAGTATATTATTCTTAAAAAATAACTTTGGTTACATGGGCTTATAGTGTCACCAACCAGAGATTAGACTATGCTAATAGGTTGAACCACGGGTGATTTAATAATTCCCGGGTGAAATTTTACTTTGATAAAACGTATGGTGCCTTGATGAACCATCCCGCTTCAAGAGACGAAGTAAAACTAAGGGTAAGTAAAATGTATGATCATTATTACTGATGGCCTCTTTAGTATATTCCATATCAGTAATTATTGAAAAAATATTAGCCATAAAGTCAGAAAACGTACATTCGGACATGTACACCCAGCAAAGATTCAGATCAGCCAGCGCACAGTCAGATCAGAATCTTAACTGGACGCATTTTGAATAGACAAGGTTGCAAAGTTTCTTCATGCGAACAACAAAGACTCTGATCAGACTGCGAGGATGCACATGTTGATTTCATGTTGAGTCTTCGTTTGGCACACATCAGAAAGAACGTTTTCTCATGTCGCGGCTCATATAAGCTTGTATGAATTCGAAACATGCTCTTTCTGCGGACGTTATGGTAATTCATTCACTTGGATGCTGTCTTTAGATGTTGTTTTATTAAAAATCATTTTCACTTTGAGGTTCTGCTAAAGGTAATTTACAAATGTACAATTATAGCATACAGATAATTATATATATACCAAATGTATAACCACTATGACCTATTTCTTATTCTGTGAAGATATTTGGAAGGCACTGGTTTACGATCCATTTCGTTACACAACTGTCCGATTTTCTCTTGAAACAAATCACTATTTATATTGTGAGTAGTAGCTGGCTGAATATAGTAAACCACTTTATTTTTCTTTTTTTTTTTTCTTTTTTTTTTTTTTTTTTTTTTTTTTTTTTTTCACTTTATTTCTCTTTATTTCGCGAATGTGACATTATAATCGATGGTAAATATAAATAGAAAAATCAGCCATATCATCGCGAATATTTAATTTGATAAAGAATTTTTCATGTGAAATCCACATAATCAAATACATGGTGAGGGATTAGTATTCGCGGGTGTTTGGTTTTAAGAAATAAGTAATCTTTGAGCTATTGCAAAAGACACTGAATTTACTCGGCCACTGAAATGGCTCGGTTAAATTTATGTCATATACACTGCGGCAGCTAGGCAAATTAAGCATTAAGGTTTCTCATGTTTATTTGTGTAACCAAAACTTATATGAGCCACATCGTAAGATGGCCTGTTTAGTCATTTGCGGAAAGCGGGGAGCGAGTCGGTGTGCATCCGGTAGGTCGATTGGGCTCCTTGATGTCAGTTGTGTATGGTATCATGACTCTGATTTCTGATCTTGAAAGTTCGGGGCTCTTGCTGAATTGTGAGGAAGGGTGTGCCAGCTTTTGTCTTCCCAACCGCAGACCCCGAGGACACGATGGGGCTCATTTTATGATCCTAGAAAACAAGCAGGATATACTTACCACCAGATATGTTTACATGGACAGATCCTTCCTCCATTTTATTTCAGTCTGTATTTTGTTTTTACTTATGAACATATGTTTTGTTATTAGTTCTTACTTATCTCGAGAGAGGTCACAAGTGATGCCTGTGGACAGGCAGACATTTACTTGCTATTCTTGCTATTCGTGTGTTGGTATGTCGGCTGTCATCTTGTTTTTATACCAAATATCTTCGATAACATGATACACAATTGTAGTGACAAGGTGACATCTAGCACGCCAACGTATCGACGCATTTGCAAATTTAACATGTTTTTACACTTCACTGTACTACTAACAATTCATTTCAATACCTTATACACATATTCACTTGTCATGTCAAACGATAAATGTCTCATACTTGCTACTCGAATGATAGAACATGGTCCCTATAGGCGTTTATTACCAGGTACAAAAGCTAAATCAAATGCCCAATTTACACTTCTTATTTTGAGAACCCTGCTGTGCACTACCTTTACTACCTGGCTAGTTATACTCTTGCTGTGTTCTGGTGATGTACATCCAAATCCTGGGCCTCCAGTATCTACCTCCTCAACAAGCGACACAAGCGTAACTACGACTATGTCTGCAACAATCTTCGATTCACTACCTTTTAATCATAACTTATCATTTGTGCATTACAATGTACAGAGTATCTATACTAAGCCTGAGCTTTTACAAGCTGAACTCATTGAGTTTGATATACTGGCCTTTTCTGAAACTTAGTTAAACCATTCGGTTGACACAGAAAATTTAATTCTTGAAAGTTATCAGAGCCCTGAACGGAAAGATAGAGAAGGTGATAATCATGGTGGAGTTATCATATATGTTAAGGAAGGTATATATTATAAACGTAGGAATGATTTAGAAATTCAAGATCTAGAGGCTATATGAATTGCAAATACTCGTAAGCACATATCGTTTGGCCTGTTTTACCGGCCACCAAATTCTAACGCTAACTATTATTCTATGATAGAAGATTCACTGTCTCTTGCTTTTGAGACAAATATATCTGATATAATAGTAACGAGTGACTTTAATTTCAATCTACTTAATCCTCGGTCTTCCACTAAGATTTTCCAGGCAATTGAACAGCCTACCCATTTTACCGAAAACTCATCTTTGGTGATAGATATAATACTAGTGTTCCAAGGATAACTTAATCTTAAGCGGTGTCGGTGATCCATTCCTTAACCAGGATATTCGATATCATTGCCCTATATGTGGAATATTCAAATTTACTAAGTCTAAATGCAAAACGTTCAAATGACATATTTGGAATTATGAGCAGGGAAATTATGATCTTTTACGAAGCACGGCATTGTTGGTGGACTGGGATTCCCTCCAAGTTAATAATGTTGATACATATTCACATCTACGATTTTATCAATTGCAAAGGAATGTATTCCAAATAGACAAGTTACTATTCGCCCCTTGGAACCTCCATGGATAACAACTGAAATAAAACGAAACATTCGTAAACGCAAATCGGCATACCGGAAAGCTAAATCAACGGGTTTGGAAATAGACTGGCAGAAATTCAAGGAAGTGCAAAACAGTGTTGTCAATACTGTGCGTGAATGTAAGAAAGCCTTCTATGACAAGCTTGCACTTAAACTTAAGTCAGAATCACTTTCCTCAAAAGACTGGTGGTCTACTTTGAAAAAAATCATTTCTCCGCAGTCCAAGTCGTCTGTCCCGCCACTCGAACAATACCTCTATATACACAGACGACTATGATAAGGCGAATATTATCAATAATATTTTTCAAAGTCGAACACTATTAGAAGAACAGAATGCTGTGTTACCAAACCTACATTTTGACACTGTTGAACCCCAACTCAGTCATATAGTTCTCAGTCCTAATGAAGTAGAAAGAGTGTTAGAAACGTTGCCTGTCGGTAAAGCTTCTGGTCCTAATGCGATCAGTAATCGCATTCTCCGAGAGCTTTCTAGTGAATTATCTACTCCGTTGTGTTCTCTCTTTAATCATTCACTTCATACAGGATGCGAACCTATCTCCTACAAAGAGGCAAATATGACTCCCGTCCCCAAAAAAGGAGACCTATCCATAGTATCTAATTATCGACCCATATCCCTACTCAACTCTGAAGATAAAGTATTTGAACGTCTTGTGTTCAAACACTTATATAATCATTTACACCGTCATAACTTAATATCTTCACTCCAATCTGGCTTCATGCCAGGTGACTCAACAGTAAATCAGCTTGCATATCTTTATAATACCTTTTGTCAAACACTTGATGCTGGAAAGGAAGTACGTGTTGTCTTCTGTGACATCAGCAAAGCATTTGAACGAGTTTGGCACTCTGGATTATTATTAAAACTTCAAGCAGCTGGTGTAACAGGGGAAGTTCTGGGCTGGTTTAAAAGTTACTTATCTAACCGCAAACAGAAAGTTGTTCTCCCAGGCGCAGTATCTGATTGGGTTTTCATTCAAGCTGGAGTTCCCCAGGGATCAATTTTAAGACCCTTATTATTTCTTTTGTATATAAATGACATTGTACATGACATTGGATCTAATATTCGTTTATTTGCAGATGATACTAATCTCTTCATAATTGTTGAAGATGCCATCACAGCAGCTGCATGTCTTAATAATGATAAAATTTCTCAGTGGGCAGCCAAGTGGCTGGTTACTTTCAATCCTTCTAAAACCGAGTCGTTATTAAATTCACGTAAAACAAACAAAGATCGACATCCACCAATTTTTATGCAAAACCACAAAGTAGTAGAAGTTGACTCACATAAACACTTAGGCGTTGTTCTCTCAAGTGACTGTTCTTGGCATCAACATATCAAATATATAACAGATAAAGCATGGAATAGAATTAATATAATGAGAAAATTAAAATTTAAACTTGACCGTAAATCCCTTGAAATTATATATATTGCATTTATTAGACCGTTACTCGAATATAGCTATATAATATGGGACAACTGTACACAATATGAAAAAAACGAACTTGACAAAATACAAAATGAGGCAGCCAGAATAGCTACTGGAACAACACAATTAGTTTCAATACATGTTCTTTATTCAGAAATACAATGGGATACTCTCCAGCAAAGACGAAATAATCATAAGCTAACCTTATTTTACAAGATGACCCATAACTTGACCCCTGAATATTTATCAGCTCTCGTTCCCGAACCTATTAGTAATATTTCCAGTTACAACCTACGTAACTCGAACAATTTTAGAGCCATTAACACAAGAACAAGTCAGTATTACCAATCATTTTACCATCAACAGTTAGAAGCTGGAACGCTTTACCTGTTGAAGCTCACCAGTACAATACACTAAATTCCTTCAAACACTTCTTAAATAAAGAAACAGCGCGAGTGCATCATTATTTTTACACCGGTAGCAGAAAAGCTCAAATCCTGCATACTCGCTTACGTACAAACTGTAGTTCTCTAAATTTTGATCTTTTTATGAAAAATATTACTGACTCTCCTCTGTGTAGTTGCGGTAGTGTAGAAGATGCCCAGCATTTCTTTTTTCACTGTCATAAATACCAAGCTCAACGTAACGAACTCTTAAACTCTATCTCTTTGTATCACACCCCATCTTTACATCTTCTCTTACAAGGAGAGTTAATACTAGCTGTAGAAACAAACAAAATAATCTTTGAAAAGGTCCAAAAATTTATAATAGAAACTAAGCGATTTGGACGTACAATATTGTGTATAAGACCATAAAAACTATTTGCGAATGTTACTGTAACAAATTTCTGATCCACTAACTTGGTTAACGATGTAAGCTTGTGCCCTCTCTATTTTTCTCTATTTACTACTTATAATAATAATGATAATGATGATGATGATGATGATGGTGACAATGATGATGATAATAATGGTAATGGTGGTGGTGGTAGTGATGATGATGATGGTAATGGTGATGGTGGTGGTGATGATGATAATGATAATGATAATGATAATAATAATTATTATTATTATTGTTACTATTAGTATTATTATTATTGTTGGTGTTGTTATTATTATTATTGTTGTTATTATTATTATTGTTATTATTATTATTACTTAGTCGCTCAAAAATTGTTCTTCATAGTATTCTTTTTTTTTTCCGAAATTTTGAAATGTATCTTTGCAATATTTCTCTTTGCATTGGCACTTTGCACACATTTTTCCACTGGTATTACTTTTGTAGCTTTCCTTTTATTTTCTTTCTCTTAATTTTTCTCTGTTCCAAAATGTCATATAGTTATTATATATATATACTGAAATATGATATTTATCATTTAGCAATATCTTCTTATGTATAATAAATGTGTAGATTTTTGTCTATGGCTATCAACTGCCACCAAATCAACAGCTGATAAATATATATTACAGGAGAAGAATCTTATAAGTATTTATATGCTTCCATTCTAATCCTGTTTTTATTTCATGTCTTGTGAATATCTATGTTGTATTGAAGAATGCAAATAAAATATGTTTAAACTAAACATGCTCTTTTCATATGCTTCTTTTATCGGCATCTGGACTGTAAACATTTTGGAATACTTCTTCTTGTTCTTCTTCTTCTTGTTCTTCTTCTGCTTGATAATCGAAACCGCTTGAATCAAACAAAACAAAACAAAAGAACACGAAAAAAAAAAAGAGAACAAGACCGTTCTTCTTCACAGAATATTACTTTTGATTCACTTATATGTCTACACTCAAGCACACCCTGTGGTATTCACATTTGTAGTCAGTGTTTCACTGATATGTCTACACTTAAGCACGCCTTGTGGTATTCACTTTTGTAGTCAGTGTTTCACTGATATGTCTACACTCAAGCACACCTTGTGGTATTCACTTTTGTAGTCAGTGTTTCCTTGATATGTCTACACTCAAGCACACCTTGTGGTATTCACTTTTGTAGTCAGTATTTCACTAATATGTCTACACTTAAGCACGCCTTGTGGTATTCACTTTTGTAGTCAGTGATTCACTGATATGTCTACACTAAAGCACATTTTGTGGTATTCACTTTTGTAGTCAGTGTTTCACTGATATATCCACAATAAAGCACACATTGTGGTATTCATTTTAGTAATCCGTGTTTCCCTGATATGTCTACACTAAAGCATACCTTGTGAAATTCACTTTTGTAGTCAGTGTTTCCCTGAAAGATCTACATAATGCTCACCTTGTGGTATTCACTTTTGTAGTCAGTTATTCACTGATATGTCTACACTAAAGCAATCCTTGTGGTATTCGTTTTTGAAGTCAGTGTTTCACTGATATGTCTACATTAAAGCACACCTTGTGGTATTCACTTTTGATATTAGTGTTTTACTGTTACGTCTACATTGAAGCACACCTTGTGGTATTCACTTTTGAGATTAGTGTTTTACTGATATGTCTACAATGAAGCACACATTGTGGTATTCACCTTTGTAGCCAGTGTTTCACTGATATGTCTACACTCTAGCTGATCTTGCAGTATTCACTTTTTGTAATCAGTGTTTCACTGATATGTCCACACTAAAGCACATCTTGTGGTATTCACTCTTGTAGTCAGTGTTTCACTGATATGTCTACACTAAAGCACACCTTGTGGTATTCTTTTTGTCATCAGTGTTTCACTAATATGTCTTCACTAAAGCACACCTTGTGCTATTCAGTTTTTTTTTTTTTTTTGTTTTTGTTTTTTTATTGTTTTTTTTGTTTTTGTTTTTTTTTGTAATCGGTGTTTCACTGATATGTCTATGCTAAAGCACACATTGTGGTATTCACTTTTGTCATCAGTGTTTCACTAATATGTCTACACTAAAATATACCTTGTGGTATTCATTTTTTTTTTTTTTTTTTGTCAATGATTCACTAATATGTCTTCGCTAAAGCACTTCTCGTTGTATTCACTGTTTGTAATCAGTGTTTCACTAATATGTCTGCACTTAAGCACACCTTGTGGTATTCACTTTGGTAGTCAGTGTTTATTGATATGTCTATACTCTAGCCGACCCTGTGGTATTCACTTTTTTGTACTCAGTGCTTCACTAATATGTCTACACTTAAGCACACCTTGTGGTATTCACTTTTGTAATCAATGCTTCACTGAAATGTCGTAACTAATGCACGCCTTGAGATATTCACTATTGTAGCCAGTGTTTCACTGATATGTCTACACTAAAGCATACATTGACGAGTCATACTGGGGAAATTATCTGTTGATATTTATATAATGCAGTTACATTGTACTTTTTACATAATGAGCAACGCAAAAAAACAGTCGTTATGCTGTATGCCAGTAGTTAAGGCCCAGGTCAGCCTGTTCGTTCATGCAGCTTTATCCTGGCATTTTCAATTTGTCGGTACATTCTTCCATCTACGTATATTTAACGCTCTGCATGCCGGGTAAAATTTTCAGCAAACAATATTTCTAAACGTTTTCTTATTTTTTTCCCAGAACATAGACTTTAACATTTATCAGAAAATAGGCTTGGCCATTTCGTGCCCTGGAGAGACAATTTACATGAAATGTCAGCCCATTTTTAGGGAAAATAAGATTTGGCTTTTCAAAATGTCGTCTGCTGATATTTCTTTTTGCCAGCATACTGAGTATAAACTGTTTCACAGCCTATGCTTTATTTAAATACATAAAAATAAGATGTCTGTCATGTTCACTATAAGAGACTGTGTCCAACATAACCTTAAATACTGTCAATAAACGAAAAACAGGTAGAGACCCAATAGAGGAATTTAGGAATTCAGTACTGGTTTCTTTAAGCCTATAGTGTAAAACCGTAGGAAGAACAATCATGGTTTCTTTAAGCCTATAGTGTAAATCCGTAGGAAGAAAAGTCATGGTTTCTTTAAGGCTATAGTGTAAATCCGTAGGAAGAAAAGTCATGCTTTTCACTTTAAAACAAAATGGTTCTCTGGAAGAGCATTTTGTGCATTCATACTAGAGAAAATCCCCGGTGGTATTTTAATAACCTAACTACATCGTACTTTTATTTGATGAGCACGTCTTATTTGTTTGGCATTTACCGTATGCGACCTAAGGAGCCTGTGAAGACTAATGAATATGCGCATACACACATCCTGATCTGGGGTTTCACTTGTTATCGATCCAGTCCAAGTATCTATTGATTCTTTAAGCTGTAAAACGGAAGCCCTGATCAGACTGTGCACATGAGCAGGCTGATCTGGGCCTTCGTTTGCCCGCATACGGCATAAGGGACCTTTTATTTAGTAACGCATTAAATGACTGAAGTCTCTACTCTGGCTGCAATCCCTGCTTTCTAAACGTTGAGTGGACTCTTCTACACAACATTTTGAACCGGACTATTTCCAATAGCAGGGTGTATGGGTACGGCGTTCTGTGGCGTCTGATCTGGGTCTGCACTATTTGCCAATTACCCTTTTGGGGTTTCCCGACTCAAATGGGCTAATAATTAGGTTCGTCACTGCATTCCAGCATGGCAATAATTAAACTAATAAACTGCCGGCCTCCCTGGCTCAGTTGGATGCGCGTCCGACTGGTGATCAGGAGGATGCGGGTTGGAACATTCTATTGTGGAGATTTGATCATGGAATTTTATCTACGGACATTCTCTCCCTCCGCCGATTTAAGAAAGTCGGTTTTCAGTTTCTGGCGAAACAATGGGCACAATACTGGTTAACCGCTTAGAGGACTAAGCCGGCCCAGCAAAAGTGTGGTTAGGTAAACTGACCGCGCTCGACATGACCCTATTGGGTTGACTTGGCCGTAAAACCTCAACAAATCAAACTGATGCCAGGATGCACAGAAGTTCTGCGGCGTCTGATCTGGGTCTGCACTGCTTGCCAATTACCCTTTTAAGGGTTTCCCGACTAAAATGGGCTATAATGGGGTTCGTTACTGCATCCCGGCATGGCAATATTCAAGCTGATAAGCATGACAGGTTATTCTAGGACACTTCAGCCGAAACGTTAGAAAACGTTCCTTCAAACATGTGCGCCCAGCGAAGATTCAGATCAGTCTGCGCCTCCGCGCAGTCCGATCAGAATCTCCAGTCGGCTTATTTTGGATAGCCAAGGATGCAAAGTTTCTTCAGGCGGACAACGAAGACTTTGTTCAACCTTTGTTGGGCGTACATACATGTATCAGAAAGTATGTTTTATCACGTTGTGGCTCAGCAGATGTGTATGTGATATGTTGTAGGGTAGCTCCTGATGAATTGTTTAACTCGTTGCATGCTGGGTAATTTTCCATGCTTTTTTGTCGTCTGTGGATTTTTTTTACTTTGTTTTCAAATAAAAATCTTTCAGGAATACCATCAGAGTGTCGAACAGTTTGGATCCAGATCAGGCCCGACGTTTTGTCGGGCCTGATCTGGGTCCAAACTGTTTGCAAAGGTTATCAGCAGACGACAAAAGTCGCCACAAGCGGGGAAAGAGTTAATGAGTATCACGTAAACTTTCTCATAGTTTCTGACTGAAAACCCCGAGATTCGCCCGTTTTACTACTATGTAAATCGGTGTATTGGAAAGGTTATGCCAGCTTTTATAAGTACATGTATTTCTTTTTTTTTTTTTTTTTTTTTTTTTTTTTTTTGGTTGTGTTAATAAGCTCATCAAAAAAATATACGTTTTTGTTTATTAAACTGCTCACTAAAAGAGCAGGTCCTAACTTTGTGCAAGCACATTAGTGAGGTTCCTAAATTGAAAACATTAATTGTTACCTGGTGACTATAAATAAAGGCAGACAAAATTTAAAGTGTTTTCTTTTTCACAGACAATAAGACTTTAACATTACATTCAAATTGCTTTCTTTCGTGTAAAGTCTTAAAAACATGAATTTACTAATTTTCATTTTATGATTTAGCATAAATGAAAAAGAACACGTAATGCTAATAAAAACTGTACCTTTGATCTTGATTACTAATTACCCCGCGCTTTTCGGAGAAAAGGCGGAGATATTGTGATACCCCCACCTTCCGTCCGGCCTTCCGTCCGTACGTCCGTCTGTAATGTCACACCATTGCTCCTAGACCATTTAAGCTAGAATCTCGAAACTTTCACAGGCGATAGCCCTATGGATGAGGACTGGAGGAACACATTCGGAATTTTGATGTGACCCCTGGGGACAGGCCAGGGGTGTGGCCCGAAGGGCCCAAAATCCATTTTGTACAAACAGTCATGTACGAAGGTAATGAAGAGTAGAATACAGTGGTGCAAAAATTTTGCCCCGGGGCATGTCTGGGGGTCACTAGAGGTCAAAAAGTAGGATTGTGGGTCCTATTTTTTGACTGTCACCCAACTCCTCTTAGGCTTTTTTAGCTAGAACTTTGAAACTGTCACAGGTAATAGCCCTATGGATGAGGACGAGAGGAACGCATTTGGAATTTCGATGTGCAGGGAGATATGCGATGGCGCTGGCGCGGGGATATGCGATGGCGCGCCATCGACTTGCTCTAGTTAAATTCTGCATATATCACAAAGAAAACCTGTTCCTATGGAAACACTAAACTAATCGGCCTTTTCTTTGCTTTCTCCAGTTTGGTGATTCCACAAAAAGGAGTTCTTGGAGTATACTAAAGAAAAACAAATAAATAATACTGTAAATAGATTATTTAATCATGATTCAGAAATAATGACAAGAGTGATTGGCATATGTAAATAGGCTGGAAGCACTAGTTTAGCACAACTGAGCCGAACCATGAGAAAATGTCCTTTATAGCATATGCGTCAGTGAAGGCCTAAATAAGCCTGCGCGTTCGCGCAGCCTGATGAAAGGCCGTTGTCGTCCGTTTATAAAATCACTAGATCCTTAAGGATATATTAATGAACAGACAAGATCCTGATGAGATTGTGAAGAATCTTCACTGGGCAAATGTTCATAAGGTACATTTTCTCATGTTGCGTCTCCATACATTATCACAGTTATTGCACAGAAGAGGTAAACGGACGTGTATTATTGCATATGATGCGTTCCTAGAAGATATTGATAAAATAAATGATTATAGGCTGGAAGCACTGGTTTGGCACAATTGAGCCGAATCATGAAATGTCCCTTATAGCATATGCGGTCAATGAAGGCCTAGATAGAACTGCGCGTTCGCGCAGCCTGATGAAAGCCGTTGTTGCCCGTTTACAAAATCACTGGATCCTTATGGATAGATTAATGAACAGACAAGATCCTGATAAGACTGTGAAGAATCTTCCCTGGGCAAATGTTCATAAAGTACATTTTCTCATGTTGCGTCTTCATACATTATCAGAGTTATTGCACAGAAGAGGTAAACGGACGTGTATTATTGCATATGATGCGTTCCTAGAAGGTATAGATAAAATATATGATTTTATACCTCACGAAAACATGTCTATATAATTTTGACCCCCCTTTAACCCCAATTTTATATAGTAAAACTGGGGTTTACACGGGCTTACATTAGTTTTCTTATTTCTGCTCAGAAACATAAATTGTGGGTACGTGTTAGAACCGCCTCGCCGAGGCGGTCCTAACGAGTACCCACAGTCTATGTTTTGAGCAGAAATATGAAGAATATCAGAATTTTTATATAAAAATTTTCATTTTTTGGTGGTAAAATTTTCAGTATATTTGAATAGGCATGTTTTTTGTAATAATTCCTATTCCACAGGTTTACACGACTTTTGCGATATTTGACTGGCCTAGAGCGAATTCGAAACGGCCTTCATACTTCGATAATATAATGAACAGAAATCTTGGATTTATTTTCTTTACATATTCTTCTAGAATAAACGAATTAAATCACATTTTTAATGTAAAAATAACGGAGTTGGAATTATGATAAATTAATTTTATTTTTGCTGATTTTATCGATGTGTAAACGTCGTTGAATCACTCACAAACTGAACATGAAGTCCTTCTAGGGCTTCCTGTAATAGTCATGCGTTAAACGGCAGATAAGTGTGTTAGAAAACATGTTTGTGGGCACATTTGCGGCATGAAAGGCAACAATGCTTAAGTAACCAATAGACATGCCCTCTTTCAGTTTCTGCCTGTTGCCCAAACGTTATATCATTATTAAGGTCAATAAATGAGGTCAAAGGTCGTCATGTGCGAAAATATGTAAAATGTATAAAGTTTGTGAGCGATTCGCCTTTGTTGATACATCAATAAAATTCATAAAAATGGAATGTATTCCTGTTATAATATCTAATCACTTTTATTAATTTGAAAAAAAAAAAAAAAAAAGTATGTAAATAAAATCGCTTCCGCATTATCAGGTCTGACTCCATGAAGAATTTATACTTCCATAAAATCCACAGATAAAATTAATTTCCTGTAAATCCACCTCTGTCATGTTAACGTGAAAAACGTCATTTAAATAGCTTTATTTTGAATTCTATACAAAGAAAATAGTTCCATAATTCCTACTCAGTGGATTTTCTGAAGTATAAATGCCGTTTTATGTGCTCTTGACCAGTCAAATAGCACTGAATTAGTTAAGTTGGAATTATTAAAACATGTAAAACTCTTTGTTCTAACTTAGGCTGATTTAAAATTGAATCATGATATTATTATTCTGTTGTTGTTGTTGTTTTTTTGTTGTTGGTTTTTTTTTTTTTTTTGTTTGTTTTTTTTTTTTGTTTTTGTTTGTTTGTTTTTTATCAAAAAGTGTAATGTTTGTAAATCGATACACATGGTTCTGTATATTTGCCAACCCTTTAGTATCTTCAGCCGAACTTTATAATCTTTAGTATGTCAAGAAGTCGCCGTAGCCATCATCTGAAAACAAGAAATAAAGCTTATTAAGAATGTTATATCGAAATGAGTTATTCTGCGCCCTTTATATTTGTGTCGCAACGTGAGAAAATATATCTTTGGACATATGTCCAGGGACGACAGATCAGACTGCGCAATCGTTCAGTCTGATCGGAGCCTTCGCTGCCCGCCTGAAGAAACTTCTAGCTTACAAGCTATCCAAAGAGTGACCAGCGAATACTCTGATCCGACTGAGCGTTACTGTGCAGGGTGATATGTCTTTGATGGGCACATATGTCCGATGATGTATTTTCTCATAATACGACTCATTTCTATGAAAAGGAGCTTTATAGTACCGCGTTAGATAACTTTCTCGCGTTAGGTATAATCCCAGCTAGCATTCTTTATAAATCTATAGAGGGCCGTTATCGGCCCGTCAGCTACCCTGACTGGCCGATAACGGCCCCCTATAGATTTATAAAGAATGCTTACTGGGATGTAACGTGTAACTTTCGCGAAAACGTTACTTTTCGCGGCGACAAAAATGTTAACTAAGGCGTCGAGTGACTTTAGAGGAATTGATACACTTTCAGGGAGGGCTACTCTGTCGAAATTGTTTTTGTCCTCTTAAAGGGATCCACTGTAGAAGGAAAACAATGCTCTCCTAGTCTTTCCTTTTAGAATAGAAAACTATCAGACTTGACAGTCAGCTATAAGTTGATAGATAATTCGCTCTTTAAATAAAGCAATAATTTCATAAACTGTATCGACATTTCTGCTATATAGTACCCCAAAACGCATATATCTGAATATATAGGAATCACAACGTGAGGAAAACGTACCTCAAATCAGTTGTGCATCTGCGCAGTCTGATAAGAGTCTTAAAGAATCTTTGTATGCTTTGCTATCTAAAATGCGCCTGCAGGCTGATCTGAATCTTTGCTGGGCTCACATGTCCGAAGGTACGTTTTCCGACGTTGAGGCTCATATCATGTCTAATACTTACAGCCAAAGAAAGCAGCAATTTCATTGTAGATGCTCTCTCCTGTGTTATCTATCTCCAAAGGAACATCCTTTATACTACCAAACTTCGGTTTAGTCTCAGTGAAGTCAAAACCTGGAAATTCCCTGCCAGTGGATATTTTGTTTCCTTCATCCAGCACCATATATGTATCAGCTGAACTGTTTGAGTCTCTGTTTCCCGGTATCTCTCTTGCGGTAACCGTCAGCACATCTATGTCAGCAGCTGGATTCTCAGTCTCGTTGTTATCTGATGTATTTTCTAGTGGCCTCTGAACTGTGTCAGCGCGGCTGTCAGGCTCTCTATAATAAGACATTTCTGTAGTGGCAACCAACACCAGGTCTTTGTCAGGTGGGTTCTCAAATTCTTTATTATCTGATGTCTTCCTAGCATTGTCTGTGTCAGCTTGTCTCGCAAAATACCCATAAAGGGGTTTTACTACTGCTTCATCAATTACTGGATCAAGGTCAGCTGGTCTATCAAACCCAACGACTAGTTCGTTATCATTACTGCCTAAAAAGTACTCTGGCAAGCCATTTATCTCAGCTATCTGTCGTGCCTTCTCTTCTTGAACAGTCTCACTGACATCTGTAAGCATATCCAAAATATCATTTCTAATCTCAGGTGGCAGATCTTCATTTTCAGCCAAGAAGTCCTCCAGAAGCTCAGCAAATTTCTCCTCCTTTGATTTATCAGCATCATATACTCTCTTATGACTTCCGCTGTCGTTCAGAACCTTATCACGAAGGGCCTCTATAGATAGACTATCAGCAGATACTGCTTCAGTATTACCATCTTCATCCATAGATCCCGTTTCATCTCTGATATTTTGTACATCGGTACTCTGATATTCGCTGTTTTCTGTCTTAGGAATTTTACAAGTTATTTGACTGCTTTGCAAGGATGATATCTCCATTTCGTTCAGAGACTCCTGGTGAGACAAGTTGATGGTGGTCGCTGGACTAATTGGTCGGAAAACGGAACCCATTTGATCATCTGGTACATCTGTAGAGACAAACGTGCCATCTGTTTGACAAGATATCCTTGGTTCTCTTGGCGAATTACAACAACCATTCTCCTGATACTTTTCAGCTTGAAAGATTAAATCTTCTTCATCGTCCAAATCCATTTCTTGTATTATATTATTTTCATAAGACTTTCTGGCTAATTTAAAGTTGCCGTCATCTACATTATGTTTCATGATTTCAGCCACTTCTTTATCTTCAGCTGTCATCTCTTCATCCTCTGCAACGTTAAGTTCACAGGGATATCCGTCTGTGACTTGCGCAGGAAGAATTTCATTAAGCTTGGATGTTTCAGAGCTCCCAGTAGACCTTTTAATAACCTGAAAAAGCATAGATACTAAAGTTTTAGTATTTAAATAATTCCAAGATATACGCGCTTTATCTCAGTTTTTTTTTTATTTTGTTTAAAATACAAATAAAATCGATCAAGTTAGCCCTTGGAAACAATAGAAAGAAAGCATATCGGAGTCTCGGTATAAATAATTTTGACTTGTGCGCTGAGAGCTACAAGTATTTAACTTAACTGGAACTTTGGGACTTCTCTAAATAATGAAATCCTAATAAAGACTGTCTTTGCGATTATGTAAACTATGCATACCAAGACCAGATTGCGTAAACTATATAATCTTTTTTTAACCTTTCAGTCCTGAATCTCTGAACAGACTCTTCCATTTTTTCATTTGGAGTATCAGTCAAAATTAAAAAGAGAATGACAAAAACTATAGATTCAGGTGAGACGGTTCGTATCGAGCCGTCTCAATTGAACCTATATTTCTCGCATAAATCTGGTTTTTGGTCTATGGGGCAATAAGATTAAGTAACCGTGCATGAGCTACCGGAATCATGACAAACTGTCCTTAGAACATACAAAACGAAGATGTCTAGTCCAGGTAGTACACACTGACTCGTCAGATTATGCACAGTTCACTCCTCGTCTTGGAACCTATCAGTGTTTAAAAAGCTAATAAGACATTCCTTAACCAGATATCGCATGTGTTTACTTTGTTCTGCGCAGGAACAATTCTCAGGTTTCATCAGTTGGATATAATTCTTACTCTGTAAACCATCGTCTATTACATCGAGGGACTCAGGCTGATCTGAATCATCGCTGGGCGCCCGTGACTCAAGGTACAGCTTCTTACTTCGCACCTCAAAAAGTTTCGCACAAGATAACTGAGCCAGCGCACAATAACCTACAATAAGACCTGTGTAGCCAGAAAATAATCAAATCAGACCGTACATCCACCCAGTATGGCAAGGGTTCTCGGTTATCCCTCCTTGGATAGTCTGGAGGATGTAGAAGGCGCATGCAATCGGCGAAGACTCTGATCAGACTGCGCGGATGCGCAGTCTGATCAGAGTCTTCGCTGGTCGCACAAGTCTTATTGTAGGTTTTGTCGCGTGCTGGCTCCATTATTGTGAATCATGAACGTTCTTCTTTACAGAATAAAACCCAAAGCAAAATAAACTTTCAAAGTGATATCGAAACCACAACAGGGTTTGCATCGTATTTTAAACTCGTTTGCGTGTTGCATGCTGCGTAAAAAATTCAGCAAACGAAATCTTGAAAGGCGTTGATAAATACTTATGTTTTTGCAGGACTACATAAATCGGTGGATCAGAACATAAACTGTTTGCTTAGGTCCCAGTTTTTGGACGCCAGGTATTATGCATATTTGTTACATTTCTATAACTGAATTACCTATTTTGCTCTGTGAAAGAAAACCCGGTGATCGCTCACCAGTGAATTATTTCATTTCTTCAAATGGCTTGTAAAAATATTGTACCACAACGTGAGAAAAGGTACCTTCGACCAACGAAGTCTCAAATCAGCATGTGCATCCGCGCAGTCTGATCAGATTCTTCGTTGTCCGCATGAAGAAACTATGCATCCTTGGCTATCCAAAATGCGCCTGGTGATGATTCTGATCAGACCGCGCGAATGCACAGGCTGATCTGAATCATCGTAAGTCGCACATACCGGAAGGTACGTTTTCTGAAGTTTCGGCTGAATTTGCACAATATGTGTGCGTACGCAGAACATTTCAGCTGAAATAATCTCTCGTTTGAATCTTGTTAGATGTAATTTACCTTTGCTGTTGTCTCAGAATCTGTTGATATAGAGACATCGCTGGTTATACATATCCGAATGTGCGTTTTCTGAAGTTTCGGCTGCACAATATGTATACATACGCAGAAAATTTCAGCTGAAATAATCTCCCGTTTGAAACCTTGTTAGATGTAATTTACCTTTGCTGCTGTCTCAGAATCTGTTGGCGAGTAGACATAAGGCCTTTTCTTAGGAGGAAGACGACGAATCGTATCTGGAGGTGAACTCTCAGAGGATCTTATCTGTGGCTGTGTCTGAAGGAAAAGAAACGAAACATTCCCCAGTAAGCACTCTACATAAGTCTATAGCGGGCCGTTATCGGCCCGTCAGGGTAGCTGACGGGCCGATAACGGCCTGCAGTATATTAATACAGAATGTTAGCAGAGTCTGTTCTTCATTGATTATGGTTCCCACATAAATCACACGATTTAAGATAAATGTACAATGTTTATGGTGAAAGAACTACTCGCACTTTTGATTGATGGGGTTTAACGACATGTCAACCCTTGTGGGTCATTTTATGTCGTCTTCCAAAAGGGAGAAAAGAGATAGAAGATATAGTAGAGGAGATGAAAGAGAGGGACAGGGAAGAAAGAGGAACAAGAATGAAAGTGAAGAAACAGAAGAAATAAAAACATTCCTCCTCTACCCTTACCTGATACAAGGACAGCAGGCCTTGTCCAACTGCAGGCCGATATCAGTTGGACGCCCCGGTGACGTAAGATACATGACACCTTCGCCACACCCTACCACCCCCTAACTACTTGCACTTATTAAAACATCTACAGTCGAACCGCGTTATCTCGAACACGCTTATTTCGAATTACTGCTTATCTCGAAGTGAAAATCTGGTCCCTGTTTTAACATGAAACTATGACAACAGGTAACAAAATAATGTGGAAAAAAGGAGAAATTTCCAGATTATTTTATATGTATATTTCTAACTTCAGGAGTCAAATTACACATTCATTTGTTAAATGTGGTTGTCCAGTTTATTGTTTTCCTCACTCTCTCGACTCTGATATGTCGAGGTACGGATATCTCGAAGTATTTCAGTGAGTCCCTTGGAATTCTAGATAACGAGGGTCGACTGTATATATGTATTTATATTAGATACCATAACCTCCATTACAGGTAAAAAAAAATGCTCTCAAAGGTCATTCCTTTTAGAATCTATATGTGTGAATTATTTGGGCCGCATCAAGCGAAAAAATACGGATGCACAGGCTGATGTGTGCCTTCGCTGTTCGCATTTGATATCTGAAATAAAGGTCTTTACTAGTATGTATATCCATATAAGACGCAAGGTGAGAAAACGTATCCTCTGACATGTGCGCCCAACTAAGACTCCAGTCCGCGTAGTAAGGGCCCAGTTGTTCAAAGCATCGTTAGCTTATCGAGCTCGTTAATGACAAACTCGTTAACTGTTGTAGCTAAGGTATTTTCAGACACCTTAATATTTTTGCTGCAAAAATGTGAGTAGCTTTTGCATTTTTATTTCAGCAAAAGATATCAATGTATTTGCATAAGTTCGACAGAAAATTAAACGTCACGTTAGCTAACAACTTCGTAACTTTTGAACAACTAGGCCCCGATCAGTATTCTCTGTCCGCATGAAGAAACTGGCTATCCAAAATGCGCTCGGGAAGATTCTGATCAGACTGCGCGATAGATGTTCGAAGGCAGGCTATATTTCCTGACACTATGGCTCGTGTACTTTTACACAGAAGTAAATGATTCTGTAAGTGGAAAGCGAATACCCTGATTAGTCTGCGCGGATGCATAGGCTGCTCTGAGCCCTCGTTGTCCCCAAATATCCCAAAAGACTCAGTTTTACATTGCACAGCTCCTTTGTATTTAGTGAAATCCTTTTAATGAAATTTGAAATCCTTCTAATGAAATGTGAAATCCTTCTAATGAAACGCTAGTAAGGGGCAGGATAAACTTGGTAGATTTTGTTCCATGTTTTACAAGGAGACAACTTTTGAGACTTCTTGTTGCTTTCCTGCGCACAAATATTCTAAGGGGAGCAAACTATTTCCTTCTAGAGTAGAATCCATTCCAGACCAATGTGAGAGACTCTAATCTACTTACTTGCCTGCACATCAATCTCCCTCTGAAAAAGAGTCTACTCTGAGGTAGCAAATTCTTTCATTTTAGAGTAGAATCCTTTTCAGAGGGGAGAAAACCAGTTTGTCAGCATGGTCTTCCATTACCCATATATGATTATTTGGTGTTTTACGTTCCTTTCAACATTATTTGAGCCAGCGCATGACAAACTTACAAAATGGCATGTGCGCCCAACGAAGACTCAGATCAGCCTAGCATCTGCCCAGTCTGATCAGAGTCTTCGCTGTACACATAAAGAAAGCTTGGGTCCTTAGCTACACATTTAGCGCACAGCGAAGATTCTGATCAGACCGTCATATCGACATGAGCAGGGTGATTATGAAAGGCTCTGCATGTACAATAAAACGTTGTACACTCATGTGCAGCGGATTTCGAACCCGGAACCTCACGATTCGAAGTCGGGAGCGCTAACCATTCGTCTACCCGGGCGCTTCGATTACCCCTATAATCAAACAGAATTGAAATGCTTTCAAATTTGTAGAAGGTAGAAGAACTTACAACAATGTGGTCTATTTCTTTTTCTGGATACTGTACAGGCCTGACCACGCACACATGTCTTGGCGTTGGTTTTAATATTGGACGAGTGACATCATTATATCCCTTCTGTACGGGAGTTAAGCATAATGGAGGATCTGGAGAGTATGCCTGCTTCCACCAGGATATCTGAATTAGTTAAAGAAATACAATTTACTATAGATGATCCTTATTTCAGGATATCCAGAAATCGACTTGGCTATCCATCCTTAGTTTGAGCCGGGGCACAGCATTTCCTATAAGATTGCATCTGTGCCCAGCGAAAACTCGCAGCAACCTGAGCACCCGTGCAGTCTGATCAGACTCTTCACATGGCATTCTGTGGGTAGCCAAGATGCCAAAGCGTCTTCAAGCGGACAGTGAAGACTCGGATCAGCCTGCGCGAATGCTGCGCAGGCTGATCTGAGTCTTCGCTGGACGCACATGCAATCTAGCTTGACATTTCGTGCCAACTGCGTCCTTAGCAGACAAACTGCATGAAACGACAAGCCCTGTATTCGAAAACAAAATAAATGATATGTTTCAAATATCGTCTGCTGAATGTATGCGTTGCCAGATGTATGGCAAGTGCCTCGATGAAAATCAAGATTGACATGCACGTGCACTCGGCCGGAGCAGGAATTGTTTGTTGCACATAATTCCCAAGACTCAAATTACGTCCACATAAAGTTTCTGGCGAAAGAATGTGCACAATACTGGTAAACCGCTTAGAGGACTAAGCCTGCCCAGTAAACGTGAGGTTAGGTAAACTGACCGCGCCCGACATGACCCCATTGGGTTGACTGGGCCGTAAAACCTCAACACAAACAAACGTCCATATAAAACCCTTTGAGCAACGTTATTTGAAAGGGAAAAGCGAAGATACAACCCGCACTGAGCATTTGCGCGCTCTGACATCACGGCATTTTTGGGTAGATTGTGTTGCAATCGAGCCACAGTATACAAACGACAAAATTTCCTTAAGGTAGTTGTCCACGTGATTATCATTGACCAATATGTTCAAACCGCGCGTTAGTCGAAATCCAGGTAACGGTTATTTCTTGCCGCTATATTCTTGTCACTGTGACATCAGAGTGCAGTGTAAAGAGGGTTATCTGTAAAACCTGGACTGGGACATTGACAAACAGTGCAGACCCAGAATATACGCCGCAGAACGCGGCGTCTGATCATGGTCTGCACTGTTTGCATAAAATACAGGAAGTTAAGGATTAAATGAAACAGTCTTACGTCCCCGTTCAGGACCATTTTCCTTGCCGATACTCTCAGAGAATCTACCCAATTACAGGAAGTTAAGGATTAAAAGAAACAGTCTTGCGCTGTCCACTAGTGCTGTCAGTGCTTTGATTATCCGTTAGCGTCTAACTTTTCAATAAGCGAACAGAGTAAGAGCGACAAAATGTGGATGCAGATACATGTATCTAAATACCAATTATACTGCACGTTTGTGCAGACTTATCTTGGTCTTAAAAATATGTTAATCACTATTCTGTTATATCGACGTGCTTTTTTAAACCTTTAGCACTCTTTTGGCTGATTCAGCAGAAGATAAAAAGGCGGTATTTGTTTTATTTCCCGGAAGATAGGTTTGACATTTTATGCAAATTATCTCCTTAAGAGATAATTTGCATAAAAAGGTCAAAGCCTTTTGTCTGTGAAAAAAAAAATATTTTTTCAAAACGTTGTCTGCTGAACTTTTACCGAACATGCACATGAAATCAGGATCAAAGGCCTACCTCATAGTTAGCTGTTCTGTTTTCTGCTGTGCAAGTCTCAGTCTTTGGGAGACCATGTCTTACTTTTGACTTCCATAAAAGTCTCACTCTTTTCTGCTGCACTTGTCTCAGAGTTCTTAAATGTCTCTGAAAAATGAAAACAAACTTGTTAACAAAACATAAGTTGTTATAGCATTCTAGTAGTTTTTTTACTTGTCTACAATTCAACACACAGCTAGCTTGTTGCTTTCGTGGCGGGAATTCGCAAAGTAGTTAGTGGAACAAATGTGCAGACGATCCGGAATGGCAAAGACTGGATTGAATAAAATCTAAAAAAATACTGTGTGAGAGAGAGAGAGAGAGAGATACAAAGACAGAGAGAGAGAGAGAGAAAGACACACATAGAGAAAGACAGGCAGACAGAGAGAGAGAGAGAGAGAAAGACAGACAGACAGACAGAGAGAGAGAGAGAGAAAGACAGACAGAGAGAGAGAAAGACAGACAGAGAAAGACAGAGTATTTTATGGAGTGTGTATTTTTATATGTAGGAGGTACAGGGGCGGAGCCAGAACGGAATTGGTTTTACGTACACCCTTGAGTAGTCCAGACACTCTCTGCTTTGAATCGTTTCCAAAATTGGGGTTATTCCTAAAGGAAGGAATTTGCTTCTTGATGGGGCAAATATTTTCCTATAAGAGCTGCCCCTATTATGAACGAAGAAAATATTTAAATTGGGCGACCTCTCTTTATTTATCGAATTTTGTCCTTAAACAGACACATAGCCAACTGGGGTGAGATGGTAGAGGGGGTCAAGAGGGTGGGTGTTGTGAGTTGTGTATATATTGCTTGGTGGGGAAGGAGTTGAAACAATATTACAAATTCTTATTATCTACTTGTTAGCCCTCAGTTTAAGCAGCTTTTGTAGGATCAGTTTATGCTAAACATGCAGGATATAAAATTCAGCAGACGACATTTAGATTTTTTCTGGGAATTTTTTTATCTGCTGCATTGTTTTGTATCTTTAAAGAACCCCTCCCCTCCAATTTAGATTATTTTGAAAATTCGCGGAGGTTGTCTTCTAAAGAGACAATTTGCATGAAATGCTAAATTCTTTTATCTCACTTTAATAATAATGATAATAACAATAACAATAATGATGATAAAACAGTTCTGTCTTCTTAATTCGCGACATAGTGCTTACCATTACATGTGGAGTAGTGTAAACCCTGATTAGAAGCCGTATTTCGCAGGGTTTTCTGAGGGAGCGTGGTAGCGCAGTGGTTAGTTCACTGGTCTCTGGTGCTAGAGGTATCGAGTTCCATCCTCGCTCGGAGTAAGAAAATTTTCTAGGTCAGAAACTACATGCTCCTTTAGCATCTTTGGCAGGGATGATGTTAGTACCATACACCATCCTCCAGGGCGCTAACTAAAAGCCCTCTGTATTGGGCGAGACATCTCCTACGTAGGCTAAATATCTTATTACCGACTAAGCGGTCAATGATGCAAAACCGGCTTGTAATGGTCGAAGCAGATCGACTACCTAGGCTCTATTAAATAGTAGAAAGACAGGATTTCGTAGGATAAACACGATCCAGTAAAATAGCAAATAAAAGATACAATAGAAAGAAAAGAAAGAGCTACCTCATACTCAGAATCTTTAACTTGATAAAGAGCTTGACTTGAGAAATCAGGAAGATTTATGTCTGGAGAGAGAGAAGAAGAAAGAATAAGTAATAACCAGGTGAATTTGAAGACAATTGTACAACACAAGTAAAAAGATACAGAGGACATGGCTTCTCTTTCAACCCTGCAGACCAAAACAAAACCTTTGCAAACTGTGTAGAGCCAGATGAGACGGCTCATGATGAGCCGTCTCATCAGGATCTACACTGTTTGTCACGTGGTTTTTTTGTTTTTTTTTTTTTATTTTTTTAAATGACACGCCCAACTGCAGTAAAGGATACGTTATGGCCCTGTCACACTATAACGTTTTAGCCAACTTATTCCGACGTATGAAAAATTTTCCGAACACGCTGGTGTACGCTGAAGTTGCCGAAAAAAATCAAGTGAAAGTCTCTTTTCAGACGTATGTATAACGTACTGCTAACGAGCTGAACCTATGTGTTACGTATGGGTAGCTTATTCATAACTTATTCCTAACGTATGTATATGATCTACAAACTTATGGCAAACGTCTACCCAGCGTTTCTCTAGCGTGCTCGACTGATAGCTAACGTTAGCTTAGCTTATGTCGAACTTACGCATGGCGTGTTGGAACGTACCGCGACGATCACGTGACAGCGTCTCTCTACACTCTACTCTCATTGCTGAAATTGACACGGAACCATTAACATGCTTCCAAAAAAGTCAAGAAAATTTGGAAGAAGGGGCCGACCAAAGCAAGCTGCACCTTCACCACCATTACGTCCTCCCTCGTCCCAATCTTCACCTGACCGTAATTCAGACGGGGATGACCAACGTCGCTCTCGTTCAGGCTCTAATGCCTCCTCAGTGGCATCCGGGGCGGTGTTTGTTGCGGCATCTGATGCCTCAACCTCCTCTCAAGCCCAGAAAGACAAACAAAAGCGGGCCAAGAAGACACCGTATTCATTAAATACAGAAGAGGAGATGTCCATGCTTGAATTCCTACAGGAAAACCCTATGATTTGGAACATCAAACTGACAGATTTCAGGATGACAGAAAAAAAGAACAGACTATGGGCGGACCAGGCAGCAAGACTGGACAAGACAGCTGACTGTCTGAAGGGCTGGTTCAAGTCTCTCAGGGATATTTACACGCGGCTCGACAAAAAGAAAAGTGGAGATGGTGCCCCCGAACTGACAGAGAGGGAGCAGTGGGTGAAGGACAACTTCAGTTTCTTGAAAGCGGCTACAAGACATCGACCTGAGCCGGTGAACAGTGTAAGTATTTTTCCCCTTTATGATGACAATTCAATTAGCCAAAGTTTAGCAAAAATTCCATCCACTGAGTTTCATAAGTCGGCTGCTGGACACAAACGCGCGCACGCACATACAAACACATATGCATGCACGCACGCAAACAAACAACAACAACAACAACAAAATAAACAGAAACAACAAACAAAACACAGCGTAAACAGTTATCAACGTGTGTCGCATGGCTTCTAGGCTCACCCACCTAGTATAGTCCGCCCTAGCACCGTCCCTGAGGACTGCATGGATGCAAATGCCAGCTGCAACCACACAAATGAACGCACATGTCAGTTCTAGCAAGACTGTGCTGAAGCACAGGCTCGCTAAACGTCTGCCGACTTCCGTCGAGCTTGCGCAGATCCGGAAAGTAGTCTTAACTCTACTAAATTACACAATGTCTGCCAAAATTGCCCTTACCAGACGGATGCCCAGAACCGCCCTAGTCTGCTTGCCATTCATTACGAAAACACGCCTATATAAATACATAGTAAAAATTATTTGGCCCAATATGGAAATTATACGATGAAAAATTACGATATTTTTTTTTTCTGCTCATAACATAGATTGTGGGGACTCGTTAGAACCACCCAAAATCTATGTTTTAGAGCAAAAATAAGAAAAAGAATGTTTACCCCTGTAAACTCCAGTTTTACTATATAAAAATGGGTTTACAGGGGGGGGGGGGTCAAATTTTTATAGGCGTGTTTTCGTGATGTTGGTTTATATACTAGGACGAAAAAGAAACGCAGGGTAACATTCAGGGTAGTTTTGTGTATATAACTTAATTGAATATAAAATAATTATTTTATGTCTACTACAAATCATTTTGAATATTTTGGCGCAATTAAATTTCAGTGTTACTCATTGGAGTCTTATTGACAGTACCTATTAATTATTCAATTAAGTTATTCACCCAAAACTATCCTGAAAGGTAACCCTGCGTTTCTTTTTCGTCCTTATATATGTCATTTTTCCTTCTTGCAGGTGAAAGCCGTTATTGATGCTTACCCAGGAAACCTGGTAGCTGCAGAGGCTGCCTTTGAAGAGTTGGTTGACGTTGAGGATAGGGCCCCCTCTTCTACTCGATCCAGTAACACAGTTCGCAAGGACAAGAGGGCCAAAGAGGAAGACATCCTACAGTCACTCCAGAATAAAGTGCGCCAGTCCGGGGAACTACTTAAATGCCTCAACCAGCCACAGCCAATGAATGAGCGCACAGCATTTGCGAACTACGTCCGTGATAGCCTTTTGACGATGAGCAAACCTAAGTTTAGGAAGGCAAGGTCTGCTATCAACAATGTTCTTACCAAGGCGATGGAAGATGACACTGAATATGAAGAAGAACTGCCAACACCCTCTGATGTGCTGCATAATATGCCTCCTCCAGTGCGTCAAGTCTCGGCTTCAGCTGTCTTAAGTCCATCCCAATCTGAGATGTACCAGCCACCTCCCCACATGTGGAGACACAAGCCACCCCAGGCTTCGGTGTGGGCCTCGGCCTCCCCAGAATACGTGGAGCAGTATATGCAGCAGCCATTGCAGCCTCAGCAGCAGCCTCCTCAGCAGCAGCCTTCCCAGCAGCAGGAGCAAAACATATTGTCACCGCAGACATCCATGGGCTACTTATCAGCTGTTCTGGGTCCTGCGTCACAGGTCCTCAACCAGAGCCCTAACATCTCTGACCTCTAATGAACCCCCAGCGTTTCTACTGACACAATGGATAAAGAGACTGCTCAAGACTAGGACACGAATCATCATATTCTTTTTGAGCCTGATAAAGTACATCATAGACAAATAACACCAAACAAGTGTACAAAATACACCGCACAAATTTCGTAGGTGGCAAAATACACCGTACTGTGGTATTAACCGAATGAATAATTTGATTGGGCTGCTTTCATATGTGGAAATTTATGGTGTATTTTGTCTACCTATAAAACATTTTTGGTGTTTTTATTCACTTATAACTATGTTTATAAGTGAATAAAATCACCAATAATATTCTAAACTATGGTAAATTTTGACCACCTAAAAAACTTCATTGTATCGTGTGTATCTGATCAAACATCAACGTGGTGTATTTGAATGTGGTGTATTTGTCGCACACACTATTCTGCTTATTATCACCGATTTCCTTTTGACAGGTTGAGGACAACCTGAGACAGTAGTTGTGTTTCTTATTGCACAGTATTTTTTTGGTTTGAGGTTTAACGGTCCCGTTAACACACTATAGGTCACTTTTAGACGTTGCTTCAAATTGTGTCGGACCTTTACCCGACATTGAGATGAAATGACTTCTCAAGCCTGCCAATCAGTCAAACTATGAAGAGTTATATACATGGGCGGTTAAACTCGCTACACTTTTCCTGGGCAAGCTTAGAACCTCTCAGCGGTTCACCCGTACTCTATGACGGTTCCAGCGTAAAAACATGCTTAGAATTTATTACAAATTTTGTTACGTTGGTTGGTTCTTAATGCTCCGTTTTGGTCGGACCCCTCGGAGTCTCACTGTAGTTTTCTTTTGATCCAGCATTGCAGTGGTTTCATGCTGTCGAGTCCTCAACGTTGTTTCATCTCTGTTGCTGTTTTAATTTGTATATTCTCGGAGATGCTACACTGATGAGTAAGGAAAGTAGAAGTAAAACAAAGATCAGGAATCGATGCAATTAACTTACCCCCCCCCCCCCCCCCCCCCCCCCCCACCACCAAAGACACCACGGGGAAAGAAACACAAACACGAAGCGATCAGAGAAACCCAAACAGAGGAAGGCCAAAATGACAGTTACTTTCCCACAAAATGGCCTAATGGCCATCCAAAATAAAAAGACACATGTGATACAATAAGCACGAACGATAACATTAATAAACCGCCACAGAAGAACCGCCTTGCAACGGTCAGTGGAAAGAATTCCACTGGGGGGGGAGGGGGGGGGCTTAAATCGATTTTACGTGGCCACAATCCTCGTCCTTACTTCTGTCATGCGGACTAAACAAATTTATTGTCTAAACCGCAACAGAAGTAAGGGCGAGGATTACAGCTGCGTAAAATCGATTTAAGTGGAGTTCTTGTTACTGACCGTTCCGAGGCGGTTATTCTGTTGTGGGTTTTTTGTGTAATTCTTTGTCAGTAACTGTACGTATCTCTTATATATATATTATTTTTATTTTGGATAGCCAGTTGGCCATTTTGTAGGAAATTAACTGTCCTTTTGGCTTTCCTCTGTTATTGTTTCCATAAGGGTCCAGTCGCTTCATGTTTCTGCTTCTTTCCCTTTGGTGTCTCTGATGGGAGGCGTAAGTTAATTATATCGATTCCTGATCATTGCTTTACTTTTACTTTTCTGTACGGTTGATTCAGCTCTGCGTGAAAGCACCATGCAGCCCAATCTTATTCTTCGAGCCCCGATGTGCGGGGAGTGCACAGATAGTGTATACATGATTTTTAGGTTTTGGGAATACAACCCATTCAAGAATAGTTCACTTATTTCGAACGAATGGGTGGCTGGGTGAGGCAAATATCTTGCCTCACTGGGCCATCCAACTGACAGTGGATTACAGTCGGGCAATGCCTGCTGTTCTTGCAGCAGGTACGGGTAGTTTGGGGAGTGTTGTACTTTATTGTGTTTCTGTTCTTCCATTCATTTTCTCTTCCTCTTCTGTAACTCACTTTCATCTCTGCTGTCTATTCTATATCTGTTCTCCATTTCTCAAGCAGACGACACAAAAGTGGCCCACAAGTGTTATAGTGTTGACGTGTCGTTCAACCACAACAAATGAATCAATTTCGAACCGATGGTTAGCCGGAGGTAGCGAAAACCTTTGTTCCCAAAGGAAGTACAAAGAATTTACCGTCTTACTGACTACTGAGAACAAGACTCAGAATGCAGCGGTAAGGTAGCAAATGATTAACTCTTAGCCTGCTGAACACATTAACATAGTGTTGATCCAGATCAGAAGTTATCTGATCAGAATCAATTCTGTTCTGCATTTTGTGAATTTGGATACATTATTGAGTTTTAGTTTCTAGTCAGCGATTATTATGGCTAAATTAATTTATTCAGCAGGATAAGGGGTTAAATTTCGGTTCTATCCACAACTAGATTATAGAGGTCTGTAGCTTGTTGATGATGATGAAAGAAAATAAATATACCTTCTTATTTGATATATTTCTGTTTATTGCGTACACTTTAACAGTAGTACATCCACTATAACAGTAAGTCCCGTTATATCGAGCATTCTTAACTCAAGACTATTGTTGAACTAAAATGAAAACAAACATTCAATAAACTGACCATGCGATTAATTATCTGCGTGTAATCAACGGAGGAAAGATGCTTGGCTTTACTGACTGGCAAAGCTCACACTAGCATTAAAGAGACAGATTTCAATTTGACAGGCCAACAAAACATGTCAAACCAAAGGTGACAAATAACAGAAATGCCAGTTTTATAAAGTATAAACTGGTTTGACTACCTACCTTATTAATCTTTGGGTAACACTTGCTTTAACAAGGATCTTAAATATTTGCTCTGTTGTTACTGTTTTATTCCACTTAAATCTCGGGGGTGTCCATGGCGTTGTTCACAGAAACAAAGTCATTTATTTTAAATTGTAAGTAACCCATTGAGAAACAACATATAGCATCCCCATGGTCAAATCATTCTGTCTTGCCACGAAACAGAACCTGCTGGGGAATTCACCCAGTGTTTGATGAGATTCCTCTGCTTTTTTCCTTCCTTTGAAGCTGTGTTAAAGCCTGTAGCTCTCTGTGTGTCCTCGAGGTTACGACCCTCTCTCCAGGCTCCAGGAACAAACTCGCGATTCGCATTCTCTTCAGTGTCAAGATGCTGGTTCTGTAGTCCTGGATATCTGATCCTCATTAGGTTGTGGAGGATCAGGCATGCTTTGACGATGAGTTTCACTGTTGAGGGATCGTGTTGCATGGTTGTTAACAGAACCTGGAAACGATTAGCTAGAATGCCGAACGCATTTTCCACAACCCTTCTGGCTCTTGAAAGCCTGTAATTGAAGACTCGTTCTGCATTATTCAGCTCTCTGTGACCAAATGGCTTCATCATGTTGGGTCGTAGGCCGAAGGCATCATCGCCGACAAAGAAATATGGCACATCTTGGGTGTCATTTGGAAGAGGTTCTGGATCAGGTAACCCAAGAGTACCATCTTCAGTACATTGCTTAAGCTCTGAGTCATTATATATCTGTGCATCTGATGCTGACCCAGCACCGCCGACATCAGCCCAGATAAATTTATAGTCCGCATCCACTAGCGCCATTAGAACAATGGAATAGAATCCTTTATAGTTATAATATAGTGACCCACTTTTTGGAGGACAGCAGCAGGCAACGTGTTTCCCATCAAGAGCCCCACACGTATGTGGGAAGTTCCACTTTTCATAGAATTTGTCAGCTATGATACGCCAAGCCTCAGGAGTGGTAGGACAAACAAGTACTTCATCCATGTACTCATCAATGATGGCGTTACAGACTTCTCTCACCACTAGTGAAATGGTGTTGTGGGGGACCCTCCAAGCAAACTTTAACGAGGCATACTTGTTCCCTGAGGCTAGATGACGCAAAGTCAGGGCTAGCTTCAAACCAGGATCAATAGGCTCCCTGTACCACGTATGCTGCTTGGTTATCCTTGGGCCCACTCTTTCAAGCAGCTCATCAAACATTTCTGGGGGCATGCGAAGGAAGTTAATGAATGATGCAGGGTCCTCATTACGGAGTTCAACCATAAGCTGATCATACAAGCCATACTCCCGTCGCCTCCCAATCCATGGTCTGACCCAGTGTTTCCTATGTTGACCTCTTATCCTACGGGTCCCATTGACCCGCAACAGGTACAAAGCCAAGTCAATGAGATTGTTTTGATGTTGTAAGACAGCTATTTGATACTTTCTTCGCAGCCTTTCAGTGTCCTCCATGGTGGTTTTAACAAAACTGATTATTTGCTCTCCCACTCCCAAAATATATAGGTGAGCCATAAAACGCCTTCGGGTACGCTTTTTGTGCGTTCAGTGCGTCCTTAACACGTCGAGAAAGTCCCAGGGTCGTCGGGCAAACGTTGAACCCGTCGGTGAACGTTGCGGGAACGCCCGAAATAAGTTACAGATAAGCTGGAAGTACGTTACATGTAGGTTAGAAATAAGTTACACGTACGCAGTAGGTTGCCGACGTCCTTTAAATTATGAGTTACGTTGGTTTAACGTGCTTGAACTTATCATAACTTACCCACCGCGTGTATCTAACGTATGACTAACGTATAATCAATACGCCGGTATAAGTCGTAAAATTTTGTGCATGCACAAAATTTTACGACGTATATGGCGTATGGCAGCGTGTATTAGCGTGCGCATAACTTGTTTAAAACGTACCTATTACTTACTCGACTTACGCAAACGTGTTTGCCAAAATTCTCATACGTCGGCATACGCTGGTGCTACACGCTGTAGTGTGACAGGGCCTTTAGACAGGACAGTATTTCAGAAACTAAGGGGTGAAATGGTTAAAAATGGAAGCAATGGTGGCATTTCGCTAAATGCATAGCAACGGTAACATTTACAGTAACGTAAAAAAATATATTAAATAACAAATATAACGAAGGAATAATAGTATAAAAACTACAATACCTTTCATATTAAAACTGTATCCCTCTGCATCCATTACTTCCGAAAACTGTATTTTAGATTTTGTCTCGTTTTAAGAATTTTTTGTCAGAGCTCAGAAAGACGTCTGATCGCCACGACGTTCAGTCTGCAAATGACTATTGTTGCCAGACTAACGTAAGTGACGTCAAGACGTTGCATAGCTACAAATCAAAACCCGCCAATCAGAACGTCTCTCTTGTTTCGATTGTCGGCTGCAATCGTTGCTGCTCGGTCATTTCCGTAAGGGTCTATGACAGTTACGGCTGATACTTTTCTTTAATGTTTAGCATTCTTGGGGAAAAAAAAAAAGTTAATTTTTTTTTCTGATTTTCCAAAAAATATAGGGCTTAGCATTTCGTGCATATTGACTAAAAGGAGACATTCTGCATGAAACCCAAGACTGTCTTCTGAGAAAATGGGAAGACTAGGTCTACCTCCAAGTTGTCGTTTGCTGACTTTGTCCATAGGGCGCTGAAAGTTAGCCTTTACCATTCTCTGAGCAAATTCAGCAGACGACATATTAATATTTTTTTTTTTTTTTTTTTTTTTTTCCCCAGAAAACAGGATTTGCCTCTTTTCTGGGGATTTTTTTTTTTCTCAAAATATATCTGCTGAAATTTTTACCCAGCATGCTAAAGTAAAGTCAATACGTGAGCAGTAAGGTGAAAACGTGAGACATTCAGCAAAGACTAAGTTCAGCCTCAATATACAAACAGTCTGACCAGACACTGCGTAGGGCGCTCTTATGGATAGTCAAGGGTACAAGCCTTTATTGATCTATCTAACAACAGCCTAATTATGAATTAAATAAAAATCTAAAAGGTTGCCTTTGGAAACAAAGAACATACAAATTAACGAAAATCAGAGACTCGGTTTTATTAAGTCTCTTCATGTACAACAATGTAATTTGCAAGCCGCGAAAAAGAGTCTGAATAATATGGCGTATTAAAAACTTTAAGGGGACGGTACACACTATGTAAATTTTCAGCCATTTTTACAAGGGAGCTAACTTTTGTTTGATTCGCTGCACACCAAGTCCCTCCTGAAAGGAAGGAAATTGCTCGTCATGGGAACAAATTCTTTCTTTTTAGAGTCACGGTAGAATGATCAGTGGACAGTAATGTCACTGACAGTATTGTGCGCATATGCAAGATAACCTGGGCCGCGCCATGCGAAAACGTATCTTTGGGCATATGCGGACAGCGACGGCCCAGATCAGCCTGCGCATCCGCGCAGTCTGATCTGGACCTTCAATGTCCGCTAAAAGAATCATTAGATACTACAGAATGTATTAATGGAGAGCAAAGGCCCGGATGATACTTTATGCATGCGCAGGATGATGTGAACCTGCGCACTTTGCGAATGTTCAAAGGTACGTTTTCGCTCGACGCGGCCCATCTGCATACATGTATTTCACAGGTATTGGGAGAAATCAGAGGGATCGGGAGTTTTACAGGTACAGGTCGGAAGTTAAATTAAAACATACCTTTAACCCCTTTCAGCTTGAAAGCAAATATTCCGAACTACTCAGTAAGTAAAGTGTGTACTGCAGTGAACACAGATCTGTACAAGTGTAGCTTGAATGACAATGTGGAATGATATGCGTGTGACGAAACTGAAAGCTGCTCAATTGCAATAATATTATTAAAAGGAAAGAGAATTCCCGCAGAGGTTATTTTACATCTAGCAAGTGGGTGACTTTTCCTGATTGAACATGGTACCGGATGTGAAACGGGTTAATATTTCAAAATTCTATGTGATGTTGAATTATCACAACATCAGCTTAAGCTTTCTTAATTCAATGTGGGGTTGAATAATCATAGGGGTGTGGGGGAGGTGGGATGGTTGGATGTGGCGAAGGTGTGTAGCTTACGTCACCAGGGCGTCAAACGGATATTGGCTTACAGTTGGGCAAGGCCTGCTATCCAAGTAGCAGTTAATGGTAGAGGGGGGGGGGGGGATATTTTTATTTCTCCTGTCACTTTCATTCATTTTCCTCTTTCTTCCCTGTCCCTCTCTTTGATCTCCTGTTCTAGCTCTTCTATCTCATTTCTCCCTTTCTCTGGGAGACGACACAAAATGGTCGACAAGGGCTGACGTGTCGTTAAACCCAACATAATCAATGAATAATCATAGCATCAGCTTAAGCTTCCCAAATTCTATGTGGGGTTGAATAATGATAGCATCAGCTTAAGCTTTCCAAATTCTATGTGGGGTTGAATAATGATAGCATCAGCTTAAGCTTTCCAAATTCTATGTGGGGTTGAATAATGATAGCATCAGCTTAAGCTTTCCAAATTCTATATGGGGTTGAATCATCATAGCATCAGCTTAAGCTTTCCAAATTCTATGTGGGGTGGAATAATCATAGCATCAGCTTAAGCCTTCCAAATTCTATATGGGGTTGAATAATCATAGCATCTGCTTAAGCTTTCCAAATTCTATGTGGGGTTGAATAATCATAACATCAGCTTAAGCTTTCCCAAATTCTATGTGGGGTTGAATAATCATAGCATCATCTTAAGGTTTCCTAAATTCTATATGGGGTTGAATAATCATAGCATCAGCTTAAGCTTTCCAAATTCTATATGGGGTTGAATAATCATAACATCAGCTTAAGCTTTACAAATTCTATATGGGGTTGAATAATCATAGCATCAGCTTAAGCTTTCCAAATTCTATGTGGGGTGGAATAATCATAGCATCAGCTTAAGCTTTCCAAATTCTATATGGGGTTGAATAATCATAGCATCAGCTTAAGCTTTCCAAATTCTATGTGGGGTTGAATAATCATAACATCAGCTTAAGCTTTCCCAAATTCTATGTGGGGTTGAATAATCATAGCATCAGCTTAAGGTTTCCTAAATTCTATATGGGGTTGAATAATCATAGCATCAGCTTAAGCTTTCCAAATTCTGTATGGGGTTGAATAATCATAACATTAGCTTAAGCTTTCCAAATTCTATGTGGGACTGATAATCATAGCATCAGCTTAAGGTTTCCTAAATTCTAAGTGGGGTTGAATAATCATAGCATCAGCTTAAGCTTTTCCAAATTCTATATGGGGTTGAATAATCAAAGCGTCAGCTTTAGCTTTCCGAATTCTATAGGGGTTGAATAATCATAATATCAGCTTAAGCTTTCCAAATTCTATATGGGGTTGAATAATCATAGCATCAGCTTAAGCTTTCCAAATTCTATATGGGGTTGAATAATCATAGCATCAGCTTAAGCTTTCCAAATTCTATGTTATTAAATAATCACAGCATCAGCTTAAGCTTTTCAAATTCTATGTGGTGTGGAATAATCACAGCATAAGCTTAAGCTTTTCAAATCCAAGTGGGGTTGAATAATGATAGCGTCAGCTTAAGCTTTCCAAATTCTATATGGGGTTGAATAATCATAACATCAGCTTAAGCTTTCCAAATTCTATATGGGGTTGAATAATCATAGCATCAGCTTAAGCTTTCCAAATTCTATGTTGGATTAAATAATCACAGCATCAGCTTAAGCTTTTAAAATTCTATGTGGTGTGGAATAATCACAGCATAAGTTTAAGCTTTTCAAATCCAATGTGGGGTTGAATAATGATAGCGTCAGCTTAAGCTTTCCAAGTTCTATATGGGGTTGAATAATCATAACATCAGCTTAAGCTTTCCAAATTCTATGTGGGGTTGAATAATCATAACACCAGCTTAAGGTTTCCTAAATTCTATATGGGGTTGAATAATCATAGCATCAGCTTTAGCTTTCCAAATTCTATATGGGGTTGAATAATCATAGCATCAGCTTAAGCTTTTCAAATTCTATGTTGGATTGAATAATCACAGCATCAGCTTAAGCTTTACAAATTCTATGTGGGATTGAATAATTACAGCATAAGCTTAAGCTTTCCAAATTCTATGTGGGGTTGAATAAACATAGCGTCAGCTTAAGCTTTCCAATTTCTATGTGGGGTTGAATATCATAGCATCAGCTTAAGGTTTCCTAAATTCTATATGGGGTTGAATAATCATAGCATCAGCTTAAGCTTTCCAAATTCTATGTTGGGTTGAATAATCAAAGTGTCAGCTTAAGCTTTCCAAATTCTATATGGGTTGAGTAATCATAACATCAGCTTAAGCTTTCAAAATTCTATGTGGGGTTTAATAACCATAGCGTCAGCTTAAGCGTTCCAAATTTTATATCGGGTTGAATAATCACAGCAACAGCTTAAGCTTTCCAAATTCTATGTGGGGTTGAATAATCATAGCATCTGCTTAAGCTTTCCGAATTTTGTATGGGGTTGAATAATCATAACATCAGCTTATGCTTTCCAAATTCTATATTGGGTTGAATAATGATAGCATCAGCTAAAGCTTTCCGAATTCTATGTGGGGTTGAATAATCATAGCATCAGCTTATGCTTTCCAAATTCTATGTGGGGTTGAATAATCACAGCATCAGCTAAAGCTTTCCAAATTCTATGTGGGGTTGAATAATCACAGCATCAGCTTAAGCTTTCCAAATTCTATGTTGGGTTGAATAATCACAGCATCAGCTTAAGTTTTCCAAATTCTATGTGGGATTGAATAATCATAGCATCAGCTTATGCTTTCCAAATTCTATGTGGGGGTTGAAAAATCACAGCATCAGCTAAAGCTTTCCAAATTCTATGTTGAGTTGAATAATCATAGCATCAGCTTAAGCTTTCAAAATTCTATGTGGGGTTGAATAATCACAGCATCAGCTTAAGCTTTCCTAATTCTATGTGGGGTTGAACAATCATAGCATCAGCTTATGCTTTCCAAATTCTATGTGGGGTTGAATAATCACAGCATCACCTAAAGCTTTACAAATTCTATGTGGAGTTGAATAATCATAGCATCAGCTTAAGCTTTCAAAATTCTGTGTGGGGTTGAATGATCATAGGATCAGCTTAAGCTTTCAAAATTCTGTGTGGGGTTGAATTATCATAGCATCAGCTTAAGCTTTCCCATTTCTCTGTGGGGTTAAATAATCATAGCATCAGTTTAAGCTTACCAAATTCTATGTGGGGTTGAATAATCATAGCATCGTCATAAGCTTTCCGAATTCTTTTTAGGGTTGAATAATCATAGCGTCAATTTAAGGTTTCCAAATTCTACTTAAGGTTGAATAAATCATAGCATCAGCTAAAGCTTTTCAAATCCTATGTGGGGTTGAATAATCATAGAATCAGCTTCAGTTTTCAAAATTCTATGCGGGGTTGAATAATCATAGAATCATCTTTGTCTCAAAAACTGCCAGCAGAACTGAACAAAATTAAACGGAAAACGCGAATAGACAATCAAACAAATATACCTGAGAGTTTATAATATTTTATTAATTAGCATCATATTGAAAAGGACATGTTTGTACCCGTGACCAAGATAGCATTCTGCTTAAAGCAATATTGATTTAAGCAGAATGCTAACTGACGCGATTCTAAGGCCAGTAGGCTTACATACAATCAAAATTCGTGGCACGATCAAAACTTACTCGGTCCCTCTACTTTGGGAATGATCAAGAGCAGAAATTGTGCCATTATTTCTCAATATAATCTCCCTTTGTCTCGATGCAATTTCTCCAACGCTGTTCCAGTGTGCTGATCCCTTCTAAATAGAAGCCTTCTTCAAAACAGAAGCCTTCTGCATGGTCCCCAAGTACTCATCAACTTCATCTATGACGCCTTCATTGCCTCCAAAATTCCTGTAACGAAGGTTAATTTTCAGATTTTGAAACAGATTGGTCCGAAGGGGCTAAATCTAGAGAATATGGGGGATGAGGAAGGATCTCGAAGCTGCATTTAGTCGAAGCAGCCATAGCAACTTGAGAGGTGTGGGCTGGTGGTGCATTATCTTGCAAGAGTATAACACCTCAAGTCAACATTCCTTTTCTTTTCGTCACAATCTCCTGACGCAGCCGCCTTAGTTCTTCTGCATAATATGCACCGTATGTCGTGCGACCTTCCTCAAGATAATCTACCATGATAACGCCCTGACTAGCCCAAAGACAGAGATCATCACCTTCCCTGCTGAAGAAACTCTCTCAAATTTCTTAGGAGGGGGATGAGCGAGGGTGCTACCATTGCATGCTCTGCTTTTTGGCCTCAGGATCTAAGTGATGGACCAAGTCTCATCTTGGGTCACAGCTCGATGCATAGATTCCTCAGAATCATCTTTATACAGAGACAGGGGATACTTAGAAATATCAAGTGTGCTCTTCTGATCTTTAGTCAACATTCTGGGGACCCATCTAGCTGAAACTGCGACAAGATATCGGTCAAGAGCAACTGAACTGCACCCCCCCCCCCCGCACCCACCCAAATTTCAGCCTATTTGTTCCCCGTTCCACCCCCCGCCCCCGCTCCCCCCCCCCCTCCCTCCCACCTACCCAAACTTCAGCCTATTTGTTTAGCTATATCACACAGGCTTCTTCTCCTGTCAATATCAGATTCTGAACAAGCTGAAAGTTTTCGTCTTTCGTCTGTGGTAGCCGCTTGAGGGAGTCCCGACCGTTCATAAACCTCCACGCTTTCCCTCCCTCTCCTAAATTCAGCAGCCCGTTTCTTCACCGTGCTGTAAGAAGGAAGCTCACCCACAAGAGTTTTAATGAAGTCATGAATTTCCGTAGAGGACATGTCCTTTTTACAGTTGTGCTTTATGACCTCCATTTTCTAAGTTTAGCATACCATTCCCTTGTTTGCAGCGAATCCCTACCGAATTCATTGGTTTTGAAATTTTATTCTCTCTACCAAAGATGTTGAATTATCAACTGATTGGGGTTTCATTTCAATTTACTTACTTTAAGTATATAGGGCCTAGAACTTCTTGTTCAGTACTCGTATATACCGTTACGATATGCTCGGCCCAACTAATTCTTATTCAAGCGAACAACGAAGACTGCTCCGATCAGACTACACAGACTGCCCTGATTAGACTGCAAGAGGAACCCTGGGCTTTCGCTGTCCGCGTTTACGCTCGGCTTATATATCGTGTTACACTGCATACCAACGTAAATATTTACGCTTAATTAAAATGTCACCATGAAAGAAAAGTTAAGAAACTATTTACCTTTCATAAGAAAATTGTTCCTGTCTGTATTCATTATTCCTAAAGCTTTGTTTTATTCTCAGTCCTCGAAATTAGTGATTATTTTCTCAGAGCTCAGAAAGGCGTGCGTTACCCACGACGTTCCGTTAGCAAATGCTAAGTATCTAGGCTGGCGCTCAGTGACGTCACGACGTTGCATGGCGACCAAACGCCAAATCACCTGATAATAACCCACTTATATCTTTAAGAAACACCCCGCTTATAACATAATCGCCCATTAATCCCGCTTATATCCTTAAGAAAGAGAAAGACAACAAACTCTAGATATAGTGAAATGCGAAGATTCAGATCGCCTTGTGCATAGGTGCATTTCCCTCTGTTGATACAATCTATAGTAACCAATGATTCGATTCTGTAAGCAGACAACTAAGACCCTGATAAGGCTGCAGGGATAAGCATGCTGATCTGGGGCTTCCCTATCCTCCCTTGTCCGTTTATGCCTGTATAATTGAGCCAGCGCGCGGCAAAACCTACAATAAGACCTGTGTAACCAGGAAAGACTCAGATCAGCCTGTATATCCACCTAGTGTGGCAAGGCTTTTCGTTTATCCCACTTTGGATAACCCGGAAGCTGTAGAAGGTACATGCATCATCGAAAACTCTGATCAGACTGTGTGGATGCGCAGGCTGATCTGAGTCTTCGTTTGTACGCACAAGTCTAATTGTAGGTTTTATCGTGCGCTGGCTCAATTATTTTTATTGCACGATTGGTTTAAACATTATTTTATTTGTATAAATTGACAAACATGTACAGACTTTGACACCTGGAAAACAAGACAAGGATACCCAAAAGGGATTCGGAAGAAAGTTTAATGATTTTTTGTAGATCTGTAGTCTGGTATTTCAATAATGACGATATCAATAATGTGATTTGTTAGGTCAGTCTTAAAAATAAGGCTTTTTAGTTTAAGTAAAGAAGTCAGAAAATATGTAAGGAGATCACAAAGAAACAGACATTTTTTTTTTATTGAAATACGGGGTACAGATCTATAAAAGTCATTAGACTTGCTTTTGAATCCCTTTATTATATCCTTGTCTTATTTCCAGGTGTCTCAAACTGTACATGTTTGTCAGTTCATACAAATAAAATTATGTTTAAACCAATCGTGCACATCCACACCCCGATCAGCTTGCTTATCCGTGCATCCTGATCAGGGTCTTAGCTGTTCGCTTATAGAATCATTGGTTGCTATAAAATGTATCAACAGAGAGAAATGCAGGGATGTTATAGATTGTATCAACAGGGAGAAATGCACGAATGCATATGATAACCTGAATCTCCGCGTCGACTCTCGTTATCTCGACTTCGCTTATCTCGAATAACCGCTTATCTGAAATTGAAAATCCGGTCCGTATTTAAACATGGAACTCTAACAACAGGTAAAATATTGAGGAAAAGAGGAGGGGTAGCTCCTAAGGAGCAAATTCTCCTCTTTTCCACAATATTTTTTAATATATCTCTATCTTCAGGAGTCAAATTACTTATTCATCTTTGAAACGTGGTTGTTCGATTTTCTTCCTAAATTCTGCAAATCTGGTATGTAGAGGTTCGGATATTTCGAAGTATTTCCGAGAGTCCCTTGGAGTTCGTGATAATGCGAGTCTACTGTTTATAGAGTTTTTTCGCTCGGTGTCTTTCTCTCTCTTACAGATATAAGCGGGATCAACGGGGTTATACTATAAGTGGGTCGTTTCTTAAAGATATAAGTGGGTTATTATCACTGGTGGTTTGGTGTTTCGTTGCCATGCAACGTCGTTACGTCACTGAGCGCCAGCCTGGATGCTTAGCATTTACTAACGGAACGCCGTGGGTAATGCACGTCGTGCTGAGCTCTGAGAAAAATATTACTAATTTCGAGGATTGAGATTAAAACAAAGCTTTAGGAATAATGAATACAGAAGGGAACAGTTTTCTTATGAAAGGTAAACAATTTTTCTTAAATTTTCTTTCATGGTGATGTTTTATTTCAGCGGAAACTGAAACTGGAAGTATGACTAGCATTCTTGGATAGATTCCAGTTTAGCTGTCTCCGGAAGTTCCATCGTTCCTTTGCGCATGTCCAGCGTTGCGCATGTCCAGCGTTGCTACGCGCACCGTAAACAATTCGAAAATGGCCGCCATTTTCCGTTCAGCCATTTACGAGACTACCGAGAGCAGCTCTCAAACATGAAACCGTTAATAAACAACATAAAGTTACCTCTAAATGTCGAAGTCATCGGCGCTTGAAGTAGATGTGTTTATCTGTATGCTGGAAAGGGGTATCCTGACTACTTTTGTTGGCTGTATTTGGGGAGTTTTCTCTGCTTTTCTTTTCCTGTATGCCTGAATTTCCTCATATGTAGGCTCAAAGCTGGGTTGGTATACTTTCTTTATAAGCTGCAGGAATTCAAGAAATGGTTCTTCTTTGTCAATCAGAAACTGCTTTCTTACACAATACTGGGCAAAGTAAGTGTCATACAGACTCTTTGTTGTTCCATGTTTGGGTAGGGATCGACTTCTTTAAAGCACGCCAGGTGCTTTCAATAGTATTTGTATGGGCACCTGTCTCGGGGTCAACAAAGTTCACAGAGTGATTTACCGTAAGATGGGAGAAACCTTCGCTGTTTAGGGAGCTATATGCTTTCCAGCAATCAGAAATAACTGTTGTTCCTGGCAAAATATTTTCGCTGATAATAGACACCAGGGTGTTGGCAGTTCGGTCAGCTACACACTTAAAGAAACACTCCTTGGTGTCTCTTTGTATTCCCCCAAAAAACCCAAACGCCATCTACCCTTCTTCCCTTATGAAATTTCCTTTTTCCAAATTTAGACTCGTCTATCTCCACTACTTTACCAGGGCCTCCTATCTGTCGACTATATACTTCCAAGATGGATATACAGACTTCTCTTGAAAAATTGTACCAATCGACTATCGTTGTGTGCGAGATACCCAGCTCGTGTTTAACAAATTCCTGTTCTGCTCTGTAAACCCAGAAGTAGGTAAGGAACACGAGTGTTTCAAGGGAAAGATTGCTCTTTGAGAGCCAGGATCCCTGTCTAATTGACACCTTCTTACCACATGGTTTGTTAGAACAACGCCAGCAACACTGGTCAGTACTGAAAGACGAGTCCTTTCTCAGGCTAAACCGACCTTTATCACAAAATTTACATGAAACACCGCTTAATTCTAGTACCAAACCTAAATGAAATAGCCATTGTATCAGATTTTCAATATTTTCAGTAAGCTTAAACAAATCTCGCAGCCTGAGAGGCATTAATTCAGCCGGTTTTGTGCTGAGACGCTTTTGACAGCTCTTTATTTACATTGGAAACTGTGCGCGTGCTTCCGATTACGTCACTAATGTCACATGATCCAATCAGCTGTTAAATCAAAATAAATCGGCCATCCTTTTGAGGTTTGAACACAGAATCAGTTAATACCTTTCGGTATTACATACCGAAGGTATTAACATAAAATTTCACGACAAATACGATTTTGGGGTTATTTTTCCGTTTTGTTGCCTATTAAACGAGATCGTCGCGCTATCGCGCGACTCTATATATATGGAGCGAACCTAGCATAGCAACGTGCGCGACACGCACCTTCATTCTTATTCTACATCCATTTTCTGGGGACCGCTATACTGGAAGTCTTCCGCATTCTTAAACAGCTAGGGTGGAAGTTTCTTCATAAGAGACGCAAAGGTAGTAATCTCATATTGCTATTCAAAGATCTGTAAGGTAGAGCTAGCATACCTTGTGACGACCTTCAACCCCCAAATATGCGCCGAGCGTAAACTCGGACAGCAAAAGCCCAGTGTTTCTCTTGCAGTCTAATAAGGGCAGTCTGTGTAGTCTGATCGGAGCAGTCTTCGTTGTCCGCTTAAATAAGAATTAGTTGGGCCGAGCATATCGTAACGGTATATACGAGTAATGATCAATAAGTTCTCGGCCCGATACACTTAGTATGAAACCCCAGTCAATTGATAATTCAACATTTTGTCAGAGAGAATAAAAATTCAAAGCTATTGATTTCAGTAGGAATTCGCTGCAAACAGGGGAAGGGTATGTTAAACTTAAGGAAGTTAAAGTTAAAGCAGTCATAAAGCATTTCTGTAAGAAGGACATGTCCGCTACGGAAATTCATGACGACTTCATTAAAACTCTTGGGGATAAGCCTCCTTCTTACAGCACGGTGAAGAAACGGGCTGCTGAATTTAGGAGAAGGAGGGAGAGCGTGGAGGTTTATGGACGGTCAGGGCGCCCTAAAGAGGCTATTACAGACGGAAACGTTAAGCTTGTGCACAGTCTGAACATGGGTGACAGGAGAAGAAGCCTGCATGATATAGCTAGAGAGGTAGGCATAAGTTTGGGGGCAATTCAGTCTATCTTTACCGATGTCCAGGGTTTCAGCTAGAGGAGTCCCAAGAATGTTGACCAAAGATCAGAAGCAAAGCAAGTTTGATATTTCTAAGTTCTGAGTATCTCCTGTCTTTTAATGAAGATGACCCTGAGGAAATTATGCGTCGTGATCCAGGATGAGACTTCGATCCATCACTTTGATCCTGAGGCAAAAACGCAGAGCATGCGAAGATAGCACCCTAACACCCCTTCTAAGAATTAAGAGAGTTTCTTTAGCAGGGAAGGTGAGGATCTCGATCTTGTGTGATGGTCAGGGCGTTATCATGGTGGATTATCTTCAGAAAGGTCGCACGATATATGGTGCATATTATGCAGAAGAATTAGAACTAACTGTTTCTAAATCTGAAAACTAACCTTCGTGGTAGGAATTTTGGAAGTAATGAAGGCGCCATAGATGGTGTTGATGAGTACTTGGGGGACCAGGAAGGTGGCTTCTGTTTTGAAGAATGATTCTATTTTGAAGGGTTTCGCACACTGGAACAGCGTTGAAGAAAGTGCATTGAGACAAAGGGAAACTATATTGAGAAATAATGGCACAATTTCTGCTCTTGGTCATTCCCAAAGTACAGTGGCCGAGAACGTTTTGATCGTGCCTTGTATCATGATTGTATGCAAGCCTATATGCCTAAGAATCGCCTCAGTTAGCATTCTGATTTAATCTTAATAAGGCCGTTATTCGGCTTAAACCTATATCAGATCGTTATCGGAGGGGGTCGCTGGGTGTGGCAAAGATGTCGGGTATCTTACGTCACCGGGGCTTCCAACTGATTTTGGCTTCCAGTTGGGCAAGGCCTCCTATCCTTTTAGCAGGCATAGGGGGAATGTTTTTATTGCTGTTTCTTCATTTTCATTACTGTTCCTCTTTCTTCCCTGTCCCTGTCTTTCATTTCCTCCTTTATCTCTTTTATCTCTTTTCTCTTTCTCTGGGAGACGACACAAAATGAACACAAGGGTGACGTGTCGTTAAACACCAACACAATCAAAAAGATCGTTATCGGCCCAACAGGAGATCTGTCGGGTCGGTAACGATCTGATATAGGTTTAAGCAGAATGCTAACTTGGTCCGGGTACAAATGTGTCCTTTTCAGTATGATACTAATTAATATACTATTATAAACTCTCAAGTATGAATTTTTTATTGTTTATTTGCGTTTTCTATTTAATTTTGTCAAGTTCTACTGACTGTTTTTGAGACAAAAAGATGCTATGATTATTCAACCCCACCTAGAATTCGAAAAGCTTAAGCTGATGTTGTTATTATTCAAACCCACATAGAATTTTTAACGCTTAAGTTGATGCTATGATTATTTTACCCTACATAGAATTCAGAAAGCTTAAGCTGTTGCTATGATTATTCAACCCCACATAGAATTCGGAAAGCTTAAGCTGTTGCTATCATTATCCAACCCCACAGAGAATTTGAAAAGCTTCAGCAGACGCTATGATTATTCAACCCCACATAGAATCTATAAAGCTTAAACTGATGCTATGATTATTCAATCCCACATAGAATCTGTAAAGCTTAAACTGATGCTATGATTATTCAATCCCACACAGAGTATAATCAATCCCACACAGAATTTGGAAAGCTTAAGCTGATGCTATGATTATTCAATCCCACACAGAATTTGGAAAGCTTAAGCTGATGCAGTGATTATTTAACCCCACATAGAATTCGGAAAGCTTTAGCTGATACTTTGATTATTCAACCCCACATAGAATCTGGAAAGATTAACCCGTCATGTTCATATCAAGAAAAGTCACCCGCTTGCCACATGTAAAATGACCTTTGCTGGAGTTCTCCTTCCCATTAATATATATTGCAACGAACAGAACATGATCCTTGCTTTGTTCTTGTTGAGGTTTTACGGCCCAGTCAATCCAATGGGGTCTTGTCGAACGCGGTCAATTTACCTAACCACACTTTCACTAGGCAGGCTTAGTCCTCTAAGTAGTTAACCAGTATTGTGTGCATTCTTTCGCCATCAACTGACAACTGCCCTTCTTGAATCAGCTGAAGGGAGAGAATATCAGTAGAAAATATTTCATGAACAAATCTCTGCGAAAGAATGTTGCCGACCCGGGTCGAACCCGCAACCTCTTGATCACCAGTCGGACGCGCATCCAACTGAGCCCTCCTAGACGACAAAAGCACCCTTTCCCCGCCCCTACTCCGCGAAATAGCCACGTTTTTAGCTCGCGCTACTCATGTCCGGAGATTAGCGTCACTTTTTTCTTTGCATAACACTTGGACATAAGTGACGAGATTACTGCCCGTGGATAATTTAAGCGACTTCACGGGTGTGTGTTTATGCCTTTCCTTAACCTAATTGATAAATGTAAGACGTCTTTTATTCCACTCATCAAACTAGTATATCTACTGTATTATAGTCATAGTTTCATGATTTATTAGGAGAAGAACCATATAAGCATATTTGCTATCCTTTTTCATCTTCATATTGATTACATGTACGATTGTATGTTGTACAAAGAGTTATTAAAATAAATTACATTTAAACCAAATAATGTATACTAACTTTCCTACACTTATTAACCTATTGCATTGATTCAGACTCTTCTACCTTAACTCTTAAGACAGGTCCATTTCTAATAGAAGATGTATCGGGTTATTTTTGATTGCCAATGTCCCGTTTAGGAGACGCTAAATGTGTCGTAAATGGGTTGATTATGCACATTATATAGGCTGTGACATGAGAAAAAATGCCCCATCACGAAAACATACCTATATAATTTTGACCCCCCTTAAACCCCACTTTTATACAGTAAAACGGGTTTACACCGGTATACCTTATTTTCCTATTTCTGCTCAAAAACATAGATTGCGGGTGCTCGTTAGAACCGCTCGGCAGAATAAAATGCTCTAGCGGAGGATTTTACCAGCCTGGGCATCTACGCATTCTAATCAGGATTTTCAATGTCCTCTTACAGATTCCTTGGATACTTTAGAATACATCGACACACAGATAAGGCCCTGATCAGATAGCTCGGATATGCAGGCTGATCTGAGAGTTTGCTGTTCCCTTATGACATGTCTCTTCGCGATTTAATTCATTTAGGGACAATTAACAATTAGCATGTCCTGGGCAAATTCAGCAGACGTCATACTGTTGTTTTTTTTCTTTCTTTTCTTTCCCCCCGCCCCCGCTCCCCCCCCCCCTCCCGCCCCCCTTTTTTTTCAGAAAATGGGCTCCATTTTGCATGGACTGTCAAAACCTATTTTCTGGGAAAAATAAGAAAAATTCATTAAAATGTCGTCTGCTGAAATGTTTACCTAGCATGCTAAGCATTAAAAATATCACAGTAGAAATAGTTGAGAAATTGGAAGGACCGTTGAATCTATAAATTTGTGGAAAAACTTCATTCATTTGCTCGAAATTGTCGGAATGTTTAAAATAGAGTCGTTGGTTAAAGTTGTTTCGCAAAAGGCCTCTATGTCATATACGAAATTTGATTTAAACATTTACAATATATTTAATAATTTACGTATATCCATATACAAACAAGAATGGTACATGCTTGTCGACGGTACACATAAAGCTTATATGACAAGTCGACATGTATTTTAATTTTCAATGTATACGATATAAAACCAAAAGAAAAATCAAACAATATGAGAGAGAGAGAGTTAATTCGAATTAACGCTAGTGTGCATCAAAGCATTTAAGTAGAATCTACGATTATGCTTTCTTAACGAGACAATTTGCATGAAATGTCAAAACCTTTTTTCTGACAATTAAAAAAAATAAGAACAATATTTAAAAATGTCTGCTGAAGTTTTACCCAGCATGCTAAGAGTTAGATTTAGCAAGATGTACTGATTCCGTGGAATTTGCATATGACCGTAGTTTTCGCTCGGCGAGGCACTATTTGTGTTTCAAATGACAGAACTAGAGGCTTGAACAGATCATTTGGTAGATTACCTGAACTACATGGGGTAGCGGGTTCAAGCCCTGCATCGGGCACAAGTTTTCTGCCTTATAATTATGTTTCATATATTTCTATATTTCTCTTTTTTTCTTTCTTTTTTTTTTTTTTTTTTTTTTTTTTTTTGACAGATATACATTATCTTCCGCTAGGTGGCATTTTTCAAATTCTTCGAAGAATATGACATACGCAGACAATGGACAGATATAACCATTGGTATAAGCGGGCTGTTTCTTATGGATGTAAGCGGGTTGTTCAGACTGGCGTTTCGGCGTCGCTATGCAACGTCCTGACGTCACTGACCGTCAGCCTGGAAACGTATAATTTGCAGACCGAACGTCGTGGGTAACACACGCCTTTTTTAGCCCTGTATAAAATCGCAATTAAGAATAAATCAAAGCTTTGCATGTAATGAGTATGGAAGAGAACATTTTTCTTATTAAAGGTAATTTTTTTAAAAATAGAAAGGAAGGCAATGATCAGGAATCGATACAATTATCCCATACCTCCCATCAGAGACATCAAAGGGAAAGAAACACAAGCACGAAATAACTGGACCCTAATGGAAACATCACTAGCAGAAAGCCAAATGGAGAGTTACTTTCCCACAAAGTGGCCAATGGCTATCCAAAACAAAAAGATGTAAGCGACACACACATTCAAAGACGGAACTATAACAAAAATAAACCATGACAGAAGAACCGCCTTGGAACGGTCAGTGAAAAGTATATCACTGGGGTGCTTAAATCGATTTTACGTGGCCACAATCCTCGCCTTTACTTCTGCCGCGGTTTAGACACATAATTTGTTCAGTCCACATGAAGGCTTCCTAACTCATCAGTACTACATCTCCGAGAACACAAAAAAATCAACAAATTACAGAGACGAAACAACGATGAGGACTCGACAGCACGATACAACTGAAATGCTAGAGCAAAAGAAAACCAACAAAAAACTGTTATTTCGTGTGTGCATTTATGTTTTAACGTTTGTAGGCAGGGTAATTTGCTACCTGAGCCGCTTCGAGCGAAAGTGGGCATCCGGGGCATGTGGGCAGCGAAACCCAGGCTTATGTATCGGCGCAGTTTAATCACGACAGTCTGCGGAGTCTGATCAGAGGTATGTATTCTTTCTTTTTTCCGTCACGTCAACCTCCAAGGAGGACTAACAGACGGTGTACATTGTACATTCCGGATTGCAGAATAAAAGCCTACCAGTATCTATTTTGGATTACCATAGGGTTATTTAACCTCCACAAGGGATAACTTCCCTGCACACAAGGCCTCCAGTTAACATCACGATGCGAAGAACAGCGCACTGTTTTTATGCCTTCCCTGCCAATGACACGAAGAAAAGTATGTTCGGATAACGAAATTCTCTTGCCTACGCCTGGGATCGATCCTGATACCTCTAATTCTAGATGCCAGTGTGCTTACCACTTTGAGAGTCATCGTTGTAAGGTTAAAATATCTCTATTAATGTGTCCAATGTTTCTGAAAAACAGACAGGGAATACCGTGATCAGACTACGCGGATGCTAATAAATATGAAAATGTCAACAGTAGTTCACATTTTCATATCAATTAGCGGAAAAATTTTCATTCTCAGCTATGTTTAGCAAGAAAGAATTTGCAGTTGTTAGTGTTTGAGGCTTTTAGCAAGACAAATATTTCAGGCTCAGCTGAGTTGAGCACGAAAAGCGTTTTATAATCTTTATTGATCTCTTTCTGATACCCAAACATCTTGCCTCAAGCACATATGAAATGCACATATTCAGATTATCATGCACATGAGCACAATATTGTCACTGCCATTGCTGTCCACTTATAATTCTATCGTGACTCTAAAAACAGAGAATTTATTCCAAATGACAGCGAATTCTGTCCTTTTAGAGTAGACCCCTTTTCAGAAGGGACTTGGTGTGCAGGGAAACAAACAAAGCTACAAAAGTTCTCACCCTTGTAAAAATAAAGGTTTGCATAGACCCTTTTGCGAGATTTGCAAACAACATTGTTGTATATGACTAGACTTAGTAAAACCGAGATTCCGATTTTCGTTCTTTTGTGTGTTATTTGTTTCTAAGGCAACCTTTTAGATTTTTATTTCACCATAATTAGGCTGTTGGTAGATATATCAATGAAGGCTTGTATCCTTTGCTATCCAAAAGGGCGCCCTGCTTAGTTTTTGGTCAGACTGCTTGTATATGAACGCTGATCTGAGCCTTTGCTGAGCGCATATACCATCAGTCTGACTGTCTGTCACCTTACTGCTCACGTTTTAATTAAGATTTAGCATGCTGGGTAGAAATTTCAGCAGATGATATTTGGAAATATTTGTTCTTATTTTCCTCAGAAAGTAGGCTTTGACATTTCATACAAATTGTCTATTAAGAAGACAAATTACATGAAATGTCAAAGCCTGTTTTCTGGGAAAGATAACAGAAACATTAATTTGCCGTCTGCTGAATTTGCTAAGAGAATGGTAAAGGCGTACTTCAGCGCCCTATGGTCAAAATCAGCAGACGACAACTTGGAGGTAGATCTTATTTTCTCAGAAAATATACCCTGAGGTTTCATGTAAATTATCTTTTAGAAAATAAGCATGAAATTCTTTCGGGAAAATCAGAAAAAAAAATAGTTAAAAATGTCGTCTGCTGATTTTTTTTCCAAGAATGCTAAACATTAAAGAAACGTATACGATGCCCTCAGCCGCCCATACGGAAATGATCGAGCAGCTACGATTGCAGCCGACAATTGAAACAAGCGAGACGTTCTGATTGGCGGTTTTGATTTGTAGCTATGCAACGTCTTGACGTCACTGACGTCAGTCTGGCAACAATAGTCATTTGCAGACTGAACGTCGTGACGATCACACGTCTTTCCGAGCTCTGAGAAAAATTCATAAAATTCGAGACAAAATCTGAAATACAGTGTTTGGAAATAATGGATGCAGAGAGATACAGTTTTATTATGAAAGGTAATGTGGTTTTATACTGTTATTCATTCGTAATATTTGTTATTTAATATATTTTATTTACACAACCGTAAACGTTAGCGTTGCTATGCATTTAGCGAAATGCCGCCATCCCTTCCATTTTTAACCATTTCACCCCTGAGTGACTGAAGTAGACTATTTTGTCTAACGTACTCTTTGTTGCAAAGGGCGTGCCGTCTAAAAAATCAAAACCAAATTGCAAATAGTGTATTCCGTATGAAGGTCTGAAGGCCGCAAAGCTACACTCGTACCCTCTGAACACAGGTACGCACCACTAACTTGCGGGTATATTGATGGTGCGCGACATGCAAATTTAGTATGAATTCTATGTGGCGAAAACGCTGAGTTCCAACCTTATAAAACTCTAGTTCTGATGGAATACTATTCCTCCAATCTTTGAACTCTTCATCTTGTCTGGCGTCTAGCAAAAGGTTATAGTCCAGGGCCCAGTTGTTCAAAGCGTCGTTAGCTTAACGAGTTCGTTAAGGGTCATTTCGTTAACTGTTTTAGCGGATTGAATATACAATATTCTGATACTTTTTGCTGAAAAATGTGAGTAGCTACTCACATTTTTTTTTCAGCAAAAAAAATCAGCATATTTGCGTATCACTCGATGTAAAATTTAACGAATCATTAACTAATGATGTCGTTAGCTTTGAACAAGTGGGCCCAGTTGTATAATTCCACAATAGTCACACAATCTTTTCCTCGTTATTTTTCTAGTAATTTCCTTTTTTTACTCCACGCTCGTTATGAGCCGTCTCATCTGGTTCTAAACAGTTTGCAAGGATATATATTTGGTCTGCAGGGTTGAAAGTTAAGCTATGTACTCTGTATCTCTTTACGCGTTTCCTACAATGTTTTCACATTCACCTGGTTATTTCTTATTCTTTCTTCTCTCTCTCTCCAGACATAAACCTTCCTGATTTCTCAAGTCAAGCTCTTTATCAAGTTAAAGATTCTGAGTATGAGGTAGCTTCATTTTTTCTTATACAGTAGAACCTCGATAATTCAAACTCCAATACTTCAAAATTCCCAATAATTCAAAATCATTTTGAAGTCCCGACTTAAATATATGTATGCATTTTAACCCTCAATTATTCAAAGTCTCAATAATTCAAACAAAACTGTTTGGTCCCTTTGAATTATCGAGGTTCCACTGTATTTGCTATATATGTTATTTTATTGAATTGTGTTTATTAGGGCAGGCGGGCATATTTCTTTCTACAATTTAACCCTTGTCCTGCTGAACGCGGATATACCCTGTCTTTGCAAACAGTGTAGATCCAGATCAGTTGGCTTGGAAGCCAACTGATCTGGATCTGCACTGTTTGCCATTAAGTATGTGATTTTATAGCAAGAATTCGGATCAATTAATCTGATTGGCTGAAAATTAGAAGTGGGTGTGGCATCTTAATTTATTCAGCAGGACAAGGGTTAATACAGTAGTCGATCTGTTTCGACCATTATACTATAGGAAACCGGTTTTGTACGACTGACCTCTAAGTCGGTTATGAAATTTAGCATAAACATGAGACGTCTCTCCCTGTACAGAGGCCTTCTAGTTAGTATCCTGAAGGAGGAAGGAATGTGCACAGTACTAACATCACCCCTGCCAATAATGCTAATTGAGCATGAAATGTTTGACCCAGATAATTTTTTCACATCGAGCGGGGATCGAACTCGGAACCGCTAGCACAAGACAAATGAACAAACCACTGCGCTACCACGCTCCCTGAGCAAACCGTGCAGAAGACAGCTTCTGATCAGGATTTACACTACTCCCCATGTAACCCATGTACGCATAAACACTTTCTGGCAAATTAAACTGACAAAACTATTATTATTATTTTCTCACATCGAGCGGGGATCGAACTCGGGACCACTAGCACAGCATAGCATATTATTATTATTATTATTATTATTATTATTATTATTATTATTATTATTATAGTGAAGTAAAAAAAATGCATAGATCATAGAAGATAACCTGTGCGAGTTTTCAAAATAATCTTAGTAGGAGGAGAGGGTCCTTTAGAGGTACAAAACAAAACGGCAGATAAAAAATGACAGATTTGGTTAGACTGTTCATGAACGACAGAATGAAAATGCAAAATTTTCACGCCTGCTAGCAGCGCTTTCAGCAGTACCTTATTTACGAACATAACCGTTAAACCCAATGTTCAAAAACAATTTATCAGAGAAAAATTAGAAAAATCTAAATCTAAAAATATCTAAATGTCGTCTGCTGAAGTATTTTATACAGCATGTTTAACATCTACAAAAGCTGTTCAAACTGAAAGCTAACAAGTAGATAGATAAGAATTTGATATACCGTTTCCACCCCTCTCTCTCTCTCTCTCTCTCTCTCTCTCTCTCTCTCTCTCTCTCTCTCTCTCTCCGCTAGAGTATTCTTTTAAGATTTTATTCCATCCTCTCATTTGTTATTCTGGTTCTCTGTACCTTTGTTCCGCTAAATACTCCTCTCTCTCTCCGCCAGAGGATTCTTTTAAGATTTTATTCCATCCCCATTGTTATTCTGGTTCTCTACACCTTTGTTCCGCAAAATACTCCGCGATTTCCCAACATCACAAGAACAAGCTCATCATATGTTGATTGTAGACAAGTAAATTCTACGACAACTTTGCGTTTTTTTTCTTTTTCAGAGACATTTAAGAACTCTCCGACAAGTGCAGCAGAAAAGAGTGAGACTCTTATGGAAATCAAAAGTAAGGCATGGTCTCCCAAAGAATGCGACTTGCACTGCAGACGACAGAACAACTGACTATGAGGTAGGCCTGTGATCCTGATTAACAAGTGCATGTTCGGTAAAAGTTCAGCAGACGACATTTTGAAAAAAAAATCATTTTCACAGACAAAAGAGTTTTATAATTTTTCATGCGAAAGAGACAATTTGCATGAAATATCAAACCTACGTATCCGGGAAAATAAAACAAATACCATCATATTGTCGTCTGTTGAATCGGCCCAGAAAGTGTTATAGACAGACAGATCTGTGTGCGTGTGTGCGTGTGTGCGCGCGCATGTGTGTGCGTGCGTGTGTATAACAAATAGTTAATGGAGTTCTTTATGCACTAGTAAATGCTTTCGACCTTCAATGACTCAAACATATCTGTGACCACGGAAATTTATTCTAGACATGGGTAGTACGAGCCACTCCCAGCTAGCATTCTACATAAATCTATAGCGGGCCGTTATCGGCCCGTCAGTTACCCTGACGGGCCGATAACGGCCCGCTATAGATTTATGTAGAATGCTTACTGGGCTGATGGTTAATCACAGCGCCAGGTCAGGAAGTAAATGAGAATAATTTAGGGATATATTTTCGATCTGCCATAAAATAATGCTGTGTGTACTCATTAAAATCACCTCGATTAGGCGATTCTAATGAGTACACAAAACATACATTTTCATGATGAAATAATAAAAAAAAATGTTCTAAAATATCCCCAACAACAAGTTCGAATCAGCCATCGGCGTTCGAGTCTTTCATTTAACCCTTAAATGCCAAGAAAACCTGCATCTGAAATTGTCGCCTGTTTATGTCGTCTGCTGAATATTCTTGGCAACTTTTCAAACCTATTTCTGCATACAGGCAAAAAGTGTGCACCCTAGCAGAGCAGTCTGATCTGGGTTCACACTGTTTGCAAAAGTGACTTTCAAAATTACAAGCAAATAACAAAACAGACAATTGTTGTGATTGGCAGTTTAAGGGTTATAATTGGATGTATCCAATGAGTAAATTGAGGGCGTTTATTTCTTAGTATTTATCATGACTTTAGAAGACGACGTCGTGATACAGTTCACAGCTATCCGAGAAAATAGGCCTTAACATTTGAAATGTAAAGTTCTATTTTTTAAAATAAAGAGAAAATCTAGAAGATTGCATGTGCGGCCGGCGAAAACGATTTGGATCGTTGGCTAACCACAGAGGACACATTACGAAAACACGCCTATTTCACCTCCAAAAACAGAAAAATTGCAGATAAAAAACTTTTCATATTTCTGCTCAAAATATAGATTGTGGGTACTCGTTAGAACCGCCTCGGCAAGGCGGTTCTAACGAGCACCCACAATCTATGTTTTGAGCAGAAATAATAAAAATGATGTATATCCCTGTAAATCCCAGTTTTACTGTATAAAAGTGGGGTTTAAGGGGGTCAAAATTATATAGGCATGTTTTCGTGATGATTTATCAGCCTATGCGCTTGCATGGATGGGCGTCTTCGCTGAGTGCATTTGCAGTCTTGTAGGAAATGCTGTGCCCTGGCTCAATTATATTAATTTCTTATATCATCAGTCAAATTAAGGATGGATAACCATGTCGATTTCTGGCTATCCCAAAATAGGGAACATATATATAGAAATTGTTATTCCGTAATCTTTAAATATTTCAGATATCCTGGAGGAAGCAGAAATTCTCTCCAGATCCTCCATTATGCTTAACTCCCGTACAGAAGGGATATGATAACGTCACTCGTCCAATACTAAAACCAACACCAAGACATGTGGGCGTGGTCAGACCTGTGCAGTATCCAGAAAGAGAACTGGATCGCACTTTTGTAAGTTCTTCTACCTTCTACAAATTTTAAAGCATTTTCATCTTGTTTAATTTTAAGGAGAAAGGATACCTATCAGGGGTGGCAATTCTGTCAAACTGATTTTGCTTCCTTATGAAAAGGATTATTTTTTAAAACGAAACAATTTGCTCCCTTGCGCAGGACCGTCGCGTAGTTCGAGTAGACTCCGTTACAGAGGAGGAGTGTGTACTGGAAAGCAAACATAAAATAGAAAAGTTGTCTCCCATGTAAAAAGTGGTGGAAAACCTACCAAGAATATCCAGTCCCTAACTAGAGTCCGATAAGCATCTCATAGGCCGGGGCATAGCATTTCCTATAAAGGTTGCATGTGTGCCCAGCGAAGACTCGGATCAGTCTGCGCATCCGCACAGTCTGATCAGTCTTCCCAGGGCACTCTGTGGGTAGCCAATGATCCAAAGCGGCTGCAGGCGGACAGGGAATACTGATCAGACTGTGCGGATGCGCAGACTGATTTGAGTCTTCGTTGGGCGCGCATGTCAGAAGGTAGGTTTTATCACGGTGAGGTTCATTGTTTGTGTTGAGGTTTACGGCCCAGAACCCAATGGTGTCATGTCGAGCGCGGTCAGTTTACCTAACCACACGTTTATAGTGCAGGCTTAGTCCTCTAAGCGGTTAACCAGTATTGTGCATATTCTTTCGCCAGAAACTGACAACTACCCTTCTTGAATCAGCGGAGGGGAGAGAATGACCGTAGAAAATATTTCATGATCAATCTCTACAAAAGAATGTTGCCGACCTCGGCGGGGGTTGAACTCGCGACCTCATGGTCTCCAGTCGGACGGCGCATCCAACTGAGCCACTGAGGCCGGCTCCGTGAGATTCATATGTATGTATAGTAAAGACCCGGATGTATAGTAAAGACCCAGATCAGATTTTGTGGCTCTTCTGTCTGGTCTGGATCTTTACTGTTCTCAGTTACCTCGAAGACACATTTTCTCATGGTGCGGCTCAGATAGGGTTTGGTGTTTTACGCTCCTTTCAACATTATTTAGGTCATATCGAGACGATGGAAGGGCGACAATAAAACTTTCTCTGTGCAATGAAGCGTCGTACAGTCCTGAGCTGAATTCCGCCTCCAAGTAGGATTCGAACCTCGGACCTCGTGATCCGAAGTCCGAAGTCGGGAGCGCTAACCACTCGGCCACCCGCACTCTTCTAGATATTAAATAATTCAGACGTATCAGCATAAATAGATGCTAAAAGGAATGGCAGGTAACACATACACAGTACCCAGTTAGCATTCTACATAAATCTATTGCGAGCCGTTATCGGCCCGTCAGCTACCATGACGGGCCGATAACGGCCCGCTATAGATTTATGTAGAATGCTTACTGGGAATATGAAAATAGCTGGTTTCAAAATTCTATGGGCCAGTCTAGATACTTTCGGTTAGTTAGGCCTCATCAGTGACCCTCATATAAATTTACAAAATTCCCGGAATGGGCTCAGTGATCACAAAGGACCAGAAAATGTACACAACACTATAGTGAAGTACGGGGTGACGTTTAACGGCCGCCAAACTAATAAAGTGTGACAACTGTTTAGTTTTCTATACCTTCCTTACGTTTCAAGTCCTTTTATCTCAAACTACTGCTACCTCATCCTTGGAGTTCGTGTTAACAGGAGTCGACTGTACAAATAAACGTGTATATAAGTACTCTTTCTCCCCGAAATCATTGTACAATAAAGTACAGAATGTTTCGTTTTTTCTACTTCAGACACAGCCACTGACAAGATCCTCTGGGAGTTCTTCTCCAGATACAGTTCGTCGTCTTCCTCCTAAGAAAAGACCTTATGTCTCTACATCAACAGATTCTGAGACAACAGCAAAGGTAATTTAAATCTGGCAAACTTTTAAAGGGAACTTTTCAGCTTAAATCTTCTACGTATGCATATGTATTATGCAAATTAAGCCATAACGGCAGAAAAAGTATCTTCGGATATGTGCGCCCAGCGAATATTCAGATCAGACTGCGCATTCGCCCAGTCTGATCATAATCTTCACTCGGCACATTTTGGATAGCCGAGTATGCAATGTTTCTTCATTCAGACAATGAAGACACTGATAAGCAGATGCGCTGTGACTGATTGGAGACTTCGCTGGGGATCGCATGCCAGAAGGTACTGTTTCTCACGTTACGTTTAATTATTTTACTTATACCCACAACAGGGCCTACCTAGCCTCCCATAAATGGGACCTAAGCAAATAGTTTATATTCTGATCCACCGTTTTTTGTGGCCCCGCAAAAAAAATAGACACTTATTATCAACGCATTTCAAACTTTCGTCTGCTGAATTGTTTTACCCAGCATGCTACATGTAAACGTTTTTTGGGTCGAGCCATAGTATTCAAACACCAAAATTTCCTTAAGGTAGTTGTCAACGTGATTATCATTGACCAATGTAATCAAACCGCACGTAAAGGTGCTTGGATTAGTCCTAAACTTATAAAAAGGACAAATCTAGGGCCATATATTTGGTTTTATTTTCCCATAACTTAGGCTTTGAAATTTCATGCAAAATGTCCCCTTAGGAGACGATTTGCATGAAATGTCAAAGCCTGTTCTCTGTAATAAAATTAGAAAAAAAAAAATATATCATCAGTTTTTCGTCTATGGAATTTGCCCAGAGAGTGCTAAGGATTGACGTACATATCCTAGAATAATTTTAATGCTAACACTTAAAATTCCATGCTTTTTTCAGGTTATTAAAAGGTCCATTACAAGCGTTGGAACATCTGATTTTAATGAATATATTTCTGCACATGTCACAGACGGATACCAGTGTATACATCAGGATATACGAGAGGTAGAAATAACAGCTGAAGACAGAGAGGTGGCTGAAATCATGAAACATAATGAAGATGACGACAACTTTAAATTATCAAGAGAGTATTGTGGAAATAACATAATACAAGAAATGGATTTGGATGATAGAGAAGTGGATGAAATCTTTCAAGCCGAAAAGTATCAGGAGAATGGTGTTTGTAATTCGCCAAGAGAATCAAGGGTATCTTGTCAAACAGATGTCAGGTTTGTCTCTACAGCTGTACAAGATAATCAGACGGGTTCCTATTTTCAGAGTTCCGATGTACAATATAGCAGAGATGAAGCAGAGTCTATAGATGAAGATGGTAATACTGAAGCAGTAGCTACTGGCGTTCTAACAGTATCAATAGAAGCACTTCGCGAAAAGGTTCTGAACGACAGTGCAATTCATAAAAGAGTATATGATGCTGATAAGTCAAAGGAGGAGAAATTTGCTGAACTTCTGGAAGACTTCTTGGCTGAAAATGAAGATCTGCCTCCTGAGATTAGAAATGATATTTTGGATATGCTTACAGATGTCAGTAAAACTGTTCAAGAAGAGAAGGCACGACAGACAGCTGAATTCAGTAACCTTACAGAGTACATCTCAGACAGTAATGATGATGAACTGACTGGTGAATTTGAGAGAACGGCTGACTCTAATGTGATACTTGACGAATCAAGAACATCATCCGTTTACGGGTATTCTGAGAAACAAGCTGACACAGACCTGGTGACAGACGATGCTAGGAAGACATCAAAATATAGAGAACATGAGCCCTCAGCTCACAAAGGCCTGATGCTGATTGCCGCAACAGAGATGCCATGCTATAGAGAGTCTAACAGCTCAGCTGACACTGTTCTAATAAAGCAAGAAAATACATCAGATAACAGCAGGACTATGACTCCAGCTGCTGACACAGGCATGCTGACGGTTGCCACAAGAGAGAAACTAGAGATATCTAACACGTCAGCTGAAACACATTTGATGCTGGCTGAAGGAAACAAAATATCCACTGGCAGAGAATTTCCAGGCTTCGACATCACTGAGACCAAACCGAAGTTTGGTAGTATACTGGATGTTTCTGTGGAGATGGCTAACACTGGAGAGAGCATCTACAATGAAATTGCTGCTTTCTTTGGCTGTAAGTGTTAGAAATTATATGAGTCGTAACTTCAAAAATCGTACCTTCGGACATGTGCGCCCAGGAAAGATTCAGATCAGCCTGTGCATTCGCACAGTCTGATCAGAATATTCCCTGGGCGCATTTTCAATAGTCAATGATGTAAATTTTCTTCAAGAGAACAAAGAACTGCGCTGGCTGATTTGAGACTTCGTTGGGCGCATATGTCAGAAGCTGCGTTTTTCCTCGTTGCTGCTCATATATTCAGATATGTGCATTTTGGGGTAATAGCAATAATGTCAATACCGTTAATGAAATTCCTGCTTTATTTGACTGTACTGCAGTTAGATACCGCTTTGACTAATATAGTAATAATATCACTGCAATGTCTTCTAGAACAATAACCGTTTCATCCCTTAGTTTCTGAAATGGACACGTTTATCTTTTGAATTTGGACACGCTCACTATTGCAAACAAGAGTTTCTTTCAAAAGTCAATGTTGATCATTTTGTGACGGCTCGTTAACAGCCCTCCCATCTGGATCTTGACTGTTTGCACAGATATATTTTTTGGTCTGTAGGGCTGGAAGGATCAAAGAAAATGGGAATATAGTCTGACAAAATTAAACCCAGCATATCGTTTCGGTATCAAACCAAGTTATTATACCATTTTGACGCAAATGACCCTCATGGGTTGACGCGTCGTTTTGATTGATTGTATTGGTGCTTAACGACACGTCAACCCTTGTGGGTCATTTTGTGTCGTCTCCCAGAGAAAGGGAGAAAAAAGATAGAAGAGATAGTAGAGGAGATATAAGAGAGGGACAGGAGAGAAAGGAAAATAAATGAAAGTGAAGAAACAGAAAAAATAAAAACATTTCCCTTCTATCCTTACCTGCTACAAGCCTTGTCCAACTGTAAGCCAATATCAATTGGACGCCCCGGTGACGTAAGATACACGACACATTCGCCACACCCGACCACCCCCTGACGCGTCCTTAAACCTGAACTAATCGTCATAAACCTAGGAGACGAAGTAAACCACGGGCTGTAATGTTTTCGTCTTCCCCGTCCTTCCAAACGCTAAAGTTGTGCGTGCGTGCGTGTGCGTGTGTGTGTCAGAAAATGCATCTTCGGATATGTGCGTCCAGGAAAAACTTAGATCACTCCGCACATCGCCGCACAGTCTGCTCAGAGTATTCGCTGGGACGTCTATGAATAGCTAATGATCTAGTTTCTTCAGGCGGACAGCGAAGACTCTGATCAGACTGTGCGGCGAGAAGGTACATTTTCTCACGTTGTAACCCGAATATAAAGGGTGTCGAATTTCGATGTAAGATTATTAATTAGGTTTATTTCTTTGTTTTCAGATGATGGCTACGGTGATTTCTTGACATACTGAAGAGTATAAGTTCGGATGAAAACTATTCAGGAGTGACACATATACTAAATCATGTGTATATCAATTTACAAAGACTACAATTTTTTTATGAAAAAAAAAATATATAATAATAAAAACATCAGAATATTGATATCTATTTATTATGACTATCGAATTTAAATCAGTCTGAGTTATTAGAAAACAATGAATAACACGATTTAATGACTTCAACTAAATTTATTTATTGCTATCTGACTGAGAGAGAGCATATTTTAAAACGATATTTATACTTTGATAAATCCACTGAGAAGAAATCTTGGAACTATTTTCTTTACGTAGAATGTTAACCATTGTCCAGCTGAACCCGGATATATCCTGCCTTTGCAAACAGTGTAGATTCAGATCAGTTGGCTTCTGAAGAATTAAGTATGCGAATTTATAGCAACAATCCGGATCAGGTAATCTGATTGGTTAAAAATTAGAAGTAGGTATGGCATCTTAATTTATTCAGCAGGACAAGGGTTAAGATAAGCTATTAAACTGACGTTTTAAATGTAAACATGGCAGAAGTGGAACTACAGGAAATTATGTATTATTGTTGTGGATTTTATGGATTAAATTCTCTATGGAGTCAGGCCTGATAATATGGAATAGATTTTATTTGTATTTTTATCAAAATAAATAAAAGTGATAAGATTTTATTACAGGGGTGAATTTCATTTTTTATGATTTTCAGTGATGTATGAACGCCAGTGAAACACTTACAAACTCAACATAAAACCATTAATCTAAAATTAGTTTCTTATAATTCCAACTCACTTATTTTTACGTTGAAATTGTGAGTTAAATCGCTTATTTTAACCCTTGTCATGCTGAATATATTAAGATGCCACGCCCTCTTCTAATTTTCAGCCAGTCAGATTACTTGATCCAGATTGTTCATATAAATTCACATACTTAATGGCAAACAGCGCAGATCCCGATGAGTTGGCTTCTTCAGAAGCCAGTTGATCTGGATCTACACTTTTTTGTAAAGGCAGGGTATATCCGGGTTCAGCTGGACAAGGATTAACATTCTACGCAAAGAAAATAGTTCCAAGATTTCTTCTCAGTGGATTTTGTTTGCAAAGGCAGGACATATCCGGGTTCAGCAGGACTAGGGTTAAAGAATATGCAAAGAAAATATTTCCATGGTTCCTGTTCATTGTATTTACCGAAGTATAAAGGCTGTTTTGAATTTGCCCTGGACCGGTCAGTTATCGTTAAATTAGTGTCCAGCCTATTAGATGGAATTATAAATTAAACCTTATTTATCTATACTGTCTTGGAGCGTCGAACACGCAATAATACATTTTCTTTTACCTCTACTGTGCAATAACTGTGATAATGTATAGAGACTCAGCATAAGAAAATGTACCTTATGTCCTTGCTCCCAGCAGAGACTCAGATCATCCTGCACCTTCCACACAGTCTCATCAGTATCTTCTCTGTTCATCAATATATTTAACAGTATCTAATGATTATTCAAGCTGACAACGAGGTCCCAGGTCAGCCTGCGCTGATGCGTAGGCTAATCAGGAACGTCGTTGTTCGCACATGTGATAAGGGTACATTTTCTCATGTTGAGACTCATTTGTGCCAAAATCATATTTCTAATATATCTTTATGGTAATCTATTTCGCCATTGTTTTCTAAATCATGATTATAATTATAAAATGTTAATAGTATTGTATTTGTTTTTCTTTAGTATACCCCAAGAACTATTTTTAGTCGTCAGCAGACACCGAAACTTAACTGCATCAAATGTACAATTGAGCCGGGGCACAGCATTTCCTACCAGACTGCATGCGCGCCCAGCATTTCCTACCAGACTGCATCCGCACAGGCTAATCAGTCTTCACTATCTATCTGAAGGCGTTTCAAATGGATTCTTTGCTACCTACAGAGTGCCATTCGAAAACCCTGATCAGGCTACGCGGATGCGCATGAGCGCAATGAAGTCTGGTAGGAAATGTTATAGTACATTTGATACAGTTAAGTTTCAGTGTTTTCTGATAACCTGATGCCTCATTACCACTTCGCTTGTTACTTAGCATGTTGGATTAAAAAAGGCAGCAGATAATATATTGCAATCGAACAGAACCTGTTCCTTGCTTTGTTTGTGTTGAGGTTTTACGGCCCAGTCTACCCAATGGGGTCATGTCGAGCACAGTCAGTTTACCTAACCACACTTTTACTGGGAGGCTTAGTCTTCTAAGCGGTTAACCAGTATTGTGCGCTTTCTTTCGTCAGAATTGACAATTGTCCTTGAATCAGCGGAAGGGAGAAAATCTCAGTAGAAAATATTTCATGATCATTCTCCGTGAAAGACTGTTGCCGACCCGGGTCGAACCCGCAGCCTCCTGATCACCAGTCGGACGCGCATCCAACTGAGCCATCAAGGTCAGCGTAAAGAAATGATCCTTGCTTTCAGTGTCTTTACCTGCACATTCTAATTGTCCTTCAAGCCACACTTGTACAGATCTTTGATTACTGTAGTACACACTTTACTTACTTAGTAGTTCGGAATATTTGCTTTCCAGCTGAAAGGGGTTATGGGTGTGTTTTAATTTATCTGTAAAACTCCCAATCCCTTTCTGAGTTCTCCAAATATCTTGCCTCGAGCATATGTGAACCGCATATATTCGGATGGGCCGCGTCAAGCGAAAAGTGCCTTCGAATATGCGCAAAATACGTTGATTCAGATTATCCTGCGCATGTGCAAAGAATCATCCGGGCCTTTGCTCTCCATTAATACATTTTGTAGTATCCAATGATTCTTTTAGCGGACAGTGAGGGTCCAGATCAGACTGCGCGGATGCGCAGTCTGATCTGGGCCTTCGCTGTCTGCATATGCCCGAAGAGACGTTTTCACATGGCGAGGCCCAGAATATCTTGCACATGCACACAATATTGTCAGTGACATTTTTGTCCACTGATCATTCTACCGTGACTCTAAAAAGAAAGAATTTGTTCCCAAGGGGAGCAAATTCTTTGCCTTTTAAAGTATATCCCTTTTCAGGAGGGACTTGGTATGCAGGGAAGCAAACAGGAAGTCACAAAAGCTATCTCCTTTGTAAAAATGGCTGAAAAATTACCAAGTGTACAGTCCCCAAGTGTGTACAGTCCTCCGTATTAGCCAGACTCTTTTACATGACTTGCAAACTACTATGCTGTATATGAAAAAAAAACACTGAGTCTCCGATTTTCGTTCTTTCCAAAGGCCCTTTTAGATTTTTTTTTTTTTTTTTTTTTTTTATTGGTGCCTCGTGAAGACTGTTTCGTAATTGTGGCATTTCCTGCGTATGTTCTCTTTTTTTATTTATTTATTTATTTATTATTTTTTTTTATTTTTATTTTTTTTTTTCAAAATAAAATGTTTTGTCTTGTTCAATTGCCCAAAGGACGCACATACAACCCTTATTATACCGATACTCGATACAACAACAAAATTCGTTATACTGACAATTTGACTTGCGCGGAAACCCTCTCTCAAGAGGTGACAGTGAAGTAGAAATTATGCATGAACATTATTATTCAATATTTCAAGCAACATATGTTTTCGATATTTGTTAGAATCGCTTCACCGAGACAATTCTAACAAATATCCAAAACATACGTTCTGTGAAGAAATAAGAATAAAACATTGCATTTGTTGCATATCATTCTGCTCATTAAGAATTCTTTACAACAGCAAATTCATTTTAACGGCAATATCTTTGGAAACAAATGCTGTTGTTGTTAAGAGGGTTCACTATAATGTAATAATCGGACAGAAATAATTTGTCCCCGGAAGGAAGACGGATTGATAGTGTTAATACATTTAAGCAGTTCCTAAACAGAGGGAGAGAACGAGTCCCAAAGTATTACTATGGCGGTAGTAGAAGGGGTCAACTCCTTCATATCCGTCTCCGATCAAACTGTAGAGGTTTGAGCAATGACATTTTCCTTAAAAACATATCAGAAACTCCTCTTTGTCAATGCGGAAGAATCGAGAATGCTTACCATTATTTCTTTGAATGTCCCATTTAAGGACGCCATTGTATTGCACTGTTTACCAGCCTGCCATAACATTACAACGTAACCTTGAATCTCTTGTTGTTCGGTGAAGCCTCGCAGTCAGACAAAGCCAATTTAGTTATATTCGAAGAGGTACAAAAATACATAATCGACACTAAGCGGTTTAGGTAGAAACTCTCAGAAGTGTCTAATGTGTGACTATATTAGCAAAAACTTGTCTCCGGCTCCTTTCTCCTGGTCCGAGTGTGTGCATCCCGTCTCCGTCTTAACTTCTTCTTCTTCTTCTTCTTCTTCTTCTCCTTTAGGTTATAACTTTTGCTCTTTTTAGTGGTGACTGTTATTTTATTTTTCTTACTTCCTAGAAACGTCTTCAAATTTTGAAATATTGACTGATATTGATCAATGCAGTACGCATGTATCTCTACTGTCAGGGAATCTGACACAGATCAGTATCACACAAAGCCACTAGCGTGAAAAGCATGACAGATAATCTAAGCGCCGTCACAGGTGTCTGTATTTCTGTTTTTGTCTTTCCTTAACCTAATTGTTAAATGTAACACCACTTACATTCCACTCTATATCTATTGTATTATAGTCACAGTTTCATGATTTATTAGGACAAGAACCATATAAGCATATTTGCTTTCGTTCATATCCTTTTTCATCTTCAAATTGATTACATGTACGATTGTATGTTGTACAAAGAGTTATTAAAATAAAATATGTTTAAACCAAATAATGTATACTAACTTTCCTACACTTATTAACCTATTGCATTGATTCAGAGTGGACTTTTCTACCTTAACTCTTAGGACAGGTCCATTTCCAATAGAAGATGTATTGGGTTAGTTTTGATTGCCAATGTCCCGTTTCGGAGACGCTAAACGTGTCGTGAATGGTTTGATTATGCACATTATATAGGCTGTGACATGAGAAAAAATGCCCCATCACGAAAATCACCTATATAACTGACTCCCTTAAACCCCACTTTTATATAGTAAAACTAGGGGTTACAGGGCCATACATTATTTTCTTATTTCTGCTCAAAAACATAGATTGTGTGTACTTGTTAGAACCGCCTCAATGTTTTGAGCAGAAATGTGAAAAATGTCAGAATTTTTATCTGAAAACCTTTAACTTCTGTGGTGAAATAATATACTTGAATAGGCGTGTTTTCGTAATACTCTAGCGGAGGATTTTACCAGCCTGGACATCTGTGCATTCAGGGCTTTCAATATCCTCGTACGGATATCTTGGATACTGTAGAATACATCGACACACAGATGAGGCCCTGATCAAATAGCTCGGATATGTTGGCTGATCGGAGAGTTTGCTGTTCCCTTATGACATGTCTCTTCCCTCGCGATTTAATTCATTTAGGGACAATTAACACTGAGCATGTCGTGGGCAAATTCAGCAGACGACACACTGGTGTTTTTCATCTTTTTTTTTTCAGAAAATGGGCTCCATTTTGCATGAGCTTCAAATAAACGTCAAAAAGATTGCTTTTGGAAACAAAGAACACATAACCCACATACGGATAAGAAAACTGGAGTCTCGGTTTTATTGAGACTCTGCATAAGCAATAATGAAGTTTGCAACACTGCTTACGCCCTCTAGCGTATACATGAGCAGAACTCCATTTTCAAATGTACCACAATGGGCCCAATGATCCCAAAGGAAACAAAATATAATCTGCACTATGGTGATATACGGGGAGGCGTTCTACCGCCGCCACACGGCACTAACACCAGCTGCAGTGTAAAACCTATTTTCTGGGGAAAGTCTGCTGAAATGTTTACTTAGCATGCTGAGCATTAAAATTAACACAGTTGAAATAGTGAGAAATTGGAAGGACCGTTGAATCTATAAATTTGTGGAAAAACTTCATTCATTTGCTCGAAATTGTCGGAATGTTTAAAATAGAGTCGTTGGTTAAGTTGTTTCGCAAAAGGCCTCTATGTCATATACGAGATTTGATTTAAACATTTACAATATATTTAATAATTTACGTATATCCATATACAAACAAGAATGGTACATGCTTGTCGACGGTACAAATAAAGCTTATATGACAAGTCGACATGTATTTTAGTTTTCAATGTATACGATATAAAACCAAAAGAAAAATCAAACAATATGAGAGAGAGAGAGAGAGAGAGACTGAGAGAGAGAGAGTTAATTCGAATTAACACTAGTGTGCATCAAAGCATTTTAGTAGAATTTACAATTGAGCTGTCTTAAGGAGACAATTTGCATGAAATGTCAAAACCTTTTTTCTGACAATTAAAAAATAAGAACAATATTTAAGAATGTCTGCTGAAGTTTTAACCATCATGCTACGGGTTAGATTTAGCAAAATGTACTGATTCCGTGGAATTTGCATATGACCGTAGTTTTCGCTCGACGAGGCACTATTTCTGTTTCGACTGACAGAACTAGAGGCTTGAACAGATCAGTAGGTAGCTTACCTGAATTACATGGGGTAGCGGGTTCAAGCCCTGCATCGGGCACAAGTTTTCTGCCTTATAATTATATTTCATATATTTCTATATTTCTTTCTTTTTTTTTTTTTTTTTTTTTGACAGATATAAGAGGGTTGGTACCATTGGTATAAGCGGACTGTTTCTTATGGATGTAAGCGGGTTGTTCAGACTGGCGTTTCGGCGTCGCTATGCAACGTCCTGACGTCACTGACCGTCAGCCTGGAAACGTATAATTTGCAGACCGAACGTCGTGGGTAACACACGCCTTTCTGAACCCTGTATAAAATCGCAATTAAGAATAAATCAAAGCTTTGCATGTAATGAGTATGGAAGAGAACATTTTTTCTTATTAAAGGTATTTTTTTTTTTTTAAACAGAAAGGAAGGCAATGATCAGGAATCGATACAATTATCCCACACCTCCCATCAGAGACATCAAAGGGAAAGAAACACAAGCACGAAATAACTGGACCCTAATGGAAATATCACTAGCAGAAAGCCAAACGGAGAGTTACTTTCCCACAAAGTGGCCAAATGGCTATCCAAAACAAAAAGATGTAAGCGACACACACATTCAAAGACGAACTATAACAAAAATAAACCATGACAGAAGAACCGCCTTGGAACGGTCAGTGAAAAGTATTTCACTGAGGGGCTTAAATCGATTTTACGTGGCCACAATCCTCGCCTTTACTTCTGCCGCGGTTTAGACACATAATTTGTTCAGTCCGCATGAAGGCTTCCTAACTCATCAGTGCTACATCTCCGAGAACACAAAAAAAATCAACAAATTATAGAGATGAAACAACGATGAGGACTCGACAGCATGAAACAACTGAAATGCTAGAGCAAAAGAAAACCACAAAAAACTGATTTTTCATGTGTGCATTTATGTTTTAACGTTTGTAGGCAGGGTAATTTAATACCTGAGCCGCTTCGAGCGAAAGTGGGCATCCGGGGCATGTGGGCAGCGAAACCCAGGCTTACGTATCAGCGCAGTTTAATCACGACAGTCTGCGTACTCTGATCAGAGAGGTGTGTTCTTTCTTTTTTCCGTCATGTCAACCTCCAAGGAGGACTAACAGACGGTATACATTGTACATTCCGGGTTGCAGAATAAAAGGCTACCAGTAACTATTCTGAATTAGCATAGGGTTCTTTAACCTCCACAAGGGATAACTTCCCTGCACACAAGGCCTCCAGTTAACATCACGATGCGAAGAACAGCGCACTGTTTTTATACCTTCCCTGCCAATGACACGAAGAAAAGTATGTTCGGATACCGAAATTCTCTTGCCTACGCCTGGGATCGATCCTGATACCTCTAATTCTAGATGCCAGTGTGCTTATCACTTTGAGAGTCATCGTTGTAAGGTTAAAATATCTCTATTAATGTGTCCATTGTTTCTGAAAACGGACAGGGAATACCGTGATCAGACTACGCGGATGCTAATAAATATGAAAATGTCAACAGCAGTTCGCATTTTCATATTAATTAGCAGAGAAATTTTCATTCTCAGCTATGTTTAGCAAGAAAGAACTTGCAGTTGTTAGTATTTAACACTTTTAGCAAAACAGATATTTCAGGCTGAGCTGAGTTGAGCACGAAAAACGTTTTATAATATTTATTGACCCCTTTCTGATACCCAAACATCTTGCCTCAAGTACATGTGAAAGGCACATATTCAGATTATCATGCACATGAGCACAGTATTGTCACTGCCATTGCTGTCCACTGATAATTCTATCGTGACTCTAAAAACAGAGAATTTATTCCAAATGGCAGCGAATTCTTTCCTTTTAGAGTATACGCCTTTTCAGAAGGGACTTGGTATGCAGGGAAGCAAACAAAGCTACAAAAGTTGTCACCCTTGTAAAAATAAAGGTTTGCATAGACCCTTTTGCGAGACTTGCAAACAGCATTGTTGTATATGACTAGACTTAGTAAAACCGAGATTCCGATTTTCGTTCTTTTGTGTGTTCTTTGTTTCTAAGGCAACCTTTTAGATTTTTATTTCACCATAATTAGGCTGTTGGTAGATATATCAACGAAGGCTTGTATCCTTTGCTATCCAAAAGGGCGCCCTGCTTAGTTTTTGGTCAGACTGCTTGTATATGAAGGCTGATCTGAGCCTTTGCTGAGCGCACATGCCATCAGTCTGACTTCGTCTATCACCTAACTGCTCATGTTTTAATTAAGGTTTAGCATGCTGGGTAGAAATTTCAGCAGATTATATTTGGAAATATTTGTTCTTATTTTCCTCAGAAAGTAGGCTTTGACATTTCATGCAAATTGTCTATTAAGAAGACAATTTACATGAAATGTCAAAGCCTGTTTTCTGGGAAAGATAACAGAAACATTAATTTACCGTCTGCTGAATTTGCTCAGAGAATGGTAAAGGCTTACTTTCAGCGCCCTATGGTCAAAGTCAGCAGACGACAACTTGGAGGTAGATCTTATTTTCTCAGAAAATATACCCTGAGGTTTCATGTAAATTATCTCCTTTTAGAAAATAAGCATGAAATTCTAAGCACTATCTTTCGGGAAAATCAGAAAAAAAAAATAGTTAAAATGTCGTCTGCTGATTTTTTTTCCAAGAATGCTAAACATTAAAGAAACGTATACGATGCCCTCAGCCGTAACTGTTGTAGACCCATACGGAAATGACCGAGCAGCTACGATTGCAGCCGACAATTGAAACAAGCGAGACGTTCTGATTGGCGGTTTTGATTTGTAGCTATGCAACGTCTTGACGTCACTGACGTCAGTCTGGCAACAATAGTCATTTGCAGACTGAATGTCGTGGCGATCACACGTCTTTCTGAGCTCTGAGAAAAATTCTTAAAATTCGAGACAAAATCTGAAATACAGTTTTTGGAAATAATGGATGCAGAGAGATACAGTTTTATTATGAAAGGTATTGTGGTTTTTATACTGTTTTTCATTCGTAATATTTGTTATTTAATATATTTTATTTACACAACAGTAAACGTTGGCGTTGCTATGCATTTAGCGAAACGCCGCCATCCCTTCCATTTTTAACCATTTCACCCCTGAGTGTCTGAAGTAAACTATTTTGTCTAACGTATCCTTTGTTGCAAAGGGCGTGCCGTCTAAAAAAAATCAAAACCAAATTGCAAACAGTGTATTCCGTATGAAGGCCTGAAGGCCGCAAAGCTACACTCGTACCTTCTTAACACAGGTACGGACCACTAACTTGCGAATATTTTGGTGGTGCGCGGCATGCAAAATCAGTATGAATTCTATGTGGCGAAACGCTGGGTTCCAACCTTATTAGTTCTGACGGAATACTATTCCTCCAATCTTTGAACTCTTCATCTTGTCTGGCGTCTAGCAAAAGGTTATAGTCCAGGGCCTAGTTGTTCAAAGCGTAGTTAGCTTAACGAGCTCGTCAAGGGTCATTTCGTTAACTGTTTTAGCGGATTCAATATACAATATTCTGATATTTTTTGCTGAAAAATTGAGTAGCTACTCACATTTTTTTTTTTTTTTTTTCAGCAAAAAATTTCAGCATATTTGCGTATCACTCGATGTAAAATTTAACGAAACTTTAACTAACGATGTCGTTAGCTTTGAACAACTGGGCCTAGTAGTATAATTCCACAATAGTCACACAATCTTTTCCTCATTATTTCTCTAGTAATTTCCTTTTTTTCTCCACGCTCGTTATGAGCCGTCTTATCTGGTTCTAAATAGTTTGCAAGGATATATATTTTGGTCTGCAGGGTTGAAAGTTAAGCCATGTACTCTGTATCTCTTTACGCGTTCCATACAATGTTTTCACATTCACCTGGTTATTACTTATTCTTTCTTCTTCTTCTCTCTCTCCAGACATAAACCTTCCTGATTTCTCAAGTCAAGCTCTTTATCAAGTTAAAGATTCTGAGTATGAGGTAGCTCTTCTTTTCTTATACAGTAGAACCTCGATAATTCAAACTCCAATAATTCAAAATTCTCAATAATTCAAAATCATTTTGAAGTCCCGACTTAAATATATGTATGCATTTTAACCCTCAATTATTCAAAGTCTCAATAATTCAAACAAAACTGTTTGGTCCCTTTGAATTATCGAGGTTCCACTGTATTTGCTATATATGTTATTTTATTGAATTATGTTTATCCTACAAATTAGGGCAGGCGGGCATATTTCTTTCTACAATTTAACCCTTGTCCTGCTGAACGCGGATATACCCTGTCTTTGCAAACAGTGTAGATCCAGATCAGTTGGCTTTGAAGCCAACTGATCTGGATCTGCACTGTTTGCCATTAAGTATGCGATTTTATAGCAAGAATTCGGATCAATTAATCTGATTGGCTGAAAATTAGAAGTGGGTGTGGCATCTTAATTTATTCAGCAGGACAAGGGTTAATACAGTAGTCGATCTGTTTCGACCATTATACTATAGGAAACCGGTTTTGTACGACTGACCTCTAAGTCGGTTATGAAATTTAGCATAAACATGAGACGTCTCTCCCTGTACAGAGGCCTTCTAGTTAGTATCCTGAAGGAGGAAGGAATGTGCACAGTACTAACATCACCCCTGCCAATAATGCTAATTGAGCGTGAAATGTTTGACCCAGATAATTTTTTCACATCGAGCGGGGATCGAACTCGGAACCGCTAGCACAAGACAAATAAACAAACCACTGCGCTACCACGCTCCCTGAGCAAACCGTGCAGAAGACAGCTTCTGATCAGGGTTTACACTACTCCCCATGTAACCCATGTACGCATAAACACTTTCTGGCAAATTAAACTGACAAAACTATTATTATTATTTTCTCACATCGAGCGGGGATCGAACTCGGGACCACTAGCACAGCATAGCATATTATTATTATTATTATTATTATTATTATTATTATTTTATTATAGTGAAGTAAAAAAAATGCATAGATCATAGAAGATAACCTGTGCGAGTTTTCAAAATAATCTTAGTAGGAGGAGAGGGTCCTTTAGAGGTACAAAACAAAACGGCAGATAAAAAACGACAGATTTGGTTAGACTGTTCATGAACGACAGAATGAAAATGCAAAATTTTCACGCCCGCTAGCAGCGCTTTCAGCAGTACCTTATTTTCGAACATAACCATTAAATCCAATGTTCAAAAACAATTTATCAGAGAAAAATTAGAAAAAATCTAAATCTAAAAAAATTTAAATGTCGCCTGCTGACGTATTTTATACAGCATGTTTAACATCTACAAAAGCTGTTCAAACTGAAAGCTAACAAGTAGATAGATAAGAATTTGATATACCGTTTCCACGCCACTCTCTCTCTCTCTCTCTCTCTCTCTCTCTCTCTCTCTCTCTCTCTCTCTCCGCTAGAGTATTCTTTTAAGATTTTATTCCATCCTCTCATTTGTTATTCTGGTTCTCTATACCTTTGTTCCGCTAAATACTCCTCTCTCTCTCCGCCAGAGGATTCTTTTAAGATTTTATTCCATCCCCATTGTTATTCTGGTTCTCTACACCTTTGTTCCGCAAAATACTCCGCGATTTCCCAACATCACAAGAACAAGCTCATCATATGTTGATTGTAGACAAGTAAATTCTACGACAACTTTGCGTTTTTTTTCTTTTTCAGAGGCATTTAAGAACTCTCCGACAAGTGCAGCAGAAAAGAGTGAGACTCTTATGGAAGTCAAAAGTAAGACATGGTCTCCCAAAGATTGAGACTTGCACTGCAGACGACAGAACAACTGACTATGAGGTAGGCCTTTGATCCTGGTTAACATGTGCATGTTCGGTAAAAGTTCAGCAGACGACATTTTGAGAAAAAAAAATCGTTTTCACAGACAAAAGGGTTTTATAATTTTTCATGCGAAAGAGACAATTTGCATGAAATATCAAACCTACTTATCCGGGAAAATAAAACAAATACCATCATATTGTCGTCTGTTGAATCGGCCCAGAAAGTGTTATAGACAGACAGATCTGTGTGCGTGTGTGCGCGCGCATGTGTGTGCGCGCGTGTGTGTAACAAATAGTTAATGGAGTTCTTTATGCATTAGTAAATGCTGTCGACTTTCAATGGCTCAAGCATCTCTTTGACTACGGAAATTTATTCTAGACATGGGTACTCCCAGCTAGCATTCTACATAAATCTATAGCGGGCCGTTATCGGCCCGTCAGCTACCCTGACGGGCCGATAATGGCCCGCTATAGATTTATGTAGAATGCTTACTGGGCTAATGGTTAATCACAGCGCCGGGTCAGGAAGTAAATGAGGATAATTCAGGGATATATTTTCGATCTGCTATAAAATACTGGTATGCTGTGAGTACTCATTAAAATCTCATCGATTAGGCGTTTCTAATGAGTGCACAAAACATACATTTTCATGATAAAATAATATAAAAATGTTCTAAAATATCCCCAACAACAAGTTCGAATTAGCAATCGGTCTACGAGTCTTTGAAGTTTTAGTGAACATTAATTGTTACATTTAACCCTTAAAATGCCAAGAAAACCTGCATCTGAAATTGTCGTCTGTTTATATCGTCTGCTGAGTATTCTTGCAAACTTTTCAAACCTAGTTTTGCATACAGGCAAACAGTGTGGACCCTGATCAGACTGCTCCTAGCAGTCTGATCTGGGTCCACACTGTTTGCAAAAATGACTTTTAAAATCACAAGCAGATGACAAAGCAGACGACAATTGTTGTGATTAGCAGTTTAAGGGTTAACCCAGTAAGCATTCTACATAAATCTATAGCTGGCTATTATCGGCCCGTCAGGGTAGCTGACGGGCCGATAACGGCCTGCTATAGATTCATAAAGAATGCTAGCTGGGTTGGTTGGATCCAATGAGCAAACTGAGGATGTTTATTTCTTAGTATATATCATGAATTCTGAAAATGACATCGTGATACAGTTCACAGCTATCCGAGAAAATAGGCCTTGACATTTGATATCATGAAATGTCAAGTTCTATTTTCTAAAATACCACAATCTATGGTTTTGAGCAGAAATAAGAAAAATGATGTAAATCCCTGTAAATCCCAGTTTTACTGTATAAAAGTGGGGTTTAAAGGGGTCAAAATTATATAGGCATGTTTTCATGATGATTTATCAGCCTATGCGCTTGCATGGATGGGCGTCTTCGCTGAGTGCATTTGCAGTCTTGTAGGAAATGCTGTGCCCTGGCTCAATTATATTAGTTTCTTATATCCTCAGTCAAATTAAGGAGGGATAGCCATGTCGATTTCTGGATATCCCAAAATAGGGAACATGTATATAGAAATTGTTATTCCTTAATCTTTAAATATTTCAGATATCCTGGAGGAAGCAAACATTCTCTCCAGATCCTCCATTATACTTAACTCCCGTACAGAAGGGATATGATAACGTCACTCGTCCAATACTAAAACCACCACCAAGACATGTGGGCGTGGTCAGGCCTGTACAGTATACAGAAAGGGAATCGGGCCACACTGTTGTAAGTTTTGCTACCTTCTAGAAATTTTGAAGCATTTTCATCCTGATTTAACCCATTTAACCCATTTAAGCCTAGCGTCCCATAAATGGGACATTGGCAAACAGTGTAGACCCAGATCAGATGCCATAGAACGAGGCGTCTGATCAGGGACTGCACTGTTTGGATAAAAAACATGAATTTCTGTAAATCATGCAGGTAATAATAAAAACTAACCAGACACCCCTTTCATTGGAAATGGACCGGTCCAAGGAGTGATTGTAGAAGAGTTCATTCGGCATAAATGGGTTAATATATTTAAGGGGAATGGATAACTATCAGGAAAGGCAACTCTGTCAAACTGGTTTCGATGCCTTCTGAAAAGGATACAATAAAACGAAAGAATTTGTCACATCGACATCCACAAATCCAGCATTCACCCCTTCCGCCCCGCCCCCACCTCCCAAGCCCTTAGTGTAGATACTTTTTCAGAAGATGAGTGGTTTTCAGGAAAGCAAAAATAAAATAAAAATATTGTTTCCCTTGAAAAAAGTGGTGAAAAACTTATCAAGAATATCCAGTCCCTTATTAGAGTCCGATAAGTATCTCATAAGATTGATAACTAGGCCGGGGCTATGCGTTTCCTACAAGATTGTATGTGTGCCCAGCGAAGACTAAGATCAGCCTGCGCATCCGCGCTGTCTGATCAGAGTCTTCCAAGGGCACTCTGCGGGTTGCCAAATATCCAAAGCGTATGCAGGCGGACAGTGAAGACGCTGATCAGACTGCGCGGATGCGCAGGCTGATTTGAGAGGGCACATGTCAGAAGGTATCTTTTCTCACGTAGCGGTTCATATGTATGTAGAGTAAAGACCCGGATATATTGTAAAGACCCGGATGTGTAGTAAAGACCCGGATGTATAGTAAAGACCCGGATATATAGTAATTAAAGACCCATAACAGATTTTGTGGCTCTTCTGCCGAATCTGGATCTTTACTGTTCTCGGTTACCCCGAAGACACATTTTCTCATGGTGCGGCTCAGATATTTAAACAATGATGATGGTTAGGTGTTTTACGCACCTTTCAGCATCATTGAAGTCAAATCGAGAGGATGGAAGGGCGACAATGAAACGCTCTCTATGCAATGAAGCGCCGTACAGTCCTGAGCTGAATTCCGCCTCCTAGCGGGATTCGAACCTGGGACCTCGGGATCCGAAATCGGGAGCGCTAACCACTCGGCAACCCGTTCTCTTCTAGATATTAAATAATTTAGACGTATCAATGTAACTAGATTCTAAAAATGCACACAACACTATAGTGAAGTACGGGGTGACGTTTAACGGCCGCCATACGGTACCATTAACTGATATAGTAAACCCCGGGACCTCGGACCAGATCAGACCTTTCTTTTAATATTCTTTTTGGATCCTGCAATTTAGGTTATGGTGTCCAGTAGATAAATACAGTTGACTGTCTTTATCTCAAATACTGATAACTCAAACTCCTGCCTAAGTCAAACTAAATGAAGTGTAAAAACAGTTTAGTTTTCTATACGTTCCTTACGCTTGAAGTCCCTTTGTGTCAAACAAATACTGTGGTCCCTTGGAGTTTGTGTTATTGGGAGTCGACTGTACATATAAACGTGTATATAAGTTTTTCTTTCTCCATAAATTATGCGATTCACTAGAAATGTACAGTATGTTTCGTTTCTTCTCCTTCAGAGACAGCCACAGATAAGACCCTCTGAGAGTTCTCCTCCAGATACCATTCGTTGTCTTCCTCCTAAGAAAAGACCTTATGTTTACTCACCAACAGGTTCTGAGAAAAAAGCAAAGGTAATTTGAACCTGGCAAGCTCTTAAACGGATTATTTTCAGTTTCAATCTTCCGCGTATGTATATGTATTGTGCAAATTAAACCACAACGTCAGAAAACGTACTTTCGGACATGCGCGCTCAAGGAAGATTCGGATCAGACTGTGCATTCGCGCAGTCTGATCAGAATCTTCGCTTTGCGCATTTTGGATGGACAAGTATGCACAGTTTCTTCGTTCAGACAATGACGACACTGATGCACGGGTGCGCTGACTGATTTGAAACGTCGTTGGGCTTACATGTCAGAGGTACATTTTCTCACGTTGCGGCCCAATTATTTTACATATACACACTACAGGGCCTACCTTGCCTCCCATAAATGGGACCTAAGCAAACAGTTTATATTCTGATCCACCGTTTTATATGGTCCCGCAAAAAGATAGATACATGTATTATCAACGCATTTCAAACTTTCGTCTGCTGAATTGTTTTACCCAGCATGCTACATGTAAACGTTTTTGGGTCGATTGTTTACTGCTAAATTGTTTTACCCAGCATGCTACATGTAAACGTTTTTGGGTCGATTGTTTACAGTCTAGCCATAGTACACAAACGCCAAAATTCCTTAAGGCAGTTGTCCACGTGATTATCTTTGACCAATATAATCAAACCGCGCGTTAGACAAAATCCATCCAGGTAACGGGTATTTATAGCCACACTATTCTTATCGCTGTGGCATCAGAGTGCCATTGATAGGGTGTTTTCTGTAAAACATAGACTGGGACATTTGGGACATTGGCAAACAGTGCAGAAACGCGGCGACACATCAGGGTCTGCACCGTTTGCTTAAATTACAGGAAGCTGTAGGTTAAAGTCACTGTTCATGACCAGTTTCTCAGTCTACACTCAGAGACAATCGACCCACCAGTGCTATCAGTGCTTTGATTTTAAAGGTTACACTGTCAATCCTGCTGTGGTTTCGATATCACTTTTAAAGAGGTGTTTTTGCTTGGATTTTATTCAGTCTGTATACAAAGAAATAACGTGCGTGTCGAAAACTTTTTGCGGCTTGCTGTTTGCTTTCCTGCACAACAATCCCTTTCTGGAAAGGGATCTGTGCTTAAATCTTTTTTCAGAAGAGAGCGAAATCAATTTTGACAGAATTGCCTCCCTTGAAAGTGTGGACCAAAATAGCTACTAATGCGAACAGTAGATTCAGATAAACGGTTTGTAACGAGTCGTCTCTGTTTGACGTTCTTCCTTTTTGATTTGATTAAAACCCCAGTTTGCAACCATAGAGGTATTGAAATGCCAAGACGGAAAAGTCCATTTAGAAACTAAGGGATGAAAGGGTTAATGAATGTATAATACATAATTCACGCAAGCTGGTCTTGGTATGCACAGACAGTTTTTGTGATCGAGACTTTAATGTTGAGATCGAGACTAAAAAGCCAGTTGATGTCAGTAGGTCTCAGTACAACATCCTAAAACCATTTTGTATTTTTAACTTGAAAATAAGCTTGCATGCTGGGTAAAATATATGCAGACGAGATTGAAATTCAAATATTTTTCCCAGGAAATATGCTTTGACATTTCGTGCAAGACGTTCTCTTAACAGACGATTTGCATGAAATGTCAAAGCCTGTTTTCTGGGAAAGATTAGAAAATATCAATTTGTCGCTTCTGCTAAGGATTAATGTACGTATCCTAGAATAATTTAAATGCTAACCCTTAAATATCAATGCTTTTTCAGGTTATTAAAAGGACCATTACAAGCGCTGGAACATCTGAATTTCATGACTATCTTTCTGCACATGTCACAGACGGATACCAGTGTATACATCAGGATATAGGGGAGGTAGAAATAACAGCTGAAGACAGAGAAGTGGCTGAAATCATGAAACACAATGTAGATGACGGCAACTTTAAATTATCAAAAGAGTATAGGGAAAATAACATAATACAAGAAATGGATTTGGATGATGCAGAAGTCGATGAAATCTTTCAAGCTGAAAAATATCTGGAGAATGGTGTTTTAAATTCGACAAGAGAACCAAGGATATCTTATCAAACAGATGACACGTCTGTCTCTACAGATGTACCAGACAATCAAATGGGTTCCTTTTTTCAACCAATTAGTCCAGCGACCACCAGTGACATGTCTGACCAGGAGTCTCTGAACGAAATGGAGATATCACCTATGCAAAACAGTCAGATTTCTTGTGAAAATTCTAAGAAAGAAAATAGCGAATATCAGATTACCGATGTGCAATATAGCAGAGATGAAGCAGAGTCTGTAGATGAAGGTGGTAATACTGAAGCAGTAGCTGCTGGCGGTCTAACAGTATCAATAGAAGCACTTCGTGATAAGGTTCTAAACGACAGTGGAATTCATAAGAGAGTATATGATGCTGATAAGTCAAAGGAGGAGAAATTTGCTGAGCTTCTGGAGGACTTCTTGGCTGAAAATGAAGATCTGCCACCTGAGATTAGAAATGATATTTTGGATATGCTTACAGATGTCAGTAAAACTGTTCAAGAAGAGAAGGCACGACAGATAGCTGAAATCAGTAACCTCACAGAGTACATCTCAGACAGTAATGATGATGAACTGACCGGCGGATTTGAGAGAACGGCTGACTCTAATCTGATACTTGACGAATCAAGAACATCACCCGTTTACGGGTATTCTGACAAACAAGTTGACACAGACCTGGTAACAGACGATGCTAGGAAGACATCAAAATATAGAGAACTTGAGCCCCCAGCTCACAAAGGCCTGGTGCTGATTGCTGCAACAGAGATGCCATGTTATAAAGAGTCTAACAGCCCAGCTAACACTAATCTGATGAAGCAAGAAAATACATCAGATAACAGCATGACTAAGACTTCAGCTGCTGATCCAGGCATGCTGACGGTTGCCACAAGAGAGAAACTAGAGATATCAAACAGGTCATCTGAAACACAGTTTGTGCTGGATGAAGGAAACAAAATATCCACTGCCAGAGAATTTCCAGGCTTCGACTTCACTGAGACTAAACCAAAGTTTGGTAGTATAATGGATGTTTCTGTGGAGATGGATAACACTGGAGAGAGCATCTACAATGAAATTGCTGCTTTCTTTGGCTGTAAGTATTAGGTATTATATGAGTCGTAACTTCAAAAATCGTACCTTCGGACATGTGCGCCCAGGAAAGATTCAGATCAGCCTGCGCATTCGCGCAGTCTGATCTGAATCTTCCCTGGTCGCATTTGAAATAGCCAATGATGCAAAGTTTCTTCAAGAGAACAACGAAGACTGATCAGACTCGCATGCGAGCATGGGCTGGCTGATTTGAAACTTCGATCGGCGTTTAAGTCAGAAGCTATGTTTTTTCTCGTTGCTGCTCATATATTCAAATATGGGCGTTTTGGGGTAATAGCAATAATGTCAATAATGTTAATGAAATTCCTACTTTATTTGACTGTACTGCAATCAGATACTGCTTTGGCTAATATAGTAATAGTATCACTGCAATTTCTAGAATATTAACCGTTTCACCCCTTTGAAATAGACTCGTTCATCTTTTGAATTTGGACACGCTCACTATTGCAAATAAGAGTTTCTTTCAAAAGTCAGTGTTGATCATATTGTGACGGCTCGTTAACAGCCGTCCCATCTGCATCTTGACTGTTTGCACAGATATATATATATATATATATATATATATATATATATATATATATATATATATATATATATATATATATATATATATATATATTTTTTTTTTTTGTTTTTTTTTTTTTTTTTGTTTTGTTTTGTTTTGTCTGTAGGGCTGGAAGAATCAAAGATTCTGGGAATATAGTCTGGCAAAATTAAACCCAGTATATCGTTTCGATATCAAACCAAGTTTTTATACCATTTTGACACAAATGACCTTCATTGGTTGACGCGTCGTTTTGATTGATTGCATTGGTGCTTAACGACACGTCAACCCTTGTGGGTCATTTTGTGTCGTCTCCCAGAGAAAGGGAGAAAAGAGATAGAAGAGATAGTAGAGGAGAAGGACAGGAGAGAAAGGAAAATAAATGAAAGTGAAGAAACAGAAGAAATAAAAACATTTCCCCTCTATCCTTACCTGCTACAAGCTTTGTCCAGTTGTAAGCAATAGCAGTTGGACGCCCCGGTGACGTAAGATACACGACACATTCGCCACACCCGACCACCCACTGAGGCGTCGTTAAACCTGAACTAATCGTCATAAACCTAATAGATGAAGTAAACCATGGGCTGTAATGTTTTCGTCTTCCCGTCCTTCCATACGTTAAAGTTGTGCGTGCATGCGTACGTGCGTGTGCGTGTGTGTGTCAGAAAATGCATCTTCGAACATGTGTGTCCAGGAAAGACTCAGATCACGCTGCACATCGCCGCAGTCTGCTCAGAGTATTCGCTGGGTACTCTATGTAGAGCCAATGATCCAGTTTCTTCAGGCGGACAGCGAAAACTCTGATCAGACTGTGTGCATGCGCAGACTGATCAGAGTTTTCGCTATCCGCTCATGTCTAAAGGTACATTTTATCACTTTGTAACTCGGATATAAGGGGCACCGAATTTCGATGTAAGATTCTTAATTAGATTTATTTCTTTGTTTTCAGATGATGGCTACGGTGATTTCTTGACATACTGAAGAGTATAGTTCGGATGAAGACTATTCAGGAGTGACACATATACTGAACCATGTATATCAATTTACAAAGACTACAATTTTTATGAAAAAAAAGAAATAATATAATAATAATAACATTAGAATATTGATATCTTTATATCATGACTATCGAATTTAAATCAGTCTGAGTTACTAGAAAAAAGTGATTTACGCGATTTAATAATTTCAGCTAAATTTATTTTGTTCTATTTGACTGATAAAGAGCAAATTTTTAAACAACATTTGTACTTCAATAAATCCACTGAGAAGAAATCTAGGAACTATTTTCATTGCGTAGAATATTAAAATAAGCCATTTAACTGACGTTTTAAACGCAAACATGGTAGAGGTGGAATTACATGAAATGATGTTTAATTGGTGTGGAAGTTATGGGTTAAATTCTCTATGGAGTCAGGCCTGACAATATGGAAGAGATTTTATTTATATTTTTATTTTTTTATTTTTTATTTATTTATTTATTTATTTTTTTTTTTTTTTTTTTTTTTTTTTTTTTATTTATTTATTTATTTTTTTTTTTCAAAATAAATAAAAGTGTTAATTTTTTACTGGAATGAATTTCAATTTTTATGAATTTTATTGATGTATATACGCCGGCGAATTACTTACAAACTTAACATAAATCCACAAATCTAAAATTAGTTTCTTATAATTCCAACTCGCTTTTTTTTTACATTGAAACTGTGAGTTAAATCGCTTATTTTAAAGAATACGCATAGAAAATATTTCCAAGGTTTCTGTTCACTGCATTTACCGAAGTATAAAGGTTGTTTTGAATTTGCTCTGGACCAGTCGATTATCGCTAAATTAGTGTTCAGCCTGTTGGGTTGGAATTATAAATTAAACCATATTTTATCTATACTGTCTTGGAGCGTCTAACACGCAATAATACACTTTCTTTTACCTCTACTGTGCAATAACTGTGATAATATATGGAGTCACAACATAAGAAAATGTACCCTATGTCCTTGCTCCTAGCAAAGACTCAGATCATCCTGCACATTCCGCACAGTTTCATCAGTATCTTCATAAATATATTCAACAGTATCCAATGATTTTGCAAGCGGACAACGACGTCCCAGATCAGCCTGCGCTAATGCGCAGGCTGATCAGGGACTTCGTTGTTCGTACATGTGATACGGGTGCTTTTTCTCATTTTGAGACTCATTTGTGCCAAAATCATGTTTCTATTATATCTTTATGGTAAGCTATCTTGCCATTTTTTTTTTCTAAATCATGATTTTAATTATAAAATTTTAAGAGTATTGTTGTATTTGTTTTACTTTAGTATATCCCAAGAACTACTTTTCGTCAACGGCAGACACCGAAACTGAACTGCATCAAACGTACACTTGAGCCGGGCCACAGCATTTCCTACCAGACTGCATGCGCGCTCAGACTCAGATCAGCCTGTGCATTCGCTGTGATCAGTCTTTACTGTCCGCCAGAATGCGTTTTGGACCCTTGGTTACCTACAGAGTACCCTGCGAAAACTCTGATCAGGCTACGAGGATGCGTATGAGTGCAATGCAGTCTGCAAGGAAACGTTGTGCCTGGGCTTAATAGTACATTTGAAACAGTTAAGTTTCAGTGTTTGCTGATGACGTGATGCCCCATGAGCTCATCACTTGGTACTTACCATGTTGGCTTTAAAATACAGCAGATGATATTTTGATATTTTTATTATTATTTCACAGAATTATGTTTCGACATTTCACGCAAATTGTTTGCGAAGATTTTGCATGCTAATTGTCTCAGTTTGCCAAATCCTATTTTCTGGAAAAAATAAGAATATAGTAATTACAAATTTCGTCTGATGAGCTTTAAATGTTAGCAGGGATGAAAACTAACGGTTAACGTTTTTCTTTTTCTTTTTTGTTTAGGGGCCCAAACTGTCATAAATGTAAATTATATATTTCATTATACATGGTCCCTGTTAGTGTTTATCCGCCGTTAGCTGCTTCAGAAGTTGAGTAATAGGTCAGGTACACCTCAATTAACCTTTACCACTCCCTATGCTAATTCAGCAGACAACAAATTTTTAATATGTTTCTTTTATTTTTCCCAGAAAACACGATTCGACATTTCAAATACTGTTTTCTGGGGAAAAGTAAGAAAAATATTCAAAAATGTCGTCTGCTGAAAAACTTACCCATAGCGCTAAGCCCCGCTGTAGACTGACTCCAGTCTCCGGTGAATAAATATTTTTCTTACAATCCTATTTGATGATCCATTAAAATAAAACCAAACAAAATAATATCATGACTATAAAGGCTGGTCACTGGTGACCAGCCTTTATAGTCACGATATTATTTTGGTTTATTTTAGTCGATTATCAAACAGGATTATAAGAAAAAAATATTTAGTAGCTGGAGACTGGAGCCAGTCTCGCTGATGACATTACATTGCGTCTCGCATACATTTTAACCTGTAGAAATCTTTAGGCTAAATAATTGAATGGTAAATTAGTTATACTTCTTATTTTTTCATGGAAAATAAGACTTGTTGGTTCATTCACATTATCTCCTGGAGAAATGTAAAGCCTAATTTTCTGTGAAAAACAAGAAAAAAATCCCCGCCCCCCCCCGCCCCCCCCACCCCCTCGCACCTTTTTTTTTATGTTTTCTGTTTTTATCTATAGTCAGTCAGTTCAAGATCGGAACCTGTCGTGCCATGCTAGTCTCCGTCCCTTTCAGTGTGTGTGTGTGTGTGTGTGTGTGTGTGTGTGTGTGTGTGTGTGTGTGTGTGTGTGTGTTTTGTTTTGTTTTGTTTTTTTTTTTCATATAAACAAAAATGTTTCCTTAGATATTTCTGAGGTTTTAAACACAGCAATAATAAGAAGAGATAGAAGAAGGAAAAGAAGATTATTATTGTTGTTATTATATTATTATTATTATTATTATTATTATTATTTGCTCGCTTGTTTTTGGAACAAAAACTAGAGAAACGCAGCTGCGTGTCTCTAGTTTCTATTCAAAACAAGGGAGCAAATAATACATCTACGCAAGTACATGAGCGGATGTGCGGTAACGTGAGACAAAGTACCGTGGGGCATGTGCGACCAGTGCAGACAGATGAGCCTGTGCATCCGCTGATGTCATGGTTATCCACAGAGCACCCAGCGAAGGCTGATCAGACTGTGCGGATGAGCATGCTGATCTAGTAGACTGTGCTCGCTCGACTCACATGTCCCCCAAGGTACATTTTCTTATGTTGGTACCTACATTTACAAATAATAAGTGAACAGATCTGTCTTAAGGGAAATGGATGCACTTTCAGTGGAGGAAACTCTGTCAAAATTGTTTTAATCCCCACGAGAGGAGCAAATTATTTCTTTCTTTTCAGTAGACCCCTTTTCAGAAAGGACTTGGTGTGTAGGAAAGCAAACAGGAAGTAATATGAAAGTTGTCTCACTTGTAAAATGTGACGGAAAAATCTACCAAGTGTTTGAAGTCTCCGTACATGATAGCGTAAAATATTACAAAGAATCATTTGAATCATTTAACTTCGTTTGGCAGACTAGTATTAATAGTTACGTTTCTCCAAATCCACTTTTTGGATGACCCTCTTTAATGCCCATCCGTTCTCAGCTGCTGAAACTGAATGGGCGCTAAAGGGGAATGTTCAAGAATAAAAACTAATAATGACCTTCAGCTGGAAGTAAACCACTGCTTATACACTTATGTAGAAGTACAGAAAACGCGACAATGGTTTGTTGGTAAACTGAAAAGTAACTTTCTTTTATTTATTTATTTATTCAAGAGTTTGATAAACTAATTATAGTTTGTTTCCTAGTTTACCAACCAAACAACCTGGTTGTGTTATGAAGAAACGTCCTTTATGACATAGAGTTCCTACAAGACTGCAAGTGGATCATGTGCGCAGGTGCGTCCACGAAGACGCAGATCAGCCTGTACATTTGCGCAGTCTCATCAGTCTTCGCAGGACACTCTGACTGTACGTAGCCAAGATTCCAAAACGCCTTCAGGCGGAATGGAAGACTGATCAGTCTGCGCTGATGAGCATATTGATCTGGGTCTTCGCTGGGCGGCACATGCAGTCTCGTAGGAAATGCTGTGCCCCCGGCTCATATGAGGATATGTTAGATCTATCAGTGTGTGAAAAAAAAAAAAGCGATAGTAAATTTTTTGTCCAGTTATCAATCTGGGCCCAGTTGTTCAAAACTAACGATGTCGTTAGTTAACGTATCGTTAAAACTTTGATCGTTAAATATGGCATATACGCTAATATTTTTGTTGAAAAAAATGTGAGTAGCTTTTGCATTTGCAAAAGCTACTCACATTTTTGTCAGCAAAAATAACTGAATTAGATACTGTACTTACTAGAGCAGTTAACATTCTGGGCCCGGTTGTTCAAAGCGTCGTTAGCTTTACGAGCTCGTTAAGGGTCATTTCGTTAACTGTTCTAGCAGATTTAATACACAGTATTCTGATATTTTTTGCTGAAAAAATGTGAGTAGCTTTTGCACTGCAAAAGCTACTCACATTTTTTCAGCAAAAAAATTCAGCATATTTGCGTATCACTCGATTAAAATTTTAACGAATCGTTAACTAACGACATCGTTAGCTTTGAACAACTGGGCCCTGGCCACTAACGAGCTCGTCAAGCTAACGATGCTTTGAACAACTGGGCCTTGAATGCAAAATTCGCTAATCAGTAAACACTAACCCTGAAATGGCACATGCCGTTTATAGAACGTCACATTAACGTTCTATGTAACGTCATGACGTTCTATAAACGCCATATGCCTGCTGGGTGTTGACACCCTCAGGAACAATGACGGTCAAGACCAGCGCCAGCACGGATTGGGAAGCGTCTTCCCAGCTAGCGTGCTACTTAAAATATATATCGGACCGTTATCGGCCCACAGGATTCCTATCGGGTAGATAACGGTCTGATATAGAGTTAAGTATATGTAGAACGTCTTTAGTTTTATGCGAGTGAACAGCGTTGGGGCTTGCCAAACTGCGTATTCGTAGATTTGTTTTACAACTTCACTATTTACATACGCGTTAAGTGTCATTTCCCATTAAACACAAAACGTCGTGAAACGTCGATTCCACTATCGCCGTGACGTCATGACGGAGAAACGATGTTGAGTATTAGCTGGGTTAGCGGGAATCGACCCACGTCAGGGGCGGATCCAGGATGATTCCTTAAGGGGTTCAGTTTGATGAAATTACCGTACTTACTCTAGGTACTCGGACAGACAGACTTTAGCAAACAGAGCAGACCCAGATCAGACGCCGCAAAACGCGGCGTCTGATCGGGGTCTACACTGTTTGCCACTCATCGAGCAATTTTATACACATTCATAGGTAATAAAATGGACTTCTTGAAGAGAAGCATAAGGTAAAAAGTAAAGGATGTGAATATTTAGGGTAAATACGGTATCCCAAATTCGCCCCTGCACGCATTTCGTTCATAGGAATAGCCTACCGAATACATGTACATTTCATTGAATATTGTAGGCCTTTATGTTTTAAGTCCTATCAGAACCTCCTTCCAACATTAAACATTTTTATATTGTAATAATGTTTAACGCTCTGCATGCCGGGTAAAAATTTCAGCAGACGGCATTTTGAAGTATTTTCTTATTTTTTAAATATTTTTCTTATTTTTCCCATAAAATAGTCAGGAGACAATTTGCATGAAATGTCAAAGCGTATTTTCTCGGAAAAATGTTGTACTGGGTGTCCCAAGTGTTCAATTTCCTTCAAATTAACTGTTTTGAAGAGTGAGACTCAACATTTACACAGCTACTGAGAGCTGCAGAAAGAAAGAAAGAAACAAACAAACAAAAAAGACGGCGGAGAATGGGCACGTATTCACCATCACGCGAATGTCCTAATAATTTCTGACCCCTCTGTTTCCACCTTTTTACTGTCTATTTGCGGGGTTCTCCTGAATTCTGAATAAAACAACATTTCATGTCATGGTTGTGGATAAAACCGAAGAAATAATTTACGGAACCGTTTTGTCTGTTAACCCATTGAAGACTGGGGAGCCCTAACCGGGTAACTGGCAAACAGTCAGTGCAGACCCAGATCAAAGGCCATAAAACGCGGCGTCTGATCAGGGTCTCCACTGTTTGCAAATAGTTCAACCATTTTTCTCTAGGAATATGTATATTATGTAGCCTGACATACCTAAACTCGAAAAGGGACTCTTCCAATATATAATGTGGGACCGTTTATTCAGTCTTTATTGGGTTAAAGTGCCACTCAAATGGGGCGGGGCTTACTTTGTGCAAGTACAACAGAGAGGTTCAGAAGCTGAAAGCTTAAACTTTAACCTGTCGACTGTAAACAAAAGCAGACAGCGTTTAAAATATTTATTCTTATTTTTCACAGGAAATAAGACTTGGCGTTACAGTCATATTGTGCGGAGACCATTTGAATGGAATATCACAAGTCTTATTTTCAGTGAAAAGAAAAATACCAATAATTTTCACCCGATGATTTATCCTAGAGAGTGCTAAAGCTTAAAATGTATATAAGACGAACACATTATAAGTAGTAGTAATCTGAAATCGGCCGCTTGCATAGATGAACGAAAATGCACTTTTTGTCAGACTATAGACGATGAATATCATTTTGTCATAGAATGTGCACTGTACTCACAGTTCAGAAAACAATATATACCCCGATATTTTTGGAACAGACCAAGTATGTTTAAATTTACAGAACTGATTAATATAATAAATACTGTACGTAAATTAAGCATTTATATATATAAAGCGTTCAATCTACGATCTGAATTGCTGTACAGAAACGGGTCCTAATAATCTGTCAGTATAAGAACAATTCATCTATATGTGTATGTATAGTATGTGTAGGTATGCGTATATGTACGTGCGTGTATGTATGCATATGTGTATATGTATGTGCGCATATGCGTGTGTATGTGCGCACATGTATGGTTATATATATTTACACTGATTAGTTGATTATGATTGAGTAAAAAGGACCATTTTCTGTCCGCTCGTGAAGAGTCTTGTATTTCGTTTCGGCAAGACTTGGTTACGGCGGAGGAAACTGGTAACTGGCTTTTTTGTCACAGAGTATGTTATTTTTTTTTTTTTTTTTTTTGTCCGCACTTAAAGTATCTTGTATTTCGTTTCGACAAGACCTAGTTGGTGCGGAAATGAAAATGAAGGGAAGAGGAAAGAGGGATAAGGGAGAAAAAAAAAAAGAAAAAAGGTAAATGGCATTTCTGTCTCAGTCACTTTCTTACGGGCTAAAAAGTTTGTTGTAGTAATATTACGTACTCCTTGTTTTCTTGCCTTCTTTTTTCTTTCTACCCCACCACTTTTATATTATTTATCAATAGATAATAGGCAGTTAAGTTAATGATGTAAAGCATGCGGATATGGGCTGACATAATGGCGGATGAGTGTGGACAGGCCGTACAATTTGCCAGTCAGTCTGTGTCATCATGATTTATTCATTCTTTGAAAAAAGAAAAAATGGAAATGCAATTAGTTTAGAAATATAATCTAAGTGAGTACATATATGCAGCGCTGTGTAGATAGAATGACATTTGGCATGTTGGTGTGGATAGGCCATATCGTGTGCCAGTCATTCTGTGTCCTCAGACTGTGAAATACCCGTTTATTATTTGTAAAAAAAAATAAAAAAAAAATAAAGATAAAAAAAAAAAAAAAAAAAAAAAAAAAAATATATATATATATATATATATATATATATATATATATATATATATATAAAGAGAGTTGAACATTAATGCTATTATAATAATAATAGTAGTGATGATGGTAATGATAATAATAATAATTATTATTATTATTATTATGATTATTATTGTTATTGTTATTGTTATTATTATTTTATGTAAAGAGTTAAACTGAGATATGTTAGCCTAGAACTTATGTGTTAGATAACTACTGGTAGTATTAGATTTTGGAACGGTAGATTGTGGCCAGTTCTGTGCAGGGTGTGTCTTGCATAAGGAAGAAAGAATGCAGGGACGTGCTGTCTGGACATTGGTCCGCCACACGTTCCTGTAGCAGGAGATTCTTAAAGATGTCTGGCAAGAGACGGCTGGTGCAACTGAGTTTGTTCACGACCTACTGTTTTAATTTTCTGATTTCCCTGTTTTGTGAGATATCATTTTCTCCACATAGTGTTGATTACCACATAATGTTAATTATATACATAATGTATTGATTTTTTTTTTTTTTTTCAGGTAATAACAGAAAATGCTTTCGTATCTTTAATGATTATGTCATATGCCATCGTATATGTTTGTATTATATCCTCAAGGGCTTTAACGCCTACTGGAATTTTGAAATAAAATCTATTCTATTCTATTCACAACAACCACGCTACACTTCTACAGCGGCAGTCTACGGATATTGTGTATATGCCCCTCATCCGCATTCATTCAACCACAATAGATTCGACGTACTCATTAATGAAAATGAATTCTGCTCATTAACAAATAATAATTTCCCATGGTTCACCAGATTCTTGACCAATAATTTGACAAGACTAAACCGACGTCATTCTAGGAAATAATAAATGATGGTACGTAGATGTGTCAATCCATACTCCTCAATTGCACATACAATTAATAACTAGTCCAGAATATATATATATATATATATATATATATATATATATATATATATATATATATATATATATATATATATATATATATATATATATATATATATATATATATATATATATATTACTTGTGTGGGAAATTCCATGAACAGAAAAAGTCCTTAGATTTTTTCCATAAACCACGAATATTTCCTTTGCCCTTTACAACTCTCTGGGCAAATTCAACAGACGACAAACTGGTAATATCATTCCTATTTCCCACCCACCCTCAAATTGACATTTTATACAAATTGTCTCCTAGAGGATTTATTTTCTCCCTTATTTGTTGGAAAAATAACATTTTTTTTTTTAAATGACGCCTGCTAAAATGTTTCCAGTATTCTAAGCGTTAACCCTTTCAAAATTGTAGCAGAAGACATTTTTTTTCCTGGCGGAGCACCGACAAACTCCATTTGCATATAAAAGTGGACGAAATGCATCTAAAAAAGACACCGCTTTAAACTGACAGTATTTGTTTCCCTTTTCAAAGGAAGACCACTCCATCCCTATTGAGAAGGCGGGCAAATAATTTCAGAACAGAGTGATCTTGCTCTCTTGGAGGCGTATTAATTTCTTTAAGGTAATGTTAGATAAAACAAGAAGCCTCTTCAAATCAAAGCACTGACAGCACTGGTGGGTCGATTGTCTCGGAGTGTTGGCTGGGAACATGGTCCTGAGCGATGACATTAGACTGTTTCATTTAACCTATAACCTCATGTAAACAAACAGTGCAGAACCTGATCAGACGCCGCATTCTGCAGCGTCTGATCTGGGTCTACACTCTTTGCCAATATCCCAGTCTAGGTTTTACAGATAACCGTCACTCTGATGTCACAGCGACAAGAATAGCACGGCTATAAATAACCGTTACCTGGATTCCATCTGATGCGTGGTTTGATTACATTGGTCAATGATAATCACGTGGACAACTACTTTAGGAATTTTTCACGCTCGATTGTAAACAATCGACTCAAAAAGATTATAAGCGTTGAAGAATAGTAGATTTTTTTTTGCAAGTTGGTGGTGCTGGTGCTTATAGGATAAGCACTCATGGATGAGGAAACACGATTTACCCAAATTATGGTGCGTCTAGCCACCCAATGCACACAAAAATACCCTTGACAACCTTCAAAGCCACCGACTTCATTCCGATTACTTACGTTAAATAGAGATAATTGGCAAGAAGTATATTTTGGTTTAGCTCTTTGAAGCCTCATTATATGCCATTACATTATTTAATCACGCTAAAAGATAACTTGCCAGCTAAGTTATTATTTTTTATTTATTTATTTTTTTTTATTTATTTATTTATTTTTTTTTAAAGAATAACCTTGTTTCTTTTTAAAACGTTAACCTTGTTTATCTTTTCTTACGAAAGCACCTTGGCGCAATGTACATCATTAACTCTATCAAATTGTTAGTCTAAATACATAAGGTTTTCTTTGATTTTCTAAACTTGAGTTTTGCGTGAACTTGACGATCACATTGTAAAGATGTTTTAAAATGCATACAATAAAAGTTGAATCAAAGCATTTGACAAAAATAACCGTTTCAGGAGATTTATCACCGCTTCAAGGCACGCACATTCATGGATCAACGAATGATTTTAACCGATTTCGTCGAATGAGACAATGTAAAATGCATTATAAGTCGTTTTCCCCGTCATTGGTGAAAAGTATGTAACACATTTTATCATATGACGTCGCTGTTATTCAGTGGTTCTAACACTCCTCGCCTATATAGCCAATGGTTAAACTCAGTGATATATTATGCAATAAATCACTGGGCGGAAACGCGCGACGCTATCTGGCGCCTTTCGACGTCATTTCGACACGCTGCTGACGTCAGTCTTAATTTCTACGACGCTAGACTGTGTAACGTCGTCTTTCTCACTTCAGCAACGTAAGAAATGCATGTAAACGTCAGCGTTACAGTCAAAACTTTTGGCGGGATTTCTTTATTCGATGGCGGAAAGTTTGAAAAATCTAAAGAATACAATTACCTTTTCGTCGTTTTCTATGTGGTAGAATCGAAATAGATCAACTCTTGTGCGTGATTTGTTGAGTAATAAATCACAGTTTGTCGGTCAGTTGTAAGAAGATAAATCACTCGCGCTCCGCGCTCGTGATTTGATCTACTTTACAACTGACCTCCAAACAGTGATTTATTACTCAATAAATCACTGCTAGAGCTGATCTATTTCTTAAATAACGTCATGTTATAAAAATCGTATAACCACACGTTATATAACACTTTGGCGGGAACAAGTAACGTCATGACGACGTCCATGTCAACCATGCATTTTCTGTTGAACAATTGTCAAATTTAAAGGCGATAAAATCCAAGTTAAAAGGGTCATATGATAAACAGAATCTTACACTCGTGGTCATTTAATATGAAATTTATGAAACTCGCCGAAGGCTCGTTTCATAAATTTCATAAGAAATGACCACTCGTGTAAGATCCTCTATATGTCCGATAGATGCTGAAATCACGCTATCCAAAATAACGTAACAGGAAAATATTTCAAGCATTACCCTATTAAAACAATGTCACAGCAGATTCGCGAGGTTTCATTTTGAATTCTGCTGACACGCAGTAACGATGCTGCTATGCTATGGTTTAATGAGGCAGCGTCATATTAACCCTAGTCCTGCTGAACCCGGATATACCCTGCCTTTGCAAACAGTGTAGATCCAGATCAGTTGGCTTCTTCAGAAGCCAACTGATCTGGATCTGCACTGTTTGTCAATTAGAATGTGAATTTGTATCAACAACCTGGATCAATTAATCTGATTGGCTGAAAATTAGAAGTGGGTGTGGCATATTAATTTATTCAGCATGACTAGGGTTTACCGTGACAATTCAATATTCAGTAGCAGAATACATTTACCCCTGCGTGTCTGTTTTAAACGTCAGTTTAACTCAATTCTGTCTCATTTGTGGAAGCCAGTTTGTTCTTATAATGATTTGTACTTTTCTTTTCTTTGGTATGGTAGACTTATTTAAACTTAAAAAGTTAAGTACCAAAACATATTATATCTAATATTATCTTAGCTGTTCTTATGGAACGAATTTATGTAAGAATAACAAGTTAAACAATTGGTGTTTTGCGTCCAAAAATGTGACCTAGGCAACCATTGCGGATCCAGATCAGACGCCGCGTGACTAAGGAGACGGTTTTCATGCAATGTCAAAGCATAATTTCGGGAAAAATAAGAAAAAAATATTTCAAAATTTCGTTTGCTAGATTTTTTACCCACCATGCTAAGCCGTAAACGGGCAAAGTATGCTCTGATCAGACTGCGATAAGAGTCATTTTCTCACGCATCAAGTGTTATCTATATCTTTGCGAGACATTTCTGAAAATCACGGTTTCTTGGCGCCATCTTATAAACAAGAAATTACCCTTTGTCATTTGTTATTGTTTATCTGTATTTTAAGGCATTAAACTGAAACTCTGGAGAATTCAACAAATAGATTGTTCATTGCTTATTGAACGACCCTCGTAATTTATGTGCTTGGGGATACATTTAAAGTCTAACTAGCAGACAATAATAACTAAATCAGCAGATGATTTTAACCTAAAGTAAAGCGTCAAGCGCAATCATTGTATAGGTCTTTCCCGAATATTACGCAGTTGTGATGCGTGATCGGAGTATTCTACTCTGAGAGATTCTTCTATTGCTAAGGTTGAATGCACATTGCATTATTGTTCAGGCTGACCGCTCACTGATCCATATGATAACACCTTACATACCACTGATGCAATACTTGCATGCTAGGAAGATTAATTCATACCTGTATAAATCTCACCTTTAAAGCTAAATTAGTTTAGATTGAGGAGCGTCATAGTGGCTTGTTTATATTGCATAGAGATTCTTATATGGCAATGTTCATATCAACCCCATTTATCAACCCGGGACACCCATATCAGCCCGAGGGCCAAAGGCTCGACGGCTGATATGTGTCAAGGGTTGATATGGGGTATGATATGGAAATTGCCATATCATAATCTATTTATCATACATTTTTTTTTTTTTTTTTTTTTTTTCTGACAAGTTTGCCTATTTGATGTCGTATGCTGAGTCAAAGACAAGACTTCCGAGTGCTGCGAATGTGATGATATGGGTTTTTATGCCCGGGCAAAAAAGCCGTATCAGCCACATGACCTGGTGATATGTTTTGTTGTTGTTTTTAGTCCCGGCAAAAAAGCCGTATCACCCACGTGACCTGGTGATATGTTTTGTTGTTGTTTTTTGTCCCGGCAAAAAAGCCGTATCATCCACGTGACCCATTATCACACCTTTTGCGCTCCACAAGGGTGATATGAGCTTGAAAGCCATGTTAGTATCACATATGCAAAATGAACATATTTTCTAGTAAATGTATGATAAATCTTATTGTACTGAAAAACTGATAATGGGACGTCAACACACCAAAAAATAAACTTCAAATTTCTAAACTATTCAACAATATTTTCAAGAATAATTTCTATCCATTTAATGAATAACAAATGATTTAGCAGAATTCTTCTTGTTAGGCATGTATATACATTATTAATCCAGCAAAGTACTTTGAATATTGTCATTGCCAGCTATTTAAATTCATACGGGTGTGACATCCTTTATCTGGGCTGTTTGGCCTAATGGTTAGCGCACTCGACTTGCAAGCGGGATATCGTGGTTCGAATCCCGCTCGGATCGAGACAATTTTCAGACCATTAATATGCCTAGCTCATACTCGACGGGCCCTGGATTGAGTATGAAGTAGACAGGGCGGCGGTTGGTGACAGACAGCGGCATCAAGTGTGCATGGGTGATCCATGAAAGCAAGGCTGTACAAATACATGTATATAACAATCGCCGCTGCCTCCATGTGCTTCGGGTGCCTGGTAGCGTTAAAAATCCGCACAACAACATCCCTTATTTTTTAAATAGACCTTTGCCACTACTCAACTGGAAAACGTCAACAGACTTTAAAATTCGGGAAAGACCTATGGAAAACATTCTCTGATTTTGATTTTTAATTATTATCCAGAGAAAAAAGGCTTGACATTTCTGACATTTTAGATGAATCGTCTGTCTCTCTATCAATCAACACGGACGGCTACGCGGACGATCTGTTGGATCCACTTTTTTTTGGAAAATCTCTCTCTCTCTCTCTCTCTCTCTCTCTCTCTCTCTCTCTCTCTCTCTCTCTCAGCAATTAGAAAACATTTTACTTCGGTGGTCTCATTCCTTTCGACATCTTGGGGAAAGGGTTTTTCTTGCTTAGCGTCTTGTTGTAAATGAAAAAAAAAAAGTTCAGGTGTGAAAAATAATATTGTACTAGAAACCATTTTTTTTTTTTCTGTTTCTGCGCTCTGTGAAACCGTCTGCGATGTGTACTTTTCTCCGCTAAGGTTTAATTATTGGTACTTCATTGTTTCATAACAACGTTACAAAAATTCAGAACTTGATTTTGAACAAATTGTTCTTGCTGAAAAGCAGCCTTTAAGTTATCTACGTTACCAAATTTTGATAATGTTGCAGCTTTTCATTTTATTTTATTTTTTTTTATTTTTTTTTTTTCTTGTCTTTAAATCAATGAGTAAAATTTACGTTTTCTAAATAAAGCATCAGACGAACAACTACACGTATCGTTGAATTCTGAGAGATGTCCGTCAAGGTCTTCTTTAGGGTACAGTAGAATATATCATTGCATAGCAGAGGTTACAGTCAGCTGTGAATGTCTCGGAGCATATGATAGAAAAAGACCCTTATCACTTCAGTCTCAAGATGAGAAAACCTACCTTCTGACGTGCGCCCAAAGAAGACTGAAATCAGCTTGCGCATCCGCGCAGTCTGATAAGAATCTTCCATGTCTGCATGAAGAAACTTTGCATCCTTGATACCCAATATTTGTCCAGCCGAAGCGAAGATTCTGATCAAACTGCGCGAATCGTAGGCTGATCTGAATATTCGCTGGGTGCAAATGTTCGACGGTATGTTTTCTAACACTGAGATTCATATCAGTACATAGCATATACTCTTATCCTGAGATTAATGTTGTGTGGCTATTTTTTTTTTTTATTTTCATCGCTATGAAGAAACCGTTTCATGTCATAGCTCAGTTCTTTTCTACTAGAATTTTTTATCTATCTATCTATCTATCTATCTATCTATCTATCTATCTATCTATCTATCTATCTATCTATCTATCTATCTATCGATCTATCTATCTATCTATCCGTCCGCCAACCCGCCCATCTATCTATCTATCTATCTATCTATCTATCTATCTATCTATCTATCTATCTATCTATCTATCTATCTATTACATTCTTTGTGTTTTGCTAAGAAACGGTCGCTTTAACTAAACGCCTGCGTGATATCTTTGCTACAGGTGAAATCAGCTGGGCTCTCTGGATGCAATTTACTGAAACAGGCTATAACGAACTTTTTTCTCTGAAGTTGGGGGATCCAATATGGCGGATATATAGGTGCGAAATGTCAGTTGAGGTGTATAACTTCTACTTAGGAAGTAAGTTTCTTCTTGAAATTTTAGTGTACATACTTAACAGGTATATCTTACGCACCAGTTTAATCATATGCGTGCATTAGTTTGCAAAATCATGACTTATTTCAGAAGTTTTAAAACTTATTGGAACGCTAATTGATTATTTTCGTGAGGCTGACTTGGGGAAACCCAAAAACTTTGTAACACTTCTGATTTTGTCTTTTTCGAGTCTTTATGCTGAATATTAAACAGTATTGCCATTGTGCTTTATTTTATTCACGAGCAGTCTGATTATAAGTGCCTTATATTATTAACAGGATCAGTTCTGAAGTAATTGGAAGTTATAGATGTGATGCAAATAAACAAGTATTAGCTTTATGAAAAATCGGAAGTTTAGTGTGGCTTTACAATTTACCATATTTACCCAACGTATTTAATCAGGCAGACCCGTGCAAACAGGGCACATCCATGATCCAGATCAGATACTTCAGAATGCCACATCTTATCAGTTTCTTCAGTGTTTGCCACTCCTCCAACAGTTTTTATATGTGAGCCAGTGCATGACCAAACCTACAAATTGGCATGTGCGCCCAGCGAAGACTCATATCAGCCTGGGCATCCGCCCAGTCTGTTCAGATATACGCATGGAGAAAGCTTGGGTCCTTAGCTACTCATAGAGCACACAGAGAAGACTGATCAGACTGGGCAGAAGCCCAGACTGATCAGTCTGCACTGGGCAAACATCCATTTTGTTGGTTTTGTTGTGCGCTGGTTCATATAGTGTTTGTGATCAATAGCAAGTGAAATAGACATGTTCAGATTTTAAGACAAATACTGTAAGGAGAGCTCTAAGGTAGTGAGGTGCCTGAAAACTTGGGGTAATTATAGTATACATGTACAAATACTGTACTGTCTATTTAAAAAAGTTTGAATTATCTTTCAGAAATTAAACTAAATAACTATTGAGTATATATTGACTGTCTCTTCACATCTTTCCCATTAGACTTGGTTCATTTTTGCAGTTATCCAGCATGTAGTGATGCTCTAATAAGTCCATTTATCGATGAATGCCTAATTGACTATTCTACTTTACTCTTTGCTCAGGTCCATTTTCAGTTTAAGGACTGTTTGTCATTTGGTTTAGTTATTATTTGTTTCACAGGAATTCTTATGTTCTTATTCTTAATCTAAAAAAGAAACAGAAAACTCTGATCAGGTGACACTTTCTGTATCTGATCTTGGTCTACACTGTTTGCCTAGGTCCCTTTTTGAGGATTATAGACTCTAACAGTTTAAAAAACAACAGGAAGATGCAACTTCTGACAAAAATCTAAGTCTCTGACCTGTACTTCAAAGTCACTGATGGGGGAAGGGCTTGTACTGAATAAAACTTTAGACCAGTATCTAACATTAGTCCAAATATATACAGGTATTCTGGGGGCATACATCTTTAAAACCTTTAACATAAAGCATTAAGTATTTTAAGTTAAAAAAAAATGTCAAAATCCATGACTAGCTGTGACCTCAAAGTCATTGCCGCAATTCTCTGGTTTTAAACAAATAGTAATGTAACACATTTCAGCATAGTGACACCCATTACCACACGCTTGTTTACACAGGTCATTAAGTACACTGGAACAGATCAGATGATTTTTAAACAGTACTGGTGGCGTACAAGTTAACCATTTCGCTGGTGTGTACACTTGTTATGCAATCATATATTCCATAGCTGGGCTCATATACCGTATTCGACCTAATTACCACTCAAACCCCTTTAAGTGCACAGTCAAGCAATTCCACAAAACACACAAAAAACATCTTATTAGCATCATTAGATAAGTCTCTCTCTGATTTTGTTTTTTATTTTTTATGTGTACCCTTAGTATAGGTAGATACATAATTTACCACAAATTTTCTAAGTGATTTTGAAAATCGTAGTGCACAGTGCGGTAATTAGGTTGAATATGGTATGTTGATTTAGGTTGTCAAATTCATTGGAAGAAATCCAAATTAACCTTTGTGACATTTTTTCAATACATAATGGTAGCTGTTTTCTGGCTCTTGAAGCAAGCATTACACAGATTTGACACAGGGGTTTCATTGGGTTTTCACCTAATACTTAGTCAATTTTCTCTTGCTACTTTTAATACTGTTGTATAGGTTTTGTACGGAGAATATGCAAAACCACCCATCTACTTTGTCTTGAATCACAGAGTGGCAAAAAGGTTAGTCAAACCCCTGTGATAAGAAACATTTGTTTTATAAATGCATGTACACTGGAATCTCAACACAGGTCATTTTAAAGATGGTTCCTGATATAAGACAGTTTAACCAGGGGTCAAGCTGGCTCAGAAATTTAGGGAGAAGTGACTTCTCCCTCCAGACAAAACAGAGAGAAGTTTTGTAGGATGAGTGAGAAGTCAAGACTTGGTTAACCTATCACCTTACTGAAAGCATGACACTTAAGGACTCTATTTTAGTTTTCAAGGACCAAAATCTGACATTTTACAGACTTCTTGTATTGCAGTAGATAAATGATTAATTCTATTTTCTAGGATCATGAGATATACCTCCCTAATTTTAGTGTTCGCATAGATCTATCATTGGGACTAAATTTAATGATGTACTGATGAGGTTTTGGTGATTTGTACCTATTTTTTCAAGGTCACTCGTGACTGCAACACTAAAACTCAAATTTAAGCACACTTTCTGGTTTGTTCTTTATCACATGAACCAGTCATTGGGACTAGATGATGAACCAGTTAGATTTGGTTACCTTGACATAATTTTCAAGGTCAGTATACACTAAAACTGTCACAGTTAAGACCCATTTTCTTTTCAGCACTGTATCTCCAGAACAGTAAATATGCAGATTCTTTCCAAGTTCGTGTAGCTATATCATTGGAACTAAATAATGAACTGATTAGGGTTTGGTGACCTTGACCTAATTTTCATAATGATTGCTGAATTGAAACTAAAATTGACAAAAAGTTAAGCACACGTTCATGTCTGCATGATATATCATGAACCAATAAGTGGATTCTTATCAAATTTGCAAAGATATATCACTGGGACTAGATGATGAACTGTTTAGATTTTGGTGACAGATTGACAGTGATCTAATTTTCAAGGTCACCACAAGACATACACTATTAAAATTAAAGCATTTCAACGTCCTGTCTCCATACCAGTTGATGGATTGATGGATTCTGATCAGACTTGGTACAAAATGTATGTAGTACAACTGGGATGGTCTGGATTGCTGATTATATTTTGGTGACCATGACCCAATTTCAAATGTCACCACAGGACTTACACTATTGAAATAAGGCATTAATATAAAGCATTTCAGTGTCCTATCTCCATACCCAGTTGATGGGTTTTGGTCAGACTTGGTATATAGTATAGCTGGGATGGTGTTAATTTCTGGGTATATTAGGTGACCATGACCCAGTTTTCAAGGTCACCATGGGACATAGATTTATTTATTTAAATAAAGCTTAAATAAAGCTTTTCAGCATCCTATCTCTGTATCCAGGTGGTGGTTTCAGGTCAGACTAAGTCTTGCTTCAAAGTATAATAAAGATGGCCTTTATTGCTGATTATATTTTAGTGACAATGACTGAGTTTCAAGATCACTATTGGACTTACACTATTAAAATAAAGCTTTTCAGTGCACTAATAAAGCTTTTCAATGCACTAGTTATCTTTATAACCAGTTGATAGATTCTGGTCAGACTTGGAATATAGTATAACTGGTATGGGCTTAATTGCTGTATATATTTTGGTGGCCTTGACCCAGTTTTCAAGATCACCACAGGACTTGTACTGGTTATTTAAAAGAAAAAAAACAACATTGTACTGTATCACCTGAACTGCGAATTCAGGTCAAACTAAACCTTCAGATTTTCATCACACTTGCATAAACTGTGGATTCAGGTCAAACTTGACCTTCAGATTTTCATCACACTTGCATTCATATATATCATTATCCCCCCACCCCCACTTTCCACAAGCTTTGTCTGTGGAGGAGGTGAGGTGGTATACTGTTTTTACATTATTATCTGCCCATATTTGGACATTTTCCCACTTACGTAGTCAGTCATGAGAAAAAATGTGATTTATTCAGTAAAACTGGTATTTGTGGCAAAATTTTGATCTTACGTGGCTTGCTACATAAGAGATTTTGCCACTTACATGTATTCATTTTCAGTGCTGACAACTAACCACATACATGTAAATGTCCATCTGTCAGAGCGTCATCCATCCATCCATTCATTACGTTTTGGTTTCTTCTTTTTATCTTGCTAAGTAATTTATGGAATCTTTTCATATTTTGCATGATAAATGTTGGTATTGATGAGATGTAGCTGTTAGAGAAAAAAATATTGGCCTATGGGTTCATTAGAGTTATTTCCCTTTGTTACATGTATTCTTAACCCTTGTCCTGCTGAATAAATTAAGATGCCACACCCACATCTAATTTTCAGCCAATCAGATTACTTGATCCAGGTTGTTGATACAAATTCACATTCTTAATGGCAACAGTGTAGATCCAGATCAGTATCTTCAGAAGCCAACTGATCTGGATCTACTCTGTTTGCAAAGGCAGGGTATATCCAGGTTTAGCAGGACAAGGTTTAAAAAGTAGCTTTGGCATGAAACTATATAGTGCATGCACAGTGAAGTCAGCTTGTCTCAAAATGTTTGTTCAAGCAATCTGATACTTTGTAGACTGGTGTCTTCTATAGCAAGTTTGAAACACATCAGATGAACTTGTTTACCATATTTATTTTAAGTATTTAGACAGAGAGGCTTGAGCAAACAGTGATAACCCAAATCAGACCAGGGTTTTCAGTAAAAAAAATTTGAGGAGGCCAGAACAGAATTTGAGGTGACCAAAATAGCTACATGTACTGCCTACATAACATATTAATCATATGTATTCGGACAGACAGGCCTGAGCAAACAGTGTAGACCCAGATGAGGTGCCACAGAATGCGGCATCTCATCAGAGTATACACTATTTGCCAATCATTCAGCATCACCAGGGATCCAGCTGAGATTGGCTTACAGTTGGGCAAGGCCTGCTATCCTTGCAGCAGGTAAGAGTAGAGGGGAGTTTTTATTTCTTATATTTCTTCACTTTCATTCATTTTCCTCTTTCTCCTCTGTCCCTCTCTTTCATCTCCTCTACTTTCTCTTCCATCTCTCTTCTTCCTTTCTCTCGGAGATGACACACAAAATGACCCACAAGGGTTGAAGTGTCCTTAAACCCCAAGACAAACAATCAATCGGCAATTTTTAAACACAACAAAGGGTAGTAAATTGTACTTGTTCAAATTTTAGAACAAGTTTGGTAAGGAGTTGAGGTGGCCAAAACTTAGGGTAAATAGTACTGTAATGCAACAAAAAAGGATTTTAGGCAGCCAGAAAAATCTTTGAGACAGTCATTTTGACCTCCAGCCACCCCTTAACCCTTAAACTGCCAATCACAACAGTTGTCATCTGTTTTGTCATCTGCTTGTGATTTTTAAAGTCATTTTTGCAAACAGTGTGGATCAAGACCAGACTGCTCCTCTAGGAGCAGTCTGATCAGGATCCACACTGTTTGCCTGTATGCAAAAAATAGGTTTGAAAAGTTTGCTAGAAACATTCAGCAGATGACATAAGCAGATGACATTTTCAGATGCAGGTGTTCTTGGCATTTTAAGGGTTAATGAAAACCCTGAGACTCTGCAGAATGCGGCATCTGATGAGGGTTTACACTGTTTGTCAGTCATTCGTCAGTTTTTAGACATCAGCAGGTAGTGAAATGGGCTTGTTTCAAACTTTAGGGCAAGTATGATAAGGAGGAAACCCATTGTAGTCGGGAAAGCCCTAAAACGGGTATTTAGCAAACAGTACAGACCCAGATCAGATGCCACAGAATGCCACAAAATGCAGTCTGATTAGGAGCTGAACTGTTTCCATTAATTACAGGAATTTCTATAAAATATAGCAATAATAAAAACAAACCAGACACCCTGCTATTGGAATTAGACTGGTCCAAAGAGTTGTAGTACAAGAGTCCAGTCCACAGTAACTGGGTTAATGTATCCGAATACTTAGAGTAAATATTGTAATATGTTTATAACACTTACTATGCTATGAGCAAATTCAGCAGACAACAAACTGATGCTATTTTTCTTACTTTGCCTAGAAAATAGGATCTGACACTTCATGCAATGACAATTTGCATAAAGTGTCAAATCCTGTTTTCTAGGAAGAACAAAAAACATTTTTAGTACCGTATTCGACCTAATTACCGCACATCCTCCTATAAGCACACAGTCAAGCAATTTAGTAATTAAAAGATCACAACCTGTGTACTTATATCTACTTGTACTTCTTTATAAAAACATATGTTGTGGGCACTTGTTTGAATTGCCTCGACAAGTCGAGGCAATTCAAACGAGTACCCACAACATATGCTTCTATAAAGAAAACAGAAAATAATATCGCATAAGCATCATTAACTACGCTCCTCATGATGTCCTCAATTGATTTTTCTTTAACCCTTGTCCTGCTGAACCCGGATATACCCTGTTTTGCAAACAGTGTAGATCCAGATCAGTTGGCTTCTTAAGAAGCCAACTGATCTGGATCTGCACTGTTTACCATCAAGTATACAAAATTATAACAATAATTTGGATCAAGTAACCTGATTGGCTGCCGGCCTCAGTGGCTTAGTTGGATATGCCGTCCGACTGGAGACCAGGAGGTCGCGGGTTCAACCCCCGCCGAGGTCGGCAACATTCTTTCGTGGAGATTGATCATGAAATATTTTCTGCGGTCATTCTCTCCCTTCCGCTGATTCAAGAAGGGCAGTTGTCAGTTTCTGGCGAAAGAATGTGCACAATACTGGTGAATGGCTTAAAGGACTAAGTCTGCCCAGTAAACGTGTGGTTAGGTAAACTGACCGCGCTCGACATGACCCCATTGGGTTGACTGGGCCGTAAAACCTCAACACAAACAAACAAACCTGATTGGCTGAAAATTAGAAGTGGGCGTGGCATCTTAATTTATTCAGCAGGACAAGGGTTAAAGTGTGCTCTTATTAGGTGAATATTTTACTACAAGTTTTCCCAGTGCTTTTGAAAAACCTAAGCCCACTGTGCGGTAATTAGGTCGAATACGGTATGTCGTCTGCTGAAATTGTAACCCAGCATGCAAAGTGATATCTCTGTTAAGGTAATGTGGCCCAATATTAACAGTATTGTGCATAGCTCCAGATAAATCACTTTTTTTAACCAAAAACAGTTGTTGATATTTTTTCTTATTTCTCCACGGAAACATATGTTGTGGGTACTCATTAGAAGTACCTCAATGAGGTGCTTCTAAATCTAATGAGTACCCACAACATATGTTTTTATGGAGAAAAAAAAGAAATATTTTCCTGATACCCCTCATATCTGAAACTATGATTTTATTAGTACAGTGATAATAAAGGAAAGTTATAAAACCGTTTACCCACCACAGCACACAGAGTTGGTATCTGACTGCAAATACAGGGGTCTCAAGTTCAGATCACAGCTTGGCCACATAACTTCCATGGAGATTGATCTTGAAGTCATTTCTACAGTCATTCTCCCCCTTCCACTGATTCAAGGAGGACAGTTAACTCTTGTCCTGCTGAACCCGGATATACCCGGTTTTACAAACAGTGTAGATCCAGATTAGTTGATTTCTGAAGAAGCCAACTGATCTGGATCCGCACTGTTTGTCATTAAGTATGCAAATTTATAGCAAAAATCTAGATCAAGTAACCAGATTGGATGAAAATTAGAAGTGGGCGTGGCATCTTAATTTATTCAGCAGGACAAGGGTTAAGTTGTCAGTTAATGGCATAACTACATGTATGTGCACAAGTACTGGTTAATGGCAAAGAGGCCTAAGCCTGCCCAGGAAATGTGTGAGAAGGTTAAATGGGCCGTAAAACTCCAACACCTCAAAACAGGCCGAAGCAAACAGCCTAGACACAGATCAGATGCAGAATGTTGTATCTACATAAATTAGGGTCTGCACTGTTCACCAGTCATACAGCATTTGGTAGATACATCCATCGAGAGGTGGTAAAATGAACGTGTTCTAATTTCAGGTCAAATAAGTTAAGGTGTCTGGCTATTTAAGTTGAATAACTCCCCATCCAACTTTCTCTTTTAGAGTCCTACTAGACCCTGGTGAGCTAAGAAATATTGGGGGAATTGGGATCAGGATGAGGCATATCATATTTACCTAAAATATTCTGGCACCTTAATTTTAACCATAATTGTCCTAAAAATTGAAGAAGTCCTGTTTTGCTACCTGTTGATATGTCTATGCTGGATGATTGGCAAGCATGATCAGACACTGCATTCTGCTGTATGTGTATCTGGCATAGCATCAGATATGTTGTTTTTTGTTTTTTTTTTCAACCAGAAATTGTTAATATTTTTCTTATTTCTCAACAAAAAATATGTTGTGGGTGCTCATTAGAAGCACCTCATTTTTTTCGGTGAGGTGCTTCTAATGAGTACCCATATACATTTTTTTTCATGGAGAAATAAGAAAAATACCAACAATTCTGGTTGAAAAAATGCCTTATGTGGAGCTATGATCTGATCTGGATCTACACCGTTTGCTGACCTACCTGTCTGAATACTTAATGTAACCCTGGTCCTGCTGAACCTGGGTATGCCCTGCCTTTGCAAACAGTGAAGAAGCCAACTGATCAGGAACTATACTGTTTGGCATTAATGATATGAAATTGTATCAACAACCTGGATCAAGTAATCTGATAGGTTGAAAATTAGAAGGGGCCATGACCTCTTAATTTATTCACCATTTTTTTTATTTTCAGATAGAGAATTACCATTATGGAGTTACTAATGAAAGAAACAAGGCTAGCTTTTAAAGATACATGTACCAGAATTAGTGGAAACAGCTCTCCTTGCCATGGGTTATACAGTTAAGAATCAGAATAATGATGTTACTTTAAAACTCAGACTTCTTGTCAGTTGTTTATAATTTGCTTCCAAAAGTAGCCAAAATGGATGAGCTTGAGGTCAAAGGGGACAATGCATCAAAGAAGAAAAAGGATTCAGTTTCCCCTAAAGTTACAAGACCTAAGCTGCCAAAATTTAGTAGCCATACCCTTGGTCATCATCATCGGCACAAAACAGATCCAGGAGGGGCAGAAGAAATCAAGACTCTTATGGAAGAAATTAAGAAATGGAAAGATGGAAGTGTGTTTGATAAATCTCTTATCCGCCCAAAAGTGATCAAACCGAGGACCATACCAAAGGCTCACTCTACCCAGGCATCACCAAAGGGTTCTCCGCCACCAGGTTCTCCAAATACTGTTGGGCGGAGTTCAAGTTTAAATCGTAATCGAAGTAAAAGTCTTAAATTATTAACTGATAAGTTAAAAAGTGGCAGGAGTGGACAAACTAGTCCAAAGCAAGTACCAAAAATTAAGAAAGATGGAAATGAATTATTGTCACCTGATGACGGAATGTTAGGTCAGGAGACATCTGCACAAGATTTATCTCCATCAATTGGTGGGGAAAGTAGTTCCAAACAAAGAACCCAGTCAGAGGGTGACTATAATCAAGATAAAGTTCATCTTACTGAATCAATTCCAGAAAAAGATGAAAAAGACTTTGATGATGACAAGGATGATGTATCCTCAAGTAGTACTGTTGGGACCCCAGAAGGAGGTCGGCATAGAGTGGAAATTCAGTTCAAATTAAAAGATACATCAAAATCGTCTCCACGTGTCAGTGAGGATGAGGGTATTGGTGACAATGACAGTGAAGCTGCATTAGGCGCTGCTTTTACTCCACATGCTATTGATACAAATTCAGAATTTTTAAGATTAAGACAAATGGCCCCTAAAAGACGGCCTGGTTATGCTGGGTTGACATTACCAAAAACTAAACTGCCTATGTATAAATCTGATGAACGAACTGAAGATGGTGCTATTCGTAAACCAAATAAGTTGGATCTTAGTGCTGGAGGTAATGCTCGGAAGACTTCAGGTGCTAGGTTTTCAACACATCCACCTCAGTCTAAGTCAGCATTCCATGAAAACGGAGCAATGGATACAAATGGATTTGGGTCATTTAGATCTCCAAGTTTTGAAGCACAACCGTCCTTCCCAGATGAATTGCGTGAAATTCCTAGTGATGGTTCCCTAACAGATAGTCAGCTTGGAACTGATGAAGGACCTGAAGTAGGAGTTACATTTCCAGATGTTGTTGAGACAATCATTGGAGAAGGAACTAGTGTTGGAGTAGAAAAACTGGAAAAACGCAATGGTAAATCTCCAAAACAAAAATCAAAGAGTGATCCTAGCGGTAATAAAACATTTGATTTTGATGTACAAGGGGTAATTAATTCTAGTCAAAGTCGAAGTTTTCCACTTTTAGGCAGAAATGAAACTAAGAAATCTGAGTCATTAGATGATGACCTGAGAGAAATTCAGGCTGATCAGGAAAGAAGAAAATCAGAAAATTTAACTGACATAGAGAATGAGAATGCATCTGTGTCTGTGTCAGCATCAGATCAAAGTAAATCATATGGAACTTCTATATCAGAGGATATGATATTTTCTCCTCAGAGTGAATATTCAGATGCTTTCGAGGATCCATTGTCTCAAAGTATAGAATCAGAAGAGCTTCATAATAAATTGGAAAATACTGAACCAGAACCTGAACCTGTTCAAGAAGGAGGTGCTGATGATCAAGAACATGATGAACCATCCTTGGAAGATTCAATGTGTAGTTTTGATAGTTCAACCCCGGTTACACCAGGTAATCAGTCCCCTTCAGGGACCATTGACCGAACACACAATTGGTTAAGTGTTCCAACACCAAAACGTCCAGTTTTACGCAGTGTAAGTTCAGCTAGTGTTTTAAATCGTGAAAGAAAGTATTCTGGTGGAAATTTAAAGGAAAAATCAGATAGTGTCATTCGTAAACATAGTATAACTGGAGGGGATGAAATGCCTCCAAGTGAAAAACCTATGGATTTTTTACCGATCGGAGAATCTGGAAATGCGCTTGCAGTAAGCATGCCATCTGTATGGAGAGCTGAACGTCTGGCATCTGAGTCACCTGATCGTGATGTTCCATTCAAAAAGGTTAGTATGTTTTGAATCAATCCATTAAACTCTCAACTGTTAACTGTTAAAACTCCACTCAACAACAGCAGATGACATTCTAAATTTTTTTTTGTTTTCAGAGAAAATACAGTCATGTTAGATTCTAAAAGGAATGACCCTCAATGAACTCACTTACACAAATTGACAAGTTTTCTTGGCTAGACTAGCTGGTTTTGGCAAATTAGGCCTCATCAGTGATCTTAAATTTTGGAAAATCCTATAATGTGTGCGGTAATCACAAAGGAACAGAAAATATAAACTACACTGACTAACAGATGATTCACATGAAATGTCAAGCCTTATTTCCTCTGGGAAATTAAAGAAAAAACAGGATGCTGTCTGCTGCAAATTTGCTTGGCCATTTATTTAATTATTGGGACAGACAGGTCTGACCAGGTGTGCGGAAGGAGGTGTCTGATTTAGGTCTGTATTATTTGCCACTCATCCAGCAGTTTTAGGCAGTAAAATAAAATTTTTATACACTTAGCATGCGGGGAAAAAGTTCAGCTAATGACAATTTGAAATATTTTTCTTGTTTTTTTCCTCAGAAAATAGACTTTGACATTTCATGCAAATTGTTTCCTAAGGAGACAATTAGCAAGAAATGTCAAAGTCTGTTTTGGGGGAAAATATGAAAAAAATATCACCAATTTGTCATCTGCAGGATCTTCCCAGAGAGTGGTAAATGTTAAAAAAAATTAGGACAAGTATGGTACGGAGTTTGTGACCCAATATTTAGGGTAAATACTGATTTCAGAAAAGGCCATTCTTTGGATTCATAACTCCAGATAAGAGGGGGTATTCAGATAAAATTTTTCTTATTTCTGCACGAAAACATACATTGTGGGTACTCATTACTTAGAAGCGCCTCAGCAAGCTATGGGACTGAAACATTTTACTGCTTTTCTGATTTCTCCATAGTCATACATGTATGTTATGAATATTAGTAAGAACCAGGATTACATGTATGCCAGTTTGGATCATTTTCATTTTCTTTTACTTTTATTTTGTGAAAGAAACATTGCTGTCTGTCTGTCTGTCTTTTTGTGTCTTCTCTGTCAGTCTCTCTCCCTCTCTCTTCCTCTCTCTCACACACACACACACACACACACACACACACACACACACACACACACACACACACACACACACACACACACACACACACACACACACACACACACACACACACACACACCTATTTAAAAACTGAAAGTTGGACTCTTATATATGGTATGGGGGGAGTTTATTCAGTCTAAAATGGGTTAGTTGGGGAAACGCATTTTATTTTGTGTTTCTTTTTGGAAGAGACATGGCTTTGACATATCTCTTTAGAAGGCCAGCTTTGGGTCTAATATTGGAAGAAATATGGTTTTTACCAATTTCTAACCCTTGCCATGCTGAATAAATTAAGATGCCACACCCACTTCTAATTTTCAGCCAATCAGATTACTTGATCCAGGTTGTTGATACAAATTTACATACTTCATTGACAAACAATGTCTGAAGAAGCCAACTGATCTGGATCTACACTGTTTGTTATTTACTATGTGAATTTATATCAACAACTTAGATCAAGCAGTCTGATTGGCTGACAGTTAGAAGTGGGTGTGGCACATTAATTTATTCAGCATGATAAGGGTTGCGTCTGTTAGCAGTTTGTTTTTTGTTTTTGTTTTTTTTTTTTCTTGGAAGAAACCTTTTTTCCATTTTCTGGGTTTTTGACAGTTTGAGCTTCCTTCCTATTTAATCCTTGTCCTGCTGAATAAATTAAGATGCCACGCCCACTTCTAATTTTTCAGCCAATCAGATTACTTGATCCGGATTTTTGCTATAAATTCACATGTACTTGATGGCAAACAGTGAATATCCAGATCAGTTGGCTTCTTCAGAAGCCAACTGATCTGGATATATACTGTTAGCAAAGGCAGGGTATATCCGGGTTCAGCAGGACAAGGGTTAAGAGGTTTCTTTTCCGCATTTCCAAAAATATGATGATATGGATTTTCTCTGAAGAAGAAATAATGGCTTCTGGATTTCTGGGAATTAGGCCAGTTTGAGGTTTTTTCCTGGAAGAATTTTTTTGTTTTCACATTTAAGTGAGGCCAGTTTTGAAGTACTGGTAGAATTGTATAGCTCTAGATAGGAAGGGTTTAACCCTTGTCCTGCTGAATAAATTAAGATGCCACTCCCACTTCTAATTTTCAGCCAGTTAGATTACTTGATCCGGATTGTTGCTATAAATTCACATACTTAATGGCAAACAGTGCAGATTCAGATCTGAAGAAGCCAACTGATCTGGATCTGCACTGTTTGCAAAGGCAAGGTATATCCGGACTCAGCAGGACAAGGGTTAAGATAAAAAAATTTCTTATTTCTCCAAGTAAAACATGTTTTATAGGTACACTTAAACTTTAGAAGCACCTCAGTGCTTCTAATGGGTACCCATATTGTTTGTTTTCATCGAGAAATAAGAAAAATTTCAGTACTTTCTTTATTTAAAAATGTGCCTTGTTTGGAGCTATGAAGAAGGAAAATGGCTTTTCCACATTTTTGGAAATTAGCTGAAGGTACAGTACGGCTCAGGTAAAAGAACCAATTTTTTTTTTCATTTGGCGGACCAATTTTACAATCCGCGATTTTCCGCCGAGTGGTTTGGAGTAAACCATTCTGAGTGAAAAAGTTTTACTCGAAGTTATGTGCTCGATATTCCGAGGACATTCAGCGGACCTCAGTGTACCCATGATATTCGGAGTGCTTGCGAGTATTTGCGAGTGGCGATAGATTATGCTGTACAGGTAAGTTTGACCACTCAGATCTCAAACGACGATAATTAAACAAAAGTTGTTACAACTGCGAATACAATAAATACCCTCTAAACTAGTGCTGGCAGCAGCAGGATCAGACTGCAAAATGTGCCCACTTACATAAATAGTTCTGCTTCCGACGACCAACTCTGGGACTGATTTTTTTTTATGGTTCAGCTGCGAGTATCAAATGGCATATCCGAACAACAGCTGGTAGCCCCAATGCGCAAGACCGGCGACGTATTTGGCCCAAAGTATCGGATGATTTCTAATCGCCCCGTTTTAGTTTTGGATTAAGGGTGGTGGTCGCCCGAGTCTTCCTATATTCGTTTTCATGTGACTAGCTTATCCAGGTTGGCCCGTTTTTCTCGTGTCACTTTGCACGTGCTGCGGCTACCAAAAAATAGTTTGAACCCCCGAAACACTGCTGAAAATTCTAGAGATATCGACCTAACTGTTTTAGTATTTTACACTGAAAATAATGCTGAACATTTCATGTGAATCCAGCAGACGATTCACATGTAACGTCACGCTTAATTTACAAAAAAAAAAAAAAAAAAAAAAAATGAAAATGCCGTCTACTGAATATGCTAAGCGCTTCGATGGTTAAAGTAGGGATACATTTCATTTGACAAGGGAGACAGAAACGGACACGCTGGAATGTATCTACACTGCTCGGATCGAGGCCTGGACGGTTGATGATTGGACCAGGGTTAGGACTACCCATTCAAATCACCACTTAATGATGACGGTGACTTATGTCTCTTTCAACAACAACAAAAAAAAAAAAAATATTTGTCATATTGAGATGATAGAACGCGGCGTCTGGTCAGGGTATTCACTGTTTGCCATTTTTCTCTAGGAATATCTAAACCTCATAGCCGGATGTACCTAAAATGGACGAGCTAGAAGCTTACAAGTTTTGCAAACTCTCACTCTCTCTCTCTCTCTCTCTCTCTCTCTCTCTCTCTCTGGAAAGCTCTTTCTTTTTACCCTCATGCAAATATGACGAGTCTCCTTTCGAGCTAGAAGTTGTTTGCACTGACTTTATTGGAAAAATGATATCGCACCGGCGGGAATCGAACATGATTCGATCCCGACTTATCATGAAATACATGTATTTGCTATGGTCATTCGCTCCTTCCACTGCTTCAAGATTGGCAGTTACAAGTTTCTGGCGGAAGGGGGTTCGGTGTATTGGTTAACTGCTTATTGTATAAGCATGCCCCCTCCCCACCAACCCCCCTTCTTTACTGGCGCGATAAAAAATGCTGTTCCCAATCTCCGACTCGTTAAAGCAATTGCAGTTAACTCCCTTTTGATAGTCAGTTGCAGTTAGCTCCCTTAAAAGAATAAACCAACTGCAGTGTGAGGACGTTACCCCGCATTTATCAGGGTACAAATGAATATTAGGTTATGTTATTCACTTACAGTATATACATTAATAACATTATCTTTATTGGTTAATAGAGCAATCTTCAAAACTTTCGTTTCCATTTAAAGTGTTCTGTTTTTGTGTCTTCAACATTTATGCAAAACCAAGACCGTAAGTTATTAAACCAGTAAAAGAGACGCATGTATAAACATAGCATCGGCGGGAAAGAATCTTCAAAATGACATTTGTCCATAATATTATCATATACCCTCGCGGACATTCTAAGCAGAGTCTTCCTGGTTAGAAATTAATACTAAGTTACGAGGACAAAGTGTCTTGCTCAAAGACACAACACTTGGTGCTCGAGCGTATCGAATTACCACTATCTGGGCTAATTCAGCAGACGACAAAAAAAAAAAAAAAAAATCGTTATTTTTTTTTAATTACCAAGAAAACAGGATTTGACATTCATGCAATGGAGACAATTTGCATGAAATCTTATCCTGTTTTCTTGGAAGAATGAGAAAAATATTTCAAAATGTCGTCTGTTGAAAATTTTACTCAGAGTGTTAGGCGTTATGGTTTGCACAAACAAATCGCGCATGGGTCTGTGCATGGCGAAACCTACGATGTCCTGTACGAAGAGACGGATCAGCCTGCACAATCTGTGCCTGCACAGCAGTAGTCTGATCAGAGCCTTCGCTTATCGTAGGTACCGCCTACAATCTCTGGGTTTAACAAAATGTCTTGTGCGACGAGCGAAGACTCGGGTCAGTCTGCGCAACTGCACATTCTGATAAAAACATTCGCTGATCGTATTTACCTTCGATAGCTGGGCTGTCCAAAGCGGGATAAACAGTGCGACTGCAACAGCACATTCCGATCAGACCCTTCACTGATTGTACAGTATGCACCTTCTTCGGACTCTGGGCTATCCAAGAAGCTTGCTTTAAATAGTGGGTCGATGCACAGACTGACCCGAGTCTTTGCTGGTCGCACGTACATTGTACTATTGTCCGTTTTGTTGTCCGGTTCACTGTACAAACATTGTAAATCATACTTCAGACATGAGATTTTTTTACCGACGTAATTTTGATTTGAACTGGAGTTAAACGGCCCAGTCTACACTATTTCGGTCTTGTCGAGCACGCACACTTTTCCGGGTGGGCTTATTCATAAGCTATTTATCATTTCAGCAGAAACTGATAACTGCCCTTCTTTTCTTTCATATACTTTTGACGATAGAGCTTACTTTTGGAGTTACGGCCCTTTGAACACCGAAAATATTTTAGTGATTTCTGATTTTTTTTTTTTTTTTTTTTTTTTTTTTTTTTTTTGTCCCCTCTGTAACTTGAAAACTATTTGAAATATTTTCTTGAAACTTATTAGTTTATTAACAGAGTCATGACACTTGCTTGATGTAAGTGCAGTCTGTAGCCCTTTTATTAGATATTTAACAGTATGAAATATTGGGGAATGGTGCCTCGGTGGTGCAGTGGTAAAGCTTCTCGTCTTGTCAACCGGAGGTCATGAGTTCGATCCCAGGCTTCTCAAGCCTTTCATATTGGACTTTAAACCAAGGTCCATATCTCCGTATGTCTTAGCTGTTAGTAGGACGTAAAAAACTCACTCGTTTGAATTGTCATTAGCCTCTATTGCCCCTTATGCGCGTAAAGTGTGTTTTTGTGTGACAGATACCCTTTTCACATGTGCTGTCTTGTTGATTCAATGCCTCTTTGATAGCAGAAGCGCCCCTTTAAGTAAATTCATATTGACACGTGCGGTTGCTGCACACAAGTGAAAATTTCCCGGTCTTTTACCACAGTACGTCATTTATACTGAGCGCGTGCAGTTGTTGCATGGGAAAAGGCAGTTACAGGAATACCAAATATAAAATACGTAATTCGTCGACTGGGGGCAGATGTTTGATTCTCTTTGTGATTTTTGTGTGGTTGTAAAAACGACCATGCCAGACCCACTTTTGTGGCCGGACTAGACTGAGCCAAAGAATCCAGTACTTTTTCATATGGAACTTTGTTGAGGCCCATGTTACGTGCTCGAACAGTGAATGGGGCTACCGGGATTATCTTTGGACCTAGGAAGCACCCAAATATATTCAGGGAACAAGGCAGCATTGGTTGATATTTTAAGAAAACAACAGAATGGACCTAATTTTAGGGGATCGGAATGCGGAAATTTGGAAAACACTTTTGGGACAATAAGACCTTTGTGATTAGTGCAGACTCAGATCAATCTGCGCATCCGCATGAGCGTGGACGATATAACCTTCACGCAGACTGTACTATATGAACGGAAAAATAAAGATATAAATAATTAAAACTATATTTATTAAAGAAATATCTAAATATCTTTATTTATTAAATAAATAAATATATAAAAATCGGACAGGTATTTAGTCGAATTACTCCGAGGAATTTCGCATCGTTTCGCGAGAAATATTGCCTCCGGGTACAATATTACCATTCCGAGTAACTTCGCGTAACTTCGCATAACACATACTTTCGGCGAACTTGCGAGTGGTGTCCGCCGAATATTACGTTTACTCGGTTTGATTCCGAGTGTTTTTGGGAAGTTCGCGAAACGCCGATATTCGGAGTAAAGAGTTTTTTGGTTCTTTTACCTGAGCTGTACTGTAATTTTAATGTTTGGTTCTGTTTTAGTGCCAAAATGAAAAAAAAAAAAAAATATATTTTTTTACTGAATAATTTAGCCTTCCAAGTCCAGCTATTCAGCATTTCACACATTGGGTTTTGTTCCAAATTCTATCTGTTTAAAGTTAATATTCCAGACATATATTGGCATAGCTCTCTAAAACTCAGAGACTGGCACAAGTTGGTATATTCTGACAGATGCTTATATGCTATATATACATACCTGCTTGGAGACGATCCAACTCTTTTTCTTCCTGATACATAGGTGCTATGTCAGAAGAAACCGGGCCTTGGGTCATATGGCAAAAGTGAAGGCCCGGACCAGACTGCGCATATGCGCAGTCTGGTCTGAGCCTTTGCTTTTTGTCTGTGCAATAGCTGTGCTAGCGAGAATCTGTCCTATGAAAAGCGAAGGATATGACTAGACTGCAGATATGCGCAGGCTGGTCCGATCGCTTGGCTGTTTGAAAATGGTGGATTTTCTTGTGTCCTGACTTGTACCAAATCGTGTGGAGAAGAACTTCATGTAGTTCTGCTGGAACTTAAAGAGACTGAGTAGAAAATGAAATTTTCTTTAGGCCATGCTCTTAGAGAACAGGAGGAGTATTTGGTAATAATTCTGGGATAAATTTTTCCAGTTCTCTATTAATACACCGAACACACAAAATAAAGAAAATCGGAGACTCGGTTCTATTGAGACTCTTCACACACAGCAGTGTAGTTTACAGGGCGGCATACTTCCCCTAGCACTGGCTTAAACCCAGTGGGCACATGACGTTTATGCAACGTCGGCTCAACGTCGATGCAACGTCATGACGTTGCATCGACGTTGAGCCGACGTTGCATAAACGTCATGTGCCTGCTGGGAAGGCTCCATATTCCTCAAAAACAGACATTTTATTATCCAAGAAAGATTTAATAAATTGATATATAGTATTAATACAATCATAAAATGTGGCACCTGACAGCCTGTAAAATTTCAGTTAGTCAGTTCTTGAAATGAAATGATTTCTTATCACTTATATCTGAATTAATGTTGCCAACATTAATTCAGAAAAATCATTTAATTTTTGATCCAGTTCAAAACCGAGAGACTAACTGAAATTTTACAGGCTCTCAGATGCCTCATTTTATGATTGTATTAATACTAAATATCAATTCATTAAACCTTTCTTGGATAAGAAATGTCTGTTTTTGAAGAATATGGAGCCTTTAAGCGGAACTCAATTTTCCTTCCAGGAACTTGATTTTCCAGGATATCAGAATGGGATCAGTGATCCCAAGGAAGATAAAAATATAAACTGAACTATGATTAACTCATTGTATACTGAATAGATTCTCCAACACTATATATTGGAAGAGTCCAATTTCAATTTTAGGGACGTCAGGCTATGAGATTTACATATTCCTGAAGAAAAATGGCTGAACTATTTGCAAACAGTGGAGATCCTGATCAGATGCAGTGATCTGGGTCTGCACTGTTTGCCAATTACCCTTTTACAGGTCTCCAGACTACAATGGGTTAAGTACGGGATGCATTTTAACTGAAGAAGCCAACTGATCTGGATCTGCACTGTTTGTCATTAAGTTTGTGAATTTGTATTAACAATTCAGATCAATGATCTGATTGGCTAAAAATTAGAATTGGGAGTGGCATCTTAATTTATTTAGCAGGACAAAGGTTAAGACCAGCTGCAGTGTGAAGTCAAATAAAATCTAGAAAGGTTGCCCTTAGAAACACCAAACACAATTCGAGGGTTGAGCACAAGACTGTAGTAACTTAAACATATTTTTGAAACCCTTGTTTAGGGGCAACTTTGACCCCTTTGTAAACAATGCAAATTTAGGTGCCATTGCTCATATGAGCAATGGCACCTAAATTTTCCATTGTTCAGAGAAAGAAATGTTGTAATCTTCATAACTCCTTCATAGTGAGGAGATTAAGTATTGGGAAAAACAACCATCTGACTTGCTACAGTCTTGCGATCAACCCTCGACATGATCTCAAGGGAAATAAAAATATGTTGTGTGTAATCATTAGACGCTCCTCTGTGAGGTGCTTCAAATGAATACCCATACCCACAACACGTTTTTATGGAGAAATAAGAAAATTTATCCCAAATACACCTCCTTAACAAGCATATGGCAACTGTTAATTTTTTTATTCTTCTCATTCTTCACAAAAAACAAATATGATGAGACTATCCCAGATGAAACTATCACAACTCAGATTTTGATAGAGAAATAAGAATTGAAAAACAAAACAAAACAAAACAAAAAAAAAAACAACATAAATTATTGGCAAGAAATTTACTTAGAGCCCTGTTTCTTGCTGAAAATGGCATGATATCTATATATATTATTATTTCTCCCTGACATAGAAAATGAATGTGCAAACACCATAGCCCCAGATAAAACTCCTTTTTTTTCAGTTGAAAAGTACAGATATTTTATTTATTTCTCCTTTTAAATATATGTTGTGGGCACACTTCTGAAGCACCTGGGCAAGGCGCTTCTAATGAGTACCCACAACATACGGTATGTTTAGTCAAGAAATAAGAAAAATATGTATGTGGGTACCCCTTTTATGTAGCGCTATAATAAACTACTATTAAGTTTGATAAATTTGGTTACTACCAATATTTGATTACAAACAGGAATGTAAACAATGTTTAAGAATGTGCTGTTTACATTTCTTATTGGGTAATCCAGGATTTACAGATAGGTTCACAAGATGTAGCACTTGTTTACAAATAAACTAAGACATAATTCTTTGAATGTAGAAAAAAGAAAGCAAGAAAAAAAATATTGGTATTTTCTTGTTTATTCATCATAGCTGTAGACATAGGTCTAGATAAGGGAGGGTATCTGGGAAATATTTTTCTTATTTCGCCACAAAAACATACATTGTGGGTACTCATTAGAAGAGCCTCAGTGAGGCGCTTCTAATGAGTACCCGCAACATATGTTTTCGTGGAGAAATAAGAAAAAATATCAATACTTTTGGATTGAAAAAAAAGCGCCTTAACTGCTGCTATGTGTTGATACGAGTGGGTATTAGACATTTTTAGCTCACAATGCTCAAGGTGAGCAATATTGTGATCACCTTGTGTCCTTGGTTCCTCGTGCGTCGTTCATTGTCAATATTTTTTTTTTTTAAACATCTCTTAAACTACTGATTCAATTTCTTCCAAACTTTACAGAATTGGTCCACTCATGGCACTTTACCAAATAGCTCAAATGGTTCCACTCCATTGAACACGGTGGCCACCAGAGCAAAAAAAATTGAAAATCTTTAAACTACATCTTCTCCGCGGCCAGTGGCCCGATTTCAAAATAATTTCACAGAAATGTTCCTCTTATGGTCTCTACCAAAATTATAAAATGGTTTCACTCGGCTGAACAAAATGGCCATCAAAGCTAAAAATAGAAAAACCTTAAAGCGACATCCACAGCCAGTGGCCCTATTTCAAAATAATTTCGCAGAAATGTTCCTCTTATGGCCCTTTAATAGAATTGCTAAAATGATTCTGCTCGGCTGAACAAATGGCCACCAGAGCTAAAACTAGAAAAGACCTTTAAACAACATCACCTTCTAGGCCAGTGGCCCAATTTCAGAATAGTTTCGCAGAAATTTCCTGTTATGGCCCTGTACCAAAATTGCTAAAATGGTTCCGCTCAGCTGAGCAAAATGGTCGCCAGAGCTAAAAATAGAAAACCCTTTAAAGGACATCTTAACCTAGGCCATTGACCTGATTTCAAAATTGTTTCACAGATATGTTACTCATATGCCGCTTTACCAAAATTGCTAAAAATGGTTGCGCTTGGCTGAACAAGATGGTCGCCAGAGCTCAAAATAGAAAAAGCCTTTAAACAACATCTCCTCCTAGGACAGTGACCAGATTTCAAAATAATTTCACAGAAGTAGTATACAACCTATACTACTCACAGAAATGTTCCTCTAATGCCTTTTTACCAAAATTGCTAAACTGGTTCCACTCAGCTGAATAAAGTTGCCACCAGACCTAAAAACAGACAAGAGACTTCTTTCCCTGATGGTGCATCACAGAGGGTCTTCTTTCCCTGCTGCTGCTGCTTCACATGGTCTTCTTCCCTGCTGATGTTTCACAAATTTCCTACTTACAAGTTTTGCCATGACAACCAAACAAAATGGCCACCTTTAATCGACATCTCGCAAACCATGACACCATCACTTCCATAAGTTACCTTGAGCTCAGGTGAGCCATCCAGGGCTATATGGCCCTCTTGTTTCTTATTTGTCCCAAGAAAACATATGTTGTGGGTACTCCTTAGAAGCACCTTGGCAAGAAGTGTGGAGAAGTAAGAAAAAATTTTTCGTTGAAAAAACATCTTATCAGGAGATGTGTGTGCTGACAGTATGCAGGACACAGGGCTTCCATTAACCTTAGTCCTGCTGAATAAATTAAGATGCCACACCCACATCTAATTTTCAGTCAATCAGTTTACTTGATCCAGGTTGTTGATACATATTCAAATAATGAATGGCAAACAGTGTAGATCCAGATCAGTTGGCTTCTGAAGAAGCCAACTGATCTGAATCTGCACTGTTGGCAAAGGCAGGGCATATCCAGGTTTAGCAGGACTAGGGTAAAGTTTCAGACTCAAGAAGTCCCAGACTTCCTACTCCTCAAATTTGGAAGTCCCACAAGAAAATCTCGGGTATCAATTTCGGCCGGACAATAGAAATTTTGAAAGTCTGCCATACTTCTTTGAAATTTAATTAGGCCGTAAGATGGCAATCTCAGGGTGTGATTTATGCGGCATATCTGCTTAACGGAAGCCCAGAGAACAGGCCTGATTGGGGTCCATGAAAAGGAATAGTGTTAATAAGCAATTGCTTATGAGGCTAAAATATGATACGCAGCTGCAGATAAGGGGAAAATTTGTCCGTCTGTTAACACTTTCAAACGAGAACTCCAAAGCCATTGAAGTGATTTGTCCCTAGTTAGGTAAGAATGTTGCTTGGGTAGGGGGATTATTATGGAACTGCCTCTTGGTTTGGTTGCCATGGCAATAAACTTACAATGGGAAAATGGTTAAATTGCATGCAATGCATTGTCTAGCCTAGCATTCTCTTTTCACTAATGGGGACTCCCAACATTGCAGTATCATTTTATGACCCTGACCTATATTTCATAGTCAAATGACTGGGATTTTTACATCATCTCCTTTTCCAAATATATGTACATGACCTTCAGTCATCAAACCTGGCACATACTTCCACAGCTTCAGATAACAGGAGGTACGTACAGGGATCAATTTTAGCACTTGCTAACTTGCTAAATGCTGGTTAATTTCCTCAAAAAGCAAGCTGCAATTTCCATCACTTGCTAATTCTAGCAAGTTGGAAAGATTCTCTTTAGCTGGCAGAACCTGAGGCATTGTTGCTGAAGTTTTGCAATTTCTTTTCCAAAAGAAAACAGGTTTTGACATTACATGCAAATTGTCTCCATAGGAGACAATTTGCATGTAATGTCAAAACCTGTTTTCTGGGAAAAATTAGGAAAAATATTTTAAAATGTCTGCTGAAATTTTTACCCAGAGTGCTAAGGTTTAAAGCCACATTTAACAGTGTTTATAAGTGTGAAAAAGCAAGTTGGCTGAAAGATTTAGCAAGTAAAAACTAATGCCACTTGCTAATTTTAGCAAGCTGTCAAAAAAGTTAAATTTGAACCCTGACATAGCAACAGATAAGGTGCTTTTTTCATCCAAAAAATGCTGATATCCTTCTTCTTTCTCGAGGAATACATATGTTGTGGTTACTCATTAGAAACGCCTCAGCGAGGCACTTCTAATGAGTACCCACAACATATGTATTCCTCCAGAAATAAGAAAACTACAATCCACTTAATATTTATTCTAATTTCTCCACAAAAATATGTTAGGAGTAAATTTTGCCCAAATTATAGGACATGTATGGTAAGAAAGTAAGGTATCTGAATACTTGGGGTAAATATGGTGCAACTTATTTCCAGACCAGTGATGGGCATACATGGGTTGTCCCAAAGATAACCATGTCAGATCAGATCAAATCAGTTGGGAAATTTCATATCTCTAGATGAGATACTTTTTTTTTAACCAAAAAGCATGAGATTTTACTTATTTCTCCAGGAAAACATACATGTGGGTACTCTTTAGAAGCGCCTTGCTAAGGCGCTTCTTATTAGTACGCACAATGTATGTTTTCATGGAGAAATAAGAAAACTAATTGATCTGGATGTCCATCTTATTTAGAGTTGTGCTTAAATACTACTGTTTTGTAATGCAATACCTATCTTTAATAGTTTTAGTTTGTATTCTAGTTAAGAGGGGGTATTGGGTAAATATTTTTCTTACTTCTCGACGGAACGTATATTGTGGGTACTCATTAGAAGCGCCCAGGCATTGTGCTTCTAATGAGTACCCACAACGTATGTTTTTGTCGAGAAATAAAAAAAAAATAGATTCTTTTAGCTAAAAAAAAGTGCCTTGTCAAGAGCTTTGTATAGTATATCTATTATCCTTTTATCTGTGTAGAATTCGTTATATTGTCCATTCTGGATGAAAGCATCGTTTGAATAGTTGACCTTATTGTAAAATGCAGTATTAAAGATTTTGACCAGCTGAGTCTAACCCTTAAAATGCTAATCTCAACTGCAGCAGACGACATTTTTTTTTTTCTATTTTTTTTTGTAGATAAAAATAAGGCCTGACATTTCATGTGAATTGTCTGCCTAGCAGACAATTCACATAAAATGCCATGTCTTATTTTCTCTGAAAAATAATAAAAAAAAAATATTTCGAATGTCATCTGCTACCATTTTGCTTAGCATTTAATGGTTAAAGATTTTGGACATCTCAGTTTAATCATGTATGTGCCGCTGTCATTTGTTGTTTTGCTGTCAAATGAATAATAATGAGTGGTACCTGTGGTGATTTTCTGTTTTACGTACTGTGAAATGGATGATGCATGTCTTTGTGAAAACGATTTCATTAGTTCCTGTGAAAGTTCATATTCAGTAAGCAAGTTGAGCTTTAAAGTCTGCATAGCTTTAAATATGGATAGGTATTGGGTAAATTTGTTTCTTATTTCTCCACAAAAACATGCATGTATATTGTGGGTAATCATTAGAAGCAGCTCAGTGAGCTGCTTTTGATGAGTACCCACATCATACATTTTTATGGAGAAATATGATAATTATCAAAACGTTTTAGTTGAAAAAGGTGCCTTATTCAGAGCTGTGTACATGTATCTTACTGGTAGCAGAAATAAATAAGAACGGGTATCAGGTACATATTTTTTCCTATTTACGCCGGGCTGCAGCCCGGCATATCTGTTTGAGGTTGTTTTTGTAAAATGTGTATGCATTTGAAGAACAATGGTTTTCTTCCAGAAATATTCTAGAAAGCCAAAGGGCCGTTAAACCCAAATAAAAAGACAAACTTGCCATGACTTGAAGATACGAGACTGTTTTTTTTTTTTTTTTGTGCTCTTCATTGATAGAGTGCCTGGATGTTGTGAAAGTACATAAAATTCACAATATTGCTGTTAAAAATCGTGATACTTATGTGCATGTAATTTCAACAAGTGTAAGCAATGTTCTTGTGTCATTTGTCATGTCAGTAATAAACCAGCATCCTGCGAAATTGCAAATCAAAAGCAGTACAAAAATTAAATATGATTACGGAAAATACTGTAGTCTTTGCTTGGCGAATCCAGTAATGTGGCCGAAAGTGACTGGACAGAATGATAATTTACATGAACCCGTTTTTGAGCTCACCTGTATGAAAGTAGATACAGTCAAACCTGTCCTAAAGGCCACCTGTATTAAGCAATCACCTGCCTTTAAAGGCCACTATTTCAGATCCCATTAAAGGTAAAGAGGAAATCTACCTGTATTAAGCAAGCACCTGTCTTAAGCAACCAAGTTTTGGCTTTCCCATAGGTGCTTGCTTAACACAGGTTTGACTGTATATGTATAAAAGTACAGGTAGAACTATAGCAGTTATCAAGATGTTGGCATCTGTGTTTGTGTTGGCATCGACGTCAGTGTTGGTGTGGGCATCATTGTTGGTTAAGATTTTTGCTTAAAGTTTTTGAAAGGCTATATATATATCTCATGAACCAGGATGAAAATAGATCATACTTGCCCTGATGCTAGATACTGGTCTGAAGTTTTATGCTGTACCATCCCGACCCACATGAGTGACCTTCAGGTCAAGGTCATGGACTTTGAAATTTTAGAGGCAAAGCATGATTTGGGCGAGCTACACTGTCCTGCGACAGCTCTTATTTTAGGAATAAGAAATTGAAATTATGTCTCTGGTAGTTTGTCATCAGTTTATTCACCTTCTGTTTGCCAGGGGTCAAAATCCTGCAATACTATTCTTCATAACCCTTAAAGTGCCAGTCACAGAAGCAGCAGATGACATTCAGAAAACAAGTCTTGACATTTCATGCAAATTGTCTGCTAGCAGACAATTCACATGAAATATCAAGCCTTGTTTTCTGAGAATTTTTCTGTAACAATGATGCTTTAACCTTTACCACTCTCTGGGCTAATTCAGCAGATGACATTATATATATAAATTGGTTAAATTTTTTTCTTATTTTTCCCACAAAACAGGATTTGACATTTTTGTGTTAAATGTCAAAACCATGGAGACAATTTGCATGAAATGTCAAATCTTGTTTTCTGGAAAAAATTAAGAAAAATATTACAATTTGTGGTCTGCTGAAATTTTTACCCAGAGTGATAAGCGTTAACTCTTATATCACCAGTCACAACTGCAGGAGGCGACATAACGAATTTCTTTTTTTTCTCAAAGAAACTGAGACTTGACATTTCATGTGAATTGTTTGCCAAGAAACTAGTCACATGAAATGTCAAGGCGTGTTTTCTCTGAAAAAATAAAAAAAGAAATTCAAAATGTTATCTGCTGCAGATTTGATTGGCACTTTAACAATTACAAATGTACGAGCCGTAGCACACTCTGGGTTAATTCAGCAGCAAATTGACCATAATTTTCTAAGTTTTGTCAAAAGAAAAAAAAATATTTCAAAATATTGTCTGCTGAAAAATATGCCCAGAGTGCTAAACATTAAGGGTTACAGTGTGTATTAAGGGTTAGTCATTGTTGTTTCAATATCTGAAGTTGAGCCCCAGTGAATGAATCTTACAAAATAACTTCAGTATGGGTTGTTCATGGTGAAGACATGTTAAATAAACCTAGAAGATATTTTTTTGAGAAAATACATAAGTTTGGCTGACATTTTCTAAAGATGAATTCGGTTGAGTTGTAGCAATATTTTATTTTTGTGAAGGCATGCTGAGTAGAATGAATGGTTACATTACAATATATGATAGATGATTTGACAAAGTACAAATTAAAAAAAAAAAAAGAAGTTTTTTGCTGTCTCAGGGGTTTTGTAGTTTTATGGTTTACATGTGTAAACCCTTTGATAATAAATAGATTCTACAAGTATAAGCTTTCACAAAAAGCTTGGTCTATGCTTTGTACACAATAAATGTTAACCCTTGTCCTGCTGAATAAATTAAGATGCCACGCCCATTTGTAATTTTCAGCCAATCAGATTACTTGATCGAGATTGTTGATATAAATTCACATACTTAATGGCAAACAGTGCAGATCAAGATTAGTTGGCTTCTTCAGAAGCCAACTGATCTGGATCTACACTGTTTGCAAAACAGGGTATATCCGGGTTCAGCAGGACAAGGGTTAAAGCTGATTTTAATAGTCTTGGGTTCATTACTTGCAAATCTTGGTTAAATCAAATTCCAAAAATTTCCAAAACACAAAGGGTGAATAGGAGAGGTTTAAATGAGGTCTAAATAAGATGACCCTAGCTCACATTAAAAAATAATAACAACTAATTTCACATCGCTTTTTTAGGCTTACCCATTAAAACTAAAATAAGTAGTTATAAGAATATAAAATTTTTGTCATGCTGTCCCAAATGCCATAAATTGCACTTGGCAGTACCAATGCATCCTCCCACTGTCAAGATTAACCCATTGTATACCGAATAGATTCTCCCACACTATATATTGGAAGAGTCCAATTCCAATCTTAGTTACGTCCGGCTATGAGATATACATATTCCTAAGGAAAAATGGCTAAACTATTTGCAAACAGTGGAGACCCTGATCAGACGCCGCATTCTACGGCTTCTGATCTGGGTCTGCACTGTTTGCCAATTAACCTTTTACGGGTCTCCTGACTACAATGGGTTAATGTATAATTCCATAACATTTGATAAAGTGTTGCAATGTTAAGCTTTTAGAATACCTGCATAAGTGCAATGTGTCGAAAAAGGACACACAAATGGAGGACACCTTCTGTATGTAGGTGTTCCACCAACAAATATTATTTTATTCTATTCAGCACTTTTTCTAGTCCCGGGTTTTACTTGTAAACAACATGCATTGATCAGTTGTGGATTAACAATCGATTCACTTCCGTGTCCCAACCCAGTGCTCCAGCTAGGATTTCAGGGCAGGCAGAGGGGTGCTGGGTAGGGCACTTTTTCTCGGTCATACAAGGATCAGGACATGTGTAATGACTCATCTGATATATACTTAGTATCATACTCAAGACATGTTACAAAATATAATCCCATCCCACAATAAATGCCTCAAACTAGAATATACATGGAACTAACCTTTAAACATTGATACCATTTTTAATTTTGGTCTGATGGTCATGAAATGTTTGCCAAAATGTAGGGTTGTATGTCTGGAGTAGAAATATAGCATATGGAAGCTTAAGAAGGGCAGAAGGGCAGCAGGAGAGGGCAAGGGGCAGCCCACCCCTCTATATAGGGCTAGCTGAAGCACTGCCAATCAAACCATATGTTGTCTATGTTCATGGGCGTAGACACAAAGGAATGACCCTTGAGGGCAATAAACTGCTCACACACAACTGAAAATTTCTGGAGTGTCCTTGGTTTTTGGGCCAGATTAGCTAAGTTTCAGTCCATTACATGTAAGCCTCATCAGCAGGATGGACAATGTACGTTACAGTCACATGATTTTGATCATAACTTAAACATGTATACTTTTACACAGGAAAGTCTCCTCTCTATTTCGTTAAGAAAATCTGATCAAGCTCTTGTCAAACCTTACAGATCTAAATATGGTAAAACGCAGCTACCAGGATGGCCGAGCTAAAAAGGACATGAGAGCGACTATCAGTGTCAGAGTGCAGCAGATCAGACAAGGGTCATCCATACCAGCACTAAGCTATTTAGGGTGTGCATGGTAGATTTGTCAAATAACCAATCTGTTTAACGCTTAGCACTCTGGGTAAAATTTTCAGCAGACGACAATTTGAAATATTTTTCTTATTTTTCTCAGAAAACAGGATATGACATTTCATGCAAATTGTCTCCTAAGGAGACAATTTGCATGAAATGTCAAATCCTGTTTTCTGGGAAAAATAAGAAAAATGTCATCAATCTGTCGTCTGCTGAAAATTTTACCCAGAGTGCTAAGCGTTAAATTGTCCATGTGTGTCCCATATCAAACCACACCATGATGTGTCCCACATGAATTTTTCTATTTTTCATTCGTAAGGGCCGTGAATAGTATTCGTATACATGTCTGAACATCTATAATGCGTGAATTCAGACTGATTCCTGTTTTACACCGCCTAGTTTGTTCAGTTTGGTCAACTCTGGACTTGCTGGTGAAAATATGGCTGGATTTCATGAAAAGATGAAACATGCAAACAAAACTTACCGTATTTAGATCTGTAGGGTATTGGGGACAGGAGCTAGATCAGATTTTCTTCAACTAAGCAAAGACTTTCCTGTGTGAAAGTATATGCATGTTTATTACCATCAAAATCACATGACTGTGATGTAAGTTGTCCAGTAAATGTCCTAAAATTTCGAACACTTTATTCCATACTATTTTGGCCTATATTTTGCTTTTTATACAACTGTTTATTAAAATACTTAGTGGAATGGCAAACAGTGTAGATCCTGATCAGACTACTCCTCTGATCTGGATCTGCACTGGATGCATATATGATTTTGTCAGACACTTTGGTGTTGGAGATTTAAGGACATTTACCGTAACCCTCCATTTAATTTTCAGAAAGTATCAGGAATGGGCTCTTAGTATAATGGTCTCATTTAAAGACCAGAAAACAGGCTATAAGACACCTTTTTCAACAAAAAGTAATGTTTTTTACATGTCCTAAACTTTGAAGAAGTTGAAGGGCATATTGGTTTAGATCTGGGGCATGATATTTCAGTGAGACAGCACTCTAAAAGTGAGCATTGAGCTCCCTGTCACATCCAGACACCGTCGCGATATGACTGAAAGATTGTTGAAAGTGACGTTAAGCCCAAATCAAACAAACAAACAAACAAATATTGGTTTAGGGTTGTATGTGTGTGCATCCATCCGTTAAAAAATTGCAGATTCATTTTTTTTTCTTGTCTGAAGTTATGCCCCTTTGAAAAAAAATCAGCATGAAATCTTGTCAGCAAGGTATCTCGAAAAGTATTTGAGCTAGAGGCTTGAAACTTGGTCAGCTGATAGCGGAGGATGAGTAGATTACCTGATTTAAGTTTTTAAAAATTCACCTTATTTTTTCGGAGTTATGGTTCTTTGAAAGTTTTGTCATTTTGAAAAAATCAGAATGAAATCTTTTCAGCAAGATATCTCGAAAAGTACTGGTATTAGAGCTAGATGCTTGAAGCTTGGTCAGCTGATAGAGGATAATGAGTAGATTACCTAATTAAATTTATAATAAAATTCATGCGATTTTTCCAGAGAAAATGTTTGCATTTCAAACTTGTCAACAAGATATCTCAGAAACTATTTGAGCTAAGGCCTCGAAACTTGGTGAACTTACTGGGAATGATGAGTGGATCATCTGATTAATTTATCAGAGTTATGCCCCTTTCCAACTTTGACATTTTGTAATACTTTGGACAAGCATATAGTTGGGGGCATAGTGTTTTACAAACACATTTGTAGATCTTATTTCTACAAATGTGTGCCTCAGTGAGGTGCTTCTAATGAGTATCCATAACATATATTTTCATGGAGATTAGGAAAAGTATTTACCTGATGCATTGTACCGCTTTTTATTTAGAACAATACAGAATGAATAAACTACACCTGTAGTGTAATGAAGTACGTGGGCTGGGTGGCCTAGTGGTTAACTTTCAAGCTGGATATCATGGTTTCGAATACTGCTCGGGTCTCGACAATTTTCAGACCATTAGTACGTCTAGCTCATGCTCAACATGAGTATAAAGTGGACAGGGCAGCACTTGGTGACAGACAGCGGCGTCAAGTGTGCATCGGTGATCCATGAATGTACAAATACATGTACATAGCAATTGCTGCTGCCTCTAATTACTTTGGGGGCCTGGTAGCATTAAAAATCCGCACAACAACATAATGAAGTGCATAGGAGATGTTTTACAGCCACTTTCCTGAGCTTCCAAAGTGCTGTTTTCATATATATTTAACCTCTGTATAACAGTCACCTCCCAGCAATTGCCACTTTTGTGCCTTCTCAAGGGTGGCTGTTGTAGAGAGGTTGCACTGTATGTTTTGGTAATTTTGGGGATTATTCTGATCTCACTAAGTTATTGGAAAATGACGCAAAGGCGAGACTAATAAGTGTTCCAGGGAACTCTTTGTTATCAGGTAAAGCTGTTTATCTGAAGTCTTGCTAATATTGTTCCTCATTCATTCAGACAATTCAGAGCCAGTGCTAGGTTATTTGAGGCTAATTTACTGACTTCTTGTTTATACCTACCATGTTAACCCCAGAGTACATGTATTTGGACCATGGCTCCAGAGAAGACGTTATTTTTATTTTTTTTTTTTCTTCAAATTTTTAACCAAATAATGTTGATATTTTTTTATTTCTCCATGAAAACATATGTTGTGGGTACTCACTGGAAGTGCCTCTCAGAGGCACTTCTAATGAGTAACCACAACACATGTTTTTGTTGAGAAATAAGAAATAAATTTTTCAACCAAAAATTAATGATATTTTTTTCTTATTTCTCCATCAAAACATAGGTTGTAGCTACTTCTAATGAGTATCCACAACATAATGTTTTTGCCGAGAAATAAGAAAAATATTCATCTGAATACACTGTATTTACCGTATATATTCAGAACATGCCTGAGCAAACCATGTAGACCCAGATGAGACGACATCTGGATAAAACAGTATTTTTATTTCTCCACAAATCAGGTTATTTCCAAATTGACAGTAGACTGAAAAATTACACTGGTGACAAATAAAGCAAGTTTTGTTATATCCTCCCTAACACACGTCGTAGTAATTTTCAACCAAAAGATGTCATTACATATACGTGTATTTCTGGGAGAAAATTAAAAAAAATATATTTGAAATTCTACCTGACATTTACATGCACTTCATCATCCTGAAAGGTTAATTTTTGTTATCACCTTCCCATCAGGTAAAGAAATCATGTTTCTTTCTCATGGTTGTGCAATTAGTTTCCATAACTCCAGATGAGCCTTGATTTGCCGTATTTACCCTAAGTTTTGGGACATCTTATCTATTTACCATACTTATCCTAAAAGTTGAACTAGTCCATTCTACTACCTCTTGATGTGTCTAAAATGTTGTATGTATGGCAAACAATGTAGACCCTGATCTGATGCTGCATTATGCGGTGTCTGATTTGGGTCTATACTGTTTGCAAAGGCCTATCTGTCCCAATACTTAGGGTTGTTATGGTATTTTGAACAAAAAGAATCAAGTCTGTTCTTACTTTTCTTCTAAACTACATCTTGCGAGTACTCATTAAAATCTCCTTGTTTCTAGTGAGTTACCCCTTCACCCCCACCCCCCCCCCTCACCCCGCAACAACCATTTTTATGGAGAAAATATCTATCTAGATAGCCTTTCTGATCAGGATCTATGAGATCAGCATTCTGGCTTCTTATTATCACAAGAAAAATAACTTGGGACCATAGATATAGATAACGTTTTTTTTTTTTGTTGTTGTTGTTTTTTTTAACCAACAATTTTTTATAGGTTGCCATTTTGAAAATAGCCTGCAAATATATCCATAAAAATATCTGTTGTGGGTACTCATTAGAAGTGCCTCATTGAGGCACTTCTAATGAGTACCCGCAACATAATTTCATGAGGAAATAAGTAAAAAATGTTTATCTGGATTGAATGATGCTTGGGACTTTAAACATAGCTCTTGATAAGATGCTGTTTTCAGTCCAGAAGTATTTATATTTGTCTTATTTCTCCATGAAAATGTATGTTGTGGGTACTCATTAGAAGTGCGTCTGCAAGGTATTTCTAATGAGTACCCACAATATGTGTTTTCATGGAGAAGTAAGAAAAAATATTTACCCATTACCTCTGCTTATCTAAACCTATGTGACTTAACAGAATGAAAGATTGTGGTGAGCTGTGTGAAAGAGTTTGGTGTAAAGAATATTCGGACAAGGCCATTATCATAATAAATGCACAGGCTGATCTTGATCTTTGTCCTTCCCATGTACCCACAGTGATCACTAGTTTCAGATAAAGACATTTTTTTTCAGATGTGTAGGTTTGTTATTATTGCACCAAAGCATATGATAGGTGTTCATTCCAGTTGCTGCAGGCCCAGTTGCTGCACTGTGGCAATTTTATCCCTTGTCCTGCCGAATAAATTAAGATGCCACGCCCATTTCTAATTTTCAATCAATCAGAATACTTGATCCGAATTGTTGCTATAAATTCACATACTTAATGGCAAACAGTACAGATCCAGATCAGTTGGCTTCTTCAGAAGCCAACTGATCTGGATCTATACTGTTTGCAAAGGCAGGGTATATCCAGGTTCAGCACGACAAGGGTTAAATTAATGAAAACCACAGCATGTGTTTGAGTGCAAAAATAGCACAAACTATTCTAAATTATCACCAAAATCATACTTCCAGTCAAGAGATATCCAGATTATTATTATTATTTTTTTTTGTGAGTACTCATTATAAGTGCCTCGGTTAGTTGCCACAAGTCTGTAACCACAAAATGTGATTTTTCATGGAGAAATAAGAAAATGTCAATACTTTTTCATCTTTTTCATTAGAAAAAGAACTCATTCTCTGAGTAGTTTGAATATTATCTACAGATGATGCTGCCTAGCTCCAGATAAGGTGAGTTTTTCAACTGAAAAGCACTGATATTTTTCTTATTTCTTCACAAAAACATATTGTGGGTACTCATTAGAAGCACCTCACAGAGGGGCTTCTGATGAGTACCCAAAACATATGTTTTCATGGAGAAATAAGATACATATTATGTTGATACCCCCTCTTATCTGGGGCTTTGTTAGATGCTGCTTGTTTGTCAGTCAGTATTGAAAACATGTAGAGACAGCTGATTAATCATTATTTCTGGAAACTAGGCATTTGTGGGGAATTATGGCCCATAACATTAAATATATTGCACTTGGTGCAATTGAAAATGAATTATTAGCATTCTGCTTGTTAATGCTTCAGTCTCCAGGTAAGCAGGCTCTCCTTGTCTATAAAAACGCAGGTTGTGCCACAGAGCCCAGCCATTTTTACGAAAACACATTACGGTTTTTATGAGAACGCCTCATCGAAGCATTTTTAATGAGCACTTACAATAATGATTTCATGGAGAAATAAGAAAAATATTTTCCTGATACTCCCTCTTATATGGAGCTATATGGGCCTGAGTATAAGCAAACTTACTCACCACATGTACCCTTCTACTCCTGGTCCTCTCCCACAACACTAGGTCACTGTAACCTACTTTTGTGAAAATTAACCCCTATTTATGCTTTCAGGATTGGTGTAGCTTTGCTTATGAAGTAGGTCATTCATGTCAGCTTCAGTTGTAGTAAGTCAGTCACATTAGACTTGCTTATGTAGTAGGTAAGTCATATCAGGCTTGCTTATGTAGTTGGACAGCCACATCAGACCTGCTTATGTAGAAGGTCAGTCACATCAGACTTGCTTATGTAGTTGGTCAGTCACATCAGACTTGCTTATGTAGTAAGTAACATCAGACTTGCTTATGTAGTAAGTCACATCAGACTTGCTTATGTAGTAAGTCACATCAGACTTGCTTATGTAGTAAGTCACATCAGACTTGCTTATGTAGTTGGTCAGTCACATCAGATTGCTTATGTAGTCGGTCAGTCACATCACACTTGCTTATGTAGAAGGTCAGTCACATCAGACTTGCTTACGTAGTAAGTCACATCAGACTTGCTTATGTAGTAAGTCAGTCACATCAGACTTGCTTACGTAGTAAGTCAGTCACAGCAGACTTGCTTATGTAGTAAGTCGGTCACAGCAGACTTGCTTATGTAGTAGGTCAGTCACAGCAGGCTTGCTTATGTAGTAATGTAGTATGTCAGTCACATCAGATTTATGTAGTAGGTCATTCCCCTCATACTTGCTTATGTAGTAGGTCAGTCATATCAGACTTGCATATGTAGTTGGTCAGACACATCAGACTTGCTTATGTTATAGGTCAGTCACATCAGACTTACTTATGTAGAAGGTCAGTCCCATCAGACTTGCTTATATAGTAGGTCAGTCACATCAGTCTCCTTCCACAAAACTAAAAAGTCACTCTGGCCTTTAAAAAATAGCATTTGGTTAAGTTTTCAGGGTCAGCCTTATAACTTGGCTTCTGTATGCTCAAGTCATGTAAAACTTATTGCTGCATGTACTCCACCATAGCATGTTATGGTACCACCCACAGAACTAGGCCACTGTGCCTGACTTTTGCAAAATAAAAAACTTTTGAGGGGCAGCCTCATATTTCGGCTACTATTGGCTCAGAACTTCAATAGCACAGACATCTCACCACTCTAGATCATTAGATCATTGCCAACAAAAACTAGGTCACAATGATATACTTACATGTAAGTAAAAGCAGATAGATTTTCATGATTGACCTCACACATTTTGACTTTCTTACATCAGACTTCAATGGGACATGCATCCCAGCACTTCAGCTCACTTCTCACAAACTTAGACACTGTATGGTACTGTTAATATGGGAAGAAAGTTGTTCTAAAATGTTTTGTGAAACAGTGTTTTGTGGAATTCATGTCTTCTATCAACTCTTGTTTGGACATATGCTTCCAGTCCAGGGTGGCAGCTAGTTTAGAATTAAAATTGCTTTGATCCATAGTTCATAGCTCCAGATAAGGCACCAGAGGAATTGTGGAGGAGTATTTGGTGATAATTCTGGGATAATTTTCTCCAGTTCTCCATAAAAACATATCTTGTGGGTACTCATTAGAAGCGCCTTGGCAAGGCACTTCTAATGAGTACCCACAACATATGTTTTTATGGAAAAATAAGAAAAAGTTATCCCAGAATTATCACCAAATACTCTTCCTTCACAATTCTTCTGGGCACATTTTTCAGCCGAAAAGTACTGATATTTTTCTTACTTCTCCATGAAAACATATGATATATTGTGGGTACTCATTCTTCTAAAGAGTACATTGTACATTACAACATTATGTTTTCATAGAGAAATAAGAAAAATACTACGTGGCTACCCCATCTTCATTGGAGCTATGATAATTTGATATGATTGTTTTTTAATCACCATTTTGCTTTAATTCTTTCAAAATGTTTTTGACCAGAGGTGTTAAAAACATTTTATTTACTTTCTAAGATTTGCAAGTACACAAAGTGAAAAGGGGCTTTAAGCATACACATATTGGACTTAAATGTAATATCTAAAATTTATTACTTTGATTAATATGTCCCCCAACCTATGGGGAGGGGGACATATTGATTTTGGTGTGGATCATATTGGCTGACGTGACAGTCTTTTCTGCACAATTTCTTACAAACCAGTGGTTGGATTCTTACCAAATTTTCATGGAAATATAATTATACCCCCGACATACGAAGTATGTGGGGGTATATAGTTTTCCCTTTTCCGTTCATCCGTTCGTTCATTCGTACGTACGTTCGTTCATTCATTCGTGCGTTCGTTCGTCTTTCCGTCACAGGGTCAAAGTTTTTGCGTTAAAGTTTATAATACCTCATATTTTGAAGACCCTTTGATGGATTTCATTCATATTTGGCATGATGGTAGATATAGGTCTAAAGTTTTTATCAGCACCATCCCCACCCCGGGGGTGACCTTGGGGTCAAGGTCACAGACTTAGAATTTTCATAAAAAAGTCAGGGTCAAAGTTTTTGCGTTAAAGTTTATAAGACCTCATATTTTGAAGACCCTTTGATGGATTTCATTCATATTTGGCATGATTGTAGATATAGGTCTAAAGTTTTTATCAGCACCATCCCCACCCCAGGGGTGACCTTGGGGTCAAGGTCACGGACTTCGAATTTTCATAAAAAAGTCAGTGTCAAAGTTTTTGCGTTAAAGTTTACAAGATCTCATATTTTGAAGACCCTTTGATGGATTTCATTCATATTTGGCATGATGGTAGATATAGGTCTAAAGTTTTTATCAGCATCATCCTCACCCGGGGGATGACTTTTGGGTCAAGGTCACGGACTTAGAATTTTCATAAAAAAGTCAAAGTTTTTTGTGTTTAAGTTTATATAGCTATATCATCAAGACCCTTTAGGATTTTCATTTATATTTGACATGTTGCTAGATATCGGCCTAGAGTCTTACTCCGCATGATCCCCACTCAGGGTGTGACCAAGGTCAAGGTCACAAACTTAGAATTTTCATATAAACGTAAAAAAATTTTGCGTTTAAGTTTATATATCCATGTCATCAAGACCTTTTGTTAAATTTCAGTATTCCCTAATTGAAAGGTCCAGCGGATATAGCTATCAGCAAGGAATCTGTTGATCTGTCCATCCATCCATTGAAGCATTATTCGTTCATACTTTATTTTTGTCTTAGGGTCAAAGTTTTTACGTTAATGTTTATAAGACCTCATATTTTGAAGACCCTTTGATGGATTTCATTCATATTTGGCATGATGGTAGATATAGCTCTAAAGTTTTTATCAGCATCATCCCCACTCCGGGGGTGACCTTTGGGTCAAGATCACGGACTTCCAATTTTCATAAAAATGTCAAAATTTTTGTGTTTAAGTTTATATAGCTGTATCATCAAGACCCTTGTGGAATTTCATTTATATTTGACACCTTGCTATATATCGGCCTAGAGTCTTACTCCGCATGATCCCCACCCCTGGTGTGACCGAGGTCAAGGTCACGGACTTAGAAGTTTCATTTAAAAGTAAAAGTTTTTGCTTTTAAGTTTATATAGCCATATCATCAAGACCTTTTGTTAAATTTTATTATCCCCTAATTGAAAGGTTGAGTGGATATAGCTATCAGCAAGCAATCTTTTTGTCTGTCCATCCATCCGTTGAAGCATTATTCGTTCATACTTTATTTTTGTCTTAGGGTCAAAGTTTTTACGTTAAAGTTTATAAGACCTTATATTATGAAGAGCCTTTGATGGATTTAATTCATGTTTGGCCTGATGGTAGATATAGGGCTTAAGTTTTTATCAGCACCAACCCTATCCCGGGGAATAACATTGGGGTCAAGGTCACGGACAGAATTTTCATAAGTCAAAATTTTTGTGTTTATGTTTATATAGCTATACCATCAAGACCCTTTGAGGAATTTCATTTATATTTTACATGTTGGTAGATTTAGGTCTAGAGTTTTACTCAGCATCATCCTTATCCTGGGGTATGACCTTGAGGTCAAGGTCACAGACTTAGAAATTTCATATAAAAGTTAAAAAAAATTGCATCTAAGTTTATATAGCTATATTATGAAGACCCTTTTGTTGGTTTCATTAATATTAAGCATGATGGTATATATAGGTCTGAAGTTTTTCTCCGCACCATCCCCAAGCTGGGGCATGGCTTTTACGTCAAGGTCCCAGACGTTTCATACAAATGTCATTTTTGCTTATATTATAAAGACTGATTTCACTGGTATATGGTGATAGTTATAGAGCTAAAGTTTTATTTAGCTCAGTCCCTGCACCTGTGCCTGACCTTTGAGGTCAAGGGCTTCATATTATGTGTGATTGAATTTTTTCAATGTTATAGCATACAACTGCCATCTCCAGAGTCAAAGCTACATACTTTGTGCTCTTTAAAAAGTGGCGGTATGCGCTGATCGGGGGTATATGTGCCCCACTGGGCACTTTGTCTAGTTGGGACATAACAATGACTGATTAGATTTTGGTGACCTTGACCTAATTTTCAAGGTCACAGTAGTAGAAAAATTGAAAATTCCAGTTGTGGGGACATCTGTTTTCTCTGAAAACACTATTACTAGTTCAGACTGGCATACCTAAGCAATCAATGGTGACTCAGATCAAACTGCTCCACTTTTACGTGCGGCCTCAGGTAGATCAACGCTGACAATCAAATTTTAGGAATAACAGTCTTTTGAAAGTATTGGTCTAAAATAGATGTTATAAAGGGAAGGTGCTAGACAGATTTACAAAAGATCTGTTAGTAGTATAGGGTGTGTCCCCATAGTGCCACCCTATACTACTTCTGTTTAGAAAGGCTAAAGGGAATAGATACAATTCCAAGGGAGACAACTCTTTCAAAATAGTTTTGCCTCCCTTCAGAAAAGGAGGTCTGTTCTAAAAGAAAAGAATTTGTTCCCTTTGGGAGGCCAGTGTGTGACTACTGGTACTGTAATTACCCTAAATAGTCAGACATCTTAAGCCCTTACCATATTATCAGCCTTTTCTTCAGGACAAATAAAAAAAAAAATATGTATGTTTAGGATAACATGTTAGAAAAAAAAATATGTAGGTTAGGTAGGGATTTTTTTATGTCCCTTGTGGCGATAGTGGGGACATATTGTTTTTGCCCCATCTGTTTGTTGGTGTGTTGGTTTGTTTGTTGGTTGGACAACTTAAACATTGGTCATAACTTTTGAACTGTTTGAGACAGAGCATTTATCTTTGGCATGTAGGTTCCTTGTGACAAGGGCTTCCCACTCATACAAAAAATTTTGACCTGAGACCTTGATCTGTGACCTACTTTAAAGAATTTTTTAGACAACTTTAACATTGGTCATAACTTTTGAACTGTTTGAGATAGAGCCTTTATATTTTGCTTGTAGGTTCCTTGTGACAAGGGTTTCCCACTCATACAAAAAATTTTGACCTGTGACTTGTGACCTACTTTAAAGAAAACATTAACATTGGTCATAACTTTTGAACCGTTTCAGATAGAGCCTTCATAGTTGGCATGTAGGTTCCTTGTGACAAGGGCTTCCCACTCATACAAAAAAATTTGACCTGTGACCTTGACCTTGACTTGTGACCTACTTTAAATAAAAAATTGACCTTGTCACGGGGACATGTTTGTGTTTCAAAAACACATTTTTTTTTACATTTTTTATGTAGAATTATACCATAATTACCAAATATATTTGGACTTCACACATACTTCACATAGAATTTTACCAAGTCTGTTTGACTATCCTTAGATGTGCCTAAAAGTACTGATAGAATGCCAAGCAGTATAGACCCTGATCAAACTGCTCCTATAGGAGCAGAAATTTGATATGGATCTACACTGATTGCTCAGACCTGCTTGTCCGAATATTTAGCAGAAATATTTTATCCCAGTAAAACATGAAAAAATTTGCTAGGTTTCACCAGGAAAATTAGGTAGGGTAGGGTTACCCTAAACACACATATTTTTTTGTTTGGCCTTAGGTGGAGGCAGGAGCCAAATTGCCTTCTACTCTTTCAGCATGGCCTACTTTTTTGGGGACTGTATAGCAATAGATAAGGCACTTTTTTCATCCAATAAATGCTGATATCTTTCTTATTTCTCAACAAAAACATATGTTGTGGGTACTCATTAGAATCCCCTCGGCGAGGTGCTTCTAATGAGTACCCACAACATATGTTTTCGTCGAGAAATAAGAAAAATATTATGTGGATACACCCTCTTATCTGTAGCTATGCCGACTGGATACATTGGTAGAGTTTTTGCCATTTTTTAACAAGGGAGACAATTTTTATGTCTTTCTGCTCTGAAAGGAAATAATTTGGTCCCTTTGGTGTGCTTTTTAATTTAGCTGAAAGTTCCGTTTTCCATTGGTTCAGATGATATTATTCTGTCCTTGATTTAATTTTAAACCTCCCGCATTTTTTTTATCAACTTTCTTATAGACATTGGGGGATGTGTGAAAGATATGTTTTATCTAGGTTTATGTTGTTCAAATATTATGGTTTATTCAGTTAGTCTTTTAATGGTTTAATGTGTCGACGCTGTATTTAAATCATAGCTGAGGACAATTACCACTTCTCAATTGATGCAGATTGTCTCCTGTGAGACCTGAACTGTCAAGTGCAATTTTCTACAGAAAAACAAACACACATCATTTATTTCCATAGCAGTATTCACATAAAAATTCTTAATTTTTCATGAAAACATATGTTATGGGTACACATTAGAAGCACCTCAGGGAGGTGCTTCTAATGAGTACCCATAACATATGTTTTCATAGACCTGAGGTGCTTCTAATGTGTACCCATAACATATGTTTTCATAGAAAGTAAGACAAATATCAGTTTTTCAGTTGGAAAAATGAATGCCTTAACTGGAGCAGTACATTTTCTATGATCCAGTTTTTCCATGAGCATTTTAAGGGTATAAAGAGTATTTGATAGGTTTATTATCATGTAATCTTGAAATAGTTTCTGACACTTACTTTCTTTTCTTTCAATCATTATCATGACAGTTTTAAAATGTGAGTCTTGTTTTGTAACTCATAGCTCCAGATAAGGCATTTTTTCAACTGAAAAGTAATGATATTTTTCTTATTTCTCTACAGTAACATGTGCTGTGGTAATCATTAGAAGTGCATTATTGAGGAGCTTCTAACGAGTACCCACAACATATTGTATTCGACCTAATTACCGCACTGTGCGCTTAGGTTTTTCAAAATTACTGGGAACACTCATTTGTGGTAAAATATGTATCTACCTACTAAGGATACACTATAAAAAAGATCAGAAAAGGACTTATTTGATGATGGTTGTGCAATTTTTTCTGATTTTCTTTATAAAGGCATATGTTGCGGATACTCATTTGAATTGCATCGATAAGTCGATGCAATTGAAATGGCTACCCACAACATATTATGCCTTTATAAAGAAGTAGACATAAAGTACACTGCCTGTAATCTGAAGACTATGGAATTGCTTGACTGTGCGCTTATAGGGGTATGTGCAGTAATTAGATAGAATAAGGTATGTTCTTGTGGAGAAATAAGAAAAATATTATTATCTGGAGGTATGTTGGTGGACAAAAGATGTTCTTGTTTTTCTTATACTACCCTATCTCTAAGCCCAAATATTTAGACAATGTACCATATTCGACCTGATTACTGCACATACTCCTATAAGCTTGTCAATGCAATTCAAATGAGTACTCACAACATATGCCTTTATGAGCCACTGAGGGTTAATCATGGCACCAGGTCAGGAAGCAAATAGCGATAATTTAGGAAAATCTTTTCGATTTTCTACACAATAATTGTATGTTGAGTGTACTCATTAGAATTGCCTCGATGAGGCAATTCTAATGAGTACACACAACATACAATTTCATGATAAAATAAGAAAATTTCCCTAAATATTTGTTTTCTTGAGCTGTCGAAAGAATTTCATAGGAACTCAAAAAGGAGTTCGAATAAGCCATGGTAAACGAGCCATCGGTTTCGAGCTATCGAGGTTTGACTGTATTTGCCATTCAGCAAGTGTTTTGTCAAAATACTCCAATGAATTAATTTATCCAAATTTTGGAATAAATATGGTAAGGAGTTAAGATACCTGATTATATAGGGTAGATATACTATAAGTAAACCTCTTTTATTTCTTTCTTCTCTTTCTTCCATTACATCTTAACCTCCAAGGAGGACACAGACAGTGTACATTGTACACCAGGTTGCAGGATGAAGGCCTACAAGTAACCATTTTGAATTACCATAGGGTTCTTTAACCTGCACAGGGTGTGACTGTCCCTGCACAGGGAGCCTCCAGTTAATGTCCCGATCCGAAGAACGGCGCACTTTTTTACATGACATACCTGCAAATGACATGAAGGGAAGCATGTTCGGACACCAAAAATTTCCTTGCCTTAAAGCCTGGGCTCGATCCTGGCACCTCTTTAGGCACTGTACTTAGTATGCTGAGTAAAAAGTTCACTGGACCACGTTTTGTACCATATATGAGTATTTTTTTCCAGAATGTTGGTTTTGATGTTTCATGCAAATTGTCTCTTTTGTCTCCTTAGGAGACAATTTTCATTAATGTCAAATCCTATTTTCTGGAAAAAGTAAGGAAAATATCATCATTTTCTGCTGAATATGCTCAGAGAGTGTTAAAGGTTACCCTTTACCACATGTTGGGCAAATTTAGCAGACAGCAAATTTACAATATTTTTCTTATTTTTCCCAAACAAAAGGCTTTGAGATTTCATGCAAATTGTCTCAGACAATTTGCATGAAATGTCAAATCATGTTTTCTGGAAAAAAAAATAAGAGAAATATTTCAAAAAGTTGTCTGCTGAAAATTGTACCAGACTGCTATTTAAGGGCTTAAATGCACTGCTTGGACACACCAGATTTAAAAAAAAAAAGAAATGCCCAGGAGCATTCAGAATGTGCCAATTGCGCTAAAAGGACCCTAGATTGATCCCTGAAAAGGTATGTCATTTGGAGTCACATGTAATATATTTACCCTAAGTTTGGACAGACAGGCCTGAGCAACAGTGTAGACCCAGATCAGAAGCCACAGAATGTAGAATCTGATCAGGATCTACACTGTTTTGCCAGTACTCTGGTGAGTATATGGGTGGTTAATGCTACTGACTTCAGTTAACAAGGTCCTTGGTTTGAATCCCGTTAGAAGTGGAATTCAGCTCGCGACTCTACGGCACTTCATTGCACAGAGCTTTTCATTGTTATCCATCCATCATCTTGATATGACTTTAAAAGTGTTGAAAGGGATGTAAAACACCAAACTATCATCATCATCATCAGTACTCTGTTTGCCACTCACCCAGGCTAGCCGAAACCAGCTAGTCTGGCCCAGAATTCTTGATGCTTTAGCTGTTTTCAGTTTTGTGAACTTGTTCACTTGTTTTAAGGTTGATTTCTTTTAGAATCTATATATTTGAACCCTTGTCATGCTGAACCCAGATATGTTCTGCCTTTGCAAACAGTGTAGATCCAGATCAGTTGGCTCTGAAGAAGTCAGCTGATCTGGATCTGCACTGTTTACCATTAGGTCTGTGAATTTGTATCAGTGAACTGGATCAAGTAATTCGATTGGCTGAAAATTAGAAGTGGGTGTGGCATTTTAATTTATTTAGCATGACAAGGATTAACGCTTAGTACTCAGGGTAAAAATTTCAGCTGATCTGATGACATATTGAAATATTTTTTCTTAAAACAGGAATTAACATTTAATGCAAATTGTCTCCATTGGAGACAATTTGCATGAAATGTCAAATCCTGATTTTCTGAGAAAATCAAGTCCTGTTTTCTGAAAAAAGAAAATAAGAAAAATATCACCAATTTGTCATCTGCTGAATTAGTACAGAGAGTTGTAAGGCTAGTTAAACACAGGCAGAAAAATGGACGTTCAAATTTTAGAATAAGTATGTTTTCATGAAATGATGAGATGTTTTTTAAGTTCTGTTGTTTTTTTTTTTTCTTAACAGAATAATTCAGTTTTATCACCAAAATGAGCACCCGGCGCAAAGACATGAATTCATTAGGAGTTCAAAAAATGTCACTAATATTTTGTGTTATTTTTTTCTGATTGCAGGATAAAAGATACCATATAGTGGAAGAACTGTTCAAGAATGAGCGAGAATATGTTGATGCCCTCAAAATGCTGAAAGAGGTAAGCCTAGAAGTTAACTTTAACCTTTACTACTCTCTGGACAAATTCAGCAGGAGGCAATTTGCATGAAATGTCGAAGCCTATTTTCTGGGAAAAATAAGAAAAATATTTCAAATTGTCATCAGCTGAAAGTTTTACCCAGCATGCAAAGCATTAAGTCTTACTTGCCAAGGAGACCTGGTTACAAGAATGATAGTGGTCTTGCATTTTGCTGAAAATTGTTACTGTGTTTTGTTGTTCTAAGGCACCCTGCTTTTGTGGTCACTTTCAAATCACATTTCAAATGTGATTAATCATGTTCTGGAAATAAAATGGCTATGTGTCAAGAGATGTTCCATGTAGCTGAATGGTTAGCACTTCAGATCACAAGGCTCCTGGGTTGAATCCTACTGAAGTTTGAGTTCATCTCGTGATTCACAGTATGTGCTTCATTGCACAGATCCTTTCATTATCACCCCTTCGTCATCTTGATGGATGTGACTTAAATAATGATGAAAGATACGTAAAACATCATCATTATCACCTTGCTTTTCACTGAAAATTATGTCCCCCCTACCAAAGGAGTGGGGGACGTATTGTTTTTGGGACGGATCCCGTCGGCATCGGCTGTCCGCTCTGTAACTTGAATACCCTTTGGAATATTTTGATGATACTGGGTAGAAATGTAGATCAGGAGGAGATGACATGTCGCATACAAGATTGACAACTGGCTTTCTTAATTTTGGAGTTATCACCCTTTGTTTTATTTGAAAAAGATTTCGTGTCTGCTCTGTAACTCGAATACCCTTTGAAATATTTCGATGGTACTTGGCAGAAATGTAGAACAGGCCCAGACGACGTGTTGCGTACAAGAATGACAGCTCTGCCTTTCTTAATTTTGGCATTACATGTATCTCCCTTTGTCATTCATTTGTAGAGATTGATCATGAAATATTTTCTGCAGTCATTCTCTCCCGTCTGCTGGTTCAAGAAGTGTAGTTGCCAGTTTCTGGTGAAAGAATGTACACAAGTACTGGTTAACCCTTTAGACGACTAAGCCTGCTCAGGAAACGTGTAAATAGGTAAACTGACTGGCTTGACATGACCCTAAAGGTTTGACTGTGCCGTAAAACCTCAACTCAATCAATCACTCAATCAGTCAAACCAAAATCATTGATATTTTTTTGCTTATTTTTCCACTCAGAAATATGTTGTGGTACTCATCAGAGGCACTTCTAATGAGTACCCACAACATATGTTTTCATTGCAAAATAAGAAAATAATATGTGGATACCCCATCTTATCTGGGGCTATGTTCATACAGTAATTTAGGTCACAGCATGCATGGATAGGCATGGTGGGGTATTTCGCTTTCCTTTGAACAAAAAATTATGGATAGGATGATAAGCAGTTGAACATTATTAACCCTTGTCCTGCAGAATAAATTAAGATGCCACTCCCACTTCTAATTTTCAGCCAATCAGATTACTTGATCCTAACTGTTGCTATAAATTCTCATACTTAATGACATACAGTGCAGATCAAGATCAGTTGGCTTCTTCAGAAGCCAACTGATCTGGATCTACACTGTTTGCAAAGGAAGGGCATATCCGGGTTCAGCAGGACAAGGGTTAAAATGAAATTCTGCTTCAGTTATGTCATGCAGAGACAGTGAAAACTCCAGATTAACCCTTATGTCATGCTGAATAAATTAAGAAACCACGCCCACTTCTAATTTTCAGCGGCTCAAATGACTTGATCCAGGTTGTAGATACAAAGTCACATACTTAATGACATACAGTGCAGATCAAGATCAGTTGGCTTCTTCAGAAGTCAACTGATCTGGATCTACACTGTTTGCAAAGGCAGGGCATATCTGGGTTCAGCATGACTAGGGTTAACACTTTAGCACTCTGGGTAAAAATTTCAGCACACGACATTTTGAAATATTTTTCATATTTTCCCAGAAAATGGACATTGACGTTTCATGCAAATAATGTCTCCACAGGAGAATTAGCATGAAATGTCAAAGCTTATTTTCTGGGAAAAATAAGAAAAATATCTTCAGTTTGTTGTCTTCTGAATTTACCCATAGAGTGGTGTAAAGGTACTCTTTGGACTGGTCTATTTTCAGTAGAAGGGTGCCTGGTTAGTTACTATTACCATAGTAACCCTAAATATTAGGACACCTAATCTGCTTATCATACTTTTCCTAAAATTTGAAACTGTCCATTCTACTACCTCTTGATGTGTCTAAAATATTGCTGTATGTATGGCAAACAGTGTAGACCTTGATCAGATGCCACATTATGTGGTGTCTGATCTGGATCTGCACTGAAAAAACATTGCAAAGGCATATCTGTCCCATTACTTAGGGTTATTATGGTACTGTGTTTTTTAGCTCACCTGAGCTCTGCTCAGGATGAGCTATTGTGATCACTTTTCGTCCGTCGTCCGTCCGTCCGTCCGTTAACATTTTCAAACGACTTTACCTCTGAAACCGCTGAGCCAATTTTGCTCAAATTTCATATGGAGCCTCCTTAGGGTGGGGGAACGAAAAATTGCTAAAATGGTCGCGGTTCGTTGACCAAGATGGCCGCCACGCCCATATATGGTAAAAACCTTTAAAAATCTTCTCCTCCAGAACCGAGAATGCCTTGGGGCTGAACCTTTGCAGGAATAATCGAGGACGGGAGGTCTACCAAAATTGCTAAAAGAATTGTTGTACGTTGACGTTTGACCTTTTTACGGCAAGGTCAAGTTTGCTTCCCTATGCATTTGTATTGGAAAAACCTTTAAAAATCTTCTTCTCCAAAACCGAGCATGCCTTATGGCTGAATCTTCGCATATATCTTCGGGAACAGGAGAGCTACCAAAATTGCTAAAATAATGGTCGTACATTGACATTTGACCTTTTTACGGTAAGGTCAATTTTGCTTCCTTATGCATTTGTATGGGAAAAATGTTCGGAATTTCAAACAACTTCTCCTCTGGAGCCTCTGGGCCAATTTTGCTCAAATTTCATATGGAGCCTACTTAGGGTGGGGGAGCAAAAATTGCTAAAATGGTCGCGGTCCGTTGACCAAGATGGCGGCCACGCCCATATATGTTAAAAACCTTTAAAAATCTTCTCCTCCAGAACTGAGAATGCCTTGGGGCTGAATCTTTGCAGGAATCATCGGGGACGGGAGGTCTACCAACATTGCTAAAAGAATTGTCGTACGTTGACATTTGACCTTTTTTACTGCAAGGTCAAGTTTGCTTCCCTATGCATTTGTATGGGAAAAACCTTTAAAAATCTTCTTCTCCAAAACCGAGCATGCATTTTGGCTGAATCTTTGCATATATCTTCGGGAACAGGAGGGCTACCAAAATTGCTAAAATAATGGTCGTACATTGACATTTGACCTTTTTACGTTAAGGTCAATTTTGCTTCCTTATGCATTTGTATGGGAAAAATGTTCAGAATTTCAAACAACTTCTCCTCTGGAGCCTCTGGGCCAATTTTGCTCAAATTTCATATGGAGCCTCCTTAGATAGGGGGAACAAAAGATTGCTAAAATGGTCACGGTTCGTTGACCAAGATGAGCGCCATGCCCATATATGGTAAAAACCTTTATAAATCTTCTTCTCTAGAACCGAGGATGCTTTGGGGCTGAATGTTTGCATAAATCATCGGGGACAGGGGGTCTACCAAAATTGCTAAAATAATGGTCATAAATTGACATTTGACCTTTTTACGGCAAGGTCAAGTTTGCTTCCTTATGCATCTGCATGGGAAAAAACATTTAAAAATCTTATTCTCCAAAACCGAGGACGGCTTGTGGCTGAATATTTGCATATATCATCTGGAACGGGCGGTCTACCAAAGTTGCTAAAATAATTGTCATACATTGACATTTAACCTTTTTACGGCGAAGTCAAGTTTGCTTCTGTATGCATTTGTATGGGCCCCATACATTTGTATGGAAAAATTGTTGATAATTTCAAATGGCTTTTCCTCTGAAGCCTCCGGGCCAGTGTTGCTCAAATTTCATGAGGAGCCTCCGTGGGCAGGAGAATGAAAGATTGCTAAAATGGGTATGGTCCATTGATCAAAATGGCTGCCATGCCCATATATGGTAAAAACCTTTAAAAATTTTCTTCTCCATAACCAAATAAGCCCTGGGTCCTAATATTTGCACAAATTACGGGGGACAGGAGATCTACCAAAATTGCTCAAATGATGGTTCTATGTTGACATTTGACCTTTTTGCCTCCAAGGTCAAATTTGCTTCCCTATTTGTGTGGGCCATATACATTTATATTGAAAGTATCGAAGTGACTTGTAGATCAACAGTAGTTTAAATTGTTCTGATTGGAAATCTAAGATGGCCATCATCTGGTTTATATTTATAATATTTCCCTGCCACTGTGCTGTTTACATGTATAAAATCATGATTCTTCAGAAACCACTTAGCCAATTTCCACCAAATTTCACATTGATCCTTCTGTTGAAATGTGATTGATAGTTTATTCAAATGATCATGCTCCATTGACTGTCAAGCCCATATATTCTTCTTCAAAACTAAGAACTGCTCAAATGATGATAATTTCATTAGTTGCGATGATAGGATTGGAAAAATGTTGCATAACATCTGCATGTCTGCAGTGGCTATGTCACTCAGGTGAGCGAATCGTGGCCCGTGGGCCTCTTGTTATAGAAATTTCTATATTTAATGCAAACAGTGTAGAACCTGATCAGATGCCACATTTTGCAGCATGTGATCTGGGTCTGCAATGTTTGCCAGTTACACTTTTGGGGGTTTCCCGACTAAAATGGGTTAAAATCTCAAATATGAAGGAAAAAAAAACATTTATTCAATACATGTACCTACTGCCGAAAGCTTCCTTGATCCGCATGCCAGTGAAGGCATCCCTTCTGCTCTAAGTAAGAGGTGGTGTCAGGTAAATATTTTTTTATTTATGCACAAAAACATATGTTTTGTGAACTCATTAGAAGTGCCTTGCAAAGAGGCTTCTAATGTGTACCCAGGGCCCAGTTGTTCAAAGCTAACGATGTCGTTTGTTAACGATTCGTTAAAATTTAAATCAAGTGATACGCAAATATGCTGAAATTTTTTGCTGAAAAAATGTGAGTAGCTTTTGCAGTGCAAAAGCTACTCACATTTTTTCAGCAAAAAATATCAGAATATTGTGTATTGAAGCCGCTAAAATAGTTAACGAAATGACCCTTAACGAGCTCGTTAAGCTAACAACGCTTTTGAACAACTGGGCCCAGAACATTATGTTTTCATGCAGAAATAAGAAAAATATTCCTACTTTTTGGCTAAAAGAAAAAAGCATTCAATGGCATTGCATCTGGAGCTGTGCATCCCTGAATCAAATCAAGCACAATTATTACAGGTTAACTACCCGCCAGCTTTTATCACCTGTAATTGCATCATGACTTACCGTATTCGACCTAATTACCGCACTGTGCGCTTAGGTATTTCAAACTTACAGGAAACACTCATTTGTGGTCAAATATGTATCTATCTACTAAGGCTACACTATAAAAAAGATCAGAAAAGGATTTATTAATGATGACTATGCGATTTATTCTGACTTTCTTTAGAAAGGCATATGTTGTGGGTACTCATTTGAATTGCATCGACTTGTCGATGCAATTCAAATGAGTACCCACAACATATGCCTTTGTAAAGAAGTAAAGAAAAAAGTACACTGGTTGTAATCTGAAGACTGTGGAATTTCTTGACTGTGCGCTTATAGGGGTATGTGCGGTAATTAGGTCGAATACGGTACTTACCGACATTGGCAGCATGGAAACATTTTTTTTTTGTTCTGGAGATAAAAATCTACTGATTATTTTAAATAAAATAACTCTCAAAAAAAAGAAGTACCATAAAAATTCTAAATTACTCGGGCATTTATTGGAATCATTATCTTTCATAAAGAGGGAGGTGGGCATTTATTAGAGGCTTCAGTATTAGATAACAGTTGGAAAAAACTTCGAAATATTCAAGTTTTCCTCCAATGACCGCCATATTGATATTGGAGATGACCGCCATATTGATATTGGAAACATAAGTATATACTAGCATTACAACAGTCATGTTAAGTGTCGACTAGCGTTACAAAAGACATTTCAGCCTCTCTAGGAGAATCGTAGTACCTTGCAGAGGACGAGAAATCCCATGTTCATTTCATTTATTTGGACCAAGAGAGAATAGGGACTTGTTTGTTCGATTATTAACCCTAATCCTGCTGAACCGGGATATGCCCTGCCTTTGCAATCAGTGTAGATTCAGATCAGTTGGCTTCTTGAGAAGCCAGCTGATCTGGATCTGAGCTGTTTGCCATTAAGTATGTGAATTTGTATCAACAATCTGGATCAAGTAATCTGATTAACTGAAAATTAGAAATGGGAGGGGCATCTTAATTTATTCAGCAGGACAAGGGTTAAACAGTGGATTTGGAAACTAACTGCATGAGGTAGTAACAATATTTTTTTATAAACTGACTGGTGGGCGTGTATTAGAGGCTGGTATTTCTGAGAAAAATGAAAAAAAAAAAAATCATAGATTTTCAGGCCCAGATTGGGGGATGGGCATTTATTAGGGCATGGGTGTTTGTTAGAATTTTTACAGTACCTTGCAGTAGGAAATTACATAGCACCAGATAAAGTGCTTTTTTTTTTTTTTCAACCAAAAATTGTTGATATTTTTTCTTACTGTATTCAATCTAATTAACGCACATGCTCCTATAAGCGCACAGTCAAGCAATTCTGTAGTCTTCAGATTACAGCCAGATTTCAGATTAAAGGTATATGTTGTGGGTACCCATTTGAATTGCATCGACTTGTTGATGCAATTCAAATGAGTACCCACAACATATGCTTTATACAGAAAATCAGAATAAAAAAAAAAAAAAAACACACAAAAACATTGCATAAGAATCATTAGATAAGTCCTTCTCTGATCTTTTTTAGCTCACCTGAGCTATGCTCAGGATGAGCTATTGTGATCACTTTTCGTCCGTCGTCCGTTCATGCGTGCGTCTGTCCGTGCGTCCGTCCGTTAACATTTTCAAACGACTTCTCCTCTGAAGCCCTTGAGCCAATTTTGCTCAAATTTTAATGGAGCCTCCTTAGGTTGGGGAAACGAAAAATTGCTAAAATGGTCGCGGTCCATTGACCAAGATGGCCGCCATGCCCATATATGGTAAAAACCTTAAAAAATCTTCTTCTCCAGAACCGAGGATGCCTTGGGGCTTAATCTTTGCATAATTCATCAGGGACGGGAGGTCTATCAAAATTGCTAAAATAAATGTCGTATATTGACATTTGACCTTTTTACGGCAAGGTCAAGTTTGCTGCTCTAAGCATTTGTATAAACATCTTGTTCTCCAAAATTGAGGATGCCTCATGGCTGAACCTTTACATATATCATCGGAAACTAGAGGTCTACCAAAGTTGCTAAATAATGGTCGTACATTGACATTTGAACTTTTTATGTTAAGGTCAGTTTGACATTTTTTACTGCAAGGTCAAGTTTGCTTCCCTATGCATTTGTATGGGAAAAACCTTTAAAAATCTTCTTCTCCAAAACCGAGCATGCATTTTGGCTGAATCTTTGCATATATCTTCGGGAACAGGAGGGCTACCAAAATTGCTAAAATAATGGTCGTACATTGACATTTGACCTTTTTACGTTAAGGTCAATTTTGCTTCCTTATGCATTTGTATGGGAAAAATGTTCAGAATTTCAAACGACTTCTTCTCTGGAGCCTGTGGGCCAATTTTGCTCAAATTTCATATGGAGCCTCCTTAGGTTGTGGGGATGAAAGATTGCTAAAATGGTCACGGTTAGTTGACCAAGATGGCCACCATGCCCATATATGCTAAAAACCTTTAAAAATCTTCTTCTCCAGATGAGGATGCCTTTGGGCTGAATCTTTGCATAAGTCATTGGGGATGGGAGGTCTACCAAAATTGCTAAAATAGATGTTGTATATTGACATTTGACCTTTTTATGGCAAGGTCAAGTTTGCTTCCCTATGCATTTGTATGGGAAAAACCTTTAAAAATCTTGTTCTCCAAAACCGAGGATGCCTTATGGCTGAATCTTTACATATTCCATCGGAAACTGGAGGTCTACCAAAGTTGCTAAAATAATGGTCGTACATTGACATTTGACCTTTTTACCCTGCGGTCAATTTTGCTTCCTTATGCATTTGTATGGGAAAAATATTCAGAATTTCAAACAACTTCTCTGGAGCCTCTGGGCCAATTTTGCACAAATTTCATATGGAGCCTCCTTAGGTTAGGGGAATGAAAGATTGCTAAAATGGTTGCGGTTCAATGACCAAGATGGCCGCCATGCCCATATATGGTAAAACCCTTTAAAAATCTTCTCCTCCAGAACCGAGGACGCTTTGGGGCTGAATCTTTGCTTAATTCATGGGGGACAGGGGGTTTACCAAAGTTGCTAAAATAATGGTCATACAAGTTTGCTTCCCTATGCATTTGTATGGGAAAAAACATTTAAAAATCTTATTCTCCAAAACCGAGGATGCCTTATGGCTGAATCTTTGCATATATTATTGGGAACATCTGCATGTCTGCAGTGGCTATGTCACTCAGGTGAGCGAACCGTGGCCCGTGGGCCTCTTGTTTTAAGTGTACTCTTAGTATAGGTGGATACATATTTTACCATAAGTTTGCCATGAAATTGTGAAAAACCTGCGTGCATGGTGCAGTAATTAGGTCAAATACGGTATTTCTTCATGAAAATGTATATTGTGGGTACTCATTAGAAATGCCTCACCAAGGTACACATTTTTCTTATTTCTCCATGAAAATGTGTATTATAGGTACTCATTAGAATTGTCTCATCATATGTTTTCATGGAGGTAAGTAAGAAAAATATTTTCTGATACACCCTCTTATCTGTGGCCCACGGCAATTCTAATATAAAGTTTTTTTGTGAAGTAAGAAGTGTATACCCTCCATGTTTGTATGTAATAAGTCTGCTATCATAATTATCCTAAATACTGGAAAAAAAAAAAGATAATAAAAAAATTTAATGCTTTAGCATAAGTAGCTTAACTCAACTTAAAGCTCCCAGGAAAATTTGCAGCAGATGGCATTCTAATTTTTTTAATTTTTCATAGAAAATGAGTCTTGACATTTCATTAGAATCATCTTTGATTCACATGAAATGTCAAGAGTTATGTTCCATGAAAAATAGTAAAAAGGAAATATTTGAGAGTGTTGTCTGCAGCAGTTGATTGATGCTTCAAAAATTGAAGGTCCAGTTGGATTTCTAAAAACAATAGCAAATAGTGCAGAATCTGATCAAACTGCTCCTTAGGAGAGACAGTGAACCCTCGTTACGACGACAGCATTTGTTCCCAAATATGTTGCCATTATAATGAATTTGCTGTTGTAAAGAATCCTTAATGGACAGTATGATATGTTAGAAAGACCTTGTTTTGTTCTTATTTCCTCATAGAACATATGTTTTGGATATTTGTTAGAATTGCCTCAGTGAGGCAATTCTAACAAATATCCAAAACATATGTTTCTTTAAAGTATTAAATACAATATTCTTGCATAAGTTGTGACTAATTGTTACCTCTTAAACGAAGGTTTTGTGATAGTCAAACTGTCATTTTAACGAATTTTGTCGATGTATCGAGCGTCGGTGTAAAGAGGGTTGTCTGTAGTTTGCATGAAATGTTAAAGCCTATTTTCAGGGAAAGGTAAGAAAATATCATCGGTTTGTTGTCTGCTGAACTTGCCCGGAGAGTGGTAAAGGTTAAGATGTATCAGGGGTTAATACCCTAGCTGTACATAGTGTTTCCTATTCAGAATTCATGTTTATGTGTTCCAGCCTCTTGTATCAGCTTTGTAGAATATGTAATGCTATCATTTGTGTCCAAAGCTGTTCCATCAAATTTGTTCTGAGAGACTACCCTCTTCAAGCTTTCCTGTAATACTCAGAGCTCTTGACAAGGAACATCTCCAGTTAAAATCTGTTGCTGTTTTTCATATTTTTCCATGAAAACATATGTTGTGGGTACTCATTAGAAGCGCCTCACCAAGACGCTTCTAATTAGTACCAACAACATATGCTTTCGTGTAGAAATAAGAAAAATATTTACATGATACCCTCTCTTATTCTAGAGCTATGCTGTATTTTGACCTACTGGTGGAATAGTTCCTGTACACTTGTAATCACAGCTCTGAATATGAGGGGGAATCAATAAGTAACCAGTCTACCTTACTTCCGCTTGAGATTGAATTCTTCTCTTTCTGTGTAATTACCTCCAGCACGATACATTTGTCCCAGTGTTCTTCCAGTGTCATCTTATCAGAATTAAAGAATGCGGGGGCTGTTTACGTTACCCACTCCTCATCTGCTGCTTTGATTTCTTCATTCGACTAGAAATGGCATTTACCAATATCTTTTTGAGGGGCAGTTGCCAAACCGCTACCAGATTTTCGACTGTCTGTTGTCCTGTTACTACCAACCTAATAACTACTTGATAAATAGTTCCCTGCTAATGCTTAATTCTGCCTTAAAATATATTAGCCTTATACACTCTGTTGCTTATAAGTAGCAAATAAATCAACAAAACCAAAGAAAACTTCAAACTTTTGAAGAAATGAGATTTTAATCATATTGAGTGCAATATCGGCGGATGAATAAGAATAATCCAGTAAACTGCGCCAAATCTACAGCATTGGGAAAAAAGTGTAATCCGAGCCGCGGTCCAACTAAACACTGAAATAGACTTTCTCCACTGAAAGGGACAAAAAAAGGAGTTATCGGTGACCGAGAAGGAATTTAATTTAAGTGTAAATCCCAATCAGTTCTAGAGGCATATAGAATTTCAGGCAACCACCCCTATCAGCACACTCAGTACTTTGATTAAAGTGTGGGAACAAAATACGATTACCGGTAGGTGCTGTAAGGTGAATAGGTGGAATATATGGTATTATTTCATACCGGTTTCACTTAACGATAATATAATGATTATAATCTGACTGCTGCACCCATTGAAATCTTGCAATTGTGGATTCTAGCATTGGCTTGCAATTGTGGACTCCAGCACTGGCTTTCAGTTGTGGGCTCTAGCACTGGCTCACAATTGTGGACTCTAGCACTGGCTTGCAATTGTGGACTCTAGCACTGGCTTGCAATTGTGGAATCTAGCACTGGCTTGCTGTTGTGAACTCTAGCACTGGCTTGCAGCTGTGGACTCTAGCATTGGCTTGCAGTTGTGGACTAGCACTGGCTTTCAATTGAGGACTCTAGCATTGGTTTGCAATTGTGGACTGTAGCATTGACTTGCAATTTTGGACCCTAGCGCTGGCTTGCAGTTGTGGACTCTAGCACTGGCTTTCAGTTGTGGATTCTGGCACTGGCTTGCAGTTGTGGATTCTAGCTCTGGCTTTCAGTTGTGAACTCTAGCATTGGCTTTCAGTTGTCAACTCTAGCACTGGCTTTCAGTTGTGGGCTGTAGCATTGGCTTGCAAGTATGGACTCTAGCACTGGCTTGCAATTGTGAACTCTAGCACTGGCTTGCAATTGTGGACTGAAGCATTGGCTTGCAATTGTGGACTTTAGCATTAGCTTGCAATTGTGGACTCTAGCACTGGCTTTCAGTTGTGGACTCTAGCATTGGCTTGCTAAGGAAGAACTCCTTTAGAAAATTTATCATGCCGTTTCTCCCAGATTCTCAGATGGTCAAGCAAGATTGTATAGTACTAGCCAACTATTATACTTCCATTTAGCAAAACCTCCAACAGAGTTGGTGCTTTGGCATCCCAATACTGATACAATTTTATACACATGCCTAATTAAATTGTGTGTTAGAATAACATGAAAACTGTAGCCCTGTCATATGCAGAATGCAGAGGTCTTGTTAAGGAGGAGTATTTGGTGATAATTGTGGGATAATTTTTCTTATTTCTCCATAAAAACATATATTGTGGGTACTCGTTAGAAGTGCCTTGCTGAGGCGCTTCTAATGAGTACCCACAACATATGTTTTTATGGAGAACTGGAGAAAATTATCCCACAACTATCATCAAATACTCCTCCTTAACAAGTCCTCTGAGAATGTATCCTGAGCAGGGTCTACACTGTTTGCCACTCATCCAACAGTCTTTTAGATACATCAGCAAGAAATAAAATGGTTTTGTTTAGGACAAGTATGATAACTAGTTTACTGCAGATCCAGGCCTTGCATGTTCAAATCCCAGCTCAACCACATTACTTTCATGGAGATTGATCATGAAACAGTTTCTACCATCATTCTCACCCTTTCATTGGTTTAACCCTTGTCCTGCTGAACCTGGATATACCCTGTCTTTGCAAACAGTTTAGATCCAGAATGAGATCAGTTGGCTTCTATAGAATCAAACTGATCAGGATCTGCACTGTTTGTCATTAAGTATATGAATTTCTATAAACAATCTGGATCAAGCATCTGATTGGCTGAAAATTAGAAGTGGGCGTGGTATCTTAATTTATTCAGCAGGACAAGGGTTAAGAAAGGCAAAGTCAGTTACTTGCAAAGGTATGTGCAAAAAGTACTGGATAACTGCTCGGAGGACTAAGCCTGCCCAGGAAAAATGTGAGTAGCTAACTGACTGGTTTGATATGACATTAAAAGTGTTGACTGGCCCGTAGAACTTCTAACTGGACTCTAGATGAAAAAGACAAAATATTCTTTTAGATGCATCTGCAGGTAATAAATTGGAATTGTTCAAAATTAAGGAAAAGTGTGGTTAGGTTAAGATGTCCCAGTATTTTGGGATATATGGTATTCTTATTTTATCTTGAAAATATTTTTTTTTTCTTTGAACTAACCTTCTGCCATTGGATCAAGGTCAGTCTCTTGGGTCAGAGTTCCATTTGGTTCAAATGCATTAATTCAAGTGTGTGTAACCTTTGATAGCAATAGGTAAACTGATACGAATGAGTGGTGCCTGGAGAGAAGGAATCTTTTGGGGTTATATGTGGACAGTGAAAGCACATATCGGATTGAGCATCCATGCAGTCCAGTGAGGGTTTTGCAGATCTGGGCTTTGACTGCTGGCATAATATGTCCTTAATCTTTATGCATTGACTGAGTTGGGAGCCTTTATGCAAACCAAATTTTTATGTATTTCTGTATTAAGAGTAGCATCGGGACCCAGGGTGAAGTTAGCTAGCTGTAAAAGTGCTTTAAACCCCCCGGTGGTTTGCTCTACCGACCGTTCTAAGGCGGTGGTCCAGGTGTAAGTCTTACTCTTTGTTGCTTTGTAGTTTATTCTACGAGGCGATTTGTTGTATGTCTTTCCGTGTGTCATTTTATTCTTGTGTTTTTCAGTCTTTTTAGTATTGCAATTACCTCCCTTGGGGAAGAGAGAGCTAATCTTAGTGCTTTTCGTACATTTGTTCGGTTTGTGCTTGTTTAGATTTGTCGGTTTCCTCTTCCTCTTGGGGTCTGGGAAGGGCTGCGGTTTGTGATTGTGGCACTCCCTGGACTTTTCTCTTACCTTTTTTACACTCTCTGGACAAAGTCAGCAGATGACAAATTGATAATATTTTCCTAATTTTTCCCAGGAAATAGGTTTTGATCTTTCATGCAAATTGTCTAGGAGACAATTTGCATGAAAGGTCAAAGCCTATTTTCTGGGAAAAATCAGAAAAATAGTTCAAAATGCCATCTGCTGAAATCATAACTCAGCATTCTAAGCATTAAGGGGAACAGATACACTCTCAAGAAGAATAACTCTCATCTCCCGTCTCATTTGGGGCTACTGCTAAAGGTATTTGCATTTGTTCAGTTTCTGAAAGGATTCAAATACTAGGGAAGAGCAACTTCCCTCTGTGCAAAAGCTGTCATGCTTTCAAAATATCATCAGAGTCTTCAGCCGTAAGGCACCTTTTCTTGTGGCATGTTTGAGAAAATGTTGGGATTTTCAGAAAGGTTAAGTAGTTTTTCTAAGATGATGTATGGAAGAGGCAGTGTTGGAATTATCATTTTGTTCCTTGTTATCATTATTGTTGCCTTTATCTAGATCAGTATTATCTCGTTTTAATGATCTGCTTATTAACCCTCAGACTGTGGCATAAATCGTAAAGCAGGCCTGTTAGAGGGGGTACCCCTACTTGAGAAGCCATTACTCCCTTTGTTTTGCCTAGATTTCGATGGTAATTTCACACATATTTTGCCGATCATATGTGGCCTTTTTACCATTGAAGTAATAATCACATGACTTACAGTCATGTGACAGTCATGTGGCAACTGGGAACTTTTAAGACACATAAAAAAACACACACAAAAAAACCAACAACAAGAGACCAGTGCTTACTGTATGCTATTCAGAAAGAAATGGGGGACATATGTTCGATGGTAATTTCACACATATTTTGCCGATCATATGTGGCCTTTTTACCGTTGAAGTAATAATCACATGACTTACAGTCATGTGACAGTCATGTGGCAACTGGGAACTGTTTATGACACATAAAAAAAACACACACACAAAAAAAAAAAAACAACAACGAGAGACCAGTGCTTACTGTATGCTATTCAGAAAGAAATGGGGGACATATGTATGAGGGTGAGTCAATAAGTAACCAGCCTAACTTATTTCCGGTTGAGATCCACCTCTTCTTTTTCGATGTAATTGCCGTCTAGTGTGATGCACTTAGACCAACGGTGTTCAAGTGCCATCAGCCCAGAACTGAAAAAGTCAGGGTCCTTTCCATTGACCCACTCCTCAACTGCCGTCACAACTTCTTCATCAGACCGGAAATGAAGTCCACGGATATTTTTTTTCAAGTTTTGGAATAGGAAGAAGTCGCTAGGAGCTAGGTCAGGCGAATAGGCACGATGTGGTATTAATTCATACCCATTTTGCTCTACAGCATTCATTGCAACTTTGCAAGTGTGGACTCTCGCATTGTCCTGTTGCAGCAAAACATCTTTAGAGAGTTTACTTCGACGTTTTTCAATGATTGCGCTTCTCAGCTGGTCTAACAAGTTTGCATAGTACACTCAAGTTATTGTACTTCTTTTGGGTAAAAAGTCCAACATAATAACGCCTATTGCGTCCCAAAATACTGTGGCCATCACTTTGCCAGCAGATGGTTACATCTTGAACTTCTTTGGCCTCGGGGACCCAGGCCCTACCCACTGACGACTCTGAGCTTTATTCTCTGGCTCATAATAATGAACCCAAGTCTCATCTACAGTCACCAGACGCAAAAGAACATCATCTTTTGACCTAAAACACTTCAACAAGGTGCTGCATACTGATGCTCTGGTTGCCATTTGCTCATCGCTAAGGGATTTGGGGACCCAACGGGCTGTTAGCTTGCGCATATCTAAACGATCATGTAAGATTGTTGAAACGCTACCATGTGAAATGCCTAATGCCTGCACTATTTCTTCTACCTGAATTCGCCTATCAGAGTATACCAGATCCCAAACTTTCTTACACATTTCTTCGTTGGTGGCATCCAGTGGGCGTCCAGAGCTGGCTTCATCTTCTAAAGACGTTCTACCGCGTTTGAATTCCCCTACCCAGAATTTAACCTGAGCATAAGATGATGCAGAAGACCCATAAACATCGGCTAACTCGCTGTGTATTTCTTTGCCTGTTTTACCTTTTAAATACAAGTACGCCGAATTACAGCATGGTACTCAACTTTAGATGAAAAGCATGCCTTTGCATCACTAGCCATGTTTGACATTCAATATCTTATTAAAGAATGACTCGATACATATGCAATTTTGTATCCATGTATAAAACATATATTGAAACAAAGCATGAAAATCGTGACCGTCTCAGCCCATCGGAAATGGGATAGGCTGGTTATTAGCTCACCTGAGCATGAAGTGCTCATGGTGAGCTATTGTGGTCAGTCAATGTCCGTCGTGCGTCGTCTGTCTTCCGTCGTGCGGCGTCAACAATTGCTTTAAAAGCCTACTCCTCCTACACCCCTGGGCCAATTGACTTGATACTTGGTAGGAAGCATCGGGGTGACTTGTAGATCAAAAATAGCTAAAATCGTTCTGATCGGAAATCCAAGATGGCCGCCATGGCTGCCATCTTGAAAATCTATTTTTCGCTTCTTCTCCTGAACTGAAAGGCCAATTGACTCCAAACTTGCTAGGAACTATTAGGGTGACTTGTAGATCAAAAATAGCTAAAATCGTGCCAATCGGAAATCCAAGATGGCCACCATGGCCACCGTCTTGAAAATCTATTTTCCGCTTCTTCTTCTGAACCGAAAGGCCAGTTGACTCCAAACTTGGTAGGAAGCATCAGGGTGACTTGTAGATCATAAATAGCTAAAATCGTGCCGATCGGAAATCCAAGATGGCCGCCATGGCCGCCATCTTAAAAGTCTATTTTTCGCTTCTTCTCCTGAACCGAAAAGCCAATTGACTCCAAACTTGCTAGGAAGCATCAAGATGACTTGTAGATCAAAAATAGCTAAAATCGTGCCGATCGGAAATCCAAGATGGCCGCCAAGGCCGCCATCTTGAAAATCTATTTTTCGCTTCTACTCCTAAACCGAAAAGCCAATTGACTCCAAACTTGGTAGGAGGCATTGGGGTGACTTATAGATCAAAAATAGCTAAAATCATGCCTATCGGAAATCCAAGATGGCCGCCATGGAAGCCATCTTGAAAATCTATTTTTCGCTTCTTCTCCTGAACCGAAAGGCCAGTTGACTCCAAACTTGGTAGGAAGCATCGGGGTGACTTGTAGATCAAAAATAGCTAAAATCATGCCGATCATAAAACCAGGATGGGCGCCATGGCAGCCATCTTGAAAATCTATTTTTTACTTCTTCTCCTGAACCGAAAGGCCAGTTGACTCGAAACTTGGTAGGAAGCATTTGGGTGACTTGTAGATCAAAAATAGTGAAAAATCATGCCAATCGTAAATCCAAGATGGCCGCCATGGCGGCTATCTTGAAAATCTATTTTTCGCTTCTTCTCCTAAACCCAAAAGTCACTTGACTCGAATTGCCAGCCTCGGTGGCTCAGTTGGATGCGCCGTCCAACTGATAGACCAGGAGGTCGCGGGTTCAACCCCCGCCGAGGATGGCAACATTCTTTCGTGGAGATTGATCAGAAATATTTTCTACGGTCATTCTCTCCCTTCCGCTGATTCAAGAAGGGCAGTTGTCAGTTTCTGGCGAAAGAATGTGCACACTACTGGTTAACCGCTTAGAGGACTAAGCCTGCCCAGTAAACGTGTGGTTAGGTAAACTGACCGCGCTCGACATGACCCCACTGGGTTGACTGGGCCGTAAAACCTCAACACAAACAAACTCTTGACTCGAAACTTAGTAGGAAGCATCAGGGTGACTTGTAGATCAAATATAGCTAAAATCGTTCTGATCAGAAATCCTAGATGGCCCCCATGGCCGCCATCTTGAAACTCTATTTAGCTATTTCTCCTGCACCGAAAGCCAGTTGACTCCAAACTTCGTAGGAGACATTGGGGTGACTTGTAGATCAAAAATAGCTAAAATTGTGCAATCGGATATCCAAGATGGCCACCATGGCCGCAATCTTAAAAATCTATTTTTCGCCTCTTCTCCTGAACTGAAAGGCCAGTTGACTCGAAACTTGGTAGGAAGCATTGGGGTGACTTGTAGATCAAAAATAGCTAAAATCGTGCCGATCGTAAATCCAAGTTGGCTGCCATTTAGAGTTTGTTCAAATGATCATGCTCAATTGACTGGCATGCCATATATCTTCTTCAAAATAAAGAACTGCTTAAATGATGATCTTTTCATTAGTTGCGATGACAGGATTGGAAAAATGTTGCATAACATCTGCATATCTGCAGTGGCTATGTCACTCAGGTGAACGACCCGTGGCCCGTGGGCCTCTTGTTTATTGACATGCCCTCGTAGGTTCTGCTGTTGTTCCTACTTCTTCCTCACTGGAAATGATTCAGGTGCTATAGGTGTTTTTTTCCAGAAAATTGTTATAAAACGATGAAGTGAGTGCTGAAATTGCTGACAGCTTGAATTGCAGTACATACAGTCTTTATTAGCAGGGGTAAAATCCAGCACCTGACTTTCTAATGAAGAGCGGTATGTTTGTATAAAGTAGGTTGCATGCTGTATGGGAGCACTTGCTCTGAATGGTTGCATCTGGTGTATAGTAAGTATGACAGGCTTTAGAGTTGGCATACCCCTCCAAAACAATGGTCGTGAATAGCGCTTTAAGGGTTAAGTCTAAGTGGCAAGAGCAAGAGCTGAGTGCACTAGGTTCTACAGATTTAGCTCTCTTGGGTTTGAATCCTGGTCTGTGGAATAATCTTTTAACACTTACCATGCTATAAGCCAATTCAGCAGACAACAAATTGACGCTATTTTCCTTATTTTTTTCTGAGAAAACAGGATGTTTTTCTTTTCATCACAATAATGTAGTGGTACTCAATAGAAGTGCCTCTACAACGCACTTCTAATGAGTACCGGCAACACATTTTTATGTAGGAAAATATTCTTGATACACCCTTTCATCTGAAGCTATGGTAAAATCAGAATTTATCCTGCTGAAGTTATTTCATAAATGTCTTGGGAATTTCTGTCTTTAATATATCTTGTTCGTGTCATTACTGACAATGACCAATACTAATCAGCTGTGTGATGTGTTATTATTTGTGTGTTCTAAGATGGCTGATGAGACCAATCTTAGCTCTAAACTGCTTGTTGCAGATAGAACAAGAGAGGTCTGAGGAAGAAAGCTCTGTTGGTGATGCCTTATTTCTGGCTTTCCGCTGTACACGTTTCTGCTCGGCTTCGCTGATTCTTTTTGCTTGGTATTCACCAGCTCCCCTTTATATGAGGCCTCGCCACTTTGTACGATCTTGTGCAATCTGTTCCCATGAATCTGTTGGTATGTTGAAGTCTTTAAGGGAGGCTTTGAGGGTGTCCTTGTATCGCTTCTTCTGACCACCATGGGAGCATTTTCCTACTTAAGTTCTCCATAGAGGATTTTCTTTGGCAAACGTTCATCAGGCATTCTGGTAACATGGCCTGTCCATCTTAACTGTGCCAATTTCAGAAGAGTATGTATACTCTGCATCCCTGCCCTTTTCAGGACTTCTGTGTCTGGAATCCTGTCTTGCCACTTGATCTTTAGAAGTTTTCTAAGACAGCTTGTATGGAAGTGGTGCAGTCTTTTGGCACGCCGTTGGTAAACTGTCCAAGTTTCACATGCGTATAATAGTGTTGGCAGCACTATCGATCTATATACTTTCAGCTTTGTGTCAAGTCTGATTCCACTTCGGTCCCAAATACTTCCACGTAGCCGGCCAAATGCTGCACTAGCTTTGGCAATTCTAGCATTGACTTCATCATCAATGTGCACAACTCTAGACAGTGTGCTTCCAAGGTAGGTGAACTTGTCTACCACTTGCAGTCGTTGACCTTTCACTGTGATGGTAGGCTCCTTGTAAGGCTTTCCAGGTGCTGGCTGATATACTACCTCAGTTTTTTTTATGCTGATTGTGAGATCATAGCTGTCACATGAATCAGATACTTGATCCACACCTTTTTGCATTTTCTCTTCTGTTGGAGCACCCTTTGCCATGTCATCAGCAAAGAGGAACTCGTCTAGCACCTCTGTCTGCACCTTAGATTTAGCTTGCAACCTTCTTAGATTGAAAAGTTTCCCATCAAAGTGATACCTAATAGATATACTATTGTCACCATCCTGGAAAGCATCTGTAAGCATGGCGGAAAACATCATGCTGAACAGTGTTGAAGCTAGTACACAGCCTTGCTTAACTCCATTTGTCACAGGAAATGGATCAGAAAACTCGCCATCATTTTGGACCCATGCAAGCATACCATCATGGAACTGTCACACCATTGCTATGAATTTGGCAGGACAACCAAACTTTGCCATAATTTTCCGAAGTCCCTCATGACTGACTGTGTCAAATGCTTTGTTAAGGTCGACAAAGGTCATGTAGAGGTCCACATTCTGTTCCTGGCATTTTTCTTGAAGCTGTCGTGCTGTGAAGATCATGTCTATTGTTCCTCTGTTTTTCCTGAATCCACACTGGCTTTCTGTAAGAAGCCCCGACCGTTCCAGGTGTTCATTCAATCGGTTCAGTAGGACCCTAGCAAGAATCTTCCCAGCAATTGACAATAAAGAGATGCCTCGATGATTGTCACAGACAAGGATTCCCTTTCCTTTTGAATAGGTGGATAATTGTTGCATCTTTGAATTCTTGAGGGATGGCTTCTTTTCTCCACATAATGTGAAATAACTCTGTCAGTTTCTCTGCAACTGGAGGACCTCCTGCTTTGTAGATCTCTGCAGGTATTGCATCTGATCCTGGAGCCTTGCCAGATGACAGGAGTTTTATTGCTTTCCTGTTTCAGAGATGGTTGGGAGCTCACCAAGCAGCGGATTACATTCCACCTGTGGTAGTCTGTTAATAGCTTCATCATTGATAGATGATGGCTGATTAAGGACACCATCAAAGTGTTCAGCCCATCTTTTCAAGATGGCTTCTTTGTCAGTCAGAAGACAGTTCCATCTGCACTAAGGAGTGGGGTGGTTCCTGAGCTCTGGGGACCATATACTGTCTTGAGTGCATCAAAGAACTTTTTCATGTACTTTCTGTCTGCAAAGGACTGGATTTCATCAACCTTTTTTCTCAGCCAGGAGTCTTGCATGTCTCTGAGCCTCGTCTGAACTGTCTTGCATATGTTTGAATAGGCAGTCTTGCTAGATACTGAGCTGATATTTCTGAGGTAAGCCTTGTGTTTTTGGTGTTTCTCTTCAAGGAGTCTCTGAATTTCATTGTCATTCTCATCAAACCAATCTTGGTATTTGCGAGATACTGGTCCTAGGGAATCCATTGCTGAAGAGTGAACGGTGTCTCTGAAGACTGTCCAGCTCTCATCTACATCTTCTGAACTGTGTTCCAGTGCATCTAAACGGCTGCAGAGATCATTGACGAATGCTTGCCTCTCTCTGTCTTGTTTCAGCTTGGAGACATCTAATTTCTTTGGCACCTTCTTGCCTTGTGGTCGTCGTACAGGCTGAATGCGCAGGTTGAGTTTGCTGACAACAAGCCTGTGATCTGTCCAACAGTCTGCACCACACATAGTTTTAGTCACTCTGACATCCTGTCTGTCCTTCCTTCGCACTATGACATAGTCAATGAGATGCCAGTGTTTGGAGCGAGGGTGCATCCATGTTGTCTTTCTGTGAGTTGGTAGATGGAAGACTGTATTGATGATCAGTAATTCATGCTCTGCACACTTCCTTAAAAGTAGAAGTCCATTGCTGTTGCACTTCCCTACACCTTCAGATCCAATCACTCCTTCCCAGGTCTGGTGGTCTGTGCCCACTCTGGCATTGAAGTCCCCAAAGAGGATGAGTTTGTCTGTCCGGGGAGCTGCAGAAATCACAGAATCCAAATCATCATAGAACTTGTCTTTAACCTCATCTGGGTTGGTCATTGTGGGTGCATAGGCACTTACAATTGTGGCATGCCTCTTGCCAGGTAAGGGAAGTCTCAGCGTCATCAGGCGGTCATTTATGCCTTTGGGAAGTCCTGAGAGTTTGCTGACGAGGTGTGACTTGATGGCGAATCCTACTCCTGCTTCACGCCCCTCTTCTTTCTTGTGTCCACTCCAGAAGAAAGTGTAGCCAGCACCAACTTCTTTTAAAAGCCCTTCTTCTGCACGGCGAGTCTCACTCAGAGCTGCAATCTCGACTTTGTATCGGTCAAATTCTCTACCAACTAGAGCTGTTCTTCGCTCAGGTCTGTCGGAACTAGAACTGTCCATTAGGGTGCGCACATTCCAAGCGCCGATGGTTAAAGGTATCACCTTCATCTTCTTTGAAATGAAGCTATGGTAAAACGTCACTGGCTACCACAAGTATAAGCTTTCACAAAAAAGCTTGGTCTTCGCTTCGCACACAATAAAAGAGAAATGTGATTTTAATATGGAATAGTCTTGGGTTTTTTGCATGCAAATCTGGGCTAAATCGGCTAAATTCCATAATGCAAAAGGTAAATTTGAGAGGTGAAAATGAGATCTCGTCCTGTTGATTCATCATAATAGTAATACATTTCAGCTTTTATGAAAGCTACCTCTTTGTAAAATAAATCATGTAAATTGCACTTAGCAGTACCAAAGCAGCCACCTGCTTTAAAAGTGACATTGTCAAAATTAATATATATCCCTTAATCTGGGTCAAGTAATCTGATTGGCTGAAAATTAGAAATGGGTGTGTCTTCTTAATTTATTCAGCAGGACAAGGGTTAATAAAGTGCTGCAGTGGTAACCTTTTAGTATATCTACATAAGTGCAGTGTGCCAAAAAAGTGCATGCAAATGGAGAACACCCTCTGTATATGTGTTCCAATAAATGCTATTTTATTCTTTCTAGTCAGTGCTGCATCTAGTCTAAGGTTTCACTTGTAGACTACATGCATAAGATTAACCCTAGTCCTGCTGAACCCGGATATAACCTGCCTTTGCAAACAGTGTAGATCCAGATCAGTTGGCTTCTTCAGAAGCCAACTGATCTGGATCTGCACTGTTTGCCATTCAGTATTGAATTTATATCAACAATCTGAACAAGTAATCTGATTGGCTGAAAATTTGAAAAGGGTGTGGCATCTTAACTTATTAAGCAGGACCAGGGTTAATGGTGCATTGTGGATAACAATTGATTCACTTCGTAGATAATAGTCATCATCATAGCTAGAAAATCAGGCGATAGACCCAGAGCTCCTGATAAGCATTGTACTAGTTATTTTCATATTTCTCAGACTCACTGGAATGTTCTCTATGAAATCTCATAACATCCCACTCCATTAGTTTTGTGGAGAAATAAGAAAAAATATTTATTTATTTTTTTTTTTGTCTCCAAAATAACTTGACCCATTTTAGTCTAACAACTCTCAAAGGGCAAATAGTGGAGACCCATATCAGATACCACATTCTGTGGCATCTGATCAGGGTCTCCACTGTTTGCAAATAGATTAGCCATTTTTCACTAGGAATACCTAAATCATGTAGCCTGTCATACCTAAAATTGAAATTGGTTTCTTCCAGTATATAGTGTGGAGAGAGTTTATTCAGTTAAAATGGGTCATTTAAAACTGGAATCCTGAGAAAAAAAATCAAACAAAATATATATGATAATTTTAACACCTGGCACTCTAGGTAAATTTTTCAGCAGATGATATATTGAAATATTTTTTTATCTTATTTTTCCCAGGAAACAGGTTTTGGCATTTTGTGTAAATAGAGACAATTTGCATGAAATGTCAAATCCTGTTTTCTGGGAAAAATAAGAAAAATTGTCATTAATGTAATTTGTCATCTGCTGAATTAGCCCAGAGAGTTGTAAAGGTTAAATCAGCAGACAGCTGATGTGAGTTTTTTTTGGTTGTAAGAAGATGATTGCCTAATGGACCATCAACACCCTCAAATGCAAATTCAGCAGACGACAAATTGACGAAGTTTGTATTATTTTGCCTAAAAACAAGGGATGGAAGTTGCATGAAGACTGCCTACTTAGAAGACAATTTGGAAGAAATGTCAAACTTGAAAAAATATGAAAAACGTTTGCAAAATGTCATCTGCTGAAATTTTTCCCAGCATGCTAAGCGCTAAATGCCGGCATTGCAGAAAGGAGAGCTCCAGACGAGTAGGATTTCATACAAATCGGGACTTGTTAAGGAGGAGTATTTGGTGATATTTCAGGGATAATTTTCTCCAGTTCTCCATAAAAACATATGTTGCGGACACATGTTAGATATGATCTGAAACCTTATTATTTTTTTTTGAAAGAAAAACTATGAATATTTTTTTTATTTCTCCAAGAAAACATGTTGTGGGTACTCATTAGAAGGGCCTTACAGAGGCACTTCTAATGGGTACCCAAAACATATGTTTTTATGGACGAATAAGAAAAATCATTTTCTAAATACATATATCTGCTGCTATGGGTGTTTGCTGTTCATATAAGACTAAAGTTGGTTTTCTCCCGCAACGAACCTCATCTCAGAACTGCAACATAAGTGCTAGACTGGTTCAGAAAATTTGCAAAGCATTAAAATCCTCTCAAGAAATTCATAGCTCCAGATAAGGCAATAAAAGTGGATATAACTAAGGATAATTTTTGTTATTTTGCACCAAAATAGTTATTTTGCACCAAAATATTTCTTGTGGAGACTCATTAGAATTGTCTTGGTGAGGCAGTTTCATCAAGTACCTGTAAGATATGTTTTGATGATAAAATGACAAAAAATTTCTTACGAATATTCCATTTTTCTGCACCAGTGAGAAATTGACTGAATGCCAGGCTAAATTGCTGGGCTTTTGGTAATAACCCATTTTGGTCGGGAACCCCCCCCAAAAAGGGTAATTGGCAAGCAGTGCAGACCCAGATCAGATGCTGCAGAATGCAGCATCTGATCAGGGTCTACATTGTTTGTATTAAAGTAGGAATTACTATAAAACATAGTAGTAATAAAAACTAATTAGACACCCTGCTATTGGAAAAAGACCAGTCCAAAGAGTTAGGGTAGAAGAGTCCACTCGACATAAATTAGATAAACAGGGTATCCAGTTCAATATTTCTGTTCTTTTTTGTTCAGAGAGCATAGATCATGACTCCTTATTAGATTCATCTCACCAAGCTGAATGTAATGAGAGCCCAGAACACAGAATTGTTGAGAAATAAGAAAAAAATCTCTAGACTATGTCTTTCTCCAGAACGAGAACTGTACTACAGGTATTTTAATCCATTTACGTCAAGTGGACTCTTCTACCCCAACTTTTTGGAACGGTCTATTTCCAACAACAGGGTGTCTGGTTAGTTTTCATTATTACTGTGTTTTATAGATATTCATGTATTATATGTATATAGGAGATGTGACATAGCATGACAAACCTGTTTTCTTGGAGAAATAGAGTATCACAAATTTGTCGTCTGCTAATTTTGAGAAAAACCTGCTCGTGAATATTTGACTGCTGATTCACTTGAGCCCGATCAAGGGAAAAGCTTTAATGTGCATATCAACAGTGAAGTAACAGATCTCCCTGGCCTTTTGCACATTCTGATAAGGGCTGGAATCTAATATCCCCGTTTTCTGTAAGCATATAAACGGGGCATAATAGGAATAAACGGCTCAGATCAGGCTGTGGATATATAAATAGGCTGATCTGGGTCTTCTTTGTTGATATGTCATAGCTACAGATAAGAGGGGGTATTCATATAATATTTTTTTATTTCTCCATGAAAACATATGTTGTGGGTACCCACACCATATGTTTTCGTGGAGAAATAAGAAAGATATCAGCATTTTTCGGATGAAAAAACCGCCTTATCTGTTGCTTTGTATGTGTTTCAATCTGCTTTTAGTGTAGCACTGGTTATCTGAAAGGTAAAGAGACAAAAGAAGCAGCAAAAACCGCAGTAATGTTAAAAAAAGAAAATCTTACTCATAATAATAGTGCATTCGTAGTTAAAAAAAACAAATTCTTACTCATAATAACAGTGCATTCGTAATATAGCATATTTAAAGTGCCAGGTACAGCTGCAGCAGACGACATTTTGAAATTTTTGTTGTTGTTGGTTTTTTTTAGATAAAATAAGGCTTGACATTTCATGTGAATCATCTGCTAGGCAGATGATTCACATGAAATGTCAAGCCTTATTTACTCTGTAAAAATAATAATAAAATAAATTTAGAATGTAGTCTGCTACAATTTTGGTTGGCTCTTTAAAGGTTATACGTACTTGCACCCACATGTATACAGAGTAATGGTTTCTGAAAATAGTCTTGGAATTCAGACCTTCAGCCAATGTGATAATTTTGAAGATATTATTATTGTTAAAATTATTATTATTATTATTATTATTAGTAGTATTATTATTATTATTATTGTTACATAGCTCCAGATAAGTGGAAGTATCCACATATATATTTCTGCACAAAAACAAAGGAGGCATTTCTAATGAGTATCCACAACCTATGACCTTGAAGAAATAAGAGCGATATCAGTAGTTTTTGGTTAAAAAATACCTTATATGATTATTATTATTGTTATTTTATTGAATTTTTTCACCCAAATAGTTCCCTTCTGAATACCATTTTTGTCTGGAATTTTGATAATTGGAATTGATTTGTTTGAACATACGTAATTATCCTCGTAATTATCCTAAAAGTAAATGAGCAAAAACATCAGAAAACAAACCTTCGGACATGAGAGCCCAGTGATCATTGAGATCAGCCTGCGCATTTGCACAGTCTGATCAGAAGCTACACTGGGCACAGTTTGGATTTTGGATAGCCAAGGATGCAAAGTTTCTTCCTGCAGATGATGGAGACTCTGATCAGACTGTGCAGATGTGCAGGCTGATTTGAGTCTTTGTTGGAAGCAGGTGTCAGAAGATATGTTTTCTCAGGTTGCACCTCAAATTATCCTTAACCCTTTCCATCAATAAATTAAGATGCCACGCCCACTTCTAATTTTCAGCCAATCAGCTTACATGATCCAGGTTGTTGATACAAATTCACTTACTTAATGGCAAACAGTGTAGGCCCAGATCAGTGGCTTCTGAAGAAGCCAACTGATCTGGATCAACACTGTTTGCAAAGGCATATGCACCAGGGTTAGTATTCAGGTACCTCAATTTCTTACTGTACTTTTCCTAAAATTTGATCACACCTATTTAGCTAACTAGTGATTCATCTAAAAAGTACTGACAGAATGGCAAACAATACCCAAACTACTCCTTGAGCTGGGGACCACAGCTCTAGAAACCGCTAGTCTTTCGGTCTGAAACTAATTTTTTTTGAGAGTTGGACCGAATTTGGCTTCAGAAGGGCACATAAATTTGTTCAAAAAGTTTGCTCTTGATCAGTCTTTCTATCCTCCTGTCCTTTCATCCATCATTCCATGTATCCTAGATATTATACAGGGCATATGAAGCCTAAATTCAGCAGATTTGGTGTGTGGGTACATCTGATGAAGAAGGTGTATTGCAGATCATAGGTAGTTCACTGATCAATATTTTGACCTCTGACCTATATTACACACAAAAAGAAAGGTCTGGTGCATAATAGCGAGGTTTAGATGTATTGTTTGGTTTAATCATTGGAATGGCTTCATTGAGGCATTTTCTAAAGGGTTATCCACAACATGTTTTCATGGAAAACTAAAGAAAATATCAATTCTTTTTGGGTGAAAACGCATTGTATCGAAAACTATGCTGCAATGTTGCATTGCTTACACATTAACCCTTGTCCTGCTGATCCCGGATATGCCCTGCTTTTGTAAACAGTGTAGATCCAGATCAGTTGGCTTCTGAAGACCATTCTGCACTGTTTGCCATTAAGTATATGAATTTATAGCAACAATCCAATGCCGGCCTCGGTGGCTCAGTTGGATGCACCGTCCGACTGAAGACCAGGAGGTCGCGGGTTCAACCCCCGCCGAGGTCGACAACATTGTTTTGTGGAGATTGATCATGAAATATTTTCTACGGTCATTCTTTCCCCTCCGCTGATTCAAGAAGGGCAGTTGTCAGTTTCTGGCGAAAGAATGTACACAATACTGGTTAACCGCTTAGAGGACTAAGCCTGCCCAGTAAACGTGTGGTTAGGTAAACTGACCGCGCTCGACATGACCCCACTGGGTTGACTGGGCCGTAAAACCTCAACACAACAAGCAACAATCCAGATCAAGTAATCTGACTGGATGAAAATTAGAAGTGGGTGTGGCATCTTAATTTATTCAGCAGGACAAGGGTTAAGCAGCACAATTATTTTTTGAGCTGAGGTACATTACCTACAAGATTGCAGGTTTCTCTAGTGAAGACTGCGATCAGCCTCTGACTAGACTTTTTGCTGTCCTCCTGAAGATGCTTTTGATCCTTGGCCGCTGACAGAATGACCTTCAAAAACTGATCAGACTGCGTGGATGTCTTTATAGAAAATTCTGTGCCACGGCTTATTTTGGTATAGTGAAAATAAACCTGTTTGCGAGCATGCAATCTTCCATTGGAGTCTTCAGGTCACGATGATACAATCTTCGTTTCTAACAGACTGTAAATAAACAATTCAACTGCAACAAAACAGTTTGTTAGCTTCAGAATAGTATCCAGAAAATTATTATGTCCCTCCACCTAGGAGGAGGGGGACAGATTGATTTTGGTGTGGATCCGTTGGGATCAACATTGGCATCAGTGTCGGTGTCAACACTTTCTTGTTTGCACAATATCTTGTGAACCAGTGGTTGGATTCTTACTATATTTGCATGGATATATAAATGGGACAGAACAAAGAACTAATTAGATTTTGATGACCTTGACCTAATTTTCAATGTCACAGCAGTAGAAAAACTGAAACTTCAGTGACACTTTCTTGTCTGCACAATATCTTCTGATCTTTTGAAACAGTGGTTGGATTCTTATCAAATTTTCATGTATTATATATCGAATTGGCACAACAAAGAACGGATTAGATTTTGGTGACGTTTACCTAATTGTCAAGGTGCTGCAGTAGAAAAACTGAAAATTGACAGAAGGGGATAAAGGGTGGCGGGGGGGGGGGGGGGGGGGGGTGGAACATCTGTTTTCTCTGAAAACACTGTTACTAGTTTCTCCATTTGAAAGCATATGTTATGGGTACTCGTTAGAAGTGCCTTAGTAAGGCACTTCTAATGAGTACCGACAGTATATGTTTTCATGAAGAAATATAAAACTATCCATACTTTTGAAACTGCCTTATTTGGGCTTGTGTAGGGAGCACAGTATTTAGTCAGTGCAGACTCCAGATCTAGGTGTGATTTTTCTGTATATGTGATAAAGTACCATTTTGCTTGTCAAGGATCAGTTAACCTTTATCACTCTCTTGGCTAATTCAGCAGACAACAAATTGAAGAGATTTTATGTTTTTCCCAGTAAACAGGATTTGACATTTTATGCAAATTGTCTGCATTGGAGGCAACTTGCATTAAATGTCAAATCCTGTTTCCTGGGAAAAATAACAGAAATATTTCAAAGAGTCGTCAGAAATTTTTACCCAGAATGCTAAGCATTGATATACCTACCTGTTCTTTCTTTATGGTTTCATTATCATGGAAGCACAAAAACACTGAATGAATTATTGCAGCATCTCATTAACCCAGATTCCAGGTTAGATACCAGTCTGAAATCTTTATCAATGAGATGCTTATGGACAAAGAACCAACACCAGAGAGGCAGGTTCTTTCAGCAGCATGAAACAGAACTCTGAATACTGTATTTATCATATGTATTCAGACAGACAAGCCTGAGCAAACAGTTTAGACACAGAGCCATGGCATCTGATCAGTCTACACTGTTTGCCACTCATCCAGCAGTGTTTAGCCACCACACGTCAACATGTAGTATATATATTTCTCCATAAAAAGCATATGTTTTTTCTTCCTTTTAGAAACATCTCATTATTTAGATGCATTGAAATTCCAAAGCATTGTTTATTTTATGGGAGATAAGACAAAAAATATCATTTTTGTGTATGTGCTTTTTTTTTTTTATATACCCCACCACACAATAGTGGCGTGGTATTATGGTTTCACGTTGGATGTCCGTGTGTCTGTCCGTCCATCCGTCGTCCGTCCATCTGTTTTTCGTTTCTGGATGATAACTCGAGTAAACATCAGTGGATTTTCACCAAACTTGGTATGTGCATTGATATTGTGGAGATCTGGTTTGGGCTTATGGGCAAATATTGTCAAATTTTTATGGAGTTATCTGCCGAGACATGCCCATATTTTCGTTTCCGGACGATAACTTGAGTAAATATCAAGGGATTTTAACCAAACTTGCTATATGCATTGACATTAAGGAAATCTGGTTTGGGATTGCTAATGGGCAAATTTCATCAAATTTTTACGGAGTTATCTGCTCGAGACATGCCCATATTTTCATTTCTGAATGATAACTTGAGTAAATAACAAGAGATTTTAACCAAACTTGCTATATATATTGACATTAAGGAGATCTGGTATGGAATTGCTTATGGGCAAATTTCGTCAAATTTTTACGGAGTTATCTGCCCGAGACCTGCCCATATTTTCGTTTCCAGATGATAACGAGTAAATAACAAGAGATTTTAACCAAACTTGCTATATGCATTGACCTTAAGGAGATCTGTTTTGGAATTGCTAATGGGCAAATTTCGTCAAATTTTTACGGAGTTATCTGCTCGAGACATGCCCATATTTTCATTTCTGAATGATAACTTGAGTAAATAACAAGGCCTTTTAACCAAACTTGCTATAGGCATTGATATTATCAAGATCTGGTTTAGGATTGTTATCTGTCCATTGATGTTATCAAGATCTGGTTTAGGATTGTTATCTGTCCTTCCATCATTTTCTTTCCAGATATTTTCGCAAGGATCTTTAATACATAAACATATAATTGCTATGGCGGGGTATTATGCTTGCGGTGCTCTTATTTTTTTTTTTAGCTTACCTGAGCTAGGCTCAGGATGAGTTATTGTTAGCACTTTTCGTCCGTCATGTGTCCGTCTGTGCATTCGTCTGTCCGTTAACATTTTCAAACGACTTCTCCTCTGAAGCCGCTGAACCAATTTTGCTCAAATTTCATGTGGATCCTCCTTAGGTTGGGGGAACGAAAGATTACTAAAATGGTCACGGTCAGTTGACCAGGATGGCCACCATGCCCATATATGATAAAAACCTTTAAAAAATCTTCTTCTCCAGAACCGAGGATGCCTTGGGGCTGTATCTTTGCACAAATCATCCGGGACAAGGGGTCTACCAAAGATGCTAAAATAATTGTTGTACATTGACATTTGACCTTTTTACGGCGAGGTCAGTTTTGCTTCCCTATGCATTTGTATGGGCACCATACATTTGTATGGGGAAAATGTTGAGAATTTCAAACAACTTCTGCTCTGAAGCCTCTGGGCCAATGTTGCTCAAATTTCATATGGAGCCTCCTTAGGTTGGGGGAAGGAAAGAATGCTAAAATGGTCATGGTCCACTGACCAAGATGGCCGCCATGCCCATATATGGTAAAAACCTTAAAAAGTCTTCTTTTCCAGAACAGAGGATCCTTGGGGCTAAATCTTTGCACAAATCATCAGGGATGGGAGGTCTACCAAAATTGCTAAAATGATGGATGTACATTGACGTTTGTCCTTTTTACAGGGAGGTCAAGTTTGCTTCCCTATGCATTTGTATGGGCACCATACATTTGTATGGGAAAAATGTTGAGAACTTCAAACGGCTTCTTCTCTGAAGCCTCTGGGCCAATGTTGCTCAGATTTTATGTGGAGCTTCCTTAGGTTGGGGGAATGAAAGATTGCTAAAATGGTCAGGGTCCATTGACCAAAATGGCTGCCATGCCCATATATGGTAAAAACCTTTAAAAATCTTCTTCTCCAGAACCAAATAAGCCCTGGGGCCTTATCTTTGCACAAATCCTAGAAGACAGGAGAACTACCAAAAATTGCTAAAATGATGGTCCTACATTGATATTTGACCTTTTTACGGCAAGGTCAAATTTGCTTCCCATGCATTTGTATGGACCCTATACATTTATATGGAAAAAATGTTGAGAATTAATATTTTGGACATCTCCTCTGTAATCCAGTTGAATCAAAACTTGATTATGAGTATTAGGGCACTTATGAGACACAAAATAGCTAAATGAGCCAATAGAAAATCCAAGATGGCCACCACAGCCGCCATCTTGAAAATCAATTTTCGGCATCTCTTCTCAAACCTTAGATCGGTTTGAGCAGAAACTTGCTCTTTAGTAACAGGATGACTTCTAGATCGAAAAAAGCTAAAATTGTGTAGATTGAAAATCCAAGATGGCCGCAATGGTTCTGCTCCATTGAACAAGATGGCCACCAGAGCTAAAAAATAGAAAATCTTCAAACGACATCTCTTCCTTGGCCAATGGCCCGATTTCAAAATTTTTGCACAGAAGTATTCTGCCAAACAAAATTACTAATGGCTCCGCTTGGCTGAACAAAATGGCGGAAAGAGCTAAAAATAGAAAAAACCTTTAAAAGACATCTCCTCCGCAGCCAGTGTCCTGATTTCAAAGTAATTTCACAGAAGTGTTCCTCTTATGGCCCTTCACCAAAATTGCTAAAAAAGTTCTGCTCGGCTGAAAAAATGGCTGCCAGAGCTAAAAATAAAAAAAAACAAAACCTTTAAACATCTCCTCCTTGGCCAGTGGCCTGATTTCAAACTGATTTCACAGAAATGTTCCTCTTATCCCCATTTACCAAAATTGCCAAAATGGTTCTGCTTTGCTGAACAAAATGGTCACCAGAGCTAAAAATAGAAAAACTTTTAAACGATATCTCCTTGGCCAGTAGCAAGATTTCAAAATAATTTCACTTCTGTGTTCCTCTTATGCCCCTTTGCCAAAATTGCTAAAATGGTTCTGCTCTGCCGAACAAAATGGTTGCCAGAGCTAAAAATAGAAAAAAAAAAAAAAAAACCTTTAAAGGACAGGATAAGTAGATGAACCAAATGACTTCTGAAAAATATCTGAACTTTTTTTTACTTACAGCGTTTTGAAAATTTAAGCATTTTAACCTTGTAAGCAAGATATCTCAAAAACTTTAAGCCATTGCCTTGACATAAGAGTATTGGAAAAATGTTGCATTCCATCTGCATATCTGCAGTGGCGGTTTCACTCAAGTGAGCCAGTTGTGGCCCGTGGGCCTCTTGTTTTTTTGTCTGAACAAAAACAGGGGGTGGTCGGGTGTGGCGAAGGTGTCATGTATCTTACATCACTGATATTGACTTACAGTTTGGTAAGGCCTGCTATCCTTGTAGCAGGTATAGGTAGAGGGTGGGGATGTTTTTATTTCTTCTGTTTCTTCACTTTCATTCCTGTTCCTCTTTCTTCCCTGTCCCTTGCTTTTATCTCCCCTGCTATCTCGTCTGTCTCTTTTCTATCTTTCTTTGGGAGATGACACAAAATGACCCACAAGGGTTAACGTGTCATTTAACCCCAACTCAATCAGTCTGAACAAAAACAGTAACAACAAATGAAACAGCTCATCTGGAATCTGGAGGAAAGGACAATAAAACCAAAATAAGAACTTATCAGTTTATTCATCAGAACAACCCAAGATTTCTGCAATTATAAAACAAAACAAACTGTGCCAAATATCTAATGCCTCTGACATAAACATGGAAGGCGAAGCTCCAGATGAGGCACTGTTGTCGACCAAAATATTTTGATATTTTTCTAATTTCCCCACGAAAACGTATGTTGTGGGTACTCATTAGAAGAGCCTTATTGAGGCGCTTCTAATGAGTACCCACAACATATGCTTTTATGGAGAAATAAGAAAAATTTTTATCTGGATAATCTTCATGTCCGGAGTTATGGGAAGGAAAGCATTGAAGACTAGGAAAACCAACATTTTGCCACAAGCCAGCAACATTCAGGTGAGCTTGTCCATGTTGCAGTCTAATTATGCCTCAGGCCAATCATCAGGGCATCCTGACTTCACATCACGAGGTCACATGTTTGACACTTGCTAGAGGCGAACTCAGCTCAATCCTGTATGGTGCTTCTTTGCATAGAGCCATTTATTATTATCTGTTCATCAACTCAGTATGACTTAAATAACATTGAAAGAGACGTAGATCACATCATAATCTGTATTGCAGTCTTACTATATACAGTGGAACCTCCACTAATGGTCACCTGTCAACAACAGCCACCTCCCTTTAACAGCCACTATTCTGATATCCCTAATTGCACTATTCTACTATATACCATATTCGACCTAATTACTGCACATGCTCCTATAAGCGCCCAGTAAAGCAATTAAGTAGCCTTTAGATTACAGTCAGTGTACTTTTATCTACTTCTTTATAAAAACATATGTTGTGGGAACTCATTTGAATTGCCTCAACAAGTTGAGGCAATTCAAACGAGTACCCACAACATATGTTCTTATAAAGAAAGTCAGAAAATGATATTGCAAAAGCATCTGCTGATCTTTCTTCAAAGAGTGCCCTTATTAGGTTGATATTTTACTACAAGTTTGTTCAGTAATTTAAAAAATCCAAGCGCACAGTGCGGTAAGTAGGTCGAATATGGTATTTAACCCTTGTCCTGCTGAACTTGGATATGCCCTGCCTTTGCAAACAGTGTAGATCCAGATCAGTTGGCTTCTGAAGAAGCCAACTGATCTGGATCTGCACTGTTTATCATTCCGATTGTGAATTTATATCAGCAATCTGGAATAAGTAATCTGATTGGCTGATAATTAGAAATAATCTTAATTTATTCAGCATCAAAAGGGTAAATGTCTTTACAACAGCTACCTCACTATAATACCCAATGTTATTTGTTCCCAAGGGTGGCTGTTATAGCAGGGGAGGGGAGGTGTTGCACTGTATTTTTATATTTACTTACTGTACATAGGCATATATGAATGAGGTTTGGTATATTCTTGATAAAAAAAAAAACTGCAAATTTAGAGTATTGTAAATTACTGAGTACATGGAAGTGACTATACCAGATGGTACTAAAGAGGAGTATTTTATAATAATTCTGGACAGTTTTCTCCATAAAACTTACACTGTGGGTACTCATTACAATTGCCTCAATGAAGTGTTTCTATTAAATACATCAGGGTATGTTTTTGTGGAAAAGTTAGAAAAATTACAAAATACTCCTAAACACATTTCCAGGGCAGGCTTTAAGTCCTCTAAGCAGTAACCAGTATTTGTGCATATTCTTTGGCCAGAATATCTTGCATCAGTGGGTCGTCCAACTGATATTGACTTACAATTGGGACCGGCCTCGGTGGCTCAGTTGGATGCGCCGTCCGACTAGAGACTAGGAGGTCGCGGGCTCAACCCCCGCCGAGGTCGGCAACATTCTTTCGTGGAGATTGATCATGAAATATTTTCTACGGTCATTCTCTCCCTTCCGCTGATTCAAGAAGGGCAGTTGTCAGTTTCTGGCAAAAGAATGTGCACAATACTGGTTAACCGCTTGGAGGACTAAGCCTGCCCAGTAAACGTGTGGTTAGGTAAACTGACCGCACTCAACATGACCCCACTGGGTTGACTGGGCCAACACAAACAAACTTACAATTGGGCAAGGCATGCTATCCTTGCAGCAGGTAAGGATGGAGGGGGGATTTTTTTTATTATTTCTGTTTCCTCACTTTCATTCATTTTCCTCTTTCATCTTCTCTTATATCTTTGTTCTCCCTTTCTCTCACAAAATGACCAAGTGTTGACGTGTTGTTAAACCCCAATACAATCAATCAATCTTTGGCCAGAAACTGGCAACTGCCCTGAATCAGTGGGAGAGAATGACCGTAGAAAATATTTTCTTGTGACATGAAAGTCGTAACGAAGGCATGAAGCATAGCTGAAAAAATTTCCCGCCTATTGTGGGATTAAAAACCGATCAGCCCGGATAAAAATCCCATGCTGTAACCACTGAAGCAAAGAGTTGACTCCCTGATGCAGTTGTCAGGGATTGAATATATACCTACAAGCTGTGCGAAATCTGCAAAAGCAAATTATCGAAAGTAGGAGTGATAGGCCGTAACACTAACCTTTTTCAATGAAGTCATCATTATGATGATGCTAAGCCATTTTCAGCGAAGTAAAGTCCAATCCCAGACAAGCCCCCGGCATGAAAGTCGTAACAAAGGAATGAAGCACAGGGATTCAGTTTGACGTCGGCCATCGTCTGCTGAAATTTCCTGATGTCCGAAACTTTTCTGACCTGGTTGGACAAATTGTCCGATTGCCATTTTTGGCTTGTAATATATGGATTTCTACTGTTGTATACAGTTTATTTTTGATGCCGATCTTTATCTTGTAAAACGACCGATGATTGGTCAGTCTAAGATGTACTGGACTGCTTATCAAACATTATTGATTTTTTTGTGATTTTCGGTAATGCCCTTTAGTTTTGCATCCGCAAACAGAGTGAACCAGTCTAATTTGTTTGGCCGAAACGTAGATAAGGCCAAATCCTCTTTGAGTTACTTCCCTTGATCTCATCGAGTTTGTTTACATGTGACACCATATGCGAGGCAAAATATTATACTTGTGATTTTGTAAAGGGCTGGACATAACATCGCACAAAAACATGCCCCCTAGAAAGCAACAAAAGCTGACATTTTTCATTCCGAAATCAAGTAGTGACCAAATGGAATTCTGCAAGGGAAATGGCGATAATGATGCCAGCCCCAACCCACTGCTGAATCCACAGTAAAGTGATTTTCTAGCTTTTATAATTTGTCCAAGAAAATTTCAGAATGTCCGGAAGAACCAGCTGCCATTTGGACAAAATGTCCAGAACTGATTTTGGTATAGCTGAATCACTGAAGCATAGCTGAAAAAATTTCCTGCTTATTTTGGGATTCGAACCCGGTCTGGCCGGATAAAAATCCAATGCTTTGACCACTGAGCCAAAGAGTCGACTCCCTGATGCAGTTGTCAGAGATTGAATATATATCTACTTTATTTAAGCTATGCAAAACCTGCCAAGGCAGATTATCGAAGGTAGGAGTGATAGGCCGTACCAATTTCATGTTCAATCTCTACGAAAGAATGTTGCCGGACCCAGCATGTCTCGAACCCATGACCTCCTAATGCCATCAGAGCTACCTAGGCTGGCATGTTTCACTAATGACTTGAAGACTTAACATTGTAGTAAATGAACCAGGCAATTTCTATGAGCTGTCCTGGTGATCAGGAGGTCGCAGGTTCGATCCGGCAACATTCTTTCGTGGAGACTGATATGAAATATTTTTTACAGTCATTCTCTCCCTTCTGCTGATTCAAGAAGGGCAGTTGTCAATTTCTGGCTAATGAATGTGCACCGATACCTGTTATCTGCTAAGAGGATTAAGGCTGTCCAGGAAAAGTGTGGTTAGGTAAATTGTCCCTGCTCAGCATGACCCAAATGGGTTGACTGGGCCATAAAACTGCAACACAAACAAACAAAAACCTAGACTCAGCAAATACTGATGGTTAGAAAGTAGTTATAAATTTCTATCAAAATATGAAAAAGCTACAAACTGAAATTAAAAGCCACAAATTTTTTCAAGTTTATGAAGCTTATTTGATTTCAAGAGCAGTAATTCATAAACAGGCAGGTAAGACTCACTGTTCTGTGGAGTTTCTTGTAAACAAGAAGAATTCCACTGGTACCAGTCATTTTATGAACTATAGATAGGTTTTATTTTACCAGAAAAAAGATGTGATGGTCTTGCATCTGTTGTAGTAGAGATTATAATCTTTGGGTTTGAGATTATAATCTGAACTCTTAACATGTTGGGTAAAATTATCAGCAGACGACATTTTGAAATATTCATCTTTGAAACTAGGCTTTGGCAATTTATGCAAATTGTCCCCTAAGGAGACAGTTTGCATGAAATGTCTAATCCTATTTTCTGGGAAAAATCAGAAAAATATCAACAATTTGTCGTCTGCTGAATTTTTTACCCAGCATGCTTAGCATTAAAAGAGCCACTTTTTGATCTTGCTTTAAACATTGCTCCAGAAAAGGAGATAATTGGTTTTTTGTTTGTTATTTTTTCACCAAAACATATCATTTGGGGTACTCATTGGAATCATTTCATTGAGGTGATTTTAGTGAGTACCAACACAACATAGTTGCATTAACAACAAAAATTATCTTAATTCAATATTTCCTAAATGTCTGTACATGTGTTATATGTTTAGGAAAGCAATAACCAGGAAATTATTAGTTAAATAGGCTGGGTTAGGCAAAAAGTACCTTAGCACATATACCATATTTTCACTAAGTACATGTATTAGGATAAACAGGCCTGAGAAAACAGTGCTGGTTGAATGGCAAACAGTGCAGACCCAAAACTGCTCAGTTTGCTTAGGCATGTCTGTCCAAATATTCAGGAAAACTGCTAAGTTTTATATCACTGTGGTGCTATTTTGTTTCAGCTCTACATGGTTCCTTTAGGCTACAGACTACTATTGAGTTTGCCCCCCTCCCCCCCTACCACCCACCCCCCCTCCTTCCTCCCCACCACGTTGGATCGGCAACATTCTTTCTTGGAGATTGACCATGAAATATTTTTTATGGACATTCTCTCTGCTGATTCAAAAAAGGGAGTTCTTGATCATGAACTATTTTCTACGGTTATTCTCTCCCTTATGCTGATTCAAGAAGGGCAATTGTCAGTTTCTGGCAAAAGAATGTGCGCAATACTGGTTAACTGCTTAGAGGACTAAGCCTGCCCAGTAAACATGTGGTTAGGTAAACTGACCATGCTCGACATGACCCCATTGGGTTGACTGGGCCATAAAACCTCAACACAAACTACATGTATTGAGTTTCCTTATATAATACAGGGATTCAGTTTGACGTCGGCCATCGGCCATAGTCTGCTGAAATTTCCTGATGTCCGAAACTTTTCTGATCTGGTTGGACAAATTGTCCAATTGCCATTTTTGGCTTGTAATATATGGATTTCTACTGTTGTTTACAGTTTATTTTCGATGCCGATCTTTATCTTGTAAAACGACCGATGATTGGTCAATCTAAGATGTACTGGACTGCTTATCAAACATTATTGATTTTTTTGTGATTTTCGGTAATGCCCGTTAGTTTTGCATCCGCAAACAGAGTGAACCAGTCTAATTTGTTTGGCCGAAACGTAGATAAGGCCGAATCCTCTTTGAGTTACTTCCCTTGATCTCATCGAGTTTGTTTACATGTGACACCACATGCGAGGCAAAATATTATACTTGTGATTTTGGAAAGGAATGGACATAACATCGCACAAAAACATGCCCCCTAGAAAGCAACAAAAGTTGACATTTTTCATTCTGAAATAAAGTAGTGGCCAAACGGAATTCTGCAAGGGAAATGGCCATAATGACGCCAGCCCCCACCCACTGCTGAATCCACAGTAAAGTGATTTTCTAGCTTTTATAATTTGTCCAAGAAAATTTCAGAATGTCCGGAAGAACCAGCTGCCATTTGGACAAAATGTCCGGAACTGATTTTGGTCTAGCTGAATCACTGTAATATTATATACATTTTTATAGCCAGCCTCAGTGGCTCAGTTGGATGAGCATCCAAGTAGCGATCAGGAGGTTGACCCCATAATGACCCCATTGGGTTGACTGGGCCGTAAAACCTCAACACAAACAAACAAGAAGGGCAGTTCAGTTGTCAGTTTCAGGCAAAAGAATGTGCACAATACTGGTTACCCGCTTAGAGGACTAAGCCTGCCCAGTAAACATGTGGTTAGGTAAACTGACCATGCTCGACATGACCCCATTGGGTTGACTGGGCCATAAAACCTCAACACAAACTACATGTATTGAGTTTCCTTATATAATACAGGGATTCAATTTGATGTCGGCCATCGGCCATAGTCTGCTGAAATTTCCTGATGTCCGAAACTTTTCTGATCTGGTTGGACAAATTGTCCAATTGCCATTTTTGGCTTGTAATATATGGATTTCTACTGTTGTTTACAGTTTATTTTCGATGCCGATCTTTATCTTGTAAAACGACCGATGATTGGTCAATCTAAGATGTACTGGACTGCTTATCAAACATTATTGATTTTTGTAATATATGGATTTCTACTGTTGTATACAGTTTATTTTTGATGCCGATCTTTATCTTGTAAAACGACCGATGATTGGTCAATCTAAAATGTACTGGACTGCTTATCAAACATTATTGATTTTTTTGTGATTTTCGGTAATGCCCGTTAGTTTTGCATCCGCAAACAGAGTGAACCAGTCTAATTTGTTTGGCCGAAACGTAGATAAGGCCGAATCCTCTTTGAGTTACTTCCCTTGATCTCATCGAGTTTGTTTACATGTGACACCACATGCGAGGCAAAATATTATACTTGTAATTTTGTAAAGGAATGGACATAACATCGCACAAAAACATGCCCCCTAGAAAGCAACAAAAGTTGACATTTTTCATTCCGAAATCAAGTAGTGGCCAAACGGAATTCTGCAAGGGAAATGGCCATAATGACGCCAGCCCCCACCCACTGCTGAATCCACAGTAAAGTGATTTTCTAGCTTTTATAATTTGTCCAAGAAAATTTCAGAATGTCCGGAAGAACCAGCTGCCATTTGGACAAAATGTCCGGAACTGATTTTGGTCTAGCTGAATCACTGTAATATTATATACATTTTTATAGCCAGCCTCAATGGCTCAGTTGGATGAGCATCCAACTAGCGATCAGGAGGTTGACCCCATAATGACCCCATTGGGTTGACTGGGCCGTAAAACCTCAACACAAACAAACAAGAAGGGCAGTTCAGTTGTCAGTTTCAGGCAAAAGAATGTGCACAATACTGGTTACCCGCTTAGAGGACTAAGCCTGCCCAATAAAACTGTGGTTAGGTAAACTGACCATGCTCGACATGACCCTATTGGGTTGACTGGGCCATAAAACCTCAACACAAACTATTGAGTTTCCTTATATAATATTATATACATTTTTATAGCCAGCCTCAGTGGCTCAGTTGGATGCGCGTCCAGCTGGCGATCAGGAGGTTGACCCCAGCTAAGTCGGCAACATTCTTTCATGGAAATTGATCATGAAATATTTTCTTCATTCATTCCCTTTCTTCCGTTGATTCAAGAAGGGCATTGTCAGTTTCTGGCGAAAGAATATGCACAATACTGGTTAATCACTTAGGTAAACTGACTGCACTTGGCATGACCCCATGGGGTTGACTGGGCCAACATCAAATGATGGTAACAACACAAACAAACAATACATTTTTATACCCCACCACACGATAGTGGTAAGGTATAATGGTTTCATGTTGGATGTCTGTGTGTCTGTCTGTCCGTCTGTCAGTCGTATGTCCGTCCATCCGTACATACACCAGGTACATTGGGAGGTTAGCATTTGTATTGGTGTCTGGTTTATTCCATCATTATGGGGTTAAAAATTGTGTTGTGGGATTGACAAATAGATAAAAATGGTATTTGTGGGGTTAAAGAAGATCAAAGAAAGATCAAAGGAATAAACTTACGTCCGTATTTTTTTCCCTGATCAATGGATTTTCAACAAACTTGTTATATGCATTGATGTTATGAAGATCTGGTTTTGGATTGCTTATGGGCAAATTTCCTCAAATTTTGATGGAGTTATCTGCCCGAGACACGCCCATATTTTCGTTGCTGGATGATAACTTGTGTCAGTGTCAAGGGATTTTAACCAAACTTGGTACATGCATTGATATTAAGGAGATCTGGTTTGGGATTGCTAATAGGCAAATTTGTCAATGTTTGACAGAGCTATCTGCTTGCAACACGATAATGGCAGGGTATTATAGTTTAACATTTTTATTACGAGGGTCGTGCAAAAAGTTCTGTCACTAATAAGCTTCCTAAGTTTTATCCCATGTATATTTTTAAATGTTTCACTGCACTTGAATGGTGTGTTGAAAAGCTAACGATAACTGTTTATTTCGTTGAAATTGCTTTCCAACTGATCAAGTTATTTCAAATTGAAATAGATGCAGTCATATACACTGACCAATTTACTTGTTACATTGGAACATGGACCAGAAGACTGAAATTCATAGCTATATTAAATGCCGCATTAGGCTTAATATTGATTCAAAGCAGACATTTAATGAATATATGGACCTCAGACCATTTCAGTGCGCACAGTTTTTAGGTGGGTTAAAGCTTTTAAAGCTGGGAAATTTTCTGTTGAAGATGATACCCATCCTGGAAAGCCTAAAACCTCTGTTACCAAGGCTAACATCGCTGCTGTAAAGGTTATGGTTGAACAGGATGCGCGATTGTCTGTCAAAGATATAGCTAGTTGTACTGGCATATCAGAAGGCAGTGTACAAATAATTCTGAAAAAGCGTTTGGACCTGAGAAAGGTTTGCGCTAGGTGGGTACCTCATTTGCTCACTGAGGAGCACAAGACACAACACGTGCCCACATACAAAGGCTGTAATAGTCAGGTTATTTCTAACTTGCTAACAGGTGATGAAATCTGGGTGCACATGTTTGAGCCACAAAGAAGGGCTGATAATAAGCAATGGAAGCGAAAAGATCAAAAACACCCATGTATTGCCAAGAGAACCATAAGTTCGAAACAGATGTTGTACGCAATTATCTTTAATTCCAGTGGGCCAGTCATTCAAGTGCCTTGCCCATCTGGTCATACAGTCACTGGCCGATTCTACAAGAATTCTGTACTGAAGAAAGTGAAAGAGTTTTACAATAAGAAATGACCAAGCAAAGGATGGTCAGGAGTCCACCTTTTACATGACAATGCCTCCTCTCATAAGTGTGAGGTTGTTAAGTCTTTTTTGGCTTCTGAAAAGGTGAAAGTTTTAAACCATCCACCTTATTCACATGACCTGAGTCCCTGTGACTTCTTGTTATTTCCAAGGCTTAAGAAAATGCTTTCTGGAAATAAGTATATGTCTAGAAGTTCTCTTGGCAGCGCTATTTATCAGTGTCTCCAACAGATACCTAAAGAAGACTATTTTTCTGCTTTTCACGACTGGGTAAAAGGGTTACAGAAATGTGTTTCAGTAAAGGGGAAATACTTTGAAGGTTTGTAATAAAAATATGTTTGATAAAATGTAGCACTGAAGTAATCCGAATCAAGTGACAAAACCTTTTGCAGGACCCTCGTACAAATGTTCTACAACCCACAACATTTTGAATGGTCAGTACAAAACACTGTCTAAAATTTTCAAAACAAGAAATGGAATGGTAGGTTATGTGCCATTTAATCAGCTTCCGCCTCTACAGCGGGCCGTTATTGGCCCGTCAGCTACCCTGACGGGCCGATAGCAGCCCGCTGTAGATTTATGTAGAATGCTTACTGGGCACTGACAAAGATCTTGTAGGAGGTCACAGCAGGTGTAAGGGTAATTTGTGCCCCAGATGGTTTTCTACTTTCATATTAAATTCAACCACCCAAAATATACAATTATGCTAATATCTATTGCAGAATTGCCAGAATTATACATTTTGATCAACTCTGGCATCAAAGCAGGCAAAATACACTTTAGAATCAGGCAACAGATTTGAAACTAATTTAACCCATTATAGTCTGGAGACCCATAAAAGGGTAATTAGCAAACAGTGCAGACCCAGATCAGATGCTGCAGAATGCAGCGTCTGATCAGGGTCTCGGCTGTTTGCAAATAGTTCAGCCATTTTTGTCTAGGAATAGCTCAGTCACATAGCAGGATGTACCTAAAATTGAAATTGAACTCTTCCAATATATAGGGGTGGTCGGGTGTGGCGAAGGTATCTTACATCACCAGGGCATCCAACTGATATTGGCTTACAGTTGGGCAAGACCTGCTATCCTTGTAGCAGGTAAGGGTAGAGGGGAATGTTTTTATTTCTTCTGTTTCTTCACTTCCATTCTTGTTAATCTTTCTTCCCTGTCCCTCTCTTTCATCTCCTCTACTATCTCTTCTCTATCTCTTTTCTCCCTTTCTCTGGGAGACAACACAAAATGACCCACAAGGGCTGACATGTCGTTAAACCCCAGCACAATCAATCAACTTCCAATATATAGTGTAGAGGAGTTCATTCAGTCTACAATGGGTTAATATGGAGATAAATACATATGGAACCAATCGGCTGCTCTGTAAATTTTTATGCCCCTTATGTAAGTTTTTTCAGGAGGCATCCGTGTCCATTGGATACATTTCTAGTTACAGTCTTTGACCTTTAGGAGCAGTTTGCTCTAGGTCTGCGGGACCCCGTAGCCTAGTGGATAGGAGAGTTGACTCTTAATCTGTTAGGTTTCTCACTGCTGTGGTTCGAGCCTCGCTCAGGTCACATGTGGGAAAGCCAAGTTCTGCTTACGGATGGTCAGGTGGTTTTTCCTTGGGCTCTCTGGTTTTCCCCCACCATTGATGAACGATCGGCTCGATATAAGTGAAATATTCTTGAAAGGCGTAAAACCCAAATAAAAAAAAAAAAAGATAAAATTGCTCTGGGTCTACATTGTTTGCTCAGGGATATCCCTCCAGATATTCAGGTAAATGTTATGTTTTGTTTCACTGCATGCAATGTTATTTTGTTTCACTGCTACATTGGCTCTGCTGAAGAAATTGTATAGGTATAGACAAGACTTGAAGGAACAGTTTGATCTGGGTCTACACGGTTTCCTTAGGCATGTCCATCCAAATAATCATGATAAATGTTATGTTTTACATGTATGTCATTGCAGTGTTATTTTGTTTCAGCGCTACATGGCTCCTCTGAAGACATTGTCAAGTATAGACGAGACTGTGATAGACAACATCTTCTACATGATCCCGGAGATATTAATGCACCATGTGATATATCATGAATTCCTCAACGATGTCTGGAAAAAATGGAACACTGACACCAGCACTGTCGGTGATCTTATTATAAAAACAGTAAGTTTTCCTGGGCCCAGTTGTTCAAAGCGTCGTTAGCTTAACGAGCTCGTTAAGGCTCATTTCGTTAACTGTTTTAGCAGATTCAATACACAATATTCTCATATTTTTGGTTAAAAAAATGTGAGTAGCTTTTGCAGTGCAAAAGCTACTCACATTTTTTTAAGCAAAATATTTCAGCATATTTGCATATCACTTGATGTAAATTTTAATGAATCGTTAACTAACGATGTCGTTAGCTTTGAACAACTGAGCCCTGGACTTTAAAATTCAGCATGCTGCAGGTAACATTTAGCTGCATTGTTGTGGATAAAGAGTATAAGAGAATTTTTTGTTTTGTTACATTTATGCCAAAATATCGGGGTTCAATCCAGACTGCATGTTTGGTGCAAATAGCACATTTTGAATTTTCTTAGCCCAATCAAAAATAGATGAAGGGACTAAGAAATAACAGCACTGAGTAGAACTCGAGTATGACATCACAGTAAAATGGCATGTCATTTACGATTGGAAAGCCCCATTTTTTGTCATAAAAAGTGCTGGTCAGTCAAAATAAAACATGTCCCCTTTTGAAAAATTCAATGTTCCATTAGCCTGCAATGGCAAAATCCTAAATTGAACCATAACAGGTTTTAATATGTACCCACAGCATGAATTCTGATACTTTAATGGTTAAAAGATTATTCAGATACATACCTGTCTTTTTAACCCTAGTCCTGCTGAACCCGGATATCCCCTGTCTTTACAAACAGTGATGCAAATTCACATATTTAATTGTAATCAGTGCAGATCCAGATCAGTTGGCTTCAGAAGCCAACTGATCTGGATCTTGTTTGTTTGTTTGTGTTGAGGTTTTACGGCCTAGTCAACCCACTGGGGTCATGTCGAGTGCGGTCAGTTTACCTAACCACACGTTTACTGGGCAGGCTTAGTTCTCTAAGCGGTTAACCAGTATTGTGCACATTCTTTTGTCAATTTCTGGCCAAAGAATATACACAATACTGGTTAACCGCTTAGAGGACTAAGCTTGCCCAGTAAACGTGGTTAGGTAAACTGACTGAAGAAGCCAACTGATCTGGATCTGCACTGTATCCATTAAATATGTGAATTTGCATCAACAAACTGGATCAAGTAATCTGATTGGCTGAAAATTGGAAGTGGGCATGGCATCTTAATTTATTCAGCATGAGAAGGGTTAAAAAAACAACAAAAGAAACAACACAAAAACGACAGGGGACAGTAAATGTCCTAAAATTTCGAACACTTTATTTCATACTTTTTTTTTGCCTAAATTTTGCTTTTTATGCAGTTGTTTCTTAAAATACATGTTGGAATGGCAAATATTGTAGACCCTGATCAGACTGCTCCTCCTTCAGGAGCAGTCTGATCTGGGTCTGCACTGTATGCATTGCCATTTTGTCAGACATATTGGTGTACGAAATTTTAGGACATTTACCGTATTCATTAGAATGTCTCATTGGGGCAGTTCTAATGATAACTACAGTATATGTTTTCATAGAGAAATAAATGAAATATTTATCTGCATCTCCCTGGTGCTCAATAGCTATGCAAATCTGCATATGAATTCAAGATGAGTCGCAAATTTACCACAGCTCAGCGGGTGGAATGGCAAAAAGTAATTGTTCAGCACCACAGAGTGAAGGTTGTGGCTAGCCGTAAGAGCCAATAATGTGGAAAACTGCTGTTTTGCTCATCAAGGCTTACAAATGAAAAATGTTTCGACTCCTGTCATAAATTTCATACTTGTTATTCAAGGGAAATAGATAAGCTTTTAGGGGAGACAGTTCCTTTCTGAAAGGGTCTACTCTAAAATGAAAATTTTTGCTCCCCTTGAGAGCAGATTCTTTGCTTTTAAAGTATATGTAGACCCCTTTTAAGGAGGGGTTTGATATGCAGATAAGCAAACAGGAAGTACCCAAAGTTGTCTTCTTTGTAAAAACAACAGAAAATCTTACGAGTGTATCCAATCCCCTTAACTCTTTGAATGCTGGGTAATTTTGCATGCTTTTTTGTCGTCTGGATTTTCTTTTTAACCCTGAAAATGCCAAGCAAAATTTTTAGCAGACAACATTTTGATTTTTTCATTATTATATATATTTTTCAGAGAAAATAAGTCTTGAAATTTCCTGTGAATCATCTGCTTGGCTGATGATTCACATGAAATATCAAGACTTTATTCTCCAAAAAAAATAAAAGTAAAATTGTTTTCTACTGCAGTTTTGATTGGCGCTTTAAGGGTTAAAATTAACTTTTTCAAAAAACTCTTTCAAGAATACCATCAGAGTGTCAAACAGTATGGATCCAGATCAGGCCAGACATTTTGTCGGGCCTGATCTTGGTCCAAACTGTTTGCAAAGGTTATCAGCAGTCTCCACTAGCCGGGAAAGAGTTAATAGTAACATTTACTTTATTTCAGTTTTCTGGTCAGAGTGTCCAAGACAGCTATGTGTCATTTGTTGAAAATTATAAAACTTCAGGCAAAGTGATAGAAAATGCTCTACAAACAAAGTCATCTGTCCAAAAATTTGTAGAGGTAAGTCCTGGCAAGATGATGGAAAACTGCTGTGAAAAGATAGGTCAGATTGGTATCAAATGTCACTAAGTCATATTTAATACCGTATTCGACCTAATAACCACACATACCCCTAAAGCAAGGGCACAGTCCGTAGTCTTCAGATTACAGCCAGTGTACTTTTTGCCTACTTCTTTATAAAGGCATATGTTGTGGGTACCCATTTGAATTGCATCATTTTGTTGATGCAATTCAAATGGGTACACACAACATATGCTTTTATAAAGAAAGTCAGAAGAAGAAAAAAAACCACAGAAACAGCATAAGTATCATTTGATGAGTCTTGCTGATCTTTGTTTTTAGCTCACCTGAGCTATGCTCAGGATGAGCTATAGTGATCACTTTTTGTCAGTCGTCCATGCGTCCCTCTGTCTGTCCGTGCATGTGTGCATCCATCCGTCCGTTAACATTTTCAAACGACCTTCTCTGAAACTGCTGAGCCAATTTTGCTCAAATTTCATATGGAGCCTCCATATGTTGGGGGAAGGAAAGAATTCTAAGATGGTTGCTGTCCGTTGACCAAGATGGCCACCATGCCCATATCTGGTAAAAACCCTTAAAAATTGTCTTCTCCAGAATCGAGGATGCCATGTGGTTGAATCTTTTGCCTCTTGGCCAGTTGTGATCAAATTTCATTTGGAGCCTCCCTGGGGCAGGGGAATGAAAAATTGCTAAAATGGTTGCCGTCCATTGACCAAGATGGCCACCATGCCCATATATGTAAAAACCTTTAAAAATCTTCTTCTCCAGAACCAAGGATGCCTTGTGGCTGAATCTTTGCATAAATCATCAGGGATGGGAGGTCTACTCTACTAAAGTTGCTAAAATAATGGTCATATATTGACATATGACTTTCTTACGGTGAGGTCAAGTTTGCTTCCCTATGCATTTGTATGGGATAAAAAATTGAGAATTTCAAACAACAGAATTTGAGGCAGCCAAATTACCATATTTACCTTATGTATTCAGACCTGAACAAACAGTGTAGACCCAGATGAGATGCTGCAGAATGCGGCATCTCATCAGGGTATACAGTGTTTGCCAATCATCTAGCAATTTTTAGACACAAGTATGGTATTTGCAACAAAAAAAAGGATTTTAGGTGGCCAGAAAAATCTTTGAGACAGTCATTTTGGCCTCCAGCCTCCTGTTATTGAAAACCCTGAGATACATATTTAATCACAAGTTTTACAAGTAAATTTGAAAAACCTAAGCACACGCAGTAATTAGGTCAAATACAGTAAGTGGTAAATTGTCTGTTTGAAAATGGTATAATTTGGTATAAAGCAAGTGTTAGGTCACAGTTCTGAAAATTCTACAGTATTCCTTTGACTTGTTAACTGATTGATGGCTGGGTCAGAGCCACATGGTTCAGTAGCTTGCTTTATGACAGTGCATCCACATTTACTTGCAGAACAACATGAATTACCGTAATAACCCTGAGTGTTGGGACATATAGGCCTTTGCAAACATTGTAGACCCAAATCAGATGCCGCAGAATGTGGCGTCTGATCAGGGTCTAAATTGTTTTCCATACATACAGCAATGTCTAGACACATCAAGAGGTAGTAAAGTCGACTGTAGTCGACTACAGTTGACTCTCGTTATCTCGAATTCCAAGGGAATCTCTGAAACACTTCGAGATATCCGTACCTCGAAATATCAGAGTTGCAGAAGTGAGGAAAACAATAAATCGAACAGCCACATTTAACAAATGAATATGTAATTTGACTCCTGAAGTTAGACATTGAAAATATTGTGGAAAAGAGAAGAAATTGCTCCTTACGAGCAATTTCTCCTCTTTTCCTTAATATTTTCTTACCTGTTCTTAGATTTCCATGTTAAAACAGGGACCAGAATTTCACTTTGAGATAAGTGGTTATTCCAGATAACCGAGGTCGAGATAACGAGAGTCGACTGTATTTCAATTTTTAGGACAAGTATGGTAAGTAGATAAGGTATCCTAATACTTAGGGTTGTTACGGTATACATTTTGACTAAATCTGGCATCAAAATATAAAAAAAAAAGACCTTAGCAATAGGCAAAAATTCTGGAACTCTTTCTTATGGACCTATATTTCTGTAGAACCACAACCAGTGTCCTGTGAGATTTAGAAGTCCGTGACCTTAAAGATGCATCACTAGGTAGTCAGACAATGTTGTTCAAATTTTAGGATGAATATTGTGAGGATTAAGGTGTCCAGATAGGATAATTAATTACTGTATTTTAGTTAGGGTAATTATGGTATTAACTAGCAAATAGTAAAGGCCCTTATCAGACTGCAACTGTTGAATAATCCTTCACAGTTCATATTATGATCTCAGGTGTAATTTGTTTGATGTTTTACTTCACTTACCATGCTACAGGCAAATTCAGCAGAGGTCAAACTGATGATATTTTTTTATTTTTCCTAGAAAATAGGATCTGACACTTCATGCAAACTGTCTCCTTAGGAGACAGTTTGCATGGTGTCAGTCCTATTTTCTAGAAAAAAATGTTGTCTGCTGAAATTTGTACCAAGCATGCAAAGTGTTAAAAATGCATTTCATATTCCAGCAATGCCAGAAAGACAGTGGTAGCAAGCTAACATTGAAAGATTTGATAGTCCGTCCAATACAGAGAATTCCCCGATATGAATTATTGATACAGGTAAGAAACTTCATACATGCTCGAAAACCCTCTTTCGTTTGACTCAGTACTTATATGGTAAATGTCCTGAAATTGTGTATGCCAGTTTCTTAAAAAATGACATATGCAAAGAGTGCAGACCCAGATCAGACTGCTCCTGAAGGAGCTGTCTGATCAGGGTCTACACTGTTTGCCATTCCACTAAATATTTTTAAGAAACAGCTGCATAAATTTATGATTTAAGCAAAAACTATGGAATAAAGTGTTTGAAATTTTAGGATATTTTAGGATATTTACTGTAGTTAGATCTGAGGCTATACACTTCACAAAACCAGCATAAAAAAGACCTTTTTAAGTGACTGGATACTAATGGTAGATTTTCCACCATTTTAGCAAGCATGAGCGGCATGGGGATCACTTTCGTTGGAGTCTGCGTCAACAATGTTAAGTCTGTGTGTTTAGCTCTGTTTCTCAAATACCAAGGCTTCTAAGCTAATGAAACTTCATACACACATCTACCATGATGCACCCTGCCCAGTGCAGTCAACTGTCACTGACCTTGACCAACTTTTCAAGCTTGGCTGAACAATGTTCAGTCTGTGCGTTTAGCTCCATTTCGTGAATACCACCAGCAGAAGTGACATAGAAATTAAGCAAATTTCTTGTTACAAGGGAGGTAACTTTTCTGAATTCTTCTTTGCTGTCTATTATGCCAAGCCCCCCCTCTGAAAAAGGGATCTACTTTAAAAGAAAAGAATTTGCTCCCACAAGGAGGCGATCAATCACGTGATTCCGATAACTATTCGCACTGTGTTTTCATTAATAAAATACTTTTAGGTTGAAAACAGCCTGGAGCCTGAATTACAGATTGATTTTGGGAGTATCTGATGCAGTTTTGCAGAATGAAATTCCTCTCAGAATTAATGTTAACATAGTCTACACAAATGAAAAGGGCACTTGTTCACATTTATCAGATTGGAGAGATTTCTAACACAATCTCACAGAGGACTTGTGAAGGGGGAGTATTTGGTGATAATTGTGGGATAATTTTCCCCATTTCTCTATAAAAACATACATTGTGGGTACTCATTAGAAGTGCCTCACAGAGGCACTTCTAATGAGTACCCACAACATATGTTTTTATGGAGAAATAAGAAAAATTATCCTAGAATTATCATCAGATATGCCTCCATAACAGTTCCTATGAATCTTCACCTTTTTCCCCAGTATCGATTTGTAGAATGTACTTAAATACTGCTGTGGTAAATTCTGCAATAATTTGACTAGTAAAAATTGATGATTAATCCAGCTGTTTGAATTAATATAAGCAATTTGCTCTTTGAACAAAATTCTGTTTCCGAATTATTATTAGAACTTTTGAAGTTATCATGAACCGCAGGGTCTTTAATTATAGTGTTTGTGAAAAGTAAAGAACCATATTTGATGTAATTACCACCCATGCCCCACAGTGAGTCAAGCAATATCTGAGTCTTCAGATTAATGTTTTGTGAAGAAGGAAGAAATATAATTCTCTGGTTACTCTCCTTATATAGAGCTATGATGTGAATTATAGACAGTCGACTCTCATTATCTCGACTTCGATTATCTCAAAGTGAAAATCTGCTCCCTGTTTTAACATGGAAATCTAACAACAAGTAACAAAATATTGTGGGAAAGAGGAGAAATTGCTCCTCAGGAGCAATTTCTCCTCTTTTCCACAATGTTTTCAATATATCTCTAACTTCAGGAGTCATATTACATATTTATTAATGAAATTTGGATGTTCGATTTATTTTTCCTCAATTCTGCAAATCTGATATGTTGAGGAACGGATATCTCGAAGTATTTCAGAGAGTCCCTTGGACTTCGAGATAACAAGAGTTGACTGTATATCTGCATTGACCTTAACCTCCTTTTCACAAATCATTAACTTCGAGAAAAGCTGCTGATATGTATATATACTTCCAGAGCTCTAGATAAGAATGTACATGTATCAGTATTTTTTTCTTATTCATAAAAATACACTTTGTGAATACTCATTAGAAGCACCTCGCTGAGGTACTTCTAATGAGTATTGCACTATGTTTTCATAAAGTAGCCAACTGTTTTATAAATCCCTCCTACCTTCTGTAGTCAGAAGCTCGTCAAAGACTGGAATACTTTACCTGTTTCATCTAGAACCTCTCTCATAGTAGAATCGCCGGCCTCGGTGGCTCAGTTGGATGCGCCGTCTGACTGGAGACCAGGAGGTCACGGGTTCAACCCCCGCTGAGGTCGGCAACATTCTTTCGTGGAGATTGATCATGAAATATTTTCTACGGTCATTCTCTCCCTTCCGCTGATTCAAGAAGGAGAGTTTGGTTAGGTAAACTGACCGCACTCAACATGACCCCATTGGGTTGACTGGGCCATAAAACCTCAACACAAACAAAACAAACATAGTAGAATCTTTTAAAAGGTCTCTCAATACTTATATACATGAACATGAAACACAATCGTAATTCTGTGTCCATCAAAGACCTGGACAAATATATCATGCAAGACTTCGAACTAACTTAGCTCACTAAACTATTATCTGTACCATAAAAATATCATTGAAGACCCGAGATCCACATGTGGACTACACGAGACTAACAAACATTTTCTAATAGAATGCCAAAAATTTAATACTATAAGAATGGATATGATGCATGAAGTATCACAGTTTTGCCAACCAACATTACATACCCTATTGTTTCGGAACAGCGTTCAAATAGATGAAGAGAATGGATCAATTTTTATACATGTTCATAAATTTATATGAAGAAGCAAATGCTTTGAAATCTCTTCTTAATACGTCCTATAAACCGACAAATACCATTATTAAGTTCCACACAGCTAAATACATAATAAGTTACCAAAACATTACCTAACATTCCAATGTACAAATGTATTTGTAGTTTAAAATTGGATATAATCCATAAGTCTCACTGCTTGATGTGATCCTTGATGTTTATTTAATAAACCTTGCAATGTTGAATAAATTAAGATGCCATGCCCACTTCAAATTTTCAGCCAATCAGATTACTGCCCAGCTAGCATTCTACGTAAATCTACATCGGGCCGTCATCGGGCCGTCAGCTACCCTGACGGCCCGATGACGGCCCGATATAGATTTACGTAGAATGCTGACTGGGTGGATCAAGATTGTTGATATAAATTCACATACTGAATGACAAACAGTGCAGATCCAGATCAGTTGGCTTTTTCACTGATCTGGATCTACACTATTTGCAAAGGGTATATCCGGGTTCAGCAGGACAAGGGTTAAAAAGTAGTATCCCCATACCACTTTCTTTACCTCTCTCCTATATTGTGTGATTGTACCTGTAGAATAACTTGTATTCCCAGTCAGCATTCTACATAAATCTATATCGGGCCGTCATCGGCCCGTCAGGGTAGCTGACGGGCCGATGACAGCCCGATGTAGATTTACGTAGAATGCTAGCTGGGTTGATTTGTATTGTATTCTAATACTTCTCTATCACATGTACACTTTTCTCTGAGCTCTTTCACTCTCCTTTCACTTCTTTCCATTATACTTCCTTTCCCTTCATTATTTATTTATTTAGTCACCTAGTTAACTGCTTTTGTATATTTGCCTTACTGTGTTGATATACTGATGTTTCAAATATATAAAATAAATATGTTTAAATGTTTAAACCAAAGAAAAGAGATAACAGTGTTTGATTGATATGAAAAATCTGTCACGAAGGAGCGTGGTACTTCGGTAAAAACAAGCTCCAAAGGAACGAGTTTTTTACTGAACTATCCACACTCCTGAGTGACAGATTTTTCATATCAAGCAAACACTGTTCATTATTCTATTTATTATATACCTTTTCGCCAGTACTGTCTTCTTGAAAGCGCCAAAAAAGTGTTTCAATTTGAATGGAAGAACAATAAACAAATTAAGAAAATGGCATAATTCAGTCTGTTAATTAGAACACTGACGTCACTTCAAGACTTAATATCAACAGTTTGATGACGTTATGGGAATGTGTTTCATTTTGGTCTGGTTTATGTCCCTTTAGCAGAGGATGTCAAGATGAAATGCAGTAACGCAGGAAGCAGTCTATATAAACAATTCGAACACAGTGAAATAATCCACTAATTACTGATATAATATTATCACACTGTGAATTGTAGAAAGTAACTTAACTGAGAAATCCCTATACTTCACTTCTAGGTATATAATAAATAAAAATATCAATACTTTGTGGTTGCAAAACGTATGTGCTTTATCTAGAGCTATGTCATTTTATGGAATTTCTTGTTTTCATCTCAGAGGTTGCTGGACAACACTCCTGGAAACCATCCCGACTACGTCTTACTGAAACAAGCCGAAAGGGTGATGCACGAATTTGCTCGTAAGATCAACACTGCAAACGAAACTCAGATCGAAGACAGTCAGCAAGAGACGCTGAAGAAGCTGGAACTACTTTTGATTACTGATGTAGGTTTTTTATGTTTCCATGGCAACAAGGGTGCCAGATATGAGCCATGTCATACAGAAACATGGCTTAGTATATTTACCGTAAATATTTGGACAATTATCTCTGAGCAAACAGGATAAACCCAGATCAAACTCAGGGTCTACCTGTTTGCCATTAAAACACAACATTTTAGAAAACTGAACAAGTCCATGTGACTACCTGTTGATGTGCCTAAAAAACTGGGCCCAGTTGTTCGAAACTAACGATGTCGTTAGTTAATGTACTGTTAAATCTTTGATCATTAAATATGGCATATATGCTAATATTTTTGCTGAAAAAAAGTGAGCAGCTTTAGCATTTGCAAAAGCTACACATTTTTTCAATAAAAATAACACAAAAGTAGATATTGGACTTCCTAGATCAGTTAACATTTTGACCACTAACGAGCTTGTTAAGCTAACGATGCTTTGAACAACTAGGCCCTGTTGTATGAGTTGTAAATAGTGCAGACCCTCATCAAAAACTGTACATAGCCCGACAAGGCATTTTTTCAACTGAAATGTACTGATATGTTTCTTGTTTCTCCACAAAAACATACATAATGGGTACTCATTAGAAGCACCTCTCTGAGGTGCTTCTAAAGAGTACCCACAACATATGTTTTCATGGAGAAATAAGAAAAATATTATGGGGATACCCCCTCTTGTCTGGAGCTATAACCATATTCTGTGGCATCTGATCTGTATCTACAGTGTTTGTTCAGGCATTTCTGAACACTTAAGGTAAAAACAGTACATTGTAGTTAACAAAGGGGATTAGAATGCTTTGAAATGAAAATATTATACTTATAGCCAAAAACGCTGGTGATGACTTTGGTCTATGAATCGTAAAAAAGTATTAATACAAAAGACAGCAATGAAGGTTTAAAAGTGTAGTTGAAGCCAGGTTCCATAATGCAGCTGTTAGCACATCTGACAGATCCTGGGGTCACAAGTTAGAATCCCACCTTAGCAGCATAACTTTCATGAAGATAATCATAAGATCATTTCTACATTTCTTCCACTGATTCAAAAAAGGCAGTTGTCAGTTACTGGCAAAAGTATTAGCACAAGCACTGGTAAACCAGTTAGAGGACTAAGCTTACCTAGGGAAAAGTGTGAGCAGGTTAACTGTGGCTCGACATAACCTTGATAGTGTTGACTAGGCCGTAAAACTCCAATTTAAAGAAACAAACACGGCAGGCACATGACGTAAATATAACGTCGCCTCAACGTCGATGCAACGTGTTGCATCGACGTTGAGGCGACGTTATATTTACGTCATGTGCCCGCTGGGAAGTGTCGTCGTAGTGGCACTGCATTGCCAAATCACAACATTTAATCATAGCTAAAAATGTATAAATGTAATTAAAAATGAATTATTTTGCTTTTAACGTATTGTTTTCTGTTTTGTACTTTCAGTTAGCGGTGCCAGATAGATCCTACCTCAGGCATGATATGGTCCAAATAATGGTGAGTTTAAGACTACCATATTTACCTACAGTTTTTGGACACTGTAACTTCTTACTATGCTTACCCTAGCTCTAAGCGGGGTTTCCAGATAAATATTGTATCCCCCCAGCTCCGGGAGGGGGACATATTGTTTTTTGATACAGATCGGATCCTGTTGGCATCGGTGTTGGTGTCACACTTTCTTGTCTGCAAAATATCTTGTGAACCAGTGGTTGGATTCTTACAAAATTTTCATGGATATATAATTGAGACACAATAAAGAACTACTTACATTTTTGTGACCTTGACCTTATTTTCAAGGTCACAGCGGTTGAGAAACTGAAAATTCTATGATACTTTCTTGTCTGTGCAATATCTTGTGAACCAGTGGTCAGATTCTTACCAAATTTGCATGGATGTATAATTTGTATATTTGGGACATAACAAAGAATTGAACAGATTTTGGTGACCTTGACCTAATTTTCAAGGTCATAGCAGTATAAAAACTGAAAATTCTGTTACACTGCCTTGTCCACACAATGTATTTTGAACCAGTGGTTGGATTCTTACCAAATTTTCATGAATAATTGGGATATAACAAAGAACTGATTAGATTTTGATGACCTTGACCTAATTTTCAAGGAAACACTAAAAATTCACGATGTGGGGACCTGTTTTCTCTGAAAACACTGTTACTAGTTTCTAAATACTTTATGTGATATAAAAACATCTGACTAAATATCAGTATTCAGTTATTTCAGTAAACATCTAAAGTTTTGGGAGCTGTCTCATGGAAATTAGTTAAAATTGACGCATGCAAAATTAAAGCTTTTGGGGAATTCATACACTATCAAGGGAGACAACTCTGTCAAATTCTGAAAAGTATTTACCTAAGTATTGGGACACCTTATCTGCTGATCATACTTGTCCTAAAAATTGAAATAGTCCATTCTGCTACTCATTGATATGTTTAAAATATTGCTGTATATATGGCAAACAGGGTAGACCCTGATCAGACTCTGCATTCAGCGGCATCTGATCTGGGTCTACACTGTTTGCAAAATCCTCGCTGTTCCAAGCTTATTACGGTAGATCCCTTTTCAGAAGAGAGTTGATGTGCAGGAAAGCAAACTAGCAGTCACATAAGTTGTCTTCCTTGTACAAAATGGTAGAAATTCTACCAAGTTTGTCCATTCACCTTACTTTATACATTATTTAATTCTTGTTATTATTTTTTTCAGAATAAGAAAGACACATGCTGCATTTGGATGCTTTCAGATCTTATCCTTATTAGCAGTATTAAACGGAAAAGTGGGCCAGTTACTAGAAAAGTTTCTATTATTCTGTAAGTTGGTTTTACATATTTTTATGCACCGAAAATATCCACCCTTTCTACCCTGAGACCAGAAAAGATATCTTTGCAAACAGTGTAAATCCAGATGAGATGGCTCATAACGAGGTGTTTGGTGAAAATTGAAAATGACAGTTAGGCAAAGAATGTAGATCCTGACATTCTAGATATCTAATCTGAATCTGTACTGTTTGCAAAAGTGTTTGTTTTGGCCTGATGTGGTTGAAAAGGTTATTTATGGTATATATATTTATTTATTTTTTTTTTTTTTTGTCGAGTTGTACGTTTGCCTGGGATTCAGATTATAAATGTTTTTCTTCAAGTTGCTATGTACCAGTATTTTACCATACTCCTAGCTCCAAATAATAGAGTATCCAGATCCAGATAAATATTTTTCTTATTTCTCCATGAATACTCATTTGAACCATCTTGCTGAGGCAGTTCTGAAAAATACTACAGTGTATCAACATATATTTGGGGGTTCTGATATGTACTATAGTGTATATTTAGGAGTACTGATAAGTGCTACAATGTACATTTAGGACTTCTGATTAGTACTACAGTATACATGTATATGTGATAAGTGCTACAATGTACATTTAGGAGTTCTGATAAGTACTACAGTGTATATGTAGGAGTACTGATGTGCTACAGTGTACATTTAGGAGTTCTGATTAGTACTACAGTATATATTTTGGAGTTCTGATAAGTGCTACAATGTACATTTAGGAGATCTGATAAGTACCACAATGAACATTTAGGAGTTCTGATAAGTACTTTAGTGTACATTTAGGAGTTCTGATGAGTACTGCAGTGTGCACTGATGAGTAATAAAGTGTACATATAGGAGTTCTGATAAGTACTACTGTGTACTTTTAGGAATTCTGACAAGTAATACAGTGTACTTGTAGGAGATCTGATGAGTGCACAGTGTACTTTTAGGATTTCTGTTTTGTACATCAATATACTTTTAGGAGTTTTGATAAGTACTACAGTGTATTTTAGGAGTTCTGATAAGTACTGAGTTCTGATAAGTACTACAGTGTATTTTTAGGAGTTCTGATAAGAACTACAGTGTACTTTTTAGTTCTGATAAGTACTATAATGTATATTTATGAGTTTTGATAAGTACTACTAGGTATGTTTAGAGAAAGAGAAAAAGTGGTTTTATATAGAGCTCTGTATTATAGGATTGTTGTCAAGAATCACATACGGTAAATGTCCTAAAACTTGTACACCAAAGTGTCTGACAAAATTCATATGAAAACAGTGTAGACCTAGTCTGATCAGGGTCTACACTGTTTGCCATTCCACTAAATATTTTAAGAAACAACTGTACAAAAAGCAAAAAAAAATAGGCCAAAGAAGGATGGAATAAAGTTTTCGAAATTTAATGACATTTACCATAATTACTAAGTAGAAACTTGTCTTCCCTTGTTTAGTATGAACCACATCAAGCTAACAGGTGTCTTTAAATATATGCATAGCTCTAGTTAACATACTTTTTTTTTCTACCGAAAGTGTTGATCTTTTGCTCATCCCCATGAAACGTGTGGGTACTCATTATGAGCACCTCACTGAGATGCTTCTAAGGAATATCACAAGATGTTTTCATGGAGAAATTAGAAAATAAGTACAGAAAAGCTGTTAAGGAGAAATATTTGATGATAATTTTGGAATACATTTCCTTATTTTCCATGAAAACATTTGCTGTGTGTAATCACTAGAAGCACTTTGCCAAGTATCCACAACATATGTTTTAATGGAGAACTAGAAATTTGTCCAAAGGTCACGGATGCCCCTGCCTGAAAAACTTAAATGCAAATTGCTAACGCCTGAAAAACTTAAATGCAAATTGCTAATGCTATCTCGGACATGGACTTGATGGACGGGCGGACAGACAGATGGACAGGGGTAACACTATATGCCCTTTCCACCATTCTTCGAATAAACATCCCAGAACGATCATCAAATACTCCTTTAACAACATCTGCAATCCAATGATTCTGTAAGTGGCCAGAAAAGGCCTTGATCAGGCTGATCTGGGCCTTCACTGCCCCACATGGACTGAATACACATTTTTTATTGTATTACAATGGCTTTTGCACCATAAATAACTAAAGTGCAGAACCATTTTATTTATGTCAAAGATTACAACTCTCTGGGTAGGTTGAGCAGATGACATTTTGAAACTTTTTCTTATTTTTCCAGGAAAACAGACTTCGACATTTCATGCAAATTTTTTCCCAAGGAGACAATTTGCATGAAATGTCAAAGTCTGTTTTCTGGAAAAAATCAGAAGTATTTCAAAGTGTTGTCTGCTGAATTTTTTACCCAACATGCTAAGCGTTAATGTTTTATCAGTAACTGATAAAACTGTCAAAAATGTTCTACGTTTGAACGAAAAAAAAAAGTTACCATGTATACCAGAAAATTTTGATATTCATATACTATAACTCACTACCATTTTGTGTCCTAAACTTTAAGCACCCATTTTACTGGGGATGTGTGTAAAAACTGATGGCAGAATGCCAGAAACCTTAGCCCTGTATCAAAATGATCATATGATCCAGTGTTATACAGCTTGTTCAGGAATTTCTGATGGCATAGTTTTGGTAAATATAATTTTGAAATTTGAACAGCGATATATTTTGATGTGGTCTCGTTGTTTTGGCAGATAGCTTGTCAGTTTCTGCCAAACCTTGGATGATCATGAAATATATTGCCATACAGACCCAATAACCTATAATAAAGTGCAGTGTGCCAGTCTTCTTGTTTAAACTCATGATTTATTTTGAGTTTGAATTTTGTGGTCCAGTCAACACTGTTAAGTTCATGTCAAGCTGGTCAGTTTTACTTTTTCTGGGATTAGCAGGCGGCCCCTGTGGCTCAGTTGGATACACGTCCAACTGGTGATCAGGAGGCTGCAGGTTCGACCCATGCCAGGTCGGCAACATTCTTTGGTGGAAATTTGATCATGAAAAATTTTCTGTGGTCATTCTCTCCCTTCCACTGATTCAAGATGGGCAATTGTCTGTTTCTGGCAAAAGAATGTGCACAGTACTGGTTAACCGCTTAGAGGACTGAGCCTGCCTAGTAAAAGTGTGGTTAGGTAAACTGACCGCACTCGGCATGACCCCATTGGGTTGACTGGTCCCTAAAACCTCAGCACAAACAAACATATATCATGAAATATTTAGAGGATAATTGTTATTATTTTTGTGCCAAAACATTTTTGCACTAAAACATATCCTGTGGGTACTCACTGGAATTGCCTCGGTTATTGCAAAAATTGTCCTCATTTGTGCACCAAAACATATCCTGTGGGTACTCACTGAAATTGTCTTTGTGATTGCAAAAAATTGTCCTCATTTTTGCACCAAAACATATCCTGTGGGTACTCACTGGAATTGCCTCGGTGATTGCAAAAATTGCCTTCATTTTTGCACCAAAACATATCCTGTGGGTACTCACTGGAATTGCCTTTGTGATTGCAAAAAATTGTCCTCATTTTTGCACGAAAACATATTCTGTGGGTACTCATTGTAATTGCCTCGGTGATTACAAAAATTGTCCTCATTTCTGCACCAAACATATCCTGTTGGTGCTCACTGAGGCAATTCCAGTGAGTACCCACAGGATATGTTTTGGTGCAAAAATTGTCCTTACTAATCTCCAGAGGTATGGCCATATTTAATGCTATGATTTCCATAGTTATATTGTGCAATTGTTACTTTTCAGAAAATCTCCCACTGGCCAAGATTTTGCGGAGAATGTGAAACATAAAATGTGGCTGAAGGTCGGTCTGGATGACATTGAAATAGTCAAGAGTAAGTATGATTCAAGACATTGATAATAAGGTGAACCATATTATTGAGTATCTTTTTTCTCATGAAAAGAACCTAGAAGTGTCAAATTCCAATCCTTTTAGGAGTACCACTTTCAGAGTTTTATCTAAGTGCAATTCAAAATTGTTGCAGATAGCATTCTAATTATGCTCGTGCCATTTGAAGAATGGTGGAAAGGACATACAGTGTTACCCCTGTCCATCTGTCCGTCTCCGTCCGACATCTGGCATTAGAAATTTGCATTTAAGTTTTTCAGGCGGGGGCATCCGTGACCTTTGGACACATTTCTAGTTTTTTTTTCTTTTCAAGAAAGTATGGCTTGACATTTAATGCGAAACCTCTGAAATGTTTGGCCTTATTTGCTCAGAAAAGTGCAAAAAGTCAAAATGTTGTTTGCTTCTGTTGTGCCTGATGTGGCTAAATGTGTGTTGACATTTCACTGTGAGGTCTATGTATTGTACACCAACAGAACATATATACAACCTGGGGTATGTTGGGGTATACATTGCTTGGAGATTATTGTCAATTTGATTGTTTTAAACCTAATTTAAACTCCATTTATTATTTTTACCAGCATTTGGCATTGTACAAATCTATTTTAAACTTTACCACTTAGTGAGCAAATTCAGCAGATGATGAATGTATGATGTTTTTCTTATTTTTTCCAAGAAAATAGGATTTGACATTTCATGCAATTTGCATGAAATGTCAAAAGCATATTTTCTTGAAACAATACGACAAATATTTCAATTTATCTTTTGAAATTTTTACCCAGCATGCTAAGCACTAATGGACATTAATGATATTTTCCTCACTTTTTCTGTAGGTCAAGGTTCGCTGAAAAGAACAGCCAGTATGAACAAGGAACAAGTGGAGGAAGATTTAGACATCCTAGAGATGGTTCAAGATCTCACTAACAAGCTCAACTGTATGCATAATGTACGTACTTGTACTGTACTAGTAGCAGACATTTTTAGTATCGTCAAGCAAAAGATAATTTGGAATCCTGAATGTCTAAAATGGACTCTTCCATATTTTTACTTAGTAGTTAAAATGGGGAAATTTGTTAAATACTGAAAAATTATTCATAACTTGGTTAGTTTTGGTATGACTGAATTTTATATTAAGCTTTTAACCATTAAAATGTCATTTAAGATTATAGCAGATAGCATTCTAAAATATGTATATTTTATTTTTATGAGGAAATTCAGACAATTCACATGAAAAGTCAAGTCTTACTAACAGGTGATTCACATGAAATGTCAAACCTTGCCAGGCAGACATTTCACATGAAAAATCCAGCCTTAGTAGCAGATGATTCACATGAAATGTCAAGCCTTATTTTCTCAGCATAGAAGAATAGAAAAAAACAACAACACATTTTATGTGATGATAATGTCTGCAACAAATTTGAATCCTATTTTAATTTAACCCTTTCAGCCCTGCAGACCAAACCATATACCTGTGCAAACAGTGTAGACACTGATGAGATGGCTCATATTGAGCTGTCTCATCAGGATCAACACTGTTTGCCATTCTGTTTTTTGACTGACATCCCTATTTACAACAATGGTCAAGTCCAAATTCAATGATGGAAAAGTCCATTTCAGAATCTCAAGGTGGAAAGGGTTAAGGATTAAATAGATTTACCTTAATTTCTAGGGTCTTGATGAAGTACTCAAGGAAATGACGACGTCGTTACAGAAACAGCTGACGGAACATAATGTGAGGACTGCTCTGATGGACTCGACCAAGATGGAACTTCTAGTCACTACCCAGTAAGTACTTTTATTTTCTTGCAAGCAGTGAAATCACTGTATATCTGAGATAAATAAAAATGATATTTTCACACAGTGGAAGGATATGGTATTTTCACAAGTGAAAAATAACATGGTCCTGTTGTTTTTATTCCTCGTTTTGGATAACTTTGGTTTTCTTCATTGTTTCCCTGACAGATGTCGATCCAACTTCGGTTTTTGAACTCCTCTAACTTCTCTGTTTCTGAGCAAAACTATCAAGTGTTGGTATGCATTTTCTTAGTTAGAATGTAAGAAACATTTTGATAACAAGTTTTTTTTTAATTTGCCGAAACCTTTGGTTTTGTCTTTCCAGTGCTTCACATGTTAAGCACAGAATGTTGATGCCATGATGTTCATTTTTTTGTTTGGTGATGTTAGTTATGACGTCAGAAGCTCGCATTGGCATGTAAACAATAAAATAAAAAGAAAATTACCCTTTCATTAAATACCATAAACATTTTCATTTCGTGCAATGAAAACATATAGAGTTTCACTCATGCTTTGCACTCATAAAAATACAGGGCCCAGTTGTTCAAAGCTAACGATGTCGTTAGTTAACGATTCGTTAAAATTTAAATCGAGTGATACACAAATATGCTGAAATTTTTTGCTGAAAAAATGTGAGTAGCTTTTGCAGTGCAAAAGCTACTCACATTTTTTCAGCAAAAAATATCAGAATATTGTATACTGAATCCGCTAAAACAGTTAACGAAATGACCCTTAACGAGCTCGTTAAGCTAACGATGCTTTGAACAACTGGGCCCTGATGTTTACATTACACTCAATGAAAATATTTATGGTTTTGAGAGCAAAAGAGTAAATATCCTCTCTATATTATGACATAACTCCAGATAAAGGCGTATTCTGATAAATATTTTCTTATTACTTCATGAAAACATATGTTGTGTGGGTACTCATTAGAAGTACCTCAACCAGGATCTTCTAATGAGTACTCACAAACATGTTTCTGTGCAGAAATATGTTAACTACCAATACTTGTTTGCTTGTGAAAAGCTTCTTATCTAGAAACATTTTGAACAGTTTTAAGTGAAAAAGGAACCTTTTGGTTATATTCAAGCAGTGAAATTCCAGATTAGCTGGCACTCTATGGCAAAGTAGATGACAGTTGATGCACAACATACGAAAAGGACCTTTATGGAATTTGTGGCCAACACAGGCCCAGATCAGCCTGTGCAAATGCGCAGGCTGATCAGAGCCTGTGTTGCCCACTTAAAGATTCAGTGGCTACTGTAGTATATGTTGACAAACAGAGAATGTCTAGATCAGACTGCATGATGTGCACCTCCATCTGGACCTTTACTGTTTGCATATGGCATAAGGGCTGTTTTCCTACGTTGTGCATCAGTTGGTATATCTGTAGAAAGTACCATACCCGACTTGCCATGTTTGTCCTATTTTCCTCAGGAGAAGAAAAAGATTTCAGTTGTCTTAAAAACAATGCTTTCATCATTTAAATGAGCAGTACCAAATTTACCCTAAATGTCTGGAGCAGGTTGTTCAGGGTCTACACTGTTTGCCTGTCCCCCAGCACTTTTAGGTATGTAACCAGGTAGTAAAATGACTACAGTAAATGTTCTAAAATTTTGAACTTTTTATTAAATACTTTTTTGGCCTAAATTTTGCTTTTTATGCAATTAATTCTGCAAATATTAATTGAATGGCGAACAGTGTAGACCCTGATCAGACTGCTTCTTCAGGAGCAGTCTGATCTGGGACTGCACTGTTTGCATATACCATTTTGTTAGTAACTTTAGTGTACGAAATTTTAGGACATTTACTGTAGCTAAGATTTCAGGATAAGTATGGTTAATACCTGAGTTATATGTAAGCACATCTCTGGATAGAAATGAGGTAACAATTTATCAAAATGTCTGCTGAAATTTTTACCCAGCATGCTAAATGTTAAGATGCTTTGAAATGGAATTGACTTGACCAAAAATTATTTTTTTTTGATTTTCAGGGAAGGGGTGTTACATCTTGAAGTGAATTTTACCTCAGGAGAGAAGAGATCCAGTTGGGAGACAACATTCCTAGATGCCAAACAAAAACTATGTAAGTACAGTACACTAAATACTGTACAGTAAAACCATGTAAGTACACAAAATACTGTGCAAAAGCTGTGCAAGTACACTGAATACTGTACTAACTGTGAAAGTACTCAAAATACTATACAAAACCTATGCAAGTACACAAAGTACTGTACAAAACATATCCAGGTATGCAAAATACTGTACAAAACATATGCAAGTACACAAAATACTGTACAAAAATTGTGCAAGTACACAAAATTACTGTACAAAAACTGCAAGTACACAAAATACTGTACAAAAACAATGCAAGTACGCAAAAACTACAAACTATTAAGGTACTCAAAAATACTGTACATGCAAATGCATTATTTTTGACAAAGGAAAGTGTATGATGTTATTAACAGTCATAGATATTCTTAAGGGACTGAAGAATTTCTGTGGTGACAAGTAAATACCTTGACTAGTGTACACAAATAGTCTGAGTTTTCAGTATATGAAATGAAACATGGTTTAGTTTAAATGTCTGTAACAACTTTATTTTATATTTATTTCAGCACAACTATCAGACAAAAGAGCCCCAGACTTCTTACAGCCATTACAAATTACAAAAACTAGGGCTGGTATGCAGGTGAGTGGTCAATTTAAATATTCCACCCCGAGTTTCTGAAGTGGACTCTTCCATGTTAGAATTGAGATATGTCCATTGTTACAAATAGGGATTTTAGCTATAAATCAGGACCAGCATGGCAAACAGTGTGGATCCAGATGAGACGGCTCATTATGAGCCGTCTCATCTGGATCTACACTATTTGCAAAAGAATCTGTCTTGGGCAAGAGCTTGAAAGGGTTAACTCTTAACTATGCTGAATTTAAATATTGGTATATGGCACTAAAATATTGTTTTTGCTCTCAAAAACTAAGGCCATACAGGTCCTTCCCATTTGAATGTTAATGTCAAGCAGTTTTCAGGGAGGTGTGATTCAAAAAATGGGGTGTGACATTTTTGTCATTGGAAATTAGTTACATTCTATTTTCAGAGAAAATAGGAAAAATACTACCTATTTGTTGTCTGCTTATTATACCGCCTGCAAACTGTTTATAGGGGTATATCGTTTTCACATTGTTGGTCCATATGTCCATCTCTCTCTCCGTTATGTTTTGGATTAACTTGCAGGGTATCTAGTAAGCACTGCATAGTATTTTGCATCTTGTAGGCTTAACCAGTACACCACAAATTACTGACATTTCTCGCATTTTCTTCCTATTTCATTTCATTCAGTTGTCTCCAGAGAGTTTTCGTTACTTACTTGATGTTTATCAATTGACTTTGTCATATGCATATTAAGGACTCAAATACTGTAAAAACCTTAAAAAGTTTTTATCATTTAAACCATTTTGAGATTTGCTAATAAATGCTTAGCACCAGACAAGATGCTTTTTTTCAACCAGAAGTACAGGAAATGTCCTAAAATTTCAAACACTTTATTCCATACTTTGTTTGCCTAAATTTTGCTTTTTGTGTAGTTATTTCTTAAAATACTTGGTGGAATAGCAGTACCTTCAGGTGCAGTCTGATCTGGGTCTGCATTGTTTGCATAATTATGTCATTTTATTGGCAGCTTTGGTGTTCGAAATTTTAGAACATTTATCGTATTGATATTTTTGTTATTTCTTCACAAAAATATGAAGCATCCAGGTGGTTGAGTGGTTAGTGCTACCAACCGGATCGTGAGGTTCAGTTCATGGATGTATGGTGATTTATTGCTCAAAGCCTTTTATTATCACCCTTGCATTTCCTCAGTATGACTAAGATAATGTTGAAAGGAATTTAAAACACCAAAGCATCATCAGTCACAAAAGCATGCGCTGAGAATACTCATTAGAATGCCTGACTGAGACGCTTCTAATTAGTACCCACAATATTAAAGATACAGTCGACTCTGGTTATCTTGAAGTTCAAGGGACTCTGTGAAATACTTCGAGATATCTGTACCAGGACATATCATATTTGCAGAATTGAGGAAAAAATAAATCAAACAACCACATTTCACAAATGAATATGTAGTATGACTCCTGAAGTTAGAGATATATTGAAAATATTGTGGAAAAGAGGAGAGACAGCTTCTTAGGAGCAATTCTTTTCCACATCATTTTGTTACCTGTTGTTAGATTTTCATGTTAAAACAGGGACCAGATTTTCACTTTGAGATAAGTGTTTATTTGAGATAAGCCAAGTCAAGATAACGAGAGTCGACTGGATTTATATCAATTTTCCTTATCTGGAGCTCTGTTAATGCATGTTTTATTTGTGTTCCAGTTTTCCTGTGCAGCACCGATTGATGGTTTGAATGCTAATGGTCATCGTGATGTTTGGGTTTGTAACAGTGATGGATATGTGGGTCACATGTGCCTGTTGAGCCTACAGCCAGAACCAATTGTGACTCTAAACACTCCAGTCCCAGGATGCAACGCAAGAATACTGTGTATTGCAGCCGTTCCTTCACACACCTTTTTTAGAAGGTGAGCTTGTTTCTTTTTCTTTGTATATTACATTAAAGCAGATAGATACTCTTTCAAGGGAAATAATGCTGACATGGAAATAGTGGCCTTCTTTCTCAATGGGGGCTACTCTTAAAGGAAAGAATTTGCTCTGGGAGCAAATTCTTTAAGAGTAGCCCCAATTTTTTGGAATGTTTCGAAAACTAGGGGGGCAACTTGGTAATGGCAAAAGTTGTCTTCCTTTGGCAAATGGCCGGCCATTTTTAGGAGTGTCTATTCTTCATACAGTCAAAGCTCTAGATAAGAAGGGGTGTCCTGTAAATAGTCTTCTTTTTTCTCCATTAAAATATATGTTGTGGGTATTCATTAGAAGTGCCTTACGAAGTCGCATATGCTTTCATAGCAAAATAAGAAAAATATCAATGCTTTTAGGTTAAAACTTACCTAGAGCTATTAATAGCTTTTGGTTTTGTTACATTAACCTTAACCAATGTAGACTTAAGGAAAAAGAAACGCAGTTATTCCTAAATTTCATTCAAGTTTGAAAAAGTTTGTTAAATATTTTACGATGATTACAAAACGGTACATGTATGGAACAAAAGTTCCAAATTTCATTGGTTTGTGATCAACAAGTCTCGAGTTATTGAAGTTCATTGGTAGCTACCCCCCAAATCTTGAAATCAAAATCAAACTGAAAATCAATATCGGGTGTGCCCCCCTCTTGCTGCCGTTGCTGCCCTAATTCTCCTTTGGATAGAGTTAACCAAAGCATTGACAGTTCGCATCGGGATGTTATTCCATTCATCGATCAATGCATTCCTTAGTTGTGCGAGAGTTGCGGGGGGTGGGGGGGGGGGGGGGGGGGGGGGGAATATGGCGCTTCCTAACCCTTCTGTCCAGCTCATCCCACATGTGCTCTATTGGGGTCAAATCTGGACTGTACGGTGGCCATGCTAGTGGTGCGATGTTATTGTTTGCCAGGAAATCCTGACAAACTCGGTAACATGTGGTCGGGCATTGTCCTGCTGCAGAATCAGATTACGTTGTTGCACAAGCGGGACTGCAACAGGACGCAAGATCTCATCCCTATACCTTACTGCGGTCATATTGCCCGCAACAATAATCAACTGTGATTTTATCCCGTGAGCAATGCCTCCCCAGACCATAACGGAGCCACCCCCAAACTGATCCCGTTCGACAACACAGGCGTCGGCAAAGCGTACTCCGCGACGTCGGTACACACGACGTCGACCATCTGCGCGATAGAGAGTGAACCTAGACTCGTCCGTAAAAAGAACTCGTCTCCACTGCCTCATGGGAAATAGCCTGGGTGCATTCCCCGTCAACCACGCCATACGACGCAACCTACGTGCCTGGGTCAGAGGCAGACCAACGTATGGACGACGAGCTCGAAGACCAATCTCACGCAATCACTTCCAACAGTTTTCGGAGAAATTTGTCGATTATGCGTACCTACTGTATTAAGGGCAGTTTCGGTAGCAGCGAGATGACGATTCCGCAAATGTTCCAGACGGATTGTCCTGTCTTGACGTCGCGACGTCACGAGTGGACGCCCAGACAGCAGTCGGTCTGCTAAATGCCCTGTCTCCCTTAAATGTCTAACAAGACGTTCAATTGTTGAGATTGCCCAAAATGATTGGCAACTTGCTGTTGCCTCTGACCCTGCATCAGCAACGCAATCGCCCTACTCCTCTGAACATCAGTCAATCGTACCATGATTGAAAAAAAGTTCAAAGTAGCATAAAATGAAAAGAAAAGTCGGTAAAAGAATCGAAGAGCGTTGTGTATCATTGAAGTGTACCAAATGGTGTGAGGAAATCTTGTGCTGAAGGTTTAAGCATGCTTGTTTTGCACGAAATTTTGGCTTTCCGTATTGTCCGTGCAATGCACTGTGTAGTGCACGGTTGAATGATTTCACACACTGGGTAGATAGTACATCAACCAAAGACTCGTATACCCGCGGTTCACATTCACAGGACAATCTGTAAAAGTGTATGGCTATAGTAAACACCGTAAAAAATGGTTAAAATAAGAAGGAAAAAACTCTACCCTGCGTTTCTTTTTCCTTTCAGTATATATATTGAAAGAATCCAATTTCAATTTTAGGTATGTTCAGCTTTGAGATTTAGATATTCCTAGAGAAAAATGGTTGACAATTTGCAAACAGTGGAGACACTGATCAGATAACACATTCTGCAGCATCTTATCTGGGTCTGCACTGATTGCCAGTTACCCTTTTATGGGTCTCTCACAGACTACAGTAGGTTGAAAATTAAAATAGGTTTTACTTGTGATACTATTTCAGCCCCATGAAGTAGCAGATGACTTTCTATTATTATTATTATTATTATTATTATTATTATAAGAGAAATTAAATCTTGATATTTCATGTAAATCATCTGCCAAATCATATGTCAAGACTTATTTTCTTTGTTAAAAAAAAAAAAAAAAAATCAAAATATTGTTTGCTGCAGTTGTGATTGGCATTTTAAGGGTTAATATTGAAGTTTCAGTTCATAGATGAACTTTCAACTTTTTAGCATACAGAATGTAATACTATGTATTTAGCTTAAAATAGTACTTTATCTGTCATCGACTCTCAGGAAAGATGTGCTTGAGAAAATTGTATACACCCAGACAGAGTATTTAGTATTTCATTGTAGTCTGGAGACCCCTAAAAGGGTGATTTGCAAATAGTTTAGCCATTTTTCTCTAGGAATATCTATGTCTTATTGCTGGATGTACTGACAATTGAAATTGGACTCTTCCAGTATATAGTGTGGGGAAGTCTATTCGATCTACAATGGGTTGTATACATTGAACTTAAACTAAAGTTTGATATTCCATTCCCCTGATCCCAAAATCATCGGAGAAATTTTAAATAAAATACATGTAGTAATAATTTTAAAAAATGAGCTGGGACACAGCATTTCCTACAAGATTGCATGTGTGCCCAACAAAGACTCAGATCAGACTGCGCATCTGCGCAGTCTGATCAGAGTCTTTGCAGGGCACTCTTTGGGTAGCAAGGATCCTAAGCACATGCTGAACTGAGTCTTTCTTGGGCATACATGCAATCTTGTAGGAAATGCACCCTAGCACAAATATGCCTCTTTGTTGTCTGCTAAATAAGTTTGCAGCATGTTAAAGGTGCACCCTAGCACAAATATGCCTCTTTGTTGTCTGCTAAATAAGTTTGCAGCATGTTAAAGGTAAGACAGTTTTGTTCAGAGTCAAATTTATATATCAAGAAATTAATTTCCAGTCTTAGTACTTGAATTAATTGTTTCTACAGAAAAGGTAGTGCTAAACGTCGTCAGAACAAGTCGCCATCACCAGCACCAGACGGTCCCCGTATCAGTATAGAGGAAGTAGATAAAGAAGAAGGAACAGAGGAGGAACCTGTCCACCTAGAGATAACAGACACAATCAGTGAGGAGGGGTACCAGAGTGATTCAGACTCCAGTTCAGATGAGGATGACGAGGAATATACTTCTACAAGAAAATTATATGTGGAAGGTACGAAAATTGTGTGATGCTCATAATGGGTGGGGTATCTATATAAATCTTTTCTTTCTTATTTCTCCAAGAAGTGAGGCATCTCCAGGGACCATGCATGTTTTCACATAACTTTCGTTGAGATTGACCATGAAATCATTTTTACATCATTCTTCCCCTTTCGCTGAAGAAAGTGTTTGTACAAGTACTGGTTAACTGCTTAGAGGACTAAGCCAGCCCAGGAAAAGTGTGATCAGGTAAACTGACCAGCTTGACACGACCTTAATAGTGTTGACTGGGCCGTTAAACCAACCAAAACGACCAACAAATTAATTTTTTGTGGAGAATTGGAGAAAATTAACCCAGAATTATCATCAAATACTCCTCATAAGTAAGTTCTCTGTAATATAATGCCACAATTTATTATTTTGTATAGAGATATGAAGAAACTTATTTTCTGACCGAAAGTCTTAACTAGCTTTAGATAATGTGGTAATGTTGGTGACAGTTATTGTTATTTTTGCACCAAAATGTTTTGTGTGTACTCATTAAAATTACCTCAGACAAAACTTTTCTGAATACCCTTTACCATGGACCTGGAAAGGAACAATTGGGCCACACCAAGCAAAAAAGTGTCTTTGAATATGTGCAAAATGCACAGATTCAGATCATCCTGTCAACCCTTCTCTTGCTGAACAGGACATGCCCTGTCTTAGCAAACAGTGTAGATCCAGACCAGTTGGCTTCTTCAGAAGCCAACTGATCTGGATCTGTACTGTTTGTCATTACATATGTGAATTTCTATCAAAAACCCAGATCAAGTAATCTGATTGGCTGGAAATTAGAAGTGGGCCTGGCATCTTAATTTATTCAGCAAGGCAATGGTTAATATGCATGGTATCATCCGGGGCTTTGCTCACTGTTCATACATTCTGTAGTATCCAATGATTCTGTTAGAAGAAAGTGAAGGCTCTGATCAGACTGTACAGATGGGCAGGGTGATCTGAGTCTTCGCTGTCCGCTTTTGTCCAAAGACAAGTTTTCGCATGGCATGGCCCAGTCTGTCTGGGTCCCTCTGATGTAAGGTCAGTTTGCAGCTCTCTGATTCCCTAAACATTAATGTATGTAGTAGAACCTGAAATTATTTGCTGAATGCAGTGCCTGTATATAAAATATTTCAGATTATGTTGTGAAGAGGCCCCCGCCCTCCCAATTCACACAGCAAAGTCCTGACTCTATCATGACAACTGGAAACTGGACACAAGATCCTCATAAATCTACCATGTGGCTTGGCACAGAGGATGGCTGGTGAGTCTTTACAATTTTTTATCTTCATGCTTAGATTTCTAGGTAAAAATTTCAGCAGACAACAATTTAATTTTTTTTTTTTTACAGAAAAGCGGGCAAGACTTTTCATGTGAATTTGGAGACAGTTTGCATCAAATGTCAAACCATGTTTTCTAGGGGAAAAAACAGCAGTTTATCATCTGCATAATTTGCCTATAGAGTACTCGATGTGAAACTGAAATTAAAAAAAAAATGAAAATTGGGCATGACGTTTAATTTGTGTCATCTGCATCTCTGTATTTAAAAAAAATCATACGTCTGTTTGGTTTAGAGACTGAATAGCAGAGCCCAGAACCAGTTAAAAAAATGTAGTGTGTTTTTGAAAGTGAAAATGTGCCAGTATTTGTTTATCTGCTAATGCATAATAAACATGAAACAGTGTCCGCTAAATAGATAGGCTGCTTGGTGCCTCTGTGGCAGAGGCGCTAGTAACCTGAGGCAGGGCTTCATTTGACTAGTTTAGGTAAAAGACCCACATATTTGAAGGCATGGATCTAGACATTACTGAAATAGCATTGACTAGGGTGATAAATCTGGGCTAAAAAAATGTAGTAGATTAGGTAGACTCATGTATGTTAGATTCATGTTATAAGTATTGGTTTTATTTCAAATACTCTTTAACCCATTGTATACTGAATAGACTCTCCCACACTATATATTGGAAGAGTCCAATTTCAATTTTAGGTACGTTCTGCTATGAGATTTACACTTTCCTAGAGAAAAATGTGTACACTATTTGCAAACAGTGGAGACTGATCAGACGCTGCATTCTGCAGCGTCTGATCTGGGTCTGCACTGTTTGCCAATTACCCTTTTACAGGTCTCCCGACTACATGGGTTAATGTGTATGTTTTTCTTATTTTCCAGCATTCACATATTCCAGTGCACAGACAATATAAAGACCACGAAGAATAAGTTGAAAATACAGCTAGGTTATCCTGTCTATTGTATTATGTAAGTAACAAAAGCTGTTATTCTTGTATTCTTATTCTCCCTGAAAATATGCCTAGTCATGTCGGCTTCAACCTCTAAGATGGTCAAATGCTGTGATATTTTAGTGAGACAACACTGTAAAATATAGAATATGCTTTAAAGTTGCCTGGTATATGATCTGGAAGGTTAAACCTTAATTGAAAAAAAAAAGTCAATCTCGGTGGCTCAGATTCATGTCCGACTGGTGATCAGGAGGCTGCAGGGTCGACCCCAGCTGGGTCGGCGACATTCTTTTGTGGAGATTTGATCATGAAATATTTTCTATAGTCATTCTCTCCCTTCAGCTGATTCGAGAAAGGCAGTTGTCAGTTTCTGGTGAAAGAATGTGCACAATACTGGTTAATTGCTTAGAGGGTAAGCCTGCCCTGTAAAAGTGTGGTTTGGTAAACTGACTGCCCTCGACATGGCCTTGTTGGGTTGATGGGCCATAAAACCTCAACACAAATATAAATTAGAAAAAAAAAAGAACAAAAAAAAAAAAATTTAAAATACATGTTAAGTTCTGAACTGCAGTGGAATTGTTTATTTCTCTTATAAAATGCAAAAATAAATTGTTGAAGTAACATTAAACCCAGCACATATGCCTGCACACACACATACAGACAGACAGACAGACACAGACACACACACACACACACACACACACAATGAGGCTTTAAAATAATCTCTTGACATTACAATCAGGATTATGTTATATTTCAGTTATTTGGATAACAAAGTGTTTGTGTCTTTGTCTAATGGTGATCTCATTGTATATCGACGGGACAACGAAGGCATGTGGGATACAGAGAATCCTTACACAAGAGCTATTGGAAGTGTGACTGCCCCTATAGTGAAAATGTTAGCTGTGGCTGGGAAATTGTGGTGTGGCTGTCAGAATACTATCTGTATTATTAACCCATTGTCATTAAGTGTTGAGGTAAGCCATGTTAACCTTTACCACTCTTTGTACAAATTCAGCAGATGACAAATTGATATTTTTCTTAGTTGTCCCAGAAAATAGAATTTGACAGTGTCAAAGTCTGTTTTCTAGGGAAGTTAAAAGCATTTCAAAATACTGTCTGTAATTGTTCCCAGCATGCTGAGCTTTAACTTAAAGAACTCCATGGTAAAATCTTAATTTCAAAAAGAAAATTCGAAGAATATTTTGAGAGCAGTAATATATTTTATAACCCTTCTGAGTGGCTCAGTTGTCAGAGCATCCGGTTCACATTGAGAGGTTATGGGTTTAGTCCCAAGCTGGGTCATACCTGAGGCTTTCTAAAATTAATACCAGCTGCTCTTTCATTTGGGCTGATATACAACTGAAATCCATTGAGGTCCATAAAACCAAGGTAGGCAGCCATTCATCCAGCCGCCAGTTGGAGAACCGTTCAAGTGGCCAGGAGTTACTGCCATGATGTCCTAGATTCCAATCCCGTTGGAAGTAGAATTCACATGATGTCTGACTGTATGACTGTCATTGCACAGAGTCTTTCATTATCATCCTTCCATCATTATGCCCCCGCCTATTCGAAGAATAGCGGAAGGGCATTAAGTGTTACCCTGTCTGTCCGTCCCGTATGTACGTCTGTCCCAGTTCATGTCCAGGCCATAACTCCTAAACCGTATGGAATATATATATATTTGAAACTTTACAGGTGAATGGATGACATTGAGACGTGTCGTGAAAAAGGAAGACAACTCTTGCTTGTTTGGTTTTTGAATTATCTGCCCTTGACTTAGTTCCATATAGTAAACCGTGTCCGGGCCATAACTCCTAAACCATATGGAATATATTTATGAAACTTTATAGGTGCATGCATGACATTGAGACAGTGTGTCGTGAAAAAGGAAGACAACTTGCTTGTTTGGTTTTTGAATTATCTGCCTTGACTTACTTCCATTTAGTAAACCGTGTCCGGGCCATAACTCCTTAACCGTATGGAATATTTTTATGAAATTTTACAAGTGCATGCATGACATTGAGACGATATGTCGTGAAAAAGGAAGACAACTCTTGCTTGTTTGGTTTTTTAATTATCTGCCCTTGACTTCGTTCCATATAGTAAACCGTGTGTGGACCATAACTTCTATGGAATATATTTATGAAAATTTACAGATGCATGCATGACATTGAGGCGATGTGTAATGAACATGGAAGATAACTCTTGCTTATTTGGTTTATGAATTATCTGCCCTTGACTAAGTTCCATATAGTAAACCATGTGTGGGCCATAACTCCTAAAATGTATTGAATATATTTATGAAAATTTACAGATGCATGCATGACATTGAGGCAATGTGTAATGAACATGGAATACAACTCTAGCTTATTTGGTTTATGAATTATCTGCCTTTGACTAAGTTCCATATAGTAAACCGTGTCTGAAATCTTGGTCTGACATAGATTTATACGTATGTCGAAAACTGCTTGGTTAATAATAATCTACATTGGCTGTGATACATCAGTCACTGTTGCGGATCAGTATATAACATATAAGAAATTTCCTTATAGTGTTGTCTGTGTGGTAGCTGCTTCTATAAATTACCATTATACTCTCCTGTTGTTTCATGGCACCAATACCAACTATAAACATTGATAAAATTGCATAACACTTATTGATTATAGCAAAGGTTTCTCAAAGGTTTGATCGTGTTCTATGAAAAGGATATCAACCTTAATAATAAATTCATGCTGTATCTGTCACAATTACATATGTAACCTTTTTCTGAATGGCATTTTGGCGGTGGCATCCGTGTCCTATGGACACTTTTTCTAGTCTTGATATAACTTATTGTAATATTATTTAAAGAGATATTAAACACAAATCAATTCCCAGGTTGGCTGCTTTGCAAGTAAAAATCTTATGAAGTTAATATATGAATCTGCTTGCAAGTTTACTTATCTACAGATATATCCAGTTGCACTCATTTATTTATTCTGTACAAGTACTAGCTTTCACAAAAATCTTGCTCTATACTTCACACAATGTGTACACAATGTGTGCTAAGCATAGACCAAGATTTTTTATGAAAGCTAATACTTGGTTATAATATTGTTGAGCAGTCCCTGGGAAATTGCATTGGACCAGTCCATGACCTTTCCACAGAGGGCTTCAGGAGCAATATTAGACTAAGAAAAAAACTTTTTACAATATTTTATCAGTATTGTCTTACTTATTTCAGACTACATTTCAAGTTCATCAAGATGCCAATAAAGGTGTTCAGTGTATAGTGAACTCAGGGCTGGGGGTGTGGATAGCCTCCCAGCAGAGTTCTAAGGTACATCTGTATCATGCTACAACTTACGAAAGTCTTCTAGAAGTCAGTATTGCTCAGGCTGTCAACCAGAAATTGCAGTGTAAGTTTTTGGAGTTTACGTTTACTTTTTCGTATGTCTTGTAGGTTACAGAGAGGACCATTAGCTGCTAGCCTGGTCCTGGTAGGAGGGACATCCAGATAATTTTTTTTTCTTATTTCTCCACAAAAACATGTGGATATTCATTAGAAGCCCCTCATTGAGGTGCTTCTAATGATTACCCATAGCTTATGGTAAATGTCGTAAACTTTCATACACCAAAGTGTCTGACAAAATGGCATATGCAAATAGTGCAGACACAGATCAGACTGCTCATTCAGGAGCAGTCTGATCATCATCTACACTGTTTGCCATTCCACTAAGTATTTTAAGAAGCATCTCCTAAAAAAATTAAAAAAAAATTAGGCCAGAAAGGTATGGAATAAAGTGTTCAAAGTTTTAGGACATTTACCGTATGTATTGTGGCAAAGAAAGAAAAATTTCGGTACTTTTTTGCTGTAAAAAACATCTATCTGGTGCTGTTTGCCACTCTGTGCATACTTCATGAAATTCAGTACACTGTTTTCCATACTTCATCAATCCACATAACAGGGCTCACGAAAACCGAATTTCTTTCGGTCCCAGACCAAAATTCAGAAATCGGGACCGATTGGAAACAGCCAAAAGCCCCAAAAAATCAGTCCCATACTGGCCCAATATTAAGGAAATTTTCTCCGATTCTGTCAGATATTTAGGATAATCTCAATAGCTCAGATGTCAATCATAACTAATCCAATAATTGCCTCGAGTCAAGTTGTGTAAACAAATTAACTGAGATCTCGTAGTTCATCGCGTTATCTCGTATCCCGCGAGATTACAGTGGTCGTGTGAAAGTAATTTAGCTTCGGGCGCTATTACTGAAGTTTAAAGACTTCTTGATGCAGGGCTTCGGAAAACCGGAAAAATAGCCTGTCTGAAATTAAGAATTCTGGACCGGTTTCAAACACCCCAAAACGCTAATAATTCGGTCCAACAGGTTTGTGCCTTGAACCCCAATTTTTCCCCAACCAACCAATTATGTCTAAAACATCACAAACGGTCATGTCTTCCCAAACTGACAATGTCCGCGCACCTTTTGAATGCGATATTATGGTCGTTAAAAGGCTCTAAACGGTCATTTGACATGTATATTGGAGAGACAAATAACGGCAACCTACCGCAGCACAAATTAAATACGTCATTATCCAAACACTGTCAAAAAATCAACACTTCACTGTCCTTTGTGCGAATCATCAGTAACGGTAGTCTGATAATAAATCCGTTTGTGTGGGACTGTGTGAATGCACTGAGACTGCAAAATACCAGGTGCAGATGGCGTGTCTAAAAGATCAAACGTCGGTTTAACTGAGAGTGATAAAAGAACGCTTCTTCTTTTTTGTTTTGAACAGGGTTTGTCAGTCCCAGATTTGATAAATTAATTCCCAAACCATGTACGTCCTGATCAGATGTCGCATACAACGGCGTCTGATCTGGGTCTAATTGTTTGCTTCTTCTTCTTCTTTTTTTTTTTTTTTTTGTTGACGACCGCAACACGCGAGTATAATTCAAGGTAGATTTCACAGTAAAAATAAGTAATGCACCACTTGCGCTAGACAAGATTGGTCAGTGCTTAAAATTTAAGCAGTCTGGTCAAATCTTGAAACATTGAAAACTGCAAAACTGCCTGTGGCACAGGCCTTTTTTTTTATTTAGCCCTAATAGGTCTATGAAAGTCGTTTTTTGGAAATCGGTTCATTGATGATGTCATCATCATTGGCTGGACCGATTCAGATTTCAGAATTTCCAGAGCCCTGCCACATAAGCACCCTTTCTTCCCTTGGACATCCAGGCTCTGGAACAACCTCCCACCTGACATATGTAACAAACCAAGCCTTGAATTGTCCTTTTCTAAATCTCCAGCAATTCTTTTATCATTCATCATTATCATCTGGCTAATTACTCGTCATATTACTAATTGTTATGCCAATTTCACAGTTCTATTCCTCAAAACCCAACCATGAAATTCAAAATTGCATATTGATCTTGGTTTTTGCATTGATCTCTTGTATTTATTTGTTTTAATGTCTTCTTTTCCGACCATTTGCACATGCACTCCATGTAAAACTCTTATGAAATGTTTGGAGTATCTGGCAGATTCAGATCCAGATTTTTTTTTTTTTTGGCTTAGATTTTGCTTTTTGTGCAGTGGTTTCTTAAAATACTTAGAGGAATGACAAACTGCATAGACCCTGATCAGACTGCTCCTTCTGATCTGGGTTTGCACTGTTTGCATATGGCATTTTGTCAGTGAGTTTGGTGTTCGAAATTTTAGGACATTTACTGTATGTAGTAGGAGATTATGGTGGTAACATAAGCTACGTCATGCAAAAATAGGTCATGGGTGATATTCAAACAGCATAGATAAACCTGTACATTGGCAATAACAATTATAGTTACAGATGATCTTTTTCAGCCATGAAGCGCCCCAGGTGGCCGAGTGGTTAGTGCTCCCAACTTCAGATCATGGGATCCCATATTTGAATCCCACTGGGAGCAGAATTCAGCTCATGACTGCACAGTGCTTCACTGCACAGAGCCTTTCATTATTATCCTTCCGTAGTCTCGATATAACTTAAATAATGTAGAATGGTATGTAAAATTATACCAAATCATCATTTTTCAACCAATAGATATTGATATTTTTTTTTTATTTCTGCATGAAAGCATATTTTTGTATTCTCATCGAAATGGCCTTAGTGAGCTGAGGTGATTCCTGTGAGCAACCATAATATATCTTCAAGGCTGAGGTAACTCTCATGTGTACCTAAAACAAATTTATCTGAATACTGCTTATATCTAGTGATATTCAGCACAGGCTGAATCTTGTTTCCTGTCTGTGACAGTTGAGGGTCTATCCTATGTGAAAATGAGGGGATCAAGGCTAATGCAGACATTCCCAAACTTCCCCAAATTTTCACTAGTCAAATTGTGGCTTTCCCAGAAAGGTTTGAATAGACAGGATTTTTGAAAATTTTGGGATATTTTCACAAAAATATTGAGGTGGGAGAAATATTCCTAAGGCCCTACTACAAAACTTGAAAGACAAGATATTTGCATTCATCAGCTCATTTCTGAATCATTAGACCAGCAATGTGTCAGATGTTACAAAAAGTACCAGTGCCAAATTACCAAGTTGCCTGTAATATATATAAATAATTTTTTTTTTTTTTTACAGCTGCGGATGATATTATAAGACAACACAAGGCAGCTTGTCTCCGGATCACAGCTCTCCTGGTATGTAAAGACCTGTTGTGGATAGGAACCAGTGCAGGAGTCATATTAACAGTACCAATACCAAGAATAACATCTACAACAAGCAAAGGGAACCATAATGTACCTGGAGTTACAGGTAACTCCTGTTCTTTAACTCTCTGAATTTAACCTTAGCATGCTGGGTATTAAATTTCAGCAGACAACATTTTGAATTTTTTTTTTTTTTTTTTTATTTTCCCAAAAAATAGGCTTTGACACTACATTTTTATATGCCCGTTTTGAAAAAATGGACGTATCATAGCCTGGCACTGTCCGTCCATCAATCTGTCCATCCGTCAACATTCTTGTACACTCCATAACTCAGTAACCGTTCAGGATATTTTCATGAAATTTTATAGGAATATGTATTAGATCAAGACAACAAGAATAATTGTTCCCCCTTTGCTATTTTCCAAGTTATGCCCCATTGATTAATTTTTACCAAACATTCTCATATGCAACATAACTCAGTAATAATTAGGGATATCTTCATGCAACTTTATAGGAATATGTATTAGGTCACGACTATGTGTCGTGCACAAGAATGATTGTTCCCCCTTTCTTAGTTTCCAAGTTATGCCCCTTTGATTAATGTTTCTAAACATTCTTGTGTGCTCCATAATTCAGTAACATATCAGAATATCTTCATACAATTTTATAGGAATATGTATTAGGTCAGGACGACATGTCTCGCACAAGATTGATTGTTCCCCCTTTCTTAGTTTCCAAGTTAAGCCCCTTTGATTAATTTTTCCAAACATTCTTTACGCTCCATAATTCAGTAATATTTCAGAATATCTTCATGCAATTTTATAGGAATATGTTTTTGTCAGGAAGATGTGTCATGCATAAGAATGGTTGTTCCCCCTTTCTTAGTTTCTGAGTTATGCCCCTTTGATTAATTTTTCCAGTCTGTCAACATTCTTGTATGCTCCTTAACTCGGTAACCACTCAGGATATCTTCATGCAACTTTGTAGGAATATGTATTAGGTTAGGACATGTCGCACACAAGAATGATTGTTCTCCCTTTCTTAGTTTCCAAGTTTTGCCCCTTTGATTAATTTTTTTCCAAACATTCTTGTACACGCCATAACTCAGTAACTGTTAGGGATATCTTCACGTAACATTATAGGAATATGTATTAGGTCAGGATGATGTGTCGTGCATAAGAATGATTGTTCCCGTTTTCTTATTTTCCAAGTTATGCCCCTTTGATTAATTTTTCCAAACATTCATATACGCTCCATAATTCAATAACAGTTCTGAATATCATCATGCAGTTTTATAGGAATATGTATTAGGTCAGGATGATGTGTCATGCAGAAGAATGATTGTTTCCTCTTTCTTAGTTTCCAAGTTATGCCCCTTTGATTATTTTTTTTCTTGTACACGACATAACTCGGTAACTATTAGGGATATCTTCATGCAACTTTATAAGAATATGTATTAGGAATTTTTTTTTTATTTATACTAACAGTATTTAATATGTTAATTGTTTTATAAATTTATCAAAAAGGTGCAATCATTAATTACAGAGTTGCTATTCCTGTTTGTCTGCCTGTCCATCTTTTAGCCATACACATAGTGTACATTGGTTTCAATTCCTTTAAAAATGTTGGCCCGACTGTCATAGCAAACGGGTGTATAATGTGTCGCTTGCGATGCTCTTGTTGCAAATTGTCTCAAAAGGAGACAGTTTGCATGAAGTGTCAAAGCCTATTTTCTTGGAAAAAAATATATCATCAATTTGTCAGCTGCTGAATAAGTCCAGAGAGTGGTAAGGTCAAATAAGAGGAATGTGTTTCATTTTTGTGGGTTTTATCGGTGCCACTGTAAATGTTGAATAAACTGAAAAAAAATGCGAAAGCTTTATATTAAGTTTGTGAGTACATTTTAAATTGCAGGCATGTACACATTATAAAATCCACAAAAATACAATTCATTTCTCATAATTCCATCTTGGTCATGTTTAAATGGACCACGTGAGTTCAGTATTTTATTATACACCCGGCACGAAGTATGCCGAAGGGGTATATAGTTTTCGTTCATTCCGTCAGTCCATTCGTCCGTCTGTCCAGATGTGATGCTGTCTGTTAACCTTTTCTATAACCAAGTTTTACTTCGAAGTTTTTTGATTACTTATAACTCTGCAGCCACTGATCAAAATCTTTTCATATTTGGTTTGGGGGTACCTGGGAGGGTTCCATTCTCTTCAATTCTACATCTATGAACCCCTGGGTCATGCCTCAGGGTGGGGCTAGAGGTCAAAATCTAGGACACCCCAATAAAGTAGTATTTTGCAGTTTGTTTATACAAACAACCTCTTATTAAAGAAGGATGGGCATCTGACATGTTTATCACATCAACATTCAGTGTAATAAGGTCAATGTCATTGTGACCTTATTTTCATGTTTCAGTGATTTTGACGTATATTTTGAAGCCTATTTCATGGATTAATGCCTCAGTAAAGTAGTTTGTTGCAGTTTGTTTATACAAACAACTTCTTAAAGAAGGATGGGCATCAGACATGTTTATTACATCAACATTCAGTGTCATAAGGTCAAGGTCATTGTGATCATATTTTCATGCTCCAGCAATTTTGCCTTATATCTTGAAGACTATTTCATGGATTAATGTGATACTTGGAATATTGGTTCTGTGTGACACCACAATTGACAGCATAACAAATGTAGGTCACCTTGACCTATATTTCATGGTCCAGTAATTTTGCCTCATATCTTGAATGTTAATTGATGTATGAACATCATTATTTTTTGTCTTATATCTCCCACTATTTGATACCTAAATGTCATATTTACATATAATGACACAGTGTGACCCAAACTTTCACCTCAAAGTAAATATAAATCAGTATGACCTATATTTCTTTGTCTACTGATTTTGCTTAATATATCTTAGATTATTTAATGGATTAACATCATAGTTGGTATAATGCATCAGTGTGACCATCAGATTAACCTCTCAAGTATATGTAGGTCAGTGACCTATATTTTATGGCCCAGTAAATTTGCTTCATGTCTTGAAGACTATTTACTCCAGGAAAGTTGTACTTGGGATGATAGATCGGTGTCACTCAGAGACTGACATTATAAACTATATCTTGCCTTTTATCATTGTCATTAACTTTAAAATATTTTATAATTAAGAAATGGTGTCGGCCGGGGGTATTCGTGACCCTCTGGGCACTTGCTCTAGTTTTAGAAAACTTTGCAAAGAAAATAGGTCCAAGATTACTGCTCAGAGACTTAATTAAAGAATAAATGCCTTTATGAATTTGCTTTCACTCAACCAATCAAATTGCACTAAATTAATGTAAGCCTACTGAGGTGCAATTATTAATGGATGACATTTTAAAATATTTGTTTTTTCTCAGAAAATAGGGCTTGTTATTTCATTGGAACCGGGGATAAATCTAGTGCCAAGCCTAATATTTTGGAAAATAATATATCATTCATTTCCTTGTTGTATGTTCTGTCTGATAGGGGTGAAACTATTTATACATTTGTAAGTTTATACATTATAGGTGTTTCCTATATTCTGGTACATTCAAATGGAGAAAATCAGAACATTTTGAGGACAATGGAAATTTTAGCCAAGTCTTCTTATTTATTAACTTTTTAAATGCTGATCACGACTGCAGCAGATATTTTGAAACATTTTTTTTATTATTGTTAGTAGAAAATAAGGCTTGACATTTTATGTGAATTGTCTTGCCTAAAAGATTATTCACATTAAATGTCAAGCCTTATTTTCTCTAAAAATAATTTATACTGTAATTTGCTACAGTTTAAGGATTAATCCATTTCTGAACCAGAATTTTGGATCTGTCTGTGCCATTTTGCGCCACTACATCTCGTTGCATTATATTTTCCTCAATTTGCTTCAGTAGAAACGTCCAGGTGGTAGCCATTATGAAAACACACCTATTCAAGTATATAGAAAATTTCACCTCCAAAAAATTTCATATAAAAAATGCTGATATTTTTCATATTTCTGCTCAAAACAGTGGATTGTGGGTACTCGTTAGAACCGCCTCGACAAGGCAGTTCTAACGAGTACCCATGATCTATGTTTTTGAGCAGAAATAAGAAAATGTATACCCCTGTAAACCCCAGTTTTACTATATAAAATTAGGGTTTAAGGGGGTCAATATTATATAGGCATGTTTTCGTAATGGCTGCTCCCATCGGATCACAAGGAGGTTAAATTCAGCTCATGACTATATGGCACTCTTTCATTGTCTCAGAATGACTAAATAATGTTGAAAGGAACATAAAACATCAAATCATCATCATCATTTGCATCAGGTCATTGAACCATTTAATACTAAAATGTTTCTATCTCCTGATTTAACCCTTGTCCTGCTGAATAAATTAAGATGCCACTCCCATTTCTAATTTTCAGCCAATCAGATTACTTGATACAGCTTGTTGATATAAATTCACATACTTAATGGCAAACAGTGCAGATCCAGATCAGTTGGCTTCTTCAGAAGCCAACTGATCTGGATCTACACTGTTTGCAAAGACAGGACATATCCGGTTTCAGCAGGACAAGGGTTAAATAATTACTCTTTTTACTGTTTTTACTTGCAGGGTTAGTTTATGGACATACAGGACATGTGAGATTCTTAACATGTGTAGAATTGACTAGTGGTGGCCCAGGTCCACCTTTACTCAGTGGTTCAGCACCACATAGTCCCAGTAAAGATGAGCAAATAGATCCTCCGTCACCTAGAGACCTTCATAGACGATCTTCTGTTGCCACTGTAACGGCACCTCTTGCCACGCGAATGTTGGTGATTAGTGGTGGGGACGGTTACGAGGATTTTAGAAACAATGTTGCAAATGAGTCAGCAGGTCGAGACGATAGCACAAATCATTTACTATTATGGCAAGTTTGATAGGCAATAATGCAAATCATCTAACCCTTAAAAAATGTCATCTAAAATTGTAGCAGACAGCATTCTGAGGATTTTTTTTTTTTTTTTTTTTTTTTGAGAAAATAATGCTTGACATTTCATGTGAATCATCTACTAGCAGACAATTCACATGAAATATCAAGCATTATTTTCTTGGAAAAATCATTTTAAAGAATAATTTAAGAGTGTCGCCTGCTGCTGATGTGATTGAAGCTTTAAGGGTTACCATAATGGCATATATGATTGGAATTCTGGGAAAAAGGAGATGAAAAATTGTGGCAATTCTCATAAATAAAAAGTGCTGGAAAGAAGAAAATTTGCGAAAATTTTTGTAATGTTCGTTAGTTTTGTACAAAAGTATATTTTATGGCATGCGTTAGATTTGCCTTTGAGGCAAATCTGACAAGTGCCTACAACATATACTTTTGTGCGGAAACAAAAATATTTTATGAATATACCTGTTGTCTAGAGATGAATATACTTTTTAACTGGAGCCATGTAAATATGTGAATTATTGAATGTTTATTTATTCACATTCAGAATGAACGGAGGATACAGGAATTCCGACAAGCATTTGCAAATGTATAAATTTGCCTTCAATGTGGATATATGGATTGTGATCTTATGCATGTTTTGTCAGTTCCCAGAACTCTGTCCTTGTCTTCCAGTATGGTAAACTGGGTTTTATTCATGGAGAATAACAAAAATTGTCTTCTGAAATTGAAGCCCCCCACCACCCCACCAAGCAGGCCTATTACATTGAAACAATGTGTTTTCAATGTTTGTTCTGTCTTCAGCATTGAATCAACGTTGACCCGCCCACCCCCTCCCCCAAGCAGGCATATAACATTGAAAGAGCATGTTTTCAACGTTCATTCTATGTCTTTGGCATTGAATCCATGTTGAAATGGCACTGTTTCATCATTATGTACCCACTGGGCCTGACCATTGTGTGAAATGTATTTGGTGTTTGATAGTCGATATGTTTTGATCTAGGCATTCTATGTTATGGACATATACTACAGTATCCATTGACTTTACTACAGTGTCCATTGATTTTGTAAGTGGACAATGCAGGCCCAGATCAGCCTGCACAAATGTGCAGGCTGATCAGGGCCTGCATTGTCCGCAAATTGCATAAGGGCCCTTTTCGTGCATTGCACATCATAAAGTATTTGGGATAAACAGGCCTGAGGAAACAGTAGATTCCAGATCAGGCATCTGATCAGGGTCTACAATGTTTGCCAATCATCCAACAATTTTTAGACATAGCAACCAGCAATTTTTAGACATAGCAATCAGAAATTTTTAGACATAGCAACAGGTAGTAAAATGGACTTGTCCAATGTTTACGACAAGTTGGCTGAGGAGTTGAAGTGTCTTAATATTTAGGGTAAATATTGTTACTGTACTATTGGTACTTTCTAAAAATTGAGTGATATCTAAACACTGACTGCCATTGGAGACGCAGTTTTCCATGCTTCACTCATTCTCAAGGCATTATTTGAAAGTACAGTAAGCTGTCCAGAAAAGACTGGATATAGTCGCTATGTTTTGTGCGAGGCCTTATGAAATAAGATGTGCAGATATACTTTCTGTTGCACAGAAAAAAATATTGACTACAAAACACTGAATACTTTATAACCCTACAAACTACAGTCAGGTGCTGCATTAAAAGCTCACAAATTAAAGTTGAATCCCTACACTTCAATGTATTCTGACATTTATGAAAAAAAAAAATAAAAAAATCATTCATTTCTGCCAGAACTAGTCTAGCTAGAAAGTTAAATAATAAATGAAATAAAATTTTGTTTTTGACAGATATTTCAGCTGCAATAAATTGTTTTCATCTTGTCTTCATTTTGATGACATCAATTCGGACATCATTGTGTAAACGATAAATGAAAATTTATGTTGACTTTACACTCCTGTTATTCAACTGGGAAAGATCTTGCAGAAATGAGCAAATTTGGTCTATTTTGTAATTTGTTTACCTCTTCCAACAGTAATGATTTTGTCACAGAATCTCAAGAATTAATGTTGAATTGACTTTAAAAGTAAACATAAAAATTCTTAGAAGTTTATGGGACTTCTGCATTTGTGAACTTATATTTGGCATGTAAATTAAGTGGCTGTATCTGTTGGCCTGGGTTTTGAAGGTCAGATATAGCATAAGGCTGTTTTGTTTCCATGATATTACATGTAGTATGATATGGTTCATATATTTCTCTGTCCTATACAGAAGTTATTTCAGTATGTTTGGATTTTATGGCTTCAGATTAGGTGACAATTGAAATAATTTAGGATAATTTTGTAATTTTGCACTGAATGATATCCCTGGAAATGCATCACCCTGGAGATTCCAGTGAGTATACACAACGTCAAGATATGTTTTGGTGCAAAAATAACAAAAATTATCATCTGAATACTCATACTGTCCAACGAGTGATTGGTTCGATCCCCGCCAGGTCTGGCAACATTCTTTCGCGGAGATTGATCACGAAATATTTTCTACAGTCATTCTCTCCCTTCCACTGATTCAAGAAAGGCAGTTGTCAGTTCCTGGCATAAGAATGTGCACACATACTGGTTAACCACTTAAGATGACTAAGCCTGCCCGGGTTAGGTAATCTGACCGTGCTCAACATGACCCTAATGGGTTAACTGGGCCTTAAAACCTCAACACAAACAAACTGAATACTCATAGCTACAGATGAGGAGTACCAAGTTAAGTATTTTTTCCTATTTCTTCATAAAAACATATGTTGTGGTACTCATTAGAAGCACCTCGCTGAGACACTTCTAATGAATACCCACAACATATATTTTCATGGAGAAATAAGAAAAAATGTCAATACTGTTTATTTGAAAAAAGTGCTTTATCTGGAGCGATGATTACTCCCTTTATGGGGACGAATGAATTTTGCTTGTTTACGTATAGATAAGTACGAAGTTATATGCATTTAAAGTCTCAACCAAAGATATTTTTAAACAACGAAATTTTTATGTAAAATGGTGCTAGAATTTTAGTATGTGCCTTAATAAGTATTCATGTATTCAAAAAGTTTTATTTGCTTTAAGAATTGTTTACATTCATATTAGTTCATCGAACGTAGCTTTTGTTAAAATTTTGTATCATTGCTTATATTTTATTGCAGCTTTTAGTGCGCTTTTTTAGCAAACACTGACCCAATAATCATAGATAAGGGGGTTATCCAGATAAATATTTTCTGATTTTTTTTTTTTTTTTTTTTTCATGGAAATGTATGTTATGAGTACTAATAAAGAGTGCCTTTCAGAGTCAACCCTCGTTACACCGACACTCGTTAGAATGACAAAATTTGTTATAATGACAATTTGAATGTCATGAAACCTTCGCTTAAGAGGTCACTGAGGCAATTCTAACAAATATCCAAAACATATGTTCTGTGAGGAAACAAGAATAAAACAAGGTCTTTCTTACATATCTTTCTGTCCATTAAGGATTCTTTACAACAGCAAATTCATTTTAATGGCAACATCTTTGGGACAGCTGTCGTTATAACTAGGGTTCACTGTATTTTAAGAAAAATCAAATTGTTCTTTTTGCTGAAAAAAAGAAGGTGCTTTGTCTAGAGTTACCATAATAACCCTAAGTATTAGGACAGACATGCCTGAGCTAATAGTGTAGACCCAGAAGGCAGCATCTGATCATGGTCGGCACTGCCTTTTGTCCAGCAATATTTCAAACAGGTAAGCGGGTAGTGGAACAGACATTTTTCAGATTTTAAGGGGAGTATGGTAAAGAGTTGAGGTGTCCCAGTACTTAGGGTAAATACGGTATGAAAGTTTTCTCCAGAGGTTAGGTCAGCTGTGAGAAATGAAATATTCTGATATGCAAACTGTGAGGATAAAGATAAGCCTGCACATGCTTGTTCTGTATTTACCATAAATATTTGGATAGATATTGTTCAGGAAAATGGCAAAGACCTTGATCAGGCACTGCATGGCTTACATGAAAAATAGTTATATTTTCCAAAGCTCTAGTTAAGGCTCTTTTTTCAATCCAAAAGTATTGATATTTTTTCTTATTTCTCCGTGAAAACATGTTGTGGATACTCATTAGAAATACCTCGCCAAGGTGCTTCTAATGAGTACCCACAACATATGTTTTTGTGGAGAAATAAGAAAAATATAAACCTGATATCCACTCTTATCTAGGCCTATGAATTTTTCTCACAGCAGGTTGAAGATGTAAACTGCCTCAGTGCAACCATAAATATACAGTGGCAAAATATTTCTTCTATTTTGAAGTGTTCTTGCAGAACTGATGTCCGTATTTTCCATCTTACCCATAGCTTCAGATATGCAGACTATATGAAAACCTACAACATGTTGAGGGGAACAGGTCCTTATGGGCTTCAGAGGGCACTAAAATTTGAACTATCAGGAGTTGTAAAGGACAAGTATTTGATAATTCTGGGATACTTTTTTCCTTATTTTTCCATTAACTCTTCTCATGCTGAATGAATTAAGATGCCACACCCATTTCTAATTTCCAGCCAATCAGATTACTTGATTCTGGTTTTTGATAGAAATTCACATATTCAATGACAAACAGTGCAGATCCAGATCAGTTGGCTTCTTCAGAAGCCAACTGATCTGGATCTACACTGCTTAGACAGGGCATGACCTGTTCAGCAAGAGAAGGGTTAAAACATAATTAATTATGTTGTGGGCACTGATTAAAAGCACCTTGGTAAGTCACTTCTACTCAGTTCTCACAACATACATTTTGGTGGACTTCAGTGCTGGCCGTTGCGTCACAATACTTTAGACACCTCATAAAATAGACTTATTTAGATTTTAGGATAAGATGGTCAGGAGTTAAGATGCCTGTATATTTAGGATAAATAGGGTATTTTGATTGGCTCAGAAGTTTACTAGTAACCCTTAAAATGCCAAGAAAACCTGAAAAGGTTGTCTGTTTATGTTGTCTGCTGAATATTCTTGCAAAATTTTCAAACCTATTTTTGCATACAAGCAAACAGTATGGACCCTGATCAGACATCAGACTGCTCCTAGAGGAGCTATCTGATCTGGGCCCATACTGCAAAAATGACTTTTTAAATCACAAGCAGGTGACAAAGCAGATGACAGTTGTTGTGATTGGCAGTTTAAGGGTTAAATCTTGACAGCTGTAAGGACCTGTTTGTCCCTTCATGTATCTTATATGTTTTAGTGTACCACTAGAAATGCTATATGTTTTCAGCGAAAAATCAGAAAAGGATCTGACAGGAGTTTCCAACATAGATATTGGTAGACATTAAGGTGAAGTGATGCCCTCTTTCAGGGGAGACAACTCTGTCAAAATATTGCTTAGCTCTCATCCAAAAAGAGGCCAACACTAAAAAAAGGAAATAATTTGCTTCCCTTGGGAGCAAGTGCGGTCCGTCTAGAGTAGAACCCTTTCAGAAGGGGGATTGGTGTGCTGGAAGGCAAACAGGAAATCACCAGAGTTATCTCCCTTGTCAAAAATGGCATAAAGTCAACCAGGTGTGTCTGTTCATCTTGACCCTTAAAGTGCCAATCACAACTGCATTTTGTTTTGATTTTTTTTTTTTTTTTTTTTTCTCTCAGAGTAAATTTGGTTCTTTAAGGGTTAAATTGATGGATCAGTTATTATTATAAGGTTTGTTTTTGTGATCTGCATGCTGGGTAAAAATTTCAGCAGATGACAGTTTGAAATTCTTATTTTTCCCAGTAAATAGGCTTTGATATTTCATGCAAATTGTCTCGAAAGGAGACAATTTGCATGAAATGTCAAAGCCTAATTTTAGGAGACAATTTGCATGAACTATGAAAGCCTATTTTCTGGGAAAAATAAGGAAAATATTGTGAATTTGTCATTTGCTGAATTAGCCCAGAGGGGGGTAAATGTACTGTACTTAAACCAACATTTGTGGACTTCATGTCTCCATTAGAGAAACTGTGAAAACCAAAAATTCTTTGTCTCAGCTGTGATACAGTCAGCCCTCTTTATAGCAATATTTATTATAACAATAAATTTCTTTATAAAGTTGTTCTGATTTCTACAAATGCGCTCTACTTTTTATAAATTAACATTCTTTATAACAACAAATTCAGTTTGACATCAGAATACTGGGGAACAAATGCTGACATTGTAAGTAGGGTCAGCTGTATCTGTTGCACATGTACATGCCATTATATTCAAGTACCAGGGAAAAAGTTCAAGGGCAGTTGGGGAAAAAATAGCTTCGATGGAAGATGAATCCTATGCCTCTTCTGAAGCAACGAAGCAGCCAATATGCTTCAAGTACTGAGTACTAACAGAAGCCATGTTAATAAATTCTGCCTAAGGCCAGAGGTTTTTTTTTTTTTTTTTATCTTTAGGTTTATGGGAGATTTCTTAAAATGTTGCTGTTGGGAGGAATGCAAATAAAAGTGAAAAAAATATGAAAAAGCTTAGGTCAATCAAATATAATAATTTTCAAACAAAAATACGTGTAAAAAGGCAATATTTCAGCCCCAAAAATACATAAACTAGAGCAAGTTGATGGCGCACCATTGCATATCCCCACGCCAGCACCATCACATATCTCCCTGCACATCAAAATTCCAGATGTGTTCCTCTAGTCCTCATCCATAGGGTTATTACATGTGACAGTTTCAAGCTAGCTGAAAAAGCCTAAAAGGAGTTTGGTGACAACCAAAAAATAGGACCCAAAATCCTACTTTTTGACCTCTAGTGACCCGCAGACAATTTTTGCACCACTGTATTCTACTCTTCATTACCTTCGATTTGATATGCAGCATGACTATGTTTTTGCAAAATGGATTTTGGACCCTTCGGGGACACACCCCCTGACCCTGCCCTCAGGGGTCAGTCACATCAAATTTCCGAGTGTGTTCCTCCAGTCCTCATCCATAGGGCTATCACCTGTGAAAGTTTTGAGGTTCTAGTTTAAATGGTCTAAGAGCAGTGGTGTGACATTAAAGACGGACGGATGGGAGGTATCACAATATCCACGCTTTTTCTCCGAAAAGCGCGGGGATATTTAAAATAAAATTTGAAATGCAAATTTTATTTTTCGGGAGGGGCTATGTCATAGGGTAGGTTCTCCCATAAACCTAAAGGTAATTTAAAAAAAATATGCCTAAGACAAGAAAATTTCTCTGTTCTTTGAAACTCTTGCTTGGTCCCTGGTGGCTCATTTAAGATTTATGTGTTAAATGTATTATTAGAATTTAAAAGTCCCATAAAAAATGTACAGTTTATTATTAAATGATTGCTGTTTAATATTTTACTACAGTTTAAAGTAAGTTTTATAGATCTCACATTTTTACTGCCAGTATTTTATAGTTAACCATTTACAGAAATATTTAGACAGAAAAGTTAGCAAAGAGTATAGACCCAGATCAAACTGCTCCTAATGTAGCAATTTGATCAGGGTCTACACTGTTTGCTATTCAGCATGTACTTTTTATAGAAACATTGCCATGTAGTCATATGGACTTGTTTAAATTTTAGATATACTGATTTTAAATTTTAGATATACTGATTTTAACCCATTTACACCATCTGATCAGAGTCTACACAGTTAGCATTGAAAACAGGATATTCTATAAAACATAGTAATAATAAAAACTAAGCAGACACCCTGCTACTGGAAATAGACCAGTCCAAAGAGTTGTGGTAGAAAAGTCCACTCAACATAAATGGGTTATAGCATATTTTTTTCTGTTTGAGCTGCAGCATTAGACATTGGGCCAAAGAAATTGAAGTAACCTTTGCAAAAGGCTTCCTTTTGTTTTAATCATTTATGTGCAAAAAAAAAAAGGAAGAACTTAACCAGACTGCACAGCTTTCACCAGTGATGTAAGACTTTTGTATAATGTGACCAAGCTGGATGAACAACATAGCTTTTAATCCGTAGTAATGCTTATCAAGACATTAGTAGACAATAAATTTGTGATAGTTTGTTCATGTTGAGAATACTTAAACCCTACTTTTACAGACATGTATTTTAAAATGTATCTGCTAATACTGTATTTAGATTTGGTGCTTTATTATTATAAAGTTAAACGTTATAGGCACTGTCTCACAGTCTTACAGATTTTTTTTTTCTTTTTTTTTTATGTAAATCCACTTTTATACAGTAATACCTCAATGACTCGGAACACTCACTGATGCTCGTTTACCACGGATGACTCAAATTCATTTTTGAGTCCCTATGAAATTCTTCTGAAAGCCCAAGAAAACAGATATTTAGGGAAATTTTCTTTTTTTTTTTTATCATGAAATTGTATGTTGTGTGTACACACAACATGCCATTATTGTGTAGAAGATAAAAAAAAAAACTTCCCTAAACTATCACCATTGCTTCCGGACCTGGTGCCATGATTGATCATCAGTGGCTTGAACTATCCATGTCTCGAATAAATTTCCATGGTACCAAAGATGTTCCAGCCATTGATGTTTTACTGCACTGATTTTTATGCACACAACTTATTACTATTTTCTACTTTTCAATAATTTAAATATATTCTTTTGCCCTAATAATATACATGTGTGCAAGTGCATTGGTAACATGTTGTACTGGTAATACAGCTAGCTTTAAGCAAACAATGTGATTTTATAGCACTAGTTAAGGCACTTTTTTCAGTCCAAAAGTATTGATATTTTTCTTATTTCTTCACAAAAACATAGGTTGTGGGTACCTATTAGAAGCGCCTCGCCGAGGTGCTTCTAATGAGTACCCACAACATATGTTTTTGTGGAGAAATAAGAAAAATATTTACCGGATACCCTCCCTTATCTAAACCTATGTGATTTCGAGCATGTGGGAAATGCACGTGTTCAGACCATCCTGTGCATCCACACAATCTCCTTAGAACCTGTGTTGTCCAATCCAGTCATACTATAAGACAACAGGGAAGGCATTTTATCAAGTTCTGGCTTACTTGTAAATTTTAACCCTTGTCCTGCTGAACCCGGATATACCCTGCCTTTGAAAATAGTGTAGATCCAGATCAGTTGGCTTCTTCTGGATCTGTACTGTTTGTCATTCAGTATGCAAATTTATATCAACCTGGATCAAGTAATCTGATTGGCTGAAAATTGGAAGTGGGCATGGCATCTTAATTTATTCAGCATGACAAGGGTTAACTTTGAAAGCTCTTACTGGACTGCTTGGAAGAACAGGTTGGTCTAATCTTTCACTGTTTTCGTTTATACAATTATTGCCCTTGTGCAGGGTAATATGACGATTGTTCACCCGAAAGGGTAACATTACCTGTTGAGGGTGAACAAATTGTCATATCCTTTTACAAGGGCAACAATAGTTTTATTGTATAGTGATGGCTGAGGTCATCAGAGGGTAACCTTGCAGAATATTAACCTGCACATGACATGCTGTTGATAAATGAGATTTCTTCCACAGCTAATGAATATTTATGAGGTATAATGAAGGCATTTATGGACTTCTTTTTTCTGGTCGATTCGTTTTCATGGCACGTTTTGTACTAGTATCTAGTGCAGTGTTTCATGCCATGATGTTGAATGTAATAGATGTTGTCTGTTTTAACCTTTACCACTCTCTGGGCTAATTCAGCAGACAGCACATTGATATTTTATTTTTCCCAGAAAACAGGATTTGACATTTCATGCAAATTGTCTCCATTGGAGACAATTTGCATGAAATGTCAAAACCTGTTTTCTGGGAAAAATAAGAAAAATATTTCAGTTGGTTGTCTGCTGAAAGTTTTACCCAAAGTGCTAAGTTTTAAACAAAATAGCAAGGGCTCTACATAAACTGAGTCATGCTGTGCAAAAACCCTTTTCAATATTTGTTATTATGCCTGCTTGTTGTGTCTGCTTTTCTGCTTGCAGGAGCGATATTGTCAACTGGTTTATCCATCTGTTCATCCATTCATCCTTTTATAAGCATTTACATCAACCCTAGCATTTAAAGGTACCAGATGCCATTGGTAGATTTTCCTCCATTTTTGTTGCACCTGCTTAAGCAAACAGGTGACATATAGGTGTCTGGTTTTCCATCAACATTTGTAACCACCAGAGAGATCAAGTCTATATCTGAATAACTGTTACACCTAGAGCTGTGTTAAATAAAACACCACAGAAGAAAAATGTGCCATCCTATTTGAATTGTGTCACAGAAATGTGTTGTAGCCTTGACTAAATCATTCCACCATGGCAATATCTAACATTACATCTCATTTTAACTGATATTCTGGGATAATGCATCTCATTGGTAATGTTATGCTGGTATGATGCATCTCATTTGAATAGTTATGGTGCAGTTTATCTGAACTGTTATGCTGGTTTGATAAATCTCATTCTAGTTGTTATTTTGGCAATTATGCTGGTATGGTGCATATCATTTGAATTGGTATGATGTAACTCATTTGAATTGCAGTGCTGTTATGATGCATCTTATTTGAATTATGCTGGTATGATGAATCTCATTTGAGTTGTTATGCTGGTATGATGAATCTCATTTGAATTATACTGGTATGATGCATAATTTGAATTGCTATTCTGGTATGATAAATCTCATTTGAATAACAGTGTATACTGGTATGATGTATTTCATATGACTTGATATGCTCGTATGATGCATCTCATTTAAATTACAATGTATACTGGTATGATGCATCTCATATGACTTGCTATGCTCGTATGATGCATCTCATTTAAATTACAATGTATACTGGTATGATGCATTTCATTTGACTTGCTATGCTCGTATGATGCATCTCATTTAAATTACAATGTATATGGTATGATGCATCTCATTTGACTTGCTATGCTTGTATGATGCATCTCATTTAAATTATGCAGATATTATGAATCTCATTTGAGTTATGCTGGTATGATGTATCTCATTTGATTATTGCTGGAATGATTATTATAGACTGCCTCCCCATATTTATTGGAGAAAAGTTTTTATGACCCAATACCTTCACCTAATGTTTTTGTTCATCTTGGTATTCTGTTTTCTAAAGCCTTTTACTCTAAAAGCACCAGTCACAATTAGCCCAATCTAACATAAGTTTGACATTTCATATGAATGATTTGTCTAGCAGATGATTCACATGAAATGTTAAGCCTTATTTTCTCAAAAAAAAAAAAAAAATGTGTATGTATATACATGTATTTTATAATGTCTGCTAAAATTTTGAATGATATTTAAGGGTTCCGATATCCTTTTTATAGTAAACAAACAGCACCAAGTAAATGGAACATTACATAGGACCATTATAGATCCAGGTCAGCATGCATGTCTGCATAATTCAAATCAGAATCTATTATCTTTATTACTAAAAGATTCATCCATGGATTTGAAGTGTTGAACATGAATGAACGAAACAGAAACCAACCTTATGAAATAATTACCCGCAGAAACCAGATCCACCTGGATGATTTCCAACACTCCAGGATATAGCTCAATATAAGGCACCTTTTTTCTTTTCTTACAAAAAAAAAAAAAAAAAAAAAAAAGTTTTTCAGCATCTCTACGTGAAAACATAGGTACTCATTAGAAGCACCTCAGCAAGGTACTTCTAAAGAGTACCCATGAAAAATAAAAAAATATTTATTCAGATACCCCTTTTTAGCAGATAAGATCTGTTTAGTATATAGCATTGCTTGTTACTGTATTTACCATATGTATTCAGACAGACAGGCCTGAGCAAACAGTGTAGACCCTGATGAGACGCCACAATGTGGCGTCTCATCAGGGTCTACACTATTTGCCACTCATCCAGCAATTTTTAGACACATCGGATAGTAAATTGTACTTGTTCAAAATTTAGAACAAGCATGTTAAGGAGCTGAGGTGTCTGAATACTTAGGGTAAATACATAAATACAGTATATATTGATTTTTTAAAAGGGAGACATAGCTGTGCAGGACACTTAAGGTGTGCTTATACTAGGTAAAATTATAGAATGTAAATTTTATATGTTGTATACATATGCCATAGTATCAAGTATTTTCATGTTTACAGGGCAGTAATTTAGCAGAGTATTCAGATATCATACTTGTAGCTCCAAATATCACTTTTTTGACCATGTTTGAATATTTTTTTCTTATTTCCCCAAGAAAACATGTTTAGGGTACTCATTTGAGGTGCCTCTTGAGTAACCACATTTCATTGAGAAATAAGAAAATAATTTTCTGGAGACTGCTCTTATCTGAACTATGAGATGAGTATTGTTGGAACATTTAGCATGCTATATTTGAGCCTCAGCCTGAGATCTTCAACATTTTCACTCAATTAAGATTCAGATCAGCATTTGCATCCATTTATCCTGATCAGTTTTCGCTGGTACTCTTCCGACCTAAGAGTTCGTAAGGCAGGCGGTGAAAATTGACAGGTGTAATCAGATATTTAGGCTGATCCAAGTCTGCTTGCAATACAGGCAAAGGTACATCATCTCACATCAGGACTCGTGATGGGATCTTATTAAATCATTGATCAACCTGCTGAGGTGCTTCCAATATAATCTCAAAACTTGTTATAACTCTTTGTAAACTGGAAGTGAATTTAGCATCAATGAATATAGTAACATTTTTTCTGTTATTTCCTAGAAAACAGGACTCGGCATTTTATGTAGATTGTCTCATGAAACCTTGTTTTCTGAGAAAATTGGAAAATAAAAAAATGTATTATGTTTGTTGTAAGGCCCAATTTTCTGTCATCTGTATTTGTTTTGGAGATACAAGTTTCATATGGCATACAGAGCAATACAGATTTTCCAGAGAAACGGGTTTCGAGATCATGCTAGAACCATATCATTGAGGTCTCCAAAAATGTTTTCATAGAAAATATCAGGGCCCAGTTGTTCAAAGCGTCGTTAGCTTAACGAGCTCGTTAAGGGTCATTTCGTTAACTGTTTTAGCGGATTCAGTACACAATATTTTGGTATTTTTTGCTGAACAAATGTGAGTAGCTTTTGCACTGCAAAAGCTACTCACATTTTTTCAGCAAAAAATTTCAGCATATTTGCGTATCACTCGATGTAAATTTTAACGAATCGTTAACTAACGACGTCATTAGCTTTGAACAACTGGGCCCTGTATTTTTAATCATCCAGGGCACAGTTGTTCAAAACTTAATGAAGTTGTTAGGTAACGTGTTGTTAAAATTTCTGTCTTGAAATATGGCAAATACATTGATATTTTTTGCTGAAAAAATGTGATTAGCTTTTGCATTGCAAAAGCTACTCACATTTTTGTAGCAAAAATATCAATACATCTGAAAATACCTTAGGTACAACAGTTAACAAGTTTGTTATTAATGAGCTCATTAATCTAATGATGCTTTTTTGAACAACTGGGCCTAGAATACAGTTGGAGCTGCAACATTAGCAAAATATACCCTTAGATGTGCACCCAGCAAGGACACTGATCAACCGCTTTGCAGTGTCCCGTCTGCATGAAGAAACCATTGATCCTCGGCTAGCCAGAGCACCAAGCAACGATTCTTGATCTTATTACAGGGATGCACAGACTAATCTGTTTTCACTGGAGGCACACCACAAGGTGCATTTTCTAACATTGTGGCTTATTTGGGCCGTGTCAAGCGAAAATGTGCCTTTAAATATGTGCAAAATGTGCCGATTCATATCGCTGTCCATTTAAATTTTCTGTAGTATCCAATGATTCTGTTTGTGGACAGTGAAGGCCCTGATCACACTGCACGGATTCGCAGGCTAATCTGTGCCTTCGCTGTCCACATATGCCCTAAGACATTTTTGCATGGTGCGGCTCATTCCTTCTTGAGCCCTTCATTTTCAACATCCATTCATAAAATGGTGCTGTTCATACTTTCTTATTGTAAATATGGCTTGTTTATATTATAGTTATGCAATTGTTTATATGTGTATATTTTAGTATAAAAAGCCTAGCTGTTGCAGAATATGTTCATAGAATGGAAACCAGGGTTGGTCATATATTTTTTTTTGGACGCAAGGGTAGGTCCTGCAGATTTTTATGCATTCAGTTTGATCCAAATAAGTTATTGTAAATGGAAAGGGTTCTTTTAAGCATTGAGGGGGGTGGAGAGGGGCAGAGATTAACACATTTTGGTTCGGAAACCCCAAAAAGGGTAATTGACAAACAGTGCAGACCTAGATCAGATGCTGCAGAACATGGCATCTGATAGGGTCTGCACTCTTTGCATTAAATATGCAAGTTTCTGTAAATCAGTACTAAAAACCAGACACACTGCTGTTGGAAATCGACCAGCCCAGAGAGTTGTGGTAGAAGAGTCCATTGGACGTAAATGGGTTAATTGAAAGGATATTGCCGTTTACCTTTTTTGCCCCAGTTTACCTTTCTAGACAACCTCCAGATAAGACACTTTTTAATCCTTGTCATGCTGAATAAATTAAGATGTCACACCCACACCCATTTCTAATTTTCAGCCAATCAGATTACTTGATCTAGATTTTTTATATAAATTCACATGCTTAATGGCAAATAGTGTAGATCCAGATCTATTGGCTTCTTTAGATAAGAAGCCAACTGTTCCGGATCTACAGTTTGCAAAAGCAGGATATATCCGGGTTCAGCAGGACAAGGGTTAACCAAAAAAAAGTATTGAATTTTTTCTTGTTTCTCCACACATACTTAGGAAATAAATATCTGTGGTTCGAACGAGTGATGACAGGTCTTCTGGGTATGTTTACGCCCTGTGGAGTGAAAGCTGTGGAAACACTGCTTTGATCTTGGTGCCGCCCTGGAAACCAAACCTATGTAATAGTATGCTTCAGTGCTGGCTTATGTTATGTTACCGTATTATATAGTTACGAAAGATCTGGTGTTCTAGCTAGACTAGATTTATGTGAGGAAATTTGTTGAATATAATAGTTTAGATCAGTAATTTATGATCATGTTGTTTGTATTTAATCGTGTTGTTTTATTTGCAAATCCTAGTAATGTCTATCATATTTACCCCAAATACAGGGGGGATTCAGAGGGGGTTTAGTCGAACCCCCCTTTGACTTTGGATTAATTTGGATACCATTTTTACCCTAAATATTCATATCCCTTACTTTTTACCTTATTCTTCTCTGCAACAAGTTCATTTTTCTGTCTATTCATAGGAGTAAAATTGCTGGATGAGTGGTAAACAGTGTAGACCCAGATCAGACATCTGATCTGGATCTTCACTGTTTGCTCGGGCCTGTCTGTCCGAATATGTAGAGTATGTATGGTAATTCGATCAATCGAACCTCCACAGAAATCATCCTTGATCTGGCACTGAAATATTTGGACAGACAAGCTTGGGCAAGCTTTGTAGGACCAGATCAGATGGCACAGAATGTGGTGTCTGATCTGGGTTTGCACTGTTTCCCATTAATCCAGCAGTTAAAATGGACTCTTTTTTTTTTTTTTTCTTTCTTTTTTTTTCTTCAAATTTTAGAAGTATGGTAAGGGGTCAAAATACTGAGAGTAAAATAGATCATATTCTCAAAAGTCTATGAATCCTGAATATAAACGAATAAGAAATATTTTAGTCAAATCATGCAAAAATAATCCTTACAGTTTATAACATAATAGGTCAAAACTTCAGGCAGAATTTTAATTTATTTTTTTATTTTTCCCCAGATAGTAGGTTTTGACATTTCATACAGATTATCTTCCTACGAGATTGAATGAAATGTTAAACCCTGTTTTCTCAGAAAATAAATATGCCCTCTGTTTGCCGTCTACTGAATCTGTCCAAAGTGCATGCTCAGTAAAAATTTTAGCAGACATTTTGAAACATTTTTTTTTCTTGTAAAATAGTTTGTTTCAAGCAAATTCTTTCTTTAGATATGCCATTTTTTGTCACCTGCCGAAGTGGCCCAGAGTGCAGACTGGGTAAAAATTTCAGCAGACAACATTTTGATATTTTTGTTCTTGTTTTACCCTAGGAAATAGGGTTTGATATTTCATGCAAATTGTCAATGAATTTGCATGAAATAGTGATCCCAATTTTCTGGCGAAAATACTACTGATTTGTAGTCTGCTGAATTTATTCTTGCAGTATTCTAAGCTATGTAATAAATTAGTCACCGTAAAAGTTAGCTGTGCATTTCCAATTAGCTATACACATTTTGCCAGTAAAGTTGGTTTTGGGGTGCAAAAATCTGACCCAAAACACAAGAAATGTGGCAGAGGAAAGTCTGAAAACTCCGTCTAACAAAGGCATTAACGCAAACGAAAAGGCATAGGCCCAGATTAATCTGTTGCTTTCAAAAACCTTTGAGTCATATCACAACAATGTCTTGATCTGGCAGGGACCTCAATGCTGAGCTGGCCTCGGTGGCTCAGTTGGATGCGCATCCGACTGGTGATCAGGAGGTTGTGCATTTGACCCCCGCCGGGTCAGCAACATTCTTTTGTGGAGATTGATCATGAAATGTTTTCTACGGTCATTCTCTCCCTTCTGCTGATTCAAGAAGGGCAGTTGTCAGTTTCTGGCAAAAGAATAAGCACAATACTTGTTAACTGCTTTGAGGACTAAGTCTGCCCAGTTAAAGTGTGGTTAAGTAAACCGACTGCACTCAACATGACCCCATTGGTTGACTGGGCCGTCAAATCTCAACACAAACGAAACTGCAATGCTGACTTTTAAGTGCTGCCTCACTGAAATATCATGCCTCAGACATGTAACAAGATGTTCCACCCAGTCGCATTCTACCAACACCAGACTGACCAGTTCGAATTCTATACTCTGCTTTCTTAATGCTGAAAAGCAAAAGAACAGCTAGTATCATTTTTAAAATCTCTGATGTGACTGTAGGGACTGATCCCACAACCTTCTGGACAAAAAGTGTACACTCTTATCAACTGAGCCACTATGCAGATACAAACTGTATTACTTTAATAATCCTATTCAGAATTTTAACCCTTGTCCTGCTGAACCCGGATGTACCCTGCATTTGCAAACAGTGTAGATCCAGATCAGTTGGCTTCTTAGAAGCCAACTGATCTGGATCTGCACTGTTTGCCATTCAGTTTGTGAATTTTATAGCAACAATCTAGATCAAGTAATCTGATTGGCTGAAAATGAGAAGTGGGCGTGGCATCTTAATTTATTCAGCAGGACAAGGGTTAAATACCATTTTTACCATATGTATTCGGACAGAATATGCCCGAGCAAACGGTATAGACCCAGATGAGACGCTGCAGAATGCGTTTCATCAGGGTCTACACTGCTTGACACTCATTCAGCATTTTTACACACCACATTGGGTAGTAAACTGTACTTGTTCAAATTTTAGAGTAAGTATGGTAAGGAGTTCAGGTGTTCGAATACTTAGGGTAAATATGATAAGCCTGCTCCTTTTGGAGCAGTTTGAGCTGGGTTTACACCATTTGCTCAGACCAGTCTGAAGAGTTAGGATAAGTATGTTAACTGCATATAGAACATGAAATAACAACTGTTGATTTTTTTATACTTTTTTCCTCCCAGAAACTAGAGCTTGACATTTCATGAGAATCATTTTCAAAGGTAATCCACATGAACTGTTGAGCCCATGTTTGGGAAAAATATTGCTTATTTGGCTTCTGCTTATATTTTTACTTCAGCATGCAGAACTCTCTCTGGCCAGTTTCAGCTGAAGACAAATTTGTATTTTTTTTCTGTTTAGAAAGTAGGGCTTGGAATTTTGAGCAGATTATATCCTTAGGAACCTCCTGGGATCCTGTTCTGGGAAAAATAACATTTTTTTTTTTATTTGTAAATGTCTGCTGAAAGTTTTAACCAGCATGCTAAGACTTTTAATGTTGATGTATTTTGGAACGTAGTAGTCTTCCGACTGATGTTTGCTGAGAACAAAAACTTGCATGTGATAATTTCTTGTTATAACTTTTTAGTGTTCTATTTTTAACCCTTAAAGTGCCAATCACAACTGCAGCAAACGACATTTCCATTTTTTTTTTTCATTCTTTTTCGAAGAAAATAAGTTCACATTTCATGTGAATTGTCTGCTTGGCAGATGATTCACATGAAATATATATAAAAAAAATAGAAGTCGTCTATTACAATTGTTGATTGGTGCTTTAAGGGTTAAGATCTGTGAATCAATTGTTTATATTATTCTTAAAGTTTAGTTTATACATAACCGTCCTTATGTAAGTGTTATTGACGTAAATGTTGTGTAACCCGTACACAATGTCGCAAAATAAATAATTTATTTGAATAGTCTGTTGTTTTACAATGTCTCCTTTTGTCATATCTGAAGCTACCGGAAGGCTGAGTGGTTAGTGCTCCCCAGATCCCAGGCTTGAATCCCGCTGGAGGTGGATTTCACCTCAAGACTATGCGGCGCTTCATTACCCAGAACCTTGCACTATCACCTTTCAACCTTCTTGATGACTTAACCATTGCCTTCTTGAATAAATTAAGATGCCATGCCCACTTCTAATTTCAAGCCAATCAGATTACTTGATCCGGGATTTTGATAGAAATTCACATATTTAATGACAAATAGTGCAGATCATGATCAGCTGGCTTCTGAAGAAGCCAACTGATCTGGATCTACACTGTTTGCTAAGACAGGGCATGTCGTGTTCAGCAAGAGAAGGGTTAAATAATGTTAAAAGGGACTTAAAACCTCAAATCATCATCACATCTCCTGATGCCTGGAAACATCTAGCTGCAAAATTTGAACACAAAGTTTTGTCCATCAATTGGACATTATTGTAAGAAAACTTTTAATATCTAAACCCACCAGAGAATTCCCTTATTATTGAAATTAATTGGTGAGATTTTACGGCCCAGTCAACCCATTAGAGTCATGTCCAGCAGATCAGTTTACCTAGCCACACTTTCCTGGGCAGGCTTAGTCCTCTAAACGGTTAACCAGTATTTGTGCACATTCTTTTGCCAGAAACTGATAACTGCCCTTCTTGAATCAGCAGAAGAGAATGGCCATAGAAAATATTCCCTGGTGCCTTTTTTTAATGAAAATTCCGGTACTTTTCTTATTTCTCCATGAAAAAGAATGTTGTGAGTGCAAATAAGAATTGCCTCAGTGAGGTGTTCTCAGGAGTAAATACAATATGTTTTTATGGAAAAATAAGAAAACTATCCTGATACCTAAAGTAACTATCTTGATACCTCTTGTCTAGAACCAGTTTTTCCCCTAACACAGCTTTCATATCTCTAGGTAAGGTGGGTTGTCTTTTTTTTTTTTTTTTTTCAGTGAAAAAAAATATTTTCTCATTTCTTCATGAAAACATATGTTGTCATCAGTACCACAACATGTTTTCATGGTGAAATACAATGTAAGAAAAATAACTTGATACCTCTCTTACCTAGAACTATGGCCTTTCGCTTCACATGCCTATGTAAGTAGAAAAGAACAAAATATTTCCTTTTGGACTGTATTAGTCTTTTTTTTTTCTTTTACAAAAGAATCACATCATTATAGGAGGTTGAGGTGGTTGGCCGTCCTGGGGCTTGGCTCCTTTCTGTTCACTGTAGGGGGCACTGGGTGGTGCCTCGTCTTTTGGATCAACGATGCTAACATGATCTGGGAGTGGCCGTTTAGGTCCAATCTTTCCTGTGGGATCATGTGGCAACATGATCTTTACTTTGATACCCAATACACCTGGAAAAGGAAATGATTTACTGTATCATCTAAATTCTATGAATCAGGCTATCGGGCATGACGAGACAGTTTGCTCAAAATTTTAAAAATCATCATCAGTTTCAAAACTCAAAAATTCTTCAACTTTCTGAATTTTATATATTTAATAGCATTAGAATATTTTTCCTGGAAATCCTTTTCTCAATAAAAACCTGAAACGATAATACCCCGCCATTATCATGTCGCGGGCAGATAACTGTCAAAAATTGGCAAAATTTGCCCATGGGCAATCCCAAACCAGACCTCCACAACAACCATGCATATATCAAATTTGGTGAAAAGTCATTGAAATATACTTGTTATTGTCCTGAAACCAAAATATGGATGTGTTACTGGCAGATAATCTGTCAAAAACTTACGAAATTTGCCCATTAGCAATCCAAAACTAGATCTCCACAATATCAAAACCCACTGATATTAACTGAAGTTATTGTCCCTAAATGAAAATAGACATATCGCGGGCAGATAACTGTCAAAAAGACGAAATTTGCCCAATAGCAAACCCAATATCAATGCACACACCAAGTTTGGTGAAAATCCATCAATATTTACTCAGTTTTTGTCCAGAAACGAAAATATACATGTACAACAGACTGACAAGCGGACAGATAGACGACACACAGACAACCACTGTGACACCAAATACCCTGCCACTATCTTGTAGCGAGGTATAAAATTAAGTATCTCCAAGAACTATACAAATGGTGAAGGACTGAAGGTCCAGATCAGTCTGACCAGGGCTCTGGAAATTTTGAAATCTGAATCGGTCCAGCCGATGACGATGACGTCATCAATGAGCCCCATTTCAAAAAAAAAAAAAATGTATATATCACCAGTCACGAAAACTAATTGGCAGTCCTATAACTCCTTTTAAATAATACATCTCAGCTCCGTTATATGACGGAAGTCCGGGTATAACGAGCATGATCAAAGCTGGCGTCATCAATATTACAGTCACGTATGTAAAAAGAAAGAAAAAAAACAACAAAAAACGGTTTTGTTGTTATCTCCACCTCCGCAGGGTTTTCCTAAACTATTTATAAACAACTGATTCCCGTCTTGTATAAGCGCGAAGACGGCGGGAAACAGGAGAGACGGAACGAAACGACTTTCATATACCTAATTAGGTCTAATAAAAAAGGCCTGCGCCACGGGCTGTTTTGCAGTTTTCAATGTTTCAAGATCTGACCAGACAGCTTAAATTTTAAGCACTGACCAGTCTTGTCTAGCGCAAGTGGTGCATTATTTTTAGCGTGAAACCTACCTTGAATTATACTCGCGTGTTACGGCGATCAACAACAACAAAAAAATCAATTAAAATAAAAGAAGCAATCAATAATACCCAGATCAGACGCCGTTGTATGCGACATCTGATCAGGACGTACACGGTTTGAGAATTAATTTATCAAATCTGGGACCGACAAACCGTGTTAATCAAAACAAAAAAGAAGAGGAAGAAAACGGGTGCGTTCAAGCGGTGCATTCTTTTATCACTCTCAGTAAAGCGGCCTTTGATCTTTTGGACACGCCGACTGCACCTGGATGTTTTGCAGTCTCAGTGTATTCGTTTGATTGTGTTGGGGTTTAACGACACGTCAACCCTTGAGGGTCATTTTGTGTCGTCTCCCAGAGAAAGGGAGAAAAGAGATAGAAGAGAGAGTAGAGGAGATGAAAGAGAGGGACAGGGAAGAAAGAGGAACAGGAATAAAAGTGAAGAAACAGAAGAAATAAAAACATTCCCCCTCTACCCTTACCCACTACAAGGATAGCAGGCCTTGCCCAACTGTAAGCCAATATCAGTTGGACGCCCCGGTGATGTAAGATACACAGCACCTTCGCACCACCCGACCACCCCCTCTCAGTGTATTCACACGTGTCACACAAACGGATTAATTATCAGACTACCATTACTGATGATTCGTGTTAATCGCTTGTTTACCGCACAAAGGTCAGTGAAGTGTTGATTTTTTGGATAATGACGTAATTAATTTGTGCTGCGGTAGGTTGCCGTTATTCATCTGTCTCTCCAATATACATGTCTTAATGACCGTTTAGAGCATTTTAGCTACCATACTATCGCATTTAAAAGGTGCGCGGACGTTGTCAGTTTGGGAAGACTTGACCGTTTGTGATTTTTTAGACATCATTGATTCGTGAAAATTGGTTGGTTGAGGAAAAATGGGGTTCATGGCACAAACCTGTTGGACCGATTTATTAGCGTTTCGGGGTGTTTGAAATCGGTCCAGAATTCTTAATTTCGGTTCAGACCGGCTATTTTTCTGGTTTTCCCGAGCCCTGAGTCTGACATAGTCTGATGTCTGCTAATAGAATCATCAGAAAATGAAATGGAGGGAAAAGAGTCAGCCCTATGATAGGGATCCACAGTACAATCTGACCAACACATTCTCAACTGATCAGATATTTATGATTTTCTTCTTAAATATATCGGCATACAAATGACTAAATCAGTTGTTACAACTGTTATTTGCACTGCTCAAGGTAATGAGTGTATTCGCAAGATCACTTTGCTACCGATATTGTCAGAGGAATTGTAAATGAGGAGTATTTGGTGATAACTGGGATAATTTTTTATTATTTCTGCATTAAACATGTTGTGGGTGCTCATTAGAAGCCCTTCACCCAAGCACTTCTAATGAGTACCTGCAACATGTTTTTATGGAGAACTGGAGAAAAATTATCCCATAATTATCACCAAATACTCCTTAACAATTTCTCTGGTTTGTGGGTATTCATTGGTAACTGCCACAGTGAGGCAATGCCAATGAGAGCCTTGATGATATGTTTTGGGGGAAAAGTAATGAAATTATCCAAAAATATCACCACAAATATCTGAGGTCATGCAGAAATAAACGAGGTTCAAACCAAGGACTTTGTAGTCCGGTCGGGAGCACTAACCACTGGGCCACCCAGGAGCTTCCCATGCAGAAATAAAGTTTCAGATTAATTACCTTGTCTGGGCAGTACATGTCTGACAGCTGTGTCTACGTAATCATTGATTGGGTCACTAACCACTGGGCAACCTGGGAGCTTCCCATGCAGAAATAAAGTTTCAGATTAATTACCTTGTCTGGGCAGTACGTGTCTGATAGCTGTGTCTACGTAATCATTGATTGGGTCACTAACCACTGGGCCACCCGGGAGCTTCCCATGCAGAAATAAAGTTTCAGATTAATTACCTTGTCTGAGCAGTACGTGTGACAGATGTCTACGTAATCATTGATTGGGTCACTAACCACTGGGCCACCCGGGAGCTTCCCATGCAGAAATAAAGTTTCAGATTAATTACCTTGTCTGAGCAGTACGTGTGACAGATGTCTACGTAATCATTGATTGGGTCACTAACCACTGGGCCACCCGGGAGCTTCCCATGCAGAAATAAAGTTTCAGATTAATTACCTTGTCTGAGCAGTACGTGTCTTGACAGCTGTGTCTACGTAATCATTGATTGGGTCACTAACAACTGGGCCACCCGGGGAGCTGCCCATGCAGAAATAAAGTTTCAGATTAATTACCTTGTCTGAGCAGTACGTGTCTGACAGCTGTGTCTACGTAATCGTTGATTGGGTCACCACTGTGTATCATGAGGCCATCCACAAACTTCATGGATTTGGCTCTCTGTCCTCTCAGTTTACCAGAGACAACCACCTCACAGCCCTTTGCCCCAGATTCCATGATAAACCTCAGTACACCATAGCAGGCCCTATAGCAAGAATATAAATATAGCTCTAGAAAGTTCTATTAACCCATTGCACACTGAATGAACTCGTCCACACTATATATTGGAAGATTCTAATTTCAATTTTAGGTATGTCAGGCTATGCGATTTAGATATTCCTGGAGAAAAATGGGTGAACTATTTGCAAACACTGGAGACCCTGATCAGATGCCAAGTTCTGCAGTGTCTAATCTGGGTCTGCACTGTTTGCCAATTACCCTTTTAGGAGTCTCCACAATGGGTTACAACATGGTTTTTGATTGTGTTGGCGTTTAACGACACGTCAACCCTTGAGGGTCATTTTGTGTCGTCTCCCAGAGAAAGGGAGACAAGAGATAAGAAGAGAGAGTAGAGGAGATGAAAGAGAGGGACAGGGAAGAAAGAGGAACAGGAATGAAAGTGAAGAAACAGAAGAAATAAAAACATTCCCCCTCTACCCTTACCCACTACAAGGATAGCAACATGGGTAATCGTTAGAAGCACATGACTGAAACACCACACATTTTGTGGAGAACTAAGAAAAATTTTGGTTGGTAAAAAAGCCTTATCTGGAGCTATTAAAATAACTCATCAAAATCTAAAACTGAAAGTTTTCATATAAAGCAGAAGCTTCCATTCTTTAATATCAGACCTTTTTTGCATTCCTTACTTTTATATTTCACTGATTAAGATTATTTATTACAAAGCCTGTATCCTAGGAGCTCCAATTCATAATACATGTATATCTTGTCGAACTACAATTTGAGCAAGTTTGTCGTATTTGGCCTGTAAAGTTTTGACAAAAATGAGGATATGCTAGTTTCTTTATATTCTATAAAAAGCAAATGGAGAATGTCATAGATTCATATGCTAATTTTTTTTTTATCTAGCAGGAGATGCAGTAACAGACAGATGACGGTGAATAATACCATATTTACCTTATGTATTCAGACAGGCCTGAGCAAACAGTGTAGACCCAGTAAGATGTGCAGAATGCTGTGTCTCATCAAGATCTACACTGTTTACCACTCACCCAGCAATTTTTAGACACACCATTGGGTAGTAAATTGAACTTGTTCAAATTTTAGAGCAAGTATGGTCAGGAGTTGAGAAATTTGAATACTTAACTTGTCCTGCTGATCCCGGATACACCCTGCCTTTGCCAACAGTGTAGATTCAGATCAGTTGGCTTCTGATAAGCCAACTGATCTGGATCTGCACTGTTCGTCATTAAGTATGTGAATTTAGAGCAATATTCTGAATGAAGTAATCTGATTGGCCAAAAATTAGAAGTGGGCGTGACATCTTAATTTATTCAGCAGGACAAGGGTTAAGGTTTAATAGCCTACCTTGTACATGGTATTGATAATTTGGTGTTGTATGTATCAATTCAGTGCTCCAGATAAGCGGAAGTAAAGGGTATTTCAGCATATTTTTTTTTTTTTAAATCAGCATTGAAACTGAAGCTGTGGGGGTCAAAATACTCAATGAAATTTTGGATTTCAGCATTGAAATCAAATTTAGGGGATAAGTTTTCAGTGACTTTAACATCTTGATAAAGTAATCTTCCACACAATTGGTTCTTTATGAGCAGTACCAGTACATTTGATCAGAAAGGGTTTAACTCTTAAAGTGCGGATGATAAATGCAACGGATGACATCCTGATTTTTATTTGTTGTTGTTGAGAAAAAAAGGCTTGGCATTTCATGTGAACTGTCTGCTAGCTTTATTTTCTCTGGAAAAAAAAAAAAAAAAAGAATTGTATGCTACAATTTTCTTGGTGCTTTAAAAGTTAAGCATTGCTAATGGGTATTACAGCATAAAGTTTTAAAGCAGGGGGTAAAATACACATTGTACCAAACCCTTATCTAGAGAACAGTATCATTTAACACTATTTAACCCTTAAAGCGCCAATCACAACAATTGTCGTCTGCTTTGTCTTCTGCTTGTGATTTTAAAAGTCATTTCTGCAAACAGTGTGGACCCAGATCAGACTGATCTGAGTCCACACTGTTTGCCAGTATGCAAAAAATAGCTTTGAGAAGTTTGCAAGAATATTCAGCAGACGACATAAACAGACGACATTTTCAGATGCAGTTTTTCTTGGCACTTTAAGGGTTAAGTCTTATCCAGACAATGAAATGGTGATAGATAGTGAAAGGCTCTGTGCAATTTTGTGTTTGAGGTTTTACGGCCCAGTCAACCCCTTCGGGTCATGTCAAGCATGGTCAGTTTACCCAATTACACTTTTTCCTGGGTAGGCTTAGTCCAGTAGTTGTGCATTCTGTCCAATGAAATGCCCTACAGTTATCAGATGAATTCTGATTCTAGCAGGATTTGAACCCTGCACCTCAAGATTCCAAGTTAGGAGTACTAACTGCTAGGCCATGCTTGGTTAGAAGTAAAGCGCAGAAACAAGTTTACTGCTCCTAACATGGGTCATGAGCCTGTGACTTGAAAATTCATGAAAATGTTGTATAACAATTCCAACCAGAGCCTTGCAAAAATCCTAAATGAAAACCTTGCGAAGATCAGAGCATATGCAACTTTGACTGGTGTCCGTTTGTTCTTCTCAAGATATTGCGTGGAATCATATTTCTGCCATTTAATATCTTTACAGGAACTCTAGGAAAAAAGTCAAAATGTCATCTGTTGCAGTTGGGATTAGCGCTTAAAGGGTAAATTCTGTGTGAACAAATGTTTCTGTGAAGATATAAGTAGGCTTCAATATTTTAACACCAAAACTCTATTGTTTTTTATTTTTTTTTACTTGAGCTTAACCCTTGTCCTGCTGAACCAGGATATACCCTGTTTTGCAAACAGTGTAGATCCAGATCAGTTCATTCTGAATGGCATTCAGTGCAGATCCAGATCAGTTGGCTTCGAAGAAGCCAACTGATCTGGATCTACACTGTTTGCCATTCAGAATGTGAATTTATGTCAACAATCTGTATCAAGGAATTTGATTGGCTGAAAATTTGAAAAGGACGTGGCATCTTAATTTATTCTGCAGGACAAGGGTTAATAAGAAAAACTGTACCTTCTCACAGCTAATCCTCCAATAAGTTTATATCTGAGTGACTCACACTGGGCAATGGCACACAGTCCTCTGGTCGCAACTTTCTCTGCATACAGCTGAAAGTATAGTCATAAAATTTCTCTCAAAAAATAAAAATATAAATCTGAATACATCACAAACTTTTTAACGCTTAGCATGCTGGGTCAAATTTTCAGCACATGACATTTTGAAATACATTTTTTTTTTATTTATTTTTTTTTTTTTTTTCTCAGAAAACAGGATTTGAAATTTCATGCAAACTGCCCTTCAGACAATTTGCATGAAATTCAAATCCTGTTTTCTGGGAAAAATAAGAAAAAATCTTGTCAATTAGTCATTGCTGAATTTGCTCAGCGAGCTGTAAAGGTTATTTTGTTTGATTTGGGCTTAACGTCGCTTTCAACCTTTTTCAGTCATATCGCGACGGTGTCTGGATGTGGCAGGGGGCTCAATGCTCACTTTTAGAGTGCTGCCTCACTGAAATATCACGCCCCAGACACTTTGACATGATATTCCACCCAGTCACATTATACTGACACTGAGCTGACCAGTTCTAGCTCTACTTTCTTAATGCTGAGCGCCAAGCGAAAGAGCAGCTAGTACCATTTTTAAAGTCTTTGGTATGACCCGGCCGGGGATAGAACCCGCAACCTCCCGGTCACAAAGTGGACGCTCTACCACTGAGCCACTGTGCCGGTTAACATTATTGCTGGGATCAGGGCTCCAGAGACTGCTAGTCTTTCGATCTGAAATTTATCTTTTGTTACAATGTAGCTGGGCCAAATCTGATTTCAATAGGACATCTAAAATTTGGTCCTTGTTTCCCATGTTTCCATTCTGATGATAGGTGAAGCATAGGATGATTCCACATCAGCTTTTTGATATGTGAGGTGATTGCCCATCGACTGATGTGTGAAAAATGAAGTATCTGCTGTTTTGTTAGATGTTTGGTATTGAATGGGTCATGTTGACATGTTGACTGTGTGCTCAGATGTCGTGAACTTGAAAGCACATGTAATCTTGCATGTTTGAGAATTGAGCGATACTGCTATTTATAATCTATGTGCATGAAAGTTCAGCAACTATAAGTAATGTTTTATGTGCATGGAAGTTCAGCAAGTGTAAGTGATGTTGGCATGTCATTTGTGATGTTAGTAATGAACCAGCATGCTGCACATGAAAATTGCAGAAGAAAAGCAATATGGAAATGAAATTTTTAAAGTAAAATTAATTTCAATTAAAGCATACTCACCTCAAGATATTATAAGCCTTATTTGAGCGGTTCACTGCGAGATCGACCTTCAAAAGAAAGACAACTAGGAAAAAAAATTGTTTGAAACAGACTAAGCTCGTCCTAGTTGTCCCCCCTACCAAGCGTCCTGTTTCTAGGTGACCAAGATCGGGTACCAGTCACGCACTGGTTTCCTTCCGTCCACGCCAACGTAAGCAACCAATCAGGACGCGCCAGGTATATTCCCGCCAAAGCACGCACCAAGCGTTCGGCACGCCTAACGCATGCGGTAGACATTGTTACTATACAGAGTACACGCAAGGTAGCAAACATCCCTATTTTTTGGGAGCAATAAAATTTAACAATGAAAGCGGGGTGGGAGGAGGGACATTTGATAATATCTTGAGGTGAGTATGCTTTAATTGAAATTAATTTTACTTTAAAAATTTCATTTCAATGTCAGCATACATCACCTCAAGATATTATAAGCCTGAATAATAAGCATAGGTGGGAAGGTAATAATAAAAATAATATAAATCTCTACTCACCCATGCTGGAATCCGGTGAAGTTCAGCAATCCCCTGGTAATTCATAGTATTTTTAGGGGAATATTTTTACATTGTAGGTATGCTTGCGGGTCGAATGCCAATATCCGTTGATGGAGAAGAATAAGACAGACCCTTTGAAGAAAAGTTTCACACCGGATTCAAGCAGGCTTAAAATACTGTGAAGAGACTTAATATACAGAACGATGGCAGCCAGTAATAGACTGCGCCGCCACTTGAGGTCCCAATGACGATGTATCCTGCCTAATTGGGGCCAAATCTCTATAAGGTAAAATGAAGAAAAGGTACTATTTGTACGCCAATATGCAGCCCTTACCACATCCTCATTCCAATAAGCCCAAGACGAAGACAAAGCTCTAACTTCATGAGCTGAGATTTTCATGAATGACATATCCGAAGATGATAAATCTGCATAAGCTAGTTTGATAACGTCACAGATCCAACGAGAAATAGTGGAAGGTGAAATATCTTTAGAGCCCTTCAGTGGTAAAAACAGTCTCTTCCTTCCCGATCTCTTAGCTTTCATTCTGGACAAATAAGCTCTAACAGCTCTGACCGGACACAAAAGTCTAACATCCGTATCAGAACCACAAAACTGAGAAAGACCTGGAATAACAATAGGTTCTGGTAATGACTCTGGAAGTTGGTTTTTTGCTAAAAACCCAGGTTGTGTGAGGGCCTTCCTCAATTGACAGAGCATGAATCTCACTTCTTCTAGCAGCCGCAAATGTAAGAAGAAACACTGCTTTAAGCGTGATGTATTTGATGTCAGCAGTCTTTAGTGGTTCATAAGGAGCTTTATTAAGAGACCAAAGAACACAAGTCAAATTCCATTTGGGCGTAAGAGATCTGGGAACCGGTTTTCTCAGGGCAAAACCTTTAATAAGATCTGAAATGATTGGGTCTGCAGTACAGTCTGCTGATTTGGAAAAATTTTAGTGTATTTGAGATGGCGGAGCGGTAGCCTTTAATAGAAGCTACCGATAATTTCAGGGTGTTAAAAAGGTAGCAATAAAAAATCTACCAAATCATTTAAAGCGGGATCGACAGGATTAACTTCCCTTTGCAAACACCAATCCGAGAACATCTTCCACCTCGCAGAGTAGACCTTGAGCGTAGACTCTCTGCGGGATTGAGAGATACACTGGGTAGCGAATTCAGACATGTGTCTACCTCTGATTTGACTCCTGACAACTTCCAAGCATGAAGATGCAACATAGCTGGATTCTGATGGAGTACTTTTCCCTGATGTTGTGATACCAAACCCCGATGAACCGGAAGTTCCCTGGGAAAGTCTATTATGAGACTCAAAATGACTGAAAACCAGCTCCTCTGAGGCCAACACGGGGCTATGAGAATGAACCGACTGTTGGAATCCCTTATCTTGTTTAGAACCAGGAGAACAAGTTTGAATGGAGGAAATGCGTATGCGAATAGGTTTTTCCATTCTAGTGACATAGCATCCACTGCACAAGCCCTGTGGTCCGGTACTGGAGAAACAAACAGGGGCAGAAGATGGTTTAATCTGGTGGCGAAAAGATCTATCTGAGGAGTACCCCAAAGACTGAAAATTTGGTGAGCTATCTCCCGATCTAGAGACCATTAGGTGGGGAGAATTCGGTCTGGGCGAGACAGGCTGTCTGCCAAAACATTCAATTTTCCTGGAATATGCCGGACTTGAATGTGAATATTCCGATGATGACACCAGTAAAGAAGCTCCCATACTAGCATGCACAGAGATGGAGAGTGGGTCCCCCCTTGCTTCTTGAGGTAAGCCACTACTGATGAATTGTCTGACGCTACCATCACGCAAGAATTGTAAATGTGACTCTGAAAATGTTGGAGTGCTAGGAAAACTGCTCGTAACTCCAAATTGTTGATGTGAAGGTCTTGGGAAGCAACATCCCACAGTCCCTGAACCTCTAGACCTAGGGGTTCTAAATGTGTGCCCCAGCCCGAATGGCTGGCATCTGAAAACAGATGGAAATCTGGGGCTGGTATAACAAGGGGAATTCCAGCCACATAAATGGAAGGATTCAGCCACCATTTGATTGCTACACGACATGAATGGGATATTGGAATAGGTTGGACCAAACTGTCGCGGTGAGGTTTCCAGTTGGCCAGAAGATGGAACTGAAGAGGTCTCATATGAAGGCGACCCAACTGAACTAAATCTGCTGCAGCATTGAGTGATCCCAACATGGACAAAATTCTCGGGCGGTAATGAATTGAACCTGTAGAACCCGAAATAAAGGACAAGAATTTTGTTGACTCTCTCTTCTGGAACTCTGACAATGCCAATGTGAGTCAGGAACCTCATTCCTGCATACACGAAGTCCTGAGATGGAACTAGGTCTGATTTCAGAGGATTTGGTATTAGACCCAGACTTGTAATGATTTCCCAAGCTAGTGAAAGGTCGGACAGTTGGGACTCCTGCGAAAGACGATGGACAAGCCAATCGTCGAAATATTGGTGAATGTTTGGTCCTAGAGATCGAATATGTCCCGCCACAATCTCCATCAAGTTTGTAAAAACGAAAAGCGCTGTTGAGATTCCGAATGGAAGCGCCCGAAATTGGTATATAGTGCCTTCTAGGGAAAATCTCAGGTACTTGCGAGATGCTGGATGAATAGGAATATGGAGGTATGCGTCCATAAAGTCTACAGAAACCGCCCAAGCCCCTGGAGGAATAGCTCTCCGAATGGAGGCCGCAGTTTCCATTTGAAAGTGATCTACCTTCATCATTTTGTTGAGCAATGATAGGTCTATAATGAGATGAAAAACGGCCGGTTTTCTTCTTCACTAAGAAAATCCGGCTGTAGAAACCCGGAGAGGTGGTATCTCTCACAATCTCTACAGCCTTCTTTTCCAGTAGAATCTGCACCTCCTCCCTCAAGTGATTTAAATGTTGAGCTACAGGGAACAGAATTGGAGACAACGATAATGGAGGTTTCCTTGCAAAAGGAATCCTGTAGCCCTTCCGGAGAATAGAAAGGGCCCAGGAATCCCGAGTTATGGCTGACCAAGCCTCCACAAAAATTTAACAAATGAGCTCCCACCGGAAGAGAAGGATGAGGTGCAGATGGAAGGGCCCTGATGATGTCATTTACTCCTCCTAGCGGGCCCCCCCTGAAAGAAGATGATCTACCACGGCCCCACCTTGGTGGATCGAAACCGTTTGAAAGAGACAGCAGACGAAGGAGAAGTAGAAGTGGGAACCCGGCTAGCTTTTGGTTCCCACCTAGACTTCTTCGCTGGATTTGAATTAAAAGTAGAGGAGGAAGGTCTCTTTCTGTTGGCCGATACTCCTGAATAATTTGCTCTCAGGAGGGAATGATGTCTATCGTCTAAATTTGCTCTGAAAACTTCCTCTATTTTACCCCCCAAAACAGAGGAAGAATTCAGAGGAGCTGCTCTAAGACTGTCCTTGTTATGAGATAAAAGTAAATTAGAGGTATTTAGAGCAGCGTTACAGCGCTGATGCAACAGCACAGCAGACATAGATAGGCCTAGGGCCATGATGTGCTTAGCAGAGCGGTTCACTGCTAGAAGTAGACTACGCAGAACATCCGGGTCAACATGCTCTGCGCAGAGGGCCTGAAATGCAGCTGAACCAAAATAAATCACAATGTGAACTGATGGCCACCGCTCTCCTTGCTAACCGCTCCAGGTACTCTAAATAAGCCACTGGTAAAGAGGCGAATCTGCCCACTGAGATGCCTAGCCTGCCAGCGTCAGCATCAAGGGTGGGTATCTTTGTTTGTGTTGAGGTTTTACGGCCCAGTCAACCCAATGGGGTCATGTCGAGCGCGGTCAGTTTACCTAGCCACACGTTTACTGGGCAGGTTTAGTCCTCTAAGCGGTTAACCAGTATTGTGCACATTCTTTCGCCAGAAACTGACAAATGCCCTTCTTGAATCAGCGGAAGGGAAGGTGGGTATCTTACTCGGCCAAAATTCCGTATGACAAGCGTAAGAATGTGGTCGAGCAAGGTAATCAATTGTTTTCTCAGGTACATACCAATTTGGATTATTTCTAGCCTCTGCTGTGTTGTCAAACAGCTTCCCCATCAACTGATTTACTGTTGAGGATTGTGGAAGTGTTGACCTGGAGGAAGTAGGCTGGTCCAAAACAGACTCAAGCAGGGATTGGACTCGCGCGCTGTCTTGAGTTTGGTCAGCCTTGGGGCAAAGGTCTCCCAAAAGGGAGTAAACTTCCTCCAGTGTCTCATGGTAGTTTGTGGCAGGCTCATGAGACTGGCTCTTTTGAGAAGAACTTAATGAACTCTCTGACAGAGCCTGGTCCGGGACATAATCACATTCATGATATGGAGCCCGGGGGTCTTGGCTAATGGTCCGAACATGGTCGCGACCATTGCCAGTGGATCCAGACTGACCCGTGAAAGTTTGCCCCTCCCCTCCTTCAGCAACAGAAGGGAGATCCACTGACGAAGCCAAGTTGCCCAACCCTGATAGAGTCCTCAATACTGCCTGGGATATGGCTGAGGCAATGTCAGGGGTGCTATGTGAGGGGTTGGTTACCCTCAATGGCGTAGCTGTAAGACCTAAAGAACTATCCCTGCTCAAAGCAGGAATAGCCACAGAAGGTCTGACTGCAGAAACACTAGGACCTATAGGGACATCGTCCTCTACAGATCCCAGTGTGCTTACAGATGAATAGTCAGCCAATGGAATCCTGCTGCTATTCTGTACCTCCGTATACAAATGCCCGAAGGCTTCATTAACATTCTGACTTACCCTGACTGAAGGAAGAGCAGATGATGTGGAAGAGGTACCCAGTCTATTTTTACTATTTCTACTTCTACCCAAGTTGGTAGTACCAATAACTGGTTCCGCTATCAAAGAATCTGAAAATGAACCTTCCTGAAACATAATACCCGAGCAAGTTGGAATGGCTATAGTATTATTATGTTGAGAAGCCTTACTAATAGTAGGCACAGTGGAAAGAGATACTTTGGTCCTTACCACTTTGAATAGGTTTTGGATTCCTAAATGAATTCACCGCAGGAGAAGTATGAGAAACAGATCCTGTTACCTGGATATTTGGTGTGGTACGAATGCCAGCAACTAAAGGGAGAGAACCATTCTCCTGGGAAACAGCCTTAGTAACTGAACTGGACGAGCTAGGAATGGCTTCGGGACAGGGCAAATATAAGTTGGGGTAATAACCATACCCACTAAAGCCATCCCATGAACCCCAGGGATAAAAATAAGGCCAATAAAAGGCCCCCTGATCTGCGCCTTCCTGCCAAGAAAATTGAGAGGAAGGCACAGTTACATTACTTGGGAATCAACCCGCCGTATTAAAGGCCGCCGAGTTAACATACCTATAAGGTGTACGATAACCCGGCAGGTACCTAGGTTCGGAAATTCCGCCGGAACAGGGGTTCGCCAGCGCCCCCTGCGTTGCCTTCCGTCGGGAAGCATCGCTGGGGGCGGGGCGAGGTCCCCTAGTCAAGCATTCATTACCAGTGACAGTAACGGCGACCTGGGATCCCCTACGTCTGTTTTCCAAATCTGGAGCAGGCTCAGAGTTCAATTGAAAATTATTCACCAGAGTGCTAGAAGGGAATCCCTGAGCCTGCTCCCGACCAGAAGATACATAAGAGGGGAAGTGGGATAATTCTTCCCAGATCTCTGAAGCCCAATTGGCAGACCTGGCACGAGGAGATAGTTGCGAACACCCGCAACATCTAACACATAAAACATGGCTGTCTGCCGGAAGTTTAGTTTGCTTGCAATTAATGCACAACATCTTACTACTGATATGGGCTACAAAGAAAAGCTGTAGTGAAAATAAAGATACATCTATTCTAGCGAAAAATACTTCTTTCCAAATCCAAACGTCGTAATCTATACAGAAGGTGCTGACCTCGCAAGTGACCAAAAAATAGTGATGTTTTCTACCTTGCGTCTACCCTTTATAGTAACAATGTCTACCGCATGCGTTAGGCGTGCCGCACGCTTGGTGCGTGCTTTGGCGGGAATATACCTGGCGCGTCCTGATTGGTTGCTTACGGTGGCGTGGACGGAAGGGAACCAGTGTGTGACTGGTACCCGATCTTGGTCACCTAGAAACAGGACACTTGGTAGGGGGGACAACTAGGACGAGCTATAGTCTGTTTCAAACAATTTTTTTTCCTAGTTGTCTTTCTTTTGAAGGTCGATCTCGCAGTGAACCGCTCAAATAAGGCTTATAATATCTTGAGGTGATGTATGCTGACATTGAAATTGATGGTTATGGAAAATACTAAAATCTCCACTCAGCAAACTCTGTAAATGGGGCAAAAAATGACTGGACGGGCTGGCAATTTTCAGTTTCTAGAGCTCTGGCTGAAATCCAAAGCAAAAACTATGTTAGCAACAATCTTATACATTTTTGTTTAGATACAACACTTTTGGGGTCCACCTTTAAACCAACTTATACTCGATACCAGGTTACAGTGAGGTTCCATTTACTTGAATATCTTACATCATGTTAATATAACCCATCGTAGTCGCAAGACTCGTAAAAGAGTACTGGCAAACAGTGCAGACCCAGATCAGATGCCGCAGAATGCGGCGTCTGATCAGGGTCTCCACTGTTTGCAAATAGTTTAGCCCTTTTTCTCTAGGAATATGTGAATCTCTTAGCCAGGCGTACCTAAAATTGAAATTGGACTCTTCCAATATATTGTCTACAATGGGTTAACAACTTTGTCAAGACAATGTCATTTTGAACCAAGGATTTCCTTACACTTTTTTACTTTAATAATGTCAAGTGGGAAAAATAGTGTGTATATCTGCTAAATGGGAATACCAGACTATGATAAATAAGTAAAAGCCTGTTTGAAATAAATTAAAAGCTTCATTGCTTCAAAGAAATGATGATTTTGTTTTGTTTGTGTTGAGGTTTATGGTCCAGTCAACCCAATGGGATCATGTCTAGAGTGGTCAGTTTACCCAACCACACTTTTACTGGGCAGGTTTAGTCCTCTAAGTGGTTAACCAGTATTGTGCACATTTTTTTGCCAGAAACTGACAACTGTCTTTCTTGAATCAGCAGAAGGGAGAGAATGACCACAGAAAATATTTCATGGTCAATCTGCATGAAAGGTTTCCGACCTGGTGGGAGTCAAACCCGCAACCTCCTGATCAGTGATCACCAGTCGGATGTGCATCTAACTGAGCCACCGTGGCCGGCTCAATGTCATTTTGAACCAAGGATTTTCTTACACATTTTTACTTTAATAATGCTTGCCAACTGGGAAAAATAGTGTGTATATCTGCTAACCAATGAAGTCGGACTAAGATAAGTAAAAGTGTGTTTGAAATAAATTTAAAGCTTCATTACTTCAAAGAAATGATGCTTTGGTATTTTACATCTCTTTTTTTTTCACATTATTTGTCATTATCTAGACAATGAAAAGGCTCTGTACAATGTAGTGCTTTAGAGTCATGAGCTGAATTCTGCCTCTAAGGGGATCTAAATGCAGGCCATTGTTATCCAAGTCAGGCATGCTAACTGCTCAGTCATGTGGACCCTTCTGCTTCAAATAAAACCTATTAAACTCAATCCTTCTGTCAACTGAGTGTATTCAATCCAGAAGAATCCGCAAACAATAAAGACTAATAAAGTTTTAGTGGAAATTAGCATGCCAGAAATTGTATTTTTTTTATGGAATTTTTAAAGCCACATTGGGGGAAACATACATTGTACTTATTTCTGCCTTTGGGACAGGCCATACTCGGACCCAAATTTAGGCATTTTAGAACAGGTATAAGATCTGTAAAGAAGAACAGACTTTTAACTTAAAACTAGCTTGAATAAAAATGTAACGCTCTTAAATTCTGTATGACTACCAAACGACAGATTTGAGTACCTCAACAGTCCCTTCTGGAAAGTTGAATCTCTTCTGCACCACTGATGTCAGTTCTCGGATTCTTCGACCCTTCTCACCAAGAACATTCTGTGTTCTAGTAGCTAGAATAATGATTTCAGTGCGGGTTGGTGTCACCCTTACTTCAACACCGCTGTAGCCATCTTCAGCTAACTCACGAGTTAGAAAGTTGTTCAACTCTGCTTTGAACACTCCATCTGCCACAAACTGAAAAATAAAATTATATTTTTCCAGATACAAATTTCAGAATAACCAGTAACATTTTTTGTTATTATTATCTCTCTGAACGTAAAGTCATTTTTTGTTATCATTTTAAACTCGAATTTTTCCTACATACATGTATTTTTTAAAGTTTGGACTTGTGAAAAATATGTCTTGTGAGATGGAATTTTTGTGTGTGACCGCCGACTTCTCAAAAAAAAAAAAAAAAAAAAAAAAAAATGTCTCATGAGATGGAATTTTTGTGTGTGACTGCCTACTTTTCCAAAAAAAAAAAAATATATATAATAGGTTTCAGCCTCCTACTGAGTCTTGTGTAAAGCAATAATCAGATAGGAGTTTCAACTGATTGCAGTTTGCCTGAAAATATTAGTGTATTAAGTCCCACTATGTAGCCAGTTTGTCATCTGATCAAAGCAACCATAAAAGTAAACTGTGTGGATCCTTTAAAATATTCCAGTTAGTCAGCAGGGGAAAATAAAGTAGAAGTTATGATTACCAAGTAATATTACCTGATTACCAAGTAACTATCTTTTTTTTCTGTTTTATTTAGCATGAACCCAGACCATGTCTGAACTACTGGAGGGATCTAGAAGTATCTCTATCCTCTAAACTATTTATTCTAAAAATTTATCTTTGTGGTTCTTTATCCAAAGGGATAACAACAGATATAACTTGAAATAATTACTAGCTCTTTTAAGACCTAGTAATTATTTCAAGTTCTATTATTCACAACCAGCAGACATAACTCTTATCCTGCTGAACTCGGATATACCCTGCCTTTGCAAACAGTGTAGATCCAGATCAACTGGCTTCTGAAGAAGCCAATTGATCTGGATCTGCACTGTTTGCCATTAAGTATGTGAATTTATAGCAACAATCCAGATCAAGTAATCTGATTGGCTGAAAATTAGAAGTAGGCATGGCTTACTGATTTATTCAGCGGGACAAGGGTTAAACACACATGCAAGAAAGTTTGTAAAACAAACCTCCAATTGTATCCTTCATAGAACATAGTCTTCTTCCATATATGGACAAGACTTGAAGTAGCATGTTCATAGATTGATCTTTCAATGGCCTGACTGACAGAACCAAGGTCAGTTCATGCTCAAAAAGTGATCTTCATCTGAGCGGAAACAAAAACTAGACACTTGAAACCCATCTCATAAGGAGAATTGAGCAGTCGTTTTCCTGTTTTTCTAAGAAACTTTCAACAGGGACATGTTACAGGGATAAGGACTGACATTTTTTTTCTCAGGAGCCAGCTGGGCCCCTAACATTTGAATTTTAGGGGCCCAGCCCAAAATTTTGGGACCCTGGATTTGAAACCACACACGACGATAAAAACTGCAATCAATTTAATTAAAAATTTCATTTGTATTAACTAAATCTTTTCATTGATTGAAATATTAAAGTTTCATAGCTCTAGATCTATAAGAGTGGGTATTTTGTGATAACTGAGGGATAATTTTCCTTATTTCTCACTGAAAACATATGTTGTGGGTAATCATTTATAAGGAAAATTATTGCTAAATTATCACAATATACCCACTCTTATCTAGAGCTATGAGTTTTATTTCCTTATGCTTATAATATGTAATCATGGAAGTACTCTTTCTTCTCTTTGGCAGTTTTCTTCTTTTTCTCTCCCGGTTTTGTTACGCCAGCTACGTAACGCCACATTCTGCACGAAGCGATAAATTGTTTCAAAGAAGAAATGAAAGTTTTGTCAGGGTCGGCTCCATTTCAGAATGGAGAAAACTCTTTAGTCATTACAGGTAAAATGCAGGGACCACTGAAAGTAAGATGGAAAACTGAGTACGAGTAAAAAGCGGTATTCTCCTTAACAGCATAACGAAGTTGTTTTGTTCTTTAAAGGTCACTTTTTAGTGGCTAATAGTCCAGAAGTTGACACGAAGATCACATGAAAGTCATAAATCTTTAAAATTTTGTATTTTTAAAATATTTATGGGAGATGGGTAGGTCAAAACAGTTTACAGAGTGTATAGTATTGGGTAACCCTGTTTTTTAGAGCGAAACTGCCTTGTGTGAAGTTGAGTTTGAGATGATGGATCCTAATTCATCAAGATAGATGCTTTTATACATGTATTTGCTTCAGTGCAATTGCAACAAAATGGCCGGCATGTTTATAAACAATCAATATCAATTACAATCATGGTCGCTCAGCAATCATGTTCCCCAGCTGGGCGATCGTATGGATTATTTTAGTGGCACAGCCACATTTCTACTCGCTTTGGGTGAATGGGCGAGTGCTAATCCTTATCCCTGTGTTAGAAAGCCAAAACATGGAAAATAAAGCTGACTGAAGTAGGATTGCTTGATTTGTTTTAGCAATGACAGGTGAGGTGAAGCGATCACGCTGACAATAAAAATAAAAGCTGATTCTCGAAGCTGCCAGTGATTGGTCATCTTCTGGTACACTGCCATGTGCAAGTGCCTCTGAAGATGAGGGCCTGCACACAGAAATTTCAGCACTACATCCCCAAAGTACCCTGACATTCAGACCGTCTGGCCTAGCTGCCTTTAATGTATATTTAACAGTTTGGTGATGCCTTAGATCCCAGTATGGAGTCCCGAACTGTTGGATCTTTTCGGAGAAATTTCGCAAAACTAGTTTAAATTACAAAGTGGGATTCCTGCTTCTAGAATAAAATGGTTACATGGACTTCTATCCCCAGTGCTTGCACTAACTGTCAAAATCAGGAAGTCCCAGGACTTCCTAGCTCCAATATCTGGAAGTCCTGGTGATCAAATTTTTTCACTCACTTTCAGAAATTCAACCTCAGTATTTTTAAACTCTCATTTATGGAGTAAAACTGTCATTGTTAAGCTAAATAAAACCTTAATTCATTCTAAATTTTTGTTATAAATGACTAAATATCTTTAAAAGTTGGGTCCCAGACTTCCTAGCATTGAATTTTGGAAGTCCCAGGGCAATTTTTGGGAGTCTCTGACTCCCAGATGTCCCTTAATGCAAGCACTGTATCCCCGGTTTTCAAAATCCTAGTGACAATCCAGATATATATTCTACCGAGCCCATCTCTGTGCCTCTGCAATGAAGGTTCGAGGCCAGCCAGGGACATAAGGATAGGTCTGACTGCATTTCCCTCCCGAATGCAGTGTTTCACGGAACACCTTTAGAATCTGTCCCTAAGGCCAAAAAAATAATAATAATTAGATTCTCAGGCCCTGTCACATGTACCAAAAAGTCTGCGCATAAGCCTTTTTTTCTGTGTCCAATAAAAAAACACATCCGCATCCAGATACAGCGTGCCGGTGCGTCACGGTTTTTAAAATCCTAGTTTTTGATGCATCCATAGCGTATCTGGTCACGTAAACGCTCGAATTATTGATTTTTTCATTGGATTGAACCTTGCAAATAAGCATTTTAGCAAACAAAACTTGTGTTTCCTTTGTTCTCAAAGCAGATGTCTCAGATATCCATCCAGAATTCATTCAGGGCTACTGTGCGTCTGTCCTGGAACACTGTAGACGGTTATGAAAAGACTTCAAAATTGCTGAGTTGTATAACGGCATAAAATCGGGATCAGAAGTATCAACTTCTGGTCCTTCCCGGACAGATTATCAAACTGCGGTGTAAGTGCGTTGATCGAACGCTCCAAAGTGGATAGAGAGGTAATGATTCACCGAAAGTATGGTTCACCGCAGTACGAAACTGGCGGTTCGGTTCACGGTCTGTTTTTGGTAATTTCAGTTCAGTTCACCCAAAAAAATTTCTTCAAAAGACAAAATAAAAAAAAAAATAGCGGAGAAACTGCTTAAATGTTGTTTTTATGTTGAATCCTACTTAATTTTGCTTTATTGATGCATTAATTATCAATGTAAGCGTCTTCTTTCGCCTTACGACAACTACCATATTCCGTTCGGCTAAAAAGCACTCGCAACAATAGACTGTTCGGCCCATAAAAATATCTCAATTTTCGTGAAAGAAATATTGTTTTAATGATTATATCTTCCATAACATGGTTCTATATTAGTTATTAACAGATTTCGAATGAAATAAAAAAAGTCAGACATCTAAAAAATATTAAGTTTACAGTTATTTACAGGCGCCGAATGCTCCTGTCATGAATGCATTTTAGGTATAAAATTAGGCCGAATCCATTACCTCGACCTTCGAAGTTTTTGTCGCTGCTCATTAAACAACCATTGAATTCCACTATCTAGTCTTGAATTCCACTATTAGTCTTGATTCCTGTTCTTGTTCATTAGTAACAATTAAATTTGTTCATTGTTCTAATATCTTTTAAGATTTCTTTTTACACATTATAGGCTAGCAGACGGCGGTAACTTGGACAGTCATAGAATCCCAGTTTATTTGCAAAGGATGGCACAGCTTTGCAACATGTTACCCAAACTATGCAACAAATATTCCCTTAAACCCCACTTTTTAGTTCACCTGAGCCGTAGGCTCATTGGTGAGCTTATAGTACGGCCAGGCTAGGTGTGTGTGTGTCAGTCTGTCTTTCTGTCTGATTAAAAGTATCACGATACGTATCGTATCATGAGGTAAGTATCACGATATGTATCGTATTGTGAGGTAGGTGTATGGTTACACCCCTAAAAGTGGACACATTCGACAGAATTTCTGTCAATATGTCCCTCTCTGAAGCTATATAAACCTTTAGTAGATACATTAAACTGGAGCTGCACAAACTGATTTTTATAGTATCCTTTATATTTAATAATAATAGGGACATATATAAAAAAAGTTATCCTCAGTACATCTCCTTATCTGGAGCTATGTCTAGGTGTCCAAAAATTAAGTATTTTTATGGTAATATTATTATAAATCACATTTCATGAAACGAGTCGTTTTAAGGGTTCATGTAATAAAAAAAAAAAGTTCCCTCGCCTGTTTCATGAGTAAAAAAAAAAAAAAAAAAAAAAAAAATTTCCTGCCTGCCTCATCTGAAATGGCCTGAGAATTTAATAATTTTTTTTTTGACCTAACTATCTGCAAATATTCCAGATATAGGTATGCTAAATATGATCCATCAACCCCTTACCTAATCATCAGTGACCAAGCTATAAGTTAGCCTTAACTTTTAGTGTAGTTACCAGGTGTGCACACTCATATGCTGAAGACAGTAAATAATGGCAGACAGATTCTAAGTTCTAGCTGGTTTCACTATACAAGCTTGGCTTTCCTCCAAAATTCAACTGTCCTCTAAGGTTATACAGGGATTTCGGGAACCCCATCTTAGCAGTCCAGGTCAGGACTATTTTTCATAAAAATTTACATTAGAAGACTCCTACTATTTCCAAACATGTCTCAGGGACTCCTATTTCGAAATATCCAGTGAGCTGCCTCCCTGGATGTAGTCAGATGTGACTGTCTCGGAGTATACAGAAGATGCAGTGCAATATAGGGTCCGAAATAAGGCACCATGACGCTCATTGTACCATCACACAATAACATGCACTTCAAAAAAAAAAAAAAAATATGTGCAGCCTACAAATACATAGATTTATACATGACTGAGTTAACCGCAGGAAGACTCTGTCTTCAGACTTATTTCATTAAAGAAATGGTGGCTGCGGCTCTTAAGTTGGTTGGCAAAATGCGAGAATAAGTGAGCGTGAAACTGAAACATGCTTGTACTATCCACTTCTATCACCGCCAAACAATGACATCGTTCCATAAATTTCGATCGAAAATAATATTAATTGACAGGGCTACTAATCGCGCTTCGTTTGGACTCTGTGTGTTCATCGGTGAAAGTACAAGTTCATTCCTAACCTTCCTTTTCTTGCTGACGTTTGTCGTCATTTTGGAAGGCTACCGGAAAAGGAAGTTGTGTCCGAAGTTAAGTGTATTCTGGGATTTCCAGCTTGTTATAGCTGCAACTGCAGTTAGGAATTACCTGAATCAGGTGTGGTAAACAAGTTTGGTGGGTTGGAAAAAGAGTTGTTTTGTGACGATTATGCAGCTGATAAATTATCGATTTACCACAGACACTGAATATTTATACTGATTTTGTCCAGTCTCTGGCTTTTCCAGGAAAGCATTTTACTACAAAACAAAAAATGAATACTAGCCTAAATAATAATAATAAAAAAAATGTGGGCACCAAAAATTAGAACAGGTAGACAAGTAATTAGTAACTACTTAATAACGAATAATTTGGGCAGCCACGAGGCGGCGGTGTCACTAGAAACTCCTTAATAACGAACGTGTCATAACCCCAGACATGTATATGTGTCTTCATATTATCTATCTATCTAGTATCTATCTATCTATCTATGTGTCTTCATATTATCTATCTGTCTATCTATCTATCTTGTCATATTATCTATCTGTCTATCTATCTATCTTGTCATGGCCGGCCTCGGTGGCTCAGTTGGATGCGCCGTCTGACTGGAGACCAGGAGGTCGCGGGTTCAACCCCCGCCGAGGTCGGCAACATTCTTTCGTGGAGATTGATCATGAAATATTTTCTACGGTCATTCTCTCCCTTCCGCTGATTCAAGAAGGGCAGTTGTCAGTTTCTGGCGAAAGAATGTGCACAATACTGGTTAACCGCTTAGAGGACTAAGCCTGCCCAGTAAACGTGTGGTTAGGTAAACTGACCGCGCTCGACATGACCCCATTGGGTTGACTGGGCCGTAAAACCTCAACACAAACACAAACTATCTTGTCATGATGCCATACCCCCGCAAGGACATTCTAGGCATTTGCACTGTCGAGCAATCCAAGTACATGTATGTTACTAGATAAGACAAAAGCATGTCAGTGAGAGACAAAGTATGATAGTGAAGGGGATGAAAGATGATAGGTTATCTTGAGTGCTTGATTTGATCTTGTGGTGAGATTGACACTTTTTCCTCCTAATTTACTAATTTATGGTAAAGTCCTAGAATTTCTTACACCAAAGTGGCTGACAAAATGGCATGTGCAAACAGTGCAGACCCAGATCAGACTGCTCCTGAGGTCTGATCAGGGTCTACTCTGTTTGCCATTATACAAAGATTTTAAGAAACAACTGCACAGACAAAAAATATTGGAATAAAGTGTTTGAAATTTTAGGACATTTACCATACTTTAAGAAAGTGGCTAGCTGTCCAGAACCGGACTTCTAGTCAAGCCACACTGGGTAGACTAGCCATCTGGAATTAGATAGATACATGCATGCAATGTATATGTTCTGGATTGTGTTGAGGTTTTACGGCCCAGTCAACTCAGTGGGTCATGTCAAGTGTGGTCAGTTTACCTCACCACACTTTTTCCTCTCTTCTAAGCGGTTTACTAGTATTGTGCACATTCTTTCACCAGAAACTGACAACTGCCCTTCTTGAACCAGCGGAAGGGAGAGAATGACCATAGAAAATATTTCATGATCAATCTCCACAAAAGAATGTTTCCGACCCAGGCAGGGGTCAAACCCGCAACCTCCTGATCACCAGTCGGTGGTGCAACCAACTGAGCCACCGAGGCTCGGTATGTTCTGTATAATCTGGTCTAATGACACTTTTTATTATTACTTAAGTGTAGTTCTATATATGTATTATAAAATAGATGAACATGAATCTTGATATAGTAATGGCAATAATCATAATTATTGCCTAATATTGTTATACTTTCCGACTGCAGAATGTGGTATGCAAGGGGGTGTCTAAAAGACAAGCACATTCAATTAAGAAACTTCAACTTCCTTATTAATAAACAATTTTGATAAATAAAACAAGTCTGATTATTCTTTGAAGTTCACAACCCATTCATGCACAATACGTTATTCCTTCCAAACTGGGAACGCTTCGTTAGGTGTCAATCAAAGTTACCTGTCAAACTTTCGCTGTCTTTAATCCATTGTTCAGATTTTGCATAAATGAGCATGCCAGTTTGAGCCCACAAGACAAGTTTTCTCATGTTTCGTGCGAAAATCCAGAATATATGTAAATGTTGATAACTTTTCTCAGACTGTGAAACCATGGAACCAGCTTTCTAATTCTTCTATCAACATCAACATTCCAAGCCTGGTCAGCTTCAAATTAGCTATTCAACCGACTTTCGGAATGTAAAGTTGATTGGGTTCTGTACAATGTAAATACATGTTTGAAATTTTAGCTAATATTCACACAGTTTTTTTTTAACCTTTTTGGAGCATCTGGCATCACACAAGCACACATTCTAACACCTTGTCAAGATGTCTGCCAAGTGAATTTTGACAAGAATCATCACTGAAGTTGAATTTGAACTTTGATTTCATGTGAAGTGTTTTACTAAGTCACCTGGCTAAACATACAACCCACTTTCCGTTTTGCTCACATTTCACAAACAGAGCAAAGTTGCATCTTACCCAACCACTTCAGTTAGAAATTAAGAATAATATTATAACACATATAATGCGCATGTAAATTAAGATATATACCAAACACGCTTATGGCCCTAAGCAGAGTTCTCGGAAACGCCGAATCCGGCGTATTTTTACGCCTATTTTTGCTTTTGTACGCGTAAAATTTCCTTCCGAGGATTCTCATTTACGTCCAAACTGAACTTCAAAGACGTACCGCGGGCTTCCGAAATTTCTTTTGTCCGTCGAAATCGATACCCGAGATGTCCAAAAACTTGTCAAAAAGCCCGCCCACTTTTAACGAGTTGTATGATGTTTGCCCCGCCTACTTACCGGAAATTCGCTACCTGTGTTGACTGAGCTTTAAGGACGTCCCACTTTCCGCTTGCGGGAGTTTTATTGACATCGGTGTCAAGCGTCGCGGCACCCTTTTGATGGCTGTGCAATCACTGTGTGTATTTGTCACGCGTGCTGAGTTAATTGATGTTTGTATAATTAAACTTTCTTCTGCGAGACCTGAAAATATTCGGTGAAATTATATGGTCATTATTATTTTTAAATATTCACGTCTTAAAATCTTAAATTATTATTTTGCTAAGAACGTGTGTCGTCTGAAAACACCTCAACACTTCCGGGAGTTACCGAGTGAAATTAAATAAATAAATAACAATTATGCACAGAACGCAAATTTAAAGGGCAAATACGAAGGTTCTAATTTTACTAAATATTTAAGTTTGTCATGACAACAAAAGCAATTTTTCATATGAGAAGAAAACATATTTTTCGTCAAAATTTTCGGAAAACCCGTTTCTAAATTCGCAGCCTTGTTCCGGCTGCGCTGTTTACCAGCGCGGAAAAGACGCAAAGTAAGTCTAAATATAGGCGAATTGCGATGGTTTTGCTTGCTATTCTCCGCGAACGAACGTATTGCTGTTGGTAACTCATCGAGAGCTGCCTTTTATTTGTTTGTTGTTGCACGAGTCGGCGCCGTTTTCCCGCAATTTTTGTGAAGTAAGCAACTCGCTCGCTCGTGTTGATCAGCTTCAATCCGAGCAAATATTTCATTAAATACATTTCTGCAAAATTAATTTCAGCATAGTTTGTTTTTAAGAAAACATGTTTTGGTTGTTTTCTCTCATGTATTTTCTTTTCTTTTTTTCTTTCTCTGGGCTTTGAAACGAACGCGAAAGTGGACCAATGTTGATGCTTTCGCTAAGGTCCGACATACAAGTACAGGCTTTCCAAAAAGATGCGATCGAATTTTAATAAGCGATAAGGATATGTTTAAAACACATCTAAGAGAAGTGTATATCATGATGATTCTGTGTGACACTGAATTAAGAACCTCTGTTCTACTAAAGAAAGGGCAGACTGCCGCAGCAGGGAAAAAAAGTGGGACTTCCTAGATTTTCCTGTGGGACTCAAAATATGAGGGGTAAGAAGTCTGGGACTTCCTGAGTCTGGAAGTTAATGGAAGTCCTGTCACTATTTCCTAAGCCCCAAAAGCTTTTGGATCCTTACCAGACACTCAGTGGTTAAGGTTAACTATGTTGAAAAATGAAGTTGTCCAGACAATGTCCTTAAATATTAAGTTTTCATATTTAGCCGAAAACTCCAAGTTTTCTAGGTCAAACTCCTATTTTTCAATTTTAACTCCAACTTTTCTCAGAGATGGATTCTTAAACTCCTGCTTTCAAAATCCTAGTGAGAACTCTGCCTAAGTCCACAACCACGTGTGAAACAAGATATTATGTCACCATTACAGGTTAGGAAAAAAATTATTACAGTAGCATTGTATCAAAGATACACTCGCATATGCATATTTTGATCTAATAATGGACGGCTAGCCTATCCAATGTGCCCTGGTTAGAAGCATGGTTCAGGGCAGCTAGCCTCCGAGGCTAGGTATCTGGTTCTGGATGGCTAGACACTTCCTTACTTTAATGGCACCCAACATGAATAACCCACAGGGTTAGTGTTGGTAAGTACAGGTAGAGGTTACAATGATACAAGTACATGTAGTATGTTCAGTTGATGCCTTTCACCTAAAAGTTAGAAGGGGGAGGAGTGTGGTTATTGGTGGGTCTGTCAGCATCATTAGCTCAGTTGTAAGAGCACCTGACTTGTAAGTAGGGGGATCAGAGGTTCCATTCCTGCATCTGGCACATCTTTTTTTTATCCTTAGTGTACTGGTAAACTGGACTTGGGAGTGCAGAGAAAGGTTAGAAACTGATTTGTTTGAGTTGAGGTTTTACGGCCCTGTCAACCCAATGGAATCATGTGAAGTGGGGTCAGTATACCTAACCACACTGTTACTCGGCAGGCTTAGTCCTCTAAGCAGATAATGAGTATTGTGATTCTTTTGCCAGATACTGACAGCTGCCCTTCTTGAATCAGTGGAAGGGAGAGAATGACCGTAGAAAATATTTCATGATCAAATCTCCAGGAAAGAATGTTACCGACCCAGCAGGGATTGAACCCGCAACCTCCTGATCACCAGTCGGATGGGCATCCAACTGAGCCACCGAGGCCAGCTCTAGAAACTGATAGTATGCATAGTTGATGCCAAGAAGCTCTTAAATGTCAGAAGGGGTAGGAATTTGGTGATTTGGTGTGTCAGCTAAGTTTGTAGAGCATGGTTAGCTCAGTTGGTAAAACCATTGGTTTGTGTCACTTGTTTCTGAGATTTTGAACGACTCAACTCTAATCCTGCTGAATGAATGTTCCTGGTGAATGTATGTCATTTGCTATTTTGCTGCAAATACATGGCCCCACATTGCAGACAAAGCAAAAAAAAAAAAAAATAATATCAGTTCCATACTTTTTGCCCATTATTGGTGATTTTGCCCAGCACCATATAGGGGGAGAGGGGGGTGGGGGCATGGTTACAAATGAATGGTGAATTATGAACCCGTCCAAGTTAGACCCACCAACATACCGTAACTAGCACCACAATAAATTCCATGGAAGAAAGCCTTTGAGGCATTCCCTTAATATAATTCTAGTGCTTAGCATTTCTCAGCCTGGCTAGCACCAAGCACCCCAAACAGACTGAGCACACCCCCCCTCTCCCCTCTTCCCCCCCCTCCCCCACCACACACACACACCATAGCTCCAGATAAGAGAGGGTATCAGGAAAACATTTTCTCATTTCATCACAAAAATGTATGTTGTGGGCACTCATTAGAAATGCCTCAGTGAGGCACTTCTAATGAGTACCACAACATATGTTTTCAGGGAGAAATGAGAAAATATATATGATTTTTGGTGAAGAAAAGTGCCTTATCTGGAGTTATGCTCCCAGAACTGGAGATCAGTTCTCACAGAACTGCAGATAGTACATTTTGTATACAGATAAGTACAGTGAGTATTCTAAAGCTTGAACAGAAAAATAATGACAGAATAATAACGGAAATAATTAAAATTGTCTCCCTTTGCAAAATCTCAGATTTTGCAAAGGGAGACAATTTAATTACACCCCTTTGCAAATTGGTTACTTCACACAAAGGATTCCTCCTGCTTTTCTTTTTGGAAATGAATACTTTATTGTTCCCTTTTTATACGCCCGTTTGAAAAACGGGACGTATTATGTGATGACGGGGTATGCCGTCCGTCCGTAAACTTTTTCGTTTCCGGCTAACTCCTCCTACAGTTTACATCCAATCAAGCTGAAACTTGGTATATAGTTAGACCATGATGTGGTGCAGCACATATTGTTTCGAGGTTACAGTCTATCAAATGTTTGCAGAGTTATGCCCCTTTGAAAATTTCTGTAAACTTTTCATTTCCGGTTAACTCCTCCTACACTTTACATCCGATCAAGCTGAAACTTCATATATAGTTAGACCATGATGTGGAACAGGGCATATTATTTTGAGGTTACAACCCACCAAATATTAGCAGAGTTATGCCCCTTTGAAAATTTTAGTAGACTTTTCGTTTCCGGCTAACTCCTCCTACAGTTTACATCCGATCAAGCTGAAACATGGTATATAGTCAGACCATGATGTGGCACAGCACATATTGTTTCGAGGTTACAGTCCACCAAATGTTTGCAGAGTTATGCCCCTTAGAAAATTTCTGTAAACTTTTCATTTCCGGTTAACTCCTCCTACATTTTACATCCGATCAAGCTGAAACTTCATATATAGTTAGAGCATGATGTGGAGCAGCGCATAATATTTCGAGGTTACAGTCCAACAAATATTAGCAGAGTTATGCCCCTTTGAAAATTTCAGTAGACGTTTAGTTTCCAGCTAACTCCTCCTACAGTTTACAGCCGATCAAGCTGAAACATGATTTGTAGTTAGACCATGATGTGGAGCAGCGCATATTGTTTCAAGATTACAGTCCACCAAATATTAGCAGAGTTATACCCCTTTGAAAATTTCTATTAATTTTTCGTTTCTGGCTAAATCCTCCTACAGTTTACATCCAATCAAGCTGAAACTTCATGTGCAGGTAGACCATGATGTGGAGCAGCGCATATTATTTCGAGGTTACAGTCCACCAAATATTAGCAGAGTTACACCCCTTTGAAAATTTCAGTAAACTTTTCGTTTCCGGCTAAATCTTCCTACAGTTTTCATCCTATCAAGCTGACACTTAATTTGTAGTTAGACCATGATGTGGAGCAGTGCATGCATATTGTTTCAAGGTTACATTCCACCAAATATTAGCAGAGTTAAACCCCTTTGAAAATTTCTATTGTTTTGTTTTCGGCTAAATCCTCCTACAGTTTACATCTGATCAAGCTGAAACTTCATAAATAGTTACACGATGATGTGGAGCAGCACATATTATTTCTAGATTACAGTGCACCAAATATTTGCAGATTGTATGCCCCTTTGAAAGTTTTTGTAAACCTTTCCCAGAATGTTGTTTAGAGGTAATAGTGCGCAAACTTTATTATATAATAGGTATATTTTTTGCAAATAACTATAGTTTTGATCATATGGGCAAGATATTGATTTTTTTTTTCTTTAACATCTTTTATTAGACTTGCAAGGAAAGGTTGTCATTTTTAAATCTTTATAAATACTTTTTGAATTTTTTTTTTTTTTTTTTTTTTTTTAATACTCTTCTGATTTGGCTCCCTTGAAGAACAAAAATAAAATCAGTATTAAACAAGTTAAAGGTTTACAAAAAAATTTCTTGCAGCATTTTTTTTTTTTTTTTGTTGTTGTTTATTTTTGTTTTGTTATTGTTTGGTCCGATATTAAAGTATAGGAAAATAGGAAAAACAAATCAGCTAATATGAGCTTATAATATAGCCATGCTTCTGTGGTGTGTCCTCTGTCAGAAAGCACTTCTCCCTAGAAGCAGCAAACTTTTCCCTATTTTCCCAGGAGGGAGACGTCACTTCTCCCTTAATTTCTTGGCCAACTTGGACCCTTAGGTTACAGTTCACTAAATATCAGCAGAGATACGCCCCAATGAAATTTTGTAAATTTTTTTTTTTTTTTTTGTAATTCCACTTACAGTTTATAATCCGGAGCATAGAATTATGCAGGAGCCAGTTTATGTGCTACATCTTATTACTTGCCACGGGCGTATATTGCCCTGCTTGGCGGAGCTCTTGTTAGAACATAAACCATATTTGTTGGCTGAGAGCAGACAGTGTTGACCCTGATCAGATGCCCATTCTGCAGCATTAGATATGGATCAAACCTGTTTGTTTGTGTTGTGGTTTTACGTCCCAGTCAACCCAGTGGGGTCATGTCGAGCCCGATCAGTTTACCTAACCACATGTTTACTGGGCAGGCTTAGTCCTCTAAGTGGTTAACCAGTATTGTGCACATTCTTTCGCCAGAAACTGACAGCTGCCCTTCTTGAATCAGCGGAAGGGAGAGAATGACTGTAGAAATCATTTCATGATCAATCTCCATGAAAGAATGTTGCTGACCTCAATGGGGGTTGAACCTGCGACCTCCTGGTCTCCAGTCGGATGCGCATCCAACTGAGCTACTGAAGTCGGCCAAACCTATTTGTTCAGGCCTTTCTATTCAGCATTGTCCACAAAACTTGAGAGAAAAAATATCCACTGTCACTTCTTGCCACAGGTCTCTTGCATTTACTGTATTTCTCAGGCTCCATATTCTTAAAAAATAGACATTTTATTATCCAAGAAAGGTTTAATTAATTGATATATAGTATTAATACAATCATAAAATGTGGCACCTGACAGTTTGTAAAATTTCAGTTAGTCTCTAGTTCTTGAAATGAAATGATTTTTTATAGTATCTCTGAATTGATGTTGGCAACATTAATTCAGAGATATGATAAAAAATCATTTCTTTTTTTATCCAGTTCAAAAAACGAGAGTCTAAATGAAATTTTACAGGCTGTCACATGCCACATGTTATGATCATATAATACTACATGTATATATCAGTTTATTAAACCTTTCTTGGATAAAAAAAAAAAAAATGTCTGTTTTGGGGAAATATGGAGCCTTTAAATATACAGACAGAAATAAATGAGAAAACGGTGTAGACCCAAATCAAACATTTCTGTAAGGAATATTTTGATCAGGGTCCACACTGTTTGCCATTCCGTCAGCATTTTTTAGAAGCATCCTTTGGGAGTCAAAAATACATGTCAGCAGAGAAGTTAACGATGAGCATTGGCGATAATTTATACTTCTTAAAACATGTTTTGGGTAATCATTAGAAGTGCCTTGGTGAGGCATTTCTAATGAGTACCCACAACATATGTTTTCATGGAGAATTGGAGAAAATTATCCCAAAATTATTATCAAATACTCCTCCTTATCAAATCCTCTGACATGTTCAGTTTTTAGGATAAGTATGGTAAATTTATATTGTATTCAATTATTTAAGGTAATAGTGGTACATGTAAATTACCCATCCTTGTTTTATTTTTAGAATTTTCAGGGCCAAGATGAACATCAGTAAAAGCACAGACCTGTTTCTAATATTACTAACTTTGATGCTGCACACTTGCCCAGGACAAAATGATACATACTTGTACATATATGAAGAGTTTCTGAGCTTTATTGATAAATATGGAAAGACTTATAAAGAAGGATCAAGAGAGTTTAAAGAGAGGTTTATCTATTTTCAGGTTTGTATACATGTAGCTATGTATTGGTGCAGAAATTCACTACAACCTCTTTATAGTTAACATGATTGCTGGGATCCTAAATGAAAACATTGTTAGCTAAACAACCATGTTGTATTCAAACAAAAATCTCTAGATTGTGTAGAAAAATGACCATAAATGATCATTTTTCTATATACATGTAATTAGACATTTTTGTTTGAATAAACACTTTCGGGGTCCCAGTCTTTGCGAAAAGTGCAGGACTGCCTGACAAAACTGGCATTTTTTCATTTTGTCCTGCAAAAACTTTTAGTCTGTCTGACAAACGTCCTGTGAATCTTAGCAAAGAAAATAATATTCTGACAACAAATATGCCTCCAGTCCTGCAGATACTTATCTGTCCTCCAAAATATTACATTCTGTCTGACAGCTGTCCTGCATCAGTGAAAAGATTTCCCGAAGACTGGGGTCCACCTTTCAACCGTCTAATATCCGAACTGTCTTATAATGAAGAGTCTTAGGGGTTCTAGTGTGCAATGTACAGTTGAATGATACAGTCAAACCTCAATAGCTCGAACACTGATGGCTCGTTTACAATGGCTTACTCATTTTGAACATAAACCATATTTGTTAGATGGGAGCAGACAGTGTTGACCCTCATCGAGGTGATTCTAATGAGTACTCTCAACATACAATTATTGCATAGAAAATTGAAAATATATTTCCCTAAATTATCGCTATTTGCTACCTGATCTGGCACCATAATTCACCCTCAGTGGCTCGAACTACCCATATCTCGAACAAATTTCTACGGTCCCAAAGATGTTCGAGCCACTTAAGTTTTACTGTAATTTGAGATAGAAAGGAGTAAGGAACTAAACCAGTATTCCCTTTATTCAGTTTGACTTATGCAGTAGTTTGAGTATTCAGAATTTGAGATAACAAGAGTCAACTGTACATTGTTCCAGATAAGAGGGGACATCTAATACATACCATATTTACCCTAAGTGTTTGGACAGGAAGTCTTGATCAGTCAGAGTAGACTCGGATCATGCACTGCAGATCATGGCATCTAAAAGGTTTTGGACTCATGGGTAGTAAAATGGACTTGTTCAAAGTTTTGGACAAGCGTAGTATTGAATTAAGGTATCAAAATACTCAGGGTAAATATGGTGCATGTACTTCTAAAAAATTATATATTTTAGAATTTTCTTGATACATATAAAATAAAAGGTTTTCTTTGAGAAATAAGGAAGAGTCAGTTATTGTTGAAATGTAAACCATGTACCATAATTGTTTTGTTTTGTTTTTGTTTTCTTGTTTGTACGTTTTTTGTTTTTTTCTTGTTTTTTTTTTTGTTTTTTTTTTTTGCAAATAATGCATTACCAAGTTCCATATTTGATCTTTTATTACATTTAGTGCTTCAGATAATTTTTCTTCATGAGAATAATTCTCTCCAACTTTTGAGGTACTTCTGATTTGTGAGAATGAGAGATGATTTATCAAACAATTGTGTCTTGTTTTTCATAAAACGTAGCAGTAAATTATTTATTATCCCAGAATCTTTAGAAAATTTGTATCATAAGTTTTTGGAAAACTTCTTTTATAGATTGATAAGTGAGCTACTTTGGATGTATCAAAATTCTCAGAAACATCAGTTTTTTTTGTTTTTTTTTTGTTTGTTTTTTTCCAAACTGATTTACTGTTGTTTTGATAATACATTGTATATTGTCTGTAGAATTAATTACCAATAAAAAAGTGCTCTGATACTCAAAGTTTCAAGAACATAATATATGTTTGTAGTGAAACCATGAGGGTTCTGCACTCTTATTGTGAAGTAAATCTATTTGTTAATCACAAAAATACATAAAATACATAAGGTTTACTGAACTTTTTACATTATTATCTATTTTTAGCTGATAATATTCATAATTACCTCACTTGATCTAACTTGACTATGTAGCCTGGTTAGCAAATTACCTACTGATATTCAGAGAACATTTTCTTCAATAATTCTTCAATATCCTTTTCTCACTAGCATTTTATATCAAACTAGGAGCAGCTATATTTCATTTGGATATAACAAAATCTAAAGGTTATAGTGGAAGAAGCTGAGATAGCAGCCTTTAACCTTTACAACTCTCTGGGCTAATTCAGCAGACTACAAATTGACGATTTTTTCTTATTTTTCCTAGAAAACAGGATTTGACATTTCGTGCAAATTGTCTTCATTGGAGACAATTTGCAGGAAATGTCAAATCCTGTTTTCTGGGAAAACAAGAAAAATATTTCAAAATGTTGTCTGCTGAAAATTTTACCCAGAGTGCAAAGCGTTAATGGAGAAATAAGGAAAACCTTATCTGGCACTGTGGAAAAATAGTATAAAAGTATTATCTACTATTTTATAATGCATCAAGGTGAAAGTGAAGTTAGTGCAGATTAACGATCATTGATTTACACTCAGTCATACCTGCCTTAAAGACCACCTGTATTAAGCAATCACCTGTCTTAAAAGACCACTATTTCAGATCCCATTAAAGGTGAAGAAGTTGAAATCCGTCTGTATTCAGCTGGCACCTGTTTTAAACAACCATTTTTTAGCTTTACTATACGTGCTTGCTTTACACACTTTTCCTGTACATCACAGATCAGTTCCAGATAGGCAATAATGATGGTGCTGAATTTTCACCTTCCACGCTGGGCAAAAATATCAGCAGACGACATTTTGAAATATCTTCCTTATTATTCCTAGAAAATAAGATTTGACACTTCATGCAGTGTCAGATCCTGTTTTTTAGGAAAAATAAGAAAAATATCATGAGTTTATTGTCTGCTGAATTTGTCCATAGCATGGTAAGTGTTAAGATAATTTTATTGGTAATTTTGCACCAAAACATGGCCTGTGGGTATTCATTAGAATTGCTTTGGAGGCAGTTTGAATGAGTACTCACAAGATAAGTTTTGAGGCAAAACCAATAAAAATATCTTATGATTACTTCCTTCACTCAGAACTATGATAGGTGAATTTTTTATTGCCGTCATACATGAACAAACTCTGGGTACCGTGTTTTATCATGAGTAGTTTGACATGTCTGATCAGACAATGTAGACCCAGATCGGATGTCACAGAATGCAGGGTCTATTTAACAGCAGTTCTGCATATTTTAGACATATCAGGAGGTTGTCAAAATGGCCTTGTTCAAATTTTAGGGTAATTATGGTAAGGAGTTAAGGTGTCTGAATATTTAGGCTAAATACAGTATAGATGTATTTGTAATGATTTCAGGAAAATCGCAAGCATCAGTACAGTCTAAACCATAATCAGAAAATTCCAAGTGCTCAGTATGGTGTTACAAAGTTTTCAGATCTTAGTACAAAAGAATTTAAAGGTAAGAATGCAGCTGTATTGGCCTGACTGTTGCCAGGTCACATGGGCCATTTCTATCTTTAGTTAATTTTATAACTCTTAAAGCCCCAGTCACAACAGCGACAGACAACATTCTTTAATCATAATCATCATCATCATCCAATTTTTGATTAACACGGTACCGGGGCAACATCCACATCAGTAGCAATATTCTTTAATATTTTTTAAAAAATGTTCAGGGAAAATAATGCTTGTCTGAAAATAAGGATTGACAATTTGTGTGAATTGTCTGCTAGACAGACAATTCACATGAAATGTCAGGCCTTTTTTTTCTCTGAAAAATAGAAAAGCAATTCAGTATGTTGTCTGCTATAGGTAACTCCCATTTTAGTGACTGTTGACATCTTCCAGTTGAGTTTTGGTTTTTGATTAACCCTTAAAGCAGACAAAACTTGGAAATATTTTGCTTTGTGATTCAGAGACAATAAGGTTATTTTTCAGAGGAAAGACTTGACTTTACATATTTCATTTGCAGATAGTATATTTAACCTTTGTCCTGCTGAACCCGGATATGTCCTGTCTTTGCAAACAGTGTAGATCCAGATCAGTTGGCTTCTGAAGAAGCCAACTGATCTGGATCTGCACTGTTTGCCATTAAGTATGTGAGTTTATATCAACAACCTTGATCAAGTAATCTGATTGGCTGAAAATTAGAAATGGGTGTGGCATCTTAAGTTATTCAGCAGGACAAGGGTTAAGACATAGAATAGCTTCAGCCGTGAATTGTTGAGTAATAAATCATAGGTTGGAGGTGAGTTGTAATGAGGATCAATCACAAGCACGTAGCGCAAGTGATTATTCTACTTACAACTGACTGACAAGCATTGATTTATTACTCAACAATTCACACACTAGAGCTGTTCTATTTCGATTCTAACATACACTAAAAATTGACAAAATGCCGTTGATTCCTTCAGATTCTCCCAATCTTCAGCCATTGTTTGACAAAACTTTGCCAACTTTCTTGACTGTAACACATGCACTTATGTCTGTTTGTAACAATGCATCATGCTGATGCATCTGATGCATCACACTCTTCTGCCCAGTGATATGTTGCAGAATAAAACGCAGTTCATTTCCATTGCCTATATATTGCCTAAGGAGACATTTTGCATGAAATGTCAAATCCTATTTTCTAGGAAAAATAAGAAAAATATTTCTAAATGTTTTCTGCTGAAATTTTTACCCAGCATGCAAAGTGTTAAATGAAATATTTATTCTATTTCAGATATATATTTAAGTGATCTAATACAAAGAGGTCCTAAAGTTTGGACTAACACAAGTATTACACCTTTGTCAAAAATACGAAAGCTGAATATTCCACAAAAACTTGACTGGTAAGTAATATTATGCTGTAACCTCGATATAAGATGGCTCATTGTAAGACAGTTTTGGATATAAAACAGTTTAAATGTGGACCCCAAAAATGTTTTATCTTAACAAAAATATATAGATTATATAGAAAAATGACAAAAATATATATATATAACAAAAATGTATAAATTAGGGTATATAGAAAAATGACCATAAATGGTCATTTTTCTATGTAATCTATACATTTTTCTTTGCATACAATATGGTTGTTAAGCTGACATGGTTGTTGCTATATCCTTTCAACGGCAGTAGCGTATTCATGCATAATTGCTGTCCAACACTTTTTAAACAACCCTCACGGCGAGATTAATACAAGCAATCGTCCAGTTCCAATATCATTTAATATGGCAGTATGCGGGTTAATAATAGTATCAACACGAGCTCTCTAGCAGGTAAAGAAAGGGCATGAAAGGCTTCCCAAGTAAGAAAAAATGTTCGGATTACCGTTGTATCTTTGTAACGCAGTCCCGTCAACACCAATCAAGTGCAGCTCAAATGGCCCAGCATAGGAAATGCCCAAGAAAAGGTAAAAGAAAAGGGGGAGAAAGAGAGAGAGAAAGGAGGAAAAAATACGGGATCAAATCGCAAAAAAAAAAAAAAAAAAATCTCCATGCGCATACATTTTCCCACCGTGACCCCGGCACCATGACCTTTTGTGAGTGTAAAAAATTGACAGTGCTTGATTGTGAAGAGTAACATATGTACTTTCGTTTTCAAGTAAGCTGCGTTTGATCAGTTGCTTATGTTGGATTCCAGAGGTAAATATCCAGCCCTACCCTTATTTTGGCTGCATTTTTCAAAACCCTCGGCCGTTCTAAAGATATAAAATGATCATAAATGGGTCATTTTTTTTTTTTTTTTTTCTGTATAGTCTATACATCTTTGTTTGGATACAACATGGTTGTTTAACTAATACCGGTTTTGCTTTGGATCTTAGCAATGGTGTTATAAAGCGGTTGTGGTGTATTTGTTATTTTGTGGCTGTTGTCAGTTGATTAACTCTGTACATATACTAATCAGTACTCGCAACATTTATTTTCATGGAGAAAAAAAGAATAATTTTTTATCTGAATGTCTGTCTTATCTGGAATGTTGTCATGATTTCTCCAAAGGAACAGTTTGATCAAGGTCTGAATTGTTTGCCATTAAGATCGCTTGATAACTTCAGAGTCGCTCAGTACCGTCAGGTCTCAGATCACAAAGGTCAGTCACACTGGGCTCAAAGAAAATTTCAAATATCTTCCATCCCTTTGTCTTTCTCACCCCTTTTCTTCCTTCTGCCTTTCCTATCTCCTATTACTCTACCTTGTCATTTTCATTTTTCTCCTGTATTTCATTCTTGCACTTCACTCAACTCGTGATAGTTCTCACATTTGATGACATACCAGTTTACTGGCAAAAGCAAAAGGCAATGGGAAATGGATACACTTTCAGGGGAGATAACTCTTGTCAAAATTGTTTTTGCTCCCTTTGAAAAAGGAGTTTGCTATGCTTTCAGAGTAGACCCTTTTTAGACGGACATTAGTGTACAGAAAAACAAAACAGAAAGATGGAAAACTTTTTTAACTTTTAAAATATGGCAGAAAACCTATCAAATGTTCCCAATCCATTTAAACCTTGTCCTGCTGAATAGATTAAGATGCCACGACCATTTCTAATTTTCAGCCAATCAGATTACTTGATCCAGGTCGTTGATATAAATTCACATAATAAAATGCAAACAGTGTAGATCCAGATCAGTTGGCTTCTGAAGAAGCCTACTGATCTGGATCTGTACTGTTTGCAAAGGCAGGGCATATCTAGGTTCAGCAGGACTAGGATTAAGACACATCATTCAGGTTGTCAAATGGAGAAATGTAAGTTTTAGAAAACGTATAATAACCTTAAATTCACTTTGGGCTAAATCAGCAGACAACAAATTGGTGATATTTTTCGTATCTTTTCCAGAAAATAAACTTTGATATTTCATGCAGATTGAAGTCCTGAAGAGACAATTTGCATGAAATGTCAAAGGCTAATTTCTTGGAGAAATAGGAAAAAATTTTCAAAATGTTGTCTGCTGAAATTTTTAACCAGCATGCTAAAATAAAGATTTGCAAGGTCCAAGTTGTTAGAGAAAATATGGTACGTGTAATACCATATTTACCTTAAGTATTGGGACACTTTATCTACTTACCATACTTGTCCTCAGATTTGAAATACTGTATTCGACCTAATTACCGCACTGTGCACTTAGGTTTTTCAAAATTACTGGGAACACTTATTTGTGGTAAAATATGTTTCTACCTACTAAGGATACACAATAAAAAAGATCAGAAATAGCCTTACTTGACGATTATGCAATTTTTTTCTGATTTTCTTTATAAAGGCATATGTTGTGGGTTGTTAGATCAAATACAGTAGTCCATTCCACTACCGCTTGATGTCTTTAAAATATTGCTGTATGTATGGCAAACAGTGTAGACTTTGATATTGCTGTATGTTTGGCAAACAGTGTAGACCCTGATCAGACTGTCAGATCAGGGTCTACACTTTTGCCATACATACTCTTTCTGCGGCATCTGATCTGGGTCTACACTGTTTGCAAAGGCCTGTCTGTCCCAATACTTAGGATTATTATGGTACATTTTGCAGGAGAAACTACCAGGGCCGTAACATCATATCAGGGATAAAAAATCAACGTAAATGTGGGGGATGCTGGTGAGTGTTCTCTTTGTCTTATGCACATTTCATTTGTTACTACTGCTCCCCACCATTTGGGTAGGGTGGTGGATATCCAGTTCAGTTTTACTTTTGTTTTGTACACACATTGCTGGAATAGTGCCTGAATTACAACTTAGTGTAAGGATTAGTGTGGAATATAACACATAGCAACAGACAAGGCCCTTTTTTCATCCAAAAATGCTGATATCTTTCTTATTTCTCCACAAAAACATACGTTGTGGGTACTCATTAGAAGCGCCTCGCTGAGGCACTTCTAATGAGTACCACGACATGTTTTCGTGGAGAAATAAAAAAAATATTATGTGGATACCCCCTCTTATCTGTAGCTATGTTAAACAGTTTCATAATCCCAGGGACCAGGGACAAAGTGTCAGGATATTATCATCGGTTTGTTAGGGGAGGAGTGGGGCTGAGTGGGGCTACAAATGACTAGTGCTATATTAGTGTTTTTCTTGTTTATCTTCAGTTAATGTCAAAATTATTAGATAATGAATGATTTTTTTTTTCTTATTTTGTTTTATTCCACAAAACAGGGCTTGACATTTCATGCAAATCATCTCCAAAATGTTAAGGCCTGCTTTTGGAGCAAAAGATCATCTGTTAATAGATTTAGTTGACTTCAACATATTGAGGGTTAAAAAGAAAGTTTTGGAGCCTGAAGTTTACACATCTGTCTAATGTGATTTGTCTGTGCAGTTGCAACAGAGCTTCAATGACTTCATACTGATGGCTCAAAAAACCTGTTGATAAATATAAACTTAATATATGTTTTATTCAGTTCTTGATAACAGTAATATCCTATAAATAAGATTGACCTTTAGCACCTCTGGGCAAATTCAGCCAACAACAAATTGATGATATATTTCTCTCTTTCTTCCAACAAAAAGGTCTTGAGATTTCATGTAAATTTCTTTGTTCATGTAAATTTCTTTACCATAAAAAGCTGCAATTTTACATTGTTGTTTGCATATGTTAATACAAAAGGCTCACATATTTTTAGCTCACCTGAGCAAGGCTCAGGATGAGCTATTGTGATCACTTGCCTTCCATCATCATCCGTCCGTCCACAGCTTTGAACGATTTCTTCTCTGAAACCCCTGAAACTTCATGTGGAGCCTTCTGTTAAAGGGGGATTGAAAATTTTTACAAATGGTCATGGTCCATTAACCAAAATGGCTGCCATGCCCATATATGGTAAAAACACTAAAAAAGTGTCTTCTTCTCCAGAACCAAGAAACCTTCAAGGCTGAATCTTGGTATATAGCATCATTGACTAAAGTTCTACCAAGTTTGTTCAAATGATGACCCTTGGTTGATCTAGGTTTGTCTTCATGCATTTGTATGGGGAAAATGTTGAAGTCATTTTCTAAAAATTTCTTAAAGTCCAATGGCTGAAACTTACAACAAGTGGTTAAAGTAGTAAAACGTTTTAGTTAGAATCAAAATTTTGTCCCCTGGGGGTTATCTGCCTTGCCCCTGGGGTATATACATGTATAAAATTGTGTAATTTTTAAATGTCTTTTTTTCTGAAACCGCATGACCAATTTTCACCAGATTTCACATGGGTCCTTCTGACAAAAGGGTAATGCCAATATGTTCAAATGGTTCAGTGCCATTGAACAAGATGGCTGCCATGCCCATATATGGTAAAAACACTTAAAAATCTTCTTCTCCAGAACCAAGAAAGCTTTGGGGCTGAATCTTGGTATATAGCATCGAGGACTCAAGGTCTACCAAATTTATTCAAATGATGACTGTAGGTTGACCTTTGACCTTTTTACAGCAAGGTCAAATTTGCATCCCTATACATTTATATGGGGAAAATGTTGAAGTCATTTTCTAAAAATGTGTTAAAGACTAGTGGCTGAAACTTACACTGTATGATTAAAGTAGTAAACCATTTTAGTTATAATCAAAATTTCGTCACCTGAGCGTTATCTGCCATTGCCACTGGGCTATATACATGTATAAAATTGTGTGATTTTTAAATGGCCTCTTCTCTGAAACTGCTTGAGCAATTGCACCAGATTTCACATGGGGCCTTCTGTCAAAAGGGTATTGCCAATTTGTTCAAATGGTTCTGCACAATTGAATAAGATGGCCGCCATGCCCATATATGGTAGATACACTTAAAAATCTTCTTCTCTAGAACCAAGAAAGCTCTGGGGCTGAATCTTAGTATCTAGCATCGAGGACTCAAGGTCTACCAAGTTTGTGCAAATGATGACCTTAAGTTGAACTTTGACCTTTTTACAGCAAGGTCAAATTTGCATCCCCATGCATTTGTATGGGGAAAATATTGAAAAGTCATTTTCTCAGAATGTATTAATGGCTGAAACGTACAATGTGTGATTAAAGTAGTAAAACATTTTAGTTATAATCAAATTTTTGTCCTTTGAGGCTTATCTGCCCTTGCCACTGGGCTATATACATGTATAAAATTTTGTAATTTTTAAATGTCTTGGTTTAAACATATTTATTTCCGAAATGTTTACATATACAACACATACAAAAGTACAACAATAGGATTAGAACGAAAGCATAAAAGCTTATTTAGTTCCTTTTAAATGTCTTCTTCTCTGAAACTGCTCCAGTAATTTTCACCAGATTTCACATGGACCTTCTGTCAAAAGGGTAATGCCAGTTTGTTCAAATGGTTCTGCACAAATGAACAAGATGGCCTACATGTCCACATATGGTAAAAACTTTTGAAAATCTTCTTCTTCAGAACCAAGAAAGCTTTGGGGCTGAACCTTGGTATATAGCATCGAGGGCTCAAGCTCTACCAAGTTTGTTCAAATGATGATCATAGGTAGACCTTTGACCTTTTTATGGCAAGGTCAAATTTGCATCTCAATAGATTTGTGTGGGGGGAAGAGTTGAAAAACCATTTTTTTCAAAACATGTATGTATTTAAGACTAATGGCTGAAACTTACAATGTATGATTAAAGTAGTAAAACGTTTTAGTTAGGATCAAATGTTTGCCCCTGGAGGTTATCTGCCCTTGTCCCTGTGCTATATACAGGTATAAAAACATGAAATCTTTAAACTTCTTCTTCTCTGAAAGCACTTGACCAATTTTCACCAGCTTTCACATGGTGCGTTCTATTGAAGGGATGTTAACACTTTGTTCAAATGGTTTTGCATCATTGAACAAGAAGACTGCCATGCCCATGTATGGTAAAAACACTTGAAAATCTTCTTCTCCAGTACTAAGACAGTTTTGAGGCTGAATCTTGGTATACAGCATGGGGGACTCAAGGTCTACCAAGTTTGTTAAAACGATGAGACTAGGGATGACCTTTGACCTTTTTATGGTATAGTCAGATTTGTGTCCCAGTTGCTGTGGCAATACTGGAAGACTGTTCCATGGCATTTGCAAATATGCAGGTGAGCGAATTGTGGACCATGGGCCTCTTGTTTAATTTCCTTTAAAACAAAATAGCTATGGTAATGCTTCAGCAGAACATCAAATTTATTGTAGGGCATTTAGTACTGTTGAGACAGTGGAAAGTATTTATGCCAACAAGACGGGTCAGCCTCCTGTTGAACTTAGTGTACAGCAGGTGATAGACTGTGATGGTCGTGACTTCGGTTGTTCCGGTGGCAACATTTGTACAGCTGTCCAGTGGATGATATTTGTGAGTTTTTATCGTTGATCTGCACCATGGTAAACTCTACTTCACCATGTTTATACTAAGTTTTTAGACAGATAGGCCTGAGCAAACAGTGTAGACCCAGATCAGATGCCGCATTCTGGGACATATGATCAGGGTCTACACTGTTTGCCACACATCCAGCAGGTTTAGAAACATCAGTCATTAGGTAGTAAAATGGACTTGTTCAGATTTTAGGACAGATATGGTAAGGAAGGTGTTTGAATATTTAGAGTAATTGAGGTATACTTTGTGCAATAAGTGAAATACTAAACCAGAATGGTGAAAAGGATGTCCAGGAAGAGTCACAAACACAGAACATAGCCGGACAATGACACCAAGAGGAAGAGCAAAGAAATTACGACTCTCTTAGTCTTTTCTATTTGTTGTATTTACGTTGGCTTATTCAGAAAACTTGTTAAGGGGAGCTCTTGCTGATAATTCAGGGATAACTTTTTTCATTTCTCAGTTAACCCTTTTCCTGCTGAACCCGGATATATCCTGCCTTTGCAAACAGTGCAGATTCAGATCAGTTGGCTTCTGAAGAAACCAACTGATCTGGATCTGCACTGTTTGTCATTCAGTAAGTGAATTTGTATCAAAAATCTGAATCAAGCAATCTGATTGGCTGATAATTTGATGTGGGTGTGGTATTTTAATTTAATCAGCATGACAAGGGTTAAAACATGTTGCGGTAGCTCATTAGTAGTGCCTCTACAAAGTTGCTGTGCTGTGTAGGCAAACACTGATTAGACTGAATGCATGTGAAGGTTGGTCATATTATAGCCTTAGATAAGACACTTTTTTTTTTCAGCAAATAAATATTAATATTTTTTAACCCTTGTCATGCTTAATAAATTAAGATGCCATGCCCACTTCTTATTGTCAGCCAGTCAGATTACATGTACTTGATTCAGTTGTTGATACAAATTCACATACTAAATGACAAACAGTGCAGATCCATATCAGTTGGCTTCTGAAGAAGCCAACTGATCTGGATCTACATTGATTGCAAATGTGGGGCATATCCAGGTTCAGCAGGACTAGGGTTAGTTATGGAACTGCCTCTGAGTCAATAAATACAGTCGACTCTCGTTATCTCGAAACCCAAGAGACTATGAAACACTTCGAGATATCCGTACTTTGACATATCAGATTTGCGGAACTGAGGAAAACAATTAATCGAACAATCACCTTTAACAGAATGAATATGTAATTTGACTAATAAGTTTGAGATATATCGAAAATATTGTGGAAAAGAGGAGAAATTTTCTCCATTTTTCCACAATATTTTGTTGCCTGTTGGTAGATCTCTGTGTTAAAACAGGGACCAGATTTTCACTTCAAGATAAGTGGATATTCGAGATAAGCGAGGTCGAGATAATGAGAGTCGACTGTATATACAATGCCAACTAGAGCTATATTTTCCAAGCAATGTTAGGCTAGTATGTACTGGAACTACTGTCCTTTCAACATTGCTTAGAAAGATGTTTTTGCTTCAAGTTTTGTTTTAAATGAATTTGTTTTGTTCTGATTGACCATATCTTATGAGAAACTATTCTATACTTTGTTTTCAAATATTTACCCTAAAATTAAATTTATGGCCAAAAAAATATAGTAAAATATTTTGTTTGTTTGTTTTTTTTTATCAAAGAAAATGTTTTTTTTTTATTTTTCTCGTCTGATTTTTATACCCTGCAACACAATAGTGTCAGGGTATTATGGCTTCACATTGGTCGTCCATGTGTCCGTCTGATTGTCCGTCAGTCCATCTGTCCATCTCTCATACGGCCATACGTCGGTCCGTATATTCATTTCCAGGTGATAAGTTAACTTAGTGAATATAAATGGATTTTCACCAAACTTGGTTTGTGCTTTGATATGTGGAGATCTGGTTTAGGATTGCTAATGGGTGAATTTCATCAATTTTTTGACAGAGTTATCTGCCTGGGACACGTCAATATTTTATAACTTGAGTAAATATCAATGTATTTTCACCAAACTTGGTACATTGTATGTGCATTGCTATTGTGGAGATCTGGTTTGGGATAGCTAATGGGCAAATTTCATCTGTTTTTGACAGAGTTATCTGCCCACGACTCATCCATATTTTTGTTTCAAGACAATAAATTTAGTAAATCTCAACAGATTTTCACCCAACTTGATATGTGCATTGATATTGTGGAGAGCTGGTTTGGGATAACTACTGTGTACATTTCGTTGATTTTTGACAGAGTTATCTCCCCATGACACAATAATAGCAGGGTATTATCGTTTCTCTTTTTTATTAATTATTGTTTTTTCATTACAATATTGTGAAAATTTCTGAAAATTTGAACAAGTGGAACTTTTTGAGAACTTTTTGAGAACTTGCTCCAATTTATCCACCCTCTTGATTTTTCCATAACTTGTAGCTATTGTTACTATGGGAAATATGAAAATATTCAGCTTTTTAAAAATCAATGAATAGTGTTAAACCTTATTTGCATAGCTAGTTATGACAAAAGGTTTTGCATTAAATCATCACAACCACAAATTTGTTTGTTTTGTGTAAAGTGCTGGGCAAAAAATGACCTGAAAAATGTCGAAAGCAGAGTAATTTGAATTTTTCAGCTACCATAGTTAGTCAGTATCTCCATTCTGCATAATGTTCTATAAATAACAGAAAAAATAAACAAATACTGGACTGAAATGTCTAAATTAACCCATTTATGCCTAGCGTCCCAGAAAAGGGACATTGCAAACAGTGCAGACCCAAATCAGATGCCACAGAATGCATCATCTGATCAGGTCTACACTGTTTGCATTAAGATCAGAAATTTCTTTAAAACATGGCTATAATAAAACCATCCATACACCCCTTCTATTGGAAAGGCACTGGTCCAAAGAGTTACGGTAGAAAAGTTTACTAGTCATCAATGGGTTAAATGCAGAACCTGTTATATACAGTTAAATCAAAAGGATTTTATTTTCTTCCCAAATAGCATGTACAGCATCTTAACCCTGGTCCTGCTGAACCCGGATATGCCCTGCCTTTGCAAACAGTGTAGATCCTGATCAGTTGGCTTCTGAAGAAGCCAACTGATCTGGATCTGCACCGATGGCCATTAAGTATGTGAATTTGTATCAACAATCTAAGTCAAGTAATCTCATTGGCTGAAAATTAAAAGTGGGCGTGGCATCTTAATTTATTCAGCATGACAAAGGTTAAGGGGAATTGATACACTTTCAAAGGAGGCAAATCTGTCTAAATAGTTTTTGCCTCCCTCTTGAAAAGGGGTCCACTCTAAAAGGAAAGAATTTGCTCCCACAGGGAACAAATTCTTCCCTTTTATAGTAGACCCCTTTCCAGAAGGAGGCTGGTGTGTGGGAAAGCAAACAGGAAGTCACAAAAGTTGTTTCTCTGGTAAAAATGGCAGAAAAAAGAACCAGTGTATCCATTTCTCTTAAATGCAGTTACAGTTGTAGGCAAAATTTCACAACAAACTACCTTCATGAAGGAATAGAGAATGATAAAAATATTCTGTTTATAGAATAAATAAACAGTTTTTGCAGTACTGGAAAAATCAGACACAATTTTTATCATCTGCTACAGTAGATCTGTATATAATGTAGCACTAAAGCAGATACAGTAAATGTTCCAAAATTTCGAATGCTATATTCCTTAGTTTTTCAGGCTAAATTTTCATTTTATGCATCTGTTTCTTAAAATACCTAGTGGAATGGCAAACAGTGTAGACCTAGATCAGACTGCTCTTTCAGGAGCAGTCTGATCTGGGTCTGCACTGTTTGCACATGTCATTTTGTCAGACATTTTTGTGTTCAAAATTTTAGGACACTTACCGTAGTATTTATATGCCGACTGAGGTAACACGCAAACACATCTATTTTTAATACCCCACCATACAATAGTGGCAGGGTATTATGGTTTCATGTTGGACATCCATGTGTCTCTCTATCCATCTGTCCATCTGCTTTATGTCTGTCCGTGTGTCTGTACTGTGTTTCCAGATGATAACAAGTAAACATCATTTTCACCAAACTTGGTATGTGCATTGATAGTGTGGAGTTCTGGTTTGGGAATGCTAATGGACAAATTTCATCGGCTTTTGACAGAGTTATCTGCCTGCCATACATCCATATTTTTGTTTCCAGATGATAACTTGAGTAAACATCAACAGATTTTCAGCAAACTTGGTATGTGCATTGATATTGTAGAGATCTGGTTTGGGATTGCTAATGGGAAAATTTCGTCAATTTTTAACAGAGTTAACTGCATACAACATGTCTGTATTTTAGTTTGAAGACAATAACTTGAGTAAATTTCAGTGGATTTTCACCAAATTTGATATGTGCATTGATATTGTGGAGATATGGTTTTGAATTTCTCACTGGCAAATTTTGTCAAATTTTGACAGTCATCTGTCAGAGACATGATAATGGTGGGGTATTATCGTTTCATTTTTTATTTTCCTTATTTTATGGATTTTCAGGGAAAATATTTGAATACTGTCTTATCTAGAGCTATGATAGTGTTGTGAAATTGGCCCTTTTAACCACTCAGACACTCAGATACTTGACAGACATTTTTTCCATGTTTAGAACTGTGTTGAGAGATGATATGTACAATGCTTTCTTTCATCTTGATTCAGAATAAAATTCCATTGGTGACAGAAAAAGAATACCCACTAACAGATGCGTCTAATCCATGCAAAATAGAACCACAAGGTACTAAAGGAGTACATGTGAAGTCTCACCAGTGTTTTAGGTAGGTCATATGTATTGCCTAAAGTAAAAGACTCGTATTGTAAATGTTCTAAGATTTTGAACATTTTATTCTATACTTTTTATCTTTATAATTTATGTGTGATATATGATTTTAATCCTTTTGTCACATACAAATTATAAATACAGTTGACTCTGGTTATCTCAAACTCGCTTATCTCGAATAACCGCTTATCTCTAAGTGAAAATCTGGTCCCTGCCTAAACATGAAAATCTAACAACAAGTAAAAAATATTGTGGAAAAGGGGAGAAATTGCTCCTACTCCTCTTTTCCACAATATTTTCGATATATCTCTAATGTCAAGAGTCCAATTCCATATAAATTTGTTAAATGTGGTTGTTTGAATTATTTTTTCCTCAATTCTGAAAATCTGATATGTCGAGGTACGGATATCTCAAAGTGTTTCAGAGGGTCCCTTGGAATTTGAGATAATGAGAGTCGACTGTAATGAGTTCCTAAATACTGAGTACAGTCGAACTTCAATGTCTATGACTCCAGAAAAATAATACAAAGAGGAAGAGCAAACAAACAATATAGGGATCAAACATGATTTTTCATGCATTAACATTCGCCAGGTCCCAAGGGACCTGGCGAATAGTAATGCATTGAAAAACCATGTTTGGTCGCTATTATTGCATAAAAACTGAAACATTTGCTACATTTCGCATTATTTCTTGCACTATTTTGTTTCGCCTTTTCACCGATGTCTTGTGAACGTAATTTCCACTGACTATGCTCGTTCTAGGGCCGGGCAGTACACATCTTGTAACGGCAGCAAATCTGTGGCCCCGGTACGATCATATTGAAAGTTGCGTAGCCGTGCATTAACAGCGCGTGAATTGCCTTGTTAATACACGGCTTTTCGCCAGTTAATGCACGGCTGTTAATAATGTGCGGCACTGCTTTTTATGCAATAATTACAGACAGTACACATTACACAAAGCAAAGCGGTGGCACAGCTGGAATGGAATTATTTTTACGCACACTCACGAAAAATCTTTTAATTGTGCCAAGAATCATTTCCAAAGTAGGGGCTACTCTTAAAGGAAAGAAAGGGAGCAAATTCTTTCCTTTAAAAGCAGAAGCAAAATATTTTATGTTAAAAACTCTTTATTATAAATATTTTTCTTATGCACATGCATAATGTGCATAATGAGCACTACATCTGTGCAAAATAACCAGCTCCCTCTTTGTCAGCCTCGTTGGCTGATTTAGATGCGTGTCCGACTGGTAATCGGGAGGTTGCGGATTTGATCCTTGCCGGGTCGGCAACATTCTTTCGTAGAGATTGCTCATGAAATATTTTCTACGGTCATTCTCTCCCTTCCTCTGATTCAAGAAGGGCAGTTGTCAGTTTCTGGCGAAAGAATGTACACAATACATTGTACCAGTCAACTGCTTAGAGGACTAAGCCTACCCAGTAAAAGTGTAGGTAAAATGACCGCGCTTGACATGAACCCATTGGGTTGACTGGGTGGTAAAACCACAACACCAACAAACAACGAGATGATCACAATGCCAGACAGGATCCATTAAATACAACAATAAGACAGTGAACTGGCCCCGAGGTTATAAAACTATTTTCATTCTCAACTTGGCTGAGTATGAAATTTCCTCTGCTAATAAATATGAAAATGCCAACAGTAGTTGGAATTTTCGTATTTATTAGCAGAGACAGTTACCATGCTATGGGCAGATTAAGCAGATGACAAATTGGTGACATTTTTCATTTTTTTTCTAGAAAATAGTGTCTGACATTTCATGCAAATTGTCTCCTAAGCAGACAATTTGCATGAAGTGTCAGATCCTATTCTCTAGGAAAAATCAGAAAAATATTGTCGTCTGCTGAAATTTTTACCCAGCATTCAAAGTGTTAAAAGTAAGTCTGGTATGCAGTAATATGTGAAACAATTCACAGTATTTTGTATAGTTCTCGGTTTCATTCTAGTTTTACTTTTTCATGTGTACATAACTTACCATTATAGCCATTTCATTATAAAACCAAGTTGATATAAGAGTACCATTTTGCCTCTAATGACCCTCATGAACCCATCATCATCATTATTTGTGTAGTTCTCGGAGTATAATGTATTTTTTTTTCTATATTCATTGTCCCGACTCTTTTGCTTTCTTTTTCTAAGTGGTTCCAGTCGTCTTGTTGGTCAAGAAGATAAACTATTACAGTTGCTGTATGAACGGGGACCAGTTGCTGTGGCAGTAGATGCAAAAACCTGGTACAACTACCAAGGAGGGATTATACAATATCACTGTGAGACAGATGACAACCACGCTGTACAAATTGTTGGTTATGATATATCAGGTATTATTTATATACATAGGTCCAGCTAAAGGCAGTATTCAGATTGTATTCTTTTTTACAATGCAACATATACCTTTGGGTACTCTTTGAATTGCCTTGCCAAGATTTTGACACAAATTGTAAACTATTACCTGAATTATCACTAGGCCTGGAACTATGGGCCATCTTGTTAACATTTTATTTTCATTTTTAATAGTTCATGTGTTTTCATTAGCTCATCTATAGGAAAGGACAGAAGAACAGGAAAACCTGTAGCAGTACTCATGGCATTGGTGCTAATTTCCACATATGTTAAGCTTTACCCATCTCTGAGCAAATTCAGCAGACGACAAACTGATGATAGTTTTCTTATTTTTCCCAGAAAACAGGATTTGACATTTCATGCTCCTTACCATACTTGTTCTAAAATTTGAACAAGTACAATTTACTACCCGATGTGTCTAACAAGAAAAACGCCTAATGGCATTATGGACGGGTTTTTCAAAAACCTTAACCAAAAGGTAAACCTCAGACGTCAGGGGAGATAAAATACATGATGAGGAAAGTGAGAGTTGTTCCTCTTGCACATGACACACCTACTGTTCCTCCCTCTTCATCCCTATCAAATATGAAAGCAATCCACTGAAGAAAAAAGGTAACATTTTAGTTTGAAAAAAGGTTAACCAAAAGGTAAACCTGGGACGACGCCCGGTTGACACCTGCCTGCCCATACATCGCTATTTTATAGAACAGATTCTTTGAAAACCCCATCCAAAAATTGCTGGATGAGTGACAAACAGTGTAGACCCTGATGAGATGCCGCTTACTGCCTGTCTGTCTGAATACATATGGCAAATACGGTATGTAGATTGCAAAAATGGCTTTATTTAAAGCTGAGGTCAGTTTATGTATCATCACATGACCTTCATTATCTGCTTGCATAAAAAAGCATGAAAGCTGGATACTGTAGACATACTTGTAGCTTCACTTAAGTTGTTAATTGAAGTGATAATTTAGGAGGTTTTTGCACCAAAACAAAGATGTGCAATGCACAAAAAGGGCCTATATGCAATTTGCTGACAATGCAGGCCCTGATTTGCAGACAATGCAGGTATTCACGCAAGCTGATCTGGACCTTCAAAGAAATGGATACTGTAGGACTGTAGTGTATGTCAACAAACAGAGACTGTCCAGATCAGATTGCATGGATGCACACACTCATCTGAATCTTTGCTCTCCGCATATGGCATAAGGGCCTTTTTCCCATGTCGTGTGTCATATATTATAGGTATGCATTTGAATCTTTTGGATACTAATCAGAAGTGAGGCCATTCCAGTAGTACCTGCAAGATATGTTTTTGTGTAATTACCGTATTCGATCTAATTACCGCACATACCCCTATAAGTGCACGGTCAAGAAATTCCATAGTCTTCACATTACAGCCAGTGTACTTTTTCTTTACTTCTTATAAAGGCATTTGAATTGCATCAACAAGACAAAGTATTTGTCGATGCAATTCAAATGAGTACCCACAACATGTGCCTTTATAAAGAAAATCAGAAAAAAAATCGCATAATCATCATCAAGTGAGTTCTTTTCTTATCTTTTTATAGTGTATCCTTAGTAGGTAGATACATATTTTACTACAAATGAGTGTTCCCAGTAATTTTTAAAAACCTAAGCGCACAGTGCGGTAATTAGGTCGAATACGGTACATGTATAACAAAATGATGTTCTGGATACTTTTTTTCTAGGCTTGTGACATATGGACAGACTGATCAGTTTTCTGCCTTTTTTTTTTTTTTTTTTTACCAGGGCACTGAGGCCCCTTTTTTGTGATATCCTCATACACGTGTTTTTATATTTCAGGTGACATTCCATATTACATAGTACGTAATTCTTGGGGTACAGATTTTGGTGATAATGGTTACTTGTATATCAAGGTTGGAGAAAATCTTTGTGGTGAGTCTTTTGCATTATACAAAAAAAAGTGGCTGTGTTTATTTACAGGGATAAAATTCAGGATTTTTTTTTTTGTCTTTTTTTTTTGTGTGTGTGTAATTTAGATACCACTAAGCATAAGCAAGTTTTCAGATATCTTATTTTGTGCTTTTATGATAACCACAAAATTATTGACATGACTGTTATAGTACTTTGATCCTGGGGCATGGGATGAGAATTCTAACCACAAAATGATAAACATGACTGTTATATAGGCATGAGATGAGAATTCTGGGAATATTTGTACATGTATTGTCAGGATCAGACCCCAGAGTAGGGTGAATGTAGGTATTGATGAGGATGGGCAAGGATGGCCATCTGTGTACAGTCCACTCTTGTTATCTCAACTTCGCTCATCTCGAATAATCGCTTATCTCGAACTGAAAATCTGGTCCCTGTTTTAACATGGACATCTAACAACAGGTAACAAAATGTTGTGGAAAAGAGGAGAAATTGCTCCTAAGGAGCAATTTCTCCTCTTTTCAACAATGTTTTCACTATATCTCGAACTTCGGGAGTCAATTACATATTCATTTGTGTAATGTGTTTGTTCGAATTACTTTTTTCCACAATGCTGCAAATCTGATACGTCGAGATACTGATATCTCAAAGTATTTCAGAGAGTCCCCTAGACTTTGAGATAACGAGAGTCGACTGTATATGGTACATGTTCTGCTTTCTGCAAAAACTTCTGTAATGTGAATATATGGTCTGTTCCAAATGGATAGTGAAGGCCCTGGTCAGACCATACATTTGCTCCGTCTGATGAGAGCCTTCACTGTCTACTTATAATATTGGCATATTATAGAATCTAACAGTAGTGGCTAAAAAGGCTCTGATGAGACTATGTTGATGGGTAGAATAATTAGAATACCGTAATTACCCTAAGTATTGGGACAGGCAGGCATGAGCAAATGGTGTACAGATCAGATGCTGCAGAATGCAGCATCTGATCAGGGTCTGCACTGTTTGCCTTTCATCTAGCAATATTTTAAACACATCAACAGTCAGTGGAACAGACTTTAACAAATCATAGGACAAGTATAGTAAGGAGTTAAGGTGTCCCAATACTTAGAGTAAATAGGGTAAGCAAGCAAGTATATGCTTGAAGACACCTTTGTTGCTGAAAACAGTTTTTCTCATACTGTATATAGAAATTTCATGGTTTCAGGTTATTTTTGACCTGTGGAAGAAATAAGAGCAAGTTTTAGTGAAAACAGAAAATCTGTTCTGCTAGCTTCTAGACTAATACCACTTAAAAATTATTAGGCTAGTAGGAGTGGTGTATATTTGTACAGTATGATCAGAAGTTACATGATAATTACCATACAATTGGCCACATGAAGGGTTTGTCAAAAACAATTACTACAGTCAAACCTGTGTTAGTGGTCACCTCTATTAAGCAGCCAACCTGTATTAAGCAGCCAGAGGAAAGTTGCCCCAAAATTCATATACCTATATATTTGAACTGTATTAAGCAGCCACCTGCCTTCAGCAGCCACATTTTAAGCTTCCCATGAGTGGCTGCTTAAGACAGGTTTGACTGTATATACTTGCAGCTATCACCGCTCAGGAGCTTCTCTGTTCACTGGTTTTATAAGATCCAGATTTGTTTTTTATATGATCAGTGAAAACCCTGACTAGACTGCAATATACAGACAGCTCAGGAACATTTCTTTATTTTCTCTAAAATTGCCTTGTAAACTTGACAATTTTCTAGGTGAAATTAGCATACCTCAAAAAGTGGTTTTCCTCCAAAATTAGACTCCAGACGAGACCATCTGAATGAAATGTCAAACCCTATTTTCTGTAGAAATTAGGACAAATACAAATGAGCAGCGTAAAACTTTTTTCATGCTCAACTCAGCTGAGCATGAAATTTTCTTTACTAATAAATATGAAAATGCCAACAATAGTTGGCATTTTCATATTTATTAGCAGAGAAAATTTCATACTCAGCTATATTTTGCAAGAGAAAATTGTGGTTGTTAGTAATTTGAGATTTATTAGCAGGCCAAATTTCATGCTCAGCTGAGTTGAGCATGAAAAAAGTTTTATAACCTCGAGCCTGGATCTTCAGCGCATATGAAAGCTGCTAAGGCCCAGATCAGCCTGTACATCTTCCTGGAGGCAACACACGACAAAACCTACAGTAAGACCTGTGTGACCAGCAAAGACTCAGATCAGCCTGTGTATCCACCCAGTATGGCTAGGGTTCTTGTTTTTCCCTCTTTGGATAGCCCAGAGGCTGTAGAAAGCACATGCAATCAGCAGACTCTGATCAGACTGCGCAGATGAGCAGGCTGATCTGAGTCTTTGCTAGTCACACAAGTCTTATTGTAGGTTTTGTTGTGCACTGGCTTACCCTGTTTAATCATTTTTTGGTGCTTATCTGCAGAATAAACAGTATCCAATAATTCTGTGAGGAGACTGCAAAGGCCAAGATCAGACTGCACAAATGCATAGGCTGATCTTGGCATTTGCCATTTGTTTTCCACTTATGCACCGAAATCAAATTTTTACAAGCATGTTTCAAATGTTTTTAAATCCAGAGTGTTACTATATTTATATAGTGGACTGGGTGGCCTAGTGGTTAGCACACTTGACTTTCAAGTGGATATCTTGAGTTCGAAGCCCACTCGGGTCGAGACAATTTTTAGACCATAAGTACCCTTAGTTCCTGTACCCTGTATTGAGTATTAAGTGGACAGAGCAGCACATGGTGACAGACAGTGGCACCAAGTGTGCATGGGTAATCCATGAAAGCAAGGCTGTACATGTTACATGTACATAACAATCCCCGCTGCCTGTATTTGCCTTGGGTGCCTGGTAGCGTTAAAAATCCGCACAACACCAATATTCATTTAACTTTTTTCTTTCACAGGTATAGCTGAAGAAGTAACAACAGTTGATGTTTATACCTAGCAGCTACAGCTCAGGAATTAGTTTTTATAAGAATCTATTTTTACTTGTTATACAATATACAGAGGATAAATATTAATTCACACAGAGAACCTCTTAATGAAATGATTTATTATAGCAAAGTTTTTGAATATAAAATGGGTTAAAAATGGACCCCAAAATGTTGCACCCAAACAAAAATGTATAGATATATAGAAAAATGACCATTTTTCTATAACAAAAATGTATAGATTATATAGAAAAATAATCATAAATGGTCATTTTTCTATATAATCTATACATTTTTATATAGAAAAATGACAGCTTATGGTCTTTTTTCCATATAACCTTCATTTTTGTTTTAATACAACGCAGTTGTTATTTTGGGTCCCAGCAATAGGGTATATAAGAAGGTTGTCTATATTTCATCTTGTGAACTACAAACAGTCTTCTGCATGTGCTTTTGTCACCTGTGAAACAGTGAGGTATATACTCACTAGACAAAATATAACAAACAGATTTTTCCTTTCTGTTTTATAATACAGTAAAACCTCAATCGCTCGAACATCTTTTGGACCATGGAAATTTATTGGAGACATGGACAGTTTAAGCCACGTCACCTTGTCAGGAAGCAAAGAGTGATAATTTAGGGAAGGCTTTTTGATCAATTATAGAATAATGGTATGTTGTGTGTACTCATTAGAACTGCCTCAATGAGGCAATCCTAATTAGTACACACAACATACAATTTCATGATAACATAAGAAAATTTCCATAAAAATTTGTTTTCTTGAGCTTTCCGAAGAATTTCATAGGGACTCAAAAATGAGTTCGAAACATCCCAGGTAAACGAGCCCATCGAGGTTTTACTGTATGTGTTGAGGAATATTGTACCTAATATCTGTGAAAAATTTCACCACCACATGATGATTCATTACGTGAAATTACTGGCAGTTTTAGTCCAAAGATGGTTGGTCTAAGGTTGTATGTGGCAGTTCATAGTTCCCCTTATACATATAATGTGATAAATACTTTCTCTAAATATTGGGACAACTTAACTATCACAATACAAGTTATGAAATGCCAGCAAGGCCATATTACTACCAATTAATGTGTCTAAAAAACTGCTGAATGATTGGCAAATATTGTACACCCTGATCAGGCACTGCATTCTGCATTGTCTGAACAGTGTCTGCACTGTTTGTTTAGGCTTAGGAAAAATATATTAACCCTTGTCATGCTGAATAAATTAAGATGCCATGCCCACTTTTTTCAGCCAATCAGATTACTTGATCAAGGTTGTTGATACAAATTCACATAATGACAAACAGTGCAGATCCAGATCAGGTGGCTTCTTCAGAAGCCAACTGATCTGGATCTGTACTGTTTGTAAAGGCAGGGCATATCCTTGTTGAGCAGGACCAGGGTTAAGGATATTTTTCCCATTTGTTCATTATGGATAATGATTACAATTGCCTTATTGAGGCAGTTCTGAAGTGTACTTTTAACATATTTGTTTGGTACAAAAATATATATTTATCCTAAGCATCTTTGTTGTTTGCATCGGAAGGCACATTTTCGCTTAGGCCAGCACATATAATTAAAGAAAATGGGACACCTTCCAGAGGAAACAGCTCTAAAATGGAAGAGACCCCATTTTGAAAGGTTTCAAATACTAAATAGCTTACTCTCTGTCTGCAAAAGTTGTCTACCTTTGCAAATTGGTAGCAGATTCTTTCAGATATATTCATTTGCCTTAAAAACAGTTATAGTCAGATAGTGCCATATTATATGTATTGTTTTTTGTTTTTTTTTCATTGCCCCATCAATAAAATTTAGTTATTTTATGATGATATATTGATAATAGATTAAAGGCTGAGTGCAATGAAACACTAGACAACCTTCAAACAAGATTCAAAACTAGTGTTAACCCTTAAAATGCCAAGAAAACCTGCATCTGAAAATGTTGTCTGTCATCTGCTGAATATTCTTGCAAACATTTCAAACCTATTTTTGCATACAGGCAAACAGTGAGGACCCTGATCAGACTGCTCCTAGAGGAGCAGTCTGATCTGTGTCCACACTGTTTGCAAAAATGACTTTCAAAATCACAAGCAGATGACAAAGCAGACGACAATTGTTGTGATTGGCAGTTTAAGGGGAAATGAGTCTTGCTCTATTCATAGGTCTAGATAAGGCACGTTTTTTTTTAATCAAAAAGTATTGGTATTTTTCTTTATATGTCCTTGAAAACATACATTGTGGGTACTCACTAGAAATGTCTTGTCCAGGCACTTATAATAAGTACACACAACATACATTTTCATGGAGAAATAAGAAAAAATAATTACCTGATACATTCTCTTATCCAGAGCTATGTGTTTATTAACATAAAATAAACAGACTCTAGCTGCTTTTTTTAGCTTTATTGAGCTATGCTCAGGATGAGCTAGAATGGTCACTTTTTTCCTTCATCGTCCGTCTGTCCATTAACATTTTCAAATGACCTCTCCTCTGAAGCCACTGAGTCAGTTTTGCTCAAATTTCATGTGGAGCCTCCTTAGGTTGGGGGAACGAAAGATTGCTAAAATAGTCTCGGTCCATTGACTTAGATAGCTGCCATGCCCATATCTGGTAGAAACCTTTAAAAGTCTTCTTCTCCAGAACCAAGGATGCCTTGGAGCTGAATCTTAGCACAAATCATCAGGGACGGTAGGTTTACCAAAGTTGCTAAAATGATGGTCCTTCATTGACGTTTGATCTTTCAGTCAAGTTTGCTTCCCTATTCATTTGTATGGGCCCATACATTTGTATGGGAAAAATGTTGAGAATTTCAAACGACCTCTACTCTGAAGCCTCAGGGCAAATACTGCTCAAATTTCAAGTGGAGCCTCCTTGGGGCAGGGGAACAAAAGATTGTTAAAATAATCAAGGTCCATTTACCAAGTTGGCGGCTATGCCCATATATGGTCAAAACCTTTAAAAATCTTCTTCTCCAGACCTGGATAAGCCCTGGGGCATAATCTTTGCACAAATCATCAGGGATGGGAGGTCTACCAAAATCGCTCAAATGAAGGTCCTATATTGACATTTGACCTTTTTATGGCAAGGTCATATTTGCTTTCCCATGCATTTGTATGGGCCCTATACATTTATATGGAAAAAATGTTGAGAATTTGTATATTTTGGACATCTCCTCTAGAGACTATGATCCAATTTAGCTGAAACTTGATGAGGTGCATCAGGGCGCCTAATAGACACAAAATAGCTAAAATTGATGAGGTGATCGAAAATCCAAGATGGACATCTCACAAACCACAAGGCGAATTAAGTTGAAACTTACAATGTAACAACATGTAGAGGAAAAATAGCTAAAATCATGCCGATTGGAGATCCAAAATGGCTGTCATAGCCGCCATCTTGAAAACCAATTTTTGACCACCCAGATCGTTGGGCGATTTGAGTTGAAACACACTGTAGCAACAGGATGACCTCTAGATCGAAAATAGCTATGAACACACACACAAAGACAAAATTAGCTGAAGTGTCTAAAATTACAATATATGATTGAAGTAGCAAAAGCTTTAAGTTACAATCAACATTTTATTCTGTGAGGTTTGTCATCCCTCGCCTCTATGCTGTATACATGTATAAGATATTGTTAAACACTTTCTCTTCAGAAATCAGTTGGCTAATTTACACCAAGTTTCATGTCGATTCTTCTGTTGAAACGGGATTGAGAGTTTGTTCAGATGGTCAGGCTCCATTGACTGTCATGCACATATATGGTAAAATAATAATAATTAAAAAAACAAACAAAAAAAACACATTCTTCTTCATCAAAACCTATACCTACTCAAATGATGATCCTTTCATTAGTTGCAATGACAGGATTGGAAAAATGTTGCATAACATCTGCATATCGGCAGTGGCTATTTCACTCAGGTGAGCGACCCGTGGCCTGTGGGCCTCTTGTTTTATATATTTTTTACATTTAATACAGATATCTAATTTCACATTTAGACAGATGCGTTTCTTGTTATATTCAAGGATATTAACACTTAATACACTATAGGCAGATTGGGCAGAAGACAAATTGGTGATATTTTTCCTAGAAAATAGGATCTGACACTTCATGCAGATTGTTTCCTTAGGAGACAATCTGCATGAAGTGTCAGATCCTATTTTCTAGGAAAAATAATAAAAATATTTCTAAATGTCTTCTGCTGAAATTTTTACCCAGCATGCAAAGATATTAAGGGAAATGGATGCACTTCCACGGAAAATCAATCGGGTAGAAATATTTACTTCCCTACTCATTTGGGGCTTCTCTTAAGAAAGAATTTGCTCCCTCGAGCAAATTCTTACCTTTTAGAGTAGCACCCATTCTTAAAAGATTTCAAATAAAAAATGGGGAGGCAACTTCCTGTCTGTAAAAGTTGTCTCTCTACAAGTTTCCAGTTGTGTCCATGTATATTTACATATTGAGTGCATTTTGATTACCCTGCCCAATGACGTGTGAGCAGTGAAGATTCAGTGAGGGCTGCACATCTACACCATGTTGTTTGAATCTTTACTCTTGACTGCTATGTATAACAAATGTAATGAACAGTGAAAACTGCCAGCAAAATGCATTTAATGTTAAAAGTTAAGATTTGTTTAAATTGTGTTGTTGAAACAATTAACAAAAGCTCTGTAGAGCTTTCTGTGACGCTGCTATGTTAGGAATTGTTGAATTTTGTAGTCTTGAAGGTATTTGGTGTTTTAGAGCCTGCAAAATCACAATACAGTCAAATTTCAATGCCTCAAACAATGGCCATAGAAAATCGTTTCAGACAGGGTTGTTCAAGCCACTGAAGGTTAATCATAGTGCCCAGTCTGGAAGCAAATAGTAATAATTTAGGATTCTTTTTTTTTACTACACAATAATTGTATGCTGAGTGTACGTATTAGAATTGCCTTTATAAGGTGATTCAAATTAGTACACACAACATACATTTTCATGATAAAATAAGAAAATTCACTTAATAATTGTTTTCTTGAGCTATCAGAAGAAATTCGTAGGGACTCAAAAATGATTTCAAGTTAGCCATGGTAACTATCAGTGTTTGAGCCATTGAAGATTGACTGTGTATGTACTGTGTAAGCCAAGGGTTAGTGCTTAAGTCAGTTGGTCTTGAACTTTGCTGTTTGCAAATACAGTTGACTCTCGCTATCTCGAAATCGCTTATCTCGAATAACCGCTTATCTTCAAGTGAAAATCTTGTCCCTGCTTAAACATAAAAATCTAACAACAGGTAAAAAAATATTGTGAAAAAGAGGAGAAATTGCTCCAAATTTCTCCTCTTTTCCACAATATTTTCAATAAATTGCTAACTTCAAGAGTCCAATTACACATATATTTGTTAAATGTGGTTAATCGAATTAGTTTTTCCCCCAATTCTGCACATCTATGTCGAAGTACGAATATCTCGAAGTATTTCAGAGAGTCCCTTGGAATTCGAGATAACGAGAGTCGACTGTATCATATTTACCCTAAGGATTTAGACATCTAATTCCTTATTATACTCATTTTAAAATTTGAGCATATTACTACCTGTAGGTGTGTCTACAAACTGCTGGATGAATGGTATACAACTTAGACAGATGCCACATTCTGCCACATCTGGCTTAAAACTTAGGGCAAATAAGATAGTATAAAGCAGGTTTTCTCAGGATGCAGGTTATATTTTAAATGTCAAAGAAGTACGAGGGGTTTAATTTTGAGCTTGTAATGTCAAAATATGTTATACAGTGTGTGTGTATGTGTGTGTGTGTGTGTGTGTGTGTGTGTGTGTGTGTGTGTGTGTGTGTGTGTGTGTGTGTGTGTGTGTGTGTGTGTGTGTGTGTGCAGAGCCAAGTAAAGCCAGCTCCTTGAGGATTAGCGTGCCATATCTTCTGAATACCCTAATGATCTTAAGTATTTGGACACACAGGCCTAAGCAAGCAGGGTAAACCCAAAGGAATATTACCTCTGATCAGGGTCAGCACTGTTTGCCACTCATCCAACAGTTTTTAGACATAATAACTGGTAATAAAATGGACTTGTTCAAATTTGAGGACATGTATGGTAAAGAGTTAAATTGTCCAAATATTCAGGATACAGCATTCTCTATATCCTGACCTATGAATTCAGAACATCTGCTGCACCCATTCTGGTTTTATATTTGGTACAGATATCTTTATTCTGAAACCAATGCAGTTTTGTTATTTTTCTTATATTCCAATCAAAATGTTATATTTGATAATGATATACAAGGGAGTTACTTCGCAAGAAAGGTATAACATGGCAGTATATACCAAGATCAGCACCCTTGGTCCGTCTCTGCATCTATGCAGTCTGGTCCCTGAATACTTTTGTTGGCATATGCCTAGCTCCAGATAAGGCACTTTTTTCTACAAAATTATATTTTGCTAATTTCTCTCAAAAATGTATGTTGTGGATACTCATTAGAAGTGCCTCAGTGAGGCACTTCTAATGAGTACCCACAACATGTTTTCATGGAGAAATAAGAAAAATATCTATCTGGAGGTATGTCAAAGGTTAATAATATGTCATAAGAACTTTTTTTGTGATCCAGCTCATTGATAGATTTTATAATGTGCATTTTATATTTGATTATATATTTTTATAGAATTTTCTACTGATTAATAAATACAAGATACATTGTATTTATGTGTTGCAATGATATATTCCAAAAACATACAAAAATGGAAAATTATTTCAGTCCAGTTGTCCTAAGCATTCTTGCAGACTGGTTTGGGTCTTCCTGGTTGTGTAAGAAAACCAGAAAATAATAAACATACAATTAAAACGTAAAACAATACCCGCCATTATCGTGTCATGGGCAGATAACTCTGTCAAAAATTGACGAAATTTGCCCATTAGCAATCCCAAACCAGATCTCCACAATATTCTAACAAATGGATAGTTATGCTACCGTCACTATTTTAGCATACTTATGTGGCTAAACAGAAAATAAGCCACATAAAAGACTGATTTTATGTGGCCAATGGAGTAAATCCCATTCAAATACATTGAAACTGTCCCATAATTCTTAGCCACCTAACTACCCATTCAGACATATGGATGTCCAATGTGAAATCATAATACCCTGCCACTATCATGTGGTTAGGTATATAAATTAAGAAGTAACCAATTAATATGAATAAATAGGGAAATTACTGAAACCCAAGATCAAGTGATTTTATAATGTTTTGCATTGGATGGGAAATTTTAAGCCTGTGATATTGGCATATAAAAATACTGTACTAAAACTATCATCATCAACATGAAATTCTGTTGTTATTGTTATATAGCTGTGATACCAATTTTTGCCACAATATATCCAAAGGTGTATATCTCAAGCAGGGGTAGGGTTCACGAGGAGTGGGGGTGGAGGTTTCAGTGGGGACCAGACTGGCAGACTAATTTGCATTGGAGCACTGTATGTCTGTGTTTGTGGGATGACCCCATATTCATGTGAACAAGTGGGCGATGTAAAATGAAACAAAATTTTGTGAAAAGTCAGCTTGGGTAAAAATGTACCCTCAACAACACACAGACAGGGATATGTAATTTTCACTTGATGCTGCCTGTATGAACAGAATGATGATACACACTAGCTGTAGTTTCATCCTTTCATCCCTTAATTTCTGAAATGGACTCTTTCATCTCTGAATTTGGATACATCCATTGGTGCAAATAGGGGTTTCAGTCAAAAATCAGTAACAGAATGGTAAACAGTATATATCCAGATGAGACAGCTCCTTACTCTGGATCTGCACTCTTTGCAATGTATCCGTATGGGTCTGCAGGGATGAAAGGGCTATAAAATATATACTGAAGGACACAAGCAGGTTTCAAAAGAAAACAACAAAATCTGATGTGATTTTTTTTAGTCTTTTTTTTTTTTTAACCATTTAGTTCCATTTTCGTTAAATTTATCACAGTAACAAAATGTAAATATATAAATTCTCATTTCAACTACACCATTCTTAAGAATGACCCTGCTGCAGACAACAATTAGAAGACAAAAGAGGGTTTCCTTAACTCTTAAAGCGCTAATCACAACTAAAGTAGAGGACACTTTGAAATATATATACACACAGTATATGTATTCTTTATTTTTCAGGGCCCAGTTGTTCAAAGCATCGTTAGCTTAACGAGCTCATTCAGATTCAATATACAATATTCTGATATTTTTTGCTGAAAAAATGTGAGTAGCTTCTGCACTGCAAAAGCTACTCACATTTTTTCAGCAAAAAATTTCAGCATATTTGCGTATCACTCGATGTAAATTTTAACGAATCGTTAACTAACAACATCATTAGCTTTGAACAACTGGGCCCAGAAAAATAAGAGTTGACGATTCACATGAAATATCATGTCTTATTCCTTAAAAAATAATATCAATTTTAGAAAGTCATCTGCTACAAATATGCTTTACGCTTTATGGGTTTAAAATAACATGGTTCCAGGTTAGGTGATAATCCAGGAAATATTTTATTTTTGCATAAATACATACCCTATGCATACTCATTGGATTGCCTCATTGAGGTAATTCCAATGACTAAAAACAAGATATATTTGATGCAAAAAAAAAAAAAAAAAATGCTTCCTTTATCCGAACCTATGAAAGATTTGAACTTTATTTGACCTGTCTCATCTTATGAATCAAATACCAAATCCATTTTCGTAGGAAAACAAATGATGTCTGCTATTTTATGCCTGCAGTGGGATAAACATGTATTAAACATCACAACTTTATCAGAAACAGAAAATGACTTCAGATCATCTAGATTATAAATTACAGAGAAATTGTGTTTTTTTAAACATGGATTATGACTTTTAACCTTTACCACTCTTGGCAAATTGAGCAGACAACAAAATGATGATATTTTCTTATTTTTTTTCCCAGAACTGTAACAGGTTTTGACATCTGATGGAAACTGTTGCCACAAGAGACAATTTTCATCAAATGTCAAAACCTGTTTTCTGAGAAACATATTTCAGTATGTTATCTGCTGAAAACCTTATCCAGAGTGCTAAGCATTAATTTGGAAAATCCGAATTACTTAAGACGTGATTTTATCCCCGAAATTCAGATTCTGGTTGCAACACTCAATGAAACTGATTAGTTGTTTCTAGAAAAAAAAAAGAAAAAAAAAAAAAAGATTACTTAAATAGTTTCATAATGGTTATTTTAGAACCTGGGGATTTTCAGAAGCTATGCATTTCACAGGTTCTATGCTAAATAGAACCTCTGCGACACACCCCTCTGAAAATCTAAGAATTCTAAAATAACATTTTTATATTTAATATGTTACTGATTTTTTTTTTTTTTTTTTTTTTTCACTAAAACATCTTGTCAGTTCCATTCACTATTGCAGCCAGTCTGGATTTCAGGAATCTGATCATATCCATGTAATTCCCAAAGTCCATATTAAAAATCTAATTCCATATGTAGAAAATTCAGTGTTGTAGGTGTTTTTTAACTTGATGATACTTTTTATAAAAAAAAAAAGCAATGGGGATATTGCGAATGCCTCAGTCTGTCCATCTGTCGGTCCGTCCGTCATGTATCTCCTCCTAAACCATTGGGCGGATGAGATTTTCCACTTTCCTATTGTTAATGTTACTATTCATAATTATAGTTCTACTTTATCCGGTTTGGTATGAAATAATGTAAGAAAATTCATTTTCTGAAACTCATATCATGTTTTCATGTTCAAACCACTTTGAAAACTGATTGTACGATATTTGAACTGACACAACCAGCATTTAAAATGATTGGACCAATGTGCATTAAGATTTGAATCTCACTGGTCGGAAGCAAGATGCTGAATTTCATACCAACAGAAGCGCTAAGTGAAAAATCAATAAACCCAACTAGAATAGTGCATTCTGGTATAGGCGAATATTACGCCCTCTACCGGAAACATGGAAGTAACAAATACATTGAAAAAAGTGGGTGGGGTTGTTTTCGTTTTTTTTCCACGCAGAAACCAATGAGACATTTGGCCCATTTAAAACAAAATTACCAGATAATTTCCTTATTAACCAAACTTGCTATGTGACATCCCCCATGGGTAAGGGTGTGCGAGAGCAATATTATCTTTACTCTGACCCATGTGACCTTTGGTTGAAAGGGTGGGGTTTTGTGGCGTGCCATCGACTGCACAATGTATTTTTTATTTATTTTTTTATTTATTTAATTTTTTTTAAAGGAAGTTCAATGGTTTGACACTTCATGCAAACTGTTTCCTAATGTCAAATCCTATTTTCTGAGAAAAAAAAGAAAAAATATTTCAAAATGTCATCTGCTGAAATTTTTACCTAGCATCATAAATACAGACCCTGACCAGATGCCCCAGAATACGGTGTCCGATCAGGGTTTTAACCATTTGCATTAAATACAGGAACTAACCAGACACCCTGCTATTAGAAATAGACCGGTCCAAAAAGTTATAGTAGAAGAGTCCACTTGATGTAAATGGATTAAAGTTACTGGTGATGTTGCTTTGAACAGCTGGAGTTGAGCCAAGAACTATTTACTTTGTACTTCTTTCTAATCAAAAAAATAACAGAACATAAATTAACTCATTTACATCTAGTAGACTCTTCTACACTTTTTCTGGGCAGGCTTAGTCCTTCAAGCAGTTAACCAGTACTTGTGCACATTTTTTCGCAAGAAACTGACAACTGTCCTTCTTTAATCAGTGGAATGGAGAGACAGGCTAAAAAATATTTCATGATGAATTTCCAAAAGAGTGTTGCCGGACATGGCAGGGATCGAACCAGCAACCTCCAGATCTCCAGTCGGATGTGCATCCAACTGAACCACCAAGGCCTGCCTTGTTTGTTCTGGCATATCTGCTCTAATACAGAGGAATTGTTAAGGAGGAGTATTTGGTGATAATTATGGGATAATTATTCTTACTTCTCCATAAAAACAAATGCTGTGGGTACTCATTAGAAGTGCCTTGCCAAGGCGCTTCTAATGAGTACCCACAACATATGTTTTTTTATGGAGAACTGGGGAAAATTATCCCATAATTATCACTGAATACTCCTTCTTACCAATTCCTGTCTGTAAGGGCGAATATGGTAATCAATTAATTTGTGGTAGGGTGTTTAGTTGGTTAGCTGCTCAGACAATAATGGTTTGATGTTTTGTGAACAGTAGCTGTAGAACTTTTAGACAAACACATAGCACATATTTTTCAACTTTAGCACTATCTGAACTAATAAGCACAGACAAACGGATGATAGAAAATAGGGTTTGAAGTTCCTTCATGCATATTCGTATGTACTGTCGAACCCCAATTTCTCGGAAAATAAAATAGTTTCAAAATTTTGTTAGCTGTAATTTTTACCTAGCATGCTAGGCATTGAAGATTATTCAACATAAACAATTAGTTTAAGCCAGAACCCTGACAATTTTCTAACATGAAAAGGCAAAATTCAATAACAGGGTTCAGAGTTATAATTAAAGCTTGAGCATAAAAACAATACACAACAAATATACCTATTTACATGTTTATATCGTCACACATTTATTTTAACAAATGATTATAGATAACAAGTAGTGATTCAAGGTTGTGGCACAATTTTCATAATGATTTTTATTGCTTTTTCAAAGCCAAGTCATGAACAATCCAAAATCCCACAGCAAATTAACAAACACTAATTTCTCAGTAAAATGCATGGAGATGAATCAGAAATGCAGCACATGCCCAACCTTCATACATAAATAAATTACAATACTCCATATTTGTTCAACTCTGGGCAAAATTAGCAAATTATGACAAGTGACATTTTTCTTGCAGAGAATATATTAACTATTAACCCTTCTCTTGCTGAAAACGACATGCCCTGTCTTAGCAAACAGTGTAGATCCTGATCAGTTGGCTTCTGAAGAAGCCAACTGATCTGGATCTGCACTGTTTATCATTAAATGTGTGAATTTCTATCAAAAACCCAGATCAAGTAATCTGATTGGCTGGAAATTAGAAGTGCGCGTGGCATCTTAATTTATGCAGCATGACTAGGGTTATAGCATTTTCACTCTACTCTAACAGAGGAATGAATACTTTCCAGTAGACCCCTTTTCTGAATAAGAATCCTTTTTCAGAAGGTGTTTGATGTGCAAGAAAGCAGTCAGGAGCTCACAGAATTTGTCTCCCTTGTAAAACCAGGTGGAAAAACTACGAAGTGAACTCAGTTCCCTTAATAGAATAATTTAACTCTCACACTCTGGTTAAAATTTTCAGCAGACCTCATTTTGAAATAGTTTTTTTTTATTTTTCCCAGAAAAACAGGATTAGACATTTCATACAAATTGTCTCCAATGGAAGACAATTTGCATGAAATGTTTTATCCTGTTTTCTGGGAAAAATAAGAAGGAAAACAGGATTAGATATTTCATGCACATTGTCTTCAATATGCATGAAATGTCTTATCATGGATTTAGGGAAAAATCAGAAAAATATCACCAATTTGTCGTCTGCTGGATTAGCCCAGAGAGTGGCTAACTGTGTTATGTATGTAATAACAGAACTATCAAAGGAGACTGTATTGTATCTCTTTTACAATTCACTGGCTAAATGTAATTTCTCAATGTTTTCACCAAAAATACAATCTGGGCCATTCAAGGCTGGTTATAAAAGTTTACAACATCATGCAATTCATGAATCACAGTGTCTTTAAATCTGTCTATGCCCACATAATACACCACATATAGTTTAAAAAGTATGAGCATTTCTACACACTCCGCATCCCAAGGCGAATTCTTCCCCAGTGGGAGGGTGCTGGATGTGTAGAGGGCATTCATCCCCTTCGAGCTTCTTTCCTCGGGGACCACAAGGACACTGTGGCAGATCCGACTTGGGAATACTGGCAACCTGCTGGAAGTTGTCGTGACACAGGTTACAGAAGTGAGTCGTGCCAAAGCAGAAGAAGACGGCAACAGAACAGCAGTAGCGACACTTATACTCCAAGAAATCTGTACCATGTTTAGGACACATCTGGAACAGATAAAGAGATAAAGTACAGTACATACCACCAGATAAAGCACTCAACTGAAAAGTAGATATTTTTCTTATTTTTCTCACTGAGGGGCTTCTAATGAGTACCCACAACATACACTTTTATGGAGAAATAATATGTGGATTCTCCTTGTCTGGAGTTATGTATAGTATGGTTCATACATTTAGGATTGACCCAAATTCCCTCGTATTTCCCTGATATACATTCAAATTTCCCTGACAATATCGGAGCTGCAAATTTTATGAATTTAGCAAGAAAAATACATTAGGACCAAACATCCTAGCTTCATCAGGCTGAAATGTAGAATTGACATATCACAGAATTCCCTGACATTTCCCTGATGTGTATGAACCCTGTCAATGGCCATTGGGAGGTGAATGAGATATAACCAAAGACAGCAGAGTTTAATTTTGTAATATTTGCCTCCCTTCATAAACCATCTTGGAGACAAGGAAAAGTTGGAGACAAGGAAAAGATTTTCAAACAGTATTTCAATTATTTTCAAGTTATAGTTTCTCAAAACACATGGATAAAACTCAATATTATTATGGAAAACAAAATGGGATTTATCTAGAACTTAACGAATACTGCCATACTTGAATATGATTATTCAAAGTACATGTACATTAAGCTTATACTGAAAATTTGCCCTGGTATATTATCTATATGAAAAGGAAAAATGACCATATGTCTGAAGAGTTGTTAAGACAAAACATAATTGTAATTCTATAATTTAAGATAATTAAAGCAAGCTGTGACATGTGAAGTCATTTTTAGCTCTGCTCAGGATGAGCTATTGTGATCACTTTTCGTCCGTCGTCCGTCCGTCCGTTAACATTTTCGAACGACTTCTCCTCTGAAACCGCTGAGTCAATTTTGCTCAAATTTCATATGGAGCCTCCTTAGGGTGGGGGAACGAAAAATTGCTAAAATGGTCGCAGTCCGTTGACCAAGATGGCCGCCACGCCCATATATGGTAAAAACCTTTAAAAATCTTCTCCTCCAGAAGCGAGAATGCCTTGGGGCTGAACCTTTGCAGGAATCATCGGGGACAGGAGGTCTACCAAAATTGCTAAAAGAATTATCGTATGTTGACGTTTGACCTTTTTACGGCAAGGTCAAGTTTGCTTCCCTATGCATTTGTATGGGAAAAACCTATAAAAATCTTCTTCTCCAAAACCGAGCATGCCTTATGGCTGAATCTTTGCATATATCTTCGGGAACAGGAGGGCTACCAAAATTGCTAAAATAATGGTCGTACATTGACATTTGACCTTTTTACGGTAAGGTCAATTTTGCTTCCTTATGCATTTGTATGGGAAAAATGTTCAGAATTTCAAACAACTTCTCCTCTGGAGCCTCTGGGCCAATTTTGCTCAAATTTCATATGGAGCCTCCTTAGGTTGGGGGAACGAAAAATTGCTAAAATGGTCGTGGTCCGTTGACCAAGATGGCCGCCACGCCCATATATGGTAAAAACCTTTAAAAATCTTCTCCTCCAGAACCGAGAATGCCTTGGGGCTGAACCTTTGCAGGCATCATCGGGGATGGGAGGTCTACCAACTTTGCTAAAAGAATTGTCGTACGTTGACGTTTGACCTTTTTACGGCAAGGTCAAGTTTGCTTCCCTATGCATTTGTATGGGAAAAACCTTTAAAAATCTTCTTCTCCAAAACCGAGCACGCCTTATGGCTGAATCTTTGCATATATCTTCGGGAACAGGAGGGCAACCAAAATTGCTAAAATAATGGTCGTAAATTGACATTTGACCTTTTTACGTTAAGGTCAATTTTGCTTCCATTTGTATGGGAATTATGTTCAGAATTTCAAACAACTTCTCTGGAGCCTCTGGGCCAATTTTGCGCAAATTTCATATGGAGCCTCCTTAGGTAGGGGGAACAAAAGATTGCTAAAATGGTCACGGTTCGTTGACCAAGATGGGCGCCATGCCCATATATGGTAAAAACCTTTATAAATCTTCTTCTCTAGAACCGAGGATGCTTTGGGGCTGAATGTTTGCATAAATCATTGGGGATAGGGGGGTCTACCAAAGTTGCTAAAATAATGGTCATACATTGACATTTGACCTTTTTACGGCAAGGTCAAGTTTGCTTCCTTATGCATTTGCATGGGAAAAAAACATTTAAAAATCTTATTCTCCAAAACCGAGGATGGCTTGTGGTTGAATCTTTGCATATATCATCTGGAACGGGCGGTCTACCAAAGTTGCTAAAATAATTGTCATACATTGACATTTAACCTTTTTACGGCAAGGTCAAGTTTGCTTCTGTATGCATTTGTATGGGCCCCATACATTTGTATGGAAAAAATGTTGATAATTTCAAATGGATTTTCTTCTGAAGCCTCTGGGCCAGTGTTGCTCAAATTTCATGCGGAGCCTCCGTGGGCAGGAGAATGAAAGATTGCTAAAATGGGTATGGTCCATTGATCAAAATGGCTGCCATGCCCATATATGGTAAAAACCTTTAAAAATCTTCTTCTCCATAACCAAATAAGCCCTGGGTCCGAATCTTTGCACAAATTACGGGGGACAGGAGATCTACAAAAATTGCTCAAATGATGGTTCTGTGTTGACATTTGACCATTTTGCCTCCAAGGTCAAATTTGCTTCCCTTTTGTGTGGGCCATATACATTTATATTGAAAGTATCAAAGTGACTTGTAGATCAACAGTAGCTAAAATTGTTCTGATTGGAAATCTAAGATGGCCATCATCTGGTTTATATTTATAATATTTCCCTGCCACTGTGCTGTTTACATGTATAAAATCATGATTCTTCAGAAACCACTTAGCCAATTTCCACCAAATTTCACATTGATCCTTCTGTTGAAATGTGATTGATAGTTTATTCAAATGATCATGCTCCATTGACTGTCAGGCCCATATATTCTTCTTCAAAACTAAGAACTGCTCAAATGATGATATTTTCATTAGTTGTGATGATAGGATTGGAAAAATGTTGCATAACATCTGCATGTCTGCAGTGGCTATGTCACTCAGGTGAGCGAACCGTGGCCCGTGGGCCTCTTGTTCCTTTTCACATAGATTTCACATCTTGCTCCGTGAATTTTTTTCTTTTTTCAACTCTATATCTATATGTACAAATATAAATAAAGCATACAAAATCTGTCGTGCCTGGACCGAGAATCGAACCACATATCTCCTGCTTGCCAGGCAGACATGCTAACCATTACATCATCCCGACTCTTCTGACACAGTATGCCGATTTGCGACACAGTATGCCGATTTGACCATTTATAAACCTAACCATTGTTTTTCACAGCAGCACTTTCTTTACTGCACAGCCAACCCTATCATATATATATATATATATATATAAGCTGCAACAAATGAAAAGGGATCCTTGGGTCATATGAAGCCAGAAACTGCTCAAAATTGCCAGCACATTCACCCAGTTTGACCAGACCCTTGGCTGCCTGTCAATATCAAATGATTCTGTAAGGAGACAGCAAAGGCAATGATCAGACTGGTTATCTGGGCCTTCTCTGTCCTTGGAAATCCTTATTTTCACATGCTGTGGCTCATTCAATTATATAAGACATACCTGAGCCATAGATACATCAGAGCATCCACCACAAACCAGTTCTGTTGGATCATACACATCTCCTCCTGCAGCCTGCTCATCACATCTAGCTTCTCCACCATAGTAGGCCTGTAATTATGTTTAATAATCATATAACTAAAATATCAGGAGACAGAATTTTAGGAGTTTTTACTTAACCCTTAAGTGCACCTCAAAACTGTAGCGTATAAGATTCTATTCTTCTTTACATGTGAATTAAGGCCGACAATTCACCTGAAATAGCAAGCTTTTTTTTTTACTTTCTCAGAAAAAAAAGAAAATCAGAATATCAAGTTTTATTTGCTGGTGAGAATCAGAAAGTACGATTCATCTGACTTAATCTGCTGATTGACTACTCAATACAGGGATGGACAGACAACATAAAATTAGTACATCCACCTATTCTTTGAAAGTAGCCTAGTTTCAATGATACTTTCTAAGTGTCTACCTAAGAACAAGATATTCAGCGAATGGCTGTGTCACAACTGCTGGTGATGTTCAAGGAAACGGAGATAAACGTGCAGACTAAACATTGTTAAACCAAGCGTGAAAAGTCAAAGTCAGTAATAGTTGATGGCAGTGGGCAGGGTGCATCATGACGGAGGTGTGTATGAAGTTTCATTAGCCTAGAAGCCTTGGTGTTTGAGAAACAGAGCTAAATGCACAGACTAATCATTGTTGACACCGACAAGACAATCAATGATTATGCTAACGCCAACAGTGTCACCAGAAAGTGATCCCCATGTCTCTCCTGCTTGCAAAAGCAGACCGAACAAAAATAGAAACAACATTCCTAAACTAAAGAAAACCAAAATCTTGTGAAAGTCACCATAAAGTAAATGTCTTTGAACATGTGAGACAGACCAGCCTGTTTTCAGTTTGCAGTCTGGTCAGGATCTACAGCATTTCTTTATACATTCTGGGCCCACTTGTTCAAAACTAACAATGTCGTTAGTTAACGTATGGTTAAAACTTTGATCATCAAATATGGCATATATGCTAATATTTTTGCTGAAAAAATGTGAGTAGCTTTTGCATTTGCAAAAGCTACTCACATTTTTTGGGGGGCAAAAATACCTGTGAATTAGATATTGTAGTTACTAGAACAGTTAACATTTTGACCACTAACGAGCTCGTTAAGAAAACAATGCTTTGAACAACTGGGCCCAGGTAAGACTTTGTTCAGGCTGACATGAAACTGCACATTATTGGACATACTCAAAGATACTTTTCCCCCAAATGTAACACAGGTGTAGCGCTCATTACGCATGTGCATAAACTTGCATAAGAAAAATATTTATAACAAAGTGGCATTAACATTAAATATTTTGCTTCTTTACCATAAAAGCTGCTCTTAAAGGAAAGAATTTGCTCCCTCTGGAGCAACCCTCTGGAGCAAATTCTTTCCTTTAAGAGTAACTAATCCCTATTTTGGAAGCAATTCTAGGCATAGTTTTCAAGAGTTTTCCTGGATGTGCGTAAAAATAATTCCATTCTGGCTATGCCACTAGGAGAAACATATAAACCTACCTTATTACATTTATAACAGACATAATAGGCATATCTGTCCATAGCAAATCCAGCTGGATCTTTGAAAAATCTTGCCCCAGGTGTTGTGATGGCCTCGGCCTTGTGTAGACCCTCATACTCCAGTCTCATGAGGGCTTTCCTATGAACATCTTCATACAGCTGCTGAATAGGTTTCAGCAGCTCTGATAGTAGTGGATGATCAATATTGCACTGAAAATTTCAAGAAATACAAGTTATTTCATTGCTATCTTTACCTTAACTCTTTGCATGCTGGGTAATTTTGTATGCTTTTTTGTCATCTGTGGACTTTTTTTTTTTTCAAAAAAAAAAAAAAATCTTTCAGGAATACCATCAGAGTGTCAAACAGTTTGGATCCAGATCAGGCCCGACATTTTGTCGGGCCTGATCTGGGCCCAAACTGTTTGCAAAGGTTATCAGCAGATGACAAAAGTCGCCACTAGCTGGGGAAAGAGTTAACCAAAATTACTGCAGATGACATTCTCAATTTTTTTTTTTTTCTGATAAAATAAGGCTTGATATTTCATGTGAAATGTCTGCCTAACAACACTTATTTCTTTGAGGTTATTTGTCTCCATTCTGACCCGTCTTCAACTACTCCTGAGGTCTTCACAATTAATCAGAGCAGCAGTTAACACAAGCATTGTCATAAAAAAGATTAGTCATATATTGTTTATTTGTCAGAGAAAGTAAGGCTTGATATTGCATGTGAATTGTCTGCTTAGCAACACTTACAGCTTTGGAGTTATTTGTCTCCATTTTGACATTTTTAAACATCACTTTAAGTCTTTACAATTAATCAGAGCTCTAGTTAATAATACTAGGATTGTCATAGAAAAAGTCAAAAGTCATATAACGATTCTGTAGTGTTTGAGTACATGTTAGTCAAAGTTGAAAAGGGCCATAACTCCCAAAATAATTGGTGGATTTTACCCTAAATCAGACTTGACCTACATTTTATGATTATATACCTGTGTACAAAATTTCAATCCAATCCACCAATCCTTTCAAAAGATATTGCACGGAAACCAAAAATGTTACGTATGGGACGGAAGGATGTATGTACGGACAGCCGTGATACATATAGTATCACCGCTGTCCGTACATACATCCCCATTGAAAATGGCGGGGGCATAAAAAAGTATACAATAATTAGTTGTCTAAAAGTACTTAAAACTTTCATTAGTTGTCTAAAAGTACTTAAAACATCATTGAAATTTTATTATGATACAAACAAACTTCTTACCTTACAAATGGGGCACAAGGAGAATCCAAAAGTAATCCTAGGTCCAACCCATTTCTTCTTGAGTATTTGTTTAGCACAGTGGAGATGAAACACATGTCCACACTTCAGCTGTAAGATCAATAAAATTTACATAGAACTTTTTGTTCAGAATTCCTCACTTTTTCTTTAACCCTTGTCCTGCTGCATAAATTAAGATGTCACACCCACTTCTAATTTTCAGCCAATCAGATTACTTGATTCAGATTAATGCTACAAATTCACATACTTAATGGCAAACAATGCAGATCCAGATCAGTTGGCTTCTTCAGAAGAAGCCAACTGATCTGGATCTACACTGTTTGCAAAGGCAGGGTATATCTGGGCTCAGCAGGACAAGGGTTAAAGCTTTACTGTCTGGGAAAATTCAGAAGATAACAAATTGATGGCATTTTTCTTATTTTTCCCCCAGAAACAAGGACTTGATCTTTCATGCAAATTATCTTTCAAGGATCCTATTACCTCAGGAGACAATTTGCATGAAATGTCTAACCGTATTTTCTAGAAAAATAAGATTATTTGAAAATGTACATGTAGTTTGCTGAAATGTTTACCAAGCATGCTTTATGTTTAAATTCATAGCTCTAGATGTTGAAGAGGAATATTCTGGCATATTTTTTATCTTATTTCTTCAAAAAGACATTGTGGGTACTCACTGAAATCTCACAGGCATCCACACAAACATGTTGTAGACATTTATTGGAATTGCAGCAAAGAAGTCTGATGCTTGCGACAATATACTATTTTTTCATTTCTATAAAATATACAAGTGTGACACTAGTGACTGATTTTTTTTTGATTTTTTTTTTCTTTATATAACATTAAAAAATAATCATCACACTAAACTGACACTACCGATCAAATGTAGTGACACAGATCATACATACCAGTATAGCAGGTGCTGCAGAAAGCGCCTCAGTGAAACAGATCATGCACATGTCATCAGCATCTTGTTTCAGAAGTTCCTGATCACCGGTTCGACATCTATGAAGACATGGCAAGCATGGGTCCTCATCTTTAACTCCACCACACAGATGTCCACATGACAAGACTTTATTGCAGGCAGTCTTCGCATATTCCTGGCAAACAGAATACAATAAACCGAATGTAAGGAAAATGATCTTGGAACATACGAGGGGAGTTCAATAAGTTCATAGAACTCGGTATTTTTCTATACAATTCAAGATTTCTTTTTTCATTTTTGTGCAGTGTAAACCTTTGTCAGTTGAATGATAACAGCTGTTCAGTCAACATGTACATTTTTTGCTCTTACTTTTTGTTTGAAAACCTATACCCATAGGCAAAAATGGAAAGTCAGAATATTGAGTTCAGAGCAGTCATAAAGTTCCTCACTAAGGAGGGTGCAAAGGCCAAAGAAATCCATCGGTGCATGGCTGATGTGTAGGGTGATAGTAGCCCAAAGTATTCCACAGTGGCAAAGTGGTCAGCAGAATTTAAACATGGGCGAGACTCCTTAGAAGATGACCCAAGGCCAGGTCGCCCTGCTGATGTCATCAGCCAGGAGATGATGAACCGTGTTGAGAGACTTGTGCTAAACAATCGCCGAATCAAAGTTGCCAAACTTGCTTCAGAATGTGGTATTTCTAATGGAAGTGTTTACACTATAATCCATGAACATTAGGCATGTCAAAAGTATCTGCAGGTGGGTACCCAGAAACCTGAACAAGCAAGATCGTCAGCAAAGGGTGGAGTCAAGTCAAGAACTTCTGGAAGTGTACAACGCCAATCCAGAAGACTTTCAAACTCATCTTGTAACAGGAGATGAAACTTGGCTTAACCACTGGGACCCAGATACTAAAAAAGAGTCCATGCAATGGAAGCGCCCTGGCTCACCCCCACCTAAGAAATTTCGTACCCAACCATCAGCCAGCAAGGTAATGGCCACAGTGTTTTGGGACTACAAAGGGATTATATTGATAGATTACAAGCCTGCTGGTACTTCAATTACAGGAGAATACTATGCCAATGTCATTAAACAATTAAGGGTTGTTATTAAAGAAAAACGAAGGGGAAAGCTAGCTGCTGGTGTCCTTCTTTTGCATGATAATGCCCCTGTGCACAAGTCCAGAGTTGCACAAGTGGCTATTCGTGAGTGCAAGTTCGAGCAGTTAAATCACCTGCCATACAGTCCAGACCTGGCCCCAAGTGATTATTATCTGTTTCGAAATTTGAAGTCCCACTTGCGTGGAACAAGATTTCGGGACAATGATGAGCTCAAGGCTGCTACAGAGGCTTGGTTTGAGGACCAAATAGATGACTTTTATTTCAAAGGCATAGACTGCGTAAAAGAAAAGTGGGCCAAATGCACTGAAGTAAAGGGGGATTATATTGAAAAATAATGTTGAAACCATCTTCCAATCTGTGAGTTAAACCCTGAGTTCTATGAACTTATAGAACTACCCTCGTATGTGCCAAGCAAAGACTCTGATCAGACTGCACATCTGAGCCAAGTTTCCTCAAGCTGACAGACTGATTGATTGTGTTGGTGTATAATGGCAAGTCAACACTTGTGGGTCATTTTGTGTTGTCTTCCAGAGAAAGGGAGAAGAGAGACAGAAGATCGAGACAGTAGAGATGAAAGAGATGGGCAAGGGAGAAAGAGGAAAATGAAAGTGAAGAAACAGAAGAAATAAAAACATTCCCCCTCTACCCTTACCAGCTGCAAGGACAGCAGGCCTTGCCTAACTGTAAGCCAATATCAGTTGGACGCCCTGGTGACGCAAGATACAAAACACCTTTGTCTCACCCAACCACCGCCTCAAGCTGATAGAGAAGACAGATCAGATTGCATGGCTGTGCATGCTGATCTGAGTCTTCACTGAGTCCACATTACAAAATACATGTCTCATCATTACATTAACAAGTCCATGTAATGTGTACCCTCATTTTCTCTAAATTATGTAGTGAAAACAGGGATGTGTTGGGGTCTACATTATTGACCCATTGTAGACTGTATAAACTCCCCACACTATATATTGAAAGAGTCCAATTTGGATTTTAGGTATATCAGGCTATTAGATTTAGATACTCCTAAAGAAAAATGGTTGAACTAATTGCAAACTGTGGAAACCTGATCAGAAGCCGCATTCTGTGGTGTCTGATCTGGGTCTGCACTGTTTGCCAATTACCCTTTTAAGGGTTTCCAGACTACAATGGGTTAAGCTATATTTCAGAATTTTGCAGTTTTTAAACCTGCTTTTCAATTTGTTCTTTATTTCTTGCAACCTTTATTACTGCAAAAATCAGTCGTAATATGTTCATTAACCAAACTATATTCTTTTTTCCCATATTATACATAGAAAATGCCATGGCATATATAGCACTTGTTAAGATGGTATCAAGATAAATATTATTCTTATTTCTGTGCAAAATATATGTAGTGAGTACTCTGAAGGCACTTCTAATTAGTACCAACAACAATCATTTTTGTACAGAAATGAGAATATCAATTTTTTTGGTTGGAAAAGTCAGCTTATCTAGTGCTATGGCTAAGGAGTATACATTTTATACAGGTGTCTCAACATACTGTGTTTTACCCAAGTAATGCAGCAAATGATCAACAATGCCCTAGACAAACTTTTACACCTAACCTGCATTGCTCCAGATCAGGCACTTTTTTCAACCAAAAAATGTTGAAATATTTCTCATTTCTCCACGAATACACATGTTGTGGTACTCTTTAGAAGCGCCTCACTGAGGCACTCCTAATGAGTATCCACAACATATGCTTTCATGGTGAAATAAGAAAATATATGACTTGTATACCCTCTTATCTGGAGCTATGTAACACAGTCTGATCATGACCATTCATGTCTTACAGATTCTGTAATAGGACGTGCAAATGTAGCTAAACACTTGGTTTGACACAAATATTGATGAATGATAGTTCATTAAAATCCAAATCAGCTCCAAAATGGAGCAATATCAAATGTCAAGAAATATTTTTGAGAAAAATAAAAACATTTTACAATGATGTTTGTTAATATTTAAATTCAGCATGATAAAGTAATAATGTAAGGTTAGAACTTTCATACAGAATCAAAATCTCAGTACCTGACAATCTGGGTCGGCACAGACATTTCCTATGGCTAGAACACCGGTATTACTAGTTGTGCCACAGAATCTACATATCCCGGGACCTTTCCCTGGTGTTGTCGATGATTTACCTGTCAATATTTTTAAAAATCCTCATTTAGAATAATCACCATATTTTATTTAACAAGAAATGGGTACAATCCAAGGCTGATCACTCTGAACAGAAAGTAACAGTCTGCTGTCTCTAAGGAGGCTGCCCTTTAAGGAAAAAACTCTTTCTTTTGTGAATACTCCCCTTTGATAAGGGAATTATATACCCATAATAACTCTAAGAATTGGGACAGATAGGCCTTTGCAAACAGTGCAGATCCAGATCAGACACTGCAGAATATAGCATCTGATCAGGGTCTACACTGTTTGCTATTCATACAGCAATATTTTAGACACATTGACCGTGCCAGGGAAGTAAATTCCTTCTTGCTGGAGTAGTCTCCTTTAGAAACTAGAAGTGAAGGGGACTAGATACACTTTGCAAAAATTCGTTGAAAATCTATTTTTTTTTTTTTTTTTTTTTTTTGTGGAACTTCCTGGCCCAGTTGTTCAAAACTTAATGAAGTTGTTAGCTAATGTGAAGTTAAAATTTCTATCTTGAAATATGGCAAAAACTTTGGTATTTTTTTCTGAAAAAAAAATGTGAGTAGCTTTTGCATTGCTAAGCTACTCACATTTTTGCGGCAAAAACATCAATGTATTTGGAAATACCTTAGCTACAACAGTTAACGAGTTTGTCATTAATGAGCTTGTTAAGCTAATGATGCAACTGGGCCCTGCTTGCTTGCCTGTATACAAATCTCTTTCTGAAAAGAGGTCCACATTAAAAAGAAAAGAATTCGTTCCCAAGAAGTGTCTGATCAGGCTTTAGTTTCTGGTTTGATTTGATGTTTTACAACAAGTCAACAATGTTAAGATCGTAATGAGCTAGTCTGTTAACCTTCTCAAACTTTTTGTAGACAGGTCTTAGTCCTCTAAGCAGTTAACCAGTAACCAGTACTTTATGCACATACTTTTGCCAGGAACTGACAACTGACCTTCTTGAATCAGCAGAAGAGGGAGAAATTATTTCATGAGCAATCTCCACAAAAGTAATGTGGCCAAGCTGGAAACTGAACTTGCGAACTCTGGATCTACAGTCAGACATGCTATCATTTGTGCTGTGGAGCCAGGCTATCTGATCAGACCCTACCCTGTATGTCATTCATGCAGTTTTTTAGACACAGCTACAGTTAGTAAAACGGACTTGTTCAAATTTTAGGAAAAGAATGGTAAAGAGCTAAGGATGTTCACGTACTGAGGGTATAGTGCTCATTAAAATTGCTTCACTGAGGAATATCTAACAAGTATCCAAAACAAGCATATTGGTGCAAAAATGGTTTTATTCTGAATTCCTATTTTATAATACGGTAAATGTCCTAAAATTTCAAATACTTTATTCCATACTATTTTGGCCTAAATTTTGCTTTTTATGCACCTGTTACTTAAAATACTTAGTGGAATGGCAAACAGTGTAGACCCTGATCAGACTGCTCCTTCAGGAGCAGTCTGATCTGGGTCTGCACTGTTTGCATATGTCATTTTGTCAGACACTTCGGTGTTCGAAACTTTAGGACATTTAACATACTCTCCTTGCTACTGAGTGTTTGATCAGAAAACTCACCTCTGCCTTCTCTGAACTCTATCATGGCTTTGAGTGTCTTGGAGTCAGCCAGTGCCATGATCCAAAACAGTTTAATTCTGCCACAGCCCTCATGTAAATCCACTTTTATTGCCTCTTCTTCTTCCTTAAATACCTGAGGATTGGAAAAATATTAGATTGATGTATATTTGACATTATGCTTCCTGTGCTGATCTTGAAAATGAGGTCAAGGTCACTAAAATCTAAGCAGCTCTAAAGCCTGTCCCAATGATAAGTTCCTGCTTATGATAAGTTTGATAAAAATGATAAGTTTGATGAAAATCTGCCAAATGGTTCAAGAGAAATCATGCACAAAAAACAACTGTCACACTGATGCAAACATGGATGCTAACGGATCTGGACCAAAAACAGAATGTTCTCCTTCACCTTTGGTTGAAGGACAAAAATTGTGAAGAAGTTCATGACAGTATTTAATGATACTTATGTAATATTTTAACCCTTGCCATGCTGAATAAATTAAGAAGCTGCACCCACTTCTAATTTTCAGTCAATTAAATTACTTGATCTAGGTTGCTAATACAAATTCACATATTTAATGACAAACAGTGCAGATTCAGATCAGTTGGCAGTTGCTATAAAAGCTAATTGACCTGTCTCTGATGTTACTCCTGTGAAGGTTAAGGAAGCAATCACAGTATGACAAAGTAAGCTAATTTACCTGTCTCTGATGTGAACGTTTACTCCTGTGAAGATGAAGGAAGCGATCACAGTCTGCACACATGTTACCACATTCCATACACAGAATAATGGCAGGAGTTTCACCATCATCATGGTTGTCACACGTAGGCTGAAAAAAAGACATACCTGTTTAACTACCAATATTCTGAATATAAATACCTGCAGATAAAATTTTAGAAGATTTTCCCCATTTAAACAATGCCTGGAATATTCCTAAAATATTACAGTTGTCTCTCATTACCTCAAAGTCCAAGGGACTCTCTGAAATATTTTGAGATATCCGTACCTCAACATATCAGATTTACAGAATTCAGGAAAAATAAATCAAACAATCACATTTCACAAATGAATATGTAATTTTACTCCTGAAGTTTAAGATACATGAAAATATTGTGGAAAAGAGGTGAGAAATTTCTCCTCTTTTCCACAATGTTTTGTTACCTGTTATAAGATTTCCATGTTAAAATAGGGATCAGGGCCCAGTTGTTCAAAGCATGGTTAGCTTAACGAGCTTGCCAAGGGTCATTTCGTTAACTGTTTTAGCGGATTCAATATACAATATTCTGATATTTTTTGCTGAAAAAATGTGAGTAGCTTTTGCACTGCAAAAGCTACTCACATTTTTTCAGCAAAAAATTTCAGCATATTTGCATATCACTCAATGTAAATTTTAACGAATCGTTACCTTTGAACAACTGGACCCAGATTTTCACTTCGAGATAGTTGGTTATTCGAGATAAGCAATTTTTCTTATTTTTCCCCCTGAAAGAAAGGATTTGGTCTTTCATGCAAATTATCTTCCAAGGATCCTATTTCCTCAGGAGACAATTTGCATGAAATGTCTAACCCTATTTTCTAGAAAAATAAGACTATTTGAAAATGTACATGTAGTTTGCTGAAATGTTTACCAAGCATGCTTTATGTTTAAATTCATAGCTCTATAAATAATGAGAGGCTACTGTACTAATATTGTTTGCTCTGGAGATTATCTGAATGAAAATATCAACCTCTAGTTTCTGGAATAAAAATCCCCAAGGAGATACAGAGTCGATCCATTCTTCTCAACAAGCTTGGTGTACCAATTTTATGCACATTCTTTTGTCAGAGACTGACAATTGACCTTCTTGAATCAGCAGAAGAGAGAATGACCGTAGAAAATATTTCATGATCAGTCTCCATGGATGAACATTGCTGGACCTATAAAACTGTATTTCTTCTCAAATGATAAAGCAACTTCTTTTTTCGGGTTAATTTTTGACAGACAAATAATCCTTAAAGTGCCAAATATAGATATTAGCAGACAACATTTTCAAATATTTTATTTTTCTGAGAAGAAAACAGGAATTGGAATTTCTCATAAACTGTCTCCTATAATAAATTTGTTTGTCTGCTAAATTTGCCGTAAGCATATACAAAATAAGGCTGACAAAGTAACAGGTTTATTTTACAATTTTAAATACAAAAAATTAATCACAGACTGGAACCAACAGTTCATTATAAGGTGGTCTCGGATATGAGACTGTTTAAAGGTGGACCCCAATGATGATGTATTCAAACAAAAATGTATAGATTATATAGAAAAATGGCCATTTATGGTCATTTTTCTATATAATCTATAAATTTTTGTTTGGATACGGTTGTTTAGTTAACATGTTTTTTGCTTTTGATCAAAGCATGTGTTATAAAGGGCTGTGGTGTTCTTACCCTTGCATGACCATGAGTTCCATTGGCTCCACTGACCCACTCTCCAGAGGTCAACTGTTCAACATGATCCACATTTAATACACACAGAGATGCCAAGGCTAGCCATACCTAGAACAGACAATTTTAAATAGTTCTAGAAAAAATATATCCAGACAAATATTTTTCTTATCTCTCCACAAACACATATTTACAAACATAATCAAACATAGAATATACACTTTTACAAAGCTCTAGCCTGACCTGGATTTAACTACATTTACATATATTTATCCCCACACTTTTTTTTAAGAAAAAAAAAAGTGATAGGGATATTGTGAATACCTCCATCCATCCATCAGACCAACCTGTCCGTCTGTCACACTATCTCCTCCTAAACCACTCGGCAGAATTAACCAAACTTGCTACATAACTTTCCCTCATGGTGAGGGTGTGCAAAAGCACATTAATTTTCCATCTGTCAATCCATCTAGCATCTGTCCATCTGTCCGTCACACTATCTCCTCCTAAACCACAAGGACAATCATATCCGACTTGTCCCATTTCCCTGAGGACAGGTAAGAAATTTCAATTTACTTGTCCTGGGACAGGGACTTTATAGTGCAAGCTTAGCAGAGCATCCAGATTATGAGCTATATATTTTTATTTCTAAAAAAAAACAACAACAAATAAACGTATGCTGTGGTTACTCATTAGAAGTGCCTCACTGAGATGCTTCTTATGAGTACCCATAACATGTTTTGAGAAATAAGAAAAAAGTCAATTTTCTGGGAAAGTAAATATTGGTTGGACGAAAGGACAAATAATACAGCATATTGATCTACAATAGGCTCCATTTATTTCAGCATTAAAATAGTAAGTCCAGTTCGCATTTTTGGTAATTTGGGTTGTTTCAGTACTTTGACTGTACCAACTTGTAAGGTCATTTCAGTACACGTCCTTTGAGCACTGTAAAGGATTGGTTCCAGGCTTATATGTAGACATACTGAAAGTGTTTTGCACAGCTGGGTCCCAGTGCAACAGCCTCTTTCTGACGACAGCTGATTGCTGCAGCAAGGAAAAAGTTTTCAGTCCAGTTTTTTGGCAAATTTTTCAACTTTTTGAACATTTCAAGCCCAATTTTGAGATTATCTTGGTGCCTCCATAATCATGCCACCTAGAAAGAGGGCTAGGAAGGGTCAGGCTAGGGGCCAAGCAAAACAAAATCAGCAACAAACAGCAGCAAATGAGCCATGCCCTCAACCGGGGGCAACAGGAACACCAGAAATTGTAAGGTTATGTGGTGATGGCGGGGTTCAACAGTCAGGTAACCAAGTGTCATACTCACCTGAGATTAATGCTACAGGGTCCAGTATGTTAAATACTTGGACTAGTGCTTTGGGGGTTCAGGGGACCCCTCTAGCACAAACAATTGCACAAAACACTCAGTCTGACTTTCAGATGCCGGATGTACGTTGTGCTGATGATGATATTGCGATGCATGTTCCGCAAGATATTTGTATTAAGATATGGAAAAATGAATATATAAATTTGGCTTCTCTGTTAAAGAAAAATCAAAAAAGGCGTGGGGAGGAATCTGGTAATTTATTTATAAATGAACATGGCCAAATTCAAACACGCCCTAAAGTATTAAAAGAAATAACCAATATCAGGGAGTGGACAGATGCTTTTTTAATATTCATGACTATATATTTGAAAAAGTATCAGGATAAAGTTTTTGAATTAATTCAGTACCTGAGCACCATCAGAGAGGCTGAAAGCAGGTGTCAAAATTTAGCATGGCGAGAATATGATGCTGAATTTAGGACAAGGCAAGCTTTAAAACAGGAGCCGTGGAATAAAATTTATTCAGATTTGTGGCTTAAATTAATGACAAACACAAACAAGCTAGAAACAACTACCTTTCAATCTAAGCCTAGCTTTGCTGGCCACTCAAATCAGTCTCGTCTTGCACTTGGCGTATGTTTTGATTATAACAAAGGCAAATGCTATTTCAAAAATTGTAGATTTTCTCATGTTTGTTTGGCATGTAAGGGGGACCATTCTGAAAACCAATGTCCCAGACACAGTCAAAATTTACAACAGAATGCATTCACTGCAAATAAGAACACTGAAATAGATCACACTCAAAGGTCCTCCTTTCGTGGTCCATTCAAACGGAAATAAATTTGAGCTCGGCTCCACTCCTGTAGATTTATCTGCCTTTGAGAAGGAATTGCAAGAATATCCAGACAGACAAACAGCGGAAGAGTTGAAAAATGGGTTTAAAAATGGCTTTCACATTAACTTTGAAGGTCCTCGAAAATTGGTCATATCAAAAAATTTACCTTCAGCAAATAAAGCCCCTGATATTGTCAGGCAAAAAATCACGAAAGAATTGGAAGCAGGAAGAGTTGCTGGCCCTTTTCAAACTGTACCTTTCACTGATTTTAGGGTTTCTCCTCTGGGTTTGGTACCCAAAAAACAGCCAGGTGAATATCGTTTAATACACCATCTATCATATCCAGAGGGGGATTCAATCAATGACTATATTGACCCTGAATTTTGCAGTGTCCAATATACTAGATTTGATCAAGCTGTTAAAATGATTCAGAAATTGGGAAAAGGTGCTCTGCTAGGCAAGGCTGATATAAAAAATGCATTTCGCCTAATGATTATCTCCCCAGATGATTTTCCCCTGTTAGGTTTTATGTTTGATGGTCAATACTTCTTTGACCGTTGCTTACCTTTTGGACTTTCATATTCATGTGCATTATGGGAGAAATTTGCCCATTTCTTACATTATGCTGTAAGAGAATCATGCACAGTGGGTGAACTTGAACATTACTTGGATGATTTTTTGTTTGGGGGTGAAGCTGGCACAACTGACTGTCAAGAAATTATGACTTCCTTTTTCAAGACTTGTGGAAAAATGGGCGTGCCTGTTGCAGATGAAAAGACAGAAGGGCCTCAAACAATCATCATTTTCTTGGGATTTGAACTTGATTCAATTCTTATGGAGGTACGAATTCCAAAGGACAAAATTATGAAACTACAAAGTCTTATTGAAGAAATATTACATAAGTCCAGTATTACACTGGAGGTTATGCAGTCTCTTCTTGGCTCACTGAATTTCATGTGCCGGGCTATCGTTCCTGGTCGTCCTTTTTGCCGCCGGCTGATAAATGCTACAAGGGGTATTACAAAGCCTTATCATCATATTCGGATTTCCAAGGCAATGAGGTTAGATTTGCAAACATGGCTGACATTTTTCAAATCGTTTAATGGTGTCTCTGTCTTTCATGACAGGTTTTGGCTGTCAAATGCTGACTTATGTTTGTTTACGGACAGTTCAGCAAGTTATGGTAAAGGCTTTGGAGCTTATTTTCAGGGAAAATGGACATATGGTCTGTGGCCTGCTGAATGGTTTCACCGCGGTATTACTGATGACATTACAGTACTTGAACTGTTCCCCAATTTTGTTGCTCTTGAAATCTGGGGTCAGCATCTCAGCAACAAAAAGATTCTATTCAAATGTGACAATCAGGCAGTTGTTCATGTCTTGAATTCGCAAACGTCAAAGGCAGAGTATGTCATGGTCTTGGTCAGAATCATTACATTAAAATGTTTGCAGCTGAATGTTGTTCTCAAAGCGGAACATTTATCAACTTCTCGGAATGCCGTGACGGACAGTTTATCTCGATTGCAGATGAATCGCTTTCGACAGTTGGCCCCAGAAGCCGAACCAGAGCCAGAGCCTGTTCCAGACCATCTTTGGAGCGTCTTCAATCAGGAGCCCACCAGCTTGTGACTGCAAGTTTGTCAGTTAATACCCGTCATGCATATGCTACTGCATTGGCAAACTTTTCAACTTTTAGATCTAATTATGCTCTCCCTTTGCAGTGGCCAGTACCTGAAACTCATATTCATGCTTATATTACTTATCTTTTCCACAATGGTTATGCCCCATCAACAGCTGCCATGCACATATCTGCTATTAGCTTTCAACATAAAATTAACCATAATTTTGATAACACTTCCACTTTTGCCATTTCAAAAATGCTTGAAGGCTACAAGCGTCTTAGAGCCAATCCTGATAACCGTATGCCAATTATGTATAATACTCTGGTTGCTATTTGTAAAATTTTGGGGAATATCTGCATTTCTGAGTATGAAACACTTTTATTTAGAGCAGCTTACCGTTTGGCATTTTTTGGTTTGTTCCGTGTTAGTGAGTTGGTATTTACATCGTCACAGCAACCTGATCAACCATTGCAAGTATCTGATGTATTATGTACCACCAAAGCTGGGCAAAATATTTTACGAATCCGCCAGCGTAAGGCCAAATGCAATCAAACAGGAAAACCATATATAATTGACATTCCAGCTATTGAATCTACAGAATGTCCATTATTGGCCATGGAAGCGTTTCTCAAAATTAGACCTCACAAATCAGTATATCTTTTTTGTCATATTAATGGGCAACCTCTTACAAGATATCAATTTGGGGCAGTTTTAAATAAAGCTATAACTGCTCTGAATCTACCAACAACACATTTCAGAACGCATTCCTTCCGTATTGGGGCCGCTTCGTGGTTAGCCAGCAAAGGCGTATCGTATGAGACTATCAAGAAAATGGGCAGATGGCAGTCCAATTCATTTCTCAAGTACATAAGACTATAAAGCGGACTTGCTCATTGCTCCTTAGCCCTATTGATAATTTGCATCATAAATTTTGATTTCCAGATGTATGGTTGGTAGGGGACTCCTACATAAATAGATTAGCAGCCCGAGCCAGAACCAGGCAGCTTGAAAGTACGGGTGGCGCTTCCAAAGTTCAGAAAGTCAAGTGGATGGGTCAGGGCGGCATGAAATGGCAACAGCTTCTACCAAAGATTCAGTATGCTGCTCTCCATAATGCTGCTCCAAAGGCAATAGTGGTTCATGTTGGTTCCAATGACTTAGCTTATCAGAAAGGGGTGGTCTTGATCCATAATATGAAGGATGACTTAAGTAATCTAGTTCAAACATTCACTAGCAGTGCCATTTTCGTTTCTGCTATGTTGCCTCGTATTGTATGGTCAGGAACACAGGTTCCAGACAAAATGGAATCCAAACGAAAATTCATTAATAGAGTGATTCGTCGCTTTATAAAATACAATGGTAGGGGGGTCTTTATTGATCATCCAGAAATTACATCTGACACACCGGGCTTATATAAACCAGATGGCGTACATCTATCTGATATTGGTTCTGATATTTTAATGTTAGACATTCGGGAGGCTCTGCAGGATCAGTTGTGAACACCAGTTTTGTTTGCGGTGGAATTTTGGGGCAAACCAAATTATTGGTTTGTGTGGCGGAAAATTCCGAAGGGATGTGATTCTGACTGAAATCTTGTTATATATTTGGGAGCTGCTTTCTCATCCAACAGTTTGCTGGTAGATGTGTATGTACCATTTACTCAGCGGTGGTGTATATGATTTAGCGGGCATTCTGTGTACATACCGGAATGCTTTGCGGAGTTTTGTTTTGGCGGGTATCATGTGTCTGTACCGTGATACTTTGCGGTGTGCTGTTTAATAGAACAGCATGTGTATGTACCATGTTGTTTAGCAAGCATCATGTGTATACACCGTGTTGCTTTGCGGTGGTTTCTATGTAGAAACCAGTGGGATAAAAAGATGAGAAAGCATCTCCTTATTGATTGCATCTCTTCGAGTTTCCAACCACTGATCTGCAACCTTTACGCCACAAATTATTTTATGTGTATGTTAAACACTGTGAATAGTTATTACTTTGTTAAAACACTCAGGAAGAGTTGATAAAGGTTATTTCAACATATTCTTTGTTCTTATTTTAACCGTCTTGAAATAATACAGCATATTGATCTACAATAGGCTCCATTTATTTCAGCATTAAAATAGTAAGTCCAGTTCGCATTTTTGGTAATTTGGGTTGTTTCAGTACTTTGACTGTACCAACTTGTAAGGTCATTTCAGTACACATGTCCTTTGAGCACTGTAAAGGATTGGTTCCAGGCTTATATGTAGACATACTGAAAGTGTTTTGCACAGCTGGGTCCCAGTGCAACAGCCTCTTTCTGACGACAGCTGATTGCTGCAGCAAGGAAAAAGTTTTCCCGCCCTCCCTCCCAATTTTTATTCTTAATTCACTAATAACCATTTAGTATTGCAGCTAAAGAACAGTAGCTCTATGTATTATTTCAGATGGTTAAAATAAATAATTATGTCAATGTTTGTCATTATTTTGTGGTAGGATACTGCCGCCCAGTTTCTTTTATAATTTCAGAAAGAACAGTCATCCATGTCCTTTCATTCTCCTGCCTGGTGGATTAAGTAATGGTGTTATATTTTGGTGAAAGACAGTTATGCTGCTTTAATGTTCTACAGTGTATCATCAGATACATGAGTGTTAAGTATAAATTGCAATATCAGAAAGACTAAGCTGTTTTTAAATCTGTGGATTATTTGGATAACTCATGGGCAGGAACATTCCAGTCTAGTATGCAATCTAGCTGTTGCTGATTGGGGGTGGCGGAAAATTCCGAAGGGATGTGATTCTGACTGAAATCTTGTTATATATTTGGGAGCTGCTTTCTCATCCAACAGTTTGCTGGTAGATGTGTATGTACCATTTACTCAGCGGTGGTGTATATGATTTAGCGGGCATTCTGTGTACATACCGGAATGCTTTGCGGAGTTTTGTTTTGGCGGGTATCATGTGTCTGTACCGTGATACTTTGCGGTGTGCTGTTTAATAGAACAGCATGTGTATGTACCATGTTGTTTAGCAAGCATCATGTGTATACACCGTGTTGCTTTGCGGTGGTTTCTATGTAGAAACCAGTGGGATAAAAAGATGAGAAAGCATCTCCTTATTGATTGCATCTCTTCGAGTTTCCAACCACTGATCTGCAACCTTTACGCCACAAATTATTTTATGTGTATGTTAAACACTGTGAATAGTTATTACTTTGTTAAAACACTCAGGAAGAGTTGATAAAGGTTATTTCAACATATTCTTTGTTCTTATTTTAACCGTCTTGAAATAATAAAATTTGACAATTCCACAATCCTGCAGAAGGTATTTGATATGAGCACTTTTAGAGAAAAATACCATTTTCAAACAATCTTCCTCAAACCCCTCATTGTTTGTTTGATTTGGAGTTTTACGGCCCAGTCAACATTGTTAAGGTCAAGTTGAGCCAGTCAGTAAGTGAGTAACAAATAACTGTAGAAATGATTTCATGATCAATCTCCATGAAAGTTACGTGGCCAAGCTGGGATTTGGACTTACCACCCCTGGACCTGCAGCCAGACGTGCTACTGACGGCGCTTTGGAGCCCAGCACCAAAGCCCTCATGAAAATGTTATAATTTAGGCCTGAAGTGGGGTCTAAATGAACCCTCAAACTCCCTCCAGATCTGCCCTTGTACTGTTAACAATTATAAAACAGAGACATTTACGAAGAAAAAAATCAAAACGACCTATGTACAGAACATGATCCAATGTTTTGAGTATTTGAAACTACTGTTAGTTACAAATGACCTGATGCTGTTCTATTTCATAATTTCCATTTGTCATAAGGACAAAATGAACTCACTCAATTCCTCAAGATAAATATAAAGAACTTCAATGAAGTTTATGTCACACTTGCATACATATATAACACAAGCACCAGAAGAGTGAGTTGTCATCCTAATTTAGCTCAGTTAGATAAATCAATCAATGAAGTGAAATTACCATATTTGACCTAATTAATGCACATACCCCTATAAGCACACAGTCAAGCAATATTACAGCAAGTATATTTTCTCTCTACTTCTTTACAAAGGCATATGTTGTTGGTACTCATTTGAATTGCATCGACTTGTCGATGCAATTCAAATGAGTGCCCACAACATGTGCTTTTATAAAGAAAATCAGAAAAAAAAATCGAATAAGTATAATCAGACAAGTCTTTCACATCTCTTTTTTTAGTGTACCCTTAATATAGGTGGGTACATATTTTAAAAGTTTTTCCAGTAGTTTTGAAAAACCTAAACACACAGCACGGTAATTAGGTCGAATATGGTAACTGTAAAGTTTTACACTTTGTAGGATGGACATTAGGGTGAATGGAAGTACAGGGACAAACAGACGGAAATTCGCATGCCTAAGTCATCCATACTAACGCAGGTGCGACAAAAAGCTTCCTGTATGATCCAGAACATATTTGTCATGGAGACGGAAGTTTGTTTGTTTTTTTGTTTGATTTCTTGAGAATCAGAGATATTGAGTCCTTGAATCCTTGATATCCTCTTACAGTGACAGTGCAAATGTATTTATTCTAAATATCGGGACACCTTATCTTCTAACCAGCCTTGTCCTAAAATTTGATACAAATACATTTTATTGATATAGCTAAAAACTGCCAAATGAAAAGCAAATGATGTAGATCCTGAGCAGGTGCTGCATTTTGTGGCATCTGATCTGAGTCTACACTGGCTGCTCAGGCCTGTCTGTCCCAATATTTAGGGTCAATATGACATTATTGCCTAGAATCCTCAGATATATGTTCATAGCTCTTGATAAGATGCTTTTTTCGATCCAAAAGTATTGATATTTTTTATTATTTCTCCACGAAAACATATGTTGTGGGTACTCATTAGAAGCGCCTCGGCGAGGCGCTTCTAATAAGTACCCACAACATATGTTTCTATTCAGAAATAAGAAAAATATATACCTGATACACACTCTTATCTAGATCTATGCATGTTTTTTTTTTTTTTTTTTATAAATACTTACTGTAGGTGTCTTCATAAATGCTTGAGGCTGTCTTAATGATTCCTCCATCTTTGTGACGGCAAGTATGGCTTCACCAATCGCTGCTTTTGTTACATCGGTCCATGTCTCAGACAACTTCCCCTGAAAGTTTCAAACACATTTTCAGAATACTATACTATCATAACTCACACCGAAGACAATTACATGGTAAGCCAGATGTCCTTGAACTGAGAATTGGCAAAGAACTAGTTTATTGCCCTATGTTTTCCAATTCAGAACAAAGCTGCTGAGGAAGCAAGGTTATTCGAAGACAACAGCTAGAAATTTCAAGCATAATTTGTGCTGTTGAAAATACTGAAGATAGGGGATGGAGTTTCCTCAAAGAAAATATAAGGGGAAAAGTTTTGTTTGATTTGGAATTTTATGACTCAGTCAACACTGTTAAGATCATGTTGAGTCAGTCAATTAATCTACTCACCTTTTTTCTGAGCAGGTTTGTTTGAGCTGAGGTTTTACGGCCCAGTCAACCCAGTGGGATTATGTTGAGCATGGTCAGTTTGTCTAACCACACTCTTACTGGCCAGGTTTAGTTCCTCTAAGCAGTTAACCAGTATTGTGCACATTCTTTTGCCAGACCCTTCTTGAATCAGCGGAGAGGAGAGAATAACCGTAAAAAATATCTCATGATCCATCTTCACAAAGAATGTTGCCAACCCAGTGGGGATCGAACCCTCAACCTCCTGATCATCATTCACATCTAACTGAGCCACCCAGGCCAGCAAGGGCAGGCTTAGTCCTCTTAGTGGTTAACCAGTACTTTGTGCACATACTTTTGCCAGTAACAGACATATGGCCTTCTTCAATCAGCGGAATGGGGACAATGACCTTAGAAATTATTTCATGATCAATCTCCACAAAAAACTTGTGACCCCTGGATCTGCAGTCTAGCATGCTACCGACTGCAATATGAAGCCTGGCATAAGGGAAAAACAGTTTATTCTGTTGTTGCAAAATCATTGCATTTTGCAGTCAGGTTTTCTTTCTAGTTTCAAGCAATTACTACTTTAAGTGTAGTTAAGCTTAGTATACAATTATTCCGAGTCACTCTGTTTTGTATCTGCAATAAGAAAAGAATGCATTCAGATGGTGACTTTTCAGAAACCAACAACTCTTCAAAACTCAAGAATGCAATACTACAAGAACTGACACATTTATACTTCCATTTTTTATGAACCAGAAAGACCCTTTTTGAAAAAAAAAAAGCTTATTTTATTTAAAAGGAGTGAATAGACCGCCAAAGGAAGAACTCACACAAGGAAATATTTACCTCTTCTCAACGAGGGTACTCTTAAAGGAAAGAATTTGCTCCCAGAGGGAGCAAATTCTTTCCTTTAAGAGTAGCCCCATTTCTAAAAAGGTATCAAATACTTTCTAGGGAGACAACTTATTCCCTGCAAACTCGGTCTCCCTTCACACAATGGCAGGTGTATTCATATACGTTAAACTTAATTTTAAATATGTAAACATATACTGCAACTGACACAATGTGAATAGTAATTATAACAAAAGTAAAAACTTTTAAACGAATTTGCCCTCAGCTACGTATCATATTTCTAATTTATACTTACAGTTGCCATATCCTGCACAAGAGCAATGATGTTGTTAGCCAGACCTTCAGTCATCCTGCCACGCAACCACCATCGTGGACCTGTAGCACTGAAAAGGATCGGATTTAAATGTATAAAGTCTCAATTAGACTCGTAGTAACCTTGAAGTTTTGACAGTGTTGTTCATTACAGAAAGTTGTGACAATGTGCTGCCGAAAAGTTAAATCCTTATCAAGAAGCTGGGTGGCCATAGTGCAGATTATATTTCATTTCCTTTGGGATCATTGGGCTCATTGTGGAATGGAGTTCTGCTCATGTATACGCTAGAGGGCGTAAGCAGTGTTGCAAACTTCATTACTGCTTATGAATAGTCTCAATAAAACCGAGACTCCCATTTTCTTATCTGTAGTGTGTTCTTATCTGTAGTGTGTTCTTTGTTTCCAAAGGCAATCTTTTTGACGTTTATTTCAAGGCAGAGATTATTTAGTTATTTCCTACCAAAACATATGTTGTCGTACTCATTAGAAGCCTTGTCATACTCATTAGAAGCCCCTCACCAAGGGTTATGCAGGTAACAATTTTCCTTGTATCCTTGTTTCTCTCTGATAACTGATACTGTTCTGTTCAGATGACAATTTGGTGTTTGATGTCCCTTTCAACACTATTAAGTCATATCGAGACGATTAACCCTTAAAGCGCCTATCACAACAATTGTCGTCTGCTTTGTCTTCTGCCGGTTACTTTAAAAGTCATTGTTGCAAACAGTGTGGACCCAGATCAGACTGCTCCTTTAGGAGCAGTCTGATCTGGGTCCACACTGTTTGCCTATATGAAAAATGTAAGTTTGAAAAGTTTGCAAGAAGATGCAGCAGACGACATAAGCAGACGACATTTTTAGATGCAGATTTTCTTGGCACTTTAAGGGTTAAAGAGTGATAATGAAGGCTATGTGTATTGAAGCACTGTACAATCAAGAGTGGAATTTCCCCATCCAATGGGATTTGAACCCTGGACCTCGTGATCCGAAGTCAGTAGTGATAACCTATCAGCCATTCGGAGTATCCAGAGATATTTTTCTTATTTCTCAAAAAAAAAAAAAAAAATAACAAATGTTGCTGGTACTCATGAGAAGTGCCTAGGTGAGGCATTCTAATGGGTATCACAATATATATTTTCATGAAGAAATAAGAAATGCACATGAGAAAAGAATACTTATCATATAGGCAATCAACAATGGCTCAGGCGAGCCTGCGCATATGTGCAGTCTCGCCAGAATCTTTGCTGTTCGCAGACCTGTAGTAGAAACCTTGAGGAAGCTTCAGGTATAAACCGTATGTCTGTAGCTCAAATAGGGGACTATGAATGTGAATGTAATACACTACAAACTGGCAAACCATAAAGTCCCTTTTTTATGTGCCGACTCAATATGTAAACAAACGGATTGAAAAAAAAAAAAAGGAAAAAAAAAGCTCTTCATCTAGAGCTCTGAAAGCATCTCCCATCTCGAGAGCAGTCAGATACCTGAAATGTATAGATTATGATATAGAAATAAAAGCACCTCAAGCATAATACCACACCACAGCAATTATTTGTTTATGTTTTAAAGTTATTGTTGCGAAAATGTCTGGGAAGAAAATGACGGAGGGACAGATAACAATCCTAAACCAGATCTTGTTAATATCAATGCATATAGCAAGTTTGGTTAAAAGGCCTTTGATATTTACTCAAGTTACCGTCCGGAAACGAAAATATGGGCGTGTCTCGGGCAGATAACTCCTTAGAAGATTTTACGAAATTTGCCTATTAGCAATTCCAAACCAGATCTCCTTAATGTCAATGCATATAGCAAGTTTGGTTAAAATCCCTTGTTATTTACTCAAGTTATCATCCAGAAACAAAAATATGGGTGTGTCTCAGGCGGATAACGCCATAAAAATTTGACGAAATTTGCCCATTAGCAATCCCAAATCAGATCTCTTTAATGTCAATGCATATAGCAAGTTTGGTTAAAACCCCTTGTTATTTACTCAAGTTATTGTCCGGAAAACGAAAATATGGGAGTGTCTCGTGCAGATAATGCCGTAAAAATGTGACGAAATTTGCCCATTAACAATCCCAAACCAGATATCCACAATATCAGTGCAGATACCAAGTTTGGTGAAAATCCATTGATGTTTACTCAAGTTATCATCCGGAAACGAAAAAAACAGACGGATGTACGATGGACGGACACACGGATTTCCAACGTGAAACCATAATACTCCGCCACTATTGTGTGGCGGGGTATAAAAATGACCATAAATGGCCATTTTTCTATATAATCTTTACATTTTTATTTGAATACAAAACGGTAGTTTAGCTAACACAGTTTTTGTTTTGGATCCAAGCAAAAGTTTTATAAAGAGGTTGTGGTGTAATTATTTTCTTTTTAAATTGAAAACCAAAGTCAAATTCCAGTGATCCAGATCAGAGGGGTATCCAGAAAAAAGATTATTCTTATTTCTCTCTGATAACAGATACTGTTCTATGTTTAACCTTTACCACTCCCTGGGATAATTCAGCAGACGACAAATTGGTGATAGTTTTCTTATTTTTCCCAGAAAATAGGTTTTGACATTTCATGCAAATTGTCTCCAATGGAGACAATTTGCATGAAATATCAAATCCTGTTTTCTAAGAAAAATAAGAAAAATATTTGAAAATGTCATCTGCTGAACTTTTTACCCAGAATGGTAAGCTTTAATGCAGAAATAAGGAAAAAATTATCAATATTTTTGGATCTGATTTCCAGTAATTTACCTGATCAGTGATTGTTCCGCCAAACAGTCGGATAACGTCACAGACGTTACTCCTCTATGTGGTCCTGCTGCTTTAATCTTCACTTGTACCGTCAATGCCTTGGCTATACATGCCAGGAAAACATCGAGAATACATGGTTTCTGAGGATCAAAGCTGGCATCCCCCTCCTCTCTACTGGCCATACTAACAATACTGTACTCTACTGGTGGCAGAGATGGCACAGACAAGATACTGGCAAGAGCTGCTGGCTTCACATCAGGTAGAACTCTTCTTAAAACAGCGACAACCTGAAATAAGATGAAACAAGAAAGTAACTTACTCATTCTGATCTTTTTACTAAATTCAGGGTTTTTTTTGAGTATGTTTATTTTCCTACCAATTTCAAGAGCCCATTCTAGTAGCTTGGAAAATCAAGTTCCACTTCAGTTGGCGATAGGGAACGTATGCAGCCCTGGGCCCAGTTGTTCAAAGCTAACAATGTTGTTAGTTAACGATTCATTAAAATTTACATCAAGTGATACATAAAATTGCTGAAATTTTTTGCTGAAAAAATGTGAGTAGCTTTTGCATTTTTCAGCAAAAAATAACAGAATATTGTACATTGAATCTGCTAAAACAGTTAACGAAATGACCCTTAACAAGTTTGTTAAGCTAACGACGCTTTGAACAACTGGGCCCTGCAATCTATATTGCTGTCATATGAAGAGTTTCAATGAAACCAAGACCTGATCTTTTTTCTCTGAAATTATTTTAATCTCCTAATCCACCTGATGTGTAGTGGGTCGGGGAGGGCCATCCCACATACACACCTTACAATATTTCATATGTACAGTACAATATAATATTCTAGCAATTGAAAATCATGCAGCAGTATCATGCTAATTCCTACTCTGATTCCAGGGTACTAGATCAAGACCCGGTATCAGCAGTGAGGCCAACACCCAGAATACTTACCAATTATACCATATTAGTCTGAACAGACATACCATTGATTGATTGAGTTGGGGTTTAACGACACGTCAACCCTTGTGGGTCATTTTGTGTCGTCTCCCAGAAAAAGGGAGAAAAAAGATAGAAGAGATAGTACAGGAGATGAAAGAGAGGGACAGGGAAGAAAGAGGAACAGGAATGAGTGAACAAACAGAAGAAATAAAAACATCCCCTCTACCCTTACCTGCTACAAGGATAGCAGGCCTTGCCCAGCTGTAAGTCAATATCAGTTGGACGCCCCGGTGACGTAAGATAAAGGACACCTTTGCACCACCCAACCACCCCGAACAGACATACCAATACTTTGAAGAAAAAGCCAATAGACACATGTAATTTTATGCTAGACTTTTTTGTAGTTTTCATACATTAATTAAGTACCCTTTGTTCAGGCAAATATGGTACCATTTTACTATAGTACATGTACAGTGTATTAATAAAATTCTATTCCTCACTCTCTTGTCCACTTTACATGCACACATGCTATATAATACTGTTTTTATAATCAGCGGCACTGGTTATTATCTGTACATCAGAGTTTGGAGAGATAAGTTATAAAAAATGATTCTGTCACCCAAGACCTGATTTTCATTCTTTCAAGTATTCATTGTTTATAGATTTTATCCGAGTATTTTTTTTCTTTATTTCTCTCAGTACACAAATTTAGGGATTCTTCACATCTTATTGCATGCTGTTTTTCACAGAAGCACGGTCCTTTTACAGCAACTTAATTTGGTATATTTCCACTGATTTCATGTTGATGTAGTTTGGATATTATAATAATCTACCCACCTGTCTCTGAACTCTAGGGGAAGCAGTATGTAGAAGACTAAACAGGTCCTTGAGCAGTCTGTGTTGTTGGGCCAGGTATGCCCTCCCCACCCCTGAACCGCTCAGGGCTAGCACCATTGATAGCAACTCAAAACAGAACATATCTGAAGATCTGAAATCAAACCACAGAAATAAATGTACAATAAAATTTTCAGAAGACATACTGAAATATTTTTCTTAAAAACAGGATTTGGCATTTCATGCAAATTGTCTGGAGACAATTTGCATGAAATGTCAAATCCTGTTTTCTGGGAAAAATAAGAAAAAATATCATCGATTTGTTGTCTGCTGCCTTAGCCCAGAGTGGCTGAGGTTAACTTACTTGAACAGTATCCTACTGTTACACAGAGCTTTCTTGAGATATGAATTATATTTATGGGATAGTTTATACTTCTCCATAATAACGTATGTTGTGGGTACTCATTTGTGGAACTTCTAATGAGTACCTACACCACACTTTTTATGAAGAACTGGAGAGAATTGTCCTAGAATTATTATCAAATATTCAACATTACTTAAACATTTCCCAACTCAGATAACTTGTTAGGGAGAGCTGGCAATAATTCTGGGATTTTTTTTTTGTTATTTCTCCATACAACATATAGTGTGGGTACTCATCAGAAGTACCTCAATAAGGCACTTCTAATGAGTACCCACATTTTTTTTTTCTTTTTTTTTTTTTTTTTTTTTTTTGTTGTTGTTTTTTTTTTTTTTTGTACAGAGCCAGAGAGAATAATCCCAGAATTATTATCAAATATTCAACATTACGTGAACATTTTCCAACTCTCACACTGATGACCTGTAAGGGTGATTTGGCAATAATTCTGGAATATTTTTATTTTTCATACAAACATATATTGTAGGTACTTATCAGAAAAGCCTCAACAAAAAGCCTCTAATGACTACCAACAACATCTGAGTTTATGGCATTATACTTCAATCTGAGTTACAAATATGTCAACTTACTTTAAGTCAACTTCTTGTTCTTCTTGTTTCAATAACAAGGAATTCTCCCATTCTTCTCGTACTCTCACTGATTCCTTCTCTATTCCTTTTACTATATGTGCACAGACCTAAAACAAGATTTTTATACTTTATTAGAATCGAAACAACTTGGAGTATGTATGGTCTGACAATCTATATTATCAAATTATTATACTTTATTAGAATAAAAACAAATTGGAATATGTATGGTCTGACAATCTATATTATCAGGTAAATCTTAGCACCATTTTTTTTGTTCAAGTATCCAATTACAGAAATGCCTCCTAAAAACAACAAATTGTCATATAGGGGCCAAAATTCCCTGCTACAATATAAGAAGTTATAAGTTAGATTTCAGCTCAAGATTGTGACATATCTTGTCATCAAGCTGAGTGTATGTTTAGATTCATGAAAATATTCAATTCTTATCCTCATTATGATCATATAAACAACCATTTCAAATGCCCATGGCCCAGTTGTTCAAAGCATCGTTAGCTTAACGAGCTTGTTAAGGGTCATTTCGTTAACTGTTTTAGCGGATTCAATACACAATATTCTGATATTTTTTGCTGAAAAAATGTGAGTAGCTTTTGCACTGCAAAAGCTACTCACATTTTTTCAGCAAAAAATTTCAGCATATCTGCGTATCACTCGATGTAAATTTTAACGAATCGTTAACTAACGATGTCGTTAGCTTTGAACAACTGGGCCCATATCTTTAATCTCACTTTTGATCTATACAATCCAGACACCCATGATCGGGTCATCTGATCACCAGTCAGCACCCATCCAGTCACCCACACATCCACTCATCTCTACCACGTACCTGTTTCTGAAGATATGTTAGTTTACTGCGACTGAACAATATTCCAACCATGTGTTCCTTCAAGTCGGGGTCAGCATCTAGATGATCCCAGGCCACTGGGGACTTCTTGTCAACAATATCAACCAATTTACCAAACACCTTAAACAAACCAAAGCTCTAAATAAGACACATTTTTTAACCAAAATGTTGGTATTTCACAAATTTTTAACAGGTCGAATTTGTTGAAAACTTGGCTCCAAACTACCCACTCCATCAATTACTGTGAAATTTACAGCCATTTTTCTTCTGAGAAAAACAGAAATATTTATTATTCTTTAAACTGATGCATTATGGTAAATGTCCTAAAATTTTGAACAAAGTGTCTGACAAAGTGACATAAGCAAACAGTGCAGACCCAGACCAGACTGCTCCTTCAGGAGCAGTCTGGTCTGGGTCTATACTGTTTGCTACTCCACTAAATATTTATTGAAACAGCTGCATAAAAAGCAAAATTTAGGCCTAGATAGTATGGAATAAAGTGTTCAAAATTTTAGGACATTTACCATAAATAATTATATTTGGAGAAAAGTGGGTCCTTTGAAAACAAACACGTTAAAAAAACTGAAAATATCAGATTCAGTTTTTTTAGTTTGTTCTCTAAGAGTACTACAATTTGTCGCAATGGTCATGCCTCCTAGCATTGGCTTGAGAATTATTACTTGTATTCAATTTTCAACTTATTTCAAGTGGATTCATTGATCCCAGGAGACCAGAAAGTACGATCTACACTATGGCAGATTACTAATAAAGCAAGGAAATTTCCACAAAATGTCTTGTGAAATGAATGAAAAATCAAGTGCCTGCAGGAAACACACTTTCTCTGAATTGCTGGAAAAAACAGTAATTGTTTGAACAGCAATGCCCTTGACCAGACTGTACTGATATTGAAGATAGTCTAGATTTCAGTTTAAAAATATCAATTTCAGTGTGTTCCTTATCTCCAGTATAAATTATTACCTGTGAAGTCAATATTCGAAAGACCTTGAGTGTCTCAGCTTCACAGTTGAGCTGCTGTATCTGAGTGGCACTCTTCTTTACTGAAAGGTACACCGTGTCCCCTAGAACCTTGACCTGCCGTACCCGAAGACTCTGATCTACACCCTTCAGCACCAGTTGTATACACCTACACTCCACCTCTGGTATTGGACAGTTGATCCAGCCATTATGCTGCTTCTCAACTTTTATCTATAATAAGCATATCACAGAGGACTTGATGTGGAGTATTTGATGATAGTTCTGGATAATTTTCTCCAGTTCTCCATTAAACCATACGATGTGGGTACTCAACTGAAGTGCCTCATTGAGGCACTTCAAATGAATACCCACGTTTTTTATGGAGAAATGATAAAGCGTATCCCAAATATCACCAAATATTCTTCTGGAGAAATATTTAGGGACTATTCTGGCATAATTTTCTCTGGTTCTCCATAAAAACCTATGTTGTGGGTATTCAACACATCAAATGAGTACCCATAACATGTTTTTTTTTATAGAGAAACAAGAAAAATTATCACAGAATTACACCAAATATTTCTCACAGAATTTTCCTTTAAAGTCCCATTAATTATCAGGTAATATCATATTCTGCATTCTCATAATATAAATGGAGACAATTTGCATGGAATGTCAAATCCTGTTTTCTGGGAAAAATACGAAAAAATATCATCAATTTGTCATCTGCTGAATTAGTCAAGAGAGTGGTAAAAGTTAAAAAATTTTCATGCACTGTAATGACTGATCAGTACCTTCATGGTCTGCCAGTACAATATACAGTTCCAAGTGAAACATATGCTTCAGCGGCGTCTTTGACAGATGATATATCAATCATTATAACTTATTTTCCTCGGAAAATGGGCTTAAAATCTTTTCTTATTTTTTTTTTCAAGAAAATAGGATTCAACATTACATGCAAATTGTCTCCTCAAAAAATATTTTGCAAGAAATTGCAACTTGTTTTCTATCATCAATTTTCTATATAGTCTCTATATTTTTGCTTGGATATGGCAATTTTAAACTTTTTAATGTTTAAATCATGTTATATTTGAAACAATGCTATAATGAAGTATATATAAAGAGGTTCACGTGGATTTACCTGATTAATTGATTTCAAGTCTTCTACAGCTGGGCCAGCATAGAAGCTCACAGAAGCTACTTTATTCTGTAACAAAAGACAATAGGGATCTATTAATGAAAACAAACAGTTTCTAAATTACTGTGCAGTGAATACACTCTCATCAGAGTGCTATTTTATTCTGAAATGAAACCAGACAAAATCCTTGTGAAAATGCTACCTTTAATGCTTAGCATGCAGAATAAGAAATTCAGCAGATGACGTTGAAATATTTTTCTTATTTTTGCCAGAAAATAGGCTTTGACATTTCATGCAAATTGTCTCCTTAGTAGACAACTTGCTTGAAATGTCAAAGCCTATTATCTGGCAAAAATAAGCAAAAAACATCATCAGACAGTTGTCTGCTGAATTTGTCCAGAAAGCGGTAAAGGTTAAAAAAAGGCTCCACACAGACTGGGTGTAGAATTCCACTTGCCCATTTGCACTGATACTGTGAGGGCTGGTAAAACTTATTTAAATCTCATCAACAGGGCAAGTACAATTTTGTGCGGCATAATTTAACTGCCTCCCTTTGCAAAATTAGTTATTTCCTTTCAACGAATCGTCAATGGTTTTCTTTTTGAAATTAAGATTTTATTGTTCAAATTTTTAGAAAAAAAAAAATCGATCATACATAATAACTCACCCCTATATCTCTGGTATTGTCAATGTGTACATAAACAATCCGTGGGTTGGCTTTCCCCTGACATGTTAGAGTAATGGTTTTTGGTTTATTTCTGTCTTCATCTCCACTTTCCCAGAATGTTTCTGTTGAATTATCTGAAATACAAGATTATTGTATTCATCGTAAGTATTGGGACACCTTTAATCATCACCATACTTCAAATAAAATTTGAATAAGGCCATTTCCCTACCTGATGATGGGTTTCCTGAAAATAGCTCAAAGGAGAGTTAGGAGTTATGGGGTGCACAATAATGCTTTTATGGACAGATAGATGGATGGATGGATGGATGGATGGATGGATGGATTTCATGCTGATAGCGATATCTCCTAAACCTCTCAGTAGGAGGATACTGAAATTCAACAAAAGGTCTTGATGGTATAGCTATATAAACTTAGATGCATTTTTTTTTTACTTTTATATGAAATTTCTGTGACCTTGACAAGGTCATACCCCGGGATGGGGATGATGCTGAGTAAAACTCTAGACCTAGATCTACCAACATGTAAAATATAAATGAAATCCCTCAAAGAGTCTTGATGGTATAGCTATATAAACATAAGCACAAAAAATTTGACTTATTTATGAAAATTCTAAGTCCGTGACCTTGACCCCAAAGTTATCCACAGGGATAGGGTTGGTGCTGATAAAAACTTAAGCTCTATATCTACCATCAGGCCAAATATGAATGAAACCTATCAAAGGGTCTTCATAATATAAGGTCTTATAAACTTTAACATAAAAACTTTGACCCTAAGACAAAAATAAAGTATGAATGAATAATACTTCAACAGATGGATGGACAGATTCCTTGCTGATAACTATATCCGCTCAACCTTTCAATTAGGGGATAATAAAATTTAACAAAATGTCTTGATGATATGGCTATATAAACTTAAATGCAAAAATTTTTACTTTTATATGAAAATTCTAAGTTTGTGACCTTGACCTCGGTCACATCGTGGGTGGGGATCATGCTGAGTAAGACTCTAGGCCAATATCTACCAACATATAAAATATAAATGAAATTCCTCGAGGGTCTTGATGATATAGCTATATTAACTTAAACACAAAAAACTTGGACTTTTTATGAAAATATGGGGATGATGCTGATAAAAACTTTAGACCTATATCTACCATCATGCCACATATGAATGAAATCCATCAAAGGGTCTCCAAAATATGAGGTCTTATAAACTTTAACATAAAAACTTTGAACTAAGGCAAAAATAAAGTATGAACAAATAATGCTTCAACGGATGGACGGACATACGAACAGATTCCTTGCTGATAGCTATATCCGCTCGACCTTTCAATTAGGGGATAATGAAATTTAACAAAAGGTCTTGATGATATGGCTATATAAACTTAAATGCAATTTTTTTTTTACTTTTATATGAAAATTCTAAGTTTGTGACCTTGACCTCGGTCACACCCTGGGTGGGGATCATGCGGAGTAAGACTCTAGGCCGATATCTAGCAACATGTCAAATATACACGAAATTCCTCAAGGGTCTTGATGATATAGCTATATAAACTTAAACACAAGAAACTTTGACTTTTTTATGAAAATTCTAAGTCCGTGACCTTGACCCCAAGGTCACCCCCGGGGTGGGGACGGTGCTGATAAAAACTTTAGACCTATATCTACCATCATGCCAAATATGAATGAAATCCATCAAAGGGTCTTCAAAATATGAGGTCTTATAAACTTTAATGCAAAAACTTCGACCCTGCGACGAACGAACGAATGTACGTACGAAAGAACGGACGAACGGAAAAGCAAAAACTATATACCCCCACATACTTTGTATATCGGGGGTAAAATAAACAGTGGGAACTGCGACTACTTCATCCATGCATAGTTGCATGAACTTTAACCAATTCTGCTCTGTACTTCTTACATGTGAAATACCATACTGATTTTTGGAGCTATCATCAGGGATCATAGCAGGGATCAAAAGGTCAAATTCTGGTACTGATTTTTGTCTCTTAGGCTATCTTTTCCTACAATGCTGAATGGATGTCAACGAAATTGGCTGTATACTATTCTTAGGTGTGCAAGTCATACAACATATTAATTTTATCATACAACTGGGGTCCAGAGTGGCAGGGTAGAGTTCTGAGGTCAATCATGAACATGAGCATTTGTGAAGGTGCGTTGGCAGATACTCTAATTAAATAATGGAACTTTTTTTCAAAACATTTCAAACCCAAATCAGCCTGCAGTAAAAAAATACATAACAGACTTTTGCATTATACAGCTTAAATATTACTAAAGAGGGCTAAATGTACTTAACTTTTCAAATTCCACGGTACACATCAACCATTAATACATACCTGTGAGACTAGCTATCATGGCCTGTCGACTAGAAGCTTTGATTTCAGCAGTAGATGTAAGATCTTTCAAGGCAAGTATCTGGTGAGCAGCCTAAAAACAAAAAGAAAAGTTTAACCGTTTCACCCCTAAATACCTAAATTGTCTCTTTCACCTCTGAACCTGGGACGAGTTGCATAAGGCGAGCGTTACAGAGCGCTTTGTAGCGCTTCACAATGCAACGGTACGTTACCAAAAAGCGCTTCGTAGCGCTTTGTAACTGTGTTCGGAGCTGACTCGCTATCTGAAACAGACTGTTGCATAGCAACGAGACAAAACAAAATGGCGGCGCTCGACGTAGTCAGTGTCCGTTTTAAGAGATGAAATGTTTCTAATTTATTTTATTGTCCTTAGACGACGTGCATTGTGCAGAAATGACCATAGAACACAAAACCAATCGTTGAAGCAAGTTTTTACGAGAAATTCCTAGTTTGAAAATCGTCTCATTTTGGCAGACATTTTAAAAAGCGCTCCAAACAAACAGACCGTTGCATAGCAAGGACAAATCGCTACAGAGCGCTACATGAAAGCGCTTTCCTTATGCAACTCACCCCTGGATTGTAAGGCCACTATTTCAAACCAGGGTGCCTGACATACCCGTGAACAGTGCACATCCCGTGAACAGTGCACATCCTGTTAGTCAGCTTGTTAAGAGATGTTGCTGATGATGATGGTTTGATGTCTTACATCCCTTACAACATTATTTATGTAATATTCTGACAAAATGGAAGGATGATAATTAAAGGCTCTGATCAATGAAGCACCACAGTCATGAGTTGAATTCGGTCTTCAGCTGGATTCGAACATGGGACTTCATGGTCCAAAGTCAGAAGTGCTAACCACTCAGCCACTTGAACACATCTTTCTGAGAAGTTTTATTTGGCTCTACGCTGTTTACAGAGACTGACAAGATCTGAGATCTGCTAGGGTGGGCACAAGATGGACAGATGGACAGAAACTTGCACAAGTGCCCACAACATTTTTTCGTGGAAAAATAAAAAAAATATTATTAATACTTTTTGATTGAAAAAAAAAAGCACCTTATCAAGAGCTATGTTTTTTATGTACTTACTAAGCTGTTAAACTTTTCAGACAGGAAAATAGTAGCATTAATAATTTACATAATTAAAGCTTAACCTTTAGGTGGGTGGCTTCAGATTCACAAATGAGTGGATTTTCTTGTTCCCTGAGAATCTATTATTCAACTTACCACTATGAGCCAGAAAGCACCACTCTCTTCATCCACACCCCTAAAGTAAATCAATATCCCGCCAACTATTTTTTGTTTGCAGCAATGTAAGATGATTAACAGTTTGACAGTTTGACCCTGGGAGCAGTTTGACCTGGATAAACACTGTTTGTTCAGGCATATCTGTCTAAATATGGTAACAAATATAAATGGGCCGCGCCATGCAAAAACGTGTCTTCGGGCATATGCGGACAGCAAGGCCCAGATCAGCCTGTGCATCTGCGCAGTCTGATCAGGGCCTTCACTGTCTGCAAACAGAATCATTGAACACTATAGAATATTTCGATGGACAGCAAATGCCCGGATGAGATTTTGCGCATGTACAGGATAATATGAATCTGCTCATTTTGGGCATGCTCAAACACACTCATGTTTTTGTTTGACGCTCACCTTTTCTCTCACCTTTGGTAATTCTCCATTCCCTTGTTCCATAAGTTCATCAGATTTACTCAGTATCTGGCTGATATTGCTGAAGACATGACTTTCATGGAGGAACTGGTGATCTGACTGTCGGAACTTCAGACAGAAACAACGTATTGCCATCTGCTGTACAGCAGAGCCTAGTGGCAACAACATCGTTACATCTGCTATAGACTGTAGTAGCATATGGAAGGCATGAGGTAGGGGATCTACAGATTTTCCTGCTATCGTGATGTCCGACAGTGGGTGCTCGCATAATGGTGTTTCCTAGGTAACAAAGAGGAGGACTGAATACATGCATTTAACACTAACAAACTATGGTAAATCTCCTAAAATTTTGTACACCAAAATTTCTGACAAAATGGCATATGCAAACAGTGTAGACCCAGATCAGACTGCTCCTAAAGGAGCAGTCTGATCAGGGTCTATACTGTTTGCCATTTGTCTCAGTACCTCAAGAAACAAATGGATAAAAAAAGCAAAATTTAGGCCAAAAAGTATGGCACAAAAAGTTCGAAATTTTAGGACATTTACCCTACATTTTAGGACATTTACCCTACATTTTAGGACATTTACCGTACAAGTACCTACAAGAACATCTACTGTATTATCCCTAAATGTTGGATCAAAAGCTAGTGCAAATCTAGATCACATGAGGATAATTTTGATCACTACAGTGTTTGCCATTCAGGAAAGCACTATTTAGACACAATGAAAGGACTTATTCAAATTTTACGGTATTATAGTATGGTAAGAAGTTGTAAGAGTATTTGACAATGGTTTTGGTACAAGCTGTGGACACTCATTAGTGGTCACCACATGTCGAGGGTTCAGCGCAAGACTGTAGTAACCCAAACATATTTTTGAAACTCTTGTTTAGGGGCAACTTTGACCCCTTTGTAAACAGTGCAAATTTAGGTGCCATTGCTCATATGAATTTCCATTGTTTACAGAAAGAAATGTTGTGACCTTCATAACTCCTTCATGGTGAGGAGATTAAGTATTGGGAAAAACAACTATCTGACTTGCTACAGTCTTGCGATCAACCCTCGATATGTATCCTTGAATCAAATACACCTCTTTGACAAGTCCTCTGTGAACAGCAAATGTCCAGACCAGCCTACACATACACACGAACTGAAAATCTACTATCCAGCACCTTGTAAACACAGAAGAAGGTAGTAAAACTGACTTGATTCAAATTTTAGTAACATGTAGGGTAAATAGTGGGGACTCATTTCAAACAGAAAAATAAAACAGATTAATGCATTTCATCTAAACTTTCCGCTTTTGAATGAATAGCCATATTCTGTTTTGTTTGTGTTGGGGTTTTATGGCCAAGTCAACCCATTAGGGTCATGTTGAGCATGGTCAGTTTACCAAACCACTTATTCCTGGATAGGTCCTCTAAGTGGTTGACCAGTACTTGTGCATATTCTACTGCCCTTCCTGAATCAGCAGAAGGGAGAGAAATACCACAGAAACTATTTCATGATCAATCTCCATGAAAGAATGTTGCCGGACCCGGGGAAGGGTTGGGGAGGTCCATAAACTGGAAAACTATAAGGTTCCTTTTTTGGGGGCAAAGGCTTAACAAAGAAAGAAAGAATATTGGATACCTCCGTATCTTTCTTGACTTCTTTCTTCTCCTTATTCTCTGCATTTTTCTCATTCTTATCTTTCTGTTCTTCTTCTTCTTCCTCTTCGTCTTCCTGCGGAGCCTGGGCTGACACGAAGAACCACATCAGGTCATGGAGACATACTGGGCTCGTCACACTACGTAACAACCAGTTCAACGCCTGTCAACAAACAAATAATGACTTTTCTTAGTTCTAGATATAAAAAGTTACTCCACATTACTCCACTTGTTATCTCGACCTCGCTTATCTCGAACTGAAAATACCCTGGTCCCTGCCTAAACATGAAAATCAAACAACAGGTAAAAAAATGTGGAAAAGAGGAGAAATTGCTCCTAAAAATATTGTGGAAAAGAGGAGAAATGGCTCCTAAGGAGCCATTTCTCCTCTTTTCCACGATATTTTCAATATATCCCTAACTTCAAGAGTCCAGTTACACATGTATTTGTTAAATGTGGTTGTTCGAGTTATTTTTTCCTCAATTCTGCAAATCTGATATGTCGAGGTACAGATATCTCGAAGTATTTCAGAGAGTCCCTTGGAATTACGAGAAAATGAGAGTCGACTGTACATTATCGGAGAACTTGTTAAGGAGGAGTATCTGATGACACTTCTTGGATAATTTTCTCCAATTCTCCATAAAATATATATTGTGGGTACTCATAAGAAGTGCCTCAGTGAGGCATTTCTAATGAGTACCCACAGCACAAGTTTCTATGGAAAACCAAGGAGAAAATATTCCAGAATTATCACCAAATATTCCTCCTGAATAGTTCTCCTAAGGAGTATTTGATGATGTTTTGGGGATAATTTTCTCCAGTTCTCCATAAAAACATTTGATGAGGGTACTCATTAGAAATGCCTTGGCATTTCTAATGAGTACCCACAACATATGTTTTTATGGATGATAAGAAAAAAATATCCCAGAATTATCACCAAATATTCCTCCTTAACATTCCTAAGAAGGAGTATTTGATGATATTTTGGGAATAATTTTCACCAGGTCTCCATAAAAACATTTGATGAGGGTACTCATTAGAAATGCCTTGGCATTTCTAATGAGTACCCTCAACATGTTTTTATGGAGAAATAAGAAAAAAATATCCCAGAATTATCACCAAATACTCCTCTATAACAAGTCCACTGATTGTGGATACTATGTGCCAGAATATTTAGAATAATCATGGTAAATGTAACATGAGAAAACATACATGTATCTTTGGACATGCTGAACTAGCAATGTCTCAGATCAGCCTGTCCCATCCACAAAGTCTGAACAGCGTATTTGCTGAACACCCTATGAGTAGCTGGTGTTAATGCTGTGTGGAGGCAGCAAAAGTCTCAACTGTACTTCACCATAATGCAGTTTAATGCTGTTTGTTTGTTTGTGTTGAGGTTTTACGGCCCAGTCAACCCAATGGGGTCATGTCGAGCGCGGTCAGTTTACCTAACCACACGTTTACTGGGCAGGCTTAGTCCTCTAAGCGGTTAACCAGTATTGTGCACATTCTTTCGCCAGAAACTGACAACTGCCCTTCTTGAATCAGCAAAAGGGAGAGAATGACCGTAGAAAATATTTCATGATCAATCTCTACGAAAGAATGTTGCCGACCTCGGCGGGGGTTGAACCCGCGACCTCCTGGTCTCCAGTCGGACGGTGCATCCAACTGAGCCACCGAGGCCGGCAGTTTAATGCTGTGTGGCAGCAGTTAAAGTCTCCCTGTACTTCACCATAATGCAGTTTATACTTTCTGGTCCTTTGTGATCACTGAGCCCAGTTCAAGATTTTTGAAAATTTATTAGAAGGTTATTGCTGAAGCCTTATTGGCTGAAATGAGCTAGTCTTTCATATGATTTGCAAGAAATATTGAGCCTTACTTCCTCTGAAAATAATTTTAAAAAAATTCAGAATGCCGTCTGCTACAATTTTGATGTACTATTGTTTTCACAGTTAATGACTGTCTGTTTTGCTAAATATTAACTCACAGTGATATGGGGAAATTCAGCAGACGACATATTGATCTTATTTTTTTTATTGTTCCCAGAAAATAGGACCTGACACTTCATGCAAATTGTCTCCGTAGGAGACAATTTGCCTAAGGAGACAATTTGCATGAAGTGTCAAATCCTATTTTCGAGGAAAAATAAGAAAAATATTTCAAAATGTTGTCTGCCAAAATTTTTACCCAGCATGCAAAGTACTATAGACATGTAACCTACCTGCATAGCAAAAACTCTACAAGTAGCTTTCCTGAGGGCCTGTCTCATGGCCAACTGTAATCCATCCAAGTCATGCCTCTGACAAATGAAGGCCATGACTGGTCGCTGAAGTGCCTTCTCTCTCTCCGCCTCAGTAAACCGACAACTCGCTTTATCCACAGAGTTGATCAGTTTTGTCATTGCAGCAGATGGGTGTTTGAGCAGATTCCCTCCATCTAAAATAGAAAATATAAAGAACTTTGCTGACGTTTATGTCACACATGCATACTTAAATGTGAAAACAAGCATCAGAACAGTAAAAGTTATCATCCTTGTGAGATAAAACAATCAATGAAGTGAAACTGTTTGTTTAATTGTGTTGAGGTTTTTACGGCCCAGTCAACCCATTAAAGTCATGTCGAGCGCAGTCTGTTTACCTAACCACATTTTTTCCAGGGCAGGCTTAGTCCTCTAAGTGGTTTACTAGTACTTGTGCACATTCTTTCACCAGAAACCTACATCTGCCCTGCTTGAATCAGCGGAAGGAAGAGAATGACCACAGAAAATATTTTATGATCGATCTCCACAAAAGAATGCTGCCGGACTTAGCAGGGATCCAAACTGTGACCTCCTGATCACCAGTAGGACGTGTTCCAACTCAGCTACCGAGGCCCGGCCCTCTTGATAATTAGAGCCATGCAGATTAAGATATTTCTCCAACATCCAAATATTCTGTAAGTATAACAGTATAACAGCCACCTTAAGACACTGATTGCTGTAGTAAGTTGGCTGGTGTAGCAAGGTTAAATAAATCCTTTTCGAAAACACGGCCATTCAAATATATTGAAAATTTCACCACAAAAAAACTGAAAAGTTTTAAGATGAAAAATTCTGATATTTTTCATATTTCTGCTCAAAACATAGATTGTGGATACTTGTTAGAACTGCCTCACTGAGGCAGTTCTAACGAGTAGCCACAATCTATGTTTTTGAGCAGAAATATGAAAAACAATGTATACCCCTGTAAACCTGAGTTTTACTATGTAAAAGTTGGGTTTAAGGGGGTCCAAATTATATAGGCATGTTTTCATGATGTAAGCAATATGTTCAGAACTCAGATGATGATGGTTTGGTGTTTTAGGTCCCTTTTAACATTATTTGTCATATCAAGATGATGGAAGGATGATAATGCTCCGTGCAATGAAGTGCTGTGCAGTCATGAGCTAAATCCCGCCTCTAGTGAGATTTGGGCCTGGGCCCTCATAAGCTTAAGTCGGAAGCGCTAAACGCTTAGCCACCTAGATGCTTCATGAGCCAAACAACATTAAGACAAGCCTAATCTTTTTTTTTCTTTTTTTTTTTTTAATCTGTATAAACTTTCCATGTGTTTAATGCTTAACATGCTGGATAAAAATTTCAGCAAGCAACATTTTGAAATTTTTTCTTAATTTTTCCAGAAAACAGACATTGACATTACATGCAAATTGTCTCCTAAGGAGACAATTTGCATGAAATGCCAAAGCCTATTTTCTGGGAAAATTAAAAAAAAAATTATTGCCAATTTGTCGTCTGCTGAATTTGCCCATACAGTGGCATCTGCAGCATTTGATCTGAACTGTTTGCTCAGACCTGTCTTTCCAAATACGTAGAGTACGAACGATAATTTCATCAAATGAAATCCCCTCAGAAATCATCCTGATCCACTATTGGTTTTTCTCACCTCCAACTCCACCACTATTATTTCTTCTTCGTGATGTGACCAGACGTCCCAAGTTCTTATCATGAGGATTCGATGCATCGTCATCAGACACTATTTCGGAGATACTACGCTGGAAACTTGTTTTCTTACTTCCTTCTTGATCTGACTCTGGACTGGTACCAGCACTTCTCGGGATAGTTATACTTTCTCCACTTTCAACACTTGAATCCTAAAGGGAGATTAGAAGAATTTATAACATATCAGCCACAATGTGAGAAAACATATCTTCTGACATGTGCCCAACGAAGACATAAATCAGTCTGCATATCCGCCCAATCTGATCAGTCCGCATAATGTAACTTTGCATCCTTGGCTATCCAAAATGTCTACAGTGAAGACTCTAATCAGAATGTGCAGGCTGATTTGAATCTTCACAGGGCACATATGTCAAAGGTACATTTTCTGACATTATGGCTCCTATAATATTTGTAAACTTTATACAGAATGGAGCCTTGTCATGATATATTGTAATAGGAACTAATCCCACATTTAGATAACCCATTGTAGACTGAATAGACTTCCCCACACTCTATATTGGAATAGTCCCATTTCAATTTTAGGTACGTCCAGCTATGAGATTTAGATATTCTTAGTGATAAATGGCTAAACCATTTGCAGTGGTGACTATGACAAGTCTGATCAGGGCATTCATTGTCCACTTACAGGATCTTATATACTATAGAATATGTCAATGGACAGTGTAAGCCCTGATCAGACTGTGTGGGTGTGCAAGCTGAGAAGGGCCTTTACCACTTTATTGTAAAAATACCTTTTATATCTTTTATATGAAACTGTTCGCACACACACACACACACACACACACACACACACACACACACACACACACACACACACACACACACACACACACACACACACATACACACACTAATGCTCTCTGTCACATACACATGCATACACACATGCATGCAAGCACACACAAAATTTAATGCAATCAGCTAATGGCAAATGAGTACCTTTTTCTGGTTTTGTCATGAAAATAGCAGGTATTTTATTTGAACTTTCTTCAAGACATGAGCCGAATAAAAAAACAGATATATTTTCTGTAGGGATAAAAAAATATGGCTAACTTGTCAGCTGCTAATTTTGCATACATTAGATAAGGTCAAGGTTAACATCTAAAACTTTAACCCTTTCAGCTTTGCAGACCAAAACAGATACCACTAGAGCAAGTGCTGATTCATAATCACAAATAATGATGTTCATACATCAAATGACATTCAAGATATAAGAGGAAATCACTGGACCATGAAATATAGGTCAAGGTGACCTAATTTCTTCATGTCAATTGTGGTGTCACACAGAACCAATATCCCAAGAGTCACATTAATACATGAAATAGCCTTCAAAATATAAGACAAAACTGCTGGAGCATGAAAATAAGGTCACAATAAACTTGACCTTATCACACTGAAATTTGATGTGATGAACATGTCTGATGCCCATCCTTCTTTATTAAGAATTTGTGTAAACAAACTGCAATATACTACCAGGGGTATAATTACAAGTAGCATAGATCCAGATTAGATGGCTCATAATGAGCTGTTTCATCAGGATCTACACTGTTTGCCATTCTGTTTTTGGTTTTGACTGGCAACCCTATTTGCAACAGTGGACTTGTCCAAATTCATAGTAGGAAGAGGCCGTCTGAGAAATTTTAGGGTGAAAGGGTTAAGCCACAGTGCATTTAACCTGTAGCATGTTTTGCTCTGCATGCTGGGTAAAAACTTCATAGACGAAATTTTGAAACATTTATTCGTATTTTTTATAGAAAATAATGATACAATAGAAAATTAAGGGGCCAATTTGCACAATATGTCCAATCTTATTTTCAAGGAAATACAAAATATCATCGACTGTTGCCATCTGCTGAAATTTTTACTCAGCTTACTTAAGTACCTTGTCATGTTGAATAAATTAAGATGCCACGCCCACTTCTGTCAGCCAATCAGATTCCTTGATCCAGATTGTTGATATAAAGTCACACACTGAATGGCAAACAGTCTAGATCCTGATCATTTGGCTTCTGAAGAAGCCAACTGATCTGGCTCTACACTGTTTGCAAAGGCAGAGTATATCCGGGTTCAGCAGGATAAGGTTTAAATATCAGCAGAAAACATTTAAGAGGATTACTCATATTTTCAAAACAAAATGTAAGGCTTGACATTTCATTCAAGTTAACCTTCTCTGAATGTTAGAATGAAATATCAAAATCTATTTTCTCAGAAAAATCAGATAGAATATCTGTCTGTGACTTTGCCTACAGCAGGCCAAAGGTTTAACCATAGACCTATAATTATTAACTAACCTGCGGACTTGATAGCGGTATATTAGCTGTAGACTGTGGCCTATTCTCCTTGTTTCCAAGTGACCCTGACCTTGCAAGTGGACTGTGTCTAGGTTCTGTTGGTAATCTGGGTCTGTATGGCCCTGTCGGTCTGTGTATACTCAGTGAACCAGACCGAATGTAAACTCTCTCTTCTGCATCAATAAAAATATCATCTGCAAATGCTGAGTCACTACTCTGGGCACAGTTTCGGACTAGATACTGAAACTGGATCTGAGGAAACGGGTTCAAGTCAAGTCTATATTCCTCAGTGACACTAGGCAGAAACAGATCCCCACGATGCAATGCCTGCTTCTTGTGTGACTGCACTGGTAGAGAGATTCCTGATGAGCTAGCTAAATCCAGTAAAAACATGGCATTATTTCGTAACACTATGTGTGCTTCCTGCGGGATTAGTATATTCTGTTGTCTTGAAATCATATTCTTTTTCTTCATCTTTTTAGCTTTATCCTTTTCTTTCTGAGAATGTCTCTTTTCCTTCAAGTATTTCTCTCTACAGGTGTCACAAATCAAGTACCAACTGCTTCCACCGATTCCACCTTCGCCGCAATTCCCCGCCCATCCTCCACAGAAGTTACCTCCACTATTATAACCTTTGCCCCCTGCATGTCTCCCACAACCAGGATGTGACTGACGCATGTGGTAAGTAACTGGGTGGGGGAATGTTCCTCCACATAGTTCACAAACTGTCTCTCTTTCCCCAGCAGCATATATCCCCATCATAGCCTCAACAAATAAATCTCCCCTTCCTACTTGCTTAGCTTCCTTCTTTTTCTTCACCTTTTTATCCTTGTCTTTCTTCTCATCCTTCTTGTCTATTTTTCTTGTCACAGAGTATGATGGACTAACATATATCATCTTTTTAGAAATAACAGACAGGGTGGCATATGACAACTCCTCCCAAAAATACACAAGGTGCTGTAAAGTTGGTGGCAACTGTGGTTCTTTTTCTGCAGAAACTGAGGGCCTCTCGGGTAAAACAAAATGTTCAAAGGTGACTGTACCCTCACTCTTATGCCTAGGTACAACTCCTGAAGATATGTCCTTTTTCTTTTCTGAGTCGGAAAAATGCTTGTCTGGCTTGTCAGCACCATCTCTGAGAATCTGCGGCTCTAAATTAAACCTAACACGTGTCTCATTAACATTCAAATTTTCTTTTTTCTTGTCTTTACTCGAGTCTGTAGCATGCCTAGTTCTCACTTTCTCCTGCTTCTTTTGTGGTTTAGCAAATGTTGACATTTCTTTTGACAAATTTGGATTGAACTTAAGAAAGGAAGCACAAGCCATGGCATCATGGACAATTCCTTCGTGCCAAAGGAATGCCGCAAATACTGCCCGCAGACATTCTGCTACTGATGGTGACAGAGCCTCCTTCACATGTATTTTCGGCCTGTCATAGATCATCGAAGCTGAACAAGATCTCGCTCGGCCCATGGGAGTCAAATCTCTAGCAGAAGGGGATGCTGCCCTCTCTCGTTTTGACCTCAGTTGCCTTCCTCTGTCCTTCCTTATACTCTTTGGTGACAGCCTAGGAAAAATACAAACACATATGAGCGGGCACATGTAAAAAAGGACCTTATGATTATCCTGTTTGTGGTTCTTCAAATGCGCATGCTCAGTCCCCTATTGAGCTAGACATGCATTTTTGCCTGAAGCTTCCTCAAGATCTCAAATACATGTCTGCAAACAGCAAAGCAAACTGTGTAGACCCTGATCTGATGTGGCATTCTGTGCCATCTGATCTGGGACTGCCCTGTTTACCAAGTTTGGGGATTTCTCAACTAAAATGGGTTAATTTGAGATTACTCTAAGGAGTAAATTTCTGTGCCATAAATTTCTGTGCCAAGGAAACTATTTTGAACTGGCAAAAGCTGTACTACATAGTGGGGTGGTCTTAACAGATGATGATGATACTGTATGACAATGATGATTATAAATTCAGGTTTGTCTTAACCCTTGTCATGCTGAATAAATAAAGATGCCATGCCCACTTCTAATTTCCAGCCAATCAGATTACTTGATCCGTGTTGTTTTTTTTTTGAGAAGGGTTAATAGTGAAAGTTTACTGAATGATGATGATACTGTATGACAATGATGATTATAAATTCAGGTTTGTCTCAACCCTTGTCATGCCATGCCCACTTCTAATTTCCAGCCAATCAGATTACTTGATCCATTTTTTTTTTTTTTTTTTTTTTTTTTTTTTATAGAAATTCACAAATTTAATAACAAACAGTGCAGATCCAGATCAGTTGGCTTCTTCAGAAGCCAACTGATCTGGATCTACACTGTTTGCTAAGACAGGGCATGTTGTGTTCAGCAAGAGAAGGGTTAATAGAGAAAGTTAACTGAATAATGATGATACTGTATGACAATGATGATGATAAATTCAGGTTTAACTACATGTCAATCCATATTAGGGTCATTGACCAAATGGTTTGTCTCCAAGCATTGATTATCAAAAGTAACGTGATTAATTCATTTGAGTGGATTCTTTTACCTCACATCTTTGGACAGGTCTATTTCCAACAGCACGGTGTCACAGCTGTGTTCTGTGGCATCTGATCTGGGTCTGCACTGTTTGCCAATTACCCTTTTTGGGGTTTCCTGACTAAAATGGGTTAAAAATGAAGTTTTTTAAAAGTAAAACATATTTTAACGAGTAATACTTAACCTATAGATAATGTGCTATTCTATTCTGTTTTCACACCTTCCACAGAAAAAACGACCTTTCAGTCGTTAATTAAAGTCTTAAACCAGAAGGTCCCTTAGGCAGTTACCTGTGTGACGTAACTCTTCCCGCTCAATTGACCACGTGTCAGTTTCTTTTATGTGTAAAACAATAGACACAATTAGGAGAGATAAGCGAGGGTGGGCGGAGGGAGATAATTGATTATCTATAGGTTAAGTATTACTCGTTAAAATATGTTTTACTTTTAAAAAACTTCATTTTAACTTCATAATACATTAACCTATAGATAATGTGCTAGAATTTGCAGAATAGGAGGGAGGTGCTCTCCTAATTCTAACACCAATAATATCTCTTCTGGTTAAGACTCAGGAAACTCAAAGGAATCAGATACATTCTAATTCTATATTTAATAGAAAGAATGATCTAGATTTACAAAATAGCATACCTTTAAGGTGTTATGATCTAACAACCTTATATATATTAGTAGACTCTAGAGGAAGCCAGTTCTTAAGTCTCAGAGACCTAACATTGCCCCCCCCCCCCCCTCTTTTTTTCTTTTTGGGAAACAACAATTGGCTTCAAAAAGAAAAGGGAGTCATTGAGACATAACATAAATATTCCATCGCAAAGTAAGCTAGGAATATAGAAAAATTTTGAAAACAAAATTTGTAAAACAAAAAGCCAAGACCATACACTGTAAGTAGTCTATGTAGGATCTTGAATAAATAAGGAAAAGCCTACTCGGTGGAGTTTCCTATAGATAACTGACATATGTAGATATTTTGGATAAAATTCTAGATATGTGAAGCTATGTAATTGTAATAGTCTAAGCTATTAGAATTATAAACTAATTAAATTCTGTTAATTGGAGCGACAGGACAGTTTCCGATGAACAGACACAGACTTAAAATAACCATAATGTGTAATTATTTCCCTTGATCAAATTAAAGAAGGGGAGATAATAAAAGTAGATGGAGTTAACTTAACTATAACTAAGTTATCCATCAGAAGAAAAAAAAGTATAGACAAACATAATGGTTAAAACTATTGCTAGACTAATTGTATAACGAATTTTTAGTCAAGCAATAAAATAATACAGAGTTTGCATATAACTGCTGGAAAGAAAAAACAACCTAAACCATTGATAATTAGTTTTGTCATAGACATATAAAAGCGTTTGATGTCCTGACAAAAAAATAAAGAATAAACTGTCAACATCATAACTAAAGAGTTTGACAGAGAATAAGAGAGATAAGAATAAGGTTGATCGCAGCAAACTGTATGACGGTCATAGTTTGGCTAAATCTTACCGTATTGATAAGATTAAACAATAATAAATAAGCTGGATAGAATCTTTCTATACCAGAAGATTGCCATGAAAAGTACTCCTGAGTAAATAATCATGGAAATCAAGAAATGTTAAAAATCCACTTTGATACGAATCAAAATGTTCATAAAAAGAGAAGGACTCAGAGAAAAAGTAATAGTGTGATAATCTCTGAAGAAAGATTATACAATAATACTGATTATTAATCTCAAAAAACACTTAATTTAAAAGTTAAGAGATAGTATTACTATTCTATACGCATATTTAAGAATAGTAAGAAATATATTAATACTAAATAAAAATTATACTACTGAACAAAATTCCCGCTATAAATCATAGGTTAAGCGTAACTATTATTTAAGCAAGGAATTATTAAACATATAACTCTCTATAAAATTACTGCCCGGAAATTTTATAGATAAACATTCAATCAAATTTTTTAGAATTGAATATTAATAGAATAAAATCTATGTCTGCATAATTGGTAATTCCTGAAATATCAAATTACGTAATCGCAAATGAGTTCAGGAAGAAAATACATATATATACTCTCGAGATCTATGTGTTAACCATAGAGAGTAATAATATTATTACCGCGATCCCTGACGGAAGGGTAAAAAAATGTATATGAAAGAGATAATAATTAATTTAACGTCATATAGGTTTAAGATAAAATTTGTTTAATCTTTAACCAATATGCAGCAACAGTGACTCGATATTCTGTATTCGTACGTATAAAAGGAGTACTTAGTCATTAGAATTTTGAATGATTGAAATAGAGATAATGGGATCTAAAAGGATGTATCTCCATGAACTGAATCGAAGGATAATATCCATTCTAAAAAAACTAGGGCTTGTTTTAGGCTTAGTTTAACAAGCGTAGAATTGAATTATTTTCAAGTATTCATGAAGTCGTTATGCTCTGAATACTGAGAAAAATGTTAAAATATTGTTTAGGAAATAAAAAAGTGACTGTTCCACAATGTTAGCTAGATTTAAACCTGGAACGTAGCGAGAAGGTCAATCTAATTTAAAAGTAAGATGAGAAAGATAAATAATGAAGATAGATATATAAATATCGGAATAATATATTATCTCCAACAATTATCAAATAATCTGAATGTTTAAAAGCATAAATATTACTCGAAAGTTTATTTACCGAATGTATAATCGGAGAAAACTTTCAGTATGTTCAAAAACGTATCACAAAAGTAAGATCTGACCAGGAACGTAGGTGCAGCACTTACTAAGTTGTGAAGTTAATATAAACATATTTTATATTATAAATTGAAGCAGTGCATTTCAAAATCATCGACATCTTGAAATGACTTATTGTGTGGAAAAATAAATAAATATCCAGTTTCGGAAAGATATTTATCTATATATATAGACCATTTTTGATGCGGACTGGAAATCAAGATATTAATCTTTGCATTATTCGCAAACTGAACTTGAACTCTTAGCGAGAATTACTATGATCCCTTTAACGAATGTAAACATAAAGGAGGGGTAAAGAGATAATTAAGAGTGTCTTAATTCTTTACCGGCTCGTATATTAATAATTAAGGATGTTTTCCCTTTTGTCTAAGCCTAGACTATAGATTGATTAATATAATTATAATAATATCTGCTATTATGAGGTAAACTCTCGTTAATTAACCTCTAAGCATATATCAAAAATATATATCAACATAATCTAGAGCTTCGGTAAGTTTAGAGGAAGGAAATGATTGATTTGTTTGTGTTGAGGTTTTACGGCCCAGTCAACCCAATGGGGTCATGTCAAGCGCAGTCAGTTTACCTAACCACACGTTTACTGGGCAGGCTTAGTCCTCTATGCGGTTAACCAGTATTGTGCACATTCTTTCGCCAGAAACTGGCAACTGCCCTTCTTGAATCAGCGGAAGGGAGAGAATGACCGTAGAAAATATTTCATGATCAATCTCCACGAAAGAATCTTGCCGACCTTGGCGGGGGTTGAACCCGCGACCTCCTGGTCTCCAGTCGGACGGCGCATCCAACTGAGCCACTAAGGCCGGCAGGAAATGATTGACTTTGGCAGTTTCTGAATAGTTACAAAGTCAATAAAACAAAATATCAAAAGGAAAGTATTGTATATAAAATCTAATTTAGGCAATAATAATCTGTCACGTACAGAATAATTAATGCCTTTACTAAATATGTATCCATTGTCAATACCAAAGTGCAAGAAAATTTTGATTGACATGGACTCTAGTTATAAATAAAATATTAGAGGTATAGAGCTAGTCGAAGCAAAACTATTCCTCAATAAGATAAAGTAGACCTATAATATACGAGGATTAATTGGGTCTAGAATTATAATCATAATAAAATTATTATTCCAATATGAAGAATCTTCAGCGTAATAGATTCTTACTGAGGCAAAAATATCTGGTATATTGCTATCGTAGTCTTAAATGATCCAGAAGAAAAAATAAAACAGGCAAAGTAAAGAACGTATCGAATTATATCTATGCCTAAATATAAGATTTTTTTCTTATTTATTATTTTATAGCAGAGTTTAGACAGAGCACGACTGACCTAGACTCTAATATAATCAATCAAAAGATAGTATAAAATAGAATAATAGCTTATCGGATCAACTATTTTCCATGTAGAAAAGGCAAAAGGAAAATATGTACCTCAACTAGAATTTTAAATCGTAGTAATCTAGAGAGGTAGCGAATAAATAAATAAACTGTTAATTTATTTATCTGGTTGGTGTAAATTTCCGATACCTTAAGAATGAAAAATTAATAGAAAGTAGAAAAGATCGATTGCTACTTTCTTGTCAATTTACTCCTTAGATTACATGCTGATTACATATCGGAGCATGTAGAAGAAAAAAACAGGGGAGGAAAGAAGAAAATTTTTTATATTTCGTGTATATTTTTCTTCTTATAAATAACGATAGTTTTATAGTTCACCTTTGCCCTAGAGCCGAATAAGGTGAATATGTAAGAAGTTAATCTCTTTGTAGCGAATAAAAGAGATATAATTATAGCTGGAAGTATCTTCTACACTTAGTGAATGAATTGCGAATTTGATCGTAACCGATAATTCTTAATTCATTTTCAATAATAAATATATATATAGAATTTAAGTCAAGTTCAAAAGTGACTGGACAGAATTCAACAATATAAATGGCTACTAGGTATTAGAACCCATCGCTGTCATTCAATAACCTATAATCCAAGACTATACATGTCTATAGTGGTTACAAATGAATATATGTTGAGCGAGTACTAGTGACTACTACTCGCACACTAGTAATCCGACACAAAGTCTATGAAACTACTGCCCGGTGGAATTTCGTTAGAATGACCTGGCACTACTCTACGAAGTGCCTCCCGATGAAATTTTCGTTAGAGCCGGAATTTAACCGCTTTCTAGCGAATTAAAGAGATAAAACATCATTTGAATGACCTGGCACTAGTCTACGAACTGCTGCCCGGTAAGAATTTTGTTATAGTCGGAGGTTTAACTCTTTCTAGCGGATAAAAGAGATAAAACATAAGTTAATTTAAAATATTAATGGAATTACACACCTATAATAAGTCAATGGAATATTAAAAATTCTAGTCTGATTTGGGAAAGACTGTACAGAATTTTTTTGTATAAAAAGTTATTATGTATTTCACTTAATAACCCATATCCATTGACTTAAACGTGAATGGAGCTCTATGAACGATAATAGATTGTTCGGGAATTAGTAATCATTATTTTGACACTAGTTACCCGACACAATGACCGGACACTAATATTCGTAACTGTTGCCCGGTAAAGTTACAAGTAATTTGACAAATTGATCGGATAGTAGTATTCGTAACTCTAGTCCGATGAAAAAGGGAGATTATATATGAAAACTGAGCGGGCACAAGTATTCGAAACTTTTTCCCGAAGATAATTAATTATTAGGCAAAAATTGACCAGACACTTTCTGTAAAAGTTTGCCTGGTGAAAAATCAGAAATAATATAATAATATGACCGGGTATAAGTATCAGAAATATTACTGATACTTTGCCCAGTGAAAATTTTTTTTAATAATTAGACATAATGACCGGAAGTTAGTATACGTGACTATTTTGTCCGGTGAAATATGTCAGAAACTAAGTCTTTCCAGAAAATAATTAAATTATTGACTGGAGACTAGTTGACTGGTGCCTGGTTGATCGGTGACTGGTGACTGGTGACTGGGTGACTGGTGACTGGTGACTGGGTGACTGGTGACTGGGTGACTGGTGACTGGTGCCTGGTTGACTGGCACCTGGATGACTGGTGACTGGTGCCTGGTTGACTGGCACCTGATTGACTGGTGACTGGTGAAGCTGATTGACTGATGCCTGGTTGACTGGTGACTGGATGACTGGTGACTGGTGACTGGTGGACTTAGACTTTATAGGATACTAAGTACCCAAAGATGCCACCTTGATGGGTCTTACCCCGGCAGTATAGCCATATGGGGTGGGGCTCCCATCAGTAAAGAATTGTCTTATAACCCATCAAGGGTTGACAAGTTCTTTACAATCAGCTTCTCCACCATGAGAATCTTTAGCCAACTGAAGATCTCTGCAAACAAAAGTCCAGGAAAAACATATCGTAATTGCTGAATAACCTGGAACGAAAAGAACAAAAATATTCTGCATATATAAACACGACTATCGAACCGATCGCGCACGAGCGTTGTGCCGAATAGCGAGAGTCGCCAAAACGCATGTGGAAAAAAAACAGTCAAAAATACATGAAATCGAAAATTGAAAATTTTAAATAATAACACAGAAAGTGAAAGGAGTGATAAATAAACAAAAGAAACACAAGGATACATAAATTTATCCGTGAGGAAAGAAATAATCCAAATTTCTATCACAGGTAAATAATCCTTGTTGAATTTCTTTGTCCACAGAAAAGAAACTGACACGTGGTCAATTGAGCGGGAAGAGTTACGTCACACAGGTAACTGCCTAAGGGACCTTCTGGTTTAAGACTTTAATTAACGACTGAAAGGTCGTTTTTTCTGTGGAAGGTGTGAAAACAGAATAGAATAGCACATTATCTATAGGTTAATGTATTATGAAGTTAAAATGTATTTGTTATAAGAAACTGCTTTAAGTTATATATAGTCAAAGTTCAATGGCTCAAACATCTTTGGGAATATGCAAATTTGTTTGAGATATGGGTAGTTCTAGCCGCTGAGGGTTAACCATGGTGCCAGGTCAGGAAGCAAATGGCAATGATTTAGGGAAATCCTTTTGATCTTCTACACAATAATGGTTGATGATAAAATCAGAAAATTTCCTTGAATATTTGTTTTCTTGAGCTAATGGAAGAATTACGTAGGGACTCAAAAACAAGTTGGAATTGCCTTGGTAAACCAGCCATCGGTGTTTGAGTCATTGAGGTTCAGCTGTAATACACAATACTTACCTGCCGGCTTCTTCTTTATTGGACGCTCCTATACTGAATGCTAATTTAGATCCATCGGCCTGACTCTGTAACGATGGTGAGCTGGCGTAGTGTCTATTGGGACTGGCACGGCTTGGACTAGATCGTGGGTGTGGACTATTTGACCTGTGTGGACTTCCACCCTGGGGACTGCAAAATTGTAAAATCTGATTAGGTAAACAGTCTCAAAATGAAAGCTGGTCTACATTGCACTATCTTTATCATTTTGTATACAAATTCATTCTTTCAGCCTTGCAGAACAAAACATCTTTGAAAACAGTGTAGATGAGACAGCTTGTACCTCAATCTGCACTGTTTGCCATTCTTTTTTTTAATCTTTGCATTCACATCTCTGTTTGCAATAATGAACATGCCCAAATTCAAAAGTTCAAAAAGTCCATTTCAGAAACTGGGAGTA